>OY720679.1:118397097-119788016 GCA_963170755.1 Amphimallon solstitiale
GCTTGGGTAATCTACAGAGTTCGTCAGTCAGAAATTTCTCAATTGATTTTCAGAGGAGAAATTGTTCAGACCTACCTGAATAAATTTCAGAATTTACCAAAATCTTTGGAAAGACTATCGTCATATCCAAAGAATTCCAAAATATCTCCAGATATTCGTTTAGATGATAGAGGAAATCTAAGTGTATATGTATCAAACAATAAACGTCGAGGATGTGTAGGACAGAACCATAAAGGCAGCTCTGTTCACAACCAGCGTCTTAAATGCGACATAGGCCTGTGCATTGAATGATTTGTTATTTTTCAAAGTAAATTAATTTTTGGTCACCATTTAGAATAAAAAATTATATCGAAAAACATAATTTACTATCTTATTTATATTCTTATCGAACTAGTGTTCCATATATGGAACGGTCAATATTCTCAGAATTCCTGGCAGTAAAGCTTATCTTGTGATCTACTGATGTTTTTAGTGTTACTTTTAGTAAGACTATAGGTACTATATTTATATTTTCGCAAATTCATAATTTCAGTCCTTAATGGGTTAATTGGTGATTCGGCATTAGTGTGCTCTTAGTGATATTTCTGTGCTTGGGTAAGTAATATTTGAAGTTATTAGCAGCTTATGAAATGGAAAATAATACAAAAAGGGGCAGTGGCCAACTATGTAGAGAAGAATGTTCAACACAGAGAAAAACCTGATTTTAAAGTAATTTAAAATTTAGTACAAACGTCGAACTGGTGACATTAATTACATCTGTTACTTGATATAATTCAGTACGATTTAGAGGCTCTTACCCAGACCCCTTGGTAGTGTAATGGTAGCGCAGCCGACTAGCGATCGGGAGGTCCTGCTTTCGAATCTCAGCCGTGGGTAATTTTTAAAAAATTAAAAATTTACCAAATTAAATATTTATCACTCTTAAAAGCAGAAAATTATAATAAGAATTTTCAACACTGACAAAAAAACTAATTTAAAATTTAGTAAGTAAGGTGATCTTCACCCTGTAAAGAGCACTTGTGTACTGTCCACCTGATGATTATCATTTACGTTACATTAGTTTAACTGTACATACATACATTAATGTTCCGTCATCTTTTTAAAGTAAAGCTTAAAATTATTTTATTTAAAATAGGTATAGAGACATTGCATATGACATTCTTTTTGTTACAAAAATTTTCATAATAAATGAAAAAGACTATTAGTTTTTGTACATTTAAAATATAGTCCATATCACCCAGTTATATATTTTAAAAATAGTTAAATCAAAACAACAGTTATTTTAATTGCGATTTTTGAGGCGTTGTTTATTACGTTAACCCGACAAAATATATTTTTATCAGCACATCGACCAATACACAGCCAAGTGAATTTACTTCGTTTAAAATTCCTTGTTAGTTTCTATCGTCCTCTATACAATCAAGAGTGATAATTCCACAATTCAAAGCTCATCAGCGACACATTTCATCCTTATTACGGCTGACTTGTTCCCTCGCCACGTTTACCATTCACTGTACTGTGCTCGGTCTTGTGTGTGCTCGTCTACGTACGTATATTCAACTTTTTTTGCGGTTACAAAGTTGAAAATTGGTTCACTAAAAATATCGACATTTTTAGAATTTCCAAAGTTTTCTATAAAGAGCTTATTTGTATGTGCTTGATAAACGGTTCAATTTAAAAGTTATTTGACACACTTTACATCGTTAATAATAACAAAAAAAAAGGGGTGAAAGCTCTTATTGCAATAATGTGTGGGAGTTAATTTTATTTTTCGAAATTTAATACACATAATCACAATAAATTATATCAGCTTAGCTTGGGAAGATATTGAAAACTACATTGACATTAATACAATATAGCAAAGAGAATTTGGTAGGTATGGACGACTTCTTAGACGGGTGGACCGGGAAGGCTTCTCTGACGCCGCATGGTAGAAATTTTTATGACTGTAATGGTAATTCCGGTAATACTTATAAAAATAGCATTAAAATTCGAAAATCTTTAAATAAAAATAGACGTATTGCCGTGATCCCTATTGGTTAGGCATTACAAAATAGTTAGACAATTAAGTATTAGAATATGGAAATAATTTTTAGTGGTAAACATAATTGTTGAAAAATGAATTATGAGTTGCATAACCGCAACGGCGTAACATTATAATGATGGGTATATGGTAATTGAAATTGAAATAAAATTTATATCAAAGGTACAAAAAAAAACACGAAAATAAAATTCATGTATTCTATGTTTATAGAAACGAGGAGCACAAGATGTATTTTTAGTATACAAAGCCGAACCAAACTTTTTGCATTGTGTAAGAGTGGCACTAAATATATTGAGAAGTGAACCACTTTTCAAGCTTAATAATGTGTTAAAAATAAATAACAGAGAGAGAGAGTGATGATGAAAGATGGAACAGTGAAAAGAGTTAGTCATTTGAATGCTGTAAAATAGTATGAAAAAGGTGAAATCAGACATTCACGACATGAAAACATCTTTCATCATGAATAGACGTAAGAAATAAAATAAGTTTATAAAAGATTGTTATCTGTTAGACATTTTATGGTCACACTTAACAATACATACAATAAATACCTGATACTTATATTTAATAGTAATTTAAAAAAAGGATATATAGAAAGGTGTTTTTTATTCGACACGATATAATAAAGCAAAAACTTCAGAAATAGCAGGATAAATCTGGTTTAATCCAGAAAAGTTCCAGAAATAATGGGATAAAATTGGTTTAATCCGAGGGGGAAACCGCTGACTCCGAAGTGTACACCATAATCCCATCATATGTAAATAATCCCACATAATCCATTATAATTCCACATAATTCCAGATAATTCCAAATAATTCCAAATAATTCCAAATAATTCCAAATAATTCCAAATAATCCCATGTAATCCCACATAATCCCATATAATCCCGATAATCCCAAATAATCCCTAATTATTTCTTTATATGTTGCACGAGTTCTGAGGATTTTGTTTACGTAAACACAGCAAAAGTAACATTTATAAACTTAAATATTCGTGAAAAATAAAAATAAAACGAGTTAAACAATAATAATTAGTCTTTAACACAGGATTTAATCTCAGATTTAATGTTATCATGTTTCTTAGAAATCTCGACGTATGCGATTTTATCTAAATGAAAAGGTTCCATTTCGGTGGCAAAATGTAACAGGGCCATGAAAACTATATTTGCGATCAATCGTAGCAACGTCTTGTTTAATTTTTGGCCAGGTAAATATTTTATTTTGCTTCCTTCCACGTGTTAAAAAAATAATTTTATAAATTGTATCACTGATAATTTCAATAATTTGGCCTATATACCACCGTTCATCATAAAATACAGCGTAAAATTTATTACACTCAATTACACTTAATAATTCCCACTGAGTGATGGGTCTGTGATAAGATTTATTTTCCCTGTCCCGATTTTCTCCACCATCAGAAGATGTATCTGCATCTCAAGTATCAGTATATAATACACTGTAATCATTCCGATCATCCTCCTCACTTTCTTTCGAGCTCTCTCCAGTAATATATTTCAAACCTCTCTTGCTTATTGAATTACATCTCGATTTAAACATTGTCTTTCCTCGCGACTTGCCTTTACATGATTGCGAAAATGACGGCAATATCATTTCTGCTGCTTTACTGTTATTTACGTATATAAATCGACCAGAAGCCAACATAAGGACGACTTCTTTATGACTACAGGTTTTCCATTGGCTTATACTGTAATAAAGAGCCCAGTTTTATAAATTTTCTTCGAAGATTTCCCACCTTCTTTTTCGATTCTTGAAGAAAAATCTTTGAAATTGAGGTCATTGTGAAATTCAAGTGTAGTATTTCCATCTCCTTATGTAGTACTCTGTTCCTGGTCGTGTCCAGGTCGGAAACTAATTGAAAATCATTATTTTACTCTTCTGTGCAGGTAACTATATTTTCATCAATTGCCATCTCACAATCATCTGGAATGTTCTCGGGAATATTAGTTTCCATCTCGGACTTCTCCATAACAACTGACATTGACAGAAAATTTTTCAACATGTTCTATCGAAGTATTCACTTCAGAGCTAGAAATCTGATTAAAAAACCACGTAATATCTTAATTCTCACTTTTTTTTCTTTGGATCACATATCAAAGATGGATTTAACGCTGATTTTAGTGTTGGTGGTTTTAGATACGGAACAAGGTGCAGAATAAGCAGTTATATGTTAAGATAAATGCTTGTAAATATTTCCAAAAATCCATTTCTTAGAATGGCCTGGCTATTGCGCATATTTTTGAATTTTATAAGAACTTTTATAGTAGCATTTCATAACGCAATATAACTCATTTCGTATTCCATATTTGGTTTCGAAAAAGATTTCAGAAAATTTTGTTTTAAAAAAGTACCATTGATCCTGGCTGATGCACTTATGTTTAATCCAGTTTCTTATAGTACGTGAAACATGAGAAGATTCTTCTGGAAGATTTGTAGCGATCTCGTCGGTAACTACCGGTTGTGATGCTGATGCACCCACTAGTGTAGTACCTCCCTGTCGACTTGTCCCTAAAAGTAAAGCAAAACTTTATTCTGAAATCCGTTCTTAATACTTCTTCATCTTCAAGAACGACAAGTAGAGTAGCACTTCTATTATCCGAGTTAATGCGGACCGAATCGTGCTCCGTTAATCAAAATTGGTATACCGTGGTCGTCAAGTTTTAATTTCGGTTTACACTTCTATCGCATGCATGCCTTATAATATGCAGCGATATCTGCTTGCTAACAGTGGTGGGAGAGCAACGTAGTGTCGATGTCGGGGGACTCTCACGCGAGTGTACTCTCGGCAGCCTCGCTTATGTTTATATTTAGTTTAATTCGTCGCGCTCTTTTCCTCCTACTTTCGTATCAGAAATTAAAATATGTCGACCCCGGTATACAAGGCGTCTCTAAAAGGTCTTTAAACAACTCTACCACGTATTTTTCGGACCAAAATAAACCGATTTAGCAAAACTTGGTTTAGTCAAAGTTGCTTAGTTTGTGCGTAATACGGTCCTGAAGTTGCAGTTGGAAAATTGTTTTTTTCTTATAAATTTGAAACGGCTGGAGCGATTGCGCTAAATTTTGTCATGTTTACATAGTTTTATGAGTCAAGAAAGCTGTAATTCTGTATCAAAATTGTGACAGTAATCAATCCATAGGCGGAGAACCTGCGTTTATAAATATTAAAACATTTCCATTTTCTACGCCAATGGATAAAAAAGAGTTTGTCTATAAAATTTAGATTAAGTGTCTTAAGTAAAAGAAAAAAGGTACTCTTGGCAAGACTCGAAAAATTGCATCGTTTTCTCAAAAATCGCATTTTAAGGTTTCAGAACATTAACTAGAGGACGGCAGCGCATACAGTATCTTTAAGCCGTGTACACGTGTCTTAGGCCGTTTAGACGTCTCTTTAAACTATGTACACGTCTTTTGACGTGACAAAATTTAGCGCAATCGCTCCAGCCGTTTCAAACTTATAATAAAAATACAATTTTCCAACTGCAACTTCAGGACCGTATTGCGCACAAACTAAGCAACTTTGACTAAGCCAAGTTTTGCTAAATCGGTTTATTTTGGTCCGAAAAATACGTGGTAGAGTTGTTTAAAGACCTTTTAGTGACACCCTGTATATATAAAATCATAAGTGAATGTTAGAGAAAGGTTTGGTCTCTTTTTCTAAACAATAATTATTCTACCGTTTTTTAAAATTTGGCATTTTTACTAACCTCGTAGCCAACCACGTAACTGACTTATGAATGTTCGATGCACCAGGCGGAAATGGAGTAATAGAGATATGAATAGACTAATTGAAAAGAAAAATAAGTTTCCACAATATTCACACCGATTTGTTACAAAATATGCATAAAATTATGAATCAGGGTCGCATAATATGGAGTACGATTAATGTATAAGAAAATTGTTTGGATAATCTGGGTTCTACTGTCCATATACTATAGTATAGATTAACTGAGGTTCCGGCCGACATCTTCGCTTACCTAAAGTTCCAGTCTCGGTTCCAATGCACCAGTTTGTTGCAAGGGATTTATCTTGCGTTTTCGATTGTTGTAGAACGTTTCTTTTGAAATGGGTAGAAATTTTGGTAATTAATTTTCTATGACCTTGTATAAGTTTGAAATTTGCCAGTTTTTTCGAAAATATTCCAAAATATGATTCGTATTCCTCCTTGGGAATTAATGTTGGCACTGTTTCAGCCATAAATTTCTCCACCTCCAAGATGTCATCATTTGTGATTTGAGCAAGTAATTGTGCGTTAGTAAATCCATTGATCCTTAAAAGATTTTTTATGCAGATAAACACGGAAATATTTAGCTTATTTTCAACTTCGGTGAAGCACTCAGCCCCGGTTTGTGAAACTTCCTAAAGAAAAACAACTGGCTGTTACAAATTACAATTACTCTCTTGATAAAGACTCGGTAATAGGTTTCAAGTGAGAATCATACCTTGATTTCACCTGTAAAAATTATCCTCAAGGTTATTTGTGCAATAATTCAGTGGCTGCAAAAATAAACAGCACAACATCCTAGAATATCACATCATACCGCATTACACTGACCTGTATAAATAATATGCCGAGTGGAACGCGCATGCGTTCAAATCTCGGTTCAAATCAGTTCAAACTAGTGTACGATCAGCAATTTACCGCAAAATATCGTATGAATAAGTAATGAGTCGTAAGTGTCATTCGTGGAAGTGAAAAACTACCAAAGGCACTTTCTTCTGTTAAAATTCAATTTGATCTTTACTACTGTGATTGAACTACGGACATGACGTTTAATTTGAAGGGATGATTCGATTACATAAAGTATTGTTGATTATACAGGACAATAGATACAAAAACATTCTTTCTGATGACCGTAGAATCCCTCATAATTCTACCAAATAATCCCGCATAATTCCACATAATTCCAAATAATCCCATATAATCCGATGTAATTCCAAATAATCCGATATAATCCCAAATAATTCCATATAATTCCAATAATCCCAAATAATTCCTGGAATTCCTACGGGGTGTACACCATAATCCCTCAGCGGTTTCCCCCTCGGTTTAATCTGAATAAATCTATAAAGAAAAGAATAATGTTAATGTTGTTAACAACTGCGTGCGTACAAATCAACCTACAAGAAGATGAAAGAAGGTGGTTCGAAGACAAGGATAGAGCTGTCAAGGTCCATGTTCCTGACAAAGTAATCATAAAAGGAAGGATTCCATCTGTATGCAATGTTTTTCCGATTATTTCTAACGAAGATGTCTGCAAAAGAAAAATACGGATAATGTTAAATAATGGGGAAAGGAAGTATTTAAACAAAGATGAAAGAGGCAACAAATTCATTTACAAATACAATGAGGGATGGCGTTAATGGAAGAAGAATATACCTACTCAAGACAAGGAATCGCAAATGTGCACGGACATTAATAATAAACAATTTGTGTTTATATTTTTTTGCAATTTGTAACTGTCAAAAACAATATAGGTATAGTTCAACCTGGGGAAAAACTTGAAGAAAACAAATATAAGCAGGACAATGCCAACATAAACATTAGTGCGTGAATTGTGGCGCTGCAGACGAATAGTTGTGTTTTTTCGATGACCGAGATGATAAAAAGCCGCGAACGACGATAAAGAAGAAGAAGCTGCCGATCTTTTGGATTGTTCGAACGTAAAAATTTTGTTTCATGCTGAATTGATTGCAGGCGTACACATACACTGCATAAAATCATTTTTAGTTAAATGTATTAAGTTATTTTTGATTTCAATAAGTAGTTTATTGCATTATAATTAATTCATTGTTATTTTGTTTGATTTCATTATTTTTTTTTTATTATCAAAATGGTAGATAGAAATCAAGAAGAATTTGATGAAATGTAAGAATATTATAAGTAACTTTTTCTTGAAATAAATTCATAATAGATATTTGGTGATGTGTGGCGTATGCTAAAGATGCTACGTGAAAATGTTCATTTTTTAGCAAAGCGTTTAACATCGTCAATATTTTGAATAAAATAATATTTTCTTTGTTATAGTAGATTAATGTAACAAATCATGGGAGTACAAGAATAATATGAATGTTAATAGGGATTGAATTTATAAATTTATTGAAGTAGTTTTTTTAACATGTCAACGCAATCTCTGCATTTGTTACATATTATGCTGCTTTGTATTATCGTTGTTTTTGGTTAATTTCTGCTGGTACAAGATTACTATATTTTAATTTGAAAGCAAAGCTACTGCAGTATGAATAACAATGAAACAAAAAAAGGTAGAAAAAGAAGAAACTGAAGAAAGAGAAGACTTACACGTAAAAAAACTGATTGTTAGATCACTTGAGAGTACAATAATAAGAATAAATAAAATAGATGCAGTACTCAGGGCAATTCAAGAAATGATAGGAAAAATGAATGACAACAGTAATGAACAGAAAGACAAAACGAAGAGAAAAATATAGCTAACATCAACCGAGAATTGCTACAATTAAAGGGAGTGATGGAGAAGAGGAGAGGAATAGGAAAGGCAAACATTAGTCAATAAAATGGAAAAAATGGAAAAAAGAGCAGAGAAAAAAGAAAAAGATAAAAGACGAAATAACAATATAAGTTATATTACAGGAAAAACTCAGAATACAGCCAAACATCACGGAAATATATAAAATGTTAAAAGGGATAATATTGGCAAGAATTCAAAACCAGAACGAGAAAAAACTGTATTGGGGAGCGGGCGATGTCTGAGAGGATCAGGGATTTATATATAGAACGATATGGCAGTGCATGGGTCCAAAAGGACTTGAAACTGCCAGCAAAATAAAAGGGATATAAAACAATAGTGGGATAGAGAGAGATTGTTATAAATAGTATATATTAGTGGGATGATATTGAAAAAAATATTTTTTCAAAAAGCTAGTTGCGGAAAGGTCATATAAAGAACAAAGGATTACGAAACAAGTAATTAAACAGATAAAAAGGGAGATGAGGGAAATAGAATGGGAATAAGTACATGGAACATAGAAACAATGCTGAAAGTAGTAAAATGGAAGAAATAGCAAAAAAATCTATGAATTACAAAATTGATTTGACAGCACTACAAGGTGGAAGAAAAATAAAGGACAATTCACTATAGTATATTCAGGCGAAAGGCAACAAAACAAAATGGGAGTATCTTTCATAATTGGATCAGTGCATGCAACAATAGAGACGTCCGAAGAACCAGAAAAAGAGTCCTTTAATGAGAAGAATTCTATGAAAAGATACCCAAACATGAAACAATTATAGTTGCGTTAGACTTTAGTGCCCACATAAGAAAAGAATAATATCTTGGCACAGTAGCAAGGGATAGGGCTCTGCATAAAATAACAAACGACAACACCCTAGGTTAAGCAGTTTGCCATGAAAATACTAAGTACAAACTTGGAACACAACACTTTATGGTTATAGCTACAATAAAACAATTATTAATGGAGCCAGGAAAGCAAAGTAAAGAGCAGATATGGAACATTAAAAATTTGAAACGCATGACGAAAAGGCAGAAATATGAAAGTGGTATAAAGATGAAAATAAAAAAAAAACTCTAGCAAGAGATGCAAATATAAATGAAGAATGGAAAACATTAGGAGGCTAAATTTCAAATAGGCACAATCCAATAGCGGTACCAAAATGAATAGTGGAGTAAGGTATGTATGATAAGTATAAAGGCGAAAACAAAAATAAGAAGAAGATGACTAAAAGTAAAAAACAGGAAGGTAAATAAGATAAGACGAAAAAAGAAAAGAAAGCAACAAAACGATAAAGACTGCGAAGCAATTGTGATTATAAAAAAGATGGACGAAATAGAAAGAGAAAACTGAAATCATAACGCAAGAAAGTTTTGTCAATCACAAAATGAACAAAGAATACCAATAAAGAAAACAATAAAGAGTATTAAAAATAAATAAGGGCAGCAGAAAGTACCGAAAAGGTAAATTAATCCCCGCGATCTAATACTAATGTGGTAAAAATCTGTTCTAAATGAAACTTTCCTATGAAGGTACGCGGGAATACTGGCAGTGACTATAGCGTGACACAAACATGATGTCCTCAGATAGAATCTATTGCGCATATTCAGCCAATTTCAGTAGGAGAGGGCATGTGGGATGTATTCATACCTGGTGACGTCATAAACTAATATTAAACATGAAGGGTATGGGGAAAAAAGAAGGACTGTCACTTTTTCTTTATTTTGAGATAATTGCATCTCTTTGATTAGCAACTTAGTTATACTGAAGTGTGGTACATTGGAACTGTAAAAAAATTAATTCAAGTCAGAAAACGTATAAACTTTATTAATATTAATAATGAAAAGGGTTTTATTTTCCAATTTAAATAAAAAAGAAATTAAATGCATTCCAACTACGAAACAAAAGCGAACAAAACAAGGTATGTCCATTTATTTTTTATTGGTGTGGCAATTCCGTATAGTATAGTTGAGCAGCAGGGCCACAAAATTTCTTTAGTAGCATTAAATGTTTGTATTTATCAGTCTTGATAGGTATTAAACCTAGAAGAGTAGCTAGTTTTAATAAATCACAGACAATTAGATTTCCTTACCATTGTATGCTTGAAGTGGGAGTTCAAATTCACCCTCTTCAAGTACTATTGTTGATGTAGTTTTCTTTCCTGAAGGTACAATTGGGCTTCTTGACCAAGTAGCGTGAAAGGCTGATCTGTGTTTCATTTGTCTAGAATGTTCTCGACTGCATTCAATTTCTTTAATTTGTTGGGTAGGGAATGGGAATTTCTTCACATATTTGCCTGCTAGAAATACATTCCACTGTTTTACAATATTTTGCGTAACACTAATGACATCAAAGGGCGATGGCCTTGATCGAGCTGATTGTAAAACGTCAATCCAATCGCGTGCAAGTTCCATTTTTGACTTTAACTGCACTAACCCCATATTTTTATCACATTCCAAGTAAGAGTGGCCCCTCTCAGGAAATGTTATCTTTATGGAATCCAGAAATTTCGCTGTATGTACAATATAATGCATAAAACGAAACATTACAAAATTTTTGTTTTGACCCCCAGTAGAGTCGCAGAAAATATGCAAATGCTTGCAATTTTCATCTAAATAGTTAACAATAAAGTGAAACAGGAAAGAAACCACTTCGTTTGCTCCTTTTTACTTTCTTATACGTAGTATAAGGAAGTATTGTGATGATGACAATTTTCGACCTCGAGATTTCTGCAGATGTCCACGTTTTGAAGTTCCCTGATATCGAAAAAGTGGTTTTTAAAAAATGTCGCTGTGTGTGTATGTCTCTGTGTGTGTGTGTCTCTCTCTCTCTCTCTGTGTGTGTGTGACCACGATAGCGCTCAAACCGCTATAGGTATCAATTCCAAATTTTATATTTACAAATATAATCTCCCTCTTGAGATCTGATTAGATTTTCAGTAAAATCGGCAGACCGGAAGTAGTAGTTTACTTCAGTGAAAAAATCGAATTTCGCCAATTATTCGTCAACTACTAAGTTTAAACAAATTTATAAAGAATTCATATGTACTTAAAATCAAGTTTGAGACAAATTGTCTTAAAAAAGTTTTTCGAAATTCCAACCGGAAGTAGGTCTTTTACTCTTATCGAAATTCAGTTTTTTGCGAATATCTCGCAAGTCATGCTTTTTAGAGAAGTATGTTCCGAGTATAAAAGTATTTAGAACATAATTTTCAATATCTTTTGTATAAAAAAAATTTCAAAATTCAGACCGGAAGTACCACTTTTACTCTTATCGAATAGCGATTTTTTGCAAATATGTCGTAAATTATGCATTCTATATATATTTATCAAGAGCACAAAAGTATTTAGAACTGGATTTTCAATATTTTTTGTATATGTGAAATTTCAAAATTCGGACCGGAAACAGCACTTTTACTCTTAGCGAGTAGCACTTTCTTGATAATATCTTGCAAAGTATGCATTCTATAGCGATTTATTAAGAGAATGAAAGTACTTAGAATAGGATTTTGAATAAGTTTTGTATAAAAAAATCTTATAATTGTATAGTTTCAAACGCTCATACGTATAAGAAAGTCGTGTGGTGGCCACACCTCATTTTTTTGCTATTGTCTGAGGGTAAGTGTAAAATATTGATTGTGCCGTTGCAAGAACATGAATATTGAGCATCGAAAGTTGACGGAGATAATACACATCATTCGTAATTACGTGAGGCAAAGAAATATTCTTCTGGTAATCTAATGCTATTGCAACGTATTCTCGGGCCTTCTTGCGAGCAAATTTTTTACAATCGTAAAATGCTTGAGCTTTTCGTTTGTGAAGATCATTGAGTGTTGTTAATTCCCAGATTTTTACAGCGTCGTTTCCAACACTTAAACATTGTAATTTAGCAGTAAATTCGTCACACTTGGAGCATGTACCTGTTCTGGGATACCCAAATGATAGCTTAAATTTAGTATTAAAAATTAACTTATATGTGTCATAAGAAACCCTAACATGAGGACATTGTTCCTTAAACATATTGCACATCTTTGTGATGTTTAAATCTTCAGGAAGATATTTTCGTTTTGAATCATGCATACTATAATGCGACTTTCTGTCTCTAAACGAGTTGATGTGATTATAGACAGCATTGTAAAAGTCTTCTTTTATAGATCTGTGTTGAGAACTATGCTTCCCCGTCTGTCTTTGGGAGATATCCCATTTTCTTTTAAATATTTTTGCAAAAATTCAAGCTTACCCTTGGATATTCCGTGTATGGACTTAAATGCCTTGGAACATACAGGAATTTCTATTACAACATCTTTACGTTTCACTCTTACTTTATAGGAAAATGCTGCAGTATGAAATTTAGCTTCTTCTTCGGTTTGTCGGGATCTCCGACGTTAAACTGGAATAATGGTAATCAGTCCACAAAGATACGCGTTTTGTTCGTCGTTTGTGCTCAAGTTATTAAATTTCTGCAATACACTTTTTCTTTCCTCATTATTAATAGCTTTGTGACATTTTAATCTAGTGTAGTTGCACGGTGGTCCCTGCTCATGGGATTGTAGTCTCATTTTCTTCATGACATCACTCATTCTCCCCATTTTCTTCCGCTTCTTGGTGGTATTATCTTTCTGCTCAGATAAATCACTATCACAGCCCGATGGAGCCATTTTAACACTGATAGGAGACTTCTCAAATCAACAAACTAGCAGCTGATCTTGAGAAAACTTGAACTGCGATTACAGGGAGCATTAATTTAGAAAGACGGTAATACATATTATAATGGACATTGCCAGTTATTTTCCCTTACGTCGTGGACATTCCTTGGTTTTAACCCACACCTTATAACTTAGTACGCAGTTTTCTATGGACGATTCAGGTTTTATCCGCATGACACTTAATCCAGCGAATAGTAACCGTATTTTTTGCTAGATGGCGCAAGAATGTCACTTTCTTAAAAATTGGGACATTCCCTGTTTTTTCCCCGTACCCTTCACATGAGCTTTGCACCCTTTGTATTTACTTTTGGTCACAAGTATCAATACATGGACCATATACAGACGAGCAATTCATAAAATTCGACAGCACCAAAAAGTTACATAACATGAGTTTTGTATTTACAGGCAAGTAAGATCTATGTTTATAAAGGACCCTCAAGGTGCTGTAAGCATTACTGATATATTAGGATACCTGCCGTCTATATCTGAACGTATTGTCCATATTGACACCAAGACTTTTGAACACGAACACAACTTGTAATACATCCCCACGCAAATTGAAGGCACAGCTGCGATTCAAGTAATCTTGATTTCACTGACTCCCTAAAAACATGACCGCAGCAAAATAGTTTCCAAATTTTGCTGGATGTGATTCAATGCCAGTGAAAAAAGACTTCTTAGGGATTGAGTAGAAAACTTGGGTGTCATCAGCACACATATGAATTAAGCAGTGTTTAATGCAATAAAAAAACAGCACAAGTATGGACAGAGAAAAACAGAGGATCTAAAATTGAATCCTGAGGTGCCCCACAAGTTAGAGGAACGTTATCAGTGAAGTTATTATTTATCCTCACCGACTGTGATCTATTCCACAAAAATCCGCTCAATAGTTTTATCGCATCAATAGAAAGACTAATATAGTGAAATATCTTGACTAGTAATTCGTCAGTGACCGTATCGAATGCTTTTGTAAATTCAAGAAATATTAGAACAGAAACATGTCCAGCCAGAAAATCATCAGAAACTCTCAGTAATACCGGCTCACAACTGTGCCCCATTCGAAAGCCCGACTGGTATGGAGGTAATATATCGCAGGCATCCACGTGTTCAATTAGCTGAATATTAATCACTTTTTGATCATTTTCATTATTTAACATCTGTAGTCTACATTCCAGAAATGTATAATATATAGAATACCGCTGCTACTAAAATTGCTTAAGTGTAACGTATGAACTTGCATAAACTACCACGTGCCATAAGTTGACCATCATTGCATGCCTGATATGAGTTTTTGAAGGTATTGTTTTTAGCTATAATGCGAGAATCAAAAATTGGGAGCTTGCACCCCCTGGGAGGTTGCGGAACTGGATAAATCGGGAAAGGATTTCCAAAATAAAACAAAACCAATTTATTTAGTATTTTTATATGAATCTATTGCATCCTAAATGAAATATGAGGTCTTAATGTAACTAAGTTAATAAAAAAACATTTAAGAGCTTTATTTGTCGGAACTTGATCCTTTCTGGATTAAAATAATACCCCGATTCTTGAGAGACGGAGAGTGAGAGAGGGAGAGAGAGAGAGAGAGAGGGGATAAAGAGAGGGGGGGAGAGTGAGAGAGGTCAAGCGAGAGAAAGGGGAGGGAGGGAGATAGAGCGAGAGAGTAGAGAGAGGACGTCGAAGATGTAGCATAGGGAAATATTCGGAAGTATTGTGATGACGAACACAATTCTTCATACTAAGTTAAGAAAATAAAAATCCTAAGTTTATTATATTCTACTCTCTTTGGAATAATATTTCACTTTACTTATAAATATTTTCTAAATTAGCTTTATGTAACTTCTTGAATATTATTAACCTTGCGTTATCGAACATTAAAATGATACAGATTTGTGCCAGTTTTATTGTCGTGTTAAAGTTGCTTTAGATAAAACAGTTAAAATGCAAAATTAATTAATTCCGTGTTGGTGTGGAATTTCACATGTGACACAAACCTCATTCCTGGCGAAT
Source organism: Amphimallon solstitiale (assembly GCA_963170755.1). NCBI lineage: Eukaryota > Metazoa > Arthropoda > Insecta > Coleoptera > Scarabaeidae > Amphimallon > Amphimallon solstitiale. The sequence continues at coordinate 118,412,364 of OY720679.1, forward strand.
TTGGAACTTCATATGAACACAGAATTAATTAAATTTTCCATGGATTTCAGAAATGTATACAATTATCAGTGTCTATATGTACATACGTTCATAATTATGTAATTTACATGGTGTACAGCGCTTGCTCTTTCGCAAAGTAGAGGTCTATTATCTATATATTAAAGAACAGATTAGTTGTTAATAATATAGATTTTGAGCGAATTGCGTATTTACTACTGATAATATGTAAAATATAGTACATTAAACAGTAATTAGGACTTATTCAATGCTGCTTGATATATATGGACTAGAAGACTGAGCATATTATAGTGTATTTTTCCCAGAAATAAAAAAATGTAAGCTTACAAGGGTGTATATATCGCAACGTGTATATTGATATACGATAAAAATTGTTTTACATGACTTTATTCGATGTTTCGTGAGTTTGACGTCCACATGTACTTAAAGTTTGAAGTTAGCTTCTTAGGAAATCTCTAATTTGTAATTCAAATATGTTATTGGGGTTCCCTATCATATTTATTGTTCTCCATGTAATTCTCATAAGTGTGGATAGGTAAGTGATTATGAATTTTTCAAACTGCAGTAACATTTATTTTCAAATAATTCAGCTTAATGTCGATTAGAAATATTTACATTAATTTAACAATATCGTCTTATTGCCACTAAGAGTCTATGTTCGCAAAAGTCAGCGGAATGAACACCGAGAATGAAAATTCACTGTAGAAATGTGTTTTAGAATATGCCCATAATCAAACTGAGCACAATATAACTTTAAACATTATTTGACCCATACAGAATCAAATCGTTTTCAAGGAGTATACTGCCCGTAAAGACAGATCATCCCGGCCGCTTTGGAAGATCATACAAATCATCAAGATAACTCCGTTATAGATAAGTAATTTTATTATAAGAGGCTGAAAAAAACATAGTGTTATCAAAATGAAAATGATTAACGTGATATATTATGAAACAAATCATGATTTATTTTTCCGAACAATATGGAGGTGAAGTAATAAAAAAGTCTTTCTTATACATATTACTGTAAACCTTGCGTTTTAAATAATAGTAAAAGTAATTAGATAAATTATTTAAAATAAGAGAAAATTAAAATAGACAAAAAATATGTTGTGTTAAGAATTAGTTTAGTTATAGTGTATGCGTTATAGTCCAATTAAATATTTATTAGAGTTTAAATAGTAAAAGTTATACTAATCATTAAGTTGATAGGTATATACAGGGTGTTATAAATTAAGTCGGCACTATTGCTAACTTTTTTATTAATGAAGCTACAGTATCGGTTAAATTAGAAGTGGCAGTATTTGTATCGTGAACAATGATGGCAAAACCGAAAAGTTACTTTTTTTTAAATGGAACACCCAGTATATTTTTGTATATTTTGAAAGAAGGAATTATTTTAAAAAAGAAAGCCTTCAAATACTGTTGACAAAAAATAAAAGTTGCTAACCCCGCAACGAGGGTTTTGCTCTCCGTAGTACCTGGATTTCACTATCACGAGGAGATGGAGTCGTCTCAATGAATTACTACTTGTTAACACATATATATTTATTACACAATAATGGCAAGTGGAAGTTCACAAGTGATCCTTCTTGAGGAAGAACATTTATAATTGTCATTTCTTTTTGGAATATCCTTCCTTTATTACCTCGATAACGCCGAGTCCCTGTTTACCTCGCTGTATTTGCAAATTCTGCCCGTTCGATCAATTTTCGTTTTACTCATCGAAAGGCCAGACAGGATACCACCGAGACAATATAGATTTACATTTACACCATCGATCTCGGTTTTGTCTTCTAACAGCGAGGTAAGCCAGGATTCGTGTTACCGCTGTAATAATTCTAACACTGCACATAGTGTTGATTTGCGACAATATCATAAAGCTCCTCATCCCAGACACTCTACCAAAATTTGTTGGTTTAAATAATTTTTGTTTTTTAGGGAAAGTAAACTCAAGAGAAGTTATCCGAACATCGTGAAACTTACTGAAACATACTTTTACGTAATCGATCATATCAAGAAAATAAAGTGTTTGTCTTAACATATCTTTATATAATTCCAGTGTGCTTCCGGTAAAATGTCTACACATTACCACCTCTTGTGGTACAGTAACGTCTTGCACTGTGAACTTCAGGATTTATTATTAATGATATTAATAGTAAATAAAACAAAAAAAATCTATATGAAATACTCAAGCAGACACAATTAAAAGTATTACAAATTTTTAACAGAATATACTATATGCGATTATTTTACTCATGTTAATACATCTACTTCAACCAGTCACAAATGCTTATATTAATAGTCGAATCAGCTGGCAGTTTTGCCTGTGAAGGTTTAGGGGATTTTGAAAATTGGTATATTTATAGATTTTGACGTGCTCTTTCCGAATTTGTACTTTGCCACCTGATTTTTTTTCCGGAAGTAGCGCTCTAAAACAGTTTTTCCACGATATTTCCTTTCCGAGTCACTTTACGATGAAAATAGTTATGTAATAAATTAAAATAGAGAATATTTTCTATAATTCATGTATTAATCTTTTTCTTGTGAAATGAATAGTTTCGGCGTACGAGCGCCGCAAAGTCTACTCCAACACGCGTATTGGCCAACAAACTCGTTTCCACACCACCATGACGTAGAGATCCTGGCGCGTTTTTTTTTAGTGGTATCCCTAGACCTAATCCACATGTGGTGCACTGTTGACAAAATTCAGTGCTTTCTCCTTCGCTTCGCTATCCCTGATGGACCAGATTTTGCAAGTTCTTCGTCTTCAGAAATGAGCAAAATCTCACGGATAGGAAGTTCTTCCACGTTATCCGCGATAGGATTCTCTTCTGCGACTTTATCACCTTCTTCCTCGATTTCGTCGAAGGTTTGCTGAAGAACTGTCTCCGTATCTTCCTCTTCATCACTGTCTTCCAGATCAACATCCACATTATCGCAGATACCATTGCAATTCGCGCAAATAATAGAGCACTTTAGTCCAGTCTTTCTGCATCCACAGGCTCCCCGACATCCTTTTTTTGCTTTTGCAAGAAATTAGTTTTAGCAAGTTTTCTGGAACTGGGGGCTCAAGTGTGGTGGCAGAAATTAGCCCATCCTTGCTTTTTTTTCCACCTTCACTGCTCTGCAATTTTGCCAACTCCATTACCACTGCTGAACCTGGTGATAAGTTCGGAACGAATGTTGTCGTGCTGCTGGTTCTGTCGGTAGCAGCGATGAAATATTAAATTTATTTCGAAATACTGACTTTGTGAAGCATGTGTATCTATAAGTGTTTAACGGCATACTTTTTACGCCACTGTAACCGTACAACGCAAGGAATAAGCGTTCTCCAGCTTCAGCAATGCGTTCCGGGTTAGTATTTGGGTTTTTAAATACCACGACGAGCTCGTTTAAACCTCGGTTCTTTCGGAATGGGTGTGCTGGTTAATGGAACTTGGGAATACAGTCGACGTTTGTGTTTGGACAATTCTCGAGAGCACTTCCCAGCCGTAGCAGTATTACCGGACAATTTTTATGCATGCCTTACAAATTGTGTTGAAGTGTTTCGCGAAACTGGTTCTGCGACGCATAAAAACGGTGCTGTAGACCAAGAGTTCGTACAGAAGAAGTTATTAATGACGTTCGTCAACGTATGGAAGAAGAGCCTACAAAACCTTTAAAACGTCTCTCTCAAGAAATTCGGCTTTCTTATGGAACATGCCAAACGATTGTAAAGAAGGACCTGAACATGCATCCATATAAGATGCAATCATATCAAGCTCTTCTGCCTGCAGACCACCCCAGACGCCTTGCGTACTGCCATTGGTTTGTTAATAATTTAATGAATGACGATCTGCTGAACTTAACTTTTTTTTCTAACGAAGCTTGGTTCCACCTTTCGGGATACATCAATTCTCAGAATATGCGAATGTGGAGCACTGATAACCCGCATATTTTTATTGAAACGCCACTACATGCTCAGAAAATTGGTGTTTGGATGGCAGTTTCTCGCAGAAGAATAATTGGGCCAATTTTTTTCAATTTCACCGTCAACGCAGAAAGGTACAGAAATATTTTTTTGACTGAATTTGTGCAACAGTTAGACGATGATGAACTTCAATACGGTTATTTCTAGCAAGGCGGTGCAACAGCACATACTACACGAGAAAATCTTGCTTTTATCCGCGAGTTTTCTGATGACCGGCTGTTAAATTTGCATACGGAAGTTGAGTTTCCTCCGAGATCACCTTGTTTGACAATTATGGACTATTTTATCTTTCCTTATTTAAAAAATAAGATTTTCGCAAATCCGATACATAATTTGCAAGAACGGCAACAAAGAATTGTTCAGCAATGTGCAACCATAACACCAGAAATGCTGCAAAACGCTTTTCGCAGCATGAGGAGGCGCGTAAACTTGTGCATTGAGCAAAACGGGGGACATTTCCAACAAATATTGTAATTTAGTTTTTCTGGTTAATAAAAACGTTATTTATTTCATAACTGGTAGTTCATTATTATCTTACAGCTGAACTAAGTAGGTAACACATTTGTAGGTTATTGATAATGTCAGTGTAGCTTGACAATGATTGAATTATTTCAAAAGGATGATTTAAACTAAGACAAGCGTTTTACATTCCATGACCAACATTGACCAATTTAATTTTTGATATAGTATTACAGAGCGCCGTTTCTCCAATATGGCGGCTACTTCCGCAGAAAATCGAGGTGGCAAAGTAAAAATGCGACTAGACCACGTCAAAATCTATAAATATACCAATTTTCAAAATTCGCCTAAAACTTCACAGGCAACCACTTTCTTGGGCGCCAACTTATTGGACTATAAGGTCTACAATTCCCAAAGCTTTTTCCAAAAACTGAATGAAGTATAGTTCGTATTTATTTAATACAGTTAAGCCATACATCGGTTTGTTATAATTGAAATAATGTGTACTATAAATAAACATTAAAAGGTATTTAACGAGTAGTCGCAGTATTTAAGTGATCTGTATAAATTGTGTTTATGAAACTACCTCGAGCCTGTCTGTTTAATTAGAACGAAGAAAATAAACAAATTGCATTAATTATGTAGGAGACGAGGAAACGGAGATGCCTGACAAAACGAAGGGGCTAGAGAGTGGGAGTTAGGATGCAGACGGGACCCATACGAGAATAAGGGTAGCTGATAATAGGTCAGTCTGGTATTTAATTAGTACTAATTGCTACTCGTAATTAGTATTAGATCTAAGTCTTCGCAAAGCAGTTTCAAAATCCTATCGTTTTGCCTGCAGTAATAAACTGTCGTGAAAAGCAACAAACGCTGTTATTATTTACAATTTTAAAAAAAGTGGTAACATATTAATACTAATAATTAAAAATAAACACTTTTATATATTACCTTTGATTTTGATAGTTCTCATTCATTTTTGCAGAAGGAATCTCCTGTATCGAACCAGAGATTCAACAATATTGTATACCTCAGCATTTTTAGAATAATTTTCTAAATTAATTGGAAAATAAGATGTCTAGAAATTTATGACATGGATGGATTACATGATATTTCTCCTTGCACAATGGTATAAAGCGTAATAATAGTATATTACATACCAAGGTTGAGAAGATGACTATTATTGCCCGAGTGGCGAGATTAAATTCCGAGGCGCAAAGCGCCGAGGAATTTAAGCCACAAGGGCAATAATAGTCTTCTCAACCGTAGTATGTATACTATTTTTTGTACCAGTAGTCTAATTGGACCTTAAAACCTTAATAATTATGAATAAATTTACTCATATATGTAAGAATGCCCTTGTAATAAAACTTCATGTAAACAAATAAGTAGGCTATATTTTGATGTTTACAAATAAGTTTTGACGTAAATGCTGAAACTAAAAGTCAAGTATTTTTTAGATTATTTTTCATTCCATTTATAATGTCTAAAGAGTTTAGATGTACACCACCTGAAATGCGCGAGATTGCAGAACAGGCAGCTGAGAACTTGCTTCCGCATAAATCTAATCACAATCACTTATACATGAAAACATTTACAGAATTTAAAAAATGGTATAATTCCAAATATACAGTAGTAACTTCTGAAAACGTACTTCTGGCTTATTTTCATGAATACTCAAAAAATAAAAAAGCCTCGACTTTATTTGCGCAATATTCAATGTTGAAAGCTACACTTGGCCTAAAAGAGAATATTAACATATCAAAATATTTTAAATTAGTTGCCTTTTTAAAAAGAAAAACTTAAAATTATAAGCCCAAAAAATCATTAGTATTTACTCGAGGAAATTATAAAATTCTTTACTGAGGTACCCGACATATGTTACATTGCAACTAAGATAGTATGTTTATATATTAATACTTTGAAATTATTGATAATTTATATCTCTGTAGACTAGTCTTGTAATTGGTGTTGCTGGTGCATGCCGAAGGATGATTTGTGTAATTTATTAATTTCTGATGTCATCATGAGAGATAATTTAATTGTTATTCACATCCACAATAGCAAAAATGGTACGTCTCAAAAGTTTGTAATAATGGAACCACTTTGTAGCTAAAGGTTATATAGAAGATTCCCTAGTAAATAAAAAAAATATAGAATGTATGTTACAAGATCTACCTACATCTACTTACGCAACCACACCTGCAATATATACAGGAATTTTCAATATGAATTAAATAATTATTTGCATCTGTAATAGTTAGGTGATATATTGATTCCATATTATACTATCATACATATTTTATGTATTAATAGACAAATGCTTTTTTTTTTCATGTAAACAACAAAGTATTGTTAGAAAATATAAAATTAATAGCAATTGCTAAATAAACGTATATTATAATTCTGGTATTGTTAACCTAAAATTGTGCCTAAAATAGAGTTATTTATTTTGACGGTTCACAACTTGACATACTACTACTACTACAAGCATGAGTGCATGGTTGCGGCATTCGTTTTATTTGTTTTCATTATTTCCCTAGGTCAATAATGGCCTCATTATTTACCTCTTATTAGTTCCAGGTCGTGAAATGTCATTTCGTGGCGCTTTGTTACGTGTAAAAATGCTATGATTTTTTACTACTGGTACAAAAAAGTAATTTATAATGCCGAACGAGAGATGAATCACTTATATTCTATTAATCTTAAAACGATGAATGCTTCAAGTATCAATAATAATGTATATAAAAAATAAGCGGGCACTAAGGCCCGCTTGGCAGTAATTATTTGATCTACCACTTATGGTGAAGAATAATTAAAAGAAGGCTTCAGTAGAAAACCTTGAATAATAAATAAATACAAATCTTAGTTCGAGTAGCTTTCGAACCATCATAGAATTGCAATACACCATCTTGAAAAAAAATTGTTCATGGGCATTATTAACAACACTAGCTGTCCATCAATCTCTTCGAGCTTGCATCGCCTTTTCGCGTCCGCTTACAGTTTTATTACAGTTCGCTGTAAAACGCCAAAAAATTCGTTGTTGAAGTTTGAAATTTAGATGCTATTTACTGTAATACTAAGACTTAATACTAAAAGATTCATAGTGTTATTAGTTTTACACAATGAAAGAACTAATTCATTATTAAAAAAGTAATATCAGATTTATTTTAGTTTTGCATAATTTGACCTGTCAATTATCATGACCCACAAACGTCATTTCTGGGCTTTAATATTTAAAAATAGTCATTCATATTTTGACATACCTTTTGAGCTTTGTGATAATGCAAATTTGTGAACAATGCATGTCCATTACACAGAAGAATCAAGTTTTAAATAAAATGTTTGTATAGAACAGTATGACTTAATAATTTTATTTATAATAGTGAATTTATAACTGGCTTCCATATTAATAAATTAGTTTCATTTGTCTGCTCTGAAATTGTTCCTGTCAAAGTGAGTTTGCAGTGGCATTGAGTCGTCGCTTGTAGATCGTGCTCTGGCTATGTCGGTTGCTGAGACGATCCTATTATATTATAATTTAAATATTTAGTAGTGACGCTGGTCGTTGAACTAAAAAGAATAACCAAAAATAATACAGACTGACGTGGGAATATTTGTGTAAACATTTTGCTTATACACACTGCAAAAAGAATATAATTCGTAATTGTTGGATCATTTTGTGATTCTTATTAAGTATTTAAGGAAAAATAACACAAAAAGTTAGTTCATGATTACATGTGTATTTTTAAACATATCCCATTAGATGATTGAACGCTGGACCATACTTCAACCTTTCTACAGACAATCAAATTATTTAGTAGTAGTAATTGTTGAATTAGGCTGGAATATTTACTTTAATAAATTGATTCGTCTTCTGTCACCTAGTAATAATAATATAAATCATATTTTAACTAATATATAGGCAAAACTAAAATGGATCTGTCTTGTGTGTCGATCGATCATCATATTTATTGCGTAGACTTGTTGGATTATTTAGTTCTCTTTAGTCCAAGTTGCAACGCTGTCCTTCGCTGGCTGACTTCTGATTTTCTATGATCTGTTCTAAAAACCGTTAATGGTTATTGTTAATGTTAACTGTCCTGGAACCGCCCGATGTTCCTTTTCGTTGCCAGTATTTCTGAACTTTTCAACTACCTCAAAATTTACAGCATTACATGGAGAACGTTTATTAAGCTGTTGTGTGAATTTATCACACACGTATCGAAGACTTGCATCGTTGAGTCGGCCGATTACGTGTGAGCGAAAATATTGCTCCACTAGAAAAACTTACTCCTCTGTACTTAACACCATTTTCAACAATTAGGCCTGCTAATTAATTGTTTAAAGTTAATTTCACATTGACAGGTCTATACTATCTAACGTGGTTATGACAACGCGCGCATTCAGAAACCGCCAACTTAATTTCAGTACTGTTTATTTCGGGCAATACTGTATTACATACTTGAATATTGTGTGCAGATTGATCATATTGCATTTGGTTTTCAGTCAATTTGATGCTGATCACACTTCAGGCATACGTTTTCGCTTATCTTGTTTATACTAAACTTAGTATAAGGAAGTATTGTGATGATGAAAATTTTCGACCACAAGATTTTTGCAGATGTCCACGTTTTGAAGGCCCCTGATACCGACAAAGTGGTTTTAAAAAGAATGTCTCTCTCTGTCTGTGTGTGACCACTATAGCGGTCAAAGGTCTTTCACTCTTATCGAAAATTAGTTTTTTGCAAATATTTTGCAAGTCATGCAATTTAGACAGGTACGTTATGAGTATAAAATTATTTAAAACTTAATTTTCAATGCCTTTTGTATAAACAAAAATTAAAAATTCGGACCGGAACTAACACTTTTACTCTTACCAAACAGCGATTTTTTGCAAATTTGTCGTAAATTATGCATTCTATATATATTTATCAAGACTACGAAAGTATTAAGAGTTGGACTTGGAATATTTTTTGTATAAATGAAATTTTAAAATTTGGGCCGGAAGTAACACTTTTACTCTTTCGAATATCTCGCAAAGTATACATTCTATAGAGATTTATTAGGATAATAGAAGTATTTATAATAAGATTTTGAACAATTTTTATATAAAAAAATTCTTAAAATTCTATAATTTAAAACTCTCATACGTATAAGAAAGTCGTGTGGTAGCCACACCTCATTTTTTGAATTGAAGTCAAATATTTGTGTAAAATAATGTTAATTGCTTTCACAGTAATCTTTAAAGTTGCTTGAATGCGCCTGACAACAGTATGCCGGCTTTCTATAATCATATTCCGAATAAGGGTAATATTTTTTTCTCTAACTGCCGTTTTTGGCTTTGGAGCTCGAAAAATGTCATTTAAAGAAAGTCAACAGCGTTGAAATTAATTGTACCACCGCTTTACGGTAGCGAAGCAAACATTCGATTGATTTCTTCAAAACATTCTTCACGGCTTAAGCCACGCTTGAAATTGTAAAAAAATCACCTCTGGCTAATGTTCCTTGTTCAGTTCCATGATTTTTGGCGAAAGGAGTAGTTTAAACTAATGTTACTTGCAAAGAATTAGGTATATTTGACAACTGTCACTATAACTAAACTTGTAAACAACTGACTGAAATTGTCATACAAAATTTCTCGCAAAATATCATAGGCTCAGCGGAAGGGAAACATCTCTCATACATTCTTTAATTTGAAAAATCTTTAATTGCACACACAAATATCTAGGTTTCGAGAATGTGACATTTGAGCAATAATGATAATGTGTGCAATTAAATATTTATCAATGTCTACCGGTAGAGATTAAAAATGAGTAAGTAATAAGCGTTTTAGGTTTAAACATATTAAATACAGAACATTTCATCATGATAATGGGAATAATTTAAATTGCATAATACGAGGGGTCGTTTTTATATTCCCGGGCTAGGCATGAAAAAAAAGTTTCGAACAGCAATAAAAATTTATTTGCCCCATGCTTTTGGATGCAAGTATTACATCGTTTGAATAACATCTCTAATCCATTATAAAAGAATGTTTTGGGTTTGCCTGCAAAATACCTTTCAACGGCCGATATAAGTTCGTCATGGTCCATAAATTTTGTCCTCTTAGAGTTCTTTTGAGATTAATAAACAAAAAATAGCCGCGCGGAGCGAGATCTGGAATATAAGGTGGATGGTCTATAAATGTGAAGCCATATTCGGCAACGGCAGCTTTTGCAAGCCTTGATTTGTGGACTGGTGCATTATCGTGAAGCAACAGGACACCTGTCATCAGTTTTTCGCGCTCATTGGCTTTAATAAAATCTCTTAGGCGAATACTCTCCTGTTACCGTACTACTCTTACGTGGATAATCAATCAATAGTAATTCTGACAACCCCAAAAACTTTGTTGCCATTATTTTTCCTGCAGAAAGGGTGACTTTAAATTTCTTGGGAGGGCTAGAAACCTTAACATGTCACTGCATTCTTTCTTGTTTTATTCAGGGCTACAAAGATTATCCCAGGTCTCCACAAAGCGACAAAAATTATTCACACGTCTCCACCCGCACATGCATTTGGAATGGCGAAAGCATTCGCTGGACCCATATGGCACTATCTTTTTTCATTCCAAGATATTTGCGTAGAATTCTGAAAACCGTGCTTTCTGAAACTCCTAATGAAGCTGCTAATTGTCGCTTCTTTAATCTTTCATCCTCTAGTACCAAACACTTGCTTTTTTCAATAACATCGGTGGTGATCACTTCAACAGGCAGAGCAGGACGGGGATCATCATCCAGTGATTCTCGGCCATTGTTTAAACAATTTTGACCATTCGCAAATAGTTGACTTTGACGCACAATCATTCCCGTATACAGCCAACATTTCATCACGCTCGATATTTAAGTTTGTGCATTTTGATACGTGACAACACAAACTGACAGATATTAAAACTAATACTGCTACAATTGTTTTGTAAATTGTCAAAGTCGTTTTCAATAATAAAACACTATAATGAAAAATTACATTAAAATTGAAAAATGTCTAGTCCGGGAATATAAAAATGACCCCTCGTATATGTAATTTGCAATTATAAATTTTTAGTTAATTATACAGAACAAAAAACTCTTGCAGAGATGTGATACGTTGTATAAATAAACTGGAATGTTAAGAAAGGCATACGTGAGAGTAAGGTCACATAAAAGTACTCAAAAAAATAAATTAGTTGCCTTAAAAATAATAGGAAAAAAAGTAAGTAAATTATTAAGTAAATAAAAGATATCAAACAGAACAATAGTAAATGAAAGCTGTTAGTACTGCAATCCGTAATGCTTGAATATATGCTACAAGATGTTCGTAAGTTGTACAACAGATTATTCGATGCTTTATTTTTATTACTTTCTTATACGTAGTATAAGGAAGTATTGTGATGATGAAAATTTTCGACCTCGAGATTTTTGCAGATGTCCACGTTTTGAAGTCCCCTAATACCGAAAAAGTGGTTTTTAAAAAAATGTCTGTGTCTGTCTGTGACCACGTTAGCGGCCAAACCGCTGGAGATATCAATTCCAAATTTTGTATTTGCGTGTATAATCTCCCTCTTGTGATCTGACTAGTTTTTCAGTAAAATCGGTTGACCGGAAGTAGCAGTTTACTTCAGTGAAAAAATCGAATTTTGCCAATATTTCGTCAACTACTAAGTTTAAACAAATTTATAAAGAATTCATATGTACTTAGAATTAAAATTGAGAATAATTCTATTTAAAAAGTTTTTCGAAATTCCTACCGGAAGCAGGTCGTTTACTCTTATCGAAAATCAGTTTTTTGCGAATATTTCGCAAGTCATGCTTTTTAGACAAGTACGTTACGAGTATAGAACTATTTAAAACATAATTTTCAATATCTTTTGTATAAAAAAAATTTCAAAATTCAGACCGGAAGTACCACTTTACTCTAATCGAATAGCGATTTTTTACAAATATGTCGTAAGTTATGCATTCTATATATATTTGTCAAGAGTACAAAAGTATTTAGAACTAGATTTGCAATATTTTTTGTATATATGAAATTTCAAAATTCGGACCGGAAGTAGCACTTTTACTCTTAGCGAGTAGCACTTTTTTGATAATATCTTGCAAAGTATAAAAATTCTTAAAATTCTATAATTTGAAACGCTCATACGTATAAGAAAGTCGTCTGGCGGCCACACCTCCTTTTTTTTTCAAATATTGCAATTGGCTTACTTGCAAATTTATGTAATACAAATTAACATAGGTAAATATAGATCATACCGATGTGTTCACTAATTATTTAAAGTTAACTAAGTGTAACAAATACTGTTATTAATAATATTAAACCTAAAACAAAAATATAAATAAAGAACAGAAATGTACAGACAGATTTCGAATATAATAATTAAAACTTAAAAAAAAGACTTTATATCCAATAAACAATAGCACAGGCAGAATTATTAAATATAATGAACAAGACAAAGAAATAGGTACTGCAACTGCAGTCTATAACTGAAACTATGAGATTGCCAAAAGTTCCATATACGTCAGACCGGTTAACAAAATCAAAAAACGATCTCAACACTAATATCAAAGTTTTATATCTACATAATAAGTGTTTAACTATTTAATTTATTTGCTACTTAATGTTTATCAACTAATGAAAAAAAACTTAATTTTAGGCCTTAGGATGACCACAAAGAAAATGAAATAGCGATTATTAAACCAATAAAAATTTCATCGAAGACTGGACTTCTTAAGTGAATTTTTGATGTTATTACAGAAACGCAGTCAATAATGAATCCCTTGAAAAATTATTTAATTTGTTTAAAGGTAATTTAATTTATCTGAATAACATTCACGTCAATGTTATGCATATTATTTTTGCCATGTATTACCTACTGTGTGCGAAATATGTCGTAGTGTATAACATAAATATGTGTACCTATTTGCATTATTGTTACATTAAAAATATTTTGTTTAACAATAAGTGGTATTTCGATTCTTTTTGAAATAACTCTCTACTTAAATAAACTATATTGTCTCAGAGTCAGTCTTGCTTTGTGTTTATGGAATTTATTACTGCATTACCTATATACTGAAAATAGCTACAAGGGCGGCATGGTGCTGACTTGCCCCCCTTAAGAAACTTCCTAGATCCGGCACTGCAGGAATTTACCACTCAATTAGCTTACTTTTTATATTGCATTTTATTTAAAGCTTTTGTCTTTCTATGTGCAAGTGCGACGAACATTTGAAGGGAATTAATATTTGAAATGTTACTTGAACGAAAAATGAATTCACAACAATAAATGCCAACTTTATCTAATTGCAAAATTAAAGTTTGAGAGTGGCAAGCGCGATTTCAAATTTATAAATTGTATAAATTTCAACGGTTGAAACAATATATTTAACTATTTTGTTATAAGTATACTTCCGGCATATATTCTAGTTGTTAATGGATCTACAGGAATTATAACATTCGTACATGTCTATGCTAACGTTTCTAGAGCTACTTAACATATTAAACTGTTTAACGGGCTCCGGATCAAAGCTCTAGATGGCAGCAGCTTTGCGTGCCTACGAACGGAGAAAGACCACTTCACTGTTTAGCCCATGTGAGGGCGCCACTTCAGCTCTGTGCCTTCCTCTAAACTCGAAACTATTGTATTAAATTAATTGAGTATTACAGTAAATGTTTCCATTCTATCTTTGTATTTAATTAAATTTAAATACATGAAGAGTTTCAACGTTAATTAAAATTAATTAGAACTTTTTATTACCGCATAAAACATTTTCTTTGAATTAAATTTCGCAGGGAAGCGAAAAGATATTGTTGAGTCAGAGAAAAGATGTTGTCGTTGTTGTTTTCCTATGCAAAGTCTATTTCGTAATACTTGCATACCAGTTTTGGCATTAAAATTGTTAAGTTTGAGATTTTACAATTTGTAAGAAATTCGTGTTATGCCATTAATACTGCGGGAAATTCTCACGATATATGTAGCATCAACAGAGGTTACTTGAACTCAATTTTTGAATCCTATTGTCCTTTTCTCCATATTTGTTATGTATAACGTAAAAATAAAACCAATAATTGTTCTATCATAACATTGTAAGGGTTACTTTAAAGATTTAAGTAATTAATTACATATATTGAACGCAAACCAGAGAAAAAATTTGAAGTATGGGAAACAATACTCATATTCGGCCTATTTGAACCCTTCTCATATTTTTCTATACAGATCCTTAAAATCTGGACTGGTTTCAAGTATGGTATAGGTTTTAATAATAATATAATATACGTTTATTTAGCAAGTGCTATTATTTTTACATTTTCTGATATAACAATACTTCGTTTACATGAAATAATTTAACCTAATAAAAAGATAACAGTAAACAGACTTATGAACTAATATACTTACATTACATATATTAGACAATGTCAGCATTTGTCTATTAATACATACAATAAATTCAATACAAATACCAATTGTGCAACGTTTACTAACTAACTAACCTACTTTAAATTATATATACACAATTTCTAATTTCCATAGATAACTTACAACGTTTTTTGATGTACACATCTATATATAAAAAATTACTTATTTTTATAGAATGTATTATAATTATGAGTATTGCATTAAATATACTTAATTTTAGACTTTTGTGTTTCTTGAATTCGTTGATAACTGGGACAGTTTCTGTCAAATACTCTATGGTTAACATCTAAATCAATTTTTAATTTTAAATACCATCCTCATACAATTTACACATTTCTCCTCCTCACCAACACCATTAACACAATCAATTGTACAGTGTTCACCTGCACACCTGCTGCATGCTTTAGTAACTGTGCAATCCCTCACGAAGTGATTATAACCTGCACAGTTATAATACCTTATTGTATTTATGTATTCATATATATCGCATTTCTTCTATCCAGCATTAATTTTTTCTTCCTATAGCATATTTCCAAATATATCCGATTTTACATCAATTATTATGTTACCATAGTTCATTTTCCGTCTGCTGAGATACTTTCTATTTATCTTTACTATCAGTTCCTAGTATTTTTAAGTCTTTATAATTAACAATTTCGCACATAATATCCTCTGGCTGCACGTCAATATATTCTTTTTCCATTTCTACTATAATAATCTGTGGATCTTTAAGCGTAGGATCTAACAGATCATATTTATTTCCCATTTCTTTTTTCATTTGATTTTTCAATTTTTCTTTAGAAGTAGTATCACCGCAACTAACCAAAATACCACCTTTGCTTATATTTTTAATTCGTTCTACACTTACAGACAATTTAGTAGGGTCAATTTTATTTCTCAATTCTGTGTTTGTTTCCTGGATTTTCTGTGTTTCATTTTTTGGTTTTATAATAATTTTTTCATTATTATTTTTTACAGTATCACTGTATAAAGTCCCTTTTATTTCCGGCGATCGAAATAGACTTTAAAATTTCATATTTTGATCTGAAATTGTTTGAAGCCAATCATTAAGTTTTTTATCTATTTCATTAATTTTTTTGGCCAACTTTTAGTTTACGACAAATATCGCACACATATTGCTGTGACCTTCACATTATCGAAAATAATAATCTTAGAATTAGCTTAGTTATTAAAAAAGAATACTAATTTTATTTTAAAATTGTTTATTTAAAATTAAGGTATAAGTTAAAAACAGATACTTGTAAGTAAAATAGGTTGCCAACATTTAAGGACAAATTCTATTATCAAAATGTATAAATATTAGGCATAATACAGACACAAAATAAATCAATTCACTTTATTTATTGTAGAAAAGACAAGTACGAAATATGGTTTGAGTACAAAACTACAGAACCTAATTTCACACAAAGCGTTAGAACAGCCTAAAACATTTTAAGAAATGGAACATTATTCAAAAATAAAAAGGTATTGAGAGTGAATAACAGAGAGAGAGTTATGTTAAAGGATGGGACAATAAAGACAGTAAATCATTTAAATGCTATTAAGTTATATGATCAAGGTGAAAAGAGGTGTGCTCGAGAAGATAACACTGTTTTGAACGAATAAATATAAATTTGAACATGAATAATAGTACCAATTCATAAGAAAGATTCTAATAATAAAACTAAATATATATTAGATACGTACACTTTATAATAATAAGAAAAAAGAAGGATATTATAACATTTCTAGTGGGAAATGTTAGATCGAAAATAAGAATATCTTGTGTAAATAACAATATGAATTCAAAATGTACTTGTTAGTTCTTGTACGGGAAGCTCAAGGGTTTTAGAGACAATGGAAATGGTCATGTGTGGTTTAAAAATCTGCAAAAGAAAAATACAATGTTAATATTGTTTGTAGCATACTACAAATTGACGTGTTACCTGAGGAAAGAGCATTGTTAGAAATCAGGGAGAATGTGAAAAAGGCGACAATTCTTCGCAGTGCAAGCTCGTTGTATATAACGTTTTTTTTTACTACCAGACCGACGAGTTTCTAAAAGAGGAATTAGAATAAAATTAGTACATGGCAAGAAGAAATATGTAACAAACAGTGAAAAAGGCAATGCATTTATACACAAATACAATGGAGGGTTATACTGAAGAGGAAGAGAGGAAAGATATACTTACCTAAGATGGGATGCAACAAATTTGTGAAAACTTTAATAACAAACAATTTCAAGCGTCGCCATTAGTGTGTAACTGTCGAGATGATCTACGTGAATCGGTGTGAGTGTGACAACCTGAAGAAACGAACAAGAAAATTTTATCACGAACGTTTTTGAAAAAGATGCCAACATAAAATTTAATTGAATAAGAGAGGCGCTAAATCGTCGATCGGCATTTGTTTTAGTATATAAGCTGAAAAACAGGATAAAACCTGCAGATTTTAAGTTTGTAATTCGAGTAGTAAAGACGTAAATTTTGTAGAAGAGTAACAAATTTGATATAGCGAAAGTTAGAGTAGGATCTATAAGCACTACATATCAACTCACGATTTGATAGTTTGTATTAAATATTTAGAGTTCAATTTTTAATTTAGTTTTCTTTTAAACAAATTTATTCAATTAATTTTCTTTTCTTACCATTAATTTTAAGATGGAGGATGTCAATAAAATAGAATTTGATAAAATGTACGATCAAATGAAGTAAGTCATGTAAAAATTGATTCCAAAATCGTTTTGGGTCATCTCCACGCATCTTTAATGGTAAATGAGAGGTAAATGGTAATCATGTCATGCATAACTCTAAAATTTACAATTATAGGAAATAATAAAAAAAAATCGAAATAAGGTATATACTATTGTTATAATATTAAAAAAAACATTGCTTTTAGTGTTTGATAGTTCACAAATTCATTTTATAATAATTAACATAGGATCAATTTCATCTATTGCATTATTAGGTTTCCATGAACCTGACGAATACATTAACAGTAAATGTCAAAACGTTGAAGGCAAAAATGGTGTAGTTTTATTTATGTTTGTTTCTATGGCCACTATGTCCCAGGAAATGTTTTAATTTATGTATAGGTATACATACATATATAAAGGCTGTCCCAGAAATAAAAAGACGGAGTAGCAAAAATCGGAAGCTAGCTTGTATAAAAACGTGCCCTTAAAATTTCAAGTTTTTATTCGCGCGCAGACGGCAGAAAAAAAAGTAATAAAAAATTCAATTGGCCTTACGCCGACCCTGGACTAAATATCCACCTGCTTCACTTTCACAATCGGTCCTTTTCAGGACCACCATATTACTTGTGTTAAAAAAAAGGAAGAGGAATAGATACTTCATAATAAATATGAAACCATTAATTACTTTAATTTTACACCTGCTAGAAAAAAATAATTACATTCTTGATATTTACTGTAATAAAGGCTAGAAAAACTGCGATTTATTGAATATTCTAAAATAATAATAATCAGCTGTTTCCGACTACAAACACATTAAAGAGCAACAACCTTCCTATTTTCAAAATAAAAAGAATTTTTTATTGTCTGTAATAAAGTGGGTTGCCCATCTGGGTCAACAACCGACTACATAGCTGCGTTATCTAGACGCATCGGGCAAAAAATATGTTTTATATGAATGAGTAAGATTTAACGTTTTTTTCCGTTTTATACAAATAAAAGCGTATTTTTCGATGAATGCGTGTTCGGTTCTATTTACAAATGAGCATTCTTATGTGTATTTATAAACATGCATTCTGTACCAGGTCCTTAATGTAATTTTTTTATCTGAAAACAACATAGAAAATTAAATTTTTAATTTATTCGTTATTGCGGTATATTTGGGCCTGTTTCTGTTCGGACTTTACATACCTGCTACTCCGTCTTTTTATTTCTGGGACACCCTGTACATATATAAGAAAATAATTTTATGGGATAAGCTGAAGCGGAATTACCCCATGAAATTCGTTACTTGTATTATTCTAAAATCTGCATTAATTTTGTTCCTTATTTCATATATACGTATATTCGTAAACACTGTCTTAAAATAAAATATGTCATAATTCTAGTTTAATTTTCTTATAATAAATCTTAAATATGCATTTAATTAACCCCTAGAAAGTACCATAGAGTGGGCTGGTTTCTAAGTTTCCTATGTAATTAATGTTGGTGTACATGCTAAACTTTTGAAAACTTCAAATTCTGACAGTTGTCATACTTAAATGATACATACTAAAAGCCATTCGACGAGGTCTTTTTAATACGAGCGATTAACACGGCATATCTATACCCCAAAATTGACGAATTGGGCAACGAATGATCTGAGAACCTGCCCTATATACGGCGAGAACGAAAGTGCCACGCTACTGGGACTACGTTCCCATTTCCCGTAGGCTATTTTTCATGTCTCCGATGAGAGAGCGAAGCCCCCAAATGAATTTTTGAAGATTTTTGGACGTGTAGAAAATCACGCGGCATAAATTTTTTCCCCGCAAGGAGGACGTGTAGACCGTCAAATTCCTCTATAGCCTACATGATATTTAGAAATTCAATATGGAGGTCGGCAAACACAGCTGACCATGACACCTTGAAGTTCACGTTAGGTTGAGTTAAATGTTACAGTAAACGTCAACATTGAAGGGTGAAATACCATCTGACGTTTTATGAACGTTGGCAAGGCACGAAAATTCAGTTGCAGGTTATGAACTGTCGAAACCATTAACCAATTTCAGTTCGCGATGACACAATGTCAGAACTAGACAGAATTGTGTCAGTCGTGCAGGGCGCTTCAGGCAAAGGTCGAATTTTGACAGGCGATATGTTTGGAGTATTCACATTTAGAAGAAAGACAGATTACATGAGCCCTGTCGTAAATAAGGTGGAAAGAATTAAAACCATAAGGTCAGTAACTTCATACGAATATGAATCGAGTAACATCTACAGTCTTAAACGTTTGCAGGTTTGTTCATTAAATACTGGAAATATCGAAATAGATTGAGAGAATCAAATGCGAAAGCACTAAAATGTATCTATACTAAATGGCATTAATTTCATTGATCACAAATTTAGCATTTATTCGAAAAAATTTGAACTCACAAGAAGAGATCCGTCTTTTGAATTCTTTGATATGCAATCTTTAATTTGACATGCTCACGTTTGATTTGCGATGAAAATTCGATTTCACTTATGAACCGTCAACATGATCGATAGGCAACACTTCTGGCATACGTCAGAATTCACTGAAATAATAGTGTCAGTCGTACAATACGACGCGTTATGTCGTCTCATAAATGCTCTGAATTGATAGAAGTAAATACTGAAAACACCAAAGATGTAACGATCGAAAGATATGCTGTGTGTGATGTACGAAAGAATATCGAGGAAGAATAGTTAATTATAAAAAAATGGTCCTTAGTGCAAAAAAATATTGCACACAATTGCCACATTTACTTCTGTCAACAATGACATTCAATTTGACAATTACGTCTCAATATATATACAGGACGCGTTAAAAGTTTAGAACATCGGACATAATAAAAAGCATAGCAATGCTCGCGCAGTACAGGATATTGTAATAAAACTGTAAGCAGCAGCAAAAGAGGTGAAATAAAGCTCGAAGAGATTGAAAAATCCAACAAGTTCTAATTATAGATGCTTATTATTACTTACATGACATAACCAAACTATCAAAATTATGCACTATCACCAACCATTAAAAATGCGCATGGCCGTCTCTAATGAGGAAAGTATTTGAAGGCTTGGTATATCATCAATATTAGGTATTGTATTGCACTTGTAAAAATATGAGGCTTCGATTCTACAATTAAATTTTTTGTGAACTGCATAAAATTTTAGAACACTGCAAGAAAAATATATGTACATATTTTCCGTATTAAGAATATAGAGCATCACCAGACATAAGCACCCGATAACTTGGCAGCCAAATGTAAATTTATACAGCAAATGTAAACATCACACTGTGCAATTAACTGGGACTTATGTTTATAATTAGGCAGTGACAATATTTCCCTAAAACGGAGTTCGCTAATTCTAAGTAAACAGACGCTATTGAAGGTGCTGGTAAATAAGTTTGACGTTTGTTCTGATATATTTTGGGTATATACTCACACAGATATTTCTACCCTCATACAGATACAGGGCTACTCATACACTTTCATGCGTATACCTACTTCGTCGAATATTCATGATTGCTAATTAATTAAGTGGATGACGTCGAAAGTTTTAATGTTTAATGTTTTTTATTTCCTTCCTTTAATGAAAATGAAGATAAATACAAAGTACATTTACGAACTGCTATAAAGGAGAATAGTAATAATGAAGTACTTAGCTCATTTCGGATTGTTTCAAAAAAAAATGGTTCAAGGTGTTTCCTATTCAACTCCAGAATTAATTAACTTCTAAAATTACATTTGTTAAGAGTGCTTGTTTAGATTCAAATTAAAAATACCTAGTTTTTAACTTTCTATTAGTGTAGAATTCGGTATGTAACAATAAGAAACGAACTGCGGTACTTTGATTGTATATCTTCTAACATAATAATAAAAAGGGAAAAATAAGGTATTACATGGTTCCATTAAGTTTTCGAATATTAAGTGAAGGAATGCAAAGGTTAAACATGCTTAATTAATATGTTAAACGTAACATAATAAGGTTAATGCAAAATGTTATACAATAAGCTCTTTACGATCACTTTAAATGAACGAAAGATTGCATAAATCCATAATTGCTATAAATTGAACACGACAAGCGGTTATCCTAAAATAATATGCTGAGCAGCAATTCAGTAATTAAATAAAAAAGAATTAGAATTATATAAGTATGAAGTATAAAGGCGTACTACTTAAAATGTAAAAATGAACCTATCACCTAAGAAAAAAATTAATAATAATTCAAAATTAAAATAAAGATCGACACACCAACCAACGACACCAGCAACAAAAGCCAAGGGTAGCAAACACTTGAAAGACTGTTAACATCAATTTAAGAATCTATCAAAACTGAACACTATAAGTGGTCATGCTAAAATATTAAGCGATAAGTGTCTAATGAAAACGAGTGGTGAATAAAAGATAACGTTAAAGTTTTAATGCTAAATAGAAGAAAATAAACGCTTTACAATTACGCTTAATGAACATATGATACCGTTAAACAATAAGTTTTATATGTTACACATAGTGCAATAGACACTAATGTTAAGGGCTAGCGTTAAACTAAGCGTAACACGGTGAACTCAAATGCTAAAACGATAGATGTTATGAGGTTAAGAGGGATCTCTACTGGACGGGTCAGTCAATTTAACAATGTACAAAAATCATAAACATTATCACTGCGGGGGTTTCGATGTCCCCTTAAAATTAAGATCAAATTTCAACCAATGCTATAAATAATTACATCAATTTGTAGAGAAAACTCAAATTTACGTAAGCTTAGTAGTAAAATTTTGAATTTCTTTTTATTTATTTCAAAATAAATTCGACAAAATGTCTAATATTGACCTACCTCTGCTACTAATTATGACAATTTCTAAAATATTTTAAAAAAAAATATTACTAGGCGTACATAGATATTCGAATTCTCTTTCATTTGGTATAAAAAAATTAAAAATTGATTAACATTTACGGTTAATTTTATGGGGAAATCAAACTGACTACAGTGGCCTCAGCGGCTGGGAGTAGCGATAACGTTATACTTTTGTTAATTATAGCATGATAAAATTTGATACTATACATTAACCAGCAAATACTTACAGATAACCTTAAATGAACAACTGATAAACGCTATAGGATAACGTAATACTGCACACCTAAAGTTATTGGATAGATGGTAAGCGCCTAACGATGACTGTTGATGAACAAACGATAGCCTTAAACTATAAACGTTACACGTTAATAAAGTTAAACAGTATGTGGTATTTGATTAGTTTATAATATAATAACAACAAACAAATAATGGAGCATATACATCATATTTAATATTATTTTTTAAATGTTAATGTAATGTTAACTTTGTGAAATATTTAAAAATGATAATTAATCACAATGTTTTCTATATTAATTATTTGAGGTAGGAAAAAAGCTTATATTACTCCCAGCTGCTAGATATTTTTATGTGGAACTGAATAATTTATTTATGACGAAACAGATTTTAGTATTTCTTATAACTAGAGAAGAAATAAAGCTCAAACTGGCTTTAACTAAAGCTCGACGTCAATAAAAAGGCAACTCAAGCAAGATATGGTAAATCTAAATATATGTAATAATAAATAAATGCGAAATAGAGGATGGACAACTGATATACATTCCTATCGATTGTTCATCAAGTTAAGGATGCTATATAGTAATCTTGAAGTTGGATAAAACAGCTGGATATGACGGCAGAGATGGTAAAATACGCATGAAGTACAGAGTTACGACATCGTGCATAAATTAATTGATAAAATATGGATATTAAAGGAAATATTAAAGCTCTGAAGAACAGCTATAATATTTCACATATATACACGTAAGTAAAATAAATCGCAATCTGTCGGATAATTCTAGCGAAATTGCTTTAATAAATGTGCCAAGCAAATAGTATTAAAGAGTTTAGAGAAGCAACGATGAAGAGAGATAAAAAATGCAGTAAAATGAACTCCATTTTGTTTCTAACCTCGAAGAAGCATATGATAGAGCAAAACTCATAAAATATATAATTGACATTTTCACACCTGTTTAATCGGTAATAAGGTAGTTTTTACTAGTCTGGACATAGAAGTGACATATGGGGAACTGAGGGAGATAAATAAATATCCGAAAAACATGGAGAGATAATGTACGCTAATATATAGAATCTGGTTAGTTCAGCAAATCAACATCAAAAGACGTTAGGTAGGTAGGTTAGGAAGCTTCGTTGTTATTTTTAGTAATTATAGATATAACAGCTAAATAGTATAGAGAGAGAATTAGAGTAGTTATAGATGATATTATAAATTGCCAAATTGACTAGCATTGCTTACTTTATGAACGCTAAAGATTTGATATTACGACTGTAATTCAGTTAAAAGTATAGAAACGTAAAACATTGAAACACGAAAACTGGTAAGCAAAAGAAACATCGAAAGGTGTAAGGGAAAGAGTGAATAAATAGAAGACTAAACATTGTAGATATTTGTACGATGGAGAGGTCTTTCTTTTGGAGCTAGAGGGATGTTTTACAAAGGTATTTATTCCCGTTTCAACTAAAATTTTGAGCAATAGATTGACATTGCAAGCTTATAAGATGTACATTCTAGGAGAATTCAAAGACTTACGTTTTGAGATAGAATCACAAATCAGAACATTGCTATACCCAATTGCGATGGCTCGGGTATAAAATTGGAATTGATGATGAAAGAATAAAGAAGAAGATATGAGAAATGGGTAAATGTAAAAAAAAAAAAACAAATTGAACAGTACGTTGAGTATCGATGTGTCTAATATTTTGAGGAAAAGAAGAATGATATGGCTGACAATAAGAAAATATTATGTGGTGAAGAGCCCAAAGTGGATCTTGAAATGTAATCATCCCTTAGACAGAGAACAGAACTATCACACCTTTTAATTGCGCAATACTATATACCGCGAGATCAAAAATTATATTGATAAAGGTTTGCCATGGAATATGAAACGTCTGTCTTAAGTTATATCATTAAGTGTCATACTGTCATTAATATTTGTGAGTATGACACTTAATGATATAACTTAACCCTTTCAGCCCTGAATTTTTAAAAGCTAATGAAAAAATTTTTTGGTGGTTGCTACTACTTACATATGTTGTTAAGAACATATAAACGACATTTTATACATATAGCTTCGCTATAAAAAAAATTAGAACTTGGTGGCAAATGCCACCATTAGGTCTAGGAGGAAAACAGGACGTGCAATTTGAATCAATATAATTTATTGTTTTATGTGATATTTTTTAAAGCAGTTTCTTTGTTTACTAAGACATAAATAAATATTACATTTTTCACAAGCTGTTCTTGACCTGCCACTACAGTTTTCTAATTTACATCTTTGCTCGTGATCTTCTGTTGGCACTGGCCAGTGTCCACAATTGTCATATCTGATGTCTGAAACTCGTGCTTTCGCAACATGAAGCTTCTTAGGTAGCAAAAGCGGAGAATTTTCTCTTGAAGGCCTACCTCTTTTTGGGGTTTGGGTAGTGGGGATTCCTGCAAAAGCAAGTGCTTCAGCAACATCTAGCGTAAATTCTAGCAAATCTTTTGTCTTTTCCTTCGGCAAACCTATTGCATTAGCCTGTTTTCTATATTCCAGCCATGAGTTACATACAGCAAGATTGAAATAATGAAACATAACTCTGAGTGTCCACTTTTTTCGATCTAATGAAAGTTCTGTATAAAGAAAGCAAAAAGTCACACTTATCTACACCTCCCTAGATGCATTATACATTCTAACGATTGCCGGACGCTCTATCTGTACAGCGATAAAATTCGAAGCCAAAGTCACTGGTTTATTATCAAACCACCTCACAATTACTATATTGTTGTCGGACACTACGTAATCACAGGACCCTCGACCCATTATTTTCATTTGTTTTTCGGTTTTTATGGGATATTTTTCAAGTCTGTTGGCACGTATTGTTCCAGCTGCATATATCCTTTTTTTGTACAATTCTTCTAAAAGAGATATAGAATTGAAATAGTTACCAAAGAAAGTTTATGACCTGAATTTTCAGGAATTCTAGCGGCTAAATGAAGAACTAGAGAACATGTAATGCTGGGACTGCTAGTTTTAGCTTCTTCAGTGAGTGTGGTGAAGCCTTGGTAAACCAAAGAGCGGTATATTATGCCTGACTCACCGCATAGCATGAATACTTTTATGCCCCAGGGTGTGGGCTTTCCTCTGATGTATTGCTTTATATTGAGTTGTCCCTTGAAAGGGATCATGGATTCATCGATACATAGGTTCTCTTCTAGGGCCAGTTCTTCACATCTGGATTCAAATGCTTGAATAAGTGGACGGACTTTCCATAGTCGATCGTGTTGTTGCACCTGATGTGAATCATTTCCATCAGTAATATGTAAATTATTTCTCAAACTTTCAAACCGGTTTCTTGTAATCCCAATGTCTCTAACAAGAGCAATTTGAGTAGATGATTTCCAATAGAGTCTTAGTCTAGGGAAATTTAGTACGCCCATTATGAGATGCAAAGCTACCAGTTTTCTAATTTCGTATTCATTTGTATTTACTGACTTGCCATTAGTTGACAATGAATACCTACATGTTTGTTTTCTCAGCTAATTCGGAAAAAATAAGACGAGGGAAATATTTAGAAAATATAACATAAGGTGATTCCGGCGCATCATCAGTTATAGAGCTGTCAGATTGCTGAAAACTAGTCCATAGTGGTGGTATAAATTCTGTTCTTTTCCAGCTTGCAGCTAGTCTTTTTTTATTGTCACTTTTTCTTTCTTTGCAATAAATATTTGGAGGTATATTTTCTTCATCACTTTCATCTTCAGATGCAGACTCAGTCTCGATTTCGTCACTATTTTCTGGGTTATAATCATCATCTGCAAATGAACAATCATTGTCAAAATTTTCAATGTCTGATTCATCTACTTGGGATATTGTAGTCAAAGTTTTGTTCAGTGGGATCTGCTTTGAATTACCGTAAAATCTAATCGTCGGTATTTCCAAATCTGAAAGAAACATCATATCAAGAACTAGCATTGAAGCCTGGCGGTGGCATTTGCGTACACACTTTTTTAGGGTTCAATAAATCAATGGCAATAATAAATTTTGAACAAATATTGTAAACTAAGGAACTTTGGCAACCTTATGATACTATCTGCTAAAATACATTTATAAACAGAGCAATGATTGCAATAATATTTACTGATTTTGTAACACTTACCAGCACAAGAATCACTTATGTCAGCATCCATCTTGAATATCTGTATAAACCATAGAGAACACTTATGAAATAAAACTTCTGGGCACAGAAATCGAAACTACATGTATAAGTGATGCCACCTAGTCCATGAATGTCGAACTAAATAAAACAGTTTACAGGTACGTAGGCCTTGAATTTGATGGTGGCATTTGCCACCATTAGGGCCGAAAGGGTTAAGACAGACGTTTTACATTCCATTGCAAACCTTTAACAATATAATTTTTGATCTCGCGCTATATAGGTACTTAAATTCGATCCAAACATGAAGTAACATATAAATGGAATATGGAGTAACTTCATCTATTCCACACAAACCTCTAAATTACCGACATTCCTGAACATAACACGAAAATATCAATCTGCGTTATTAGTATTATTCAGAACAATTGTGGACTTCACTCCGGATTCAGTTAGGCGCCATAATTGATCTATTTAAGGTCTATATTTCTTCGTTCAAACATCTACAAGTATTATTATGTTAGTTCAATTATTGTATATTATGTTCATAATATTATCTCCAAATTTGCCAGATCTGTCACTATTATAATTAGGTTATTTTGATTTTAATATTTTGGCCGGAATACGATTAATTCTGCTTCATCCATCAAATATTTCCGAGCATTGGCAAATATTACATAACTGATATTATTTTTTTTAATTTAATCTTATAGTACCTACCACACTTTTAATGACATATCCTGATGACTGGAAATATGTTGTTTTCTAAGACATTGGGCTTATTCGTCTAGTGAATAATTAAACGAAATTTATTTAGTTGCATATATCTCGATTCTGATCTCATTATAGGCGTAACTTCTTCAGGGCGACAACCAATCAATATTTCATGTTGCGTGTATATTAAAAAGCCTTTCTGTTATCGACACTTATACTCGACGAACCTATATTGATAAAGATAACACACTTTCTGAGTTATTATATTATAAATCTTTTATTTATATTGTAATTACGTCCACATAAACTGTGGTAGTGAGGCTGCCGCTGTTGTTCGTTCCCCGTCAGTCGTCTTTTATATTTCCCGACACGCACGTTATAAATATTCTCAGGCCGTTGGACAACTGAATATATGACCCAGAAAGGAGGAAATAGTTTTGTGATGTAATCCTATAACTATTGCAACTGGTGCGAGCGAGCGTGCGGGAACATGTGTTTTTAAAGTCGAACAGAGCTGGTGGTGTTGGAAGGAAAAATTTATGTGTCTGCAAGTTAGGTTCAACGTATCGAAAAATTATTATAACCGAGATTCGCCATTTAATTTTTTTTCTAAGAAACATCGAAAAATTGATACTAATTGTATTTTAAAAACATATTTTCTTTTAATTTTGTAATGGTTTGAGTTGCAATAGGAAATACTAATATAATATTTTATTTGACCACATTCGGTGCAATTCATTTTTCAAATTTTGATATATCATGAGTGGCGTAAATATTAATTTCATCACATTTAAATTGACAGTGCGAGTATACAGCATGTGTCAAATATCATTAGGCATAGGGATTCAATGTTTACGTGCGGTATATACGTATGTATGTAATACGTGACAACGTACCTACAGTCCGTCACCAATACCGGCGACAACTGATACCACAACGATTTTCTCCGATCCCGAATGTCCCCACCTAGATTTTACATTCAATGTTTAGCTGCGGACACGTTGCGGTGTGCAATAAAAGCATTCAGCAAAATTAATTTATAATGAGTCTGTATATACCCGCTGAAAAGCTTCAGATAGTAAAATTGTTTTATGGTAATAACTCTGCAATAAAGTGTATAAATATGTTTGCGCTGGCTTTTGCAGACCGCCCTGTACCTTGCAGACAAACAATTTATAATATTATTAATACATTTGAAAAATATATTCCCACAAAAATTGAGGAAAGTGAACGGCGGGTTGTATTAGTTTGTAGTATTGTGGAAATTGACTACACGATATCAACTAGAAGTGCTGCTGAGGATTGGGTATAGTATAAGTAACCAAAATGTTTCACGTATTTTGAAACGTAATGGTTTGAAATGTTTTAAGTATTCGAAAACTCAAGAAATATTCCCAGAGGACCATTTTCGAAGAATGGAGTTTTATCAATCCGTTATGGATAAGATACATCGAGACAACAATTTCGTTAGAAGTATTTGCTTCACCGATGAGTCAATTTTTCCATTGCACGGAAAGCAAAATCTTTCTGTTCTTCGATAGTCGGCTACGGAAATGAACATCAGCATTTTGCAAATTGTCCCCAATATCCCCAAAAAGTAGACGTTTAGGCAGGTATTTTAGGTGACCATTTTTTCATTTCTAACAGATTCAAATATAAGAAAAAAGATTTAACGTTTAATTAAATATTGTAATTATGTTCATAATTATTTTTAAAGATTCTTAACCCTTTCGGCCCTAATGGTGGCAAATGCCACCATCAAATTCAAGGCCTACGTACCTGTAAACTGTTTTATTTAGTTCGACATTCATGGACTAGGTGGCATCACTTATACATGTAGTTTCGATTTCTGTGCCCAGAAGTTTTATTTCATAAGTGTTCTCTATGGTTTATACATATATTCAAGATGGATGCTGACATAAGTGATTCTTGTGCTGGTAAGTGTTACAAAATCAGTAAATATTATTGCAATCATTGCTCTGTTTATAAATGTATTTTAGCAGATAGTATCATAAGGTTGCCAAAGTTCCTTAGTTTACAATATTAGTTCAAAATTTATTATTGCTATTGATTTATTGAACCCTAAAAAAGGGTGTACGCAAATGCCACCGCCAGGCTTCAATGCTAGTTCTTGATATGATGTTTCTTTCAGATTTGGAAATACCGACGATTAGATTTTACGGTAATTCAAAGCAGATCCCACTGAACAAAACTTTGACTACAATATCCCAACTAGATGAATCAGACATTGAAAATTTTGACAATGATTGATGATGATTATAACCCAGAAAATAGTGACGAAATAGTAATTGTGAGGTGGTTTGATAATAAACCAGTGACTTTGGCTTCGAATTTTATCGCTGTTAGCCCAAGAGATGAAGCAAAAAGGTGGGACAAGAAAGAAAAAAAATACGTACAGATAGAGCGTCCGGCAATCGTTAGAATGTACAAAGCATCTATGGGAGGTGTAGATAAGTGTGACTTTTTGCTTTCTTTATACAGAACTTTCATTAGATCGAAAAAGTGGACACTCAGAGTTATGTTTCATTATTTCAATCTTGCTGTATGTAACTCATGGCTGGAATATAGAAAACAGGCTAATGCAATAGGTTTGCCGAAGGAAAAGACAAAAGATTTGCTAGAAATTACGCTAGATGTTGCTGAAGCATTGCTTTTGCAGGAATCCCCACTACCCAAAGGCCTTCAAGAGAAAATTCTCCGCTTTTGCTACCTAAGAAGCTTCATGTTGCGAAAGCACGAGTTTCAGACATTAGATATGACAATTGTGGACACTGGCCAGTGCCAACAGAAGGTCACGAGCAAAGATGTAAATTAGAAAACTGTAGTGGCAGGTCAAGAACAGCTTGTGAAAAATGTAATATTTATTTATGTCTTAGTAAACAAAGAAACTGCTTTAAAAAATACCACATAAAACAATAAATTATATTGATTCAAATTGCACGTCCTGTTTTCCTCCTAGACCTAATGGTGTTCTATTTTTTTTTATAGCGAAGTTATATGTATAAAATGTCGTTTATATGTTCTTAATAACATATGTAAGTAGTAGCAACCACCAAAAAAATTTTTCATTAGCTTTTAAAAATTCAGGGCTGAAAGGGTTAATGTTATTAGAAAATTATTAGTTAATAGTGAAGGTATTAACAAATACATATTTGTCTGTAAAGAAACGTATTTCACATTCTTAATCTGGATAATTAAATTAGTTTTAACTTCTAATCCAAAGTAAAGTAATAAATTCATTATGTTTATGATTTTAATTATGCAAATTTTATTTAATTACATAGTTTACCTACTTCACTATATTAGCAAAAACTAAAGACCTAATATAAAAACTTGCCGAATTTACAACTTTATATCCGTTGTAGAACATTGGCCATCGCATAATATACACTGGCGGGCAAAAATTCGACCAATTTAATATTTTCTCTCAGGAATGAAATTTATTTATAACTATTTGGTAAGAACGTAGTCTATCGTTCTAGCGATGTGTTATTTGTTTATTGAGTGCTTTATGCATTTGATCTTCCCACAAGTGTTCAGTATTTCAATCATTTAGAATCATCTTGTAAGATTTTTTCTTATTTTCTGGGTTTTTTGGTAGGAACACTCTGTTCCGAAATTGAAATTTCCTGATTAACCTTTGAGATGCATGTGACTAAAACTGAAGCAGTTCAAATTGTTGCTTCAATTCAAGTCGACGATATATTGCAACAAGGCTTAGGATTAATCTTTCCAAAGTTCAACGAGTGTGTAAACGTTATCAGGAGACTGGTCTATTTAAATGAACACCCTGGTCAGGACGGAAAAGATCCACTTTTCAACGGGACAATCATTTTATTGTATCTACTGCGTTACGAAATAGGCATATTAATGCTTTAAGAATCCGTAACAGCTTACATGATATGAGTGAAACTAATGTAAGTCACTGGAGATAAAAAGAAGATTGAAGGAAGTCAACTTGAACGCTTACCAAGCCGAGATTAGCCCTAAACTTCCCGGACATCATCGAGTACGCAGACTTGAATTTGCTCAAATTCATCGAAACTGGTCCTTACAATAATGGAGTCGAGTTTTATTTACAGACAAGTCAAAAATTTGCTTATTTAGTGCTTATATCGATATTGAGTATACAGAAGACTAGAAGACGTTGAGCACATTGGCGATGAATTTATTTTAAGTTTCCCCCCACGAGCAAGAATAGTTACTAACTACCTATGTTCAGACCTTCCCTTAGTTCCAATCCATATCTGATCGAGCACATTTGGGCTGATCTTAAACAACACGTTCGAGCATGAAATCCCCCTCCATCCAATCTGCATGAACTTAAAATTGCAATAACAGAAGTGTGGGAAGCTATGCCCTAAGAATCTTTTGAAAACGTTATAAGAGGCGTGAATGATAGACTGTAGTTGTATTAAGAGCAATAGGAGGAAACACATTTTATTAAAGTGCCCGAATAATGTGTTTTAATTTCTTAATATTCACTTGTTTTGCTGTTTATTTTTAGTCTCTGTAATTTAACGTGATCACGCTTGTCAATAATCTTTCATTTTTATATTCTTTTACCAATGCTAATTGTATGAGATTCCATCATGTGTTTCATTTGTTAATAAATTAATTAATTGCAAAGTGCTTTTATTAAAGTTTTAAAAAGTTGAATCATTTCTAAGGTAATGTAAATAAAAGGGTTTTGCGTCTTATTCCACAACTATGTAAAAAATTTTAATTTGTATATGTTTTATTTAGATACATCAAAATGTATTAAATAACTATTAGTTCGTTTACGATTTTTAGAAATTAAACACAAGGAACATCCTTGCTTGGGAAATTATTTAATAATATTAGAAAACGAGTTTTTTTGGGAGTAACATTTTCAATTTAAACATTTCGATATCTGCAGAGGAGCTTTTGCCGTCGCCTCCGATACAGGTCACATCGTTATACGTTATACTGAAGTTTGCATTTTTTTTCTCCCGTGCACTTCATTATCAAATTGGCATCTTTTTTAGAGCAGAAAGAAAAACGACATTCTGGTTTCGCTTTAAAATAACGAGGCTTGTTAGTATTAATGGTGAAGTTCTGGAATCCGAGAGTCGAGATTCCGGCATTATGACGACTACTGTGACAGTGCTAGTGTTAAATCACTGCCGTCTCTAATGAACTTGCTGCTTGCCACAGAAACCAGATCCTGACTTGACTCTTTATATTCAGATGGCCTTTTAATGGGGAACAAATTTTCAATAACTGCTTTTTAAAATCCGTCGCCGACGTCCTTCCATAGTAAGAAGGGCGAAAAATGTAGGGAACCAAATTATTACTGACTATGTAAGTATATACCAATTAAATTATGTTATTGTATAACCGATTTGATGATGCATATACATGCATAGTTTAAGTTATGCCTTCACCGTCAGTCAAACAACTACATTTTTCTCTTAGAAATTATTAATATACACACACTTGACTTACTCTCAAAGCAAGTACTTATAATTTCCCGATTTTTCCGATGGCTGTATAATAGTAACAATAATAATAATAATAATATATTAACATCAACAGGTTTGTACACAATTACAAGTGAATTATAATAACATGACTGTCAGTATTCTAGTAATTTACTATAAAATAACACTTAACCTAAATTATGATATAAGAGTAAAAATCTATATACAGGCTATCCCAGGATTGATGTTACAAGAGATGTACGGAACTAAAAATTTTTGAATCTCAATTTGATCTTTTGTAAGTAAGTCCTGCTTGGTTTGAAACTTCTTTTTAGTATAGTTTCGAGTTTGTGAAATCACGTAGGCCTTGACAGTTGAGCAAGATCTATTTCCGTTTCGGGTAAAGTACCTTTCTCGTTCACAGTATGGTAAAATATTACTAAGAAAGTTGTTCAGAATGACAAATTATGCCCCTATACAAAATTTCAGGAGGATCTACCTACTTTGATTAAATCGTTATTTTTTAGATTCAACAAAAGTGTTTTTATAAAAAAACTATTATTCGTAGAACCTTTGAACGATAGATAATTAGATTAGATCTTTCTGAAATTTTGTATAGGGCCATAGTTAGTTATTCTGAACAACTTTTCTTAGTAATATTTTAGCATACTGAGAACGAGAAGGGTACTTTACCTGAAACGGAAATAGATCTTGCTCAACTGTCAAGGCCTACGTGATTTCACAAACTCGAAACTATACTAAAAATAAGTTTCAAACCAAGCTTACTTACAAAAGATCAAATTGAGATTCAATGGTTTTTAGTTCCGCACACCTTTTCAATCCTGGCACACGCTGTACGTACTGTTCAAACATCAAAGAGTGACAAAAAAATTAAAATAAAAGGAAACCCTTCAGACAATTGAAAATTTTAATGGAAAATAGTTACACTATAACAATGATCATATAATACATTCATGAACAAAATTTGCACAATTTATATATATATATGTATATGTTCTCTTTCAGGTTTCCGCAGGTAGTATGCCGAATATGAGACCCCTGCCTAATATGAGACCCCAACCTACATGACGTAGAAAGTGCCGCCGCCTGGTGACTAGACCGTAAAACAATCGTTTATAGCATCATTGGTAATCAGTCAAACAGTCGAGTGTTTTTAAGTGCAAACAAAGGTACAGTGATTTTTCTTCGAATTTTGTGCTTGCCTACTTTTTTACATCAACAACTTTACCGGCTGTTTTCACTTTCAAGGTAAGACTTTGTTTAAAACGTAAGTATTAGATAGACAGCTATAAATGTGAAGTGTAAATATACTACTTTGTTTTTAAGTTAACTTAAATCCTAACCTAAAAAATTCGCTGGAGTATATAACAACGTGGTCGTGCCCAATATGAGACCCACCTAAGCCTAATATGAGATAGGGTCTCATATTAGGCATACTAGTTTTTATCGTATAAAAAGCATGTTTTTTGTCATCTTAGATACCTCTCGAAACGAAACGCAAAAAGTGGGATGCTGTAATGATGATGCGAGCTGTAAAAGCAGTAAGGAATCGTGAAATGGGCTATAAAAAAGCTGCAAAATACTTTGAAGTTCCAAAAGGGACATTGGAACGTTACGTTAAGGATTCCGAAAAAACAGCTGAATCACTGGTAAACGTTCGTATGGGAAGAAAGCCCACTTTACCACAACACCTTGAAGATTTGCTGGTAAAATACTGCGTTGAGATGGATTCAAGGTTTTATGGTTTAAGAAGGAGAGATATTAAAAAAATGGCGTTTCGGCTTGCTATAAAAA
Organism: Amphimallon solstitiale; assembly: GCA_963170755.1. Classification (NCBI taxonomy): domain Eukaryota; kingdom Metazoa; phylum Arthropoda; class Insecta; order Coleoptera; family Scarabaeidae; genus Amphimallon; species Amphimallon solstitiale. The sequence goes on from OY720679.1 coordinate 118,447,163, forward strand.
ATGGTTTAAACCATCCGTTTTCTTATAGACAACAATGTGCTGGTGATAAATGGTTAAGGGGATTTTTACGAAGACACACGCAACTCTCTCTAAAAAAGCCTCAAGGAACATCGTTCGCAAGAGTCAAGGGATTTAGTCCAGAAAACGTCAAACGCTTTTTTGAAATCTATGAACCTGAATTGTTGAAAATTAACAGCCAACCACATAGGTTGTACAACGTTGACGAAACAGGGGTCACTATTGTGCAACACAAGGTAGCTAAGGTCATCACACTAAAAGGGAAATAGAATGTAGGAACTTTGACATCGGCAGAACGGGGGCATCTTATCACGGTGGTAACGTGCATGAATGCATCAGGCTCCTTCGTCCCTCCATTGATAGTTTGGCCACGAAAAAACATGCAAGATGCCTTGATGGAAGGGACTCCCTCAGGATCAATCGCTGCATGCCATCCATCAGGTTGGATACAAACAGACATTTTTACAATGTGGTTCAACCATTTTCTAAAGCACGTGAAACCTTCTGAAGATGATCCGGTGCTTTTATTGCTTGATGGGCATAACTCACACACCCGAAACATGGACGTCATAGACAAAGCTAGGGAACATTGCTACCGGATCTACGTCGCATTAAGATAACGGCAGATTTCATAAATGAAACGGAGAGTCGCAATAGGGGTTGTTAAACAGGATAACGCAGGGCCGAGCTAACTCTGTCGCAGACGGCGTGACGGTTCAAGAAAATAAGAACACCTAAGAGTAGAGCGTCGGTCGGCAACGACGCTTGCGACGATTGTCCGGGCACCAGGACACTATGCTATCTACAGATAACCTACCTGCGCCTCCTACGAACTACCACTGGCTGTGTCCCTCCAGTAGGGTACCTATTGAACACTCTGTATATTTGAAGCACCTAATCTTATGTACGTGCTTGTCACAAAATAATTAAGATATGCAGAGGTAAAAGAAATAAAAGATAAGGTATTCGTTACGTAACAATATTTAATTAAATCTGATGTGTTGTAAGGGGATCTGTTTATAATAAAATTAAAATTGTGAAATTAGGTATTAGAAAAAACTTGCGTTGAATGAAAAGTTAAATTGGAATAAGTGTACTGAAGTTAGACAGTTGATAAAAAACAAGCGTTAGGTGACAGTTACAAAAATTTAGCAAGTATAAAAAAACTTAATGATTTAAACATATACTCTGCGCTTCAGCAGAAGTTGGTCGGCTGCAGAAACGTTTCCTTCACCTCACATAAGGTGTACATATGTTTTCAAGGACACGCCACAACGGCAATGTCAATACATAGGTGTGAGTATACATATAAGTTTATAAGCGCAAAAGTACAATTGATAAGTCAGTAAAAGGTCTTAGTCTAAAATGAGGAAAATTCGCTAAATATAAAAACGTCGGTTTGCTTACATGAACTGAATGATATTAATTGATGGTTAGTGATTAGTAAAGGGCGGAATATATGCACGTCAATTCAGTTAAAATATGCGCATATATATGCATCGTTTTTCTCTGAAATATGCAACAATATGCATTTATTTGTCAAAATATGCAATTATATGCCTTGAATATAACATGGAAAAATGGAAATAAAGAAACGCCGACTCTTACAAAAATTATTTATTTTAAGTAAAATTAAAAGAAACACATAATAGGTACAATTTTCAACCAGAAATAGTATAAAATGCATTTATAACGATATATTTTTCAAAATTTTCCAATAAAAATGTTTGCCTTCTGTCTGTAAAAATATGTTTGTACAAAGAAAAAGTTCTTTCAACATCTACCGATGTGATCTGGCAATATTTTAATTTGGGTAGTAAGTTATAAGGCCAAGGTATTACTTCGTTGGATGGTTTACTATCAAAAATATTTTTGACTTCCATTAAATACTTAAAGCCTTCATTCTTTCCCACAATAACTTCGAGTTTCCTTCTTACTTGATTTCCTACATCACCGGGAACTTTTTTGCATTTGTCGGAAAAAGTTTCAACAATATTAATTGATTCTCTTAAACTTATATTCCTACTTTCTAACGAAGTTATTATATCTGGTACAAAACTAAAATTAACCTTAATAAAAACAAGTTCCTTAGCTAAATTTACATTTTTGAATAATGCTTGACTTTGCACTACACACTGCGAATTGCCTTCTAAATCTAAAACTATGTCTTTAATGGCTTCAAAATGGTCTGCGTAGAATATCGCGGCCTTAATCCATGTTCCCCATCGAGTAATTACGGGCCCTGGAGGTAAACAAACTCCTGGCAATTTCTCTCTATAGATCTGCACTCTTAGAGGTGCTTTCAAAAACACTTTCTTTACATTTGAAATTAATTTGTTCACCAAGGGATATGCTGTTCTAATAATTTCTGCAACTCTGTTTATCCCGTGTAAAAGACAAGTGACATGTACCATATTGGGATAAAATATTTTTAAGTTTTGGCCTACTTTAACCATATACGGCGCTGCGTCAGACAAAAACACTAAAAACTTCTCTACTGGAACTGGATTTGGTAAAAAAAAATTTGATAGAGACTGCTGAATAAATCGAGTTACGGTCTCATTATTTGTTTTGTCTAACTGTTTAGAAGATATTAAATATGGTTTCCCTGGCTCATTTTCTTGAAGCCCTCCAATCATAAGGTGTGCGATATATCGACCACATGAGTCTGTGCTTTCATCAACAATAATATAAAAATGTTCATCGCCCAGTGTAACTTTAATTTCTCCCATTACGGTTTCGTATACTGTTTGCACATTCTTCTTTCTAAGTGTGGATTCGTCAGGGATGTTTTGATTACAATATTTTTGCAAAAAATCTCTGAATTGTGTATTTTGCAGTTTCTTCAAAGGTATATTTGCTGCGACTAAAGCTTTGCATAAGTCTTGATGAAACACCTCCTTTTCACTCTTTGGTTTGACATTTTGAAATGCGGTTTGCACACACTGCTGAACAGGCACTGATTTATTTTTCTGCAACTTAGCTTTATGCATAGCTGTTTTCAAGTGTTGATGAATTTGGAACTTCTTTTCACAAACAATGATTTTGGCACAAACTTTGCAAAATACTTTATCCCCACTAAACTCCAACTCAGGAAAATTTTTAATCCACGAAGCGGCTTTCGGCATTTTAGGCGTTTGAAATAAAATATTTTCGAAATCACTCTTTTCACACTGGAATCTATCGACAAACTAAACTATACAATATAAATATAAAAGAATAGACCACATCTGCTCTCCATTAGGCAAGCTGATTACTTGGAAATTCCTAAACACCCAATAAATGCCGGCAATAAACCATATAATAATAAAAACTATACAATATAAATATAAAAGAATAGACCACATCTGCTCTCCATTAGGCAAGCTGATTACTTGGAAATTCCTAAACAGGGTCGCACTTAATCTTTTCATATAACGAAAAACATAAAAGTATGCACACAAATTTTATTTTTGCCGAAATATGCAATTTTTTGTGAAATTTGTTAAAATATGCAAAATATGCAAATATATGCACTTTGCATATATTCCGCCCTTTAGTGATTAGCTAAGTCAAAAAAAAACAATTAAAGGTAAAATTTAGAAAAACAATTTCATGAAAATTCCATAAAACCCTGAGCTTCGAGAACCAAAGTTGGCTACTACATTAATGAATTTTATCTGGCTCAGGTAAAATTAATTGATCATCAAAAAGGCAAAATTTACAATCTTACGGCAAAAAAAAATAAACGTGCAAGATAATTAATAAAACTTAGATTTCAAATGCAACACAACATAGAACATACAACTATTGTTTCGGAAGAGAAAAACACTGGGTATATTACTAAGTAAGTAAAAACTATCCTAAAGATAAAGTGATCATATAATGAATTTACTAGAATTAATTATAGTGAAATATTAGCCTCGATAAAGGGCTACAGTAATTACGGTAGTGTCAAATCCAAAATTACAGGTTAATTTCAAATATACATAATAGATCAAAGAGAAATTATAACGGTAGTTTTTAAAAAAAAAGGATTAAATTGTGACCACGCAGATTACTAAGAGGTGCGATAGTTATTTAGCCACTCAAAATTCTTGGCACTAATCAGGCAAAAATAAGTCTTGCACTCAGGCGTAAAACGTCGAAAATCAGACGAAAAATATGAGGTAAAAATTACAACCTTAGCTGGCAAGATGGTTGTCGGAAAGGACGCTACAGAGATCCCAAAATGGCGGCGACTCGCTTGTTGGAAAAATTCCACTCAACAGGTGGGCTAGATGTTGGATAAAACCACTGTTGTGGGCGATTCCACCAAAGGTAAGACTTCGGAGGGCTTAAACGGCCGTCAAAGGAATTCTAACAGCTTCTGAGGGCTTTAGCGCCCGACATAAGAATCCTAACGGTTTCTGAGGGCTTTTGTGCCCATCAAAAGAATCCTATTAAATTTAGAGAAGAAAAGAACCAAAGATAAAATCCCGAAAATTTAACACAGAGTTTCAAACACTTACCCCAAAAAGATGGAGATCCCGCGGTAAGGACTCAGGAGTTCCACATAGCACGAAAATAATTCAAAATCCACCTCGTGGCATTCGTAAATTAGATAACGGTATTGCGATAAAAATAATTCACGATAAATCACCTAATAAAGGTATCGATAACTCAAACTTATTTCAATAAAGCCGCCGAAGCGTTAGTCTAACTTTAGACAAAGTGATAAATTCACCAAAAGAAAATAAGCATATCGTGCCCATGCACTTTCAACAAGCTTCACTTCGAAAGTGTCCCAACCGTGACCTTTACGGTAGATACGTTACAACCCAAGAACACGCACGCTCAATGCATCACTCGAAAGGATTCAAACTAAAGGCGGGAGTTTTCAAATAAACATAATAAGCACACAACTAATCTGACAATAACAAAAAAAGGAGACGACATCGTGACTTAAACTCAATTAAACGTAACCCTACACATAACTTAGACGGAAAAACATAAGCGAAACACTCAACAAGTGAAAGTAGAAAATATAAAGTCGACGGCACGAGAGGGTATTTCATGCTCGACGTTGGCAATACCGCGTGTATAACAGATCTGTACTACAATAGCCGATAGGTTTGACAGAAAATAAACAAACAATCTTTCACACGCAGTTTCTAATTTATTAGACGAAAGGACAGAATCTCTGCAGGTAAATAACAAAGTACCAAGGCTTTAATATCAAAACGCTGCAAAAGACGGTGGAAGACCGATCTACCTATATGTTTCAGAATGTTATTATCGTCCATAACCCCTTAATGGGAGTGCCAGGATGAACCACGGAAGATGCCTAATACTTAGAAGAACGAAGGAAGGCCACAAATGATCGGCAAACAATTAATAGTATGACCTACTGTCCCGAGCATTTCCTTAATTAATACTTCTTACCTTTTAGTGAGACGTCTGCGAAAGAAAGGAAAATAACAATACTTGGGCCTGCTCAAGAACTATGTTTGGCAATACGCAAAACATGTGAAACAGTTAACACAAAACTTGACTGACGTCTCAAAGCGTTTACAAACCACGGATAAATGCCTTATTTAGAGATCGGACGTAATATGTATAAGAAGATATTTTATATACTTAAGCAAGGCGTAGAAATAATTGCAAATGCGGAAAATACGAAACTACAGGTAGGTTAGATTAAGCTAGGGCTAAGATAATTAAAGTTAGTTACTCAGATAAAGAGGCTTCCACAAAAACAGGGTGTAAATGCCCGATCTTACACACAATGTATCTGTCATATTCGCGGTACGTGATTTAGAGCGATGAGGGCTCAATAGTAGGTTTAATACCCACGGGAGCATACTGCAGGCAGTCTTAGCAACTGGTGCAATAGACAATATACAGGGTACGCTCAAAAGGTCATGAGCTTTATACAAAATTCCACGTATTTAGACTAAAGGTACACAATCTTTCGAGAATTTTAAATAAAGTGAATTTACAACGTAACAACATCATGTATCAATCGTTTGCCTTCCCCCACATTCAAGCCATAAGATGCAACCGCTCGATGTCAGCTTTATGTTTCCACTGAAAACATTCTACGCTCAAGCAATTGAGGATTGGCTCCATTCTAACCCCGGTAAAGTTGTAACCAATTTTAATGTTGGTCGTCTATTTGGTGTTGCTTATAACAGAGCTGCTACTATGAATAATTCCATTAATGGCTTCAAAAAAACAGGATTATTTCCCTTAAATAAAAATGCATTTGGTGATGAAGACTTTCGTATCCACTCTCACAACTTTGTTTCCTCTGAAGCTGTAGATGCAATAACGCCCACAAGAAGTCCACAACCTTGTAGCAGTAGTGACAATGTGGAACGTATTAAACAAACGACAAATTCAAACAAGTTGTTAGTGACTCCTGAAGAAATAAATCCCTTGCCTACGTTAGCTAAGAACGACCCGTCAAAGCCAACAAGAGCCCGTAAAGCTGCTATTATCACATCAACGCCCTATAAAAATGAATTAGCTATGAGCATTAATAAAAAAGCTCCAGCACCTTTGAAAAAAACTCTATTTCCTACAAGAAACAAAGGAGTAGGTAAAGGGGCCCCTACAGGAAAAGGAAAGATGGATGAAAATACACCACTAGTTAAAAACCGGAGAAAAAATAACCCTAATTATAGCGATGATGACCTTGGCTCAAGTGAAGATGATGAAAGACTTTCTCTCCATGATAGCAGTGATGACAGCATTGGCGACAACGACGCTGAATGCCTTTTTTGTGGTTGTTTATTTTCAGAAGACAAACGGGGCGAGCAGTGGCGTCAGTGTAGAAGGTGTCTAAGATGGGCCCATGAAGACTGTGGGGCTGACGAACTTTTTGTATGTAAACAATGTGAAAAGTTTGAAACTAAAAACAAAAAGTAAACTAAACTTGTAGTGTAAACCAACTAATTTGTTTAAAATGTAACTTTTCTTTTTTACCTACTAGTGTACCTAGCTAACTGTTTTCTAATTCTTGTGTTCAATTTTATTTTTGACCTAGTTTTTATTTAGTAGGTAATTATTATTTATAGTTGTGAAATAGGGGTCTCATAATACGACCACTTTTTTTCAGACGCCAAAAATGTAACACTTATTTTTATAATTAATACAAGCTAACCTGCTTAGCGTTTTTTCGATTTTTGTCATTGCTATGTGTAGTAAAATATATGCATTAAAAGAATATCACGTTGACATTGTAATTTCTTACTTACCTAGTTATATAACGATGAAAACCAAAAGGGGTCTCATATTCGGCATACTGACCCTATGTGTTGTCACTGGATTCCGGTTTTATTCCGCGTTTCCACTGCTTGGTCTTTGAAAAGACCGGTGCTGGTATCTTGACGCTGTTTCGGCAAAATCACACTTGCTATCTTCAGGTCTGCGATAAGTGTCTGCTTCTGCTTCTTGCTATTCGTAAACTATGTTTGCATAATCTTCTGAATCTTGCGGACACCAAAAGAGAGTTTTGTAATTTGACTTACAGATTTGCTTACATATACAGGGTGGTTCACCGGGAATTGAATCGATCGATTACGGAAAAACTGTAGCTAGGAATGATCTGAAATTTTGACACTACTAAAGTCAATGTGGGCCATTCGCCTAAAATATTTTCAAGATGACGGCACTTCGGGCTATGCCGGAAGTAGGCACCAACTTCCTAATTTTTAATAGAATACCCTGTATATTGTCAGGTTTTTAGATTCTACGTGAAATTCTAAATATATATCATGTATAATGTCATATAACTAAGTGTAACCCTTTTTGACTTATTGAAATTCTTATGTTAAATTAGACGTTTGCAGGCAGAAAATCACTAACACTTTGTCCATATAAAAGTGAATTTATTATTTAATTTGAAGTAAATTCTCTCAAATAAATAGTCTACTTAAATACTATTTGTATAAAATTGTTACAATAATTAATACAGAGTGTACGAATTATATGCCTGAAAACGAATTTAGAAAAATTGCCAAATGACAATTTTTTTAAATGGGAAGCGGCAACTTTTTTAATTTTATCTCATTCTGCATTAAAAATAAGTATCACTTTGTGTGTGGTTTATTTCCCTGAATCTTTGCCCTTACGGATCCAAAGTTTCTGAAGTTTCCTATAATACGTTTCACGGTATTGGTAGGTGGTTTCCGTTTTTGCAGATATCGAGTTGCAAATGTATCACATGTTCTTGACATAACTTTATTACACTCCCCATAAATAATAATTAAATTTAAATAATCATGGTTTATATAATTTAAGCTCCCCGATATAACTTTTCTTTAACGAATGACAATTTATAATTTTGTAAACACTGTCATGGCTAACTATTGAAAAAAGAACTAATGCAAACAGTATGTATTGTAGAAGATAAAAACAAAACTTGCCAATATTTCGAAAACTACCAATTTTTATAATAGACATATTTATACAAAGTGATCCTTGTTTTTAATGCAGAATAAGATAAAATTATAAAAGTTGCCACTTCCCATTTAAAAAAAATTGTCTTTTGGCAATTTTTCCAAATTCGTTTTCAGGCGTATAATTCGTACACTCTATATTAATAATTGTAACAATTTTATACAAATAGTATTTAATTAGACCATTTATTTGAGAGAATTTACTTCAAATTAAATAATAAATTCATTTTTATATGGAAAAAGTGCTATTGATTTTCTGCCTGTAAACGTCAAATTTAACATAAGAATTTCAATAACTCATAAAGGGTTACACTTAGATATATGACATTATACATGAAATATATTTAGAATTTCACGTAGAATCTAAAAACCTGACAATATACAGGGTATTCTATTTAAAATTAGGAAGTTGGTGCCTACTTCCGGCATAGCCCGAAGTGCCGCCATCTTGAAAATATTTTAGGCAAATGGCCCCCATCGACTTTAGTATAAGTCAAAATTTCAGATCATTCCTAGCTATAGTTTGTCCACAATCGATCGATTCATTTCTCGGTGAACCACCCTGTATAGATTTTATTATATACATTCGATAATTTGGAATTTACTGAAGAACAATGGGTGTGTGGTTTGTTATTTGGCGAGGAATACAATTATAAAACAAGCATTACGTGAATTGTATCCCCTTTACATCAATTCTTTATTTACTCAATTTATTGTAAATTTATTTTCTGTTTGGTTTTAAGTTGTGTTGAAGGAAATAAACCTTACTATTATTATTATTATTATTAGGAGACGCGAGGCCTACTCAAATGGTAAGAGTGATGTAGAGAAGTTAAAAACGCATAATGTAACACTTAGACTTACATTATATTAACTCTATATTGTATGTATGTAATTTATAAGCGAACACTTTGCTGGAAATTTGTATGGTAGTGTCCTCAATAAATAACTCAGTAAAAACTTATAACAATTAATGGAAAATAATGATTATATATTTAAAAGTCTAACAGCAACAGATTTTAATTATAAAAATAAGTATATGGCTCTGTCTTGTAAGATATACACTAAGAAATAAAGTATGTTCACTCTTACTCCTTTATGAAACTATTACAATATCAGTATTTCTATTGCCTTTAATGTATATTATGTATTGTGTAATATATAATAATTACTAATTTTTTGGATTTTCATTTTTCACTCCCTTGTGTATATTTTTCATTTTGTATATGAATTTATTGGTATTTAAGAAGTCAATGATTAACATGCTGCAATTTGAATATGGATTGTTCATGTTAATCATCCTGTAACTTCTGCAATGTTCAATGAATCTGTATATTATATTATACTTAATTTTAGATTTGTATTACTCGCGGTTTTATGACGTAAGAATCATAGTTTGTATTACAACCACATAGCGCTGTCAAGAGTTCCGTCAAAAGTATTAAGAGTGACCTATTTTGTTAAAGTTCTATATCTTTGGTCCAATTCAGAAGATTATGAGTTAATCGTGTGGTTCAATAATACTATATTTTTGGATGTTGCAAGATCAGGAGTAAAACTTATATCTCAGGGCAAAATAGCACAAAATATATAAATAAGTAGTGTATAATTCCAATAGAAAGTCTTTAATTGAATGAAGAATAACTAATTTTGATAGACAATTCTTCCATAATAGGTAAGTTTAACGAAAGTAATTTTATATTTAACTATAATTAACTGCAAGTAAAGTAGTTGTGATTAGAGGTTAAATTAAAGACCAGTCCGTACCTGGCTTTGTATGAGAAATATAAAACATATCAGCTTTCGAAGTAGTAACGATGTGATTGTCAACTTAATGTTATTTAGCAGATGGATTGTGAGATTTGAGAATGTAGTACTCACTGTCCTGTCATCTGCAGAATCTGGCTATCAACCGATTCCCAGGTCGTACTTGCATTGTATGTATATTTTAAATGTAAGTATTCAAACCAAACCGACGTACAAACTTAATGTGCCAATACACTGCATTGAGGTTTTAATTACCAACACGTACCTATGCTATATTAATATTAGTTGTTACGTGAATTTGGATTAATACGAATAAATAAAATTATCAGTAGAAAGATTATAATTCATGATTATAATGCTTCAGATACTTGTAATTGGATTATAAAATCGTGCTTGTCAACTGAGAAGGTCATTTATTCGATTGTCAATTTCGCAGTACTCAATACGTATTTTATTCATAATAAGAAACGAATAAACAATCAACAATATACAATTGTAACAATTAATAATAAAACTAATAATGCGTAGGCCATCCTCTACTTCTTACGCATTCAGCTACTCAATTAGGCATACTCGAAATAAGCGGCACCTCTGGTAGCCTGTGGTATGCTGTCCTAAACTTTTAAACTTCTAAAATAAGTATAGTTACTCACCAAGTTATATAACACTATGTATAGTACAAAATAAATTTAAGGTTTCCCCTAATGAGTAACTATCTTAGGGAGAAAACCGATTCGAAATATCTTTCTCATAAAGTCACAGTCGGCTTTCACCACGTAGATGATTCACCCTGCATCACATAATGACACACTTAACTTTGTAGAAGTCATAGGAGGTATGTCTTACGAAACCATTGTTCCTTATACTTCACTAGTAATTATTTCAATGTGCGGAGTAAAACTGAACGATGATTAGAACACAATTCCCAGATTCCTCACCAAATCTTTACCCATCAAAGGCAAGCAATTAAATTGATAGTCTTAGAGAAATGGGCACTTTTTCATGAAAAGGCTTACCACAGTACACTTAAGAACTTTTAAGTCAAGCTTATTGCTTTGACTCCACACGCACATCTTATTTAAGTCACCCGTAAATTGTATATATTTCATATAAGATTTTACTTCAACAAAGATTGTACAATCATTGGCAAAGAGTATTTTTTAAATATTCAAACTCTAGGTAAGTCATTAAAAAACATAATAAATAACATGGGGTCTAGGTTGCTAACCTGCGGAACTCGAGATGTCACCATAATCGATTGAAGTAAGAACCATTGTAACATGCAAATTGTCTCCTGTTACACATATATGACTAGAACAACCCAATCAACTCATGAGAAAAGTCAAATCGATATAACTTCAAGAGAAGGAAATCCGTGAAAATTACATCCGAGATTTTTGCTCACCATCACCAATAAATTCAATTCTGTAGATTTGCCGCTTATATCACAATACATCTACTTTTGTCGTCTATTATTAAGTTGTACTTGTACTTTTTGCATTAAACGTGCATATTAACGTTTATTATTTTATATCTCACAATTATTTCTCCTTACTCTTCTTTAAAAACAGGGAAATTTTATTTTGTCCACAAAATTATTTAATGCCGTAAAATTATTGTAAATGAAACTTTCATTTATTCCTTATTTACTTAAATATACATGTGAATTTTTTTCCAACAAATCAATTTGTAAAAGTAATTTTTATCCATTTCTACCCACATTGTTTTGCTGGCCAATGTTGTGACACCGCTGTATACTGCCCATCTAAATTGATACTACTCGAACGTCACAGTCATTTCCAAATGTTGACCTTTCTGTATGTCAAACATGACCGTTATTGCGGCATTGAATTGGATGAACACTCAATTCGACCGTCGAAATAGTTAGATATGGATTGATCATAAATATGAATATATAACGGAGTCGCCTTACCGTCGATCGAGTCCAGTTAATGTCTATTTATTCATCCGTTTATGAATATATATACTCTACCAGGACGCTCGTTCGTGAAAAATTGCATCGAATCGAAGAAATAATATTAATAGAGGACGGCTTATTGCTTTCTACATTAATAGCGAGCGGTATCATCAAAGAAAATAATTAAATATTAATTGACATCGAAACTTTCTCCATTAAGAAAAATAGAAATAATCAATAGTGCTCTCTTAATGTTGTTTTCATGTATTCGTGCATATAGTATAAACGATACCAATGAGTATTTCCTTGTTATAGGTCTTGTAATGAGGCGTCTGTGGTAGTTGTCGCTTGTGCTCGTTAGCATGTTTTTAATTGCCCGTTTTTTAAAATACCTAAGACCCTTCCAAGCTTTTCGCTGCATTTATTTCATATAAGCTCTGATTACCTGCAACCACTCTTGCATGGCTCACGCCTTCAGACAACGAATGACAGTCCAGCCTCAGATCCCCTCATCTATCACTTCTAATCATACGGTATAAACTAAAAAGTTTGACGTTTGTACAAGAAACTGATTATTAAGTTTTAATTAGCGGTAAACATGAAAGCGGGATACACTTTTAAGCTCTTTTCCGGTTGCACTCCGTGCAGATACTTTCTTTCAGGTAAGTTCTATAATTACTTTACTTTTTACTTTTCTCGGTTTTAACGAAATAACAACAACAAAAGTTAATAACAACTAGTTTTATTTATAACTTATTTAATCAAATGTACATTACAAAAACAATAAATTAATGTTCTTCCGAACATCATATCTAACAGTGCAACATAATAAATTAATTTTCTTAAATTGTTAACAAACATAGACGTCTGCATATTGTAACATATCGAACACTAGCGAACGAGATTGCTCATGTCTGTCGATGCATTTATTAATTTTCGAGGGTTAAGCAAACAATGTTATGAGAAACAGAGATTTCCTTTACTACATACATAAGTTCAGTTAATATCCTACGCAGGGGTTTTTGTCATAGATGATGAAATCGTACGGATTCTTAATGAACAGGTTGATTAGCGACAGCTGATTATGCGGAGATAGTGAACTGTAAAGCAGGCCAGAAGGCAGCGTTTAAAGCTCTAGGTCAACCATGAAACGGGCTAAGAAGCAGCATTCAAAGTCAAATATATTCGAGATCCGGGGCTCTTATATAGGTACCCACGGTATGTCTTACGCATACGAAGAAATCGCATTACCACGAGTACGTAGATATCACGTTAACAAGTCATGACTTGGTCACGTGATTAACAGGAATCCATTCTTTTGAATTAATTAATCTTACTGAAAAAACTGTAAACATAAAACATTTAAATTTTTGAAAAATTACATCATTATAGAAATGTGATAGTGTAAAAATACTAAAATTATTAAGGCAAATTGATATTAGTATGTATTTGTAAAATTTTAATAACTTGGACTTCGGCATTTCTATACACCTACAAACAAAAATTTGTTACAGTCTTTTATCGAAACAAACTACTTACGTCATACACAATTACAACTTTGTAGCAAGAAACTTTAAATTACAATAACACCTAATATTTCTAGAAATACTTTCCGTATTGTTACTAGAATTGTGCGCCATTGAAACATATAGCTTGTAAGAATTTTATTCTTTCAAATGTCCATAAAAGCACTAAAAATGGAAACAATCTATTTCTAACAGTATAATATTCGTACGTAATGAATATTTATCTCGTTTCGGATATATCGTATTGGTACCAGAAAATTGTCCGAAAAGAGAATTGCCCAAAAGGAAAAACTGCTTGTACAATAATAATAAACGTCATCACATAGTGGTATACCTAGTATAGCTATGAAACTCATTTAAATTATTATTATTTTTTTGAAAAGTATTTTGGATCAATTTAATTATTACTAAAGGCAGTCATTTGATATTGCATGGGCATATAAATATGCAATTAAATTAGGCTTAGGACTAGCAGCACAATTGAATAGAACTCGAAAGCCATTTTAGAATTGCTGTCTCAAAATGTAGGTACGTTCAGAATAAGAAAGAATATTATATAGAAACACTTTAACAGACTGATATGATGTTTAACCTATTAATTACGGTCAATACCTTTTGTTCTGACTGAAAACGATTTTATTTTAATTGCGTATTTATAGCAATTTACGTTTAGAAATCAGTTACGAGGTAAGTCCATAAAAAAAAACAACAACATGACTGAGGTTCGATACTAATACTAGTTATACCACGTGTTGAAAGAAGACAAAAATAATTACGTTTTGTAATTATAAGTTAAATAGTAATTGTACTTCTGACAATTTTTTCTTTCGGGGAGTTGGTTTTGCGGTCTTTTTTCTAGACCCACACTGTATTACATACAGGTAATACTAGATAGATATATGCTCGTGACTTTTCGACTTCCACCGTATCATTGTATATTTAATCAAAGAAAACTAGTGTGGGTATAACAAAAACATATTATTACAAGTTTAAAAATGCACACAACTATGAAAAGAGGCAATAATTCCAGCAATCCCAGATGTTTGAGCTAATAGCAAAAAAAATGGAATTAAAAACTGGGAGGATACTAGTGGGTGGGTTTGAAGGATAAAAAGTATTTCACTATTACTCGTATAGATTTTGTCTGTATTATTTTTGTATATGTAGTCTAAAATAAATTAATAGAGATGTATTTATATTTTGTTTGTATTTTGTGTGTACATAATTTAACAACACTAATACCACATAATTTACAAATACAAGCTCGCTCAAAGCCATTTAATTTGTCACCATTGTTATGACCTGCCTGTGATGCACACGGAAGTAATTTGATTCCGAAAATAACTCACAGCAATAAATTTCTGTTCATTAGTATCTTTTACTTTCTTATGGTTATTCTCTGCCAATCTACTTTTTTGGGAAAAATAAAATTTCTTTGATTGTCCTAATCATATCATATCATATTTTATATTTTATCATACAAATTGAAAGTTTCCCAGAGTACGTATTTTATTCTTCTAGATAATTTATGTTCACAGCGTTGTGAAAAAAAATGGCACAAGATTAAGAAACATATAAGTAGCAAAACAAAAACATGTGGAGCATTTAGAGACCCACACCTTTCACACCGATCAGCAGCTGCAAAGGCATCGTTTTTGATGTTGGCTTTATAAGCTAAACGAATTTAATTACATTATGAGTGATGTCGCCTCTTTGGACCAACTCATCTAGCTAGTCTAAAAGATGTGTTGAAAAGTCTTGGCTTTGATGTAAAAATAAAAGCGTTTCAAAAATTATCCTTTACTTTTTTATTGAAATAATACGTACTTAAAGAACACTATATTTATAGAAACATGTCAACCTACGTTTTTACTACTTCTTCTCGATATTAAGTTATATACCTATGCTACAATTAATTCGATTATACTTTGAGATTGACAACTCAAAAAAACAACTTTCCTCAATTCAGGAGATTTTCTCTTAATTGATTTCTGAAATTTTATCATTATTACTACTGCTTTTATATGTATATGTCACAGGGACATGATGAAAACGGAGATTTGATCAAATCCCTAAGGTAGATGATCAATTCACAGAAGATGTGAAAATAACAACTCTGTGTGGTCATTTCCCTAAACAAATTAAGTGATTTGATCAAATTCCTAAACTGTTTGTGAAAAAATGAAATAATATAGAGTAGGTAGTAAGGTAAGGATATTTTTAGTGAAATTTTGAACATCTTTAGTGAATGTTATTAATAAATAATAATGTTCATTCACCTTTATTAAAACACGTTGTTGATTTGTGGGATTTCGAGTTACAATGTACGCTACTTTTCTTCAATTAACTGTATATACTAACTGGAAGGGAGGCAGGGTATTTCCATTTAAGAGAGAAATGTGTCAGGCGCAATAGAAAGAGATAGTGCTACGTTGTGGTATATCCATCCTTAATTG
The DNA here is from genome assembly GCA_963170755.1 of Amphimallon solstitiale. Taxonomy (NCBI): domain Eukaryota; kingdom Metazoa; phylum Arthropoda; class Insecta; order Coleoptera; family Scarabaeidae; genus Amphimallon; species Amphimallon solstitiale. The sequence goes on from OY720679.1 coordinate 118,463,271, forward strand.
TTGCATGTTCGTTTACGGAGTTTATTTGCTATTTACTTTAAAACACGATAATTATATAAAAATCATTATTTGAATAATTTTTCTCCTTTTATAACACCTAGAACACATAATAATATATAATAAATACGCTAAAGTAGATTTATTTAAAAAAAAATATTTAGAACGGCGGCGGCTATTTATGTAGCCGGTAGTCAGACAACGATAAGAATACCACAATGCAGCGGGTTGCATATTCCATAATTTTGCCTCAGTCATCGTTAACTTACCCCACTTTCCAGACACATCTTTTTGTTTAACATTGTATTTTGGATTGTAGACAGGAACACTTCTTAAATCCTTACCTCCAAATAAGGATAATTTTCCTGCAATCTCACGCAGACTTAGGTTAGTCCGTTGAACTGTTTCGATAAATGTTGTAGTAGCTATACAAAAAGCGTTTCTGGATAGCTAATCTTTTATAATTCCAATTGAGGTACCAATTTTGTATAAATTATTTTTTATAAATAATACGATCCCACAATGTTATTCCCATCTAATGGGTCTCTATCTACCTTGGGTACATACACCAAAACTGTGGAATCCACTAACACGTCTTTAAATTTCTTTAACGAAACTTCTTTCATTTTTTCAGCTGCTCTTTTCTGGTGTTTTGGAGCATTTTTCCTTTGATCTTTAATGCTCTCTTCCTTTTGGCATAAATAGCGTAGAATTTTCGACCCATATCTCTTCTCCTACTGTATTCCCACATATTGCGTGCACCGTATTTTTACAAATGTCACATGAATGGGCTCCTGTAGATTCCATCCTACAAACAATATAACATGCCTTACAGTCGCTGATAGCTGTTTCCCCCTTCTGATGCAAGTAACCCTACATAACTATTGAATGAGGAGTTGAACTAGAGTTGTTAACTGGTTCGAGTTGTCTTGTTGTCGATAAAGAAATTGATTCAATTTCTAGTAGATCCTCTAAATTTAAAGCCTTTTTGGTGAGTAAATCAGCTGCCGGTAGATCGTGTAACATTGAAGTGTTAATCTTGTTTGATTTAACTATTGATAGATCATTTGAAGTTGAAACATTCTAATCAATTAATTCATATGCTGGTAAATCTTTTAAAGTTGAAGTGTCGTTGTTGTTCTCTAAGGAGATGCTGATTAAGAAGTAGATCCAAGTCTTCTTCAGTAACAAGTTTTTCAAGTAACTCTTTCAAAATATGACAAGACACGGCCGCCTGAGGACAGTGGTGAGGTAAAGGGGAGTGGTAACAAACGAAACATGGGGCTGACTTGTTTATTTCATCTTTTCACTAAAACAGTTACGGGATTTGATCAAATCATTTACTTTCTTTAGGGAAATGACCTCACAGAGTTGTTTTTTAACATCTTCCGTGAATTGATCATCTACCTTAAGGATTTGATCAAATCCCCGTTTTCATCATCTCCCTGCGACATATATACATACATCATTGATATTTATTATAGTCAACGTTAAGAGAATTAAGATTAAACTTAACCTGCAATAGATATAAATAATTTTTTAAAATGATTATGATAATTAAATTCAAAATATGTTAAATTATTAGTAACCATCTGCTACTGTTTAATAAAAAAGAAATATTTTCCTGGTGTTGGCTTACTGGACTTTTTTACAATAAAAATCGTGACGGTGCAATTTATAAATAATTAATTAAAAATATTGCAGAATATATTATTTTAAATTTTCTATTTCATGTAAAATTTAATTGAATTTTAAATTTCATTTGACTAATTTAATAGTAAATAATAAAAAATAAAACATATCCATATTTTATTGAAAATGTAAAAAAGAAGCGAAACAATTGTGATTACATATTGTTCCAATTTAATATTTCCCAGTTAATTTTTGCTATTAAAATCGATGACAACACGGCTAGCTAGTATTTAGTTTCGCTGAATTATTATTTTATAGTGTGAGAGTTACTTTTAAATTGCAGAGGGATGAATGTAGAGAAAATAGTTGAACAGCAGTACATTAATTAATTGTTCAAGGCAGATGCAATTTATTAACGAACCGATCCTGCCGTTTCAACTTTCTAGTCGTCCATTTCCTGTACTATCAATGGTTTAGCAATTCCAGCGCCATTGCGGCAGTAATAGGTACTAATTGCGACAGGTCCGAGAGAACACTCATCCCTTTTTACCAATTAATTGACTCGCCATAATTAAGCCAACCTCGTTCTGTTCGATGAAACCCGGGACTGAGTTATAACGATTGCATTTGTGTCACTCCCGTCCTTTTGTAGTCCCTATACTAATCATAGGTTATAAAGTTAAATAGAAAGAAAATTGTATTTTGCAGTGTTGTATGTATAATTTACATTGGATCAAATCCTTTGATTATTTTTAAGTTCGTATTTTGAAAGAGGTAATTGAAATAGACATCAAAATCGATTATGTATGTGAATGCATTATATTTTAAAATTAAATAGGTAATTTCATGATTAGCAAATCATTACCTTCGGAAAAAAATGACCCAGTCTCCTAATTAGTCACTGCATCATAATTTGATCTTCATATACCAAACGCGATACTAACACAAAATCAATAACCCAAACTCCGGAAAAAATGATATATACATACATACAGGGAGAATTTTAGACCGTAACAAGTTTTTCCCCTACAAGAACGTTCCTGTCTCTCTCTTTAGTGTTTGTATTTGACAAGAACTGGACTAAAGTTGCTTGAACATCCACCCTCAGCCCATATTTCGATAAGAGCGACTTTATGCTCTTTCTCTATGTGAAGAACAGGGTGAATGGCAGAAATTCTATGAACAAAGCGTCTTGTAAAAAAGAAAGGTAAGTTTTCGATATTTCTTTTTACAAGATCTGATGACTGATTAGCTGAATGGAGAACTGTATAAAATACAGTGTAAATTATTTAGAAAGATGGTTATATAATTTGAATGCCATTGAAAAGGTTGTCTAGTTCCCTTTATATGCACAGCAAGTTACCGAGAAATTATTTTGAATAGGTTTTTAATTTTTTCATTTTTAATTCATTAAATTCATTCTCTAAATGTTTCTCTTTCTGTGATTATTTTGCATTTTGCTTTCCACCCCTTTTTCTATGTTTTGTGTTTCATGTCATGAATAATTTTCGATATTCACTCTATGTAATTTTGCTAATCGAAATGCTATCGAAAAAATACGACTTGAATCATAGTTTAAACGTTTCTACATTACTTATTGATACCGAGATACTACAGTCTGTGACCAAGAAATTTATTTCATTTAATATTTTTCGTATTTCGTCGAACAGACTATAGATGCATGCTTGCATGTGTCAAATATTATAGTGTTTAACATATTTATAGCAAATAGTCTGCTAATCTGCAAGTTAATTTAATATATGTAATATACAACGCAGTACTAATAAAATTTAATTTGTAATTTCGAGGTAGATTGTAGGTATTACGTTTATTACTAGTTGTGCCAGTACACAAGTGGTAATCAACATCCTTAACTTAACTAGCACGTAGAACTACATGCATCGGCTATATGATGTAATTTTGAACTAATTGTAAAAATTATCCAACTTGTTTGCCAATAAATGCTAATTGCAACCTAACATCATATGTCTTATCTTATTGCAAGAAAACTGCTTTTGAACAAGTGTAATGTAGTGTATCATTTAAATATATTTGTGCTAAAAATACATATACATTTAAAAATAAGAAAATATTAGAACGATCTAAATACTATTATTTATTTTAATAGCCTATTTGCAATCTGACGCATAGTACTAATATTTAATATACTACTATACAGGGTGTACAGAAATTAGGACAATAATTTATTTTTTATATAATACCGCTCTGTAACTGTTAAAAAAATATTTATAACATATTTTAAGAATGTAACACAGAAAATATTTATGAAAGGTAGTTATTTGTAACGACATCATACCTAGAGAATCATAGCTCAAACGTGGTGTTCCGGAAGGTTCGATTCTCATTTTTTTTTATTATAACATTGATGCTTTTTAAATATCTGTTCCTGATTGAAAAAATGATAATTAGACAAAGTTAAGATAAGCTAGCTAATTAATTTTGGAGGCAAGTTGGTAAACGGAAAATAGCCCTTGATTGCGAAACTAATATTTCCCGTATATCTGATCAACTATCAGATTTATAAAAAATACGGACGTTTTCAAGAGTTGATTAGAAATATTAATAAATTTTATTTGACAATTAAGTGCAAAAATTAATAAAATGAGGGTTTCGAGCGTACAAAGGTATAAAGGACATAGCCTTCCTATTGGTCGTAAATACAAGGTTGTCATCAAAGGCAAGAGAATCAGGAGAGACTTGCCAGATCTTGGTGACAAAACGCATGTTGCTTCCAGAAATCTTGAATTTATTAGTAGAAATAATTGCGCAAGTCAATATAAAATTAGAAATTATTAGATATTTTAAAACAAACTTCAAGAAAATATTACATTATTTGAAAAACCCAACCCTGAATTTAATATTCCTGCATTTTAAAAATATAATTTGGAAATAATTCAAGTAAAAAGTCATCAAGAAAAACAACAGTTCCAAACTATTGCTTCTTATTGATAAGTATATTATATTTTATTATTTTATAGTTTTATTCATATTATTGTCATATAAAATTACGATTAAAAAAGATAATAATAATAATAATAATAATATTTATTTTTGTAATCACCATTACAATCAATTGTCAATAAAAGTATCACAGATATGTGTCGTTATGAATTAAACAAGAACTAAACAAGAGGCAACAAAAGACACAAAACTAAAATACAGTTAACATTACAGTTACACATTACACATATTATGTGAATTATCTATTAAAACAAAAGGAATTCCTCCAAGGTGTAACACTCCCTCTTCAATAACAAAGTCTTCACCTTTCTTGAGAACGGATCCATTTCCAGCGATTTTCAGCGATTTCCAGTTCGACGGTAGATTATTATAAAATTTCGGTCCCCAATAGTGACATTTTTCTGGGTCGACGTTAAACGGTGATATGGGACACTGAAATCAGCCCCATGACGGGTATAATGCGAATGGTGTTCACCATTTAGTGGAAAGTCCATTTTGTGCGCATGAAAGTATTTTAAAATCTGTAAAATAAAAACTGAGGCCATAGTTAGTATACCCTCGCCCCTAAAGTGCCCCTGCAGGACTGCTTTGGTTCTAGACCGCACAGGGATATGAGCGCACGCTTCTGGAGCATGAAAATCCTGGTCGCGGCTGTGGAGTTTCCCCAGAAGGGAATTCCATAGCTTCAGTAGGAATGCACAGCCGCAAAATATGTCAATCTGGCCGTATGATGAGTCGCAATAGCTTTGATTCTTTTGATCGCAAAAATGCCCGCTGTTAGGTTTTTTGATAGACTGTCGATGTGGTATGTCCATTTCAACAAGTTGTCCATAGTGAGCCCAAGGAATTTTGCTGTATTAATATCACTGCTATGTTTGGTAGTAAAAACAAGCTCTTGTGTTTTCTGAGTATTTAGTTTAAGTTTATTGGTAGTGTACCATTCTTTTGCAGCTTCCGTGGCATTTACCATTTTTGCCCCGCTTCTTCCTTAGTCACCTCATCCGTCAGAATGGATGTATCATCATCATATAGAACCATAAGAACGACTTTTGAGGTAATAATGTCAAATTGCTTTTGTGTATTTCATTAAAACAGTATGTTCTAACCTAAAATATAAAGAAGATATTGCATTTGTTCAACACAGCTACATTAAGTGAGAATATTTACTTATAGAGCAAAAAACTGATAATTTGTTAAAATAAAACTTGATGGCATGAACTACTTTTTAAATTGAAGAAAATAAAGTAAAAAATTAGAGACATGAGGTATTTAAAAGCTTAGCTAGTTTGAGCTTGCCGACGAAGAATTTATTTATTAAAACGAAATGGAAGTGTCTTAAACAAGGCACTAATCCTGGTCGCTTAAGGAGTCAAAATTTTACATCAAGAAATTACACAGTAGGGACAAAATCTCTATAATTGATATTCAATAGCACTGGTTAAAGAATAACTAAATCTGTTAATCTATATATTTATTATTCCATGCATACATTTAGTGTGGTTAAGGATTAATTTGTATGAATATTATGTGGATTTAAGTATTTACTTGCTTATTTGCCTTCACAGACTTGAAGACCATGGATAGGCCGTTGTTTACACTTATATGTGGAAAATAATCTCATATAGCTGTCCGCCATTATTTGCTTTACAAATACGTGCCCTGTGTAGCATATGATTGATGACAGGGGTCAACTCATCTAGTCCGAGTGTTGTTCTTGAGCTGCTGTGTTGTTTGCGTAGACGTTGTCCTTCAGGTAGCTCCAAAGAATCATGTGGGGTGAGGTTAGGTGCACCACAGGGCCAGTTTATGTCAATGTTTTTCAAGATGATGTGATGTCGAAAATAATGCTCAGAAATCCAGTTGAACCCTGCGCCGTGTGTGCAGTGGGCCCATCCTTTTAAAACCACGTCTCAATCATGTTTTGATATCGATCACCAATTACAGTTACTGCATTGGTTACATCATCTTCAAAGAAGTATAGCGCCATGATCGTTTCTGAATTCATATCGCACCACACACTGCATTTCATAGGATGCAATTCCCGCTCATGCATGGCGTGTCGGTTTTCATTGCCCCAACACCGACAATTTTGTCTATTAACCAAGCCATTAAGAGAAAAATGCTCTTAGTCACCTATCACAATCTAGTGGATAAAATCATAGTTTTCTATGGCCCACTCCTGTATCCAAACAGTATATCTGAGTCTATGACGATATCTATCTGTGTTAACTGTTACACGATTTGGAATTTGTAAGTACAAAGATGTATGTAAATGGAGTTACAGAATTCATCAAAGTTACGTCCTTGCCAACTCCAGCTGGCCAGAACGTCTTCGTGTTAAAGTTTCTCCACCCTCATCAATACTGTCTTACGCTCTTGGGATCTTATTCCTTGAACGGACCAATCTTGGTCTCCCACATCGTGGTAAATTGCTCACTCAAGCCTGTTGTATGAAGCGTTGAATCAGGTGACGGATCATCGACTCCGATGGTCCGATCTTAACGTTGAAAGGGTTTTCAAAGTATAGCTTCATAATTTTGGCTTTTGAACGGTGCTGAATTTTTCCATGATCAATCTCCCGTCTGTCCTTTGTTATCTAAGATATCTATAATATTAATAATAAAAATACTGTATTGTGTACCCAACAGTAAAGATCCAGCAAGGGGAACACTGTAATTTACAATAGATGTGCGGATTACAAACTAAATAATACAAGAAATTGCACACAAATCATTCATTTAAGTTTGAGCTCAAAAAAATATCATTAAAATACTTGTTACCATTTCGGCACATTTGATGTAGTGGACTCCTCAGCATTTGTCCTGCACGTGGAACTAAAAAACGTAACTTGACTTTTGGCAGAAAGGCCTGGCACGTTGAAATAAATCTAACCCAACAGATAGGGAGAGTCAATCCTGTTATGCACTAGACCAGTGATGGCGAAGCTTTTTGAGAAGTGGGTCAAATTTGTTTCATTATTGTTTTTAGTACTAGGTCGTGGGTAACTAAGTCAGTGGCGTCACATGAAAAGGTGGAGGGAGGATGGTTAAAAACTAGTTTCTTTATTCCGTATTCCTTAGTTTTACACATTCCGCAGTCAATTCATTTCCAAGTTTATTTCTGTTGGTAGATTTACCATAATTCATATATAAAAACAATTTTTCATACGAATACCCAAATATCGTTAATAGAGCATTCGTAAGTTTCTTCATTTATAAAAAAATAGTTGGTAAGGAATACCCTACGTTTAATATAATATTTAATTTTTTAATGTAGGGTCATTATTATCTGCACTACTTTGAGATATTTCTTCTTCCACTTCGGGAGATCAAGTTTTCAAATTTATTTTTCGACTACTGCTTTTCCAGTTGCTTTTATCAATCAACTAATTCCATTTCTAAATCATATACACCCAGCTACATAAATTCGACTGACTTCATTGTTTGGAATTCCGTTTTGTATGGATATAAAATAAATTGAAATGTGTTTTCCAAACTTTTAAATTGATTAAATATCTCCTCATAAGCGTCTTTTATTTTCTGTATAATCATTAAAAAAATTTTAATAGCATTTTCGTAACCGTCAAACGTATTTTCAAAAATTATCGTGTTTTGAAAATTCAGGAAAATATTTCATGATTTTCTTTTCCAAATTCCTAGTAAAGATGTCAAGTTTTGTTTTAATGTTTTCATGTAACATCACTCAGCATTTTAATTAACTGAATAAACAACTCCAAAAATAGACAAAATGTTTTAATGTTTAAATATATTAAAATATTTATGACAATCATTTAACCAAACTGTATTTGAAAATTTGTCAAAACTATTGTTTTTTTCATGCAAAAAGAGCTTAATATCTTCTAATAAAATGACAAACCGATTAGGAACTTGCGGTCAAGTTGTGAGCCATCGAACATTATTGTATATCAAAATCCCTAAATATTGGCACTCAATTTTCTCTAATAATTGTGCATATTGTCGTTTATTAAGACTTGTTTCGTTTATAAAGTTGATAACTTTTATTACCACTGGCATTACATTGGAAAATATTTTTAATTCTTGTTTCGCACATAGAACTTGCTGGTGTATTATACAATCAGAAAATGTGTAATATTTTGCTCAAGATACTGGATAAAACAAATGTTTTTCCCCACCATGTTGGGTGCACCACCTGTAGTTACAGAAACCACTGTCTGTAGGTCAATATCCACTTCCTTGGATGCAATATCAAATTCTCTAAAAATATATAAGACCGGTACACTTTCTTTTCAAGGTAATTAGTTTGAGTAGCTCTTCTTTGAGTTTATTGACTGGCTTATATCGAGCCAAAACTGCTAATTGTGCATAACCATTGACATGATTACTCTCATCTAAAGCAATTGAATACATTTCTGTATACTAAGTCGTTATGTATTTGCGAACAAATACTTTTTTGTAATTCTATTACTCCATCTTTAATTGTATTGCGACGTATTGGTCACTCATTTATTCGCTTTACAATCAAGTATTTTTTTTTAAAATCAGCACACAAACTAGCACTAGATTCTAAAAACGCTTGTATTACAAACTCTCCTTCTGAAGAAGGTTTCCCGTGGCGAGCAATGCAATGGGTAACAACAAACTAGAGACTGTAATGTTTTTTTTTTTTTGGAATCAAAGAAGTTTTTAAAACTCTGGTATGATGTACGTCATAGACAGGTGTAGTGTGATACAATAGAAAATCAGCTAGCCAATGTCCATTGGAAATATTTTTTCATAAATTTGACACTAAATATATACACTTCCTTCTTTTAATATTATTTATTGTCCGTTCTTTCTTTTATGATTTAAAAAATAAGTTTATAAAAATCAATGCGGGGGTCACTTACGAAGCCTGCGTGGGTCAGTGTCTAACCCGCCGGTCATAGGTTAGCCATCACTGCACTAGACCATGTAAAAAGTTGGCACTAGCAATCTGACGTCGTGTGTTCAGTAGAACAAAATTATACTTCTCCAACAAAACTGCATTGTCAGTATTTCTACTGGGATAAACTCCACTGGCCTTAAAGCTCAAGAACTTTAAAAATTGTCTCTGGATGCTCTCCAATTTCAATTTATAGCAGACATAAATTGGATGCCAAACAACAGCAGCTTATTCTATCTTACTATGCACGAGCGAAAAATAAAGAAGTGGCTGCATTAGCAAAATGCCTACTATTTCTAAGAATAAAACCAAGTGTACCAGAGGCAGAAGTGCATACATTAGTCATATGTTTGGCGAAAGATAAATGTCGATCAAATGGGACTCCCAAATCCTTTAGCTCCTGCACGCAGGCCAATATTTCACCCAATGTTATAATCGAAGTCAATGAATTCCATCCTTTTAGAATACCTCATAACATAACATTTATTGATATTAAGTGCCAAATCATTGTGCTGACACTATTCATAGAGAATATCCAAATCATATTCTAGACGCAGAGCATCAGAGATGGTATCAATACGACGATAGATTTTCAAGTCGTCAGTGAACGCCAACCCATCACAAGAAAGCGATTCCGAGAGGTCATTAATAAATAGTATAAAAAGCAGATTTAATTTAAAACAAAATAAACGAGAAAAGAATAATTAATCAGCAAACAACTTACCACGAATTGTATTTCACACATAAATGTAAACAATCTCCCATACTTTAACTTTATGTTTGTGAAAAATTAATGCAAGCCAATGAAAAATAAAAAAAGTTATTCACTGTTATAACCCCTTCATGACTTTTGGCCCACTTGTATTATTTTCCTGATATATTTAGTAGCATCCGTATAATTTGTCAGTATTTCAAACGAAATTAAACGAATAGATTGCTGAATAAGTTGTTGACGAACTATATTGTCTAGTATAACTGTGAAAATAATGAAATTAAAGAGGCATTTTCCGTGACTAATTTGTATTGGCAATAATTTGTATTGGCATAAACTTCCATGTCAGCATGCGTGTAACGAAGGAGCCTACAACAAATTACTCGAAATTAATATCCGAACAAAACATCACATAAACCACATCGATTAAATAACTAGCTATTCTGCGAATTCGCCATTCCTCCCTAATAATAATGTCCACCGCAGATGATGATAATCTGATGATAAAATTACAGACCTATTATTATTAGGTAGCGTTTACATTGTAGTATACGATTAAGTGGAGAATAAGCGACTTCTGTGTCACTAACAGAATGTTAATTCAATAAGTAAAACAGGAATGATTCTCTGTCATTGTTATCTACGTCACTATGGAATATGACGTTCGCAGAATACAACTCAGCCATGTATTCGATATCGTTATTCTGTTTTCGTAAGAAATAAGCACTTTAAAGACGCGGAGGACTCAAACTTTTGCGTCACGTTACAGTTCCAACTCGCGCCGAGTACATACTGTGACACTTTCATTATCGGATCGCCCCCAGAACTGAACCAATTACCAGATTAATGTCTCAAATGGTATCCCATTAAAGATGCAATTAATATGTGAGTTTTCCTTTATCTCTGAGAGAGCCAGGGGATGTGTAATCAGGCGAAATATGGAATTTTCGAAGTCTAAATGTAGGGGGAGGCGAGTTGCTGTTGTGTATGGGTGTGTGTGTGTGTGTATGTGAGCGAGTGCGAGTAGGAAAGGGGAAAGTATGGGAGATACGCGAATGAAGAGAGAGGAGATGGGTAAGGGAGGGGTAGATGGCGGAAAGGGAGACTTGATGTAGACGGGAACTTGAAAGGAAAGAGGAGTGAAGAGGGTCTTTCATTAGCGCGAGGTATCTGTTGTTGTTTTAAGCATGCCTTTATCTAATCAGACAAAGCGCCGTAGAACTCTCGTTAGGCGAGTTAGGCTCTATAGTAGTATTTTATTTTCGAGATGATTTGGTTGAGCAATTGTTTTAAGTTCCTGCTCGATTGTGTTTCATTACTTGAAAAATAATTAAAGCAATATGAGAATTCGCAATATTTCTGCCATAAATATATAATTAAACACCATGTATTAATTATTAATGTAGGATTATATTTGTATTAGTTACACAGTGTTATTTTTTGTATGTAAAAGTAAACACATACCCGAGTGTACTGATGTAGAAACTTAAATTTGAAATTAAGTTCTAGAAAGAAAATGTCATCTACAATAATACCTATATTATTTAAACTGCATTTCTCTAGCCTTTAAATATATTCATCTTCAAGATTATTGCATATTATCCCTTGGCTACACTGCAGTACGAGAACCAATGAGTTCGAAACAGGTGCCTGCAGTTGCCGGAGCCCCCCCCCCATGAATTTTTTTACTTGTATTATCATTACTATAAGATCTGCATTATTTTTTTCTTATTTTAGATCCTATGGGTTCAGATGGCACCCAGGTTGAAAATGTCTATCTCGCGGTGATGTACAGATGAATCCTCAATATCGAGGACGTTCTGGCTGAAGCCTCAATTGGTAGTCTCTGATTGATGCTTTTCATCTCCAAGTTTATCCCAACTTATTCCTTGGCTTCACTACGCTGACGACAACCAATGAGTTCGAAACATTGTTTGCAGTTGTATTTTAAGCGCAGTTACCTCACGAATTTCTTTACTTGTATTAACAAAAAGCCGCATTAATTTATCCTTATATTATAGTGTACAGTTGTCCACGGATTCGGTGCAAACTTGTACAACAGAGAACGCCGATTAATTTTTTAAGACTATTTTGTTTTTTTATACATATTTCTAGATATAAAATAGTTTTATAATAAACTTGTTAACTAAAAGAAATTCTTTACTATAAATATAAGATTTTATAAAATATTTTCTTAATCTTAAAATTTGTGCTTTTTTGCGAATGTAAACGGTAAAAATGAGGGATAATGACAGTGAAATGTAATATTTGAGTCCACCAGAAATTATGGAACAAGCCTTAGTAACCACGAACAATTTATTACCAGCTAAATTAGCAAAGGCGCATGGAAAATTTAAACCTCAATTTATGAAATGGAATGTTCAAAAAATAATGTTTTATTATGGGGTCGTAGAAAAAATAGTGTATGCAACTCGCATTTAATGGCTATTAAGACACTCGTATTCATTACAATACTCGGCTTCGCCTCGTATTGTAATTTTCTTACTCGTGTCTTAATAGCTATCATTAAATGCTGATTGCATAATGTACTATTTTAAGAAAATGGCTTGTTTAAAAGACAACCTGCACTATTTTTTTCAGTTTTTAGTAGACCTTATTCCTTAAACGATGATGCAGAAAAAGTGTTACTTTACATAACAATTTTTTTGTATAAATCATTCATTTACAAAGTAAAAATTATTTTAACAAAAATCTTAATTTAAATCAACTTAACTAGAAAGTTTGAGAGTTATCTAAATTGCAAAAAAACAAGTCTAAATTATGAAGTAATTTAAATCAACATAACTTGGAAATGTTTGACAGTTATCTAAACTGTAAAAAGCGAATCTAAATATTAAAGTTAAGAACAAAAAAATGACACATTTAATTAAACGGGGAAAAATAGAGACTTTAATAATGATTGGCGATAGACTAAGAACTCTTGTGGAAGCTGGTGAATTATTCAATCAAGCACATCCTGACAGGCATCCAATTGCAAGATCTATAGTAAATAAATTGATCATCAAGTTTTCGGAACCTGGAAGTGTAAAAGATTTGTCTCTAGAAGATTGACCAAGAATAAATGATGAAACAAAATTGAAGCAGAAAAACACCATCATATTTCTATAAGGCTCCTAGATCACAACGTGGATCATAATATCGTTGTAAAATTATTCAAAAAAGAAAAGTTTCATCCGTACAAATCCAAATTTTTTAAACAACATTATTTTTTCTGATAAAGCCACTTTTTTCCTCAACAGATCAGTGCATCGCCACAACTGTAGATATTGGTCAAGGGACAATCCTCACTGGATTCAGGAATCACACATTTAACATCAAGACAAATTCAACGTATGGGTGGAAATGATAGGAAGGCGTTTTTAAGACCTTACTTTTAAGAAGGAAACCTGTCCGATATTTAACTTTTTCCCAATTTGATTTGGTGCCAGCTGTAGCAGCTCTGTTTCCTAATAATGAAGATGAAGACGTACCTCATCAGAATATTTGGTTTCAACAATATATTGCTTATTTTGGCATAAAGATCTGTCAATACTTTGATGCTATATTTACAGATAAATGGATAGGGCGGCGGGGACCATTTGATTGGCCAGTGCGTTCCCCCGACCTAACGCCCTTAGATTTTTATCTATGGGGTTACTTGAAATCAAAAGTTTATTTCAATAGACAACCAGTAGACGCATACTGGTTCGCACTTTTAACTATTTACATCTCGATTGTGCATTCACGAATCGAGAAAGATACTGATTACTGCTTTGGTTGTGCATATACTAGCCAAGTAGTAATTAATTATGCAATTCCCGACTCTGCTTTGGTTGTGTATACACGAACAAAGTAGCATCTAATTCTGCAATACCTTATGCTGATCTGTTTATGAATACAATAATCGAACAGTTGACGCCCTAAATAAATCAGCCAATTGAAAAATTGTCCTAATAAAAATGATTTTAACTATATTTTAAGATTTTTATTCCCTATAATTATATATCTGCAAAAGTACTTTTATACCGAAATTTATACTACACCTTTCGCGTGTGTGTTCTTCAAACAATTTATTAGGCTTTTGTTAACAGTATTACCACCTTTATATTAAACATTTAAGAAGTTTAAACTTTCGATTGGCATAAACATTATTAACAGATATTTATAGAGAAGCTATATATGTAAACAATAAAGCATGTGCTCTTCAAGACTTTTTTTTAATTTTTTTGTGCGTGTTTTAAATCTGTATATCTTCATCGTTTTCGGAGAGCCTTTTTAAAAACTTGTTACTGTAAAAGGAATCTACACTTCCTTTATATTGTCAAATCCATTTCAAATTTTTGTCTATACGAACCGCCACATTACGACTGATAATTCAATGCTCCACATTATATTTTTGTCTCACCACCAAAATGAAAACCAAACGCTCGCACTAACATATTTTTAAAGTGAATTATTTCACAAAATATGGGAAAATCAGAAAACTGGAAATACTGTCTATATATGCAACTGCATTTTTAAGAAATTACTTTCACAAATTTGCAATATATATTTGCTTGAATGCTAACAATATTCACGCACCCAATCAGGAAATATTCACGTACATATATTTAATAACAAAGGAAATAGTCGCTGTAAATGTAGGAGAAAGATATACAGAAGCCATTTCTATGTAGTAATATTGAATATATACACATACAAATATATCAATCATGATCACGTATTGGGAATCCGGTATCTGTTTGATAAAGATCTCATGTGTGTCAAATATGGAACATAACCAGAGTAAAACAGCAATCAAACAAGTATTATGGAGGACCGGACATGATAGAGGACGCTGTGTTGAGTTTCCAGAGTCATATATAACCTGTCCAATATCCTGTTCTACCGTCGCTCAACCGAAAGACCGCTGCACATAATTTCTTTCCTGCTTATTTGAAATTTTACAAATATGCTATCGATTTTTTTTCTTTTTTTTTATCGAAACTCTATCGGAATTTATTAGACGAATATTTTATATTGCAGAACGATTATTTGTTTCTAGCTGTACGAATTTCAGTGAATCTCTTATAGTAGTATGTGAATATATGTGGGTGTTAAACTTATGGTTTTCGTTCTTTATTTGTTGTTCAGATTAAAATTGCGAATCAGTGCATGTGTTACATGTATAAAATGCACAATAAGTGTACAGAGATAAAATATCCACGGAATTATTTTAATAAATTAAACGGTAACTTAGACAATATACTCAATGCCAAACTAATTAATGCTTCCAAAATTAAAATCTTTGAACAAGGAAAGATTACTTCTTTCTATGAACACAAATGTCTCTTACTGTATGATATATAAAATATTTACGTGTATTTTTCATATTATGAAGAAGTATTGTATACAATAATTCTAGTGTACAAATATTTCCTTTCTTTTAACGTATACTGTGTGTCCAAAAAGTCTGGAAACACCCAAATAAAATCGAAACGGATGATTTTTGAGAAAAATGCAAAAACACGTCAATTAGTATTTTCAAAAAACTACTGGCTGATGGTATCTGTTTGGAATTTTTGATGACCTTGAAAAAGTTATGATATCATCAAAAAAAAATTTAAATAGCAACGTCACATTTTTAATTTTATTTTTGATGGATCTTTTAATTGTCTAAATCACTGTAAAAAAATTTTTCATTTTACTTAAGAAAATGACCGAGAAAAATTTAACTACTTCTTCGAAAATGGAAAAGTTTGTCTTAAAAAAAAAAACATAGTTGGCTTAAAAGTCGATTATTTTTCAAACACATTTTGTTTTATTTGTGACATTCTGTCAAATACGAATTGTGCGTAAGTTAAAAAAATCTGTTTAAAAATGGTTTTAAGTGAGAGGGAACGTATTCAAATACTGATGATTGGTTTTGGGGATAGGGCTCGTTCAGTTAGAGAAGTTTGCGACTTATTTAATAGAGAACATCCAGAGCGTGCCCCAATTAGTATTTCTGCAGTGAGTAAGATTCACAAAAAAATTCAAGAAGAAGGCCATGTTCGAGATCGCCCTAGAAGTGGTCGTCCAAAGATCGCAGAAGATACGCATCTCGACGTATTATTGTCAGTAGAGGAAACTTCAAATTCTAGTACACGGCAGCTTGCTCGGGAGTTTAACGTGTCGAAGAGTACAATTGGTAATATTTTCCGGAAAACTAAGTATCATCCCTACAAAATCTGTTTGGTTCATGAGCTGTCTGAAGACGACTTCGACAGGCGTGTACAGTTTTGCGAACAACTGATGCCTATGTGTGATAATGATCCGTTTTTTATGAGAAATATCTTATTCTCGTATGAAGCTACGTTAACATTACATGGGACTGTTAACAGACAAAACTGCAGGTACTGGGCACGCCAAAATCCACGCTGGATGAGAGAGGTACGAACTCAGTATCCTCAGAAATTAAATGTATGGGCTGGTTTAATTGGTAACAGAATTATAGGGCCTTTTTCGTTCAACGGTAACCTGACGGCGGAAATGTATTTGGATTTTTTACAAAATTATTTAATTCCGTCATTAGCAGAAATATTTCCGAAACATGAAGATCCTAATTTGCCCAGCCAAAGAATTTGGTTTCAACACGATGGGGCTCCACCCCACTATGCGGGAAATGTTCGGCATTATCTCGAGAATACCTTCCCAAACAGATGGATTGGCAGGAGGGGGGCTATCGAGTGGCGGGCTAGGTCGCCAGATCTAACGCCTATTGATTATTTTTTGTGGGGTTACCTAAAAAATAAGGTATACGCAACTAAACCTGAAAATTTGGAAGACTTGCGTCAACGGATTGTGATTGAAGTACGAAGGATCACTCCTGAAATGATATAAAACGTTCAAAATGATTTTATTATCGTTTAGGGTATTGCCAAGATGCTCAAGGACAACATTTTGAACATTTATTGTAAGAGGTTTTGCTGATTTCTACGATTAAAATTTTCTTTGTTTTCTATAATGATTTTTTTTTCAAAATGTTTCTTAAGTAGAATGAAAAATCTTTTGACTGTGGTTTAGAAAATTAAAATATCTATCAAAAATAAAACTAAAAATGCGACGTTGCGATTTAAATTTTTTTTTGATGACATCATAACTTTTTCAAGGTCATTAAAAATTCCAAACAGATACCATCAGCCAGTAGTTTTTTGAAAATACTAATTGACCTGTTTTTGCATTTTTCTCAAAAATCATCCGTTTCGATTTTATTTGGGTGTTTCCAGACTTTTTGGACACACAGTATAATGTAAATACAAGAAATATAAATATATTTCTGGATATCTCTTAGCCTTATTATACAGAGCCACTCCAATGGCAAACGCGCGCATCGGTAATGACGCCCGGGTTGCCAGAGCTGTGGCGCAACCAAACTATACCAGTGGTACGGCCTAGCTTGCGTGAGGTTTTGTCACGACTTCATTCCTTTTACTTTCGTATACGTAGTATAAGGAAGTATTGTGATGATGAAAATTTTTGACCTCGAGATTTTTGCAGATGTACACGTTTTGAAGTCGCCTGATACCGAAAAAGTGGTTTTACTTTCTTATACGTAGTATAAGGAAGTATTGTGACAACGAAAATTTTCGACCTCGAGGTTTTTGCAGATGTCCACGTTTTGAAGTCCTCTGATACCGAAAAAGTGGTTTTTACAAAATCTCTCTCTCTCTCTCTCTCTCTCTCTCTCTCTCTCTCTCTCTCTCTCTCTCTCTCTCTCTCTCTCTCTCTCTCTCTCTCTCTCTCTCTCTCTCTCTCTCTCTCTCTCTCTCTCTCTCTCTCTCTCTCTCTCTCTCTCTATGTGTGTCAGTGTGTGACCAGCTCAATTCCAAATTTTGTATTTACGTGTAAAATCTACCTTTTGAGATCTGATTAGTTTTTCAGTAAAATCAGTAGACTGGAAATAGTAGTTTACTTCAGTAAAAAAATTGAATTTTGCCAATATTTCGTCAATTACAAAGTTTAAAGAAATTTATAAAGAATTCAAATATACTCAAAATTAAATTTGAGGATAATTTTATTAAAAAAGTTTTTCGAAATTCCTACGGGTAATAGGCCGTTCACTCCGATAATCAGTTTTTTACGAATATTTCGCAAGTTATGCTTTTTAGACAGCTACGTTAAGAGTATAACAGTATTTAGAACTTCATTTTCAATACCTTTCGTTTAAAATAAATTTCAAAATTCGGACAGGAAGTAACACTTTTACTCTTACTGAATAGCGAGTTTTTGCAAATATTTCGTAAATTCTGCATTTTGTATATATTTATCAAGAGTACAAAAGTATTTAGAGTTAACCACAACTGCGACCCAATATAATTAGCTCCATATGATTGCATGTATCGCTTGGAGTGACTTGCTTTAGCGTCTGAAGCGGTTACGCGCATTCGCCAATGTTGTATATGAACGAGATGTAATACAGTTGTTTTTAATAGAATTGAAGAAACGAAGAAAATATGGGGTGTGGCCACCACACGACTTTCTTATACGTATGAGCGTTTCAAATTATAGAATTTTAAGAATTTTTTTATACAAAAATTATTCAAAATCCGATTTTAAGTACTTCTATTCTCTTAATAAATATGTATAGAATGCATACTTTGCAAGATATTATAAAAGAAAAGTGCTACTCGCTAAGAGTAAAAGTGCTACTTCCGGTCCGAATTTTGAAATTTTATTTATGCAAAATGTATTGAAAATTACATTTTAAATACTTACATAGTCGTAGTGTACCTCCGTACAAAACATGACTAGCGAGATATTCGCAAAAAACTGATTTTCAATAAGAGTAAAAGACCTACTTCCGGTCGGAAATTTCGACAGTTTTTTAATAAAATGTTTCTCAAATTTAATTTTGTGTATATTTAAAGTCTTTAGTTTAAGCTTAGTAGTTGACGAAATATTGGCAAAATTCGAATTTTCACTGAAGCAAACTACTACTTCCGGTCTACCGATTTTACTGAAAATCTAACCAGATCTGAAAAGGAAGATTATACTATAATTTCTAATTGAGAGCAACAGCCGTTTCACCGCTATTGTTGTCACACACACAGAGAGAGAGAAAGAGGGGGGGGGGCGGAGACATTTTTAAAATCCACTTTTTCGGTATCAGGGGACTTAAGACGTGGACATCTGTAAAAATCTCGAAGTCGAAAATTTTCATTATCACAATACTTCTTTATACTACGTTTAAGAAAGTAAAAGGAACAGATGGTTTTCATCCATATAACTACCCGTAAAAATAGGAAAAAGATTAATAAAGACGCTGAATAGATGGATAAGAGGAACCGTTGTGTAGACTCTGTCTAAGACTGAAGTCTTCTGTCTATCTAGCATATTAACAACTATTTACAATTGACAACCAATGGAAGTCATAAGTATTAAATATTAATTGTTTATTAATACATATACTGAGAGGACATTTAACTATTATGACTATAACTGGAATTTTAGTATATATATATTTATTTGTAAAGTATTGCCCGTCCTCTATTATTGACTATTTGCTAGATCAAAGAACAAATAGACTAATGATATTAGTAAGATCATTTGAAATATCATATTAAAAATGATCTTTGGACAATATATAATAGATGCGTCCTATCACTTAATTATTATTTTAACCTCAATTTATGATTTTTTTAAATTATTGAATTATTAGTGGAATCAAATACACTTTGACTTTTCTATTTTTATTATAGTTTATTAATAAACTATTTCAATAGGTATATGTACTTATTTGCTTAAGTTGATAAATAAATATGAGAATTACGTATGATAATAATACATTTATGAACTTCACTATATAAATATGTCGATGTGATTGAATCAAATAATTCTAGGTTAGAATTCTCATTATACTTTCCAGTGAATACAGAAAAACATTTTGAATATTCTCGTAAGCAGTATAAATATGTATTTAGGAAAATTCCAAAATGTGTGTATATAAGAAATGTTCAATATTAAATTTTCTGCTTAACCAACATATCACCTATACCGCTTGCCCACCTCCGAGGTATGATTTTCGTAATCTTGTACATCACCAACCAAGAACTTTATTTTTGTGTAGAATTCTGTACATTTTTCTACATTTTTTAATAGTCTTTTAAGAGCTGATTAAACTGAAAACAATTCGTATTGCTCGATTTTCAACTGTTTCTGAAATAGGGCAATTTTTGTCAATAATAATTATACAACTTTTAAGAAGTTGCTATGAGATAACGATTAGTCCTGAAATGTCTATTATGGGCTCAATTAGTAGAGATATATTTTCAAAACGTGCATTTAATGTTTACTCCGACGTTTCAGGGCACGATCTTTAGAATTATATACTAATCGCTAGAATTTAAAATTAAAAAAAATATATATTTACGTGCGACTGAAAAGTACTAAAAATTTACTATTTTAAAATACCTACATTCTTGTCTCTGTCGGAAACAGATTACGATTTATTAATTTAAAAGTATGAATCGCCATGACTTGTATTACACATAGCTTAATTAATGTAGTCGAAAAAGTTGCTTATAATCATTTTTTATTTACAAATATGTAATTTTCATTAAAACTTTTAAAATGCTCTAATCGACAAGCCTTAAAACTAATGAATAGCAATACATTACAGTAAAAATAAAACGTTTAAAATGGGAATTAATAAATATCATTTACGTTTGTCAGGTACAGGAATGCTATTATTTTTCAGCATAAGAAGTTTCTATTATTAATCAAGAAATTGTAGCAAATGTTTATACCTACGTCATTTGAAACTCGATGTCAAATGTATACAGAAGAAGAAAACGGTACTTATGAGCATTTATTAGTTTGTCATTCATTACAGTAAGTGAATTTGTTATTGAGTTTTATAGATTTTAGGCAGAATTTTTAATCAAAATTCTCCTAGGATTATACGATAAAGATAAAAATAATTACAAATATTGGATTATGTATTGATTTTATTTATATTAAGGTAATTCACTAATACGCATTAATGAATCGCCTGCTTATTACTCAAATTAATTATCACAAACCACTGTATTTGTATATTTAATTAATTGGTGTCTCATATTTACGTTCACATTACATATTTAAATGCTTTTGTTTATATTTCCATTGAAACCAACAATACTCATTATCAAATTAGCCCCAAATGTATTCTAAAGGGACAATGAGTATAATTATGCGCGGTGCCAATGTCCAACTCATTATGATAGACAAGAATGTGTGCTTGCTGGGCTTATTGCAAGGCACATCTTTTCTATTTGTATACCCTTTACTGCCCTCTAACAACAACATACTCGTATCAAGTAATATATACTCAGGTACACAATGTACCATGACTGGCCGATGCTTACCGCACAGACCTATTATGATATTGCTTGTAAACTTTATTCACACGACCCGTTCTTCGTACGCATACTACGCGCACAATGCCCCATTAAAGTTGTAAATAGTGTGTTACAGTTTTGCCTATGAGTGTATGGAGTCGTTATCAATTATCCACCACAAAGGAGACATCAAAATGCGTACACGAAAACGTTGAATGTCCCTTTTGTGGTATAAAAGTACTTACAACTTTATGTAAATTACAAAACGAAAATGGTTTCCTTTAAAACTTGGCATCTCTTTTGAAGTAAGTAAATTTTAAGGTATGCAGCTTGTACTGCTCGAGTTGAATTAACTATAATTGTAATAATCAATATATTATTCGTAGGTTTCATATTTTATCTCCGCTCAACTTAATGTTTGATCCACCTATTGTTCATGCGATATCCATGATGGAGTTTACCATACAAGACTGTCAATCTAGTTAGGTAAACTTTTCTATTAACTTGTACAAAATTTCTTCTCTTTCTGGTTTTGTTCGCTATGATACTTTTACTAGTCTAGTGCTATCAACTTATGTCATTACAGGCTTTATGTGGCCACTTTCAAGAACGATACTATATTTACTAATTTTTCAAAACCGTTTGACCGTGTTTTCTGCTTCTTTATCTTTAGCTTGAAAGTCTTTAAAACGCCAGAGGATACTTCAACAGCTGTTTGGGAAGATGTTGCGAGCTTGAGGTATCATCTGTCGTGTTTGTCATTGTCTCTTCTCCAGATCATAAATCTTCCTATGAACCTCCATTGAACTAACGGTGCTTCCTTCTTCGGTAGTAAACTTTTTTGATAGTTCTATCATCTATATTTGCTTGCTTCTTGTTCTTATCAATCAGAATTTTAATTTTTTTTTATTGATTTTGAAGATCGACAGTTCTGCTTCTTGTTGTTTCAGCTTACTTGTTTTTTGTTGTATGTAACCTCTGCAAGCAAATACATTGTGTTGTAATGCATTAAATTTTAATATGTTATATAAAGAAAATATGTATGAAAACGGAGAATACAGACAGATTATCTGTAAAACATTATGAATAACATTCGTTTAGACATTAATAATTCGTAAATATAAATCCCTAACTTTTTTCTCGTACTTAACCTTTAACAAAGGGCTACGGTGTACACAGTACACCACACGTGCTAATTACAAGTCTATCAACTTCCGGATAGGTGTCTCTGATATATTCATAGATTAAATGTTTTCAAAGTGGGATTGTCAAGTTTATTTAATGGCATATTAAAGTTTCACAGAGTTCTTCGTTAAAATTGTTATCTTCCAACGGTACCAATCTCTGTATATGGTTTAGCGAAGCTAAGTGACGTACGTGCGACTTTTGGGAATTCTGTAACGATATTTTACAGACTTTGCAATAAATTTCGGAATCACTTACAATGGAGGGCATACAATCAGTATGACCCTTAATCCAACTCGCCATTGTTTCACGATGACATTAACGACGTTCTTTCATATCATAGTAACATAAACAATGCTCTAGATCTAAATAAATGATAACTAAAAATGTATGCGTATGTTATTGAAACTTAACGAAATCTAGTGCACACCTACTTTAAGATAATTGCAAGAAGTAGATTCAATCAAACGGTATTAAACAGGAACTATTACAAAAATTAAGTATGTAATTAACATTCAAAACTAACATAAGTATGAATAGGTATATAAATATATAACATTGTTTATCTTACGAAATATAATAAATATAAATAAATATAAATAAATTTTAAAAAGCCCTCACGCTTCTACCCACGCCGATGAAGAAAGGAATTTACCAGTAAAATAGACATTTTCTGCTGTCGTTTTCGCGACAACAACAGAAGTTGCAGTTTACCATATGAATAGTGATATTCAGTAAATGCGTGATGTTTATATTATTTCTTTGCTCCTTCGTAATTTCAACCTGGGACGTCCGGTCTATAAATATGAACACCGAGTAATATTGATGGAATTCTTCATATATTTTAATTGTTTTTTTTAAATTTTGTCTTTGCGTTATTGTTTTATAGTCTAGTCATTTTTTAAATTTTTTTTCTTGAAGTAAATTAATATAAAGTTTCTTATTTTTGTCTGAATAAATGCCATTTACAAAATCGTTGCTTAAAAAGGTTTATTTTTCTCAGTGTTTATCTTAATAATTAACTTTTTTATTAAAATATTTTTTTAATTATAATAGTATACCATATTACTGCATGGCCCGTAATGGTTAGAAATTCATAAATGATAATTCAAATACATATTATAATAGAAACTTCATTGCATTAGTTACACTTGAAATACGTACCTAGTTCGTAATTGGAGGTATGCGTTTCAGTTACAGTATAAATATATATAACATGTTTCATATAATTCGTAAATAAGGTGGACAAAGAGAAATTTATGCATACCCTTCAGGTAATTTCATGTGGGCACTTGCAGAACAACAAAACTAACTTCGTTTAGTATTGTTGTGTACATAATTTGTATGGAAAGATTGTCGGCTTACATATATTTACTTAGTATGTTGACCAACTGGACCTTATGCTTGCTTATACATTTTGGCCGAAAACGCAGATCCTTGCATATCCAAAGGCGTTGAGCTAAATAATAATTTAGTGTGTAACTCTAGCATTGTTAAACGGGAATTATTAATTAAACGTCAAGAGTACTCGGAAAAAAATAATACATGTGCTTTCGAACATTGTATCAGACATTTTCTCGGCAACAAAGGCGTTTATTGTTCTTTGTGAGAGACTTGCAGAATAGTCATAAAGTCATAACGTTGGTCGTACATACAGTGTGTAACATTAATCCGAGAGGATTGAACAAATGACTGTCGCTTGACAGAGATTACGTAAGTCTCAAACAGGTACTTTCTGGGCTCAAAATAATGTGATGTAATAGCAATTGTTAATTTCCAAAAATAAAAATTATCTTTTCCATTATTGTATTATCAATCGCATTTTTTTTAAAAGGAAAAGTTATTTTTGTTGAACTATACGAATAACTTAATTTCATTATTATTTTCTTATACTGGAAGGTTTCCTGTGTACAAATTTATTCTCTATGTCACTTGAATTAGACTTTTTGCAGACGGCTGTGGAGACCAAATTAAGAGTTTTGTTATGTATGCTCTGATGACTCTCCTATATAACTTGAATAATGACATTTAGGTGATCTTGCCTGTGAGAGAAGATTCTTTCATGCCTGATTGTGAATTTGGAAGGGTTGGACAGATTTTGCGACACCATACATAAATCATTGAAAAAAGAAGAATATTTACAACTTACAAAGAAGTAGGTATCATAAGAAAAATTGGACAATTTACAATTTGAAAGACCAAGCTCAGAAAAGAATTGTTGGATTGTGTCAAATAAAGAGAATTTGTTCTAAGAAAGAAATGCAAGGATATTGGACAAAACTGCAAAAAATTGTAAAAGTAAAAAACGAATTACTTTAGAGAAACGATGATTCATCGACACATTCGACGACACACTCCAAACAACGCGGAAAAAAACGCAAGTTTTATTAAACTAAATGAGATTCTATTAGAAAAAAATTAATGTAATACGCTAATAAGCATCAAAATATTTCACAATTTCTAAAAGCTGCTGATGAAATTGAATATACATTTTACGAAGAGGTAACAATAACCAATTAGTTTGCTTGTCAGTAGGTGGACGAAGAACAAAGTCTAGAGGTCGAAGGCAAACACTGCAATTGGAACAAAATAGATTACCTCTTACCAAGTCATATTAAACTAGGTTTGTAAAGAACTTTTGACTGTATGTATATAGAAATGTCGAAATGGTAGTTATTAAATAAAACTATCAGTTTGCAATAGTAAATTCAGCATTTCTAAACAATTACATTCCCGTATTTATGTTTTTAAAAGTAATTTAGAAAATGTTTTATATACTCACATATTTTTCCGAAATAGTAGTTTATACAACGAGTCAATAATGACAGTTATTATTCCCGAGAGCCGAATTTACGAACCGAGCCGCGAAACGGCGAGGGAGTAACTCGGCTCGGCAAGGTTCTACAGTGCCCGCGGAAAAGTCTGCACCATATGGAAAAAAATTTTCTCTTTTAATTTTTAAAATTATTTTTTTGTAGTTTGTTTTTGCATAATTAGAAACCAAAAACTAACCTAAAATATTTAACATATCGCATTTGCTTCAATGCGTAAATGTCATTTAAAAATTGCCAACGTCCAAACGTGCCAGTATTTGTCAAAATATAAGAAGATGCCATAAGAAAAAGTTGTTTGTACTTTCGCGGACATCCTAAATCCAAAGTTTCGTACAAAAATTTTAATTTTAATTTTTTTTTCATAATTTTGTACCCCCACAAGGAAAAATCTAACGGAGTTAGGTCAGGGGATCTCGCTGGCCATGGATACGCTGAATATCTGCCAATCCATTTGTCCCCAAATAATTGATTTAAATAACTCCTCACCGCCAGTGTACTATGTATAGATGCGCCGTCTTGCTGAAACCATAGGACAGATCTTTCTTCCAATACCATATCATCAATTAAATCGGTTATTTCGGCCATGAGAAAGTTCAAGTACCTTTGCCAATTTAAATTTTCGTGGAAAAAATAGGGTCCAATCAATCTACCATAAAAAATACCACACCAAACATTTGTTTTAAAAGAATATTGGTCCCTGCATTCGATGATAAAGTTAGGGTTTTCATCAGCCCACCATCTGCAGTTCTGCGAACTCACCGTTCCATTGGAAGAGAACGTTGCTTCGTCCGAGAACATGATTTCTTTGGGGAAACGACGGTTTTCTTCGAGCTCTCCTTGAAACCACATACAAAAATCAAATCTTGCGTTAAAATCTCGTTCTTTTAGTATATGGACATATTTTGGCTTAAATGGACGGTACTTATGTTTCTTTAAAATTTTTCTCACTGTAGTCTCTTTTGCCCTAGTTCTGTTGGAAATAGCAGCAATTGATGTAGTTTTATGCTCTACTACATCTAATAATACATGTTCTTCATGCTGCTGAACTTACCAGTTTACATGTGGCTTCTTAAAATCATTTAGAACTGAACCGGATGACTTGAACTTATCTACAATACGACCAACAGTAGAGTGCGAAACGAATTTGATAGGGTGTCTTTGATTAAAAATATTTGCCGTATCCCTGTTGGTTCTATTTTCTCCGTGAATTAAAATGATTTCTATTTTTTCTTCCATGGATAACATTTTAAAACAAATCTATTAGAGAAATACACTAAACTGACATTTATTTAGTTGTTTATGTCTAGAATTTGCAATTATTTTCTAGGCCTACTTGTGAATTTATCGAAGTTTAAGAATAAGCTTGTTATTTCCTGCTTTAGAGATACTAAAGGAAATTTTGCTTAAAACAGACAAGGCTAGGTACATAACATGTTCTAATCTTACAACTAGTGTTATTTTCTAGGTTTTTTGACCATTATGTTTGAAAAATAAACATTTTTAATATACGAAAATATGAAACTAGTCCAAGAATGTCCTCCACTTTTCTTAACGAAATCTTTTATTTAAAAAAAATATACCTTATTCTGAAATACAAATTGTTTTTTTTTGTTTATTACATGGTAACATAGGTTTTTATCAGAATTCGAGAGAAAAATACACTTAAAAAATATACAGGCGTTTTTTTACAAAATTATGAAAAAAAAATTAAAATTAAAATTTTTGTACGAAACTTTGGATTTAGGATGTCCGCGAAAGTACAAACAACTTTTTCTTATGGCATCTTCTTATATTTTGACAAATAATGGCACACAAAATACAGAGGCCGTGACAAGGCTTATTTGTATTTCGAAAATGTTAATACGATTTTCAAGTTTAATGGACCAAAACACTAAGTGGCACCTATTTTGCAGATTTCTTTGCAATTTGTATGTGTTATTGGAGTAATAACATAAATTAGAGTAAATATTAGCATTGTATGTGCATAAAAATGTTTTTGCTATTTATTACTTAAAATAATATAATATATAATAATCTTGTATGACTAGATCTATATAAGTTATTCACGTATACATAATTCATCAAAAGAAATTTATGCTTTTCATGAAAATAACAAATTTTCCTTCATCCACCTTCCACGTGAGATATTCTCAACGGAAACATTTGTGTGCATAAAATTGTTATCTAATATGTACGTGTTGCACGCGTTAATTTTTCATATAGTTTCGGTGAAGTTTCTGGACGAACATTATCTATTCCGAACGCCAGACACCCCTATGACCACATCAGAGTCCCCATAAATATTTTAACGTGTGTAGTTTCCGATAGATGGAGATGTGTTTGCGTCCGTTCATTTCTGGACGTGTTTGTTTCCATTTCCTCTGCCTACTGTAATACACTATGTGGAATAAGAGAGAATTCTGCATTTGTAAAGTGAACGTCGTCGATGACCGGTGAATAAATGTATGTATGGGGTCTTTAATGTTAAATGTGACCCCTGCGTATACACGTTAGACTAGCAATGGTCAAGAGTAAATAAATATTTTATCCCGTCGGTCATGTGTCGGTGCCTATTTCGTCATTTCGGCTAGGTTGTTTTTCGAAATATTGCCCCTGGGGAAAGCGGAGAAGACGTAAACGCTTCTATAAAGTTTTATCAGTACCTATATACATTATTAACATCTAATAAATTAATGTGGATAAGGGAGGTTCAAAAAATTTACACATTCCTTTTCACATAAAGCAGTTGTCTTTTGATTGAGGAAGCAGACAATTTTAGTTAAAAACTAAATATTAAATAACTACATATTTCAACAGACTTTTATCTTCTTGTATGTAATATAGATAAATAAAGTATTATGATCATGAGAACTTTTGGCCTGGAGAGTTTCGCAAAGCTCAACTTCGCATAGTGGTTTAAACTCGTATATTAAGGTTATACGCCAGGCCTCAAAATTTTTCCCATTTCTTAATCTTATTTCTAATGAAAACCTTACCAAATTTATGCAAAAATTTCAGAAAAAAAAAAGGTTTTCACGGTATAACCCGTTATTTTTTCGAAATTTTCCAAAGGGCCCTAAACAAAAATAAAAATTTAAAAAGCTCATTAAAAAAGCCTTTATTAAAAATTTCGTAGCACTTAACAACCATATCTACATTTTATTTTTTTAAAGTTTTAGAAATAAGGTCTTGAAATGGAAAACAAAATTTTGATATTCCGGAAAAATCAAATGAAATTAATGATAGTACCTATGTGGTACGGTCACACATAGTGGCGAGGGCTATCTCCACCCACTATTTCGGACAGTTTCTATGCAGTTAATATTTTGGAGATAGGTGCATGACGTTACAGTCTAAAAAGTTAATTCTTGCTTGGACATTATTTTATCGAAAGCGGCCATTTCCGTACTTTCTTTATAATATTTATATTATTTATTTATAAAGAGTCCATATACAGTGTGACTTGGTGTAAGTGTGAACGTACACAATTACTATGAGTTTTAAATACTTTCATCCTGTTAATAAACATGTTAGTAGAAGTGTATCTACCGGTCCGAATTTTGTTATTTTGTTACATATAAAAACTGTTCCAAGTCGAACTTTCGAAAAACTTTGTTCATAAAATCTTGTTAGAATTTACTTTTTAGTACTTTTGTATTATTTAGAAATTCGTCTAAACTTAGTAGTTGAAGAGATATTATTAAATTTAGATTTTTTTTAACTAAAGTAAACTCTACTTCGGTCTACCGATTTCTCTGAAAATCTAATCAGTTTTCAAGCAGGAGGGTATATTAATAAATATGAAGTTTTCTATTGATAAGTTAAGCCGTTTGGCTGCTATCATAGACTGGTCATAGACACACATACACACACACACAGAGAGAGAGAGACTGACATGGTTCAAAAACCACTTTTTCAGTATCAGGGGACTACAAAATGATGACATCTGGAAAAGTCGAAAATTTTTGTCATACTTCCTTATACTATGTCCAAGAAAGTAAGACAATATCTCTTTCCGTACCCAGCATACCTGCTTCATGTGCTTATATATATGGGTACATTCCGAAAAATAAGTTTAGTTACTCGATACCTGAAAAATACCTTACACAAATTGGTGGTCCACTAAAGATTGTCTTTTTTCATATAATTTACACTCTGTAAAAAAACAAAACAAAAATACATCCAGATACTGTAGGTTGTAACTTTAAAAAAAGCTCTCTTTATTACTATGATATCAGGAGATAAGTACTCAAAATTGAAGAAAATTAATTTTTGAAATTCACACGAAAAACCATTTTCAGTCGTTCTGCAATTTCGAATTTATTGGCCAACCTCAAAACTCAACCCCGGCAGGTGATTTTGCATAAAAATCATCTTCATTCTTTTGTGTGTGTTTGAGTTGGATATAGGTTGTCGAATTTCAAGAGCTTGTTATCAGAGTATTAAACAACATGTGAATCAACCGGCGAATACCTGAGGCCACAATGAAGCCATAAATTACAGGCGAATTAGGTTAGCTGACATGTTCTTTTTCCTTACCATAAGATATAACACTCATACGCCTTAAAAACTTGTCTTTTAATACATGTGCTTGAAAAGCAGTGGTACGCCTACTTCAAATCGAACTCTGATCTAAGAACTTGCATTGAACACTTTGCCTTTCTCCGTAAGATGATCAAGATATCGGCCGTAACAGTACCCAGTCGGTGATTTCGATATTTATTTTTACTGACTACTTCAATCGACAATATTTACTTTCTTATACGTAGTATAAAGAAGTATTGTGATGACGAAAATTTTCGACCTCGAGATTTTTGCAGATGTCCACGTTTTGAAGTCCCCTGATACCAAAAAAGTGGTTTTTAAAAAATGTCTGTTTGTGTGTCTGTGTGTCTGTATGTGTGTAACCACGATAGCGGTCAAACCGCTGTAGATATCTATTTCAAATTTTGTATTTGCGTATATAATCTCCCTCTTGAGATCTGATTAGTTTTCAGTAAAATCGGTAGACTGGAAGTAGTAGTTTACTTCAGTGAAAAAATCGAATTTTGCTAATATTTCGTCAATTACTATGTTTAAACAAATTTATAAAAAATTCAAATGTACTCAAAACTAAATTTGAGACAAATTGTTTTAAAAAAGTTGTTTGAAATTCCTACCGGAAGTAGGCTTTTTACTCTTATCGAAGATCAGTTTCTTGCGAATATCTCGCAAGTCATGCTTTCTAAGCAGGTACATTACGAGTATAAAAGTTTTTAAATGATTATTTTAAATATCTTTTGAATAAAAATAATTTCAAAATTCGGACCGAAAGTACCACTTTTACTCTTACCGAATAGCGATTTTTTGCAAATATGTCGTAAATTATGCATTCTATAACGATTTATTAAGATAATGAAAGTACTTAGAATAGGATTTTGAATGATTTTTGTATAAAAAAATTCTTAAAGTTGTATAGTTTGAAACGCTCATACGTATAAGAAAGTCGTGTGGTGGCCACACCTCATTTTTTATTTAATAATTATTATCTCCTAGCGCATCAGTGTATTATATAAGACCCATTCGAAGGGATTGATTTTAGGTAGATATCGTATATGTTCTTTCTAGGAGGTTATAATTCTGGGGTTTTATAATTGCCCCCTTTGCATATTTTCTTGCATGACATACACATCCTTGGTCTACGTATGGCGTCAGGTATGGTACACGTATTCAAAAAATGAAAAAATTAATTGAAGTACTCGGTAATAAAATTGAAATTTGAAAAAATAACAAAGGGAATTAAATATTTTATTCAAATGTATGAAATATCATAATAGTGAAAGTGTTATTCTTAAGAAAATAAGTAATGTAATTATTAGGGTAAATATGAAATGTAATAACAATAAAGGTATTATTCCTAAAAAAGTAAGCAATTAAAATTGAGACGGTGTTTGTTTCAGTTGATCTTATTGCTAACGAAACGTCATCCAAACGATGTTCGAATAGAATACCAGCGTTAACTCATACATGTATATTAAAAATAATAGGGGACCCTGTATGGATCCTTGCGATAAATCCCTGGTAACAGTGAGCCACTCAGGCTTAATTCTGCCTTCTTCTTCGTTCACTGCCTCAACAATTTGTTTTCTGTGCTCCAGATAGGATTTGATAAGACCTACAATTTCCTCTAAATCCCAAGTTCACCAATTTCTCCACATCCAGCATTATGTAATTAACACTATCAAAAGCTTTCGACAAATCTATAAAAACTCCAGCTATTTGCTCTTTATTCGACCAGGCATCAAGTATTTTGCAAATCACCTACAATATCTCTGAACATGTGGATATACCGGTTTGATAACCCTTTCGTTTATCCGTGATGAGTTTATATTCTTCTATATATCAGTTTTTAAAACACCTTGGCCATATTTGAAATGAGTGCTATCTGCCTGTAATTTGTAATATCATGAACCGTGCATACAACAGTTGTTCTCAAAGCATCCGGAAAGGTCGTGCTCTCGAAACATCTATTTATAATATGACACAGTTGGTCGGCTAGATGCACTGCGACAACCATCAGCACGAAAACAGATATTTCATCATATCCTGTGGACATGGTGCTCTTTATTTCCGTGATGATGTTGAAGACCTCCGACTGTGTCGTTGGTTCCATAAAACAGGTCTTCTCACAGGACATTTATTTAAGTTGAGCTGACTCTTATCATTATTAGCACCTATAATTAGGAAATATCCATTCGTGTAGTCCAAGAGCTCTTTTCGGTCCGTTATCAGCTTTATCAGAAGAACACCAATGCCCATATTTTATCCGATAACAGAATATAATTTGAATTGCATTCCGTTTTAGCTTTCTTAATTTCATTCTTTACATAATCTGCATAATTCGTACAGAATCCTTTAGGTAATATATTTTTGATGTAACCCTCTTATAATTGCCTTTTAATTCCACACTTTGTTTTGAGTTCTTCAGCTATCCATGTATTCTGTTTGAGCTTGACATTGCACTTTCGTAACAATCTTCTAATAAGTGGTGTGTCTATATTTGGGAGTACGTATTTACTTGCAAAATGACGTTGTTTTCGTTTCGGATAAATTAAAGATATTATTTATTGGGTTTAGATATGATGATTATATTTTACATGAAGCAGTTGATTTGATTGAATTGGGTCCTCCGACTATCGATCATCTAGTATATTCTTGACTTATTCCAAAATAAGATATTAGTCTTGTCCGATATTCTAAATAAATATTATCAATCTTTTCCAAAATTAAGATATTGAAATTGTGATACTACTACATGCCCAAACTGTCAATGTTCGCATGAAGTTATGTTAATTATATAAACACGTATTACGTCTGGGTCGCTCTAGCAACAAACTTTACACAACTAAGAGGTGAATTTAATTCTCCTGATTAGTTATTCCGCGAGCGATTAAAATTTCATCATACTAAACTTTGTCGAATGTTGACCAACGTAGTAAGTAAATAATCACATAAGGTTTGCGCAGAATAAACTCACTAAATAAGAGATAGATGAGGATTACGTACGGATTTACCCCAAACCTCCGCAGTTCACAGCATGTATAATTGCGTTTTAAATATTGAAATTGATCAACGGTATTTACCGAAACTTGATCAAAATTTCTCTCTTGATAGTCTTATTAGTACATAAATATGCCAGTAAAACTATGGAAAGCGCTTTAGGGACTCTATGCGATCATATATTACGTTAGTGAAGATACTGTCTAATAAATTTTATTGTAATAAGTACGTTTTATGTAATACGAATTAATTAAAGCCACGAGGTAAAGATATTTTCAATTAAAACTAGATTAATGAAATTGTTCCAAATTTATATAGTAGTTATTCTAGAGGTGGGCAAAACGGTTCTTTTCATTGACCCGGCACACTCGGTTCAGCTCCTCATAGTGAGCCGGGTCCTGGAACCGGCTCATTTGAACCGTGTGAATCCGTAATAACATACCGTATGTAATACTCGGCGCCGTCGTAGGCGCAAACGAACCGGGATGATAATTTAGGGTGTGCGCACACCAATTATACAAAATGTTTGACAAACAATTTATTTGAAGGTACAATTCACACAAATTTGACAAATTATCAGATTGTTGTATACAAATTAAGCAAAATATACCTATGTAAAACTAAATTCTCCATTCATTTGGTATTTATAATTATTAAAGAGAATGCCATTCGAACAAAAAGTAATTATAGAGCATTTCATAATTTTCATAGCATTATTAAATGGCAATTATGATTATGATGCAGGTGTAATAAAAATATTTGTAAGAATTTTGTAACTCACAGACAACTAATAAATTAAATAGTTTATTTTATTATCCAAAGGAATATTTTTGAGAACTATATAAATAACAAATAAGTACTGTGATGCGTCTTTGACCGACATAGAACAGGTAAAAGAATTGAATTTGATAAATACTTAAATGAACCGATAATCAATAGACAACAAGATCCACTAAAATGGTGGCATCAAAGTCTATCCCAGAATTTACGAAATAGTAAAAAAACGTTTATGTGTCTTGGCTACATCTGTTCCATGCGAGCGCATTTTTAGTAAATCTGGGAGCATTATTACTGACAGGAGAAGTCGATTAACAACCGCGAATACTTCACAAATCATTTTTTTAAATTATAATTTGTAAATTATCAATGTAGAATTTAGATTTATACGTAAGCTGTTTAGTTATTTTTACATTTTGATATCCAGTTCAGTATATACATTTTATATATTTATGCAATATGCTGTTATGTTGTACAAAAATAAATATTTTAGTGCGTACCCTACCTGTTATATAATATCATTTTTTATTTTTCAATCCAACCTGCGACCGTATTCCAAGTATAATTTCCAAATTATTCAGTCGACCCAAGTGAGCCGAGATCCGGTTCATTGAAATTTAGTGAACCGGCTCCCTCGGTTTCCTGCTGGGATTCGGTTCACTGAACCGGTTCGGACCCGATATTCAGTTTTAGAAATAAAACAACTCAGGTAAAGTGTTCGCTTCTTTTCATATTATATAAATGAAGCAGACATCTACCTGATATGCTTCAATGTAAAATTTCTTTTACTACACTCCAATTCGTGTAATATATTTCTTAATAAATTATCGAAATGTTTCTTTGCTTTCAAATGTATATTGTGAAGGATGAACTGTATCAAGAATATTACAAAATTAATAAACGTAATTTTTATAAATCCATTTTGGATGTTCTCTCAACATAAAGTAGCCTCTTTTGTTACTTATTTATTCTATTCCTAGCTGGCCTGTTTATGCTCATTTGACACATACATGTTTTAATATATGCAAGGCCAACTAGATCTCGCTATCGCTGCTTGATATAAGGCCGTCGGATAACTTTGATTTAAATTTTTGAAATTGCTTTTGCTAACTACAAAATATCGATACTTAGGTAAGGCCATCTACTAATAGAATAATAAATCCAAGCAGAATCATTTCTCAATTTCTATTAAAATAACTTTAAAATAAAACTTTAAACACTAACTTTTTAATAATTAATGTTTTTAATTTTAAAATAATGAAATAGAACAAAATAAAATTAAAATGGTGTTGTTGGGTACTTTCAAGGTTACTTACATTACTAATTTTTCCAAACAATTCAAAATGTAAACTTAATTGGGGTTGCATTATGTTTGTTTGGATCTTGTAGACAACTTCTGGATTTGGAAAATATTGCTACTATTTCAAATCGCAATATTTGCCTGATTAAATATTTAGCCACTCTGGCTTCAGTAGTAAGCCTCCTTTAAGCCTAAAATGTAGAAACATTTCTTCTACAGTATCGGAAATAAATGATCCTGTAAAGGTATAATAAAATAACAACTTTATTTATTTGATGAAATTTTTTCCACTTTACTTTTTGTTACTTCCAGTGACATACATGTTGGTGCTGCGTATATCAAATCTATTGTATTTCTATGCACACATTTCAAGACAAAGCGAGATTTGATTCAACACGGTTCACTTTTTTGTTGAAATTTTTCAACTTTAACGATGATAACAAAGTGAATTATTGCTAATAATTACAGCATTTTAACAATTACTCTAGCATTTTTATTTATCCATCAGGTACAAGTCTAATTACAGAGCAAAATTTGAAAATGTTTTATAATAAGCCCACTTGCTTTCTGATATCCTCCTTAAAATTATTACATTGACCCTCAAATACTTTAGAATTCATATATTCAGAGTTATTGTTTATATTAGTGAACAAATACCATCTACCAATTCAGCCCGGCATGTTCTCTTTGCATACCTACAAATATTAAAATATTAATTTAATCTAAAAAATGCAAAAAATTATGGCTATTTACCAAGAATTTTCCTTATACTACATTTCGGATAATCAATTCTCATTTTCCGAAGTACTACCTTGAGAACTACGACTTGCCTTTAACACAGATTATATTGGTAAGGACTAAATTACCAATACAGCCACGTTGTTTTGGTACACACCTATCTTCCAGAATATATTTATATAGTAAATAAATATAAATATATATAAATCTACCAAGTTTTCTTGCTCGTGATTGTGCGTGCATCTTTGATAAACCTCTCACTTTCCTTTTTAATTTAGCACTTAAACCGTCTGTCTTACCTGAATACTGGAAACTAACCAAGCTATATCAAATTCCCAAAAAAGATGACACAACCTTGACAGAGGATTACAGACCGATAGCTATTCTTAACAATTTTGCCAAAGTGTTCGAAATGTGCCTTTACACGAATGTTTACTCACAGATTCGGTGTAGACTTTCGCAGGACGAGAATGGTTTTATGAGTAAGCGATCTACGACATCCAATCTTGAAGTGCTAACTCAATTCATCTCGGAGTGTCTGGATGACAATTCGCAAGTTGACATCATCTATACCGACTTCTCTAAGGATTTTGACCGTATCGATCACGCTATATTGCTATGTAAAATAGATGGTATTGGTTTTTCACCTCAGCTGAAGTCTTTATTCAAGACTTGCCTGATGAATAGGGTTCAGTACGGCAGTTACGCTGGTCACAAATCACCTTACTTTACTGCCACCTCAGAAGTTCCACAGGATACCAATCTAGGTCCCCTACTATTTGCAATATTTATCAATGCATCTGTTCTGAATTGGGCTGCCATAAAATTTTATTTGCAGATGATATTCAGCTGTTCCAGAAAACACGTACCATTACGGATTGCTTGTTTCTGCAGAGGCAGATGGCTGTCTTGGGAGCATGGTGTAATGTGAATAATTTGCCTCTGAATATCTCTAAATGCAATGTATTGAAGCAGGAACCTCCCTGTTTCAATTTCAATTACGCCCTATTCGTCGATGTACAGTGGTAAAGGATTTAGGCGTGCTTTTTGACCATAAATTAACGTTTTCTAACCACATCTACAGCACTATTTCGTTGGCATTGAAAACACTGGGAGTTGTTATTAGAAATACCAGGCGGTTTGCATCTATAGAGGGTATCACTACATTTTATTTTTCCTTTGTTTGCTCTCGCCTCGAGCATGCTTAATTCGCTTCGTCACTA
Source organism: Amphimallon solstitiale (assembly GCA_963170755.1). Classification (NCBI taxonomy): domain Eukaryota; kingdom Metazoa; phylum Arthropoda; class Insecta; order Coleoptera; family Scarabaeidae; genus Amphimallon; species Amphimallon solstitiale. The sequence goes on from OY720679.1 coordinate 118,500,431, forward strand.
ATATATAAAACTTATCTAAAAGCGCTCCAGAGGGTTCAGAGGCGTTTCTTGAAATATCTGTATTTCAAGAGGCGTGGTTCGTACCCTGTTCAGAGGACATGTTATGCTGTCCTTCTTGAAGAATACTAATTTGACTCTTTGGAACATACGTCGTCATTCAGAGTAGCGAGCGAACCGTCAACAGAAGTGGATCAGTGCTACAATAAGTGAAGTTCGGTGTTAGTGTGTGCTTTGTGTGAGTAACACATGCATACTAACACCCCTGCTAAACCTATATTCAGTATTTACGTGGTGCACACGCACCGTCACCAAAACTCCCGGCCTGTTACCATTGGCCCCTCGGAAGAAACACATATACGACGTTGTGTCACGATAACGCCCAGGTCCGTGCTGACGCAATATGTGAACCCCGGCCAATAACAGTGCGCGCCGTGTCAGTGCTCCGCCCACCCCATATGTGCGCGTGTGTTAGTGGCGACCAATAGGGGGAATGCTGACATCAGCGTTCCCCAATCATATTGCAAAACATATGATTCACGTGTATTCCTGGGCACGTATAAATAAGAGTGCCAAGAGTTCAACACGCAGAGTACTCCAGATCTTCGTCTACAACAGATCAGCCTTATCATCCGACCTCTTCAACCAACAATCAGCCAAATAGGAAGAAACTCCGACAGCCTAGAACACCATTGTAAATACCGAGGCCATCAAGTCTACAGGGACCTGCGTACTTTATACCAACGCATCAAAGGCCCACATAATACGGCCCAACGCATCAAAGGCCCACATAATACGGCCCAACGCACCAAGCCTAAGACGTCGCCAGGTCCAACGCATCAAAGGCCCACATAATACGGCCCAACGCACCAAGCCTACGACGTCGCCAGGTCCAACGCATCAAAGGCCCACATAATACGGCCCAACGCACCAAGCCTAAGACGTCACCAGGCCCAACGCATCAAAGGCCCACATAATACGGCCCAACGCACCAAGCCTAAGACGTCACCAGGTCCAACGCATCAAAGGCCCACATAGGACGGTCCCCAACGCATCCGGGCTAAGACCTCACCAGGCCCGACGGCATCAGGTTCCACGCCGCACCCTCATTTGGACTACGCCACTCCAGAATAGTGAGTGTCGTTAAACACCAGTTACGCGAGTGTGTGTTACGTGAGTGCGCCGACAACGTTCCTCCCCATTAAGTGCCAAGTGACGCTGCTCTACTAACCCCCCCCCCCTAGTGCCGTTAAACAATAGGAATACGTGAGTGCGCCGACAACGTTCCCCCCCCATCAAGTGCCAAGTGACGCTGCTCTGCTAACCCCCCCCCCTAGTGCCGTTAAACAATAGGAATACGTGAGTGCGCCGACAACGTTCCCCCCCCATCAAGTGCCAAGTGACACTACAATCACCCGTTGGGACTATTGTTTTTATTTTTATCTTTGTTACTAGTTATATTATTATTGGACATTGTTATTCAGTTATTTATAATAACAAATAAAAATTTGTTTTGGTGTGTTGCTTAAATTTTTGTGTTTTATTGTTATCACCACCACAAAGAGTCTCTGCCGGTCGCATTAATAGAAACCCCAAAAAGGTGGTTGGTAACAATTTGGCGCGCCAACGTTCGGGCAATATCTCGTGTAATATATTTGTGCAAGTGTTGTGCAACGTACCCACAATAGGAGCAACATGCCGGACACCAGGGCCACAACTAAGGCAAAATCAGCAACCGAACACAGCAACAGTCAACAGGAGAACATCCAGCAGAATGACAACTCCACCACCCCTCCGAATTCTGAGCCTGGAAGCTCAGTGGCGCCCACACTCCAAGAATCAATGCGAATTGACATCGCAAACTTTTTCAACACCACATTACAAAATCGCCAGTCATTAAGTCAAGAAGCGAACAATGCGAAACAAACCACAGTACAGACATACATTGATGACAGGATAACCGCTAGAATCAATAACATCCCGTCACTACCGCTGTCATTACTTAAGGACGAAGATCTTATTAGAGACTTGATGTATGCGTTCAGGTTTGGCCGTCCTGGGGACATTAACGCTCTCGACGCCCTTGTCGACAAGTTTGTGGAAGGCGCTGCAAACATTAAACGTGGACCTTACTCAACAGCAGCTGTACTGCCTCCACCAGCAGGGGCCGCACCACCTCTAACCACCATCACGCCTGCCCCCAAAGAAGACGGAGTATCACAACTGGCAAGGGCACTGCGGCAGGTAATGAGCACTGAAACCACACCAGCCGCGCCACGCAAATTCCATGGACAGTTATCCGAAGATCCAACGATATTTCTGAAAAGACTAGAGGCATACCTGCGGGGGCATCATTTCGAAATCCCGGAGGATGTGGATGACGCTGTCCAACCCCATCTCGCAGGGGAAGCAGCAGCATGGTACCGCCAACACGAAGGCAGCTTTATGAATATGAGCGAATTCAGTAAACGATTTAAGGCGGAATTCCTCAGCGCCCGGAGGAGAAAAGAGCTACGAAATGCCACCGAAGCTCACCAAACCTCTGGGGAACCGCCAGCCGCTTTTGCTAATAGACTGCGAAGAATATGCCTCCGGTACGACCCCAACTGGCCAGAAGATGAACTAGTAACTCACATCACCGAACGAATGACGGACAGGTACTGCTATCAAATATCGCAGGCCAATCCTCAAACCATGGAGGAGTTACTGGATCTATGCGAGAAATGGACTAATCTCTTTGAACGACGAAATGCCTCAATGAAGCCGACACCACAGGCACAAAAACCAAAAACCCAACCTACTCAAGCCCCAAAAGAAAATGTGCCAACGGAACGACAACTACCAAAATGCTGGTTCTGCCCGGGGAGGCATTATAATCGAGATTGCCCGCAGCAACCAGAAGAATACACTACGAGACATCCACCAGCAGCACGACAGTCGGGGGAAGTAAAGGGGGCCGTCCCGCAGCAACACACGGAACGGCCCTAATCACCACAAATAATAAGGACCAAACTGCAACTATACGTCTGAAGATTGGGGGCCATTATGTGTTGGCTAGAGTGGACAGTGCGGCCAGCCGAAATTTGGCACGATCCAGATGGATAACTGGACCTATTACCCCGACCACACCACTGGAATTTTATATGGCCGTGAACCAGCACGTTTTTGTGGCAAATCATGCGGGAACCTTAGAAGCAGATATAGGAGATTATGCCTTCCAATGCGAGGCCCTGATAGTTGACAACCTACAAGCGGACATTATTCTGGGGCACCCTTGGCTAAAGCAGCAGCATGCCGTCCTGGACTACAGGCGGGGTTGTATCCACTTGGGAATTAAGCAACGACAAACCATATACTTCGATGGAACCCAACCGGGAAAAGGGACGCCCAACCTAGATATGGCCAGTATTCCGGTCGACATGCAACAATGGACCCAGACACAACAAGAAACCTTTCAGTCAACGTTAAAAAAATTCGGGGCGCTGTTTGAAGAAGGTGGGCCTATTACTACGACCGCCACTACTCATCATGTTATTCGCCTTCGGAACGATGCTCCCGTGCGTGTGCCCCCCTATAGATATACACCACAAAAGAAAAAGATAATCGCCCAACAAATCGAAGAAATGCTGGCGGCACGAGTCATTAGACCCAGTCACAGTGACTATAGCTCCCCAATAGTGATAGTCACAAAGAGGGACGGAAAACCACGCTTCTGTGTTGACTTCCGCCGGTTGAACGATCGCACTCACGATGAAGTCAGCCCGCTACCACCTATCCAGGAGTCACTAAGAGATCTAGGAACCGCACGAATATTCACGACACTGGATCTACGAAGCGGGTACTGGCAAATAGAACTAGAGGAAAAGTCAAAGCCCCTCACCGCCTTCACCACCCCCGATGGGGCCTGTTATGAGTTTAATGTAATGCCCTTCGGCTTAAAACGCGCGCCGACGACATTCCAAAAACTAATGGCGCAGAATGTACTAACCGGCTACATCCAAGATTTTGCCCTAGCCTATTTGGATGACATTATTATTTACTCAAACACCTTGGAAGAGCATCTACAACATCTCAGGCTGGTCTTCGAGAGACTAGATCAACATGGCCTCAGGTTAAACCTACAGAAGTGCCACTTTGCCAGTACACGCCTCAACTATCTGGGTCACGTCGTCACGGAATCTGGTAACCATCCTCAAACAGCACATGTACAAGCGATTCAAGAATCCGAAATTCCTAGAACAAGGAAGGCCCTTCGCCGATTTTTGGGAACAATTAATTGGCTTCGTGACTACATCCCAGATGCCTCTAGAATTATGGCTCCCTTAACGGATTTACTATCGACAAATAAGGCATTTAAGTGGACCGAGGCCGCACACGAGGCGTTCCTAGGGATTAAGACTGCCGCCTCCGAGCCCCTCTTCTTGCACCGCCCAGATTTTGACCAACCTTTCATCCTGCAGACTGACGCTAGCGGTATTGGCGCTGCCGCAGTTCTATATCAGGAGAAGGGAGACCAACGAAACATTATTAATTACGCTAGCTTAAGGTTTAATAAAACCGAAAGACAATACCACGTGAATGAACAGGAATGCCTGGCAGTGATATGGGCCATTCGAAAATATCGACCCTACCTGGAAGATAAGCCATTCATTCTTCGAACGGACAGTAAAGCCCTCACGTGGTTACAGAACTTCAGAGAAGCAAAATCAAAACTTATGAGGTGGTCTCTCCTCCTCCAGGAATTCTCCTATACCGTGGAGCATGTCCCTGGAAGGGACAATGAACTGCCCGATGTTTTGTCTCGACACCCGGGAGAAGAAGAAACAAGTCCAGCCCTGGAAGAGGTCGACCGCTTAATACTCGACCCCGTGCCGCCCCAAGGCTCATCTGGCCAGGAGTATGTGAACGTGGCTCAGGAGGAAGAACCATTGTTCCATATACTGCAAGAAGCGCAGCAGAACGACCCTCGCACCCAAGAGATAGCGCAAGGGATACTCCAAGCGCCGCCAGAACTCGTGCCCCAGGAATTTATTGTACACAATGGACTGGTTAGATACCGAGAGGGCCCGCACCAGCCTGTCTACGTCCCCGAGACCGCTCGACTGCCAGTGCTGCAGCGATTTCACGACCACTATACCGCTGGACATCCGGGGGGCGAAGAAACTTACCGAGCGATATCCAATAGATACCATTGGCCCGGGGTACGGGCAGAGGTAATTGACTACGTCAGGGGGTGTCGTTTGTGCAATGCATTCAAGAGGGGTCCGATACAGGAAAGGGCTCCACTTAGGCCGCACGCCCCAAGTCGCCCCTTTGAGGTGGTATCCGTCGACATAGTCGGCCCCCTGACGGAGTCACGAAGGGGCAATAGGTTCGGCGTCGTGATGATGGATGTACATACCAGATGGGTGGAGGTGCAGGCCGTTAAGACAACCAGCACAGAGGTGGTCGTGAGATGCTTGGAGGAAGTATTCCACCGTTTCGGGTACCCGATGGCCCTTTTGACAGATAACGGACCGCAATTCACATCTGTGCCCTGGGATGCGGCGCTGCGTAGATGGCAGTGCGTCCATTGGACGACTCCCGTATATCACCCCAGGGCAAATCCGGTAGAACGCCGGAATCAAGAGTTAAAGAAGGGCCTAAGGTTGCAACTGGAAGGCGACAACCCGGAACGGTGGGACGAGAAGCTGGATTACGTCTTATTCAATCTTCGGACCCGGCAGAATGCGGCCAGCGGGTACTCGCCATCAAAGGCCTTATTTGGCTACGAACTACGGAGGCCAGGAGAATGGCGGGACCCGCCCCGTGAGGACCACGAGGCTCCTGCCCAGCGAGAAAGGCAGATACACGCCAATCAGCTAAGGTACCGAGAGAGACGATACGCCCGACCAGATGCCCCAGTCCCGGTCCAACCCCAACCAGGGGATCTTGTAATGGTACGGGCTCACCTCCCGCCGGGTCGACCATTTGGGCCCCGTTGGATGGGCCCATATCCGGTAAGGGAAGTCGCCGGCCCAACGGCCATTTGGGTGGAAAGACCGGGAGGTCAATGGGTAAAACATCACGTGGACCAGATTAGGATCGCGCGGCCACCAAATGTGACTGCGCAACAACCACCCGGGAACCAAGGACCGGCACAGGAACCCCAGCCGGGCACAAGTAGACAAAAGGACCTTCGAACCTAGAAGACCTGGGCGCTCCGTGAGGCAACGTCTTTCCCAGGAGGGGGGCGTATGTTACCATTGGCCCCTCGGAAGAAACACATATACGACGTTGTGTCACGATAACGCCCAGGTCCGTGCTGACGCAATATGTGAACCCCGGCCAATAACAGTGCGCGCCGTGTCAGTGCTCCGCCCACCCCATATGTGCGCGTGTGTTAGTGGCGACCAATAGGGGGAATGCTGACATCAGCGTTCCCCAATCATATTGCAAAACATATGATTCACGTGTATTCCTGGGCACGTATAAATAAGAGTGCCAAGAGTTCAACACGCAGAGTACTCCAGATCTTCGTCTACAACAGATCAGCCTTATCATCCGACCTCTTCAACCAACAATCAGCCAAATAGGAAGAAACTCCGACAGCCTAGAACACCATTGTAAATACCGAGGCCATCAAGTCTACAGGGACCTGCGTACTTTATACCAACGCATCAAAGGCCCACATAATACGGCCCAACGCATCAAAGGCCCACATAATACGGCCCAACGCACCAAGCCTAAGACGTCGCCAGGTCCAACGCATCAAAGGCCCACATAATACGGCCCAACGCACCAAGCCTACGACGTCGCCAGGTCCAACGCATCAAAGGCCCACATAATACGGCCCAACGCACCAAGCCTAAGACGTCACCAGGCCCAACGCATCAAAGGCCCACATAATACGGCCCAACGCACCAAGCCTAAGACGTCACCAGGTCCAACGCATCAAAGGCCCACATAGGACGGTCCCCAACGCATCCGGGCTAAGACCTCACCAGGCCCGACGGCATCAGGTTCCACGCCGCACCCTCATTTGGACTACGCCACTCCAGAATAGTGAGTGTCGTTAAACACCAGTTACGCGAGTGTGTGTTACGTGAGTGCGCCGACAACGTTCCTCCCCATTAAGTGCCAAGTGACGCTGCTCTACTAACCCCCCCCCCTAGTGCCGTTAAACAATAGGAATACGTGAGTGCGCCGACAACGTTCCCCCCCCATCAAGTGCCAAGTGACGCTGCTCTGCTAACCCCCCCCCCTAGTGCCGTTAAACAATAGGAATACGTGAGTGCGCCGACAACGTTCCCCCCCCATCAAGTGCCAAGTGACACTACAATCACCCGTTGGGACTATTGTTTTTATTTTTATCTTTGTTACTAGTTATATTATTATTGGACATTGTTATTCAGTTATTTATAATAACAAATAAAAATTTGTTTTGGTGTGTTGCTTAAATTTTTGTGTTTTATTGTTATCACCACCACAAAGAGTCTCTGCCGGTCGCATTAATAGAAAACCCAAAAAGGTGGTTGGTAACAGGCCTATCATTGGCCAAGTTTTAACATCAGAAATAATTCAAATAGACAAGCCACGCCCAGGAGAAATAACACGAAATTGAATCTCCGCACGCAACCCCGGAGGGTTCGCGTAGCGAAAGCCACGCCCCAGCAAAATAAAGATATGTTGAATTCAACCAACAGTTCCATTAATGAAAATACACCAAGAAAAATTGAATTCACGGTTCAAGAACATATAGAATCCTCCATCATGGATGAAGATTCTAATCAAGCAGGCACATCCAACCAAACAGTAGTGCGCTTCGCACAAGATTTCCATAAATTAGACCCATCAGTAATATTACAATTAATCGATGAATTAAAACAAATATTTCTGAGCAAAACAGATAATATCAACTCGTCAGATACAGAGATGACAGAAGACAACTTACAAGACAACAGTCAAGATAACTTTCAATTAGTTTCCTATAAAAAATCAAATAAAAGAAAATTCCCAACACAACCAGATACGAATTACCTCACCGAAAACAACAAAAAAGCATCCTACCTCCCAAAACAAATTAAAAACAAAAAACCCCAATCAGATTTACCCAAGCCTCCCACTGAAACACCAAAACCGATTATACCAAAATCTTACTTCAGAAATCCCCCCCCAGAACCACCAAAAAACCCAGACATTCCCCCTCAAGACAACATCATACAACCAGAGAACACCCAAGAAAATAGCACGGAAGAAATGCTCACAGAAGAATTTAATAACACCAACCAAAACCCGCAAGAAAATCAAACTAAAAAAGAGAGAACTCCACCCATCGTGTTGAGGGATCACCAAAAATGGATTGAAATTAACAGAGAATTTCAAGCACAAAATATTGAATTCAAAACAGCCCGCCTAACAAAAGACGGCATAAAAATACACCCTACAGATATACCAACATTCAGAAAAACGACGAAATTCTTCGACGAACACAACCTACAATACCACACATACAAACTCCCTGAAGAAAGAAATATTAAAGTAGTTCTTCGAGGAGTACCCGAATATTTCACAAATGACCAAGTCAACCAAGATCTAGAAGATCAAAATATTTACGCTATTAAAGTCTCACGAATGCACAGCCCAATCAAGAAGAGAATATACCCTATGGTAATGGTAGAAGTCAGAAAAGAGGACGCAGCTAAAATTTACGAAATCCGCCACATATGCCAGATGGTGGTAAAACCAGAAGCGCTACGTCGCAAAGCCAGTTCAGGGCAGTGCCATAGGTGCCAGCTCTTCGGACATGCACAGACCACCTGCAAAGCAAACTACAAATGTGTTAAATGTGGTAGGGACCATCCCACCTCCCACTGCACCAAACCTGCAAATACACCCGCTACCTGCGCTAACTGCAACGGAAATCACACTGCCTCCTATCGTGGATGCCCATATGCCCCAAAACCACAATCTCGAACCACACAGCAGCATCTATCACAATCACAATCTCAAAACCAAAGATCATACAAAACAGTATCCACCAATTTATCTTATGCAAATGCCACCAACACAAATCCAGGCCAGAATCATACAAATAAAAACACAATCTCAATAGTCACTACAACCCTCAGCGATATGCTTCAATCGCTCGAACAATCAAACCCAACCCCCGAAACATTAAAATCTTTTATCAGAGGAACCTCTACAATACTATCACTTCTCAAATAATCCAATGGACCTACAACCTAAAATACCAACATCCCTCAAAATAGTTGCATGGAATAGCAACAACATCACCCATAAGAAGAACGAATTAGAAGCATACCTGGACCACAAACAAGTGGATATAGCTCTAATAAACGAAACACACCTCCTTCCGCAACAAAACTTTAAAGTCAGGAATTACGCAGTATATAGAAGAGATAGACCCACCCCCGGAGGCGGCACAGCAGTTCTAATTAAAAAACACATCAAGCACTCCCCTCTCCCCATTCCTCAAACAAGATACATAGAAGCAAATGGAATTATAGCCCATACCAGAAGAGGAGACCTACATATATATGCAGTATACCTTCCACCCACAGCACCTTTGGTCACAGAAGATCTAGACCTACTACTAATCAATAATAAGAAAACCCTAGTGTCAGGGGACCTCAACGCAAAGCACAGAGTGTGGGGCTGCAATAACACAAACCAACACGGCAGAATTCTACTCAAATATCACGAACAAAACAACAACACCATAATTTCCCCCTTCGAGCCCACATATTTCTCACCAAACAGAATCCCCGATATACTCGACATTGCAATAGTCAATAATTTCCCAGATAACATCACAATTACCACTGAATCTGTCCTGAGCTCAGACCATAACCCAATAACTCTCCAATGGGGACAAGACACTAACCCTCCTGAACGTCTTATCAAACACACAAACTGGAAAGTCTTCAAAAACGAATTACACAACGCATTGCCACCAATCCCCAGAATTGAAACAGCAGAACAACTAGAAAATGCAATAGCTAATCTTCAGGCAAACATTTCAAACGCATCCGACATAGCCACCACCTCCAAATCCATAAAACACAAAACTCAAGAACTACCCCCCCACGTGAGAAACCTCATCAGACAGAAAAACGCTGCACGAAGAAGATTCCAATTAACGTTGGACCCAGCAGACAAGACCACTCTGAACAAAAAACAAGCAGAAGTTAAAGATGCTATAAAAGCACACAAAGATCTCAAATGGGCCAAAACACTCAACGACATTGGGGAATCCACAGATGGTCTGTGGAAAATCGCCAGAGCCCTGAAAAAAGAAAAAATATTTATCCCTCCGCTAATCACAGAAGACACAATCTCCATCACAGACGACGAAAAAGCTGAAACCCTGGCTACTCAACTAGAAACGCAGTGCTCTCCTATATGGAACAACATAAATTTACCACACATAGCCCATGTACATAAAACTATCAACAGATTCTCAAGACAACCCAACACCCCACACACCGACTTTATCACACCAAACTCATTAATCACTACCATTAAACAGCTGAAACCTCGCAAAGCACCAGGACCAGACGGCATAACGAACCAAATGATTAAGAACCTACCCCAAAAAGCAATCATGTTCCTTCTAGCGATTATCAACTCCGTACTTCGCCTCCAAACCTATCCGTCAACCTGGAAATCAGCAAACATCATAATGTTCCCCAAACCAGGGAAAAATCACAGACTCCCAACCAACTATCGCCCTATTAGTTTATTATCTACACTGAGTAAAGTAACAGACAGACTCATCCTAAAACTACTGGAACAACATACCTCAGACCATCACATCATGCCCGACGAACAACATGGGTTCAGAAAAGAGCACTCGACAATAACCCAACTAGCCAGGGTCACCGAAACTATACTCGATGGTTTCAATAAAAACACCACTTCAGCAGCGGTCTTCCTCGACATATCAAGGGCATTCGATACAGTTTGGCATCAGGGCCTGCTCTATAAAATGCATTCCTTTGGTTACCCACCACATCTCATTAAAATAATTCAGGCATACATACACAAGAGAGACTTCAAAATACGAATCAACAACACCTACTCCTCCACAAGAACAACAACAGCGGGAGTGCCACAGGGCTCAGCACTTTCGCCGCACTTATATGCCATCTTCACGGCCGACATTCCTAAACCAGACAACTGCCTACTAGCAACATATGCTGACGACACAGCTATTCTTTCAAAGTCACTCTCACCCAGACTAGCAATTACTCATCTGCAATCAGCGCTCGACACCCTCCTAACATGGTGTAACAACTGGAGGATTTCAATTAACGGCGATAAGTCACAGGCTATCATATTCCAAAGAAAAACCAAACCCATCATTGGACAAATATATATCAATCATGACCCGATCCCATGGCAAAACAACATCAAATACCTGGGCGTCACCCTGGACAGGAGACTACTATATTCAACACATATGCACAACACCGTCAGAAAAGCAAAAGCCGCTAGAGCCCGCCTATGGCCCCTTCTAGGCAGATACAGTTCCCTATCCCCCCATCTTAAACTCCAACTTTATAAACAAATCATCAGACCCATAATGACGTATGCAGCCCCCATTTGGATCAATACAGCCGCCACCCACATTAAGAACCTACAAACAGTTCAAAATATCTCTCTCAGAATGGCAATAAAAGCCCCCTGGTTCATGCGAAACAGACAAATACATGAAGACACTGAAACAGAAACCATAGAAGAATACATTAAAGAACTAGCCACAGGCTTCTACGACAAGATGGAGACACACGAAAACACCACAATAACTGAAGCCCTTAATTACGACCCCCAGAATTACTGGAAATACAAACGCCCCAAGCTGGCAATTATCTAAACCAATTACGGAAGCTAACATAGCACAATCGCCCCATTAACCAGATACATCATTCTCAGAAAGAGTGTAAAAAGCCCAGGCTTGACACATAAACACCAATAAAGAAGAAGAAGACTCTTTGGAAATGCGAAAGCATAAAACAGATATCAAGTACATTTACGATGTATCGCACAATAATATATATGTTCCATCTTTTTTAGCAAAAATGTTTGTTGTACCTCAGTACCCATGTCGCACAAAGAATGTGTTTTATTATTTTGTAGTTGTTGCAATGCCAGTTGCGGGGATGATTAGATATACATTTTTCTCCACCATTATATTAATATTTACGTTTTTCCTGTGGCATTAAATAAAGGAATAATCTAATTTAAATAACAATTCTTTAAATAAAGCGTTCTTATCAATTCTTAACTAATTAAAACATAATTTCGCTAACTACACTAGGAAATACATGCAAACTTTCACATAGGTATAGAGAGCTGGAAGGTTAATAATAGTGATTTTATACGGATCTCCAGTTTTCAAATCGTCTTAGAATTAGTTATTTTGATAGTTTTGCATGCCCGGCAAAATTCTGGTTCTGAAATAGTTCTTAAATCCTAAAGTTCCAAACAGTTTTAAAACTGGAATTTTAGGGAAAATTATACTACCAACATTACTAAAAGAAATATTAAAAAACACTAAACAGATGTATCCAAATTTGAATTGCAATAAACGAATGATTAACATCTAATGCTAATGCATCTTACCACCAACGTGCGGCAGGATTTGAAAATAGTAATGAAAAGCTTGTTAGGAAGAAATAAATTTCGCTAAATGTTGTAATGGAAGTTTTTGAGTTAATCAAATGCATGCACATTAATTAAATATTATATAAAGATAAAAATCAAAAATCATAATAAATCATGTTTTTTCCTTTGGTTCAGTTATTCATTTAAAGTTTAAAAAAGTACGCCCAAGGCCTTTAAACTATCTACCAAGCAGTCGAATTGAGAAGAAGATGTGAAATATGGAGAAAATCGAGTATCGCACCTTTATCAAGTTCTTTCCAAACCAAAGAAAGTTTGTTCATATCATACTACTGGAAGAGACGTAATCGGTTTACGGAGACTCTCGCCTGGAAAATACTATGATTTTTGAGTAGCACAGTCGCTTTAAGTATGGTAGGTAATCACTTGAAGACGACCCATGGCGGGGGCGGTCTATCGAAGTGACCATTCGAGAACTTGTTAAAAAATTCGACAAAATAATAATTGAAGATTCTCGGCTAAAGAAGACACAATGGAAGTTTTTGAGTTAATCAAGTGCATGCACAGTAATTAAATATTATATAAATATAAAAATCAAAAATCATAATAAATCAAACAAGTAATATTACAATGTTCAAGGAGGACGCTTTTTGCTTTGGTTCAGTTATTCATTTAAAGTTTAAAAAAGTACGCCCAAGGCCTTTAAACTATGAACCAAGCAATCGAATCGAGAAAAAAATGTGAAGTATAGAGAAAATCGATTATCGCACCTTTATCAAGTTCTTTCCAAAACAAAGAAAGTTTGTTCACACCATACTACTGAAAGAAATGTAATCGGTTTACGGAGACTCTCGCCTGGAAAATACTCTGATTTGATTTTTGAGTGGCACAGTCGCTTTATGTAAGGTAGGGAATCACAAGAAGACGACCCATGGCGGGTGCGGTCTATCCAAGTGACCATTCGAGAACTAGTTAAAAGAGTCGACAAAACAATAATTGAAGATTTTAGCCGAGAATCTTCAATTATTATTTTGTCGACTTTTTTAACTAGTTCTCGAAGACACAAACGCAGGAATAATTGGAGTATTTAATACATACCTTCTTAAAATCCTTCATGATTATCTCAGCATGACTAAGGTCAGCGCATGATGGGTGTCGAGAATACTGCAAAAACAACCGGTTAAATGTGTCTGTCCGTTTTTTGACATCAGTAATGAAGGCAGTCGAATTGTTACTCTTTCCTGAAAAGAAAAAGAGCGGCGTGGTAAGAAATTTAGAAGCGATGAAGAAGTGAAATACGCGATTTCAGACAAAAATAGAATATTTTGTATGAAGGCATACTCAAGCTAATTGATAGATCTGAAAAATGTATCAGGGTTGCAGGTGAAACAATTGAAGTAGAAAAATAATTCTCTATTTTTATTGTCTCTCCTTTTCCCCCATTCCATGAACTTAAAATGGCTCGCACGTATACATAACCCATCATAAGATATATGCGAGCGCGGATACGAGTGACCATAATGCCTGCTCAGAATTTATCAGAATTTCAAATATCAGCCCAACAGCCATAACTGTTTGAACTATTTAGGATCGGTTCTAGAATTACGAGTTCTGAAGGACCGAACATTAAATTAATAGTTCTCAGAATTAATAGTTCCGGAAATGCATGGTTCGAACAAATCTACGTTCTATAATTAGCAATCGACATGATATTTTTAAACAAGACTCTAAACATCGTGCACAAACAAAGCAAAATTTCATCTATAATATTCAGAATATAGACAAGTATATACATGTCAGAAGAATAACAGTGTATTTAATTATATCTTATATATTTCTTCATTAATAATAATGTCACGTATTGTTCTTCAATCCAATCTTAGATCTTTCCTTTCTAGTTTATGCATGCAATTTTTTAGGTTACGTCAGTTTATACTATTTAAACGCATTGAAGAAGTTTTTCAGTCTATAAATTAAATTATACATGAAGATAATAATCGACATCTATCTATTTATCTGTCTATCTATATAATATTGGCTTTCTGCAAGAAATTCAATTGTGACCTACAATTTAGTACCAGTAATATTGTAACTCAATTTTATTTTTTGTTCTAACCTATGAATGAGAAAACACACAAATATATATATGTGTGTGTGCATGTGTGTACCGTGCCTGTAGGTCGGCGATAATAAGAAATGATGTTCCCCAATTCTTGTTCAAATGAAGCCTCGTTAGTGATGGATTAGTGCCGTACGTGCCAAGGGTTGCTGATTTTATTCCAAGTTCACCCTCGACCGTCGTTGCAATTAGGCTTAACTGGCAGGTTCGACGGATACGTATTTTATTACAGGCCTATACTTGTAACTCTGCGATAATTTAACAAATACTCATCAATATTACAGATACAACGTTCATCAACGACATCAGTTATAATTAACGATTTATTTTATATTATTGGACAAGCCTGAAAGGTTTAAGATAAATTTCTTATAATAATATAGTTTTCATCCTCATAAAGTAATAAAATGTTGATTTCAAGCAGGGATAGTATAACAGGTAAACTAACATATATTTCACAGAAATATCATATACTTAACAGAGATATAAAATTCTGTGTAAATATTGAAAGATATTTTATTCTATTATTTTTAAAAATAAGTAATTTTTCCTAATTTTGACAAATGTTATGTAAATATTTGCATTTGCAGAATTCATAATCACCTTTAGAAGTATACAAACTTACATTATTGTTCTGTCAATATGTACAAGCCGTACTGTTTTTTGTTTCTTAATATAAAATAAATCGTTAATTATAACTGATGTCTTTGATGAACGTTGTATCTGTAATATTGATGAGTAATGATGAGTATTTGTTAAATTATCGCAAAGTTACAAGTATAGACCACAGAATAATATTTATTTTTTTTTTGTTTCTTTTGTAGTTTTTGCTCATATTTTGTTCATTTTTTTTGATGATTCTCTTTTTTCTTTGTTTACTGCTTCCTTAAGTTCTAACTCCAGTTGTAGTAATTTTCTTGTTTTTTAAATTTAAATAGGTTTTCCACTTTTACTTTTTGTATATCCTCGACCATTGCTTTCTCATATATGCAAAATGAAATTTGTATGTATTTTCTTCTGTTTTTATTCATATCTGTTACTTCTTTTGTAGTGAACTGCGGAACATCTTAATTAATTTCAGTAACTGTAGAGTAATTTTTTTTTCTTTATTGCTAATTTTGCCATTATTTTGCCATTGTGAAAATGGCTTAAGTTAAGTATGACAAATTGAATTATAGCGTCAATTCAATTTGTCATAATACATGACAGATATTCAAACAAAAGTCATATTTACATAATCGTATAATAAGTGTACGTCAGTTTATTGCACAGAAATGTACATTGCCATTTTTGTTAAAAGGTATTAACTTAATAAGTTATTACGTTCACCAGAAGGCAGAAACCTGTTCGCTTCGCCTATCTGCCATGACGGAACTAGAGATAGTTAAATACTTGAGGAGTATTTTGATGTAAAACCTTTCTTCAACATTCTTGTAGCATATCTATAAGCAAGTTATCCAAACTTTGGGATTTGTCATTCGTATCTATACAGCTTTTTCAAAGACCAGCGTACTATACACCTTATATACTTCGTAGTTAGGTCAGAATTGGAGTATGCTAGCCTTAATGTTATATTAATAAGAAACGTTCAAAGGAGGATGTAAAGCGAAGATTTGTCAAAGTTTTATAGTACAAAGTAGATAGTGTTTAATTTCTTACGTGCTTTGACTAATCCATACTCCCTTCTAGTTTTAATATCTCTTTGCTATCTCTTAAGAGGGTGGTAATTAAAAAACCGGAATTTTGCTGCTACCGTCAAACAGCGAGAGCACCGCGACAGGTTTGAAAATGTCTGCCTGTTAATTTGTCCCTCACCCTGACCAATGTTGTATGTTGCTCAATTTTGCTCTAGCAATCGCTCGTTCAAGTCCTTGGGCTAGCGTCTTGTCGAAAAAATACAAAGTGTTCAGATGGAGCAACGAGTTAACCTCAAGTTTCTTGTGGAATTAGGGAAAAATGCTCATGCCATGTTGAAGGAAGTATACGGCAGTTGATGTTTATCGCGCGCACAAGTTTCTGAGAGGATTAAGGGTTTAAGGAGAAACGTGAAACGACCGAAGACAATCGGTGCCCTGGACGACCTTCAACATCAAAAACGAATGACAATAACCAGGAAATTGGTAAATTGATCCGTGAAAATCGTCGTCTGAATGTCTGTCGACGATATGACTGCCCTTTGTGAACGAGTAACGAGAAGGAGATCCGATTTGTGGTAGAGCAAGTTCTAGATACTTCATGAAGACAATGCGCCAGCCTATTTCACCTGGCCTGTGAACGCTTTCTTTGCGAAATATCACCGCGTTGGATCACCCACTGTACTCACCCGACCTGCCCCCTGTTACTTCTTCATTTCCTAAGGTCATATCGGAGCTTAAGAGGACAAGATTGACAATGTGGAAGCAGTGAACGCATAAGCGATGGAGGTTCTCATCAAGCTAACAGAAGCGGACTTCCAGCACTGCTTTAAACAATGGAAAATTCGTATGGAGCGTTATTGTAACTGGTGATCAATAATAGTTATTTATGTACTAAGTCGGTAAAGTCATCCTTTATCGAACGAGTCTGGTTAATGAGCCAAGCGAGCGAGGCGAATAAAAGACGAGTTCGATAAAGGCACTTTATTGACTAATTTTATCGCCAACAGCAAAAATTCGTAATTTAAAAAATAAAGGTATAATGACATGACATTTTATGACAGCGACAAACGATTTATGTTTAATGTCATACAATCGTGTATGTGTTGACAGATATTAGCGACAGTAAAGTACAGTACGATAAAGTGTTTGTTTACCTCCGTAAAACGCTATGGTAACGCATCACTTTACTGACGGTTGGCGATAAAAGCATTTTATCGCCAACCGTCAATAAAGCGATGCGTTACCATAGCGTTTTACGGAGGTAAAGAAACACTTTATCGTACTGTACAATAAAGTACTTTACCTGCCGCTAATATCTGTCAGCGTAGCCATGACTGATGACTTTAAAAATAAATCGTTTGTCACTGTCATAAACTGTCATAAGTTATTATATCTTTATTTCTTAAATTAACAATTTTCACTGTTGGCGATAAAATTTTGTATGCACCACGTCAGTAAAGTACCTTTACCGAACTCGTCTGTTACTCGCCGCGCTCGCTTCACTCGCTTGGCTCGTAAATCAGACTCGTTCGATAAAGTTTCACTTTACTGACTTGTTACATAAATAACTATTTCTATTTTGGTACTATAAAGTTCACTTTCGACACCCGTTTTGGTTGCACAAAGTATTACTTTATCGCACGCTAATTTTCAAATTCAAATCATATTTAAATGTTAAATATGAGCCTTTGATGTAACAAACAGAAGTTGTACAAAGAATAAGAAAACACATGCTAACACTTTATTTACTAATAAACAATATAAATTGTTAAGCAGAGTTGTATATCACAAGTTTTCCGATGCTACTATTAAAATTTACTTCCCGTGTTGAATAGAACAACTGTAATAAAAGTTTACTATAACACTAGAAGATGCATTAACTGATATTCCAGGCAGGTTTTGGGAATACCCTATGTTTTGTTTGAATTCCTGTTGCTTTGCATTGACTGATACGTACGGTAATATTCGCTACCTATAGGTATTATTTTCTTTACACCAACTTAAAAGAACTGGTATTGTTTTTAATAAATATGTAGAGACTTTGTTGGTAAAAGATTTTGAAAATTGTCTTCTGCTATTTTCCGAATCTCTGGGGCGTGCAATTATTTATTTCGTCTTTTTTGTTGATAATTTGAAATTATTTATTGCATAAAACAGTCTAAATATTAAACAAAAATTACATATAAAACCGCCGAAATTCAAATATTAAAAATATTCTATTTAAAAATAAGAGTAACCAACATAAAAAAAAACGAAATTTCTAGAATGTTCGAAGAAAACATATCTCTCATTTTAAGAGTTTTTGAACTTTTAATAATCGAAATAGGAAATATAGTATAAAATATACGTTTCATAAGACATTTTGCGCACTTGTTCTTTAGAAAGCTCGCCTAGCGGCTCGTTTTCTAACCTTAAACGCGTGCGCAAAAATCATGTCTTATGAAACTTATATTTTAGTATACTATTATAGCACCAGTCCGGTTATTTAATTGCCACACCTGGCAGACGCTTCTTACCTGCCTTTTTAACAAAATTTTACATTCGTCCTTTTTCTGCCTTTTATCTTCAAATTGCCAAAACTAACGTTTTGATTACCTCCGTCATTTATGCAATGTCCTTTAACTATAACCGAATTTTCTCTAATACAGATCATCTATTTCGTTTCTCTTTAATTTTCAGAATTTTCTTCGATTATTTACTATTTTTGCCTCCTGGTATCTTCTCTCTGTGTCGATTTTTAAATTGATTTATTGTTTATTTATAATTTTTTTTGGAATATCACAATATACTTATTTTGTTATCATTCTACTGTATTGGATTTGCATGATTCTATACGGCATATAAAATTTATTTATTTGTATAAACAGGCAGATAAATTACTTTTAACAGCATGACTAAGTAATAAGTAGGTATAATGTACGTTCTGTCTGCATTTCCTTCTACTGTAAAATATAATTTACCTAAACATGGTACATATTTGCCATCATCCAAGAACTTCATATGCCAACTAACGTTATTTAAAGGACGTTTAGATTAAATTCCTTTAACCCGAACCTCGAAAAAACCGCTGCTGTAATTAAAAAAGGCTCTTTTATTCCTTTCTTTACTACATCCACTCTGCACCAACGTACGCTTACACACTCCCTTTCCTAAATTTACGATACAAAATACTACGGATGCTTTTTTTCCCATATATATCACACATAGTAATAATTATATAGTCGATGAAATCAATAGATTCTTGAAAGTTCCATTTTACTAGTACCTAATTCTTTATAGTAACTTTTCATCAATGAATTATTTTTGACATTTTCTGTATTTTGCCATTTAATCATCACCTATTATGAATAATAAATACGTATATGTACACGGCTCATCTTTTGGCAGAATATGAACGCAATTAGTTAATAATTAGTATCACATACAGTGTGGTTTATTTGGCTAAATAACTTTCGATTATTAAACGTAGTATATTGATAACTAGATTGTCAAAACAATTCATCAGGTTCGTTATGCAAATAGGAACCTGTAAGCGTGTTATCGATACAAACCAATCTATACGAATATAATAGGCATATGCATATCTATATGTACATATATTGAATTTTCAGTACATATCTATATATTATATTAATACTGTATTATTCTTTTCATTAGTTTTTTTTTTAAATATTAATATTTTTTGAATATTCGCGATATTAAGTTGGGTAATGTAGCGACCTGCTTACGATCTGTATTAGGTATATAATAATCTTAATGTTATACGTACCTTTTCAATTAATTCTAATATCTCATTAGACTCATATCTAATAGGTTTGTGTGACAATTTCTCCGTTTATCAATTTGAATACATTCACTCAAACAATGTGTACGTTAAATGAAATGTTATCGAATAAATAAAAATAAATATAGGTATGGTTATTGAAAAGAGAAACAATTAGCAGTTCAAAAAAAAAGTCAGTTGTTTACAATTGTAATCGAATGTTTAAGTAATCTTTCTATGTTGCTATTGCTAAGCTTCCAAATTTGACTACTATCAGTATTACTAAACTTTATATTGTAAATTAAGTTGAGAAAAAAATATCAATTTCTGTGTTTCTAATGAAATATTATAGTACTAGTATACTTCAAAATGGATATGATAAATTCGCTCACTTTTTAATTGAAGTCTCTAATTTTCTAGTGGTATTCGATAAGTATAAATTATATATTTTGGAGAACGCCAATATTAATACATGTTTACTGCTATCGTATGCGTATCTTATAGAAAGATCATAGTTGTTATTTGCATCAATTCATGCATATAAAACTTATCATACACCTATAAATTGATAGATTCACACTGTTATGAACTTAACGCAATTTCAAATTGAAAAATCCAAAGTAATATACATAAGCATGACTTTCATTAATAGTTGAATGCATTCGTTTAGAATTAGATGAATTATCAGTGTAAAAGCAGCAAATTATTTAAAATTCAACATGCTTAATTTTCCAAGTTAATTTATTTTAATACTTGTTTTATTTTTTTACTTTTCTCATAGTTGAATCTGACCCTCTCATTAACTGAATGTGCCCAATGTCAGAGGCAGATTAAACCATTTGTAAAGATTTTTAAAACTACACCTAATTATGATAACTTCATTTGAAACTGGCTTTAAAGATGACAATTTTTAAAATAGCGACCAATTATAGCCGACCATAGCTCAAAAGGGCAATATTTTTTTCTTTTGAACACTTAACTTTGATTTTGTTAAATTGGTTGAATGTGCCTTCCTTTCTGCTATATTTTTTTTTCCAAAAATATATTTTATTGTTCTGGCCTAATTAATCCTTCTCCATAATTCATAAGAAAAACAACGAATTCTGACCAATATAGAAGAAACGAATGGTACTGTATCCACAACACCTTATATTATGGTGTCGTAGTACAATTTGATAGATCATGTTGCTTTTTGCTAATCAAGCTTACTGTATAAAATATAAAAAATATAATGTGCTGGTATCTATCTTACTAAGGAATGACGTAGGTCATTTCCAGTGGAGCATATCCGGGTATTGTTGATTTAATGTTTAAGATTAGGTTTTTTGAAATTTTTGAATTTTCTTCATTATTCGCTGGAGACTGCTGACTCCTGGTAAAATTTATTTCAGTAGTGCATTAGCAATGATTTCAAAAATTATCGACCTAAACTAATCACAGCATTTGAAATGTTATCTACAATTGTTTTTGCCCAAAAAAAAGTGTGTAATTTAAACAAAAAGGGGTGGGATGAGGCTATCAGGGTTGTTGGCATTTTTTCATTTCAAAAGGCTAAATCTTAACGAATTTTTGATGTCGTATATAAAGATTTTTCTTTCATCATTATTAGAGACCGAACACGAGCGGCCGATGACTTATCGCCCACGGACGCACTATTAAAATTTTGTATTTTTAAAGACTTTTTAATTTTATTTATATAATTGGATAACAAGTGGGTGGTAATCTATAAATGTACAAAATCTCGTCATTGGTTTTAGCAACTGTTTCGGCATCAACTCAAATCAACTGTATTTATAACTTTAGATGCTCTTGCATATGCGTTATATGGAATAGATGGATGTAGTACACCATCTACAACAGTTACCACATAGCGTCCTAAAATATCGACAGTTTTGTCGGCATTTATCCATAGGTACTGATTTGAAAGATATCTTCTAACACATTCTACTGTTTTCGTAAAGCACTTGGTGTGTATGGTTTAGCGATGCTAAGTGACGCTGTGCGTGCGCTTTTTGGGCATTCTGTAATGATAATTTATAGACTTTGCAATAAATTTCGGAATCACTGACAATGGACATACATTCAGTATGGCCCTTAATCCAACTCCGCCATTGTTTTACGATGCCATTCTCGACGTTCTTCCATATCATATCTGAAAAAGTAGCATAAACAGTGTTCTAGATCTAAATAAATGATAACTAAAGGGCGGAATATATGCAAAGTGCATATATTTGCATATTTTGCATATTTTAACAAATTTCACAAAAAATTGCATATTTCGGCAAAAATAAAATTTGTGTGCATACTTTTATGTTTTTCGTTTTATGAAAAGATTAAGTGCGACCCTGTTTAGGAATTTCCAAGTAATCAGCTTGCCTAATGGAGAGCAGATGTGGTCTATTCTTTTATATTTATATTGTATAGTTTTTATTATTATATGGTTTATTGCCGGCATTTATTGGGTGTTTAGGAATTTCCAAGTAATCAGCTTGCCTAATGGAGAGCAGATGTGGTCTATTCTTTTATATTTATATTGTATAGTTTAGTTTGTCGATAGATTCCAGTGTGAAAAGAGTGATTTCGAAAATATTTTATTTCAAACGCCTAAAATGCCGAAAGCCGCTTCGTGGATTAAAAATTTTCCTGAGTTGGAGTTTAGTGGGGATAAAGTATTTTGCAAAGTTTGTGCCAAAATCATTGTTTGTGAAAAGAAGTTCCAAATTCATCAACACTTGAAAACAGCTATGCATAAAGCTAAGTTGCAGAAAAATAAATCAGTGCCTGTTCAGCAGTGTGTGCAAACCGCATTTCAAAATGTCAAACCAAAGAGTGAAAAGGAGGTGTTTCATCAAGACTTATGCAAAGCTTTAGTCGCAGCAAATATACCTTTGAAGAAACTGCAAAATACACAATTCAGAGATTTTTTGCAAAAATATTGTAATCAAAACATCCCTGACGAATCCACACTTAGAAAGAAGAATGTGCAAACAGTATACGAAACCGTAATGGGAGAAATTAAAGTTACACTGGGCGATGAACATTTTTATATTATTGTTGATGAAAGCACAGACTCATGTGGTCGATATATCGCACACCTTATGATTGGAGGGCTTCAAGAAAATGAGCCAGGGAAACCATATTTAATATCTTCTAAACAGTTAGACAAAACAAATAATGAGACCGTAACTCGATTTATTCAGCAGTCTCTATCAAATTTTTTTTTACCAAATCCAGTTCCAGTAGAGAAGTTTTTAGTGTTTTTGTCTGACGCAGCGCCGTATATGGTTAAAGTAGGCCAAAACTTAAAAATATTTTATCCCAATATGGTACATGTCACTTGTCTTTTACACGGGATAAACAGAGTTGCAGAAATTATTAGAACAGCATATCCCTTGGTGAACAAATTAATTTCAAATGTAAAGAAAGTGTTTTTGAAAGCACCTCTAAGAGTGCAGATCTATAGAGAGAAATTGCCAGGAGTTTGTTTACCTCCAGGGCCCGTAATTACTCGATGGGGAACATGGATTAAGGCCGCGATATTCTACGCAGACCATTTTGAAGCCATTAAAGACATAGTTTTAGATTTAGAAGGCAATTCGCAGTGTGTAGTGCAAAGTCAAGCATTATTCAAAAATGTAAATTTAGCTAAGGAACTTGTTTTTATTAAGGTTAATTTTAGTTTTGTACCAGATATAATAACTTCGTTAGAAAGTAGGAATATAAGTTTAAGAGAATCAATTAATATTGTTGAAACTTTTTCCGACAAATGCAAAAAAGTTCCCGGTGATGTAGGAAATCAAGTAAGAAGGAAACTCGAAGTTATTGTGGGAAAGAATGAAGGCTTTAAGTATTTAATGGAAGTCAAAAATATTTTTGATAGTAAACCATCCAACGAAGTAATACCTTGGCCTTATAACTTACTACCCAAATTAAAATATTGCCAGATCACATCGGTAGATGTTGAAAGAACTTTTTCTTTGTACAAACATATTTTTACAGGCAGAAGGCAAACATTTTTATTGGAAAATTTTGAAAAATATATCGTTATAAATGCATTTTATACTATTTCTGGTTGAAAATTGTACCTATTATGTGTTTCTTTTAATTTTACTTAAAATAAATAATTTTTGTAAGAGTCGGCGTTTCTTTATTTCCATTTTTCCATGTTATATTCAAGGCATATAATTGCATATTTTGACAAATAAATGCATATTGTTGCATATTTCAGAGAAAAACGATGCATATATATGCGCATATTTTAACTGAATTGACGTGCATATATTCCGCCCTTTAATGATAACTAAAAATGTATGTGTATGTTATTGAAACCTAACGAAAACCAATGCACACTTACAAGTACATATATTCAATGAAACGGTATTAAACAGGACTATTACAAAAATTACGAAGTATGTAATTAATTGTCAAAACCATGAAAAAACGAAACTAACTCTCCGTACCTTATTCATCTTACGAAGTATAAAGTAAATAGAATAAATTTTATTTTAAAAACTCTTCAAGCTTCCACCTCCGCCCATGAATAAAGGAATTTAACAGTAAGATCGACATTTTTGCTATCCATTTTCTCGACGATAAATGGTGCTATTCAGTAACTACTTGATGTTATACATTATTTCTTTTGTCCGTCGTAATTTCGGCCTGATATGTCCGGTCTATAATCATTATATCTTCTCAAATAAAAGAAATATTACCTACATAAGGAAAGTCTGAAACACCCTGTATACTAATACAGATTACTGAAGTCAAGCGGTTACTGGGAAGTGAAATTAGCAAAGCAAATAAGCTACAATGAAAATGTATTAATACAGTGGTGATATATTATTACGTAAGCTATCTTAACAATATATCACCACTTTCTTTTAACGTATGTGTTTTATACATTATTTAATTTAAACATATTTTAACTCCAAGATATAATACGCAGTAGCGCTTGGTCATAGATTATAATAGAAATAAAAAAAAGTGGAACAGCCGGTTAGTGTGACTACAAAAAAGAATTTTTTATTCAGGGAAAAAATAGCATTTACATCAGATAAATGCTGTTTTATAGCCGTATCAGCAATCAATTACATTTTTCATGTCACCGATACGCGTACCTCAAACGCACGCATATAAAATTAAAAGTGTGTAATTATCAATTACAACTTTACTCTCTAATCACAAAACGCTTTGACTTTGCATGCGTAGCCTTGGTAACTAAAAATATAACTTTAAATACAATATAGGTTATTTGTTCGCGTGCTCGTAGCCGTTCTAGTTTGTAATGAATAATTGCTAGAATCTGTTAAGGAACTTACACGCTTTATATTGAACAGTACTGAGAATATTTTAACTTTCATAGTAGAACAATATATTTTCTTATTTGGTAGAAAATTAAGTTTTTAACGGTTCCGTATACCGGGTGTCTGCTTAAGCTCGGCCACCGGCCATATCTCGGCAACCGTTTATCGTAGAACCTGGCGGAAAAAATCTTGATAGTAAAATGGACCACGGGAATTACAACAGGAATATTTTTAAGTTTCCAAAATGATCACAAGGAGGCTCAATTCTCAAGATTAATTAAAAATTCGTTAATTTTTCATTTAATTCGAGATTAAGATTAAAATTTTTACTTGCAACCTATTTAGATATTTTTATACAATTCCCTTTGGAAACTTTTGATGTAACTCCCATATAAAGAGGAGGGTGGAGGGGGGTATCTCTGCGTACGAAAGTAGATATTATTTCGGTTTGCCCCAATAGATTTTAATGTTTCTGGGCTCATTAGATAGAGAATTTTACAAATAATTGAAGAATATGTAGTACGAAATTAAGTGGTTTTCAAAAAAAAATAACAGTTTTTTATGTGCTTCAATATTACGATATTAAAAATATACCGTTCCATTTGAAATTAAAAAAAAAAAATTAATATATATAAATTGAGAACAGAGCCCTTGTTATTTTTTTGGCAACCACGTAATTTCGTACTATATATCATTTCAGTCTTTGAAAAAATGAGCCCAGAAACATTAAATTTCAGTAAGGCAACCCGAAATTATACCTACTTTTGTACGCAGGCATACCCCCCCCCTCCACCCTCTCCTTCGTATGGGATTAAATCAAAAAGTTTCAAATGAAAATTGTATGAAAATGTTGCTAGTAAAAATTTTAATATACCTATCTTAATCTAGAATTTAATGAAAAATAATCGAATTTAAAATCTTGGAAGTTGCGTCTCCTTGCGATCATTTTGAAAACAAAAATATTTTTGTTGAAATTCCTGTGGTTCATTTTACTATCAAAATTTTCTCCACCAGGTTGTACGATAAACGATTGCCGAGATATGGCCGGTGGCCGAGCTTAAAGACACACCCGGTATGTTCTTACATTATAATAAAATTGTTTGTAAATTTAGTATAGTGAGTATGGAAGCTATTCGCACATCTAAATGCGTTATTGTACGTACTCATTCAGTCTGTCTGTTTGACTAGTGAATTTAATATTCAAATTTTTTTAGTTTTTAATGTAAAATACTTGATTTTGCGGTGAAAATATCCCTATTATGTCATATTTTATGGTGTATCCTAAAACAACTTTAGCCCTTAAAGGTAGCTTTGATTTCCGCATGAAAACATTCTGACATTACTTCTTACTAAATAAGAAAAACAGTTAGTTGTTTCGTCATTCAATAGGTAGCAGCACTAGTTTGACCAGCCATGGCCAACTAAATGTCGCTATCGCTGCGCGATATCAGAGGCGTAACATTATGGAATTTTGCTGATTCTGCTAACTTAAGTATTTCGTCCACTATCTGGTGCGATCCGTCTGTTAAACCATTATAAATTATTTCGTAAACGCAGAGCACTTATAAAACCTCGTCCTGGAAGTACGTAATATGAAAGGATTATACCGAGCCCAGTTAACATTTAATTTATTACTTAGTTATTGACATTTGACTAATTTGATATTTATTTTATATATTTTACGCAACATTTACGCTTTTTATTTTATGTGTGCTACGTATTTACTATAGTATATTCTGGAAGTTAGCGCTTGTACCAATAGAAACTATATGCTTTTCAACCGAGAGAACAATGATGTTATGGTCATTTTGTAGTTGCAAAAATAATCTGTAAAAACAAGGAATTAATTCTCAAGGCACTTTAGAAAATTAGAATTGATTACCGCAAATGTAGTGTAATGAAAATTCTTTGTTGTTTATAAATTTTTTTGGTCTTTCAGACTATTTGGCGAAAACGCAACCGATGTGACATTTGCATGCGTCTCTACAAGACCTCTTTTTATGTGAATCAGTTGTTCGTTTATGAATATTAAAAAGAGTAAAAGGACCCAAAATGAACTCTCACAAAAATGACCAAGGTTACTCCTGTATTATTTCCACATTATTTCGACTGGTGCCCTAATAATAATGCGACCATTTTTTATAGTTCTAGAACTATTTTATCCATTCCAATATTGAGTACTGTATTCTAAGCTGGATGCTGGACATCAAAATCATCGAAGGCGCAAAGGAGCTAAAAAACCTACCACTTATTTACCGGTCTCAAACGCAGCGCGTCACATACTTTTTGGAAGAAATGAGTCGTTGCCGTTTCCGTTGACATGTCTGTCAGAAAACCATGCTTTTTCTTCCTCTTCTTCTTCTTCTTCTTTTATTTAGGTCGTAACCTGTTTTTCTTGACACATTCTTTCTTTATGGTGTTTCGTTCGAAGTGAAAATCAAGCTCTCGCTCCATCGTTCTAATGGTCTACCGAGTTCTCTTTTTCCTGCAGGTCTCTGGTCTTTTGCTATTTTTATCAATCTGTCCTCCCCGGCTCTCTGAACGTGCTCATTCCATTCCCTTCTTCTTCGCCTCACAAACCTGACAACATCTTCAACCCCACATTCCTCTCTTATCGCTTCATTCCTAACTCTCTCTCTCTCCTGGTTTTTCCCGTTATAGTTCTCAAGGTGTTCATCTCAGAACTTCGCACCAGTTGCTTCGTTCTGCTTGTGTCAGCTCTAGCTTCTGATGCATATGTCATGATTGGTCTTATCATGGTCTTGTATATTTTTGCTTTACTTTCAGTCATGAGATATTTGTTACATCCCTCATGCATCCGGATATTTGTGCTGCTTTATAATCTATTTCCCCGTAGTTGTTTCGTTCACTTGATATTTCTACACCAAGATATTTGAAGGACATTATTTTCTCAATGATTTTATTATTTATTGCTAATTTGCATATTATTGGTTCTTTTGAGACAACCAGCGATTTATTTTTCTTCGTGAATACTAGCATGTTATATTCTTGAGCCGTTTGTAAATTGGTGTAGAAGTCTCTGTAAATTATCTTCGGAATCTGCGATCAGCACCGCATCGTCAGCATAACATAAAATCGTCAAGTTCTTTACTCCCATCTTGTACCCGTTCATCTTCGTCACATTGTCTATGATCTTATTCATTATAAGATTGAAGAGCATCGGGCTCAGAGAGTGTTACTTCTTATGTCTTCACTTAAGTCCATCCCTGTTTGTATTTTTGCTTTCGTTTCTGTGTTTGAGTCCTCTATTATAGTTATTAGCTGTCTTGGCACGTTTTTCTCCTGCAATATTTTTACCACGTCGCGTAGTCTAACTCGATCAAATGCCTTTTGTAAATCGATCGCTTGTTCGACCAGCTGGTGGATACAAATATGGCGTCGTTAGTGGATCTATTTCTACGAAAGCCATGCTGAGGTTCTGAAAGTAATTTCAAGTTTACTAGGAACGCTGATATCTTCTTATACATTGTTGTATCAAAAACTTTTAAAAATACACTCTCCACAGAAATTGGCCGATACTTTGATATAGGCGTATAATTATTGAGACCAAACACATACATATATAAAATAAAATTCATATATGCATGCATGAAATGGACGCTGTAGTCGGCAATACAGCAACCAAAGCACAGACACGTGTTTCGGTCTACTATGACCTCATCAGCGTGCGATGTGCCTGCAATGCACAATGAGCTCCAGACCTTCCGCAATATCGTCTCTTCACATAACCGATGCCTATGAGAAAATCTCGGCAACATCTCCCAGGCGAAAGCAACGTGCCAGAGCATAATTCTTCTTCTTATAAATAGGTATGAACCGTGGTGTCATAATACATTTAGGTATAGCTCTTTCTGTTGTATAGATGAGTATACCAGGAGGAGGTGTAATATAGATATGCACTCATACTAATTATATATGTATATATGTTTTTTTGCTTTGTATTTTGTTAGTAAAAGTATCTTTTGAAACGTGTACATAATTAACATGTAGTCAGTTAAATAGATTTATTGATTTCTATTTCCTCTTGATTTTTGAAAAAAGTAAATGAAATAAGTAGAAATCGCCGTTCTTCAATATTTTTAGTCAGGTTTGCTCATCTTACGAAATAAACTGAAATAATGCAGTATACAGATTAAGAAAACGAGTATTTTCCAAAGAATTTTGATTTTGAAAAAGAAAGGATAGCTTAACACTTCCAGATTACGTTTCTCTCTCCGTTTTTACAATTTTTTTTATCTAAAAATAGTTTTGAGTCCTAAAAGCCACAAAAAATGATCATTGATCAATGTCACTCTGGTGGACGATGAAATGAAATGCAAGCAATGCTAAACATTTTCTAAAATGCGATTTTTGTCACGTATATACGTTTTGGAAACATATTATTTAATTTTCAGTTAGATCTAAGATACATAACGTTACGTGGATACGACATGTATGAATATCTATTTAATACAGTGCAGGAACATATTTTTTCTACTGCCATACTTTAATTGTATTATTAGATATGCCGAACCTGTACTTTAATGATGTCAATTACGATACAGATTTTCATTATGATACAAGCTTATATCCAATAGGAATATAGATTTTTCATTACGATACAAGTTTATATTCAATAGGAATGCGACATTACAATATTCAAACAATATTCAATATGGCGACTGCATATCTGACAGATATACAAATTAAATAAATGTGACAGTTCTCTGCAATATACAAGTAAGTACTTAACATTTGTGCTCTTTTGAAAATATAAACGGTAAAAATGAGGGATAATGGCAGTGAAATGTAAAATTTGAGTCCACCAGACATTATGGAACAAGCCTTAGCAACCACGAACAATTTATTACCAGCTAAATTCGCAAAGGTGCATGGAAAATTTTAACCTCAATTTATGAATTGCAATGTTCAAAAATAATGTATTATTATGGGGTCGTAGAAAAATAGTGTATGCAACTCGAATTTAATGGCTATTAAGACACTCGTATTCATTACAATACTCGGCTTCGCCTCGTATTGTAATTTTTTACTCGTATCTTAATAGCTATCATTAAATGCTCATTGCATAATATATTATTTGATATATATTTACAGCATTATGAAATAAGATTACTTTGAACAAGAAATAACATTTTCTTTAAAAATCCATTGTCATCTCTTTATTCGAAAGAAATGTTTAACTTCTGAAAAATTTAAACGAAATAAAATAGTTTCTAGGTAGGTCAATCGGATATAAGCGGCAGGCAATCAGCTTTATTTAAAGACGGAGAAGAAGAAGCAAATTAGGGTTTCATCAGTGAGCGTTTAAGTTAGGGGATGAGTTTAAACAGACATGGGCGGCCCTACCTAACGAGGTAGATTGGATTGGATTTGAATTGGTTTAGATTGAACAGCATTGGGGTGGATACATGGTTTACACAAGCTGAGACACTGAGGTTCAGGAAAGACGCCGACTTTCGTTCCCATCTATACATCAACTCTCGACACATACATACATAAACGTACATATACATCTTGCAGTACTGCTTTGGTAAGTCAATTTATACTTAGTTTTGAAGTACATCTATGTAATAAATCATTAAAAAAATACCTGCATTTACAAAAATATATGCAATTAAATAATATTATTAACAATAAAACAGTTACTAAAATACTAGAAATAGTATGCAATATAATAAACATATATGGGACATGAAAAATGTCGAATATTTAATATTTTTAATTTATTCCAATAATTATTACAACAACATTAGAGATGACTAATGTCTAAAGGTTGGGTCTTCATGAAACGGATTGGATTCGCAAGTAGAACATTTTTTACAGATATCTTCAACAATATATAAATTAAAAGGCTTGGATAACACAGGTACATAAAAACATTTTTGTTTGCTTTCCTTAATTTTCCACCCGGATATATATAATATGAATATCCTAAAATCAAATCAGTTTTCAGTTTTGCTCTATCGGGCTTGGTTTTCATACAAAATCAAATCAAATGTAATAATGCACTTATGTTTTCATAGAAGTATTACAAATATATTAAACGCATGAATCTAATACAAAAGTGTTTCTGCAGGTTTATTTAACTGAAATATTAATGAATATATTGAAAATGATAAATATGTCTCAATAAATAAGAACCTTGTTTTTCAGTCGTTGAACCAAGCTTTTCAGGAAAGGAATCAATATGGCTGTTCAGAAAACGCACTTTAACATTCATTCTGTACCATAGGTTTCTAAAATGTTTAACATTTCCTCCACCATTTCCTTATAGTTCTCAGACTTTTTGTTGCCAAGAAAGATTTCTGACAATCGCTTGTTTGTCAACCATGCTGACTTCTCTAACTCGCACATCGACTGAGGACAAGCCTCATCCTGGATAATTTGAAGAATTTGGGGCCCCTCGAAAATACCTGCTGGTGTCTTAGCTTCACTTTTCTGTGGAGACTACAAATTGTTTCATTAAGCCTAATTTGATATGGGGTGGTGGAAGAAGAACATTAGATGAAGAAACCAATGGTTCATACTTCAAATTTTTTCTCCAAGAACTGAGTTACCCCTCTATGGCTATTTTGTTCTGGTCCAATTTTCTGATCTAGCCCTTCTGTCTCATTCACAAAGGAATCAGGGATATTTAGTAAATCCCGCTTGCTGACCTAGGAGAATAGAGATCACTTTTAGATGACCAAAAACATATACCATTTATTTTCCACATATCACACCTTCCCTAGTGAAACTTTCGTAGTATGTTACGATTCTTTTAAATTAACAGAATGACCTATTGGAATATTGCAAAACGCATGTGCAAAAATGGAATACAAAAGATTTTCCAAGTTAACTTCACTTCCATAACTAAAATAAACCTCTGAGTAAAGGTGTTACTTCCGGCTCGAATTTTGAATTTTTTTATAAAGAAATTATCCCAAATCCAGATCAAAGGACTTTTATTCTCTTAATAAATCTTTACTGTATGTATAATTTGAGAAATATTTGGAAGAAACTGCTATTCGATAAGAGCAAAAGTGTCTGCCGATCCGAATTTTGAAAGTTTTTATTTGCTAAAGTTGCTCCAACTCGAGCTTTAAATCTCTGATACTGCTAATAAATCTGTGTAGAATGCAAAATTTTGAAGATACAATATGCCTACTAATTTACAATACTAGAACGGTATGCCTTCTAGTGGTTAAATCTCTAAAAATTGACATTGTTATTTAACATTGACGTTTGGTTTTGGTTAGATATAAGACATGTTTGCCAGTTCGTAAATAATGTTATCTACTGAAGAAAGTCTTTTTAGTTGAGCACTGTTTTCGCTCATACGGTTTAAGTAGACAAATTGGTGCAAGCATTAAATTCCTTTGCGATCAATTTTCGAAAACATCAATAAAGAGGCACCAAGTAATGCTATTGTACTGAACATTATTACCAAATTTAGTAGAAATGAATGTGTGCTACACCAGGGGAAATGTAGAGCTGGATGAAGAAAAACAGTGAATAATAACGAAAATCACGAACAAGTATTCAATCAAATTATGGACTCACCACGTCATAGTCTTCGGAGGTCTGCTGCCAAATTGAATATGAACAGTAGAACTCTTCAGAAAATATTGAAAATACTGAATGTCCATGCATACGTTATTTAAACGGCACAACAATTGAAAAAAAAATCGAAACGATACGGCAGATGCAACAGCCTCTACTTTCAGATATGGTCACAAATATACAAGAAGGAAACGCACAGTTCAACGTAATGGATGGTATTTGGAACATGTTATTCGTAACGTTAATACTTAAGTGTTAATATATTATTACATATTATTTTAATACAATAAAGTTTGAAAATTTCAGTACTACATATTAATAGCCATACTGTACCTGCAAGAAATTGCTATTTGAGTAGAAGTATTAGGTACCTCCGCTCCGAACTTTAAAACTTTTGTTAAACAAAAATTGTTCCAAACCTACTATTAAATGCTTTCGCACATACACTAAAACTGAAAAATGCCTAATTTGCGAGATATTTGCAAAAAACCGTTTTTCGACCAAAAAAATGTCCTGCTTTTCGGTAGGAATTTCGAAAATCCAGTTTTATTAAAATCTTTTTATAATTCACTTTTTAGTACTTTTGTATTTTTTTGCTGAAATTAACAACTGCTTCCCAGCTACCTATTTTACTGAAAATCTGATCAGATCTCAAGAAGAAGATTATATTCGTAAACATATAGTTTGGTAAAGGTACCTGTAGTTCTTTGGCCGCTATCGTGGTCACACATATAGAGGGAGAGGGGGGGGGGAGAAGAGAGACTCAAACTTATTTGACAAAACCACTTTTTCAAGACTTCTGCAAAAATCTGGAGGGCGAAAATCACACCAATTTCTTATACGTATGTTCGTTTCAATTTATACAAAAGTTGTTCTAAATAAAGTTTTAAATACTTTTATCTTCTAATAAAAGTAGACCTTTAAGTGTGTTATTTCATGTCCGAATTTTGAGATCTTCTTTACAAAAATTATTCAAAATTCTATTCGAAGTACTTCTTTTCTCTTAATAAATCTTTATAGAACGCATACTTTGCATGATATCTGCAAAAAAAAAGCGTTACTCGATAAAAGTAAAAGTGTTACTTCCGTTCCGGTTCGAATTTTGAAATTATTATATCCAAATATTGTTCCAACTAGAGCTCTAAGTAGCTTTGTATTCTACATAAATCTGTATTGTATTCTCTATAAATTAGGAACTACTACTTCCGGTCTACCGATTTACTGAAAATCTAATCGTATCTCAAGAGGCAGATTATACTCGTAAATACAAAGGTTGGTATTGGTACCTTTATCCGTTTGGCTGTTATCCTGGTCACACTCAGACAGATAGACACACACACGCAGAGAGAGAGAGAGAGAGAAAGAAAGAAAGAGAGAGAGAGAGAGAGATCTTTTTAAAATCACTTTTTTGGTATAAGGGGACTTCAAAACGTGGACATCTGCAAAAATCTTAAGGTCCAAAATTTTTGTCATTACAATACTTCCTTATACTACTTATAAGAAAGTAAAAATAACTGAAATATAAAAACTATGCTAAGTTACTTGCCTACATATTACTTACATTTTCCTCATATGCAAAACAATCAGTGTAAATTTATACACTTCCAGATCACACTTGGTAACTTTTCATTAAAGATGTGAACATTATTGAAACCTCTGAAAACTTGCCAAGTTTGACCTGGACACACAAGTAACTTAGCATTGTTCCTATATTTCAGTTACTTTCTTATACGTAGTATAAGAAAGGAACTGCAACACTCTTACTCTTACCGAGTAACACTTTTTTCCGACTATCTCGCATAGTATGCATTCTATAGAGATTTATTGAGAGAAAAGAAGTAGGTACTTATAATAGGATTTTCAATAATTTTTGTAAAAAAGAATTCTTAAAATTAAATAATTTAAAATGCTCATACTTATAAGAAAGTCGTTTGGTGGCCACACCTCATTTTTTATGCTTGCATCAGTGGGATATTACATTAAACGTACTTTCGTATGCATAAGGAAGACAGCGCTTCTTCTATTAAAGCAGTTGAAATACAATTTGTAATTTTGAACAAGAGTCTTAATTTTTTTTGTCAAAACTATATTTGGTAATATTTAAATTAATACATCCATATGTCATACAATTTAAGTTAAATGTTGGAAGTACACTGTTATTGTCCTGTTAAAAAAATAGTAGAACTCTATATTCCACGAATTTAAAGTTGAATATTTTCTATGCGAATTATATTTTATTTCATGTGGAAAAACAACGTAATGCTTGAAATAAAATGTGTAACATTTTTATACACAGAAAATATATCTTCTTTCCAATTATTTATTTACATCAACTATTTTAATAATAAAATTATACACTTAAAGTGCTATCGCTGCAGCATAAGGAGGCATTTAAATATTTTTTTTGTATTAAATTTCAATGCAAACGATAGAAATATTTTTGCCATTTTTCTCTTTTCTGTAAAGTTTGAGTAGCTAACTCACTGAAGAAGTACTCGATAACAAGAGCCAATTTAATATTTGTGACTGGTCATAACGGAGCGATATTGCTCTCAGCAAGACTTGTCCATTTTGCATGTAAATCTTATACATGTCATATTTATTAAAATATTACAAGCAAGATGTCCAGTATCAACAGATCGTTTGAAAATGAAATATTATTTTTAAGACAAATTGAAATTTTATATTTGGAAGTATTCACATCATTGATAATTAGATATATCGTTATAAGCAGAACACCTATGACTAGTTTAATTGCAGGTGTGCAAGATTTTTGAAGCCCCGTGATACCCATAAAGTGGTATTTGAAAATCTCTCTCTCCCTCTCCCTCCCTCTCTCTTTCTCACTCTCTCTCTCTCCCCTCTCCCTCTCTCTCTCTGTGCATGCGCGTGCGTATGTGTGACAACGATAGCGGCCAGACAGCTAAACTTATCAATACCAAGCTTTCTATTTACTAATATAAATTTCTCAAAAACTTATTAGATTTTCAGTGAAATGGGAAGGCCTGCTGCAGTGAAAAAATCAAATTTCACCTATACTTCGTCAACTACTAAATTTAACAATTTTCTAAAAAATACAAATGTACTATCATTGAATTTGACAAGCATTTAATAAAAGAGATTTTTCGAAATTTCTATCGGAAGTAGATCTTTTACTCTTCTCAAAGAGTCGTTTTCTTTCATTCTATATTTGGGATAGTTTTTATATAAAAACTATCTTACGATTCGGATACGACGTAACTCCTTTGCTCACAGGTTTATTAAGAAGATGAAATTACTGGAACTTAATTTTCAACAACTTTTATATATAAAATTCGGTCCCCACATACGCTGACTTCAAATATTTCCTCGTTAGAGACGGCCATGTTTTTTTTAAAGGTTGGTGACAGTGCACGTAATCAGACAAAAATGCATAATTCTGATAGCTTTGTTATGTCATGCAAATAATAATAAGCGTCTGTAATTTCAATTTAAGTACGAGAACTGTCACAGAATTTAAATTGTTTAAAAGCTTAGCACGTACACCAACATTGATTACTTAATACCTACAAAACAACATACTTTAATGAGGTTAGATTTTGAAGGCACGGTATGTATAAGGAAGCAACCTCATATTTATATTCGAAAATTTATAAACAAACTTGTACGAATACAACAAGCACTTCTCTGGATTTTTGATTGATAAAATGATGAATGAGTGTATCTCTTGAAGCGCATTGCTTCAATTAACATTAGCGACCAACTATTCAACCTTTGGTGAAGCATTGTAATCCTCAATCTACTTTTGATTCTTTTAAATTTCGAGACGGAGCGGCCCCAATTCAGTTAGTGGCCATCATAATAAAATGATTTTATAATAGCTTCTTCTATATTCGTAAACGCGTCTTCTTTATTATTTTCTTTCAAAAGATGATATAGTTTTGAAATACCAATAGCATCCTCGTTGGTCAAGCTTACAACATTAACTTTCTGAGGCCACTGGGTTTAGCCTCTCGTGTCGTGCCCAAATTCTTTGGTTTTGCTTGTGTACCGTCCCATCCAGAGCATATGTGCACTCGTCAGAAAACAGTATTCTTGTTAAAACATTTGGATCGTTATTTATTCTTTCCATCCAATATTGACAAAATTCCATTCTTGGGAAGAAATTTGTTGGTAACAATTTCTGAACATTTTTAATCTTATAAGATTTGTACTTTTCGGTCTTCAGCGCTTTATGGCAACTGCTTCTTGAAATTTGGAACTGATCGGCAAGCATATTTAAGCTTGTGGAGCCCTCGTTTTCAACCATCAAACAAATGTTTAGTTTGGTCTCTTCTGTAACTGCAGATGCATTTCTAATTCGTTTCTTGTGGTCACAATTTACGCAGCCTGTGCTCTGGAATTCATTGTAAATTCGAGACGCTGTCGAAATACTTAAAACTGGCCGATCAGTATATGCTGCAGCAAAGTTGTCAAAAATATCCCTGAAGGACATTCCTTGGATACATGCCCTAACAATTTCCACTCGTTCTGCAACTGTATACATAAACATTTTTTTCGTAAATTTACTTGTCAATAGTGAAGTGACAAGCGATGTCATCCAGCATAAAATGTTTAAATGTTTACACTACGTTGATTTTGTCACTCAATTTTGTGCGAATTAATTACAACTGAAAACGAAAAAATAATTAAAAAGTACAATTTCATGTCACTAAAACATTATACAATTGGTAGAAAAATGTTTGATTGTTTAAATGAAATGCAAATTTCTTTCAAATTTGATCCATAACAAAAGTTAACATGGGGTAGAATTTTTAAGGGTGCGTTTCAATCCTGCCAAATCCATTTCAGTTCGTATCTAAGATTTTAGCGTTTCTTAAGTACTACTAGTAATAATTGGATGGCGCCACAATGTTAATTCTAACAAACTAAACTAATTCTGAAGAAAAGATCTAAAAACATTTCAAGGCCATTTTACCTGCTTATTGAATTTCTACCTACAAACGTAGATTTAGTCTGGCAGACTTTCTTTGCAATTTGATTTTATACATATGAATCTAATCGATACTTGTCAACTTTCATGCTGAGGGGAGAAAGACGCGCGAACTTTAAGCATTCATTTGAATTTATTTGTAAAAATTTAAATTAAATTACGTTTCTTTTATTTATAAATTAAGTTATTCTTTAACATATTCGCTAAAGGTAGGTGATACTCATCCATTCGACTTTCTTATTTTCTTATTTCATATATATTTATATTTTGTAATTTATATTAATACAATGTTGTTCTCTTATTTTGGAAATAAACTAATATTATTATTATATAAAACTACACAATAAATAAACAGCAGTGTGTTTGTGTTATGCAAAATAAAACATTTTCTGTTACTTGATGCATTTAGTACGTAGCCTGCATCTTTGTTGATCTTGTCTAATAATAATAATAAGAATAATATGCAAAACTGAAATATAGTCATATTATTGTCTTCATAACATACCTATTAGTTCAACATTCTAATAAATATGTTTCACCTGCTAAAAATACATGTAAAGTTAGTATTTGCAAATCCCAAGTGCCAGTTTGACAGTTGATCAGTTTTTTTCATGTTTTTATTTTATTTCTATTTTGTAATTTGGCTCCTGGACAGTTTTCAGAATGGATTTTTTTTGTGAGATTACTAAGTTCGAATAAGAGAAATTCTATATACATATTTTAAGGCAAATTTGGTCATAGGTACGTTGTTACTTTATATTATAACTTTTCAATTCAAAAATCGCGCCAAAACGGTACCATTTTTAACTGAATGTATTGGTTCCTATGTAAGTAAATTTAACAAGGAATTATAAGTATGCGATATCTTTATATTTTATAACATAACCTAGCCATAATTTGTGAAGCTGTGAACATTCTCTTATTATATTTTACTGTGTTATTATACACTATCTGTACGTTTAAGTACGTCACGAACATATTAGATAAGGCACTTTCTAACCAAACCGTGAAAATCGCCACCCAAACAGCTTCAAGTATTTTTACAATAAAGATGATAAAAACAGTTTTGAATATGTACAAAGATTTAACTCTACAAACACCAAAAATGAAAAGAACAGTAACTGTAATAAAAATCTTCAAAACTAAGGTAAAGGTATTATTTTAATGTTAATATATTATAAATAATGAGGCTATTATAAAGATTATTGTTATTAATCGAAACTAGAAAATCGGCGAACTGACCTCCGGAAGAAAGAGTGGGCAGGCATATGTGATTTGAACTAGGGATGCGCACGATATATTGTTTTGTAAATAAGTATCAATGTTTTCTTTTCGATAATCGTGATTGAAATCGATATTTTTTTATTTAATAATATTGACTGTTATCGATTTTTTTATTCGATAATATCGTTTAATCAAAAATGCCATTTTACTTATATCCTGGTAAACAATCTTTGAAATTTCACACATTTATTTCACATTAATATACAAAAGAAACTGTTCATATTATACAGAATACAATAGAATATATTTTTAAGAAAGAAGTTGGAAATTTGAAAAATGCCTACTGGGATGTTTGCTGTTTCGTAGAAATTATAATCGGAAAGCGGCAGCGGAATATTGCATTTCATAGACTT
Organism: Amphimallon solstitiale; assembly: GCA_963170755.1. Classification (NCBI taxonomy): domain Eukaryota; kingdom Metazoa; phylum Arthropoda; class Insecta; order Coleoptera; family Scarabaeidae; genus Amphimallon; species Amphimallon solstitiale. The sequence continues at coordinate 118,540,049 of OY720679.1, forward strand.
GACATCTCGTATAGTTCGCCGAATCGCCTTCATGGGGTGTTATCTTTATCACAATTACTATTTCTCAAAATTGTAAAGAAGATATGTTTTAAGATGTTTATTTTGTATTTGTATTTATGTATGTGTTTTATACCACTAGAATTATATATTTGAGTTTTGGATTATCTCATACGTTATAGATACAAATTTATATTTTGTTTGTCTTTTTATTGGATTTTTTTTATTTTTTGAGTAAATATATATTTTGAGTTAAAGATTTTATTATTTGTTAATAAATGGCTTGAAAAGCCACAGCAAAGAACTTTTAATATAAACATGATAAAAATGTCGATATCAAGGTATATCGATATTCTTCATTCAATATTTGTTTAAAATCGATTTTGAATTTTTGATACATTATTCGATTCTAATATCGATATTTTTGAAACGTTGCGCATTGGAATTTTTTTATTTGCTAATTTCTATATAGTTTGAACTATAAAATTTGATGAATATGTCAAAGATACTATAGACATGGTGTGCAGTTTCTATTTAAAAAATAAACGATTTCAAAGTTCTGAAAACTGCTAACAAATAAAATGTACCTATATTTACATTTTAAGTAATTAGCAACAACCTTAACAAATTTTGAAGAAAAATGTAAAACGTTCTTAGCCGACAATTTCTTTGCTAACTTCGTAAATATAAAACAGTTATTAGGCTTTTGTCGGCGTAAACAGTCCCAGTTTAATTGATTTACATAATTCATCTCATTAGTAAAAGCATAGGCATCTTTCAATTAAGGATAACAGAAAACTCCATATTTTAAAATATTGCAATTTCATTAAACTCGCAAATTAAACTATGTAGTTACTTTTTGGTTTTGTGGTGCCAACCAGTGATGCCAACTGTTGATTGTCTATTACGTACTTTCAAATAACTCGTAACATACTAAATTTTATAATTAGTAACCGCAAAAATTGTTGTTAATTATAATTTTAAATTATAATGAATAATTAAAGTATCGCATACCACACAACTAGCTTCTAAATAATTGCAAGATAAAACTGCCATCTATATTATATGTCCTACACTGTTAGGCGACGTAAATGTAACAGATATCTGTAATGTATGTAAAGATCCCCCAAAAATGTAAACAAATTTTATTTCATGGATCACTTAAAAAATTACACATGTATTTAGCTACTGTTACTATTTTTACCTTCCAAATATAAATACCGAGTGTACTTGCTATATTACATATAAATTTACCGTGTCATTTTTAAATGTAGCCATTTTTTCTAGTACTTGCAAAACCACTAACTTCCCATTTTATTTACGGCTTATATATTAACTTAATTTAAAAAAAATACGAGCGTTCACTTCGTTTAACCTTTATCTTCATGCTTAATGCAGAAAATTTACATGTTTTGATATTTTACGCCCGTAAAAATGGAAATAAAAATGGTATTTTTTGGGTACATTTCTCTCCCGCCAAAACCTTATCAAACGCAGCCTTAACACCCAAATCCCTACATTCCGCGTTAAAAAAATGCACGGTATATTATCCTATTTGTTATAAAAGTGTTGTTGTCAAGTTGGTTTAGTAATGAGTATTAATAATGTATTCATGATTATTAAGAGTTATTTAAAATTGTAAAATTCACACTTGCACATTTTAAAAGCGTGGAATCTAGTTTATGACAAAGGAGATAAGAAAATTTGCATTATATATCATGTAGTGAAGTTGTGACCGAAGGGTAGCTTTGAGATAACATCCATTGTGATTGTATCATAGATACTTGTTATATATATAGTCAAGGAAAAAAGTTGAATTGCCGGAGACAGGAAATTATAAATTACTTTTATTAATTCAAATATTATACAGGGTTATGATAAAGTAACGCACAAAATTCATAAAACGTACATGTTCATTTTTGAAAAAAATGCAAAAACACGTCAAACCGTTTATTTTATTCCGCGTCTTTTAACATAAGTCAAAAAAATAAAACGTCAAATTTGTCAAAGTTATGACGTCATCAATATTTTTTTTAAATATGAAGCTTGGTTTTTTTTTTACTTTATTTGATAAAGCTTGTTTTTCTGCATTATAAAGAAATAATTGAAGTAGGGATCACATAAGAAAAAACTAAAAAAAAAACGAATTAGACATGAAATGACTCGTATAACTCCGCAGATGATCGAAGATTCTGTAAATCAGGTCTACCATCGTCTTGGCCTATGTCAGATAGTGAACGGGACACAGTTTGAACAATTCCTGTAAGTAATCGTTTTGGTTTAATGGATTGTTTAGTTAATTTAAATGGTATTACTATAATAAAGTTTATTTTGTTTTTTATTAATTCTCTCAGTTTTTTCTTATGTGACCCCTACTTCAATTATTTCTTTATAATGCAGAAAGACAAGCTTTATCAAATGAAGTAAAAAAAAAACCAAGCTTCGTATTTAAAAAAAATATTGATGACGTCATAACTTTGACAAATTTGACGTTTTATTTTTTGTCTTATGTTAAAAGACGCGAAATAAAATAAACTGTTTGACATGTTTTTGCATTTTTTTCAAAAATGAACATTGTACGTTTTATGAATTTTGTGCATTACTTTATGATAACCCTGTATATTGAGTTTATATTAAGTATGCAATTAAAAATATTGTACTTAGTAATATTAGACGACAAGTTACAGTGATAGAATTCGAAATTCACATCAGCCGTATCATCGGATGGACAATAAAGAATTTTACCAAAAGAAGCATACAAAATTACACATAACATGAGGTTTGTTATTTAAAAAATTATACAAATGGGGTAAAAATAAATATTGTGACTATCATTGTAACTTAATTATAAATATGTTACTCGTGATTCATAAAGGGTGACTCAGAATGAAATTCGATTTTAAAAATAAAATAGCTCATTGGTTTTTGAACGTTTTAATAAATTTTACTTAGGAAAATTACTTTCATCTGGAAATTAAACCTTAAGAACAATGTCGTCTAAATGTTGCCACTGATGTCCTTTGCATTCATGTAAACGATGTCGTGTATTTAGAATAACTCTTTGACACAGAGCTACAGGGATGGCGGTAACTGGTTCCCGTATTTGTCTTTAAATCCATTTACATTCGTCGGAGGATGTTCATACACATTACTTATAAAGGTAGCCCCACAGGAATAAATCTATATAGTGGTGTCAAATCACGACTTCCTGCAGCCTAGTCAATATTACCTCTACGCGAAATAATTCTTACTGCCTCTAAAGCTTTATTCGCAGTATGGCTGGTTACATTTAAACACTTAATTTATGAAATACCTCCTAATATAATTTTGTATTCCTTTTATATACTTAACTAAAGCTTTTAATTGTTACAAATTCTTTTTAAATAAGTTTGCCAATTTAAATAAACTCAGCAATAATTTATGTCGTCATTCCAGTATATTTCCAATTAAAACTTATTTTATTATGTTTTTTTCCTTGGCTTGTATGCATGTTTATATCAAAGAGAATACTCCACTGTTCCTTTCTCGTATATATTTTAAAAGGAAAAATTTAATAAATCTTTCGGAGGCATGGATCGTGTAGTTATAATGTAAAAGTTTGCGAATATGCATCCGGGCAGTAGTCTGTAAGTATACCTAGTTGACCATTACTGCCCGACTAGACGGAATAACAACAAGCATGATCCGGTCGAGGGCCAGTTACAGCAACCGTTCCTCTAAATAGCCTTTTTAAAATGATGTAAACTTCCACTTGGCGAAACACATTTTACGGACCTCGTTATATTGTATCGGCTATTTGATCCAGGTATTTATTTTCAATTTATTGTTGCGTCGTATCTCAATATTTCTGTACAGTAAAAAAAAAGACGGGTTCGTCCTTAAAAATCATTTTTAATATAATTTCTTTACCATATACCTTTGTTCTTGTTTGTGAATATGATAAAATATGTACGTCTACTAAAATTAAATCGAAATTCTATAATAATATAATATTATGCAAAACTAAACATACTAAAATGCCTTGAACTCTATGGATAAATTTTGTCGAATCCAGCTAACACGGTTAAATATAATAATAATAATTTATTGCCCAACGGATAATCCAATAACAGGACAAACAATAAAGTACAAAAATTGTATACGTACATTTCAGAAATTAGAAATTATTACAAAATAAGATGTTAACATAAGTAAATTTTGTTGTTACAGGAGAAAATGATAGTAAGTTGGTTCTAGGAATAGGAAGGGAGAAAGTAGGGGAAGATCGGGAAGAAATACGCGGAACAAGGAAATTTATGGAGAAAAGAATGTAAGAACAATCAATGAGACCATGCAGTAGCTTCCAAATAAAACGCGCACCATATCTCTCACGACGCGACGTCAAGGACTGTATTCCATGTCGTGCCAAAAGCGTAGCTTAATCCATATTGCGCGCAGGATATGAGCCGTCAATTTTGTATGACAAAAACTTCAAGAATCTTCTCTGAACCTTCTCAACCATTAACTGGAGGTAAGTGTACTATGGTGCCCAGACTGGGAAAGCATACTCAAGTTTGCTAGCAACAAAGCTGAAGAATAAAGTTTTCAGTAGACTGATATTGTTGAAATGCTTGCAGGTACGTATAACAAAATCTAAGGTTTTAAAGGTAGCAAGACATAAATTTGAAATATGTGGGACAAAGGTTTGACGGCTGTCAAAAATCACACCAAGGTCTTTAAATTCGTTGACCTTAGAAAGATTGTGATTGTCAATCACATAAGTCGATGGAATAATTCTACGCTTCCTAGTAAAAGTCATGTGGCAACACTTGTCAACATTCAGAACCAGTCCATTACACATGCACCATTCATTTATCATATTCAAATTCTCATGCAGAAGCAATACGTCGTTCCAGGTCTTGACTGATGGATAAATTTTGATGTCATCTGCATAAGCAAGTGTTGGACATGACAAAGAGGTGAACAAATCATAGATAAAAAGAATGAATAATAAAGGTCCCAGATTGGAGCCCTGAGGGACGCCAGACTGTGGAACAAACTCGAAGGACTTGAAACCATTGTAATAAGCATATGTACTTCCATTGAGTAAGTACGATTCCAAAAGTTTAAGCAATGAGGAACTAAAACCATAAACAGACAATTTGGTGAGTAAAATACCATGATCTAAGGTGTCGAATGCCTTGCTAAGATCGGTAAATAGAACATCCACCTGACCCTGCGCATCAAGTTCTCAAACGGTGATAAGGTTTGTAACTGTCGATCGACCACGGACAAAGCCATGTTGGTCAGGTGAGATGTATGATTTAGTACCGTGATATATACATGAGTAAAGAAAGGATTCATAAATCTTAGAAAGGCTAGATAAAATAGATATCGGTCTATAATTGTCAATAAGCGTTTTACCACCTTTTTTGTGCACTGGACAAATTCATGCACGCTTCCAAGAGGAAGGAAATAAAATATAAATAATACAAAGGATTTTATAAATTTAATAATGCGACATAACCAGGAATGAGAAGTTTATTCAAAAAGACGAGGGAAGAAACGGAACTGGAAAACTGAGGTGTGGGCACTGCACGACTTTTTTATAAGTATGTGCTTTCCAAATTCTTTATCGATAAGAGGTTCTAAATTGAGTAAAAGTGTTACTTCCGGTCAGAATTTTAATTTTTTTTTTCAACATTGTTTGATATCCAGCTCTAAATATTTTGAAGCCCTGACAAAATATGTATAGACTGCATAACCTGCTAGATATTTGCAAAAAACCGCTATTCTTCTTTTTATTCTTATTCTTCTTCTTCTTTTACAGTAGGTAAATGCCTGTTCTTCTTCGCAATGTTCTTCTGTGGTGTCTAGGTGGATGAAAACTCAGAGCTCTGTGTTCGGTTTTTCCTCGGGCTGCTCGGGTCTCGTATGCCCTTTGGAAATTCATCCCGTGTCATTTTTATTAACCTTGTGTCGTCCGCTCTGGTAATGTGATTATGCCTATTCTTTTCTCCAATGTTTTTTGAAGCGTACGATGTCTGTTATCTGCCATTGTTCTCTAATTGTTTGGTTGTGGACTCCACCCGTTTTGGTTTTGCTCTATTGCGATATTTATTTGAATTTTCAAATGTATGCCATGCATTAAAGTAATACTGTGTACATTTACAAGCTGTGAAATGATATTCTACTGTACTTTCCCATTATGTAAGGATTAGCCATTCATTACGCAAATCAATAAAGATATTTATTATAACGAGAGAAACTGATAAACATATCCTATATACTTAAAAGCGTTTAAGGGTGTATTTATTTTTTACAAAAATTTCTCGCATAATGATTTAAAATCCACGCCGTAATTAGCATCATTACGTCGCGTAGGAATGAACGTAAAGTACCTTTTAGGGTGAACGGCAAATGAAGACACGTATCCTCTGCATACATATGCAAATTCCAATCTGTCGATAATAATGATTTCGACGCGTGGACTACTTCTTATTGAACTAATTTGGCGGTGGTTAGCGAACCACCAATACAATGCTTGAGCTTTCCTGCAGTCTACACATCTCAATTCTTGTCATACACATATAACACACGTATGTGTAAATATGTAAGTATACATATATGTATATGTATATTGACAGGTCGTGTTATACTGACAAAATTATAAATTATTTAATACCAGGGATATTAATTATATTTTGCAGTAATGATTTCTGAAAAGGTTTGTTTTCAAATTCTGTCACATGATTCTCTTTTTAAATATAAAAAATCAACGTAAAAATTGTTTAGTACCATTAATATATCTTCGATTAACTGACTGCATTTTTTAAAAGCAAAAAAATCAATAGTTGAATGAATACAGTTAAACAACACATATTAAAATTTAACATTAAAAACACTTTAATCTTTCTACTTTTTATACGTAAAATTTCTTTCTCTCTCTCCCTCTCTCTCTATTTCTCTCTGACCACGATAGCCATTTCAGTAAAATCGGTAGACCGGAAGTAGTAGTTTACTTTAGTGAAAATCTCAACACTTACCAATATTTCGTCTATTAAATTTAAACAAATTTATAAAGAATTCAAAAGTACTCGAAGGTAAACTTGAGAAAAGTTTTATTGAAAAACTTTTTCGAAATTGCTTTAGCGAAAATCAGTTTTTTGCGGATGCCTCGCAAGTCATACTTTCTAGGTAGTACTTTTATACTCATAATGGTATAAAAGTACTTAAAGATTGATTTTCTATACTTTTTGTATAAAATTTTTTTCAAAATTCGGATCGAAAGTACCACTTTTACTTTTTACCACCTCGTAAATTATTCATTTTGTATTTTTTTTTTGTAATTTTTGTATAAAAGAAATTTCACAAATAAATAGAAATAAAATAACTACATTTGTTGGACAGATCGCGGAGTAAAACCAAATGTCATTTTATTTCATTTTAGACTGGAATGCGTTTTTCCAGACTTTTCTCTAGATCTTCCAGATTTTTTTTCAGTTGAAAGCACTCAATTGAGTTATTTCCATCCCAGGATCATAACGAACAAAACAAAACAAAAGAATCAACCAAATATGATTTTTGTAGTTTGTAGGAGTTTTCCGACTTTCCTTCGTAATTGTCCCTAATTTATTTTCCTGAAAACTTTTCGAGGATCATAACGAACAAACAAAAAGGAATTACGCATATCTATCGTTCCAATCGCGAGTTTTGGTCTTGAGTTTATACAGAAATCCTACCGAAAAAAGGACTTTCAGTTTTTTCGTGAATTTTCCAATTTTTCGTGCAACTTTTCGAATTTTTCTTACCCTAATAACATTACTCGAACTATTACGAACATTTTTACATAAAAAAGTAGCCAAGTCGATACAGCAATTCTCAAGTAATGCGCCTACCAACGAACAGCATTTAATATTTATTTATATAGATGGAAAATGTACATATACAGGGTGAGTTATTAGTAGCCGCTTCTTCGATTGCTCTTTTATGTTTTAAATAAAAGAAAAAAATAGTGGAATATTCATGATTGCTTGGTGCGCATATTCTAAAAATACTTCAAGCTCTAACGCACTTCCTGTTTCAACGGAATTTCATAGAGTTTGTTTTTTAAATGACTCCTCCTATATATTTTTGGATTTTCCAGTACTGTATTAAATTGCCTATTTAACTGTTTCCCTTTTTCAAAATTAAACCACTAGTTTTTGAGTTTTGAGTTTTTTTTGGAAATTTTTGACCGAAACATGTGCATAATTTGGTATATGTTTCACTCAACAATTCTTAAAAAATGTTGCCTTTTCAAAGCCTACTTCCCGAAATTTTGACATATCAAAAGCTTGTTTTTATAAATAGAACACCCGGTATTTTAATGTGGTGTTTTGTTCCTTTTTTTAGTCTTTTTGAATTTTGTTAAAAACGTCCGATACCTATCTTCTGTAATTTCTGAGATAATCATTATAGGAGCAGTCAGCGGCCAAATAGAGAACTATGAGCGCCGTTGATGTATTCACCCAAATATTTGTTCAACCCATGAAAGGCTGAAATGGGGTCCGAATGCCTTAGTCAACTATCAAACAAAGTAAAGGTTAAATCCAACTATCTCAAAAGTAATAATTTTACAGAATGAAGCGTATATACCAGCTATGTCGCAATCTTTCATTTGTTACACTGTTGGCTAATAAATAAATAAAAGGAAGGTTATGTTTACTGATATATTTGAAGATGCCGCCCCACTAAAAGATGCATAAAACAATGCTCCTATCTTTAATTTAATTTGCCTATTGCTCGTATTATTTCATGGTTGATGCTCTTCATAAGAGATGGTTGTAGCTATTCAAAATTATAAATTAATGTCGTAAAGCTGATAGAAAAAAATGTAGTAACCAAAAATATATAAAAACGCAATTTAATTAACCTAAAACTATTAAGCAACCCAACAACAATCAAAAGTAAGCAAAATAAATTTCATCAAATAATATGTTCAACATAACCACAACTTTGTGCAATGCACGTACGTATTGTTTTCCAAAGAAGTACGAATGTTGCGTAAAACGTATCGATTTATTCTTGTAAACGCTTTTGTGATTCTAATTTTCACGTCTTCAAAAAGTTTTGAAAAGCCATTTGTAGGAAAGAAAGATACTCTTTTCCATTGACAAAAATGTAAGCGAATCGGAAAATCTCTTTCATCTGACTGTGTATAAATATGATATGGATGAATTAGTACATCATTCCTAATTATTCTGAATTCTCAAAGTTGACTTACATCTAACTGATGATTAATTTTAATAGTAGTATGGAGGTGTTCGTCCATACTCGCAAGTACCGTAAACTTACTATCCTCAACAGTTATTGAATTTGTCCGGTATTTCTTTCATATTCAATAATTTCTGTCCGTTCGAAGCGTTCCTCTATACTTTCGAAGGTTTCTGGCTTCAGTCAGGGTATCACTGTGCATAAAGTTTGGATGCTAGCAAAGAATTTCTTTCAGATTCACCCAAAACGTAAATAATAACTCTGTATGAGGATAATTCATTTTGACAACTAATAGCGATGCTTTTATAAATTTCGCATAAATGTTTACTGACTTCTTTAACAGTTGACTCAAGCAGTCGGACCCTATTTCAGCCTTTATTGAATTAACGAATATTTGGGTGCATAGAACACCACCTCTCGTTGTTCTTTATTTGAGCGCTGATGCTCCTATAGTGATTATATCAGAAATTACAAGAGATACGTAGAGGACATTTTTAACAAAAATGAAAGACAATAAAAAAGGGAACAAAAAGCCACAATAGAATATAGGTGTTCCGTTAAAAACGAATAAGGTTTTGGTATGCGAAAATTTCGGGAAGTAGGTTTTGAAAAACAAACGTTTTTTGAAGTATTGTCGCGTACAACGTATACCAAATGAAGCAGAATTTTATTGGCTACACGCACCAGTACGTTAATGTTTTTACTTTTAAAAACAATGTGAAAATAATTTTTTTTTCTGAACACGTCTTTTGGTCAAAAATTTCCAAAAAAAATTAATAACTTGAAAACTATTGGCTTAATTTTGAAAAAGAAAAAATAGTTGAATAGGCAATTTAGAACAGTCCCAGAAAATCCAAAAATATATAGGATGAGTAATTTAAAAAAATTAAGTTCCACGCAGTTTCGGTGTAACCCGAAGTGCGTTAGAGTTTAAAGTATTTTTAGAATATGCGCCGCAAGCAATCATGAATATTCCACTAATTGTTTTTTCTCTTATTTAAAACACAAAAGAGCAATCGAAGAAGTGGCTACTAATGACTCACCCTGTATGTAATTCCATCAAAGTTGTAGATTTTTTTGTAAAAATGCCAAGGACACTCGTGTAAGTAGATATTTCGTCAACTTAGATTATTATCCATAAAACTTACCAATAAATACATTTACTAAATTATTCAATAATGCCAAATAGGAAATATATTTAAATATTTTTAATTTTGATTGGCTGAATGGTATGTTGTACATATTTACTTCGGAGAGCATATATGACTCACACAATTCCAAATCTATCCTTTTGCATATTTAAATAAAGTGTAATCAGTGTTCGCATTTTAACAAATGAATAAGAGATCAATGAATCTGATATTTGTATGTCTTATATTTTATTTGTAATACATATTTGATCAAACTTATAATTAGAAATTCCCGATTTACTTTTAATAAATAGGGAGCCTTTATCTGGTGGTTTCCATATAATGATCCTGCCAGCATCGATTCGTTAACCGAACTGTCTCATTAATGTTGAACAGGAAGCACGTTTAAATATACTCCAATTTACTGTGAGAATAAACTTGTAATAATTATAAAAAAAATCTAACGATTTTGACGTCATTATACGCAGGAAGTTGTTGACTATCCTTTTCTCTCTTGTTTTATTTAGGTAAAATTCAGATGCAGAAAACGTTGTCAAGCTACAATTATTTGTAGTATTCTACATACGCAAACCATATGTCTTACACATCCTCGATTTCTACTGAGATTGCGCTTGAGATGGCAAGATTATTTCTGAGAGCGATGAAATTATAAATTTTTTATTAGTCAATGCCGAGCGAAACCTTCACCCAAATATTAGAAGGTAACTATCTAAAACCAGTAATAAATGGAAAACACATGTATAAACTAAAATTATTTGGACTATTGTATTGTTAGGAACTAATTTCAGTAAAAACAGTAAAATTGCAAAATTTACTTTTTTCATTACAGTAATTAAAAAAGATAATTTCCGAATTCTACAAATTCTCACACGTTTTCCTTATTTTTAAATGAGGGAAATAACCCTATGGGCATTACCAATAACATTTCACTTGCAACTCAAAATTTTGGAAAGCCTAATAAAAAAGAATATTTTGGATTGCTAAATTATTTATACCCATCTAGAAGCAGATGTATATTGTGCTGGTTTGTATGTTGTTTGACTTAATGTGATACTCTAAATATTGAAGTGATTAGAAAAGTTTTTTGAAATTCCTACCGGAAGTAGGTCTATTAGTTTTTTGCGAATATCTCGCAAGTCATGCTTTCTAGGCAGGTACATTACCAGTATAAAAGTGTATAATTTTCAATATCTTTTGTATAAAAAAATTTTCAAAATTCGGACCGGAAGTAACACTTAATTTTATCGAATAGCGATTTTTGCCAAATATGTTTATATTTCTATCCCATGCAGAAGATGACCTTCTAATATGCAGCGATGCCTGCTTGCCAACAGTGGTGGGAGAACCGACGCAGTGTTGGGGGATCCTCACATTTCATAGAAGCGTTTGCCGTGATTACTTGGCAGCCTGGCTATATGTTTATCTTTACCTTATTTCGTCGTGCACTTTTCCTCTTTCTACTTTCGTATCAGAAATTAAAATTTGTCGACTACGGTATATATCATTTCAATATTCGGACCGGAAATAACACATTTACTCTTAGCGAGTAGCACTTTTTTTTTTTGAATAGCTTGCAAAGTATATATAGAGATTTATTAAGAGAATAGAAGTACTTAGAAGATAATTTTGAGTAATTTTTTTATAGAAAATTCTTAAAATTCTATAACTTGAAACGTTCATACGTATAAGAGAGTCGTGTGGTGGCCACACTTCGTTATTTAGTACATACATAAATAACTTGTGCTATTTATACACTCAGACTGTCATACTCTAATGTTTGCAGATAACATGTCAATTCCACGAATAGCAGAAGAACCGAGGGTCGATTTTTCTTGTTGCATTACAATATTAATTATTGAGGAAGAGAGCGCAATTTGGAGCAGGTTTCGTTCTTGAGGAATTTTAACTTTCGCTTCTATTTATATATGTACACTGTAGCGTGTAAATTGCGATTTGTTTTTTGGTTACTTTTTCTTTTTCTAATAATAATATTTCCACCGTTATTTAATATTGTAAATTTTACATTTATTCTTAATACATAATTAATTATATTCTTCCATTACTTGCCCTAAATACCTAGTATTTCAGTAATACATTTAATTAATGGTTTTCTAAATTTAAAGCCTCCTAACACATCTGTAGGACCTAAGTCAACATCGTAAAGCATATTAAATGGCACAAAAGAAAGTCTGCTTTCGGGTATCTTATCTACTTAATATTCTGACAAACTGTTGTCTCTTGACACTATCGAATGTTCTGAATTATAAATAGAAGGAGTGAAAAACAAACCCCCCCCCCTCCCAGGGCATATTTTGAGTTCAGTTTCAGTTGAGGAATTAGAAGTTATACAAAAAAGTTCAGTACCACGAAAAGTCTAGCTGTACCGATCAACGACGCCATCACCATTGCAGTCGACATTCCTCGATGATACGTTCATTCGTGAACCACTGGTATAAATGACTTATTTCGACAAATATTTTTTTCCTAGCGTAAAGACTTAAACAAAATAAAACCCAGCATACGTATAGCATCAGATTTTGAGTATAATTGACGGGGATATTCTTTTCCGGTAAGCTGCTTTAGCAAACCTTGTTGTTTTCTTGCTTGTTTGGACACTACCTTGGGCATTAGAATTAGAACTTCTAAATGTAGATTTCCTGCAACACTTTTCTTATAACTTCAAAATTTGGTTGCTGTCGTTTCCGACGAAAACATTTTTTAATATCAATCGCTGTTTATTTTCAAGTTCAAACTGGTCATCTTAACACTGTCTTTTACAAGCCAATTTTAACGATGAATAATGTGAAGCTTTAAATGTCATGAGATTTGTTCAAAATCCAATACCACTATGTAAGAATTACATAGCCTGCTCGGTACACTAAAGGAAATAACACAGAAAAAGTATGATTTTTTAACTGGTTTGACATGATAAGGCGTTATTTTTATTATTACGTGCTTTTTTGAATAGAGGTAAAGAGTCCAAAACTAAATACAGGTCAATATTTAGCAATAATATAAAATAGCTATCTAAGGAAACCCTATGAGTTCCTTAGATAGCTATTTTATAATAATTAAAATACTATAATAATACATTGCTTCATTTATGGGAAGTTTCTCAAATTTTATTATTCATTAGCATTTTCACTTGATTTGCTCATTACTGAAAATTTCGTTTTATGGATTTGCGATTGTATACCAGTCGGCTATATAATTAAATATATGTTTATCAAGATTATTAACAATGCAATACATGTTGACGTCTTTTTTGCAGAAATCTTCAGCCTTGTATTTCTCTATCATTAGTTTATCGATTAGGCATTTTTTCAAACAAATTTTCTTTTTATTATTAAGATCTTCATTTATTTTGCTGACTTCGCATAAATAATTCCTCTTTATTAGTTTAATTAGTTTTCTTCTGACACTGTGCAGCACTCAACCACACAACTTTCGGTATATTAAAAACGTGTATTAATTATTTTCTAATTATGAAATTTAAACAACGGACCCTCGTCTGACGAGAGCAGTAAGTTACTCTAATAAGGAACACACTCGGCAGGGACTGACAGTTGTGTCATTATACTTTGTGTTGTGTCGCCTCTTGCACGTGAGGGTCTCATTAAAGTTGGAGTTAGAAACGACGGCGCGGCGCACCGGTCCCGTCAGTTTCTTACATCCACCAAACAACCGTCACCTCTAACTCACACTTCATTAGACGGACAAATAAATTTTAGGCGATTTGCAAGGACTCGATAATGTCAAATGAATATTACAAGAAAATATTTAATTCGGGTGTGTTCTATGAGCTCTTTTGTTACATTTAAAAAAAGAAGTAGAGTTCTCTTAACAATAAGGTTGCCAATCTGAAGTATAAATTCTGTCTAATATTTGTAGGTAGAGCTATAACTTTATTATGAATGAAGTAGTCAATCTCTGCACCGACAGAGTTTCGACGTAAAATATATGGACGAATATGTACATTCATGAAGATATACTTATTGGCTTTACGTAAACCCGGCGCGCAGAGATAATTTTTGATGAGTATTTGATAGTATTTTCAAATTCAGATTTAACATTTGTTGTCAACTTTTGGAGATATTTAAAAAAAAATAAAATTGCCAAAATTCTCAATTATACATATCTTCGTAACCGTTAGAAATAGAACAAAACTAAAAATGACACCTTGTAGTATTTTCTACGTAAAATTTAATAAACTTAATTGAAAATTCATGGCCAACTTAATTATCATACCGGGTGTATTATGAAAAACCTTTCGTGCGGTAACTTTTTTATTTTTTATCCGAATGTAATAAATTATACGTGGAACTAAATGGTTTTAAAAACACTGTAATGTGATCCGCTTTGAATATTTTTTGACAGACAGCAGCAAACTGTGTTTTTTTAAATTGTACTATATTTTTTTTTATTTATTCAAATATATTTTTTTTCTGAATATGAAACTGTAAACAACGATACCCTTGTATGAAAAAAAAAACGAGAAATTGAAGGTTTTTTTTTAGTTCAATTTATCTGGTTTTTCCGAACATAGAGATTTCTTAAATGTATTTTAAATACTCTATTTCATTTCATTACCAGCAAATGTGTGTACCATTTAAAATCACTTACATTCAATACCATATAGCCCATAAAGTATTATAAACCAATGTTATCAGTGTTTCATCAGTTTCTTTACAGACTTCGTTACAGACAGTAAGATAATCAACGTCTCTTGTTAAATAACAATTATGAGGTTTACTTTGTAAATAGGTTTAAGTGTTTTTATTAAAATAAATAAAATTGTGAAAACACTCCTAGTTTCAATATAACTGACACCAAATAAAAGTAGGCTTGTACGAAAGTTCGCCCCGTGAGCGGTGGGTCAACAACAACATTTACAGTGTTTATTTTAAAAATTTAAAAATCAAGCACTCATATTGAACGATAAAAGTGCATTCCAAATTTTCGAAGAGAGCTATGACATCTGTCAGTCACACATTCATTA
This sequence comes from Amphimallon solstitiale, assembly GCA_963170755.1. Classification (NCBI taxonomy): domain Eukaryota; kingdom Metazoa; phylum Arthropoda; class Insecta; order Coleoptera; family Scarabaeidae; genus Amphimallon; species Amphimallon solstitiale. Next base: position 118,555,430 of record OY720679.1, read on the forward strand.
TAACATTTTCAATGATTTATTTCTAAATTTTGTTATTGAAATGGACAATGGCGAATGTGTGGATGCGATTCAAGTATATTTTGAATGCGGAAAAAATTCTGCAGCAGCTTTGCGACTTTATGGAAATCGTTTTCCTGACAGAGTGCGTCCAAGTGCCGATAAGTTTGGAAGGCTCGTGCGAAATTTACGAAATTTTGGATCATTCAAAAAACCGAAAATAAACGCACCTGTAATTCAAAATCAAAATTTAAAATTAAGTGTCTTGCTCTATGTGGACGAAAACCCTAATACGTCTACACGAGAAGTTGCTCACTACATGCAGTTATCACATTCTACAGTTCAGTACATTCTGAAGAAGCACAAGTTCTTTCCTTATAAACCACGGAAGGTGCATGCTTTCGCTGAAAACGACCCTCAACGTAAGGTTCAATTCTGCACGGTTTTCATGAATAAACTAAGGGAAGATCCAATTTTTTATAGTCGTGTGTTGTGGTCAGATGAATGCACTTTTGGGAAAAATGGTGTATTCAACAGAAATAATCATCGCCATTGGAGCAGTGAAAATAACCATGTTATGGTGCAACACAATTTTCAAAATTGGTTTAGTGCAAATGTATGGTGTGGCATTTTAGGCGATAGACTAGTAGGGCCTCTTTTTATTGAGGGTGATCTAAACCAAGAAAAGTATAATAATTTGTTACGCAATTGTTGAGAGTTGAGAGTTATCTTCTGATAACTCTCAACTGTAACCAGCAGAAGACTATCTCTAGAAAATGACGAGTGCGATCTCGTCGAAACGTCGAGACAACAGTCCTTCTCAGGACACATCTCACACGCGGCCAAGAACCCGAGAAACCATTGTTTCATCATACGACCGCGAAAACATCAGGAATATCATATATATATATATTTCCTTTCGTTATTATTAGTTTTAATTTAGGGATATACGTTTATATAGTGTATAATGACGCGTTTGTGAGTTTTTAGTATAAAGTACATTTGTTAATTATCTTTTACAGTTATTATTTTTTTGTCAAATATTTTCGTGTATAAATACAAACAGTTCTTGCTCATGTGTAATTGGTTTATTGAAAGTTTGGATCATTTTTAAAATGTTTTCTTCCTGTTGCTCTTCTAGTTGCAGAAACGTATATAAGAAGGGAAAGAGTATATCTTGCGATTTGTGTGTTAAGATATATGATATAACATTTTATAATTGTGTTAGAATCTGAAAATAAACTTACATTCTAAATTACCTACCTTATTTCAAAAATTATCAGTGTTGTCCAGAAATATTCGCAGTTTGTATATTTTATTCTAAATACTATGGAAATATCTAAACAGAGCAAATCATAAATTATTCAAGTAGTTTAAAAAAGCGCTGTGGGTTGGCAGTAGTTAAGACTAATGTAAATTTAGTGAGAAGCATTTTTATTGTAAGTGGCGAAATGAATCGGTGTCAATTAAAAAAAAAATTTAGCTGTCAAATTAAAATGAAAGGACTGGACATATGGAATAAGAAAAAAAGCCTTTCGGAAATTTAGACCATTATAAATGTGTATATTTTTGAGTATAAAATATAAGCAGGCAACATTTGTGAAACATTGAATAGAAAACTACATTTGATGTTCTTTTTAAATTTTGGATATGCTTAGGGTCATAAATGTGTTTCATAACGTAACTCAATATCTTTGTCAGTAGGTGCAGGTATGATTTATTATTTTTTTGTCAAATGTGAACTCTCTAGATCTACGTCTTCGAAAATTGCACAATCGGAAGGTTACATTTTATTGAATTCCAATTTTAAAATGGCAGCAAGTCAAATTAATATTATAAATTATGTCATAGAACTATTTTTATTCATTTATTCTTTTACAACAATATTAAACTAGGAAGCTTCTACTGATTTTGCAGTGTTAACCTTTTCGAGGTAACAACTGCATAGACCACAAAGTGTGATAAATATATGTACGTTATCTTATCGCTATTATAAATTTATCGATTTTGGATGAACGTGTTTACATATGTGTGTCTATTATTACTGTATTTGCGTATATTTACCAACTTATGGGTCTGTTGCTAATCCACAAAAGTTCTTGTGGTATGTCTGTGACATTTACATTTTTTATCTCCTTTTTCGGAATTACAGCAACTGCACTCAGGTGTTTCCTTACAGCATTTTTTCTTACAGCATTTTTTCTTTGGCGATTTAGATCTTTGCTTACTGCAAGAGCATTTGCAGCATCGGCGATCGCACGGCGACGGTGAACATGGGTTTGGTATTGGACAACAGGGATTACATCTTGGGGGAAAGCATGGAGACCGCACTTCAATAGGTGGACATGGTGCACATCTAGGCAACGGTGGACAGTTAGCCCATTGCACCATTTCTTTGCATCGCTGTTCCACTTTCGATGGTGTGTCGCAAAATTCGATTTGCCAACCGATAGGTTCTGGACAGCAGCAGGGTGTGTCGGCTATAAATGCCAATCCAAATCGACCTTTAACTTTCTTCGTTTCTCCACACCAATCAGGGCAACAGTCATCTTGAAAACTTGTGTCTTCATATTCACAACAGCAGTCCCACATTACCGTGTATATTATTATTATAGTTTAGGATATTAATGTTATGCACTGTAATTTTGAAATTTATTTCGAAATAGCAGTAGAAGTGTCAAATTTTGAAGTTTGACATAGTAATCTGTCGTTAAAAATTTTTAGCAACCGACATGCGTCAATATACAGGAGGACGCGCGGGTTGGAATAAATTCATTTAAAAATTTTTTTTATGGATTGTTTTGTTTTATCGAAAAACGCTCGGATAGGTCGAATTTTATTTTTAGCTGCGATTTTTTTGATGGTAAATTGATGTACAAAGGCTAGTCCAAAAATATGTTACGACCATCAATTTTTTTTTCCAAATGGAAACGTATATTTTTTATTTAATTTGTTAATTCTGCATCGAATTCTAAGTATGTTTCATGTACCATGTCCTATCCTCAAACTCAACAGTTATCGAGAAATTTACAATTGAACATATCAGTAAAAGTGGTACTTCCGGCCTGAATTTTGAATTTTTTTTTATACAAAAGATATTGAAAATTATGTTTTAAATACCTTTATATCCGTAATGTATCTGTCTAAAAAGCATGACTTGCGAAATATTCGCAAAAAACTGATTTTCGATAAGAGTAAAAACCTACTTCCGGTAGGAATTTCGAAGAACTTTTCAAATAAAATTGTACTCAATTTTAGTTCTAAGTACATATGAATTCTTTATAAGTTTGTTTAAACTTAGTAGTTAACGAAATAACGGCAAAATTCAATTTTTTCACTGAAGTAAACTGCCACTTCCGGTCTGCCGATTTTACTGAAAATCTAATCAGATCTCAGGAGGGAGATTATATTCGTAAATACAAAATTTGGAATTGATACTTATAGCGGTTTGACCGCTATCGTGGTCACACACAGAGAGACAGGCAGACAGACAGACAGACAGACACACACAGAGACATTTTTTAAAAACCACTTTTTCGGTATCAGGGGACTTCAAAACGTGGACATCTGCAAAAATCTCGAGGTCGAAAATTTTCGTCATCACAATACTTCCTTATACTACGTATAATAAGTAAAAATGGATATAGATACAATATAATAATGTTATTTATGATTGACTTTCTCATTAAATATGAATATAATTTCTACATGAGATTTACATCTTTGGTTTATTTTTTTTAAACTTATCCCAAACAACAAAAACTAAATAAGAGGTATACCAGAATAGAAGAAGCAAAAATTACTGCAAGAACTCATAAGCACTTTGAAAATACTATGCTGTTGAAATTAGCGTATTCATAATACACATTTACTCGTACTCGAGTATACTAATCCATTTAATGAGAATAGAGGGAATATATGTTGAGTAGAGATTGTAAAATTAGTGTAAATAAACTGCTTAGAGAAAATCTCAATTTAGATTTCACTCGGACACTATGTGTTAATATTTAACTCTAAAACGAGTGGACCTATATAAACACCAGCTAGTGTAAAATATTTACACTATATTTTTTACTGTGTAAAGAAATTATGAAAATTATATACTTCCAGATTAATACTAATAATATTAATTGAGGGTTGAGACTAGAGTTAGCAGTATATAAACAAAAAGTTTTATTTGGGAAAAAGAACGTGAGTTTCGGACTTTCTTGAATATTGATATAAGAATGACCGAAATTTAATTGTCTACATATTTGCAATTTAATTTTCTTTACTTCAAGCATTCCTCGAATGCGTTACAATTTTAAGCAGAAAAACCATCGTCATTGTTATTTTATGCCCGTCGCCCAAAACAACACCGCGCTTCTGCTAGGAAATTCTAATTGGACAGTAGCAGCGGTTCGGTTTGCTTTTTGTCTCTCGGTCCCATCTCATTATCAGGCTTTTATCGCGGTCTACAGATGTATCGGTTACCGGTATTGGCGGACCTTTTCGCGATTTAATAACTTGCGTTTCTGTCAATTAATGGACGCCATTATCACACACTATCTTCTCTCTCGGCCGCTACTGTTTACAGTGGGGATCACGTCGGCACATACATAGGCATCTCCACACGCACACACGTTCAGCGAACGAGATACACAGAAGCACCATGCGAAATGTCTTTCTCGTTAATGAGGTTATATTTTTCGTTTCCTCTTCTATGTAAGCTGTTCCTTTGAATGTGTGTACACTGGGAGAAATTTGGGGTTTTAATTAAGGACGTGTTTCCCACTAATACCTAAGCATTAGGAAAAATAACTGGAATTGTGTACTTTTTTTTGCAAAATTACATCATTCCTTGCTAAAATTATGTAACTACTACTATTATTTGCATGTTAATTAATTTTTTAACGAATTTTGCATGTGTGTAGTATCAATGAAAGATTAAAATTGAGTTGCTTGTAGTTGTCAAGATAATGTGACGCTAATTTAGACTTATATAGAAGGATAGTAACAACAATAAAAGCCAAGCTTCTCATTTTCTAAGGAATCTATTTCGTTGCTTTTGATATTTTGATGATATGGTATTTATTTGAAAATAACAGTTTGTCAGCCGTTCCAAAATCTCAAGGCATTTCAATACAAGTATGAAGTAGATGTAGATCTTCTTGTAATTATAACTCTTCACAGGTTAAATTTATCACTGACTCTTTTCGGAACTGATGTCTGATGACTGAGGTTAAGCGCGTATGCTTCCTGTCGGCCACCGCTACTCTGGGAACTTCACACTCCAATACATACTAGAGGTTCACAATTTTTACGCCTCTATATATTAAAAACACTGATTTGGGCTCTAGTCCACTACGTTATCTGATGCTCCACTCTCAATATCTTACCAGAAATATCAAAGAAATATAAGAGATTTTGTGAAGAAAGTGTATTTTACATACTTCGGTGTAAAACTTGGTGACGATTATTAGTCGTGGTCTCAGATATATTGTGTTACCTTTGTGCAGAAAAATTACAAAAGCGCCCAAACGGTACGAAATAGGCAGGAACTTAAAAATTTTAGTCTAAAAATCATCAATTTAATTAATAAGAGAGAATTTTTTACCCGTACTTCCCGTCGGCAATGCGACCTGTTCTTCATAGCTGAGAAATACCTACATCTAAACCTACTTAGAAACTGGAGGATGCTCCTGAAGACTCTGAAGACAACGCTTATACCTGTGACGAAGCCTTTTAAGCAATAGCCATCTCCAACCCTTTTTTCAACTGGAACGGAATGATTTAGTCAGAGATTTTTATAGTGGCAGCAACCATGCTTTAGTGACTTTAGAGCATTCTGTGTACCTCAAAGAATGTTACGAGAATTTAGCCTTGATTCTAACCGAACTGAAATGTAAGGATCCTGGATGAATGGTATACGATGATCTGAAAATGCTACCAATGCTTCTTGGACAACAAGCAAGAAACACCAAGTCAGTACCTTGCTTCTTGTGTGAATAGGACAGTCAGGATAAGGACAATCACTGGATTAAAAAGGAAGGCCTGAAAACAAAAATGTAGTGAAGGAAACTTTAGTTGATCCCAATAAAGTCTTCATGTCTCCACTTCAACACAAGATTGGCTTAACAAAACAATTTGTAAAAGTTTTGTCAAAAGAAAGAGAGTGGTTTTAATATTTTTGACACAAGTTTCCAGGACTGTCGAAAGCAAACATAGGGGAAAGTAGGCCTAAATATTCAAAATAGTTTTTCAAGGCGAAGTGTTTGTAGTGTTGTGTAATGGGAATGAGTGAAAAAGAGACTTGAAGAACTTTTAAAGAAGTTATCAAAGAATTCATCGGGAACATTAAGGAAAAAGGAAAAAAACTAAAAATTTTCCGTGGAAAGCATCTTAACAAAATTCAAAGACTTGGACAATCCCATGAGTTTGGAAGTTTATTTCTTAAATTTCCATTTGAACTACTGTTCCGAAAATCTTGGGATTGTTAGTGTAGCACAAAGGGAAATGTTTCACCTAATTATCAAGGGGATGGAACGTAGATACCAAGGTAGGTGGAAAGTCATTGTAAGAGCGGGCTACTGCAAGATGCTCGACAGAGAAAACCCACATAGTACCTACTGGAGACAAAATGCCAAAAGGAGTTTCAGGAATGATGCAAAAGACAACATAACCATGAATGTTAGGATAATTTAGGAAATCGTTTCCAACAGTATGATAAATAATAAATTGGCAAACGACATTTAATGATATATTGTCCAGAAAATGTAAAATACGCTCTTTTCTCTCGAAATATTCACTTATAATACCATGAGTAGTCAAAGTTATGTCGATTATTTTTGTGGTGGTTACACGAATGTCTTTCATGATTGCATTTAAATACTACGAGTGCGGAGCACGAGTAGTATTCGCAATTATGAAAGACATGAGTGTAAAGCACCACAAAAATAGTAGACTCAACTTTGACTACGAATCGTATTCGAGAGACTATTCAATGAACCAAATCAATTTTTCATATTAAAATGACTCAAAATTTAGTTACACATGATTACGTTTCCATGTCAACAAAAAAAACATTTATGTTTGTCATTAAAATTTTTGGAATCGTGTTCCTATTTAGTTCGTTTCGTTGAATAAAAACTGGTGTTTCTAAATAATGGGAACTGAGAAAAGATTTGGCACGAAATCTGAAGACGAAATCGATGCTGAAATTTGCGAAAATATCCCTTGGAACACGAAGAAATCCAAAGATTCAGTATGGAGACAATTTAGTACATTTTTAACAGCAAAAGGCTATAAACTGGATCAATCTACTTCTCCTGTGGACTTAAATGTCATCTTAAAGTCGTGGGCATGTAATATGAAGAAAAAAGATGGGTCCGATTATAAAGAAGGCGTCATCAAGCACATGTGGAACGTGACGGCGAAAATGGTTCAAGAAATGTTCTTCAATAAGTGGAAAATAAACGTAAACCCGTTTTCTGATGCAATATTTAAGTCAGCACGTGACGCCAGGGATGCTACAAGAAGAAAACTGCAAGCGTGTCCTGAAAAAAGAATAAGCAACGCGGCGGCACTTACAGAACCAGAATACTTAAATATGATACGCATATTAGATGAGAGTACCCCAGACGGTTTACAGAAAAAGTTTTTCTTAATAGCATCTTACGAACTAGCTTGGCGGGGAGGAGAAGGGAGCAACTGTTTCACCTATTACTTCAAGGAGGAACTCGATAACAAGGGAAGAAGAACTGGTAGAATTGAGTATAATCCAGTATTTTCGAAAACTGCGCAGGGGGGAACTAAATCATTGACAGGCAGCAAGTGGTTGACAGAGAATAAAAGCAATACCGATATGTGTCCAGTTAGGTAACCTATTTATATTTAATTTCAAGACGGTATAATTAATATTCTTCTGTTATTTAGATTGTATTATCTACTGAAATCGAAGAGAGGAAAAAATGTGAAAACAGAAAGGATGTTTTTGACACCGAATCCGTTTTGGGATAAAGTTGAGAATGCGGTGTGGTATAAGAACAGTCCAGTTGGTATATGTGAGATCAGTAAATGGGTGAAGTTATTAGCTGAAAAAACTGGATTAGATGTTAAAAGAAGGAAGATATCAAATCATTCGGTACGCTCTTCAACTGTATCATCTCTGGCGAAAGCTGGAGTCGGAGAGCAACAACTGATGAAAATAACGGGACACCAAAATCTGAATTCCATAAAATCGTACTTGCAGCTTGATGATGAGCACCACGAGTCGATTATCACCAAAATGCGAAGAAATTTTACAACAACAAATGTGTCATGTACAACTTCGACATCTGTCAGTAATAGTGACGGTATTAAGCCACAAGAGAAAGGTACTCCCTCGGGTACTCCCAGTGATAGCTCTGTTCCAGAATGTCTGCTGCAGCACTGCAGTAATGTTAGTTTTTCTAATTGTACCTTCAATATTGTTAGTAAATGAGTTACATTAATAAAAACTTTCACTTGTTTAAAATATCCACTTGAATACCTTCTAGGAAGATATAATCGCTGAAATTTCCTGTTGCTATGATACGAAAGTAAATATTTGCTATTTTATTGGTTCATATTTGAACAATGACAGGTGAATTGAATAGTCAAGCTTATTTTGTGAAAAGTCCTTACGTAACTGAAAAAATGGATACAATAAGGAAATCTGCATACCAAACAATATAAAAACCAGTCATTACATTGCAAACACACTTTCATGACTCAAATTTTACGCTTCTGTGTTATTCCTTAAAACTAGATCATGAATTTTAATTCAATGATTCCCACTGTTAACATCCCAACAATTTATTGTACATTTGAACATTGATATTTCTAGAAACAGTTTCGTTAATTTATTGAATATAGTACTTTATGTTCATACAAATAATTTTTCAGACATATATTACGTATATTGTGATGGCTTCCTAATGTGTTTATTGCCCCCCTTTTAGCAAGTATTTCAATCTCCCAACTTAAATTAATAATACAAGCAGTGCAAAAGTATAGTAGCGGCAAAATGACTAAAAATAGGTTACTATCAAATATCGCATTTATAAAGTTAAATTAGCACTGCATAGCTATACAGGGTTAGTTAAAAGTATGGAGACGGCGATTTATTGTCGTTAATATTCATTTTAGAGAATTATGTTCAATATAAAAGTTTGTTAGGATATTTTGATCTACATTTGAGAATATTTGAAATTTTTTTTTCTTCAATTGTTTTTTAGTTACGCCTGTCCGCGTAGTTTTTTTAAATGGGAACTAGTGAATTCTACTCTACCATTCGATAGAGAATTTTTTTCTCTTTACAATAATATTTTTGTTTTTTTTTAAATTCATTTTAATAACTTTTTTTATAAGAAAAGGCCGGTTCAAGTGTTTCACAGATGTTCGGTACATCGCAGATAGACAGAAGCGATGCGATAAACTAACTTGAGCGACATAATTTTATCAGGGTTATTGTGTACGTCAAATCTTTGACAGAAATAATTCATTTGTGCAATTTGTTGCTGTTAATATTAACAATGGCGAGTTTAAGTGAACATGAACGAATTGAAATAGGTACTTATGATGTTGGATTATGGAGATAGACGCAGAAGTTTACAAGACGTTTGTAATTTATTTAATGATACGCATCCAAATAGAAATCCAATTTCGAAATCCGTTGTTGGTAAAACTTTAGGACGCTTTGAACAAACTGGTAGCGTTAAAGATTTGCCAAGGAGTGGTAGACCTAGAACAGCAAAAAGCGATGATAACAAACTGGATATTTTATTGGCTGTATCTGAAGATCCTCATTTATCAACCAATCAATTAGCGGCCAATTTCAATATTTCGCAGTCATCGATCGTGTCATTTTTAAAAAGTGAAAAGTATAAACCTTATAAGTTACACCTTTTACACGAGTTAACGGAAGATGATTTTGATAGAAGATTACAATTTTCTGAAGAAATGTTAAATATTTGCAATAATAATGAAAATTTTGTCAACAATATTCTTTTCTCTGACGAAGCTACTTTTTGCGTTACCGGTGAAGTAAACAGACATAACTGCAGATAATGGTCATCGGAAAATCCCTCTTGGTTTTTGGAGCACCATACGCAGTACCCCCAAAAGGTTATTGTTTGGGTTGGCATTCTTGGCGGTCATATTATCGGTCCCTTTTTCATCAATGGCAATTTAACTTTGGGTCTGTATTTGCAGTTATTGCAAAATGAAATAATACCTGCTTGTGCTACGCTCTATCCACATGAAAACAATGAACACCTGCCCAATGACAGTATCTGGTTCCAGCAAGATGGCGCCCCACCACATTATGGTGTAAATGTTCGTCAATATCTGGACAACGTTTTTCTCCACAGATGGATTGGAAGACGAGGAACTATTGAATGGCCAGCCCGTTCGCCAGATTTAAGTCCTTTAGATTTTTTTCTTTGGGATACGTAAAAAACAAAGTATACGAAGATAAGCCCGATAACGTAGAAGATTATATGTCTTATTCAAGACAAGTTACACAAATGATATCTTTTGATATAATTACAGCTGTAAATTTGAATTTTTTTTAATAACTGTTGTAAAATGGCATTCTTGGCGGTCATATTATCGGTCCCTTTTTCATCAATGGCAATTTAACTTCGGGTCTGTATTTGCAGTTATTGCAAAATGAAATAATACCTGCTTGTGCTACGCTCTATCCACATGAAAACAATGAACACCTGCCCAATGACAGTATCTGGTTCCAGCAAGATGGCGCCCCACCACATTATGGTGTAAATGTTCGTCAATATCTGGACAACGTTTTTCTCCACAGATGGATTGGAAGACGAGGAACTATTGAATGGCCAGCCCGTTCGCCAGATTTAAGTCCTTTAGATTTTTTTCTTTGGGATACGTAAAAAACAAAGTTTACGAAGATAAGCCCGATAACGTAGAAGATTTACAAATCCGAATTACCAGAATGATACAAGAAATTCCCCGAGATTTTTTACAGAACTCTGTTCGGGGTTTTGTAAATCGATTAGGTCATTGTCAAATTACTAATGGACGACAATTTGAACACTTACTTTAATTTACTTTGTTATTAATTTGTTTAATTTTTCTTGTAAAAGTTATTAAAATGAATTTAAAAAAAACAAAAATATTATTGTAAAGAGAAAAAAATTCTCTATCGAATGGTAGAGTAAAATTCACTAGTTCCCATTTAAAAAAAACTGCGCGGACAGGCGTAACTAAAAAGCAATTGAAGAAAAAAAAATTTCAAATATTCTCAAATGTAGATCAAAATATCCTAACAAACTTTTATATTGAACATAATTCTCTAAAATGAATATTAACGACAATAAATCGCCGTCTCCATACTTCTAACTAACCCTGTATAAAAGAATGCATAAATTTTAATTAAGTATAGACGAGGTATAAACGTATTATATATGTGCACCGAACTTTTTATATACAAATGAAAGGAATAGGCCTGGCCACCACACGACCATCTTATACTTATGTTCGTGTCAAATTATACAAATGTTGTTCTAAATTTACTTTCATATTCTTAAAAAAATAAACCCGTAAATGTGTTACTTCCGGTCCTAATTTTGAATTTTTTTTATACAAAAGGTATTGAAAATTGCACTTTAAATACTTTTTACTCATAATGTATCTGCTTAGAAAGCATGACTTGAGAGATATTCGCAAAAAACTGATTTTCGGTAAGAGTGAAAGACCTACTTACAGGAGCAATTTTAAAAAACTTTAACAAAAATTTTCTCAGATTCACTTTTGAGTACATTTATTTGAATTCTTTATAAACCTGTTTAAATCTCAAGAGGGAGATTGTGCTCGTAAAAACAAAATTTGGAATTGATAGCTATAGCGGTTTGAGCGCTATCCTGGTCACACACAGACACACATACACAGAAAGAAATTTTTTTAAAAACCACTTTATTTGTATCAGGGGACTTCAAAAGGAGTATGTCTGCAAAAATCTCGAGATCGAACTTTTTCATCATCACAATAATTTCTTATCCTGCGTATAAGAAAGGAAAAGGAGATTGATAGATATCCAATTAGCTGTGTAAGAGAGATGGTTTAGTATTTAAGGTCAACAAAGTAGATATAGTACCGAAGGAAACCATCAGATATTTGGGTGTATATTTTGATACAAAAGTTACCTTTAGAGAGCACCTAGTTAGGGTGACGGGAAAAGCTGAAGAAAGAATAGGAAAACTACAGCGCATATTGCCCAATGTCGGAGGCCCCAATATATATAAAAGGAGACTGTTGGTGGCCGTAGTGCATTCGATACTACTCTATGGGGCACAAATATGGGGAAAGGCAATGAAGGTTGGAAGAAATTTTCTCCTGATGGAAAAGGCGCAAAAGAAGGTCCTGATTAGAGCGGCTATGGCATACAGGACCGCCTCCACGGCGGCTCTGCAGGTTATAGCAGGGGTTCCACCGTTAGACCTACTGGTGCAGGAGAGGCTGCATAAATGTGGTAATAACCAAGATATGACATACAGAAAAGCCAAGGAACGTACACATAAGATGTGGCAGGAGAGATGGAATAAGAATAAAACCAAAGGACAATGGACCAAGAGGTTGATACCAGACATAGGAAAATGGAATAAATGTGAACATAAAGACGTGGATTTCTATCTCACACAAGCTCTGACGGGACATGGGGTATTTAGAGAATATCTGAGAAGGATGGGAAAGTTGGAGGATGACGCATGCATATACTGTGGAAACACCGATACGGTCGAACATACAATCTTTATATGTGGTCGCTGGAATGCGATAAGGGAGCGCACGAGGGTCGCTTTAGAAACGGAAACAACTGTGGATAATAGTCGATGAAATGTTACAATCTAGAGAGAACTGGGGCATTTTGCATAGGATGATTAAGACAATTATAAAAACTAAGGAAGAGGAGGAAAGAATGAGATCAGTTTAGAAGCTAAAGGGAGTGAGGAGCAGATAGCTAACTCAGGGCATTCATGATGTTGAAGTCTAAGAAGACGGTTCCATGGATGTCTAAGGAGAAACGCCACAGGGTGGTTTTTAGTGGGTATACCAGTTACTGCACACGTCGACTGGGAGTCCCACACTATCAAGTAGCAATAGACCTAGCACTTGATGTCCATAAAGAATTTTCCACCTACCAAAAAAAAAAAAAAAATTAGCTGTGTAAAACTTTTACTAGGATAGCATCTTCACTCCATCTTCTAATATTCTTACAGTTTGATTAAATTTACAAATTAAAATATGTAGTTACTAATAATAAAATTGTCTTATGGTGTCAACCTACTTTCTTTATGTTGTCTTTTGATCGTATCTCTTACGACGTTTATATAACTCGTAATATACTAAATCTGATAATTAGTAAACTATAATTTTTAATTATAATAAGTAATTAAGTTATCATTGAATATAAAAAACGCCAAAATATTGGCGTTTTTATATTTTGTGCTGCATTGCAATGCGGCGATATCAGTAAATTATAATAATAATTACTTTTACTTATCTTAAAAATGGAGTGTGGGCACCACACGACTTTCTTATACGTTTGTGCGTTGCGAAATGTGTCTACTAAAGTTATTCCAAATTAAGTTTTAAAGTCTGTATTTTATCAATGAAATTTTTTATAAACAGAAATTGTTCCAATTTAGGCTTTAACTACTATTGGTCGAAGATCTAGATCTAGAGTCTAGATAAATTTGTATAGAGTGCATAAATTGCGAGATATTCCCAAAAAAAAAAACTGCTGTTCAATAAGAGTAAAACTTTTATATAGGTTCGAATTTTATAATTTGTTATATACGAAAAATCTTCCAACTCGAGCTCTAAATACTTTTGTACTCCAAATAAATTCGTATAGATTGCATAAATTAAGAAAAAAGGCTTATTCCGGTCAGAATTTCGAAAAACTTTGTTGCGATAGAATTTATTTTTTGTACATATAGTATAGTATAGTAGATTATACCCATTATACTGATAAATATAGAGTTCAGAATTGATAGCTATAACCGTTGCGCCACTATTGTGGTCACAGACTTAGAGCAGAGAGAGAGAGAGAGAGAGAGAGAGATTTTTTTCGGTGTCAGGGGACTTCAAAACGTGGACAATTACAAAAATCTCAATGTCGAAAGTTTTTGTTATCACACTACTATTAATAGGAAAGTAAAGAAATGAGGACAATATTGGAATATGTCTTCGATTATTGACATTTTGGCGGCGTAAGTCTTGTGAAAATTCTCTTTAACAGTTTAATATAAGAAATAATTTTTATAAGCGGAACAATATTTAGTTATTTATCCTTTTATAAAATACAAACATCTTACTAACGATTTGGTTCAGTTTCTTTTTCTTTAAAACCGTAAATATAAATACATATACAATATAAGCAAAATAAGCTACGCATAACAAAAAACAGTTCTAACAATACCTGTAGGAGATGTGGCAGAAATAATGATGTTTGTGAAGAGTACGGCTCTATTAGTCCATATTTATTGTGTGTATAACGAGAAGAGTCTGACCATCCGAGCACATGACGACAGACTGGTCAAGGAAAATAGGAAATAGCCTCTGGGAATCTAACAAATGTACTGTTCATTCTGCTATATTTAACTCAACAATATATACACACTCATATATGTACCTTATGAACGACTGGGACTCAAGTTATGCCCAAAAGACCGTTATTAGAATAGATGTATATTTCAATAAATATGTGTGCATATAAGCCATTCTGGCTCAAGAGGTAATTTCGTATTTGCTTAATTTAGAAACCGGAGTAAGATGTTTGTATTAATGGTTCACTTGCTATAATACTCTATTTGACTTTATAGAAAAAGTCTGTAAATATAATCCTTATATGATATACAAATGATATAATTACAGCTGGAAATTTGAATTTTTTTTAATAACTGTTGTAAAATGGGTGTACAGTTCTTACAGTCTTTAACTCAAGACATAACCAAAAACCCAATCTTTCCACAACCTCTAGTTTTAGAGTTATAATCATTCTGCGCTAGTAGATAAACAATAATATCGTATTTAAAAGATTTGTTATACAGGAGTTATAAAAAGAAATAGATAAGTACAAAAATCTTGACATAGCAAATACTTTAGTGTTTAATTAGTATCAAGAATACAAAAACACTTACTGCGCAGAAATGAAAATCGCTGACTCGTATATTCAATACTCATTTCATACAAAAGTTGATTGACATCAGTACAGTAACAGAATTTTTTTTAGACTTTGTAAAATGAACTGAATTTTTCGTAACAATTCTTCAGTACAGAGATTCTTGTAGTGGAATTTAAAGATTCCATTCTTTTAATCGAGATCCAAAAATTATTGATTTTTCTTTGGTTAAACCCAAAACCCGTATCAAATCATTCAGATCTAATTGAGTAATGAGATGTGGTTTGTCGGAAGGAACATACATCAGATCACTTGAAAATGACACATTCGAAACATCGTTTATATCTTCCTCGTCCGTGGAATTTGCAGAAGAATTTGAAAGCCTTTGAGTTGGAAGCTCACAATCAGTTCTTTTCAACGGTTTGCTTACAGATGAAATGTCTGGATACATTATTTTGTGTTTCTTTGTTTTTGAAAACCTTTCAATTTTTACAAGACTGGTTCATGCCAAATCATTGGCCTTTCGGGCAGGACTTCAGTAGAATTCTTGTTTTCGTCTCACTGAGTTAATTTGACATAACAGGAAATACAGCATATACAGGGTTTACTATCCGATTTTAAAAAGCGAAATATAAAATAAAATGGTTAAGTAAATACTATCAATTGGCGTAATCAAAATATTATTAGGAACAAAAAGTTTGAACATGCGATAGTCAATTTTTTTTTTATAAATGGCAACGAATATTTTTAATTAATGTTTCGGATAAAGAATGTTTTCCTGATTTTGATGATGTAGAACACGTCAATTTTTCAACATAAATTTCAAGTGTGCCGTGAATAGCAATCAAATGCATCAAGTAATAAATACTGTCAATTAGGATGTAAATGTTAATAAATACTGTCATTGTGACATTTGTGTATCGGTGTGACATTAGTTCAACATTCTGATTCTTTCTGTGAGTTTAATTCATCATTAACATGGATAGCAATCAACTGACCGACATGTTGCAAGTATACTTTGAATGTAATCGAAATAGTGCTGAAGCTGTGAGACTCTACAGTTATCGTTATCCGACAAGAAAGGTTCCAGACCGTCGTAAATTCGGAAGAGTCGAACAGAATTTAAGAAAATATGGAGGCTTCAAAATGCCAAAAAGTAAGAGTCGACAGTTTAAGGAAAATACAGAATTGGATGTTCTTTTATGCGTGGAAGAAAGTCCATGGACTTCTACTCGGAGAATTGCAAATGAGGTCGGCATATCGCACCAAACAACACAAGCGATACTCAAAAAGCACAAGTTCATACCATACATATCTCAAAAAGTACAAGCACTATTGGAAAATGTTCATGGTCGAAGAATGCAATTTTGCAACTTTTTCTTAAATGTTACACAACGAGATCGTAATTTTTATCGAAAAATTATTTGGTCGGACGAATGCAGTTTCAGTAATAATGGCATTTTTATCAGAAAGAACAATCGATGTTGGAGCCAAAAAAACCCAAGAATTATAATTGAGAATAATTTTCAGCAAAGATTCAGTTTAAATGTATGGTGCGGTCTTTGGGGTGATCGATTAATTGGCCCATTTTTCATAGATGGCATCTTAAATCAAGCAAAATACCATCAACTATTGCGTGAAAACATTACAAACTTTTTAGATGATTTGCCAATTGCCGAGCTAAACAGAATGTACTTTCAGCAAGATGGCGCCCCTCCTCATAATGCCTTAATAAATGTTGAATGGTTAAATGCGACATTTGCTGAGAGGTAGATAGGGACCAATGGACCAATTCAATGGCCCGCTCGTTCGCCCGACCTTACGCCGCTGGATTTTTGGTTATGGGGCAATCTTCAAGATCAGGTTTATTTTACTAGTCCGGAAAATATAGACATTTTACGGCAAAGAATTCTGAATCCTTGCCGCGAAATACCTCCTAATTTTATACTCAACGCCACTAATGGAGTAATTAGAAGGTGTCAACTATGTCTTCAACAAGGCGGCATACAATTTGAACAATATTTGTAGATAAGTTTCGTATTTATTTGTATTTTTTTAAAATTTCCATTCCAATAAAATGATATTAACCACGGCACACTTGAAACTTATGTTGAAAATTGACGTGTTATACATCATCAAAATCAGGAAAACATTCTTTATCCGAAACATTAATTAAAAATATACGTTCCCATTTAAAAAAAAAATTGACCATCGCATGTTCAAACTTTTTGTTCCTAATAATATTTCGATTACGCCAATTGATAGTATTTACTTAACCATTTTATTTAATATTTTGTTTTTTAAAATCGGATAGTAAATAACGGAGCTACGGCTTGGGGCGTTTTTTGTCAGCCACCCTGTATGTGGTACCCATGTTTTGTCGTGATTTTTAATTTTGAAGCCAAAATATTGTTCATAACCTCTTTCAATTAATTACCCATGTTTTGTCGTGATTTTTAATTTTGAAGCCAAAATATTGTTCATAACCTCTTTCAATTAATTCACTTAAACGCTTCTTTTGCGATTTTGTACCATATAATCCACAAACATAAAAAAAACCGCCCGGCGAATTTTTACAGTGTCTTGCACGGTTTTTCAATCTTGAAAATCACACGCAACACAACTTGTGGAACACTGCTTCAAACTTTTTTAATTAAGTCACAATTCAGTGACATTTCGTATGTCTCTTGCCAGACCGTGTCAATAACTGAACAATAAATGAATCAATACGGCTGCAAGCCTTCATATATACACGTATCGATTCCAGAAATTTCCATTTCAATATATTCCGCGATGATTAATATTAGAATTCTCTACTTCTCTCTGGAATGCGTGACGTCGTTTTTGTAGTTGCCACTGCTCATTACAGTATAGCCATAGGGTATAGCCACGAACCTGCTCGATCTCCTTAAAATATTTTTTTAATTTTTTAAATCTTACGTTAATCTTTGTGAAAACAGATCAAAATGTTGTTTTGAAAATGTGACGTGACAAGCTATGTTACAGTCGAAAGCAAAAAAAAGTAGACAAAAATACAGGTTTCTGTCATAAACTTTCTAAAAATGATTAGTGTAATAGCGGCTTCATAGCTACTTGTCAATGCTTGGTTATCTATCAAAATTGACAACCTTACATTTGGTATTAAGCTATTATAAAGATGCCTTCTATAAATGAAGATATTAAAGTCAATGTTATTGCAGATTTGAGTAACGGTTTCAAAATACATGAAATTACGGAAAGAAATAATATAAATACTTTTAAAATTATTAAAAAAACATAGAGATCACCACAGATTTTGAAGAATTTTTGGTTCTGGCCGCAAAAGACTATCAACAGCTGAGCAAGACCGCCACCTCACAAATGTGCTTATTGAAATTAATTTTCTTCGGTAGTGAATGCAGTAATTAGTATTTTGATTCGTATTAATCAGATGAGAAGATGTTTTGATAATTATTTGATATTCCATAGGATAATGACTTGACAGAATGACAAGTAAATAAAGCCAAATTTACAAAGTCGAAGATATTTTGTCTACTTTTTTTGCTTTCGACTGTAGAATACAGTGTTTACGTTTAAAACAATGCAAAATACTAAAATTTTGGACTGTTAGGTTAGTTATGAAAGTCGTGTCGGCTAGTGTTATATTCATGGATTGAAAACTATAATCCTCCCTATTGCAACTGATAAAGTTAATAGCGAAATTAAATCTTAAATATTTCGCCGTCTGTGAAATTCGAACTCGCGCCTTAAAGTCAGCCGGAATCTGCGTGTTGCCCATTCCACCAAGACGGATATGTGAGCTCGATATCATGATTAACATCTTAAATTGTATTAAAAGTTTATCGAAAATTATAATCTACTCAATTGCAACTAATAATGTTAATAGTGAAATTAAATTTAAAAAATACCCCCATCTGTGTAATGTTTCATTTAATTATCATGGATTTCTGAACAGTTTAACATTAATTGAGCTTGTTGTTAAATCATACTGCTCACTTTTTCAAATTAGAAACGTAAGTTAAATTGTAATACTTAACACTACCCAACAACTTTATTATCAGCAACACTTTTCTAATTGTTTTAAAATTATTAATATTAATTACCTATTGTAAAGTTAATGTTTAAAGTGTTATTTTAAAGTTTATTTCAATAAAAATACAGAAATTATTTCTTTTAGGAACAAAAAGATGGCGTTACATAAGGATCAATATTTTAAAGTTACTAGAATCAAATTCAACAATGCGCAGCGATAGCAGATACAGTTGGCTTTGCAAAACTAATAAATATTAATCCAATTAGAAATAAAAGTAAAACTCTTAATTGAGAAATCAAATATCGCAAGCGCGGTCCAATAGTCAGAGGTAACTAAAACTAAAGAACAGCCAAATTAGCTATAGATTATCAAATATGTAATGGCAACAAAATGAATTTTCAAACGTAACAACTTATTTATTCTAGCACATATTGAGTTATCTATATTCAAAAATGTCTTTAATTAAGAATAAAGCTTTTGAAAAATCTTCCCTTTGTAGAATATTTCACACTTATCAGTAGAAAAATACCGATCGGAAATCCTCTCTTTTTTTCAATTTCCATTCTTATTTTTCTCTCTTGACTTTTTTCACTTCAAAGTTCTCTCCTACGATGGGAGAAATTTACTTCAATCGGCCGCGTCCGAATTGATTCGCATATGCGCAAAGTTTTTCGTGTGATAAAAGTAAAAAATTGAAATCAATTTATATTTAGTGGCTTCGGCCGGGCACCGCCGCCAAATCTTGTTTGGTCTGCTAGGGACCCGTAGCCGCTTTGGTTTCCTCCTTTCAGTCGGGGCACGTCCGCCAATCAATCAACTCGAATTTTCATATCCTCTTACTCGCTTTTCTTCTGGTCCATGTTCGTTTTATACTGATTGAAAAATAATAACGCTCCGTTTATACGAGATCTTTATGAATTATTCGTCCAACAACATCAATAACTTTATTGCATCCGTGCGTCTGTGTCTGTGTCTTACCACAATACCACAACTCACACATCGTCTACACCTATACGAGGATCTGTCAAAAAAAAGTTTTAGATTTTTAAACTTCAGCAAATAACACTGAATACAAATATTTGAAGCAGTCACAGGAAGTTTTTATTGTGGCATGCAAAGAAAAAGAAAATGATTTTTAATGGAAATAAATTAACAAGAAGTGATGCGTTCTTGAATGATTTAGGTATATTCAATACAAAACAGTGTAACAAACTACCAAAATCTGAATTAAAAACCTTATCTGATGTTTGATATTGCCTCCTACTTGTATTCAAAAACGTTTTATAAATGTTGTTGGAATTATATTAATACACTGCAGTCTTTTTTATTCCTACCATTGCTTTTCGATTGTGAGACGGGGAAGTCAAATATTGTGCTTATAAGTACGTAAAAATAAAGCAGTGAATAATTGTAAGATCTGATCTGTAATGAAAACTAACTGGTATATTATCAAGAAATGTTTCCGAATGAGCACGGATTTGTTGAGCTACATAATATGCATATATGACATGATAAAATTAAGTTCTAATTGGGCAAATTTTTCAATAGGTTAATTATCATTCATCATTAAAAAATAGTTAATATACTTAATATATTTTATCATTTATTGTTTAGTTAAAAAAGGATGTCTGGTTCTCGGCCTTGTCCACATTGCTAAATCATCAACAAATTTTGGGTAGAAGTGATATATTCAATAATTAGACGTCCTTCCATTCAGCCATATAATAAAACCGACTTTTTAAAAAGATGTTTCTAATAATATTAATGACTAGCCGTTACAGGCAACTTCACCCCCAAATCGGTTCAGTGCAAAATAACGGTTATGTCCATCTTTTATACATCAAGTAATAGTACAGCTTTCAGTTATGAAATATCAAAATGAAATTCAGAACACAAATAAACAGAAGTTCAATGCCTATTTGACAGAAATTAGTTTTTAAAATAAGGTTTCTAAAATTGTATTGTGATGCAAATTTGGCCAACCTCGAGGGTGAAATGTAGGAGCAAATAATTTTATTTATAAGAAAATACTCCCAACAAATCCTTCTTTATTTTTTATATTCAATTTAATGCACATAAATAATAAAAAAATCCTGCTGAATATTTTACTTGAACAAATACCTTACAACGGCGGAATTTACACTAGCGCATATGGCGCCTTCCCCTTGCGTCCTACCTCACAGCAGTTAGTCGGCATCACTAAGTAAGACTCTTAATGCTGTCAATTCGTGAGACATACCACGTTGTATTGCACGAAAGACGCTATACTCTCCGTCAATTTTGACGTTTCCCGGCTAGTATCAAACATGTCCTCAAACCAATCCTATGCATGTTGTAACGGTACAGACCATTTCAGTTATTAATTTTATAATTTTAATTTTTTAGAATTTAATTAAGTATATTCTGTTATTAATATTTTGAAGAAAAATAATATTTAAAATCAATGAATATGTTATGGTATTATTAAGTAAATATTAGTCATAACATAAGCTTAGTGTGTATTTAGTTCTGAGAACCGTGGCGCCGAATGTTTACAACAGTGAAATAAACGCTACAGTTGTGATAAACATTCGCCTACGTAAAAGAGTGTGTATGGGAAACTTAAGTGGAAATAACCGAACTATATAGAGAAAGGGGAACCATAGACACTTTTATATAAAATAGAAACACGCGCTAAAAACGAGAGAGTCAACCGCTAGACTTCATTCGAGTCGGAAAGTTAACTCCAAAGTCGGAGGGATTTGACTGGCTGGCTTCATAAAGAAGTCGTCAAACCCCGACTATCAGAAAATTAAGTAATATACATTAAATGTTCTATAAAAAGGTGAACCTAAAACTCCTATAATAAATTCGATAACAATCATAAGAATTGTTATTTGAAAAATGGTGATTAAAGTAGCACTTAAAGAGTAAATGTGCACAGTGTTAAAAGTTTAATAAAAAATATATTGTGCTCCAGTAAGCAGAGCAAGTAGCTTCGTCACTACAGGATCGTGACCACTAAACCAATGATTCCGATGAAAACATCGCAAGAAAAAGAAGATTTTACTGAAGATAGACATCGCTGAAGAGCGAAGAAAGAAACGTTATTATAAGGTATTTTTAAAAGATTATTGTAAACAAAAGTATTCTTGAATGATAATGAATAGTTAAAGATTATGAAATAAATTTTAAATTGAAATTAACATAATAAAGTTGATAAATACATACCATCTCCGTTCTATGAAGGGGGATGTAATTTGATCTGTATTAATATTGTGGTGTATTTATATAATAGTACACAAAACCAGCCTACGTAGTAAATTCTAGCATCCGTTGTTTATGTTAGACTACGTCGAATAATATACATAAAAAACCTATGGCCATTAATTATTAATTTGTAAAAATGTATTAAAATAGTCTTTAAATATATTTTATTTCTTGTGTTATATGTAAAAAGTAGTTATATACAGTGCCCGCGGAAAAGTCTGCAGCATATGGAAAAAAAATTTACTCTTTTAATTTTTAAAATTATTTTTTTGTAGTTTGTTTTTGCATAATTAGAAACCAAAAACTAACCTAAAATATTTAACATATCGCATTTGCTTCAATGCGTAAATGTCATTTAAAAATTACCAACGTCCAAACGTGCCATTATTTGTCAAAATATAAGAAGATGCCATAAGAAAAAGTTGTTTGTACTTTCGCGGACATCCTAAATCCAAAGTTTCGTACAAAAATTTTAATTTTAATTTTTTTTCCATAATTTTGTAAAAAAACGCCTGTATATTTTTTAAGTGTATTTTTCTCTCGAATTCTGATAAAAACCTATGTTACCATGTAATAAACAAAAAAAAAGCAATTTGTATTTCAGAATAAGGTATATTTTTTTTAAATAAAAGATTTCGTTAAGAAAAGTGGAGGAGATTCTTGGACTATTTTCATATTTTCGTATATTAAAAATGTTTATTTTTCAAACATAATGGTCAAAAAACCTAGAAAATAACACTAGTTGTAAGATAAGAACATGTTATTGTAATAGTAAGTATTTAAAATTCAATAAAAAGACTAAAATGTCCCAAGGTTGGGCACCATATGTAATAGTAAGGCCTTAAATAATATAAAATAATATAAACTTAAATTTAATAGTGAAATTAAATTTAATAAAACTGATTTATTAATGAAATGAATAAACTTAATAAAATGACTTATTGAATGTTCCGCGTACTTTAGCTCAGTTAAATAGTTCGGTTTAGCATAAGACTCTTAATTTCAAGACGGTTCAGGTATTTAGACACTAAGATTATTGTCCTGCACGTACTATTACTTCTATTTTATATTCCAAATTTCCTATAGTAAGGTAGACAAATAATACGCAAAAGAATATTTAAACATATCTAATATATTGATTAAAAACACCATCAACACAGATCAGGTTACAAACAAAGGTTATAGAAACAAAATACAATTCAAAGGGTACAACACGATACAAATTACGCATTAATTACAACATGGGCACATATAATAAACGACAATGCAATGACGCTTTACCTCTACAGTATACCATGGATTTAATTAGATGCTAATTGAATTGTTTTATAAAAAATAAAAACATGCATGATATAGGCCTTTAATTCAAATTACGGTGGGTACCTGATATGATGCTTTGAACGCCGCTGGGCCGGTATTTTCACGGGCAGCTTTCCCAAGGTAGACTGAAATCATCGTCTTCTTTTCTGGAGATACGACACACACTTAAGTATTAATAGAACTTTTACTTCACTTGACCCACTATTTGTTTTATTAAAACTTATAACAGTTTTCTCAGTAGGCTTTTCTTTTTACTTTTTACTAGTGCGTAGAATTACTTGTAAAGCACTGTTAACCTGTGAGAAGCGTTCCCTCTTCTTGGGTGCGGTCTAGTGTTATTCTATTTAACACGACCTGCGAACCTATTCATGCGCCGGCTAGGGAACGTCTGTCTGCCTACTCCTTGCTTAAGGCACGCCACGCCGTATTCTTACTCGGGGTTTCCCCGGGCCACCTATGTACTTTACATTTCTTCATCACATTCAAGGTTCCACGTGTCGGTTGCACACAAACGGTTTCTTATTTATGTCGCATAACTTCCTGGCTGGCTGCGATAATATTGACGCCACTTATGTTTTTCATTCTTTCACACCGATACACCTACGCACTATTTCTCTTTTACATATACAGCATTTATATATGAACATTTTAAACAGGAATATAATAATTTAATACATATAAATGCATAATACATGTTTCCCGATCTGTGTTGATTCATTATTTACCTTAATATAAATATTTTGGATGTTATATTATATGTATATTTTATTCATTATATACAGGGCCTACCGTTACATTATGTACCTAGCTTTGTCTGTTTTAAGCAAAATTTCCTTTAGTATCTCTAAAGCAGGAAATAACAAGCTTATTCTTAAACTTCGATAAATTCACAAGTAGGCCTAGAAAATAATTGCAAATTCTAGACATAAACAACTAAATAAATGTCAGTTTTGTGTATTTCTCTAATAGATTTGTTTTAAAATGTTATCCATGGAAGAAAAAATAGAAATCATTTTAATTCACGGAGAAAATAGAACCAACAGGGATACGGCAAATATTTTTAATCAAAGACACCCTAACAAATTCGTTTCGCACTCTACTGTTGGTCGTATTGTAGATAAGTTCAAGTCATCCGGTTCAGTTCTAAATGATTTTAAGAAGCCACATGTAAACTGGCAAGTTCAGCAGCATGAAGAACATGTATTATTAGATGTAGTAGAGCATAAAACTACATCAATTGCTGCTATTTCCAACAGAACTAGGGCAAAAGAGACTACAGTGAGAAAATTTTTAAAGAAACATAAGTACCGTCCATTTAAGCCAAAATATGTCCATATACTAAAAGAACGAGATTTTAACGCAAGATTTGATTTTTGTATGTGGTTTCAAGGAGAGCTCGAAGAAAACCGTCGTTTCCCCAAAGAAATCATGTTCTCGGACGAAGCAACGTTCTCTTCCAATGGAACGGTGAGTTCGCAGAACTGCAGATGGTGAGCTGATGAAAACCCTAACTTTATCATCGAATGCAGGGACCAATATTCTTTTAAAACAAATGTTTGGTGTGGTATTTTTTATGGTAGATTGATTGGACCCTATTTTTTCCACGAAAATTTAAATTCGCAAAGGTACTTGAACTTTCTCATGACCGAAATAACCGATTTAATTGATGGTATGGTATTGGAAGAAAGATCTGTCCTATGGTTTCAGCAAGACGGCGCATCTATACATAGTACACTGGCGGCGAGGAGTTATTTAAATCAATTATTTGGGGACAAATGGATTGGCAGATATTCAGCGTATCCATGGCCAGCGAGATCCCCTGACCTAACTCCGTTAGATTTTTCCTTGTGGGGGCATCTAAAAGAGAAAGTGTACCGCAAACGACCATTTCGAAACATTAAACGTCTAGAAAACACAATACGTGACGTTTGCCTAGAAATTCCGGCCACATATTTTGTAAACATTACAAGAGAGTTCTCTAGAAGGATCATCAAATGTATTGCAAGAGAAGGGAGACATACAGAAATGTAGTATTGTTAACATTTTTTTATTCATTTAGTTTAACTGTATAGTAACGGTATTTTTGTAAAATTGGAATTGTTGACTACGCTTACTTGTGAATTTATTTAATTTTAAGAATTAGAATTGGTTTTTT
Source organism: Amphimallon solstitiale (assembly GCA_963170755.1). Taxonomy (NCBI): domain Eukaryota; kingdom Metazoa; phylum Arthropoda; class Insecta; order Coleoptera; family Scarabaeidae; genus Amphimallon; species Amphimallon solstitiale. Next base: position 118,581,338 of record OY720679.1, read on the forward strand.
TTGAAATTAACTTAGTTGAAATAAAATTACTTTTTTTTCTCATTTTTAAAAGGTTATTTTCTAGCTTTTTTTACCATTATGTTTTTTAATTTATTTTTAATGGTACATACGAAAATATGAAAATAGTCCAAGAATGTCCTCCACTTTTCTTAACGAAATCATTTATTTAAAAAAAATATACCTTATTCTGAAATACAAATTGTTTTTTTTTGTTTATTACATGGTAACATAGGTTTTTATCAGAATTCGAGAGAAAAATACACTTAAAAAATATACAGGCGTTTTTTTACAAAATTATGGAAAAAAAATTAAAATTAAAATTTTTGTACGAAACTTTGGATTTAGGATGTCCGCGAAAGTACAAACAACTTTTTCTTATGGCATCTTCTTATATTTTGACAAATAATGGCACGTTTGGACGTTGGTAATTTTTAAATGACATTTACGCATTGAAGCAAATGCGATAAGTTAAATATTTTAGGTTAGATTTTGGTTTCTAATTATGCAAAAACAAACTACAAAAAAATAATTTTAAAAATTAAAAGAGTAAATTTTTTTTCCATATGGTGCAGACTTTTCCGCGGGCACTGTATAAATTCATTGGTTTTGAATATACGAATTGTTTAAAGTTTTACAATGGTATTTTTTTTAATTAAATATAATTAATGTTTAGGAACACCGTAATCATTTCTTATTAATCCAAATCGCCCTGAGATAATCTGATTTGAGTTTAGCCGGCAAAGCAAGTTATTTAAATTTTATTTTATTAGATTTAAACTCTACAATTTTATTAAATTAAAAATAAGGGGGTTCCATTACATTATGTCGCCCAACTTTGGGGCAGTTTTATTCATTTTAATTAAAATAGAAGTGGTTCCTTTACAATGTTTTGTATGCTTTGCAGATGTTTGTAAAAAATTATTTATTAGATTATGAATATTTTACCATAGTTTGAAGTAAAATCACAAAGATTTAATGTCTCAAAAAAGAAAACATGATAGTTATTATTACATTATATTACTATTTTACACATACATAATTAACCACATTATGTAAAAGTACATGAATGTTTTATTTCAATACGTCAAGCTTTCAATTACTATTATTTTAAATAATTATTTTTTTCAACAAATATAAATTGCAATCCACAATTATTGAAATACATTTGCGTTTCTATTCTATGTTGGATATAACATGATAAAACAATAGATGTGATGTATGTAATTTTTAATTTATGGTTCATACATTGGATGCGCAACTGACAAACAAATCCAATATTTACTTATAGCAATTATAACCGACAAAATTAAAATTCAGTTCAACGAGATTTTACGTTTTTTGCTCAAATTGCGGATCTCAAACTTCAAAGAAGCCGAAAATTTTGCTCTTTCTGATTTAGGGGTATTCTTCTGAGTAGTAAGTAGGTACAAATAAATCTATTGACCATACCTACAACTACATTAAATATATATGTTACATGTTCCTTTTCTACTAAAGATTCCAGTTGTCATTATTGATTTCTTATCAGCGTATATATAGATCTTATCAGAAGACAAATATAATACCACATTATTCATGTGAATAACAAATAGGAGCAGTCTTAGTATAGATTTTTGTGAAATGCCCTTTTCTGCATTCTTCATGTTAGGTAGTATAGTTCTACGGTTGTCGTTGATGTCTTCTTGGTTATTGGGTTGAACGCGTGTTGCCGTATTTACTTCGGCTGCCAATCTTTTGTCAACTATCCTTCTATCAATTCTTTAGTGTACAGACCCCTGTGTGAACCCAAAGCTCTACCCCATGGCTTTAACATATACCAAAATACTTAATCCAAAACAAATACTTAATTTAAACTGTCGGCAAAACCATTTGGCGATATTTTAAATCCACTTCTAGAACAACACCGACTCAAACTGACATACATAAACTTTAGTTACTTTATCTCCACGGCATATGCAATCATATCAGCAAAATGATTATTTTCAAATCTCATTGCAAATTATCTGAGTTTCTTTGTTCTGTTAAAAACAAGCAATAACTTCAATTCTACGGCATGCTCCGAATTCGATGTTCATGTAGCAGTGTATACATCGATCGGTCAGCAGTCGTGTTCCCGAGCATGCCGGATCAGCATTTAATAATAATAATAATAATAATAATAATAGAATTTATTGACAAGAAAATAAATACACAATATTACATACTTATACCATATGGCCAAAAGGTAACACCTTCAGTTAAGCCGTAGGGGCGCTCTGATCTTCCAGGTGTACCTGAACAAATGAAGAGAGAGAGGGAGGAAAATTATTATAAAGTAAAATAGTATATAATATAATAATAAAAACAAATACAAATTCCAGTAAAGCTCTAGCAAATGAAAATGAAAAAAAAAGTAAATAAGTTAAAGCAAAGTATAACTCAATACTGTAGATCAGCGACCCTCGGCCGAAATCAGACCATCACTAATATATCGCTTCAGTTGAGATTTGAAGGAACATATTCTGTCTTGCACACATTTAAAACCAGTCACCACATCTGTTCAATTCCACGAGAATCCTAAGGATAGAAAGATAACCATTACTATAGACGCAAAATCCAGGAATCTTACAAACATTTCAACAACTTAAATCGAGACTAAGAAATCAATTTTCACTACTCCTAGATGTCCATCATTTAAACTCAGCTCAACCGTAATATAGAGGCTCCATTGAATATCAAAGATCCAGAAAAATAAAATTCCAACGAGACAACAATTAACAACATTCACTGTCACCGTTCGGAACTGATGAAATTAAAGAAGCCGTCCGCAAATAAAACCATCGAACGGATTCTTATTTTCATGATTCTCAATTATTAAATTTTTTTTTGAGAAAAGCGCAAGCACCATCCTAAAACCGAGTAAAAACCCCACTAAACCTAATATCTTCTGACCTATGTCCCTACATTGTCTTCTGTATCAAGTGCTTGAATGAATGATCTATAATATTATTAGTGAAACTATAGATAAGGCTTTCATTACGGAACAAACGGCTTTTTGGCCTGTTATATTATGCTTTCAAAAAATCTTGCACCTTGCTTAAAATGTATAAAATGGTTATGAACAAAATATGCTTTTATTGCTTATGCTTATCGAAGGTCACGGCAGCAATTAAGCATATCAAATTAATATTCTAAATATATCAACAAGCAAAGAATTAATCTTTACGAAATTTGTATGATGTTATTTGCAGAATAGGCGGCTCTGTGAGACTCTTGAGGAAACGACGAGCAGATAGCAAACATATAACATGGTTTGACTCAAGGCAGTGTACTTGTCTCCTTTTTAATATTTATACCAACAACCAACAATGGAATATCGATGCTAAATACTTTATCGACGCCTACCATTGCCATCCAGGGCTCCAGTTTTGCGGAAGTACAAGAGAAAGTGATACGAGGTCTGGATAGTTAGGGAACCTATTACCAATAGAAACACATGATGCCTAATCCTAGAAAAACTCAAGTTTGCGCTTTCCAACTGAGACATAAACAAGCTACTAAGAAACTGGGAATAGTATAGTAACAATAAGAGCTCCAGCATTATGTAAACCGTATGTATCTGGAAGGGAAGTTCAACCGAACATTAATCTTTGAACAACAGTTTAATTATACCAAGCAAAATGTTTTTGCCAAAAGTAATGTCTTCCCAAAACAAAAACAAAAACAGACCACGAGAATGCCAATCGCAAATTCTTCGTATTTCAGGTATGGTTCTGTGTATATCGGCTGCTGAATATGCGGCACCAGTCGCGAATTTAGCTCATGCAGAACATGTAGATATACCGCTCATCATATTAGGCTGTTTAAAACCAAAACCAACAAAGAGGCAATACCCTCTTGTGGACCTTACTTCACCAACAATTAGAAGACAAGTTGCAGCACAAGTCGGCGCAAGAACTGGTAGAAAATCCAAGGTATTTCTTTTTAATTACCAACTACATATAAGCAGACTTCGACCAAGAAAGGGCTTTCTTTCAGTGATAGAACCAATCGCCATGAAGTTAGTGGACTATCGCATATGAATGTGGAAAAAGCACCTCGGCCACTAATCAAGCTAAACGAAGAATTCCTCGATTTCAATCCAAATGTCATTCTTGCTAACAACAAAGCTATCCAATAAATAAATATTGTAAGTTTTTTATTTGAATGGTGTTACCGGAGAAGAAAAGAAAGTTGAATTATTGTAATCTACTGGTTACGTACGATAGCATTAAATTGGACAATTCCCCTTATTCCATAATAGTAAAGTTTGTCCATTAGCAGGTGTGATTAGATTGAACAATATCATAAAATTAGATTTATGTTAAATTGTACTCATAAATTGTTCAACCACTATAAACTATGTAGTATCGCCCTAAGATATTTGTTTTTCCTGAAAAGTACCTACAAATAAAAGATCTTTCAAATACTGTACATGATATTCTTTGTAGTACGACAAACTTTATGAAATATCTATGAAGTCAAATATAACCTGATGACCAGACTATATTTTCTTCCTTTAAATGTTGTTATTTGTTGTTAATTAAATAGGTAGGTTGATAAGTGCGATGTTTGCCGAGTGGAATTTCAGAGAAGAGAAAGAACGGTAAAGTGTTTCGTATATGAGAAAGAGAGACATGGTAAATGCACTGCAATCAGTGACGAAACAGCTAAGAAGTTGAGTGACACGGATATAATTACATATTTATACGATATTTGTCGTAAAATGAAAGTGTGTCAAACAATGAAGGAAATGGAACAAAAACTTAATGATTGGCTCCAAACAATATCAGAACAAAATGTATTGATTCACAAAATTTTATAGTTTATTTCGAACACCGAAAATAAGACAGAAAAGAAGACAATATAGCGATCTATTGAAAAAGAAAAATTATGTGTTAATGGTTAAACCTAAAAAGGATGATCAAAAATCACACGAACCAAAAAAGCACTTGGAATTGAAACAATAAAAACTGTTGGAAAAGGTAGTATCGCTATTAACTGTATTGATAAAAAAATTAAAAGAAAAAATCATAGATGCAATTGGAAATAAGTATGTAGTTTCTGAACCGAAATTAAGAAATCCCAAAATAATAATTACTTGTTATTGATGAAAACAATGAAAAAGTGTTAGACGGGATTATTAGGCAAAATGACTTAACATATGTAGACAAGGACGTTTCAGATAAAATTAAAATAAAAAAAAAGTACTTAGACAAGAAAAAGAAGAAATATGGAAAAATTATTATTATTTGTTCAACCGGAGATGTACTTCAGCATCATAGCCAGGCCACAAATAAATGTACGAAGGAAAAATGTTAGACGAATGCACACCTACTAATAGCTAGATGTTATAAATGTGCAGGGTATAATCATTTTGCTAAAGAATGTAAAAATGTGGAAACATGTGTTAATTGTGCTGGTAGTTATTTGACAAACAAAAGTGATAGCGCAATTATATATAAGTGTATAAATTGTGTAAGAACAAATGCTAAATTTAAAATGGATATTGACACTAATGACAGCATTTGATAGAGACTGTATACATTACATACGAATAGTAGATAAACGAAAAACAAAAATATGTAGCAATTAGATTGTAAGCAGGATTGATATGCTCAGTAATGATTAAATTTTAGTTTTTAAGTGTTAAGAACATTAGAATATTTGAACAATTAGTGCGTAATTATATTATAGAAAAAGCTTTACTTTCTAAGTAATTTATTTGTATATTCTAATAGAAATTGCTAATAAAGATTATTATTATTATTAATTAAAATTAACGTGTTGTATTTTTTAATTAAAAAGAAAACAACTCGTTTCACAAAAAATATGAATTATTTCATACAGTATATGCACATTTCCTTTGCCAAGCAAAAATCATCGGTTGTACTACCAATGATGTTCGTGTTGCATGAAAATTCGCATTCTCTTTAAATTCCACATGTTATACAATCATTAACTTAAATGAGAAATAATAGTTAGCAAAATACATTGACGGAATCATTGACACATATCTACCATAATTCTACGTGAGCAAATTCCCAGAATTCCTTTTACCAAAAAATCGATTTTTCTCAGTATAAATATAAATTTATGCAATCATAATTGAAGATACAGGAGTAGAAACATTCTCCCGGTGCTCTTCCTATTTCATTACACAGCCTTTATTTAAAGTTGTTCCTCGCTGATTATTTGGCCTAATTAAAATGTATCTAATTAACTTGTTACTGAAATAATATTTATACGCCCCGGAACGAGAATCTTCAATATAAAGAGAGCGAGCAAAAGACAGGGAGATATGAAGAGAAAGAGAGGGAGAGGTATAGGGAGTAGGTGAAATCGCGAATTTCGGAACAACAAACATCGCACAATATTTAACTAATCTCCTAGTACAAATACTGTGCAGTGCTTGTTGAATGAATGCTTCATTAGGTAAGCGGAAAAATCTGACAGTGTATTAAGAGGAAAGAGCCCTTTGTGCTTGAACACGAAAAGCGAAGGCGTATCGGATAACAACAAAACACCTAATTCGACAAACACATTCACTCGCATTAAGCCACTACTTTTGGTATATACTCTTGCCTCGCAAGAATTTTTTTTTATTACACCTAAAATCAGATCTTGGACAATTTTCGACAGTAATCTAGATGTCGAGTTACCTACATGCACTCTACTTACATATAACTATATATTGGAAAAGGAACTTTCAACAAGGACGCTCGATTTTAAATGTAAGTAAAAGAAATTTGTGTGTGAGATAAAGGTACACTAATTTTTTTTTAACTTGTTTTGCATTATGCATAAAATATAACGTCGTTCAAATGTCCGCCGCGGTTTTGCTTGATAGTATGTATCCTGCAGGTCCAATTTTCAATGACTGTCGCATAAATGTAGCTAGCTGAATTTGCTAGGTGGCGTTGGTTCTGCTGACTTTGAAGGCATCAATTGTTTGCCGTTTATTCCCATTGACCTGCGACTTAGGATATCCCAAAAAAAAAGAAGTGGAAGGCGTTGAACGTACGATCTCGGAGGCCAATTTACGTCTCCGCCACGCGAACTAACCATGTCCTCAAATCGCTGTTATAGAATGTCCATCGTGGCTTGTGCTATGTGGCACGTGGCGCCATTCTGTTAAAACCACATTCCATTGGTATCCATATCATCAAGTTTTGGATAGAAGAAGTTGCTTATAATAGATCTGTAGTGCTCGTCGTTGACGGTTATGGTATTGCCAGTTTCGTCGTGGAAGCAGTACGGACCGATGAGTCTGCCAATCCAAAATCCGAACCAAACAGTAAGTTTTTCGGGATGAATTTGATGTTAGTGTATCTCATGTGGATAGGTATCGTCATAATACCGACAATTTTGCCAATATTAAATACTAACTTAATTAATTTGAACTTAATATTAATTTGTGATCTCGACCAATTTAATTACTAAGTATATCAGAATATCGAGGTCACAGCAATATGTATAAATATAAGACAAAAATATAAAATATAATAACTACTACATTATACATGAATCACAAACATAAGCAAACATGTCAGATAAAATGTCAACACAACAATATAACAAAAACATGAAAGTGAAATCATATACTTAAACATAAGTATTCTTCAATGATGTAGCATTAACACCATATTTCAGCACAGGGTAAAACATCCAAAGTAAAAATCAATTAGTTTACCCCTGCTCTAGAAATAAAATACATTCTTCAGTGCTTAACACATTTTTGCGAGTTTAGACGACATCGTGTCCATATGAGTACTCCATTTCAACCCATATACCCAATAATCTTGTAGAACCCAAACGTGGGATATTTACCTCGTTAAAGTGAAAAACAATATAATTAAGCTTGTCCATAATTCCACACAAGTTATTAACTTCCGCCCAGTAACTTTGATCTTATTTATTATGCACTTGGTCCTTTGCACAAGCCAGTGGCGGCTGGTGGGCGCCTTTTGGCGGTGCAGTTGCGTGGACGGGACTAGTTCGTTTGTTGTCGGTGATATGCTCGACATCTGGGAGTACATCGCCGATAATGGGCGAGTCGGTCTTGTCTGTGTGGTTGCTCACGCCCGGAGCCGCCACTGGCACAAGCTGTGCCAAAGAGGAATCTGTTACAATAAACAATAACAATTAAGTAATTAACATGAATGGCAAGCAATTACAGAACCTTCTCTCTTACACATCTACGGCGAGGCGCACCTTCAGTTGCCTATATCGCCAGGCGACTCCACTGTAATTTCCCTCGATGTCGGCTCTGGTAGAAAACGTTCTTGCCGATCGCACCGAGACTCGGAACGATGAACGTATTTGAATTATACTGACAGATAACAGATTTCCACCGGTAATGAAATGAGGTTTTTAATTGGTGGTGAAGGTGGCGCATTTATTATTTTGTGTCCGAAAGAAAACCTTACTACGGGTAGCTTCATAAAAGGAGATTGGAAAATACTGCTCGTTAGGCAAGTGTCTACTTTTAATATCTTATTGATCCTTAACCTTACTTATCACTTTTGAAAATAGAAACGCTCATGAATTTTAATTAGTTTTATTTAACAAAATTTCATGAAGGATAAAATGTACACATACGATTTATACACTTACATATAATGGGCACACATTTATTTTCTAATGAAATATATTTACAATATTGAATCGTCTTACAATAAAACAAAGGAAATACTATTCGGAAGGTGGCATGTATTATCGGAACATAACCTTTTATGACAGGTCAAAGATTAACAAATTTTTATTTTGTTAAATTTTTAGTCTTTATACAATCGAGTTAATTTGACAAGAATTAGCCATGTTATAACGTAACTTAGACTTCCTTTTGCCAAAATTAATTAGCAACGTCTGGCTTCATTTTGTCAAAATTAATCTTATTCTAACAGAGTTTGGTTTTACTTTTATCACAACTAAATTGTACTTCAACAATGTTTAGTCTTGAATGAACGTTACTTTTGAAACAAAATTTTTAAATAATCAGAAATTTAGTACTATAATTTCGAGAAATACTAAACAATTCATGTATACGGATATCAGATTTTATTCGATTTGTTAATTGATCTCTTTCTGAAAAATTCGATTAATGACGGTTTAACTCTAGCCTTGCATTCTTAAATAGGGATAAAATATCTAACATACTCCAATGCCAAGACTGGTGGTTTTGTTAAATATACGGAAATTCACCACTTGTACCAGGACAAGCGGACGAAGGTTCGGATAGAGCCCCAAGTGTCTGAACTTCAGCTCTGTTACGGGAAAAGAACCTTTAAACTGGGAAAGGTTCTCTTAAGATAGGAAGGATGCCAAACTCCTACCAAGAGAAGACTAGAGGACTCGAGGAAAGCAAGTGATTTAAAAGCCTTATTCGCCGGCTTATATAGAGGTCAGGGGCCTCCCACTAGAACACTAGCAAGCGCGAGCATCTTTGACGTATGCAGAAGTGACGTAGGACGTAACCTCCTATTCTGCACACGGAGAGTTCTAGATAATTTGAATATTAATTTAAATCAATTAACCCATCGTTATTACACATATATATAAGAAACATTTGATTGTACGTAAAATATCAAAGAAAATTAATAAAAAAGTTATACATATCGTGAATGAATACCTATAACATGAAAAATATGTACAATATTGGCTTGTTTATTAATCTAACGATGCAACATCGTTACAAGTTTACCTATAATAGTTTCAATATCGTATTGAGTAGTCGGTAAAAGTTAAAAAAAAATATGGTTCAACTGGTTCAAGTTAATGTTCTGTATCAAATCTCCAGTATCACCAACTGAAGTACCAGCAGTAATACTCTCGGTAACACAAAAGAAGAAACGAAGTAGTTGTTAAAATAATTAGCTGCATTAGTACCAGTTAATGGTTTATTGCTCTCAGCAATCACTTCCACGGCCACGTTTTTTTTAATCTGTTAAAGTTCCCACTGTTGATTTAATAATATTCCACGCCATGTGTTTTTGTTGAGAGCTGTCCTGAGCGAGTAAATACTATGACCACGTTTTGCATTTCAAAGCAGTTTCTGATAATACTCATTACACTGTCGAAATATTGGTTTCAAGACGACATACTCTCTACTTCGATCACCATACATTGACAACACACTTTTGACGTTAAGACCGTGCTGTATAATCCACTTAATATTAGTACACCTACAAGCTCTTATTAAGCAAGTGTTGCGCCTTAAATTCTGATCTTTCCTCGATTTTGTTCAGAAATATACAAGGAACCAAAAAATGTTGCTAAATCTACTTTTTTTTAATCTACCATTATTTTTATGAAATATTTAATTTTTTTCGGTATTGTAGATTCAACATGTAAGAATTACCATTTTCATACATTCGAAGCTATATGTAATTTCTCTAGTCTTTTACAGAAAGAAATGAGTTAGTGTTCATAATCAGAATTGCGGGATCCTTAAGCCCTTTCCATTATTTGTATAAAACGTTTGAATAAAGTTTATCAAAACATCTGGAAATTTTAATCCAATTTAACCTCTATAATTTTAAAATAAACCGTACGGAAAACAGAAAGTACTTAACAGATTAACGAATAAGATAAATAATACACGGCAGAGTTCGCACATGGGGACCCAAAAGTACGGAGTGCTTTAGATTACCTAAAGTGTGCTGGTAATTCTATGTACATACATATTAGTCCGTATGTGAGACGCGGTCCATTTGAGAGATTAGAAAACATGCTAATGTCCATCGCGAGTGCTCGTAAAAACAAAGGCGCTCCGTCCAAAAATTGTTTAGTTTTCCCGAAACGACGGTCAATTAAGTAGACTCCCCGTTGAATGTTGGCTTCTGATTCGGCTTAAACAAATATAACCCGCTGAGCGCTTCCAGAGAAGCTGGCGACTACTTACCTTAGCCCTCCACGGTCACTGAATAGAAGGGTTACCGCGACTTCATATACACGAGAGATTAACATCATATGGTTTATGTTCACTTTAAAAATATATTCAGAATATATTCGAAAGTCCTTTATTGGTAGCATATGTTAATCCAATGTAGTCAACAAAAGATATTATCTATAACCATGGTGACTAGAAAGTATTATTCTCTCTCTCTCTCTCTCTCTCTCTCTCTCTCTCTCTCGAATTGATAAAGAATTAAAATGTATTCAAAAGCAAATTTTAGAAAAAAATTATCAATAAAATTGTTCGAAATTCTTACCGGAAGTAAGTGTTATACTCTTATCGAAAATCAGTTTTTTGCGAATATCTAGGAAGTTATGCTTTTAACGCAGGTACATTACGAGTATAAAAATACTTAAAGCTTGAGTTTTAATACATTTTATATATTAAAAATTCAAAATTCGAACCGGAAGTAAAACTTTTTCTCTTAGCGAGTAGCATTTTTTTTAATATTTTGCGAAGTATGTATTTTTGAATAAAAAGATCTTTAAATCAGGATTTAAAGTAACAGACTTACTCACAGGTTTACTTTTTTAAGATAAAATTATTTAAAATTTAAGTTGGACAACTTTTGATTAATTTAAAACTCTTATACGTATAAGAATGTTGTGTGGTGGCCATACCGCTTTTTTTTTATCTAGAAGTTAATTTTGCCTCGGTGAGAGAAACTGAAAAAATATGTCTGAAACAATTGCTTTTAAGTTAGGATATGTCGTTATGTAACGGTCTAAAATATCGGCCTGTATATATGTATATTTTACATACTCTTTAGATGCATTAGAATCTCTTCTGAACTGTTTATGAGTCATTCTTAATGTAATTTTCCGTTTGTCTCTCTAGGTACAGCTGTATATACTATATAGTGTGTATAATTGGTTGCCATATTTACTTCATTTGTAATATAATACTTTATTTGTCAATAGTCACACATTAATGTGAGAATATTATATAATTCTTAAAAAGTAATTTGAAATATTTTAACTGGATATATTGTTAAATTCAGCCTTAATTTTGGAATTTTTTGTATCTAATTTAATATCAGTATACTTGACTGCACGTGTGGGTAGGCAGTTGTTCTAATTTATTCGATTTGGAACTGGTTAAAATTTTGCCATTCTTGAATTAGCTAATTTCTTCCTTGTTTTTAATGATTTTAGTTGAATTTTTCATATTCTTTTACATACTTTTCGTCATTATTCTCAGTTTAAATTTTATTTACTTAAAATTTAGTTTATTACGCATTTACTTTTAGTTTATTCCTAATAAATGTTATGTTTACCGAATTGAATTCAAAAGGAGGGAAGAAGCGATTAAGTATTTCATATGTTAGGACAAAGACGTAGTAAATGTTCTGGATTATGTAAAGAAACAGCTAAGATATTAAGTGAAACTTTCATAATTGCAAAAATTGTAAAATAAAAGTCTGTCAAAAAATAAGCCGAAAGTATTTGTTAACAAAGAAAAATTAAATATTAATTGTAAACTCTAAAAATAATGATCAAAAATCACGACAAAGGTGAACATTATCATTTCGAAAACCACCAAACAAAAGAACTAACTATCAAACCAAATTCTCCAACTAATGAAAGACGCAAGCAGACTGCGAAGATTATTCTAACTTACTCTATACCCTATAAAAGATATTTAAGTAAAGAGGAATTGGGCAAAAGTGTAACAAATCATCGTAAGACAAAAAGCATCATTAGTAGAATAAATTTCAACTATAGACTCAAAAACTACCGACTACGCAGAAGTGTGTTAAAAATATCCATATATCCATATATCATATAAACAATAAAATTTAAAGTAATATCCAAAAATCAAAATTTAAGTATCTGTAGCAATTAGATTGTAGACTTAACCCTTGAATTGGCAAACGATTGTTTTTCTTTCAAAAATTCTATTATTCAGTGTAGATGTCAAAAACAGTGGTAGAATACTAATTTTAGTGTCATATATTTTTGGAAATATGTGCAACTCTCAATTTTGAGTTGTATCTTTAGGGATACATTGCCAAAACTGGGTACACTTGACTCTATTCAAAGTGCTTTCAGATAATAAGGGAAAACACACATATCACTTAAAACCTTTTATTTGTTAGAATAAAAATCCACAAAACAATTTCTAGTAGGTACAAGACATAACCTAACATTACATTTGCGACAAACAACATGTGTTTGGCCAGAAATACAATTCTTACATCTTCCTTTTTCTCGAAATATTGGAAAATGATCCAGCTTGTCGAATCTGCTATCATCTTGGGGTCTTGGTTGCAGTGGTCTTGTTATTTTCTTTGATGGTTGTGGTGCCTTTGAACTAGAATGACTTATTTTATTTTGTCTGTATGATATAGGTTTTTTGCGACACTTATTCTAAAATTTTTTAGTCGTATTGCCCGTTTTTGATCTTCTAATAATTTACATTCCCGTCTATAAAGGAGCCATGCTTTATTAAGACATATAACAAAAACGTGCGAAAGTAAGCCCATATACCATCTATGGGTTTTAATGCCAGTTCTATACAGAGCAATCAACATATCGGCAAGATCGACTATACCCAAGCGGCTGTTATATTGCTTTACTACTTTTGGACTGACTATGTGAACTTTACCTGCTTTTGAATAACTTTGAATTGTTTGAGTTGGATTAGCTGCCACATAAGAACTGCAAAAGATAACAGTTTTGTTGTCGTACCACTTGATAATCGCAAGCCGATTGTTGTTATCCACCACATGTGTTGTTTTGTCGAAAACTTGGCTCACCCGGTAAGTTTTCATTTTCAACATCACTCTCCGGATCACTTTGCGCGCCAACAGGCGGTAACAATGCAAAAATGCGGTCAATTCTTCTCATATTGCTATAAAAATAAGACAACATATATAGCCCACCAAACTTGGCATTGTATCTTCAAGAATACATAATATTAGTATCCAGTTTATGGAAAAATTAGTAAGATTTATCAAATTATTTATAAACTACAAATACACTAACATGTCATACAACAAATTACCATCTAAGTTATTTAAAATAATATCGTCAAGTATAGGTGCATTTGTGCTATAATATGTATCCGTTCGGACACATGATCAAGTCGGTAAATAAAATGCAAGACGACTGCGAATTTTTGAAATATATGTAGGGTAATTCGAGGATAGTTGGACCACGCGGAGAGATGGTCCAGTTCGAAAATCTGAACTATTTCTTGTCAGATGGCGCTATGCTACCATAAGCGAACTGCATAGTCTCAAACGACTTGTGTGTGGAAGAGAGCATTGAGATATATTAAGAATTAGCTGTGTTATTACTGAGTCATTATTTGACGACTGCTGAAAATTTTTAGCGCTCGGACGTTTTCATCAACTGCGTTACTTATAGTAAGTTTTTAGAACTTTGCTGTAATTATCTAATTAGTATAGGCTTCGTAGACGTACCTAACCTCACAAAACTTCGAATTCGTTTTTACCAATGAAAAGACGAAGTGGTCCATCTCTCCTATGCGTTTAGGATAGATGGACCATTTTTTTATGGGATAGTTGGACCTGCTTTAATTTGCAATAAAATTTACCTACATTTCTTAAACACGGCGTCATTACATTCAGTTCTTATTGAAAAAAAAATACTTCCATTAAATAGTCTATAACAGTATAGGTAGGTACAAAGTACAAGCGTAAAGCTCCAATGTTTTGTAGGACCGAATATGCCAAATATTTACACAAGGAAAGGTAATGTACACCGAGGAAACTGGACGTCCAGAGCACTTCAAGATGCCTTAACTGCAGTAGCAAATGGAGCAATGGGGTTGAACGAAGCTGCTAGAAATTTTGGAATACCAGCAACCACATTGAAACGTAGAAAACGAAATGGTAATCCTACGAAACAAAATCGTCTCGGTCCGCCATCGTCTTTGGGCGAGGATGCAGAAATCAAATTAGTGCGACATATCAAAAAGCTTCAAAAATTTGGTTTTGCTCCTACCAGGGATGTACTCCGTAGAATGGCGTATGACTTGGCTGAAAAGATGAATATTAAACACAAGTTTAACAGAGCCACTGGTAAAGCAGGGTTCGTTTGGCTTCAGTTGTTTTTAAGGCGCCATCCGGATCTATCGGTGCGAAAGTCGGAGGGAGTATCCCTTCTTCGCTCACAGGGAATGTCAAGAAAAGCTGTATCAGATTATTTTAAACTTCTAGAAAACACTCTTATAGAAAACGACTTATTGGAAAAACACGGAAATATTTACAACAGGGATGAAACCGGCCTTCAACTCAATAATAAGGCCGGACATGTGGTCGCTGCAAAAGGCTCTAAAACCATCTCTGCTATAACTTCTGGCGAAAAAGGAGAAACAATCAGTGTTGTAGCTTGTTGTAATGCTGAAGGGCCATTTTTGCCCCCGTATTGCATTTTTAAAGGGAAAAATAAGAAGGACAACTGGGCTGACGGTATGCCACCTGGTTCTTCTATTAGGATGTCCCTCAAGTCGGCATACGTTAACAGTGAAATTTTTCTTGATTGGTTAAAAAATCATTTTGTCCCTAGAAAAAGACCTGGTAAAGTACTTTTACTACTGGACGGACACACTTCGCATACTAATTCGATTGATGTGTTAGAATTTGCTGAAGAAAATGAGATAATTCTATTGTGCTTTCCGGGTCATACCACTCATTATTTGCAACCACTGGATCGAGCTTTTTTTAAATCGTTGAAGTCGCATTACTATGCGGAATGCAATAAATTTATAAGAATCAAACCAACAAAAAAATTGAATAGAACAGTGTTTGGAAAACTATTTGGAGATTCGTGGAACAAAGCAGCCACCGCGCAAAATGCCATTTCTGCCTTTAGGGCTACTGGTGTTGTGCCACTTAACCAAGATGCAATTCCTGAGTATGCCTTTTTAATGCTCGATGATGATAACGTTCAGCCACCAAATTCATTCCAACCATCACCGAATCGTTCAAACTCACCACAACCGGGCCCATCACACGAATATGAAACTCGGCGATCTTGTACTCCGCCGATTCAACATTCTCGGACTAACAATCAAGTATTGGTAGAAACACCAAAGAAAACTCCAGGAAAATTGCTGGATGAAGTTTCCCCGATCCCAGAAATTAAACCCTTAAGTGAAGTAAGAAAACGTGGAAGAAATGTGGCAACAGTTCTTAATTCAAGTAAGAATATTAAAGCCATGAAAGAAAAAATGATTCAAAACAGAAGAAAAAGAAAAATGTAAAGAACACAGCAAAGATGGGTGCAAAACAAAATCAAATGAAAAGGAAAACCAAGAAAAAAATTCAATCGCCTGAAAACTCAGATTCGTCGATGGATTACGAGAGTCCAGAATTGAATGACTCTGAAGATAGTGGAGATGAAGATTATGAAACCACCTGCGCTGGTTGTGGGGAGAACTACATAAAAACAAAAAAAGTTGAAGACTGGATCAAGTGTATTCGATGTGGACGATGGATGCACGAAAACTGCACCAAATATTTGAATTTTTGCGATATTTGTGGCAAACATGCCAAGAAATAAAAATTTTCTTGTATTTAAATGCCACTACAATATATATTTTTTGTTCTTTTTGTTTAAAATACTATTTTACTTCTTTTTTTATTGTGTGGGCCATCTCTCCTTGCCCTGTAGGAGAGACGGACTGATTAGTCACATTTTATTTTATTTTTTTTTGTTCGAATGTAACGTTTAATTTTCTTCTTAAGAATGTCAATTAGAAGAATAAAGCCTATGTTAGGATCCCACGAGTAATTATTACCTCACCATTGAAAATAAAATTTTTGCAGATTTTTCAAAAAAAGTGGTCCAACTCTCCTCGAATTACCCTATCTGAGGAGATACATTGTCGAGTTAAGGGTTAAAACGATAAAATCGTAGTTTCTTTTTTTCAATTGTCAAGAAGGCTTTAATATTTAAACAATTAGTGCATAAGTATATTAAAGAAAAATATATAATGTATATTTTAGTAGCATTTGCTAAATTAAGGTTTAATATAAGCAATATTAAATATACCGGAATTCAAACAATTATCTACGAACTTTAGAAATGTTACTTTTCCTTAATTGAATAATAAAACACATATATTAAGGCAAGCCATTTAATACTCCACACTTGGTATTTATAATTAGAAAGTCGGCATGAATATAAACAAAAATAAACATGCATTCAAAAAGGTCAATTCTCTATGCGAAAAAGAATTGCTATGTCAATAACAATTAAAATTAATACTATAGAAAGATAGAGAGAGACCAGCAGATCTTTATTCTTAACCCTCGCCCATAAACAACGGAATATACTTACTATGTCAGATTTGAGCCAAGGGTTGTTTATTGTAATGGACAACTCACAATGGCAGCTGCTATGCAAATTGTACATTGTTAATTGAAATTACCGCATTAAGATCGGGTCTTTGTTACATTTGGTTAATTAACGTCAAGTTTTATTACCTTTTGTGTTAGTATAACCCTTATAGAGAGCGGAGCGAGGAGTGTACGTGAAATAATTGCGCACTGCATGGCGTAGAGAGGCGGTATCCTTGACGTTTCCGGAGGCAAATTTAATTAGATTTTTCGGAAAAGCGTAGAGCAAATATTTATAGTTGTAAATTTACAAGACTTCAACGCGTGAAATATCGGTGTTATAATATATTATAATGTAAATATACATCTTTTCATCAATTGGTATTCATGTTTCTCCTTTATTGATATCGCTCACGCAGTGGAGTCGAACAATACATTTTCTTAAATTAACAATGCGCGATTCCATTTTATACTTTATTTCTCAAGAATTACAAAAATGCATAACACAAAATATATACCTACTTGGTATGGGTACGATATGTGCGGAAATGTATGATACAGTATAATATATCTGCATTCTTTTAGAGTAAGGCAAGAAAAATAAACAGAAAATTATAAGTTTGTAGGAGATATGTGAATCAATTTTCTAATAAAATCTATTATATTATTTGGATTGTATCGCTCTAGAAACTTTTAATTCGTTAGTTTGTCTCTACAATTTTGTTGTTCAGGCTTTGCTCTTTCTTCACGCAATTGATAAATTTCCACAATTCTGGAAGCATAGCTAATACATGCTCCTGAGGTCCACAATGCTAGGTTTAGACTAACAATCTGACACAGTTTGATGTAAATTCTAAAATTCGTGTGGACATTGTGATGGGAAGAGTCGAGTTAGTTCCCAAATCCGCAGAAAACAAAAATATTAAATTCGTTCCCAAAGATGTTGGAAATGAACGTACAGTGGGTGGTGTTACCCCTTCGACAAATTACCCCCGAATTCCCCTAAATCTGTCAAAGTTTACTTGGCAAGGTAGTTTGCAATAACAATTAATTTTACATTTTATGTTTCAAATTGAAGTACTAATTCCTCTAAATTTCGGAATGAAGACTCAGAAATATCTTCTTCTCTTCTTCTTTCTCTTTTCTCAAGACTTAGTCTTGTTTCTTCTTCTCTTGATCTCGTTCAGCCTCTCGGGAAGCAGGTATCCAGCTCTCGCACTATCGTTTGGGAGGCCGACCGGGGTCTCCTTGTACTCATCCTTTGCCCATTTTGCCCATCGATCCTCTGTTATTCTGTCGACGCCCAAGCAACACAGCTTGGTTTAGTACATGTATATTATACGTAGTATACGTTTTATATGTGTGTACGGAAACGCAGGTATATTTCCGAAACGTTTCTTATATACCGGTTTTCACCAACACGTATTTTATACGGTATTTATATGTAGTATTTATACTACCGTGTACGGATAAACCGTCAATATACGTATACATATACCATATATTTTACGAATATTGTTTCAGTCTATTACGGGTATATGATACCTTTACATAAAACCTTTACCACTACTTAACGTTTATAATTCGTTTACGAATTACGAAATATATTTACGTATAAATATATACCGGGATTTATATGTATACGGTATACGGTAACTTTAATTATGTGTTATATACGTAATTTTGCTTTTAAACGGAATATTTAAATAAACGTATAAAAATTACACGTTTCTCATATACCAGATATAGATTATACGTATTTTGCAGCAGCGTCATAATACAGTAAATGTGTTTTGGTATATCCCTAACAACATTTTTAGAATTTTGCGGGTATTCTAATAGTTTACACTGGACGCAATAGAATAATATACAAAGATGTACTCTATGATATTTTACTGCAAAAGTTGTGAATAGAAATGTAATTTTATCGCAGTTATAAGTGTTTCTACATCTATTTTTTTGACCAATCATCTGCTTAGGTACACGCTTTGTCTAGTAATTCCGCAATAAAATGTGATTCTATTCGCCTGTCTTCGTAGCCAACTTACAACAGCCGCGAAATTCAAAAAGTGCTGCTAGGGATGGTTCGCCCATTAAAGTATACGTATACATGTATTTACTATATGTATTTTTTGAGTTTATTAGGGGAATACTCTAACTCTAATGGTATTGATTGAAATATGAATATAGGTAATACATATATAATATAATATATTATATATATATGTTTAATTTATTTCATCAATGCATTATTAGAAATATTAAATTTATACTTTTGTGTCAATATGTACCGCCGCGGTATATGTATACGCGCACATCTAGGTTTTGCACTTGGTGCTTCTTATTGTATGTGTAAGTATTTCTTTTAATACGGAATATTGAAACAAAATACTTATATAAAAATTAAACTATTTTTGTGTAACATCTTCGATTACACGTATTTTACATCTGAGATACATCTAATAGAAATATTTTGCTATTTAAGCTTCTAAACAGAGTACAGATATATGTAGTATATTCGCTCTATACCTTTAAATTTGGTGCACATCTGTATATTAAACATTTACCAACCACTTTTATAATACATTTATGAATTACGGTATTTAAACGTATACTCAAATCCCGGACCAGATTCAGTGATCACGTGGGGTTCACGTGATCACACCAAACTCGTATGCACACATAGCATGTAATTGATCTTTGGCGCTGGCCGTTTTTGTGCATAGAATGCCTTTATCACGCACTTTTATTACCAAATCTCTTCGGCGATTCTAGTATAGATATATGGTATCATAGATGAATACCTATTCTATTGGTAACTCTGGAGCATATATTTTGCTACAGATGCTTTGCTCATGCGCAGATCGAACGGTTAACGTAAGTTTTAGTATGCAGTCGCAGTCTACTAACAGAGTAACAATTTAAGGACTTATCAACGATCTCATTTATCTGTTAAAGTTTGGAAAATACTTTAAGTGATTGCAAATTATTTATTTCAAGTGAAGTGCAATTATTGTTGTATGGTTTAGCTGTCTTTTGGTAAGTATATTACATACAGCAAGAGCGCGCGAGGTATGATCACCCAATGGTATACGTAAACTCGCATCTAAACGTGGTCCGATAATACATATTAGAGTAACGGCACAACATACTAGCATTGCCTGCTCATATTCGAACTCATAGTGATCTGATTATTTTTTTGCAGATTGACAAAAAGAACAAATTAAATTTTCTCTTTAAGTGATGACGATTGCTTAGATAACTAAGTCGATAATAACGCGAAGATTGTAATACTTATAACGTAATTATGATTATCCTAATGAAATTAAATAATAATGTAGTTGTGTACAAAGTTATAGCAGTACAACTGGGTTTTAGAATGAAATAAAAACAACCCGCCTGAAACATCTGCAGAATAAACTAAGATGTCTAGAGAAAAATAAATAAATAGAAATTTCATGGTAAAAAAAAACTATAAATAAGTATAACAGGAATACCATAAAATAACATAAAAACGACCCTTGAAATAGAAATTAAAATTAGAGATTCTCTCCAGTAAATATAACGAAATAACAACTCTGGAAAAATAAATCTATATATCTATATCTGGCGAACACAGCTAGCGGAGATCATTTGCCGAATATATGTCCGAAGAATATCGACTAGCATCGGGTGATCATACCCCGCGCGATCAAGCTGTATAATACATGCCAAACAACCTACAATTAGTACATAATTCTGTGCAATTAAAACGTCATGTTTTTGTCATGCATTCACTGCGGTTTATTAACTATAGATACATAGAAAAACCGATGTTTACCGTAAACACACCGATTTCGTTGTACAGTATATTGTCTCTCTTATTTCAAGAAAATACAAAGTAAAATGTTGTTTGATTTAAACAAATAATTTTGTTAAAATATTTGTTTCATGTAACTAAATTATTTGGCGAATTATATTTTAAATCAAGCGTCTAGTTGCTTCAAATAAAGAAATTGTTGACTTTCAGTAAATCTATTTTCAACTAAAACAGAGATGTTGAAAGAAAGAATTATTTTAATATTACCTGAGGTCCTAAGGCATTTTCCGCCTAAAAGAGACATATATATGGGAAATAGACGACTGTCTGTCTACGTTTTTTGCTGATATTTGTCCAAACGTTGCAAGTATATTTGTGCTGCGTACTGATACCGATTTCGTTTTATATTGCATTCGAGTCATTTGTACTAATTTTATAAGCTTTATTTAACAAAAATAATGTGTTTAAATGAATTAAACATCTTAGTAGATCAAGCAATCATATTTGTTGTTTTAATTAAATGCTTTCCTAATTTCAGACATACATATTAATTAAAATAACAAGTTATTATGTTACAATGAATGTGTATTATAATTAAGTTAATAAATTTATATGTTTATAGCTAAATTTTATTTAGTTAGCTTGAGCTTATTGTTTGTTGGCGCCACTATATAGGTATCTAGTAGTAAAAATGTTATTTAGTAGAAACAACAAAATGAACGTAACAAAATTATTTGATTCCAACAACCAAAAATTAGTTTGCCTATATACAAAGAAATAATTTGGTTGGGTCATACAAAATTTGCTTGACTCAAACAAATCGGTTTTTCCGTGTATGCGTTTGACAAACATACAGCACGTGTCAATTTTCATTAGCCATAGGCGATTAATTCATGCAATACGTGACAACATGGCACCCCCTACTTTTCTCTTCAAAGCGAGCGCGACCGATGATACAAGCTCAACTCAAGTTAGCAGTAGCTGTTGGACTATTGACTTGGATGTTTGTACTGCGCTTAGAAATAATATTTACGCCTTGCAAGGATTTTTCTTTTTCCTTTCAGTAAATGCAGAGAATTATTAAGCATGACACAAACAAAAGCGTAATTCTAATAAAATTAAAAATAAGGTAAATAAAAAAGGATTCTGAAAATAATAATAAACAACTAGATCGCGCCGGCCATTTGATGATGACGGATTTTATTGCAGACTATATCTCGGAACGTGTTCGCAGCAAAACGTTTAATGTAGAAGTGGCAAGATCGGGGAAAGTCGCTGTGATGTCGATTGTTGCCGGGAGATAGACGTTGCCACGTATTATTTGTATACGTATAAATCGCATGTAAACATTGAATCCCTATAGCTAATGAAAATAGACACATACGGTATACATTATATTTGACAATAATGTTTCCAATATAGTATCAGAATGAAATAAGAATAACTACATACAAAAAACTCTAGCTTTTAATTTTGCTTAGATTTCTTTAAAATTTTGTGTTTGTTGTAGCCTATTCAACAAGTGACAAGTTCTGCTAACTTCTTGAAGTTATTGCTTGCTCCTTATTCTAATTTCTACTGTTTGGGTAAAAAATAAATTTCTTGAGATTGCAATAAATCGGAAAGTATGTGGTCTTAAGTTAAATAAAATTGTCAGTAAACGCCATCTGCGTCGAAAAATTGCCAAAAACGTAATAGATGTAAAAAAACAATTGGAATATGCTCAACTTCCGGTTCCTACCACATCCTGTAATGAAAGCTTACCGATTTCAAATAAATTTAACGACAGTGTTATATTAGACGACTATGTTTCAAATACACCAATAAATTCAAATAATTCACATGTAACAAATGATTGCATTCAGCAAAACTCCGATTATTATTTCTTTAATAATGAATTTAATGTAAAATCTAATGGGCATATATTTCATCATAATAAATTAGCACAGACTGATGAGCGCATTTTAAATGAATTAGGTTTTCTAGACAAATTTAAAATGTGGGCATGCAATAACAAGATTCACACATAAGTGGATAACATAGAAAGAAATCAACAAATCAGCGTTATTCAGCAGTTACAGATACCTTCCACCATGCCTGTTTTACCCATCTCTTCTAAAGCTGCGTACAAGAATTTGGAGCTATTTTTGACAGACGAAAGCAATGCTTTGTACATGGTAAGACTACACGTTTTTATTCAATTACTTTGAGTCTGTATCCGAAATGTTTAATGTTTTCTAGAGACGAAGATTAGCAGCTGTCGGGGGTTCTAGTGTAAGGTCTACAGTAATGAACATTTTAAAATTCGTCCTCAGCAATGAGGTTGCAATGAAGTTTAATTGGTCTGGTCATCGGGACAAGAGGGCCTTTAAACATACCGCAATAATGTCGATAGTTAATGGTAATATTTTAGCAATTGTGTTTTTAATTAAGTATTTATATTCTTTTATTTTTTAGAAGCGGTAAAACTGTCTTATTCGGGAAGGGGACCATCAGATTTGACTGATACTTGTATTAACAATGCTGTTAAAGATTGGCTAAAATTAGCCAAACACAGATACCTTTACTCATCAAAAAAAGTAAGAGTTGAATAAAATGTTACTAGGTTTTTCTGTTTCTAGAACACGTAATCTTTAATGTTTATTACGTAATATATATTTTATTTTATTAGTTATGCATACAAATTCTTATTTTGTATTATCTATATATAGTTCTGTTTAATAAACTAAAATTAAAAATATATGTATACATAATTTTTTTCCACCCTCGATGGAATTTATCTAAAAAATATTAATATGTCAGATATAATGTTTGCAAAATATCGTCGGTAGAATAAGTTTGTATCTACATGCACAGAGAAGTTACAAAATAGGTGAGTAAGATTTTGTTCCTGTATCTATTATTATTCTCACATATTATCCCAACATTTTCTAATTGTATGTAATGCATCTAAGATATAAAATGTGTGGATAAAAAGCAAAATAGCTTAAAATTTTGTTTAATCACACATAACTGTAATTTTAGTATTACTAACTAACATTGCAAAAATGTGCTCTTGCTAAATACACTTACACACTTTTATTTGTAATCTTTCCGATTAACCTTGCAGGATCTATCCTCATTTTATTTATAAATCGTACATTAATTACTTACATGAAATTATTTGGGTATATGTATTATTTTACCTAATTTTAGCGTATACGTGTACTCAAATAATGATGCAAGTACCGCGAAATCAAAAATTATATTGATAAAGGTTTGCCATGGAATGTAAAACGTCTGTCTTAAGTTATATCATTAAGTGTCATACTGTCATTAATATTTGTCAATATGACACTTAATGATATAACTGAAGACAGACGTTTCACATTCCATGGGCAAACCTTTATCAATATAATTTTTGATCTCGCTGTATTAAATACACGCTTAATTTCTGGTGATCTTGTACGTATAAAATCAGAGATTCATATAGGTATATATCAATAGCGTCATTTAAGTGCAAAATGAGATACCATACCCGTATAAAATCTGTATACATGAATTGGGATAATTAACGTTAAAAGTATAGTGTAAATATACGTTTACATCATACGTATAAATTATGTATAGAAGATGCGGTTTTTTTTTGTATTCCGTATGCCAATGATTCCGGTTTATTGGATACCGTAAATACACAATATAATCAGTGCATATTACCTACGTATAAATTCAGTATATGAGAAACACTTGTTTTCCAGATTTCGTCTACCAATTATTAATGAATTTCATATAATATAAATAAACGTCGAAGTCGCGGACATTTTGCAGTTTATTATACCGTTTACATATACCGTATAATAACCAATATACCTACGTATAAATTCAGTATATGAGAAACACTTGTTTTCCAGATTTCGTCTACCAATTATTAATGGATTTCATATAACATAAATAAACGTCGAAGTCGCGGACATTTTGCAGTTTATTATACCGTTCACATATACCGTATAATAACCAATATACCGTATACGGATATTTTAGATATATACGTTTAATCTACCATTCTGTGTTGCTTGGGCGTGGTCTCTCCAATATCGTCGTCTTGATATTGTAAACTGCACCAAAATCGTGAATTTTGAGATCTGCTCTTATATCTCTGCTTCTTATCTGGTATCTCAAGCTTACTCCCTTAATATCTTCATCTCTGCTGTCCTCATCATGCTCTTCGCTTTTGTTGTGTCTGCTCAAGTTTCCACTGCATATGTGACTACAGGTCTCACGGCGGTTTTATACATGCGGACTTTGCTTTCAGTGGACATGTATTTGTTCCTCTATGTGATGTGCCTCAGATAGCCAGATATTCTTGAGGCTTTGTTCACTTGGGTTCTGACTTCCTGTTGTAGGTTTTTGGAGCTCGTTTTCTCCGCTGCCAAGGACGTAAATTGTATACATTGGTGGATGGGTTTGTCGTTTACAGTCCGTTTACATCTAATGGGCTTCTTTACTATGACCATTGATTCTGTTTTTTTTATATATCTGCATATTAAAGTTCTCCGCTCTTGTTTGGAACCTATATAGTAGTCGCAGTAGACCGTCTTCATTACTCGTCATCAAAATTGCGTCGTCAGTGTAGCATAGCATCTTTATCGACTCTTGTCCCATTCTGTATTCTCCATCAACTTCTTTTACACCATCAATTATTTTAACTGTAATGAGATTGAACAAAATTGGGCTCAAACTATCTCCCTGGCGGATTCTTATTAGTACTGGTACTTGTTCTGTAAATTCCTGTGATGTTTTGATCTTTGTGGTGTCATTTGTATTGAGCTCTTTTATTACGTTAATGTTAAGGTACGGGTATGCTGTTTTCCTGGAGTATATCTATGATGTCGGGTATTTGTACTATGTCGAAAGCTTTCCTGAGATCTGTTAGGCAGAGAAACAAAGGTTTATTATATTTGAGAGATTTTTCAATCATTTGTCTGAGGATGAAGATTGCGTCCACTGTCGATCTACGTATTATGTCTGAAGCCTTGTTGTTCTTCGCTTATTTCTATTCTCTTCGTTATTTTTGTTGTTATAATTTTTGTGAACAGCTTCCTTATGCTGGCTAGTAAAGATATCATTCTATAATTTTCCGGGTCGTTCTTGTTTACCTTTTTATAGATTGGTATTGCGATGCTGTTTTTCCAATCAGTAGGCACATATTGGGTCTAGATAATTTTTTGGAGTAATAGTGTGATTGATGTTTCCATTTGAAGTCCTCCGTAATTAACTATTTCGTTAAATATTAATTTGTTTAACCTACCGATTTGGTTTTCCCTTTTAAAGCCTCAAAGATGGTGAAGAATGTTTTATTGAAAATGTCATGTCGTTGCGACCAGATAAAGCAAGTGTAATAAAATAGTTGAATTATTTAGTTAATACATATATTGCCGAAGATGCTATTTTGCCACCGAATATTTGGGCAGAAATGTCGTCGTCCACCGAAAAAAACACAAATTCATTCTATAATTTCAGGCTAAATTTGAACGCAGACAATGTTTGTTATCGTTGTTTTCTTGATAACATTAAATATTTCCACAATATCACATTTCCCTCGAAGATCTCTTCAAGATTATCTTTAGCACCAGTTTGAACAAAGTCGGTCTTATCAGGAGTGTCATTTACCCTTCCTAGTCTACGTTGTTTAATCATATCAAGAACTTTCTGCTACTGTTACCATTAGATATAATGAAAAATTTTCTGCCTTCTCTAGAAATATAAAACATCTTCAAATAAACATTCGAGACATGTATTTACAAACAACTTTACCTTTACTCACAAAATGAAGTCAATAGGTATTTTTGTTAGACAATCAATGACAGAATAAACACAATATGGCAGGTTATGAAGGACGTAAACATCATGTTTTCATTTTAAGTTTATGTATTATCATAAATAAGAGACCTATGGAGAACATCGGTTCAAATTAGAGTAACATGTTGGTATAAAAGAGGTCATTGACGCATATAAATCCTTATTATTTCAATATCATCGGCGAATATAAACGTTTATCCCCTCTCAATAAATTTTGAATATCCAAATAAAGAAGAGCCAATGTTACAGTGGGCAACTGAATTTTCCTAACGCTATACTAAATCGTACTTAAGTCCTTCTCTACGTAAAACCATAAATACGAAAAGGGGCACATGAATATATAGCCCCAATATTTTAGGGCTAATGAGTCACTTTTGCTGTTTTAATTTATAAATCTCTTAGAGGAAATACTTAAGTTCAAGTATTGCCGACCTACTCTGAACATTGGCCTTTTTTCATGGAACATCCTAAATTTCTGTAACTATTAGAACTTACTTTATTACATCTAAATTTCTGTAGCTATCAAAAATAATGAGATAGAACCTTTTACATTGAATAAAGCAGATTAACAGTATTAGATAGGACTAATAACAGTATATCGGTCATAGAATTATTGATTACAGTATGAAAAAATTGCTCCGACAGCGGAAAGGCCTGTGACAGTATGTTGTGACATGATAGACATTAGTGCGTTGAATTCTTATATTACATGAGCTGAACTAAAGAAACGGCGAAAATTAAAAAATTAAAGGTTACAAAGGACGGGAACTTCTCTAGCGGCTGGCATCGACATCATGAGACAATCCCCAATACACTCGAAATTAAAACTTAGTAGATGCCCCAGAAATTTAGGCAAAGATATTTCAAGAAATGTTAGAACTACAATCGATTTTCTTCTAATGATCATCAGATTCATGCTTGCTTTTGATTGTAAAACGAATCACAAAATTACCAATTCTGTTATTATTCTTTAATATAATTTATTAAAGATTCGTAGTATGAGGGTTAAATAATTTTGTCGAGAACGATTTTTGAACAATGTGCGAAAAGAATATTTATTACGATTATTTATGACAAACAATTTATAATTGGTTTTCTGGTATTTGTATTTATGAGTATGTTTCTAAGTACTAAGTAATTAGTTTATTCTATATATTCTTAATAGTTCTGGACGATGCCAATTTGTTACGGCATTTTGTCGTCATATTCAGTACGTAATTTGATGTCACCGGCTGGTAAAACGATTCTGCTATGAGAGACATTTCACTTTTATCAATTACTTACTTTTACTTGAATTGATTTATTTGTCATCTCGTCGAAAGAGATTCTCATTTTATTAATAGAATTCAGTGTTATATTTTTAAATTCTACTTCGAATGTATATAATTTAATTTATAAAAGTAAAAATGTCATTAGGTTTATTTTAATTTCTCTCCCAATTTGTTATTATCAAATACCTTGGTTCTATCGATTTTAAATTTACATTCACCATGAGTTACTTGTTGTAAAGTATTGTTTTAAGTTTTACAACACATATACATACATACTAAATAAAAGACTGTTTGTATATTCGAAAAGTAATGTGATATATTATCACTACCAAAAGAAAATAAAGGGTAAGTCCAATTCTGCGCATAAGAACAACATAAAAGGTTATCGAAATAGGAAACAAATGGGAAAATCAGATTTCTAATTTGATTTAAATACCAATCCAATCATTAAGACGCTAGCTATCCCAAAGTAAGGTTCTGCAATAGTGTAATATGAGATTCGTAATACTAGTAGAGTGAACATAATGAGTATTCGTAAATGATTGTGAATAAAATCCAGAATATGGAAATAATACTGCCTGTAATTTGTTGTTGTCAGATGTTTGTAAATATTTCAAATTATGTAATTACAATACATTTATGAATATTACAAATATGTTCTACAATGAAGAGCAAATATGCTAAACGCGTTAAATTTATATTTTGACGTTATGGTGGATTTTATTATTTTATGGATAATTCTATTGGTGAATTTAGAATACTCTGGTCTGTGATATCAGCGATCTATGATGGCGACAAGCGATCAACCAAAAAAGTGGGAGGAGTGGAACTGACCTCTACATGACAGGTGGTGACTGTTTCGCTGTGACGAGGTATGTATGGTTTTTGGTTAATTTGGGCAATGGAAGTCCTATTCTGCTGTTAGGTATAAGAGAATATAATGTAAATAAAAATATATGTTTGAAGTAATTCTTGGATATCGATGTATAAAGAAACAACTACTACCGATTGCAAGCATGATGACAGGAGTTCGGCAGTCAGCCGGCTGAGATATTTCGATTTAAATCTTTCACTTCAGAAAATGCAGATTCGCATTTTCTAAAATAATAGACAAGTTTTTCCAAACAATCCGACTATTTAAAGTGCAATATGTTATAAACATGGATATACGCCTTCAGATATACAACGAGATCATTTTTAACTGTCCTGGGTTGGTAACAAAAAAGTCCCAGTATTATCAAAAACTAGGAAATATTTACTTTCGTGAATTGTCTATACTAAATTTACATATCATATGTCAAATCCTTAATGTATTGAATTGTCAGTACTTTTTAGTATTTACGTTGTTTTATTGTCGCTTTTCTATGTATTTCATGACAATATACCTGGTATATTGTCATGCCTTTTACGAAACAACAGGATACGTTTATTGTAATATAGCACTTTCGCATTGGAACATTGCAAGAGGATGGAAATATTCATTGGGATTGTGTTCTCAGCAATTTGTAACGGAATATGGAAATAAACTTGGACACATTCACTTGTCACCGTAATAGGCATTAATGAAACAGGGAGTTTGTAAATGTAAACCTGAAAAAGCACCAACAGTTTTAACCAAAGATGTTGTCGCAGACATTAGGCAGCGACCTACAAAATCTGGAAGAAAGTTGTCTACTCAAACTGTTAAAAAAATCTAATTAAACGTAATTTGTTATACAGCATTATGTATTTAAATTGTAGATATTTTCTATAGAAGTGCTCATAAGGCACTGAAAACAAACTCACATATGCACCCATATAAAGTTTCTGTACTACAATATTTACGGCCCAATGACTTTGAGAGCAGAGATTGAATTATTGCAAATGGTTTAATGAAATATTACATGAAGAAGACTTGAATCATACTTTTTTTTGGGATGAAGCTTGGATCCATTTGTCAGGCTATATCAACTCTCAAAATTACCGTACCTAGTCAACAGAAAATCCAAGCGTTTTTGTTGAAAATAGTCTTTATCCTACTAAAGGTGGTGTTTGGGTTGCAATGTCGAAAAGATGGATTATTTGACCCTTTTTTTCTGTGATACAATTAACGCAATATGATACCTAGAACAAATATTGTAACTCTTCATTAACACCCATCACGAA
Organism: Amphimallon solstitiale; assembly: GCA_963170755.1. Classification (NCBI taxonomy): domain Eukaryota; kingdom Metazoa; phylum Arthropoda; class Insecta; order Coleoptera; family Scarabaeidae; genus Amphimallon; species Amphimallon solstitiale. The sequence continues at coordinate 118,611,676 of OY720679.1, forward strand.
GATGAATTTACCCTGGGGTACTTCCAACAAGATGGGGCAACTGCACATACTGCGCAACAAACTATTAATTATTTGCAAGGATACTATGGTAACTGATTGATTAGTCGAAATCGATGGCGAGCCAATTCTCCCGATTTACCACACTGGATCTTCTTCTCTTTGGCCGTCTAAAAAATAAGGTGTTTCAGAAAAGACTTCATAATCTTGATGAACTTGAAGAGGCAATTACAATAGAAAATATATATAATATCACACCGGACACTTACCACAATTTGTTCAATAATATGAGAAAATGTGTGAATCTATGCATTGTGAATAACGGTGGACATTTCAAACAACTTTTATAAAATGTATTCGTGTATTGTGGGATTAAGTTATGCAATAATAAAGTTGTAACGTATTTATTATTGTTTATGATAAAAAATAAAGTGCTTCTTCTTCTTCTTCTTCGTACGACTAGGATTTCTCCTGTTTGTCTACCTCTTATTCGGTTTCGGTTGTTGTTGATTGTATATTGTCTTGCTATCTCTTTTTGTGGTCTTCCTACTGGTCTTCTCCTGTATGGCTTATTGTTTTTAGAGATGTTTGCTAGTTGGTCTGGTCGCATCCTATATACGTGTTCGTTCCATTTTTTCTTTCTCGTTTTCACCCATTTGTTGACGTCTTGTATGTTACATTGCTCTCGTATGCTACTGTTTGTTTGTCTATCCCTTAGTGTCACTCCTTTTATCGATCTTAATACTTTCATTTCCACGTTGTTTATTTTCTGTTTTGTTCCCTTTGTGTCTACCCTTGTCTCTACTGCGTATGTTAAGATTGGTCTCACTGTTGTTTTGTATACTTTCAGTTTGCCTTCTGTAGTCCAAAATTCGTTTCTCCATATGGTTTGTCTCAAACAGCTACTCACTTTCATCGCTGTAGTCGCTTGCTTTGTTGCTTCTGTCTTCAAGTTTGCTCTCCAATTCTAGTTTACATCTGCGTGGTTCTCTGCTAATTACCATGCACTTGGTTTTTCCCCCTGAAATCTGCATGTTGTATTCTTGTGCACTAATATTAAATGAGTGGAGTTGTCTTTACAGGTCATCTTCGTTAAATAAAGTTCAATTACTATATTTCTACAAAAATTCTTTCATATAATTCAACTTAAAACTAACCCTATTTCATTGACATTTATCGCAGGAAAAATTTAAATAGTAAACTTCACCACAAAAATAAATAAACATGCTTGCCAATTTCACTGTGTTCCCATATTAAAATCAGTTTGGCCAACTCAGGACTGTTCAAAATGATCACGTAGCAGAAGATCAAAATTTTGCATCACTTGCTCTGGCTTGAGATGCATATCTGAAATAATCCGCAATACCTAATTTTCGACAAAAGAACGTTTTAATAGAAAAATTCACGTACATCGCCTCTTTGGCCTTGACCTGATATTAAGGGCTTAAATCGCCCCGTGTAATACTCTAATTTTATCATTAACAGAATTGACTAACATATTAATTTTCTATCAGTTATAATATAGTTCAACATTAGTATCTAATACTAAAAATCACCTTAAGTCACCACGAGTACATTACTGTATCATAAAATAGGCGTGCAGACCATAATTACATAATGGAGTGAATACATATTGATATTTGAGAATTTTATAAATTTTGGTCAATTAATATACATGTAGATACATACTTCACGTTTCAGTATTGGTTTATAAATACCTGTATTATCAGTAAAGGAACTCATTTAACGTTCACATATAGCTCGCATTAAATAAAAGCGGAAAACTCCATAAAGGCAGCTCTGTGTGCAGAACATATCCTCTTTAAATTGACGATTAAAATGATATATGTATTTCCAGCGATGTTAAAAGGCCAGGGCTTTATTTTAATTTCATATCTCGACTTAATGAATACCCGGTTTTTAAGTGGAACTTCCTAATTAAAAAGTTTCTTCAGTTGAAAGGGGTGCGTTTTACTACATTCACCGACTCTCGGGAACAACAAACAAAGATGTAAATAATTTCTGAATTAACCAAATTAAACACGGACCATTACGGACCTCTTTACATTTGAATTCGGAAGGGAAAATTGCAAAATATTCCAGATGAATTTTTAATACCTTTTGCCCACGTACATTACGTGAAAATTCTAATAATTGCACGTTCTTTGTAGATAAATATTTTAGAAGCTATTTCACATAATATACACGCAAGATAGTTTTATGTTCTACTGAGTGGTCAGTTAACAGAAAATAAAACGAGTATATATTATTTTTTTCAATGACAGGCACCAAAATTTTAAGTTTCTTTCCTTATTTACTGATTTTGTTCAATATTGCAATTCCTATGCGAAATAGAATAAACTGACGAAATAGAAATTATTTAACACCCTTTACTAAACAAGAAATGATGCCTCATCGATCAATATTTCTTTTTAAGACCTGTTTTCCTGAAAAATTTCAAATTAACAAATACGATTTTAGGCGTGGTCACCCAAGCTTTTCCTTTGGGTGTCTAATACGGATGCTGGTGAGGGTGCCCAATTATGCGCCGTACACTGTCTTCGATCGTTGTTCCTTCTGATTCTCGTCACTCAATACTCGATATAGATAAACTTACTTTCACATTTCGTGTCGCGTGCGTGTTGATCTAGTTAATGATTATATGGTTTTAATTAATAGTGCACGTGAGTGTATGGATCAATTTATTTATGCTTTTCTCGAGAAACTCCCTTCCAGGTAAGTCGTACAATTATCTTACTCTTTTCTTTGCCTTGCGTAAATGTTGAACAAATAACAAAAATAAAGGTTACTGGCAACGAGTTTTACAAGTCATCTCAACGAATGTACATTATAAAATTAAAAATCAAATTTCTACTCTTCCGAACGTCATACCTAAAATTGAAACATAAACGAATTCTCGTTGAAATATTAACAAGCATAGACGTCGGCGTACTCTGACATAGCAATTGATAGCGAAAAAGATTACATGTGTCCGTCAGTGCTTACGTTAATTTTCGAACGTCAAGCAAACAATATTATAAGAGACGGAGATTTCCTTTTCTACACAAATTTAATCAATCTCACATGACGGATTATCAACCAACACGTCATTAGCGACAGCTGATAAAGTGAGCGTAATGAGCTGTAAGGCAGGCCAGAAGGCAGCATTTAAAGCTCTAAGGAACGATGAAGCAGTCTAGGAAGCAGCATTCAAAGTTTCTAGTGAACAATTGAGCGGGCCTGGAAGCAGCCTTCATAGTCAGAATATTCGAATCAGCGTATCTTTATATATCTCTTGCACATAAAATATGCGGACCCCAAGAATGTATTTATCATGTGAATAAGTTGTGACTCAATCACGTGATAAACACGATTCTGCTCTTTTAAAATAATCTTTAAAAAATTAATATGTACATAAAACATTTTACATTTTTGAAGGATCACACAATTACAGAAATGTATAGAAATGCTGACTCTATTAAGGCAAATTCATATTGTATTTGCAAAATATTAATAACTAGACTGCCGCATTTCTATCTTTTTAAAGCCCCATATGTTAAAAAAGCAAATTTATTGTGTAGCTAGATTAAAACCGCCCCTGTCTTAAAATTATATATTTTTGTACTTTTGAGTGTGTTTATGTAATTATTTAACTTACCAATGAAAAACAATTACATTAAAATTACGTCAATAAGACAAGCGGTTTTGCGACAATATGAAAATAATAATAAAAAAGAAACAATTCAGAAAATAAGCTAATTAGTATAATACATAGAAATAGAGGAAATTTTAAAAGAAAAACAGCTATTATTAAAATTCATGCCAGAATGCTCCTTAAGAGCCTTCAGCAAGTATTCGCTTTAGACTTGGAAGTGAAAGAGCTTCATTCACTCTTGAGCTTGGATGAGGTACTCGATAATTAACTTCTGCAAGCAAATCAGGTGAACCGATCTTTAAAAAAATTATATTTTTCAGAAAGTTTAAATTTATCAGGTGGCATATTGCTTCTAGCGACTTAACTCCATATCATCAATCCAGCAACAACTTATTACTGTAGAAACTTGTGCTGAAACGGCATATGCCATCCTGCTAACGGTCAGCGCATAAAAACTACTTTAGTATAGCTCTGTTATCGAAGTCTTTACAAGTACAGGTAATGAAACCCAATACTTGAAATGCTGACATAGTGACTAGAGAAACATGATCAGCAAAGATAAGATTTTTATTAAAAGTAACTCTGAGATCATTGACATGCGTTTTTTGGTTGACTGCAATGTTCCAATAAAATAATTAGGAGAAAATCTATTGTTTTTCGATAATGTGATAATGTATGTTTGTTGACGTTTAACTTTAATTTGTTTGAAAAGCACTAATTCTTGACTCGGCCGTGGTTCTCTTGAAGATAGGTAACACCTTGAGCACCATCAATTTGATGAAATATTTTTTAATTGTCCGCTTAGGCCAAAATATGACAATTGATGGAACATCATCATTAACAAAGGTGTTGAATAACAAGGGTCCAAAATTGAACCCTTGGGGCACTCCAGAAGTAGAAACATACATATTTGATTTGTAGCCATTAGTATACGAAATTACTTCGTTAAATAAGTTATGAACTAAGAGTGTTATTTGTGAGTTACTGAAACATAGCAGAGTAATTTTTCCCAAGAGATTACCATGTTCCAGGGTATCAAAGGCAAGAGAAATCTCCATGTAAATAATGACCATCTGCTCCCCATTGTCCAGTGTTTCACATGAAGCCCGAAATAAAATGGCAAAATTGAAAGTGGTAAAACTATTAGACATAAAATCATGTTGATTCGGCGACAAAAATTATTTGATGTTATTATAAATAACAAAATAATACTAACAAACATCAACGAAAATAACAAAATAAGTAAATATAGATAAAGTACTGCCAAAATTTAGATGGAAGTAAAAATATGGTTCGCGGAAAGTAGTGCTATCAGTGTTGTGCGTAAATTACTAACACTACAGCTCGCTAAACTCAAATACTTTTCAATCTCTTAGGAACAACTGTAATATGTAAGAAACATTAACAATTGTGTTTATTATTATTTTATTACTTTTATTTAGTATAATTTTTTTGTGAATTTAATTATTTTAATAAAGGTTAAAGGATTAAATCAATATACTATGAAGTGAATTCCCGTACAGCCTGTCCTGCACACCAAAGTTGGGACGAACTAGATAATAAATCACGAGAAACAAATATAACCTAAAATTGCAACTGATGTCAGTGATGACAGTACGCATCATCGCTATTAGCAATCTTGAAGTGGAAGATTATATTCTAATAAAGAATCCAGTGAAATATATAAGCTTTCATTTTCGTGTTACTGAATCATATTTCATTTTCCTAAGTGGCTTAACGGAAATAAATTTATGGTCTTTTAAAACTTTATTTTTTGGGTATATGATTAGTTTGTTATTCGAATAAACTTTTTTTATGGCCATTAACGTTGTGCGTTGTAAAACACGTATTCCAATTATATTTTATACAATTGTAACAAAAGCCTACGAAACTACTTTCATTTACGTAATTTGTTTTCGGCTTCTAGATTGCTGGAACTTGAGAAACGGAAAAGTAGGTAATAAAGATGAGACAATAAAATATTCGCGAATCGAATTCCGAATAATCTTGTCGCCTAGTCAGACAATGACGTGATTGTGCTAGATTTTAGCATAGTTGTTTATATGCATATACAGGGTGCGTAAGAGATAGCAGATACTATTATGGACACTGATATGAGGATTTTCAACAGCAGCCTCCAGAACTTTCAACTCGTTTTCTACGGTCAAAACTGGCTTCGTTCTAACTGTCTTTGCTCGTTGAACAATACCAGTAGACGTAAATCTATCCAGCACCTTTGTAAACTCACGTGGATTTGGACACGTTCTGAGATGATATCTCTCAGAGTACACTCGTGACGCCAACAAACAATGTTTGAAACATTCTCCAAGAATAAACACATGTCAACCATTTCTTGTTGAGTTTCAGACATTTTCGCAACGTTTATCAGATAACAATAATACTTCTGTCAGTTTATTGTTATTTTTTCCGTTTGCATTGACACTTCTATTGTTTTATCATGACAGCTGACTTTGAAAAAAGACGTTTTTCGACGAATTGACCTAACAACTTTTTTTCCTTATTAATTTTGTAATGAAATGTTTTTTTTTTAATAAATGAAAAAATTGGAATTTCGATTTTCCAACGATATAATTATTTTATATGGTTCCCATTTGATATTTTAGAAAAAAATGACTATTTGCAAAGCCCAATCAAAAATTATCTTTTTTCCTTAAATCACTTGAAAAAAAATTAGAGGTAGTTAGAAGTCTATCCCTAAATTCGAAACCAAAACGCGGGTACAATTTTTTGCCAAAAAAAAATTTCGAAGTACGGTCTAACTGCGAAAAAAACCCGTTATAACAGCGAAACCGCTAAAGTTAGGAGTATGACGTTATATAAGAAAAAAAAGTACTCTTTGGGGGCTTTCCGAATCAGCCACAAAATATACATTGTTCCATTTAAAAAAAACATAGGTGTGATACGCCACTGGAATACGGCACGGCACTGATGACCAAAAATATTTTAGGGAAATGGTGATTGTAGTTGTGGACAATTCTTCTCTTAGAATTTTTTCGATATATTGTATGATAGAGGAGCTACGGTCCGAGGCATCTTAGGTGCTACACCCTGTATAACAAATAATTTAATACATATGGCCAAATTGTCTTTCATTGTTGTCAAGTTGTCTAATAAATGGTTCTAAAAAAAGTGTTCTATATCGTTCTGCATTTATTGTATCATGGAAGAAAATTGGCCCTATTATTCTTTTTCGTGATATTGCACATCAAACACCTATTTCAATAGGATGCATGTCAGTTTCAATAAAAACATGTGGGTTTACGGATGACCAGTGTCGATAATTTTGGGAATTGACATATCCACTTAGATGAAACCAGGCCTCGTCTGAGAAAATGTGATGTCCAACAAATTATCATCCGCAAGATTATTATTAAACCACCTACAAAATTGTATGCGTTTCTCAAAGTCTGTTCAACAAATACTCTACATGGATGTAAGTGTAGTTTTTTATTAGTTTTATGGCATAGTCCTATACGTAGATAAAATCAGAATTAATACATTTTATGTACATTAAACAAAGTAATACTTTACCTGTCTCTGCTGATAGTTGCCATAATGATTTCTTAGGATTCACCTCTAGCCTTCTTCTGTCAGTAAAGTAGGTCGACCAGAGATGTGTTTCTTAGATATACTGCCAGTTTATCGAAAACGACTAATAAGACGGTTAACATATCGTGCAAACATATCATTTGGAATTCCATTTCTTGGATTCGAAATTGATGCCTACATGAATCAGTAGAATATTTACACTCTGTATTCGGTAACAGTTCCCTGCTACGAAAATAAGCCTCCACAATAAACTTATCTTGTTCTTCGGTAAATGGCACTTCAAAAGCAACTTTAAAATTAAGCAAAAATGATAATCGTATAAACACACAAAAAATAGCTTACGGTAACAATGAAATGTACCTCTTATTGCCTTGAGAATGACAGTTTCTAATATTCAATTAAACGCAGTAAGCCAAAGTAATAAGAAATGAGAAAACACTTTATGACTGACAAATATGTATAAATGACAGAATATTGGATTGACAGCCACTTTAGCGAAATCATGTACAAACTAGATATTCATACTACAACAATGAACGAGTGGCAAACTCGTGCTAAAGTTGATATCTCGATGAAGCGGCGCGGTTAACCTTTTACGATCTCTCTGTATAATCCCTATTGTCTCAATTATTAATCTTACAAATTTCAGCTACTACGTTTTGCTACTTTCTGAGAAAATTATATTGAAGAAATTCTTAATCTATGTATTTCGCATAAGCTTCCGCAATTCATTTTACGTCGTGTGTAGGGAATTTTTACCGGGAACATGTAAGTCTGAACCACTTGCGCCGCAGCCTAGCACGAAATCGAAAGATGCAATACTAGAGCAACACTGAACACCGAATGAGCAGATACGGAATAATATTCTCCAAACATATCACCATACAGATTATTTCTAAATCAAATTCTAATATCAAAATCATTATCCCCATGGGAAATTATTTATGTATCCAATACAACTTCTTCTTGCCAACGTGGACGAATTATTTTGGAGTTATATTTCTGCAAAAAAATAATAAAAATCGCAAATCTCGTCCTCATAATTATTTATGTTCGCCCGTTTGGAGATGCGCATAGTATCAACAAACTATAGGCTAGCATTAACTTATTTATTGTTTGAACTGTGCAATTACAACAGTTTTTGCGGCATCAATTAAAGTAATCCTTATTTTTGGCTGTTATTAATTTTTAGTTTTATTTTTAATATTGCAATTATAAATTTAATTTATTAAATTTATATATTACCTCTATAAAATAGATGTAAATTATTATATAACAGTACAGAATTTTATTTAAAGAAATTTTTTCTTCTATTTTTAGATAATAAGCGATTATTGTTATTAGATATTGATATTGTAAGTACTTCCTGTACGCTAATTATTATAGCGCGTAGGTCCTGCTAACCTGGAGACATATATATTCAAATCACGTTGGTGGTAAAATTTTTATAGTTTAAATTTCGTACATAAACTAGTTAAAACGAATTATATCTATGTTTATATGCATTTATTACGTTGCTAACCGGTTCTCGTATGAAAGTATATTACTATTCTTTCGCGAGACATGGACGTGTTTCGACGTATTTGGGTCTCCACAGCATGTCGTATGTTCAGCCAAGGCAATTTCATAATTTACCATATATATACGAAGTGTTGGTATGTTTGTGTGCATGAGATATTCTATAATACGAAAAATTATTAACTTACATATCGATCTAGTTTAATTTTTTTTCAAAAGGTTTATACAAGTCAAAAGGTACTAATTTATCTGCAGAAGTAGTGATTTTTTTATATCTCATACACACGAGTATACCAATACTTCTTATATATACGATAAATTATGAAATTGCACTCGCGGAGCGTACGACATGCTGTAGAGACCCAAATAGTTTAAAACACGTCCATGTCTCGCTAAACAATGGTACTATATTTCCAAATTAATTTAGCGGCATTAATCGTGAGTCGAAAAAAATTGCCACCTTTGCAGATAATTTAGAAGTTTATGATTTGTATATGCCTGCAGAAGAATAGTGAAACTATATCGACATGCGTGTGCATAATTAAGGATTTTTCTAATTACGGAATTTCTTATACATACAAACAACATGGCGGAAAGATCGGTATATTGTTCAATTCGTTTTTCGGAAAAGAACTTACTGCCAGAAACCCACAAAATCTTTTTTATATTGACAAAGCATACTGAATTTTACATAATGTTCACATTATTTCCAGGAGAGCATCTGCTGTGCCGTATTTAGTTTCCAATCATCGCAAAGCACGAAGGATATTTGCTCAAGAATACCTTTACTTGGGCGTTGACCAATGGAGGTTTTTCTTTCGACAGATTGCTCCAGTTTAGTCCAAAGTCAAAATGACGCCATGCGTCGAGTATATGGAAGAACGAAAGAGTAAAGGTTGTCTTAGCTACATGTGCAACACAGATAGTTCTAAGTGATACAGATATAACATTATTGAACCATTCTTAAATTATTCCATTTGCTGCTTAGCATGGTCCAGAATTCATTTTACAACAGAATAATGCCAGGCTGCATACTGGAGGAGTGGTTAGTCCATACTTTTACGACCATAAGATCACAGTTACGGATTGGGTTACAACTAACCCCGATCTTAATCCTACTAAGCACCTTTGGAACCTATTAAAGAGAAGACTACAAATATAACACCATATCTTCCATGACAAGCAGATATGCGGACGTACTTAGAAATCGTAAAGGACACATACATTAATTAAAAAAACACGTTTTTTTTTGGGCAATTTATTAATCAAAACTCTCTAGAATCCTTTTTGTAACATATAGTATACTTTGATAGTAACTTATAATTACAGGAGAGCTTTCTTTTTACTGATAAATTTGCAGTTTCTAACAAAAGTTTAGTTGCTGTACGAAACAAATTGTCTCTCCGATAAAACACGAGTCCAAAGGACGAGTCGTTTGATCAAGGAGGTAATTTGTTGAGTTCAGTCACCATTTAGCAACTAAATTTGAGTTTGAAAATGGGAAATTTATTCGGAAATAAAAAGCAAGCTGGAATGTAATTCGGTAAGATAATATAGTAAATGTGTAAACAATTATTGAAACATTTTTTGCATAGTAATTATATTATTCAAAAATACTGTTATTAAGAACACAGTTTAAAATGAAAATATAAAATTAAGTTAAATTAGAATTATATTTGTATGCGTATGCACGGTCATTTGTATTTAAGGACTGCCATTGCGGCAAAGCGATTTGTCACTCATTACATTACTACGCTTGACCTAGAAGAGTTTGGAACGATGTCAGACTGCGAGGCGCGAGCCTATTTAATTTGTCGGAGTGGCGCTCTGCTCTGCTGAAAAGATGCGTAGATGAAATGAGTGACGAACTCATTTGAAAGTTTTTGATTAATTTTCTTATTATGTATATTCACTTGGGATAGTACATGTATATATTTATATGTATATGGCAAGCATACGCACAGAAGACTTGACAAAATTTCATTTCGAAAATGAATCAGTTCGTACAAAAACGATGCTCAGTTTAGATACATGTCATCAAGTACATAAATAAATGCGTAGCTTTTATATTTACCATAAAATATTAAGATTTCCCTTGTCTTTTAGCACTCTCTAGTAAATGAGATTCAGCGACTGTTTACAATTCCTGGGTGTACCTCTATTTGAATTCTAGTTCTTATTTGATTGGTTTGGTATCCTTTCTAATAAAATATCTATATTTTTTCCTTGAATTTAAGCTGATCCAGAATTTGGTGAGGAGTTGAAAATTTCAATACGTCAAAAATCTACTCAAATATGAAGCTATTCTTTCGAAACTATTCCAAACGTTCTATTTTTAATGCCTATATACAGTTGGTAAAAATAAATGTAATGCCACAAATGAATGTTTTACTTGTGGCTAGTGTTAACTTACTGAGTTTTTGCGACACAGATTGAATATGATTTACTTGAGATAATAATTATTATATAATTCACAGTATGGATGGCGCGAATTCAACTTTCACTTTGGAAGATTATAACTAGAAAATATTGGTCACAACCACCACAAAATAGTTGAAATAAAGAGCAAAGACTTAAATTTATGGTATGCTAAGAAATTGTTTGTACCTGTTGATAGATAGATAGGTACAGCATAGCATACTAACAAATATGGATTTAGGAGAGAATGAACTAGTCTTCCTCGGCCACTATATTTTTATCTATTGGATTTTTTCTTTACTTATTTTCAGCCATTTTCATGGATCCTATCATGGTTAAATAATTCGTCTTTTTCTCACACCCTTAGTTTTTTCTCCATATATAAATTTTCATTTCAAGGTATCTGTACTTTATTTTCTCCTTCGGTAGTGTTATATTTGCACTTATATTTTAAATTGTTATTAAAAATGTTGCACATATGTTGAGTTAATGAATTAGCAATTTTCTCAAATCGTCTGAAGTTAGGAATACACTGAATGGAAATTCATCTAATGCAATCATTCTTGCCAAAACATCATCCAAGCTATCGTCGGCACTTTTAATAAAATAATCTTCTAACTTTCGTTTAACTGGCGGCGGTGCTGTGTTCAGATGTTCAGAATCTTGACTTGTTAAAGCTGTTAAACGATTAACGTCAGCTAAAATCATAATGTTATGTTTTCATGACAAATGTGTATGTAATCCCTTAGTCGATCCACCTAGTCTTGAGAATGGCAGGGCATCGCTTACATTTAGCGCTATTCCCATCTTTCGCAACTAAAAAATAACTCCACGCTGATGACTGTATCACGTAACCTGCGTAACCTTGTCGTTGGTAGAATAATAAATGAAAAAATTATATCCTAATAAGCGTATTTATACATTCGTACAGGGAATCCTCGACGGGGAATACCTCGCGACAATATTAGGTTTGTTCGAACCTCCAGTTCTGAAGAGTTCCGGAACCGTTCTAGAATTAGTAGTTCTGATAATAATGCGCATGTCCGGCCAAATCCTGGTTCTAGAACCGTTCGAAATCTTGAAGGTTCGAACAGTTTTAAAATTGAAATTTTAGGGAAACTTGTACCTACTAGCAACATTAGTAATAGTAATATTAAAAAACACCAAACTTATTGGAAGAAATATCAATCGTAATGAACCTTTAATAGCTAATACATCTAACTACCAAAATTGCGACAGGATTTAAAAAGTAATGAAAAATTCTTTATATGAAATGCGTTTTTCTAAATTTTGTAATGGATAATTCTGCATTTTTTATATAAGCAATATATTTATACATTACAAAACACTAAACTGGTGGACAAATATCAACCGTAATGAACATTTAAATGTTACTGCGCATCTGCATCTAACCACTAAAATTGCGACAAGATTTAAATAGTGAAATAGTTATTTATAAGAAATACAGTTTTCTATATTTTGTTATGGATATTTCCGCATTTTTTAAAAAAAAACACCAAACTGGTGGACAAATGTCAATCGTAATGAACATTTAAATGTTACATCTCAAATTTGCGACAGGATTTAAAAAGTAATGAAGAAATTGTTCAGAAGAAATACATTTTTCGAAATTTTGTAATGGAAATTTCTGATAAACCAGGTAAACAAAACAAGGATTTTTAATACAAGCTGTTATTAATAATTGGCACGTGCATCAAATGCACACACACATTAATAAATATGTATCACATAACTATAAAATCAACAATCATATTGGATTTAAATGAATATATTACAATACATTTTCAATGTTCAAAGCCAACTCCTCTTCTTTTTTTTTAATCTGTGAAGTAGTACACTCTTTCAATCCATTTTGGAGAATTGAAGCCTTTTTGGTAATTTGAATTGCGAACCTACATGATTTGGTACTTACATCAATCAGACTCTGAACGTTTTGTTTCACAAGTCTGGGAGTCACATTAACTTGCAATTTATTATAATTTTCATGACATAACAGGCTGGTATAAATACATATATATAATAGATTATTCGGATATCTAATATATTGATATCACAGATTCCCTTTATTTTTCTTAAATCTCAAGGGGGACACATCGAATCAAAAATTATAAGTTTAGTTTACATAATATTAAATACTATTTTGCCTAAGTTTAACAAATATGTCAGCTTCTCTACGAATATATGATAATTATAAATTAACTTTTCACATCTTCGCAAGTTCCTATAATTGTACCATTACATTCACTTTATTCTTAGAGGAACAATCACTTGCTAGACTCAAGAGAAGGAGTCACTGAAGTAATTTCTAAAACAATAAACCACCATTTGAAGAAACTTTAATGTTTAGTCACATACTTATCGCTGTTTACTTTGGCTATTACAAAATTATATAATGGGTGTGAATAAAAACAACTGTAAAAAAAATTAAAAGTAGGTTTGATGAACCGAATCACACCAATACTCTAATAATATCACAAACTAAAATCAAAAACAAATAGGTATTTGAGACAACTTAAAAACTAACCTACAACAACTCCAAACTCTGAAGTTTAACATAAATACGATAAACATAACCAGAAAAATGCGAAAGCTGATACGAATGACAATTACGCATGCTCCGGATTTATCAGAATTTCAAATACTAGCCCACCATCCAGATCTGTTAGAACCGTTCCGAACGGTTCTTGAATTACGCGTTCTGAAAGACCGAACACTGAACTATAAGTTCTCAGAATTTGCAGTTCCAGAACTGCATGGTTCGAATAGTCTTTTTCTTAAATGACATGCGCACTAGTTCTAGAACCGTTCAGAACTGCATGTTCGAACAAACCTAGGTATTATGATATGAGGTGATCGGGTGATTCCCCTGTTGTTACATATTATTTGGGCTCTACCTGTGTAATTCTTTTATCCTACGGCGTACATAAGTTTGATTTTTTGTCTTTATGTAATAAGTGCCCTTAATGTAATCTAGGTAGTAAGGTCATTGTCAAGGCGCAACGGATTACAGAATGCAAACTAGACCTGTTTGTGGCAATCCCGAAAATCCCGAGATTAGCAAAGTAAAGTCCCTGGATTTTCGGGGTCAAAAAACGGCCAGGATCCCGAGATCCCGAGATTGTATTCTCTAATGGGTATATATTATTTGAGTTTGAAATGTCTAATTGGAATTTTTTATAAAGAAAACAAGCTCTTCCCTAATTATTAAGAAGAATCATGTTTATTTGTTTACTAAATGATATAATAAATATTTCTAAAAACTAGCAATAACATAAAATTTATTCGTTTGATTTACGAGGGTGGTTCAAATTTAAACCGGAATTTTTGAATAACGGCGCGCAAAATTTAGTGTCGTAAAAGTGGCTGCACTGGATGTTAGACCGGTCTGTTACGAGGCGTCGAGAACAGCCGGGACCGCGTAACCTCGCTTGTTAGTGTAGTTAGAGCCATGAGCGAGAAGGATGTACCAGTGTCTGTTGCGCAACGCATCATCATTCGTTTTTTGGTCAAAGATAATGTAAAATCCGCGGAAATTTATAAAAAATTACTCGAGCAGTTCGGGGATGAGTGCCTCTCCAAGACTCAAGTGTATGAATCGTGTTCCGCTTTCCGAAAAGGTCGAGAAGTGGTGGCAAACTTGCCACGTGCGCGGCGTCCCAGAATAAGTGTTACCGATGAGATCGTCAGCGCTGTCAAAACACTCATTTTGGAAGACCGACGCACCACTGTACGCAATATGGCTAAAGAAGTGGGCATCAGCGTAGGTAGTATTGAACAAATAATTCATGAACGGCTTGGTTACCGCAAAATTTCAGCCAGATGGGTGCCAAGACTTCTGAATTTTGAGCAGAAATTCACACGCCGGGAAGTTTGCACGCGTCTCCTGCAGCGGTATGAAGAGGAAGGAGACAATTTCTTGTACAGAATATTCACCGCAGACGAGACTTGGGTTCACTACTATACGCCGGAGAGTAAACGCGCGTCTATGGAGTGGAGGAAGAAAGACGAAGGCGCGCCAATTAAAGCGAAGGTTACAGTGTCAGCTGGGAAGGTGTTGTGTACCGTGTTTTGGGACATTAGAGGAATAATTGCGGTTGATTTTCTCACTGAACAACGAACTGTGAACGCGCAGTATTATAGTACCCTCTTAAAAAATACGGTGAAACCTGCCTACAGATCAAAACGACGCGATATTCCAATCCGTAGTGCGATATTGCTGCAAGACAACGCCAGACCGCATACAGCTCGGCTTACGATGGATACATTGAACGAATTGGGTTGGGAACCACTGGAACACCCTCCTTATAGTCCCGATTTGTCACCATGCGACTATTACTTATTTGGTCCATTGAAAGAGGCACTTGGCGGACTGCGATTCGAAAGCAATGTGGAGGTAGAATCTTTCGTGCGCGAATGGTTACGTGACAGGTCGACAGATTTTTACGAAAAAGGCATCCGAAAACTTCCGGAGAGGTGGCAAAAGTGTGTAGAGTGTGACGGAGACTATCTAGAAAAACTGTAAAAAATTTCAGCTCTGTAACTTACTAATAAACATATTTATAGCAAAATTCCGGTTTAAATTTGAACCACCCTCGTATATTAGCTAAAGCATATTCAGTATACCTGGCTGGCTCTTTCGAACTACGTACACACACATACCAACAGACAAATAGAAATTTATACGTAGGAAACAGGCTCATACATAGATGGAGCCTTTCCTCTACGTTAGCAATGCCTCTATTCCATTACTCGACCGGGTTTTAGGAAGATTACAGTCGGGATCGATTTTATTAGCTAATAGTCAGCGCGGTTACACTTATGTAATGACATTTGTACAACTGTAATTCCATTACCTGGATTGTAAATCTGCTTGTTACTGATGTCTCCCTAATGAATTACTGTCCATAAATTAGTTTATCTATTCCAATTTATTATTAATCTGATTAAAGAATAATGCGCACACTGGCTGGACGGTTTTAGATTAAACTGTGCGATTAGTCTTGGTCGTTCCAACCATTCGAACATTAACTGCACTGGGCAGGGTATCTTTCCGTAATTTGATGTGTTTTCTATTATATAATAGCTGTTTAATTTGATTGGCCATTCGTCATTTATTTCGGTCGGTCAATGGTACTAAATGTTCCTCTACGGAATAAACCATTATGTGATAAAACTGATGGTCCTGAGCGCGTCCTCCATGATTCATGAAACATTCCATCGCAAATGAGAATTCAATTTCCGGATATGTTTTGCTATACATAAGCTCTAGCTTCAATGATCGTACAAAATGTATATGTTTGTATAATTTGTACGTGCAACTATAGGATTTAGAAGTTCTATTATATAAACTATAGATTGTGGTGGGTATGCCTACTTGATAAATAATGATTAAATTTGTAACATTACCATAAATATGAATTCTTCGTAACAAAGAGTTAAATTGAAACGAGAATATTGACATATTAGTTAACGACATTTATCGAAAATTAAAAGAGAAATTCAGAGTACAATTAAATTAAATATAATAACAATTAATACAAACTTAGATAATATGTGTAAAGCAAAAGAAGAATTTTGTTACTGGAAATAATAATATTTTTACAATCAATATTTTCTCTAATGCAGATTTTCCAAAATTTTTTAAAACACGACCTTCATTTAGTAGTAATTTTGTTCCCAGTCCTATTTTTTTATTATAATCAAATTGATGTAGGTACACGAATTTATTTATTTAAAATTCCCGCCATTCGGCGATATGAAAGTGATGCGCGCGCTTCCTCTAGATTTTTGTAGTTGAGCCCGAAATTAATGAAAGTGTCCCTAAAATTGATGTATTTTAATCTAAAAATATTGGTTTTTAAGAGAAAAATTTGATATTTTTTACTCACTTGCTGGCAATAAAACTTACATATTCGGATTCTGTGAAATATTTTTTTCTATTTAATCAAGCTACTTGTTCTTCTATTATCCTGAGTCAACAACACCAACTAGTGGAATGGAAGAACTGGTGAGCACTGCAGGCAAGCTGGGATTCAACTGATCATCGGTTGTGACGTAAATGCATACTAAACCACCTGGGGAAGCACAAACACCAATAAAAAGATAAATTTTTACTACAATATACTAAAGCAAATATTTTAGATATAATTAATGTAGGGAACAAACCCATATTGGTTAACACACATAGGAAGGAGGTAATCGACTTGACGTTAGCCTCAAATTTCTTGAGTAATTATGTCACAAATTGGCCCATATTTGATGAGGGTAATTGTTCAGATCATAGATACAGGAAAGGTTTAAACAAAAACAAAAGAACTGGTCAGTGGAAAATATACAGAACCACGTTGATCAGGTTCAACAGAGAGTTGAGATAATCTACGAGAAGCTCTTGAAGAAGGCACTGTGAGGAAATAGAAAGTACGCAAGGATGTTCCAGATTACAAAGAGAGGAGCGCAAACTACAGTTATCCCACTGAAGAATAGACTCGGCGAGTGCACTAACACAGGTGAAGAGACTGTTAGAAAACTGCTAAAAGCACACTTCCATGAATCAGAAATAGTTTTTCAAACTCAAGAATTATTGACTGATGTAATGTTATATTTGTCGTTATTTACGTTAAACAAGGATAATACTTCTTAGTTTTTGGTCACAGTTCTTTTGTGCGATTTTCTTTGGTGAGGTATTTTAATTGTGTGGTGACATAATACAAAGGACTAACAATAATAACACATATTTATGATTATTAAAGTTTACTTAAGATGTCAGTTTTACACATGTTCATTATACAAGCGTGGAATCTATTTGGTTGTTAATAAGAATTGAAAAATTACATAATACAATGCACATGTGATTCCTTATCGTGTTGGAAACGTGCAGATCATTACTATTATTGATTAGAGAAAAGCCAACATCAAAATTTGGAACGTCGAATTAAAATATTGTATATAAATAAATACAATTAAAATTACATTAAGAAATGAATTTAGAAGAGAGTGTTCTTTTCAATCACTAGTATTCAAATACCAGGACTGTTGAATTAGCAATTATATAAGGGATATATAGGAATTTTACATTAATGAGCCATGCAAAATACACAAGTGCATTACACAATAAAGTTAGTTATTTGAATTACATAAATTGGGGAAAATTGGGTAATGTTATAAATATCACTGTAAAATAATCATGAACATGAAAGCCAAAATTCATATTATGTTAATTTAAACTTTATCTCTTTATATACATATATACATTCATATTGTCTGTTTATATTCTTGAAGAAGTAAAACGACACTGAACCAAAATGTAGGTGTCCAGAGCTAGGTTAGGCAACTAACCTTTTATACAGAATACCCTGCCACATTTTAAGGGGCTGTCTTACCTTGGATATATACCAACGACTTGGAGATGTATTAGCATAACATTCATACCGAAACCTGGGAAAATAGTACAAGATTCGGCAAACTCTCTAAGACCAATTATTCCTACGACTTTTGCACTTAAGACGCGTGAAAAACTCATGAACAGGCAAATTAGGGATGGTGTGTTGAATAGCACAATATACCCTGACCAGTATGCCTATCGGACAGGTGTTTCTACAGGAACGGCGCATCAGCGACTAGTTAGCGAGGTGGAAGCCACGCTAGACTGTGGGGAGGTGATGCTTGGTGCTTGTCTGGACGTAGGGGGGGGGGGGCATTTAACAATACCTCCTTTAATTGAATAACCAGATCTCTCATACATAGGAGACTGGAGGACACCTGCTGTGTATGGATGGACTCTCTCCTAAGAGGAAGGTAAGTAAAAGCAACCGTCGCGTGGGAGAATCTGACAGCGCGGGAGTGCCGGGGGCATCCACAAGGTGGGGTACTGTCACCGCTTCTGTGGGCTCTGATAGCGGAAGGACTTTTGTTGCGACTAAATATTGGTCTCAACAAATCTACCCCTGTAGCATTTACCCAAAGGCGTAAGCTGGGAGATCTACTTCGACCGCTTACTTTGAGGGATGTAAACATACCGCGAAGAAGGTAAAGTATCTAGGAGTAACACTAGAGTAGAGGCTTTCCTAGAATCGACACCTGGAAAACATTACCAAGAAAGCGGTAACATGATGATAACTAGACTCTTATATGGGAAACAATAGTGTTTAAGACTGGACATGATGTACAGGACATATAACATGTTGGCTAGTAAAACCCATACTGACGTATACCTTTCTACTGTGGTGACTTAAGACACAACAAAGAAAGGCTATTTTACTATTAGGCAAGGTGCAAACACTTGCCTGTTTGGGCATAAGAGGTTCAATGCGGACCACTCCAAATACAGCCATGGAGGCCCTTTTGGGTCTCCCGCTTCTTCACTTTATGATACATGGAAAAGCCGCAATGGGTGCCGTTAGGTTGCAGCTAAATACCGACGATATAAGAATAACGGTGGGGAACATGGCAATTGCATACCTTGTGGGTGGAGATGTTCTAAACATGAAAACATACATGTTAAAGCGATATAGCCTGAACAGACCATTCAAAGAAAGCTTTCCAGGAAGAGTTAAATGGGAAAATAGTATGCAGGGTAACGGCAGGTGGGACCAGAGCTAGTACACAGACGAGCCGAAGACTACAACTGGTATTGGGGTAGATATCTAGTCTGCTATTCAGAGTAAATACTATGCACTGGGGAGGCAATGCCATGCAATGTGTTTCAGGCAAAGATATATGCTATAATACAATGTGCTACAGAATACCATAAGAATGCCGTCGGTCAGCGGTGGATTAATATTATCAGTGACAGTCAAGCGTCACTGAGAGCATTATCAATCAAAGAGGTATTATCAAGGCTGGTTTGGGAATACCTTGAAGAACTTCAATCGCTGGCGGACCAGAAGAAGGTAAAACTAATTTGAATTCTAGGACATAGAGGGATCGAGAAAAACGAAAAAACTGATGAACTCACTAGGGGAGGATTAGAAACAAAACTCATAGAGCCAAAATCGGCTCTGGAGGTACCTACAAGTATGACCCGAAGCCACGTCAAAGACAGCGTGTGTGACAAACATAAGCACTACTAGGCAACAACTCCTGGGCAAAATCATGGTAAGGAAATTATTAGCCACCTATGCAGTAAAAGTGCTGGAATGTAATGAATAAGGAACGGTAGCGAATAACAACTGGTCTTTTGCCTGGCCATGCACCCGTTAAAGAGCATCTTTACAGGATAGGCCTGTATAATGGAGACCTTAGCTGTGGACTTTGCAATGAGGAATCAGAAAC
The DNA here is from genome assembly GCA_963170755.1 of Amphimallon solstitiale. Classification (NCBI taxonomy): domain Eukaryota; kingdom Metazoa; phylum Arthropoda; class Insecta; order Coleoptera; family Scarabaeidae; genus Amphimallon; species Amphimallon solstitiale. The sequence goes on from OY720679.1 coordinate 118,632,125, forward strand.
TGTCAGGCAAGTATATATAGGTATAAACTGTGAGGCACTGGATCACATTACTGGAATGGCTAACAAAAATTACACAGGTTCAACAAAAGAAGCCTTATTGGCTGCGATGTAAACTGGGGACATAAGTCGGACAGGCTTGGAAAAAATAGCTTTGTTTATGCGGAGGTAATTCTAAATTGTAGCCCATATTCTCAAAGAAAAAGGTGATGAGTGCTACCACCCAACTCAAATATACCGACTTACGTCTCAACAAATCAACTAACGTTATTATACTACTATTTGTTCATTGCTTGTAGAAATAAACAAAACTAATAGGACAAAAAAATTGGCAAAATATATCAATATTTACTTGGTGTCGTTCTATTTAGGGGACTCTGTTATTTTTACTTTTAGAGAAATATTTTATAAAAACAAGTTATCTAAATGCCATTTATGTATATAGCCCTATATTCGTTGACAAACACGTTTCTTTTCAAAACAGGACCTTAAAAATTTCGTAGCCGATACATTACCTAACAACCAAAAAAAAAATTATTTAAAAGAACACTTTTTAATTAAAAAAGTCTCTTTCAAATTAAAATGTAAATTCGGCCAAGTTAAATAAATGGTTCGCCGTAATGAAATTAGCACTCTTTTTAATAAAAACAAAAAAGAAAGAATCACGGAAGGGTTGTAACTAAAGAATAAATACCTTGAGGAACTGGTGTGTTAGTCAATCTTCTCCGATTTTTTCTTTTCCATTTCTTTTTTTTTTTTTTTGAAATGTATTTCCACGTACTTCAATTAAAACGAAAAACGGGAAGGGACCCCGCCGTTTTGTATTTAATTATAACTGAAATTAACGCAACCCCGGGAATGCTAAATAAAATTACACTCGTCTCTAAATAAAATAACGGCGTAATGAGTGGCGAAGCAGGGAAGACCTGAGCTTCCTTTCTCTGGACAAGAGCCATTAAGTCAATAAATATAATTAAAATTGCCTCGTTTTGTTTTAAATAGGTGGCTCCGCTTTAATTGACTCTTTTGAAATTTTTACGAAATTGTTTCTATTAACTAATAGTTTTTCTTTTCCCCAGTATTTTACTGAAGATTAAAAAGCATTTTTAGGAAATTAGTAATTTTCTTAATTGAATGCTGTTACACTAATTACTTTATGAAGGTATATGTTAAATGTAATGTATTTTTTTAATATTAGATATATTTCCATTATATTTAGAATTTGACAAAAATAGTAATAATCTTTATAGCTCAACAGAATAGGAAATATACTGCTTGTTGGGGATAGATGTATAATAAAGTAATTTTTATTGAAAAGATAATGTTTGATTTTGCAATAATTATCTGCTTTTTACTAAATTCAGAAAATCAATCTCATCTATATCCAGCATTAATTTTCCTATTAGTTTACAACTGTTTGTAAGCTACGAGGGAGGATCGAAAAGTAACGCATAACAGTTTTTTTAGAGGAAAATGTAATAGATAACACACCAAGAATACATAAAAAATACAGGCACATCTTTACACTATTTTTTCACATAGTTGCCAAGTCTCGCAATACATTTCTGCCATCGTGGCACACGGTTGCAAATACCCTTAGCATAGAAGTCCCTCTTTTGTGAGTAAAGCTCCGCGGACAGTCGATTTGATTTCGTCTTCGGAAGAAAAGTTCTTGCCGGCCAAGAATGTCTTCATCGGGCCGCTCTACACTATTCACAGTGGCCCCGCGTTTAAGAAATTCTACCAGTACCAGCCCTTGCATGTCCTAGAACACAGTCACCAGCACTTTCTTCGCGGTTGTGTCACCTTGAATTTTGTTGTTGTTGGGAATTTGAATGTCTTCATTACATATATGACCTCTTTCTTTGAGGCGTGTAGTGTAACGATACTTTCCAGAAAACGTTGTCCGTCTGCAACGTACTGTGCCAGTCACGTAGACGACTGTAACACGTGCGCCATCTTTCCTCCGTAGTTTGCTCTTCTACCGTTAGAGGTATTCCTGCTCATGAAATTGGCAACTACGGAGGGAACTTCAAAGTAAGTTCCGTGCAAGTTTCGCGACTCAGGTCACTATACTGTAATAGGAAAAAATTGTTGTGCGTTACTCGTATAAACATAATAATTATTACTGACTTATTAAGTATACAAAGTGTTGAAGAAATGGTGCAAGCTATTGACAGTAGACAAACAAATGTGAAAAATAATAATTTTTATTTAATAACAGGGTACAGTGTTACTCATGATGTAACGGTTCAAAAGTACCTTTAACCGAAATTTTATTATGATTGAATAATTTGTATAATACAAGCATCCCTTCATAAACTAGTAGTATTCATTGGTTTCTTACTATTTATTTGAATAAGCTCCAGTGGACATGTCTCTGCTGTTGGGTGAAACTAATGGTCTAGATATATGTCGATAGTACTTTTGTGTACTAAAAAGCACCTAGATTGAAATGTAACAATACTTCTAAAGCGAAGAGTTTTAAAAGAAAAGTAAGTCGTTTGTTGCTAAACCAGGGGGCCAATGAGTACTCACTTACTATTAGAATCCAGCATTATGAACATTAAGTTTACAATATCGTAAGACATTATCTTGAATGTGAAAAATAAAATATGATTAAATTAGGACCATATATTGTGAACAACTCTACCAAAAATTGTACCCATTTAGTACGTAGTCTTCGAGAAATATAATTTTATAAAAACATGAATTTTTCAGAAAAAGGGTAATAAGTCGAAAACTCTATATTTAAGGCCTATACTCTCTAATTACTTTTTGACTAAGAATTATACGAGGAATGCAAAAATGTAATAATATACAGAGTGTTCCATTTAAAGAACTATAACTATGGTCAGCCACCAAGTTTTGGAACACTCTGAACAAGGCACAATAAATTTACAAGGTACTCCTAATGAGTGACAATTACATAATTACCATAGAGTGCAGGCATTATGTTATAATTAGATTAACATTCCTCGAATATATACTTTTATAATTAAGTCATATACAACAAAACTAATTTAATAGTTATAATTTTTGATAAGATGTAGTTCCGTAAATTATAAAACACCAAGATGAAATTTAACGTTAAGTTATATGTTCTCTGAAGAAGACATAAAAGAAATAAAAGTCGAAACGTTAATTTAGTGTTTTTTTATTTTTTATTTCCGTTGTTATTACTTTCTTATACGTAGTATAAGGAAGTATTGTGATGATGAAAATTTCGACCTCGAGATTTTTGCAGATGTCCACGTTTTGAGGTCCCTGATACCGAAAAAGTGGTTTTTAAAAAATGTCTGTCTGTGTGTGTGTGTGTCTGTCTGTCTGTCTGTCTGTGACCACGATGACGGTCAAACCGCTGGAGATATCAATTCTAAATTTTGTATTTACGTGTATAATCTCCCACTTGAGAACTGCTTGGATTTTCAGCAAATTCGGCCGACCGGAAGTAGTAGTTTACTTCAGTGAAAAACTCGAATTTTGCCAATATTTCGTCAACTACTAAGTTTAGACAAATTTATAAAGAATTCATATGTACTTAGAATTAAATTTTAGAAGAAATTTATTAAAAAAAATTTTCGAAATTCCTACCGCAAGTAGGTTTTTACTCTTATCTAAAATCGGTTTTTTGCAAATATGTCGTAAATTATGCATTCTATATATATTTATGAAGAGTACAAAAGTATTTAAAGTTGGATTTAAAATATTTTCTATATAAATGAAATTTCAAAATTCGGACCGGAAGTAACACTTTCTTACGTATAAGAAAGTCGTGTGGTGGCCACACCTCATTTTTTTTATTTATATTATTGGCAAATTGTCAGTATAAATATTTTTATTTGACAATTAAGAGGATTTTTGGATTGGAAATAGATATATAGACTTTTTAAACACAGACAAGAATTATTAGGTTGAAAATTTTGGATTAAAACGAATATGGAAGGTATTGTTACACTTTTAAATATATATTTTGATTAGTCAACAAGAAAGAAAAAATGTAATTGGAGAATAGAAATTATTATATATATTATATCTCTAAGGAAATGAGTAAATAAATAAGGACTTTCAAAAGTATAATTTTAGAGAGTCGATGTGTTTTTCTTTAAAGAGAGAAATAATTAAGAATTCTCTTGTATTTATTGACCTAAGAAAGGTATAATATTAGTGATAAAAGTTGTCCTTATCATATAACAGGAGAATATTAGAATTTCGAAGACTTTAAAAGCAATATTATATAAAAAGAAGTGTTGAAATATTAGCATAAACTCACCCAGATTAGAGCTTCTCATCCATAGGAGAGAGAATTGTTTAATTGGAATAGCCGCAGACCAGACGTTTCAGTTGTTATCCAAGATAAGGTTCCAGTGTCGATAAATATCCAGACGAGACCGGATATAGGAGTATATTTTACAAGAGACATACCAGTTTATGAATAGTAGCAGACCAGAGGTTCAGTTGTTATCCAGGATAAGGTTCCAGTGTTGATAAATATCCAGACAAGACCGGATATAGGACTATATTTTACAAGAAGCGTATCAGTTTATGAATAGTAGCAGATCATATGATAGGAATTAAAAGAATATTCAGACAAGACCTGACTTAAATCCATTTTTCGAGACCTATAAAATACAATTTCATAATTCAAGATATTTATGTGATTTTAAATCTTTAAATTCATAACTAGAGTTATTATTATTATTATCTAAACAAACTTTATATAACATCAACGAATATTATAGTTATTTTTGTATGATTGCTACAATCTAAATTCATTTATAAAGATATTATTACAAGGATGATATTCAAGAGTTAAATTTTTATAAATCTCACTATACTATTAGTATTTACCTTAATAGATGTTATTAACCAGAAATAAGAATCAAAATCATAACATATTATTGATGAGCGAATTCTTTTTCCTTATGTTGAATTTATACAGATCATATGTTCGATGTTATTAAATATCACTTATATTTGTTAAAGAAGTTCCTTTTCTACAATAATTAAAAAAGGTTATAATGAAATGAGATAGAGTCAAATAAGTAAATTTTAGCATTAGTACATTTAATAACACACACACACAGTGCAAGTGTATGCGTAGATCTCAGACAGCAACAAGAGATAATGGTAATTATCTATATTACCGACTCTACCTAGTTTAATATTCAATTTAAAATATCAATATACAGTGTTATTGAAAATTAACTTATTAAGAAATTAGGAAGTCAAAAGAAGGTAAGAAACTTTTGAATATAATTTATCACTTAACTAACAAAAGTCTCATGTTCATCTATTTAATTTAATGTAGATTATACACTCTAAAATACTAGTTCATTTTGGTTAGCTAATGTGGTACATTAGTAATTAAAATAGATCTTATAGATAGGGACTGTATCATTCATTTTGGAAATACCAGTACAATATATATATATATATGTATTGAAAAATTCAAAAGATTCTTGGTAGTAGTGGCATACAATGAAGTAAAAGTAATAACAATATGACAACTGGTTGTCAATTAGAAAACAATGACAAATATAAAATGCAAATCACAATGTATAATTGAAAATGTAATCAAATAAGCAATAGGACAGTCGGGATTACTTATATAGTCACATCAAAAGGCTTGGGATTTACCACAAACTGTTCAGTCAATGCAATTATATAAATAACAACGACGCAACTATGTAATGAAAAATTAAGAGTAGAACTGTTGATATTATAACAATATAGAATGTAAAATCAGTCATGTATAAATGTAAATGAAAGCAAATAAGCATAGGACAATCGCCATTACCCATGTAATCCTATCAAATCGGATTAGGTTCACCTAAACATGTACAATCTGACTGAAATACATAGACAATCAACGATGTAACTATGTATGTGTTAAGATGTATTTGTAGCTACAGACATATATGTTTCTACCTAGTTTGGTTTCGTCAGTGCAGCATAACAAAGAAGGTGTATGTTAAAGCATTAATATGTGTTGAATAAAAATTATATAGTATTACCTTAAAATGTCAATCCAAAATGTCCAAGTGTTATGCTGCACTGACGAAACCAAACTAGGTAGAAACATATTATGTCTGTAGCTACAAATACATCTTAACACATACATAGTTACATCGTTGATTGTCTATGTATTTCAGTCAGATTGTACATGTTTAGGTGAACCTAATCCGATTTGATAGGATTACATGGGTAATGGCGATTGTCCTATGCTTATTTGCTTTCATTTACATTTATACATGACTGATTTTACATTCTATATTGTTATAATATCAACAGTTCTACTCTTAATTTTTCATTACATAGTTGCGTCGTTGTTATTTGTATAATTGCATTGACTGAACAGTTTGTGGTAAATCCCAAGCCTTTTGATGTGACTATATAAGTAATCCCGACTGTCCTATTGCTTATTTGATTACATTTTCAATTATACATTGTGATTTGCATTTTATATTTGTCATTGTTTTCTAATTGACAACCAGTTGTCATATTGTTATTACTTTTACTTCATTGTATGCCACTACTACCAAGAATCTTTTGAATTTTTCAATACATTTGTATATTTGGCAAAGAATTGTAATATATTTTATATATATATATATATATATATATATATATATATATATATATATATATATATATATAAAGAAAAGAAATATTGCGGATAATGGAATAATGAAGTAAAGAATTTAATGGGTTAACTCCGCTGAAAATGCAACTGCGGACACGTGTTTCGAACTACTTGGTTCTCGTCAGCGCAGTGTAGCCAAGGAATAGGATGGGATAACCTTGGAGCTGAAAAACATCAATCAGAGACATACACAGGGGACAGCCTACCAATTGAGGCTTCAGCTAGAGTCTCCTCGATATTGAGGATGAATCTAACGTCGCCGCGAGGTAGACATTTGTCCACCTGCACGCCATCTGAACCCATAGGATAAAAATAAAGAAAAGAAATATTGCGGATAATGGAATAATGAAGTAAAGAATTTAATGGGTTAACTCCGCTGAAAATGCAACTGCGGACACGTGTTTCGAACTACTTGGTTCTCGTCAGCGCAGTGTAGCCAAGGAATAGGATGGGATAACCTTGGAGCTGAAAAACATCAATCAGAGACATACACAGGGGACAGCCCACCAATTGAGGCTTCAGCTAGAGTGTCCTCGATATTGAGGATGAATCTCGCGGCGACGTTAGATTTAAATTTTTAGTGTTATTTGAATAGCGTAATTTCCCTCTTTTAATTTTTTAAATAAATAACCCGGATTCTCTCGTTAAATTTTGAACTTACACTAAGTCATTATTTTTAGAAAAGTGATGCGTATCATTATTATAAATATAATGTATTTTGCTCTAAGCTAACAGTTTAATGTAGTGTTTGATTCTAATAAACTTAAACATTAGGAAATTATCTTTAAAATTTCATATTCTATTATAATTACAGTGTTAGAAAATTATTTTCATCTTTTCTAATTTACTAAATTAAAACATTTCCGTTCTATAAAAGGTGTAACTACCTACGTGCATTTGTAATTGTAAGTTCAATTACTCAATGTCTACCTTTTCAATCACAAAATCAAAATGAACACAGAAAAGTTATTTATAGATTGCCAATAATGCAAATTACACAAAGCCATTAACGGTAGAAAAAAATAAATGGCGGAAATGAGAAGTCATCCGCTAATATGATTAAGGTAGACAGTACCGATTTATAATTAGTAATGCGTTCTTTAACGGAAAGCCGTTCGTGTCGGTCTGTGAGAATATTACGTGTAAAATAGTGGAGTTTTGACTTTCCAATTAGTTTAAGAAATTGCATTTCGCCCCTGATTTCAAAGAGCAGCCGCTTAGACTCTAGTAATATACGGAGAAAATTATGTGCTGGTGAGACGATAATTATTGCAGTTTAGTGCAATTGACGGATCTCTAACTAAACAGCAGAATTTGAATGTCTCCAATCAATTTCTCTGTTTTAATTTCAGCAGGAAATGTTATTACACATAAAATATTATTACTTTTTTAATTTGGAGCAGTAATTCCCTCATGTCGTTTAGCGATTTATTAACACATTTTATTTTTAGGGCTTATATGAAGGTACTTTTGTTACATAGCACAATACAAAGTTTTATATAACTTTTCAAAGAAAATATTTCAAACAAAAATTGTAATAGTTCGGCTGCAGATGCTGATGAAATTACTATATTTTAATATCCTATTAAACGAGGTGTGGCAATTAAATAGATAGACTGCTACAAAACATTTTATTGATTACCAATTAAATTAGAAAGTTTATCGCAAGTTCATTGCCGATCCCTACAAAGTTCCATTGTTTAAAACAGTTCTGGAAGTCCGCTTTGGTCAGCTTGTTGAGCAACTTCGTTGATTTTGCTTTCACCCCTTCCATATTTCCAAATCTTGCCCCCTTCAGCTCCGAGATCATATAAGGAAATAAAAAAAAATCACAGGGGGTCGGGTCGAGCGAGAACGGTGAGTGGTCAACACGGTGATGCCGTATTTTGCAAAGAAAGCTTTCACGAACAAGGAGGAATGAATTGACAAATTATGTTTATCAAGCATCCAGAACTTGCTTAACCACAAATCGAGCCTTAATCTCTTCAATCGTCACGAAGAGGAGTCAGAACCTCGACGAACACTCAGACGACGCTTTTCAGGGATCAGTTTTCCAATTTTCTAAATGTTTCATCCGTTATTCACGTTGGGATTAGTCCAAGCGCGGATCACCTTCGGTCGTTTCATTTCCCTCTTTAAACCTTTTAATCCACTTAATAACTGGTGCGCGCGTTAAACATCCACTCCCGTGCACTTCCTTTAACATGGCATGAGTTCCTGTAACATTTTTCCTAATTTCACAAGAATGTTCAGGTTAACTCGTTGCTCCATCTAAGTACTGCATTTTTTCGACAAGACGATTGCACAAGCACTAGAACGGGCGACTACTACATCAAAACTGAGCGACCTACAACCGTGCCCATCGAGATCAAGATGGGGGATGCATTAACAGACACAGATATGTTTAAACCTACCGCGACGTGCTCGCTGTTTGCCGATAGCAGCACGACTCCTGTTATTTAATAGCTACACCGCGTACATACGACATTATAATCTCTATTATAAAATATCAATATACGAATTGGGAAAAAATGATTTGTAGATAGGGTAACTCACAGAGCACTCTTACAAGTTAATTATTTATATATTCCCCATTTATTAAAATATATATATATTTCCGACTTTAGGTAGAGAACATCGCAACTTTAATCCAAACTAAAAAATGAAGTGTGGCCACCACACGACTTTCTTATACGTATGAGCGCTTCAAATTATACAAAAGTTATTCTAAATTATGTTTTAAATACATTTATCTTCTTAAAAAATAAACCTGTGAGTAAGTGCGTTCAACTTCAAGTTCAAGTTTAATGAATTTTTTATACAGAAATTATTTAAAATCCTATTCTAAGTACTCTATTCATTTAATAAATCTCTATAGAATGCATACCTGCGTTGCCAGTTGTTCGAAAAAAGTGCTACTTCCGGTCCCAATTTTGAAATTTCACTTATACAAAAAGTATTCCAAATTTAGTTCTAAATACTTTTGTATTCTTGATAAATATAGATAGAATGCATAATTTACGACATATTTGCAAAAAATCGGTATTCTATAAGAGAATGTGTTACTTCTGGTTTGTAGATTTTACTGAAAGTCGGCATAACAATACTTCCTCAAGGTCGTTACACACATGCAACAGAACATTCATAGTGCAACAAGGAATGTTGCGCGACGGAGTTCGGTACGATGTTTTGTTTGTTACATGTGTGTAGCCACTTTATAGGTACACGTATTATGAAAGTAAAATGTCTGTAAATTGTTTCACTGGACAATATACATTCTTCTGAAGACACTCAGATTTCTTTAGACAGATATCTTCTCGATATCATCCAATACTCATTTAAAAAATAAAGAGCAATGCACAATCACATGATCACTCATACAATAACTATAAACTGACAAATATGATCAGATAGAATTAATAACCCGTAATTTTAAATTAATATTCTGCAAGATTACAGTAGTTTAAGTTTAAACCACACATATCGTATTATAAGGTCAACTTTACAATTATAAATAAATAAATATTTTATTAACCATTCAAACCAATTGAAATAAACGCAGAAATTGGCTCAGATGCGAATGACCGGTCCTTAAATTAGAATAGAGGACCCCAATTAAATAGCTAAATAACTAGTATTTAATAATTCTAGAAAATATGAATTGATCTACCAGCATTTAATATAATAATAACTATTAATAACCTCTAAATACATGTAATACAGGAAAAAAGGCATCAAGAAACGCACGAAAACAAAACCGATGGTAGGTACAAGTTTTTGTCACATACCAGTTTTTGTCAGATAGTTTTTGAATCATCTGTATTGCAATAATATGGTCTGACGCATATATCTACAGTATACATTCAAATTCTCGGCGGGGTGCGTGTATTTACTAACAATCAGAAACAGATTAATAATTTATTACATTTGAAGTTTCAGTGTCAGTCAATATAGGAAGGAGAAATCGTAGGAATAAATTTAAGCAAAGCTCTTTGTGTAAGTATACCTACGTATATTTTAAAAATAATTTTATAATATTTGTAATTTTATGATACATTGATAGAAATACATAACCTTTCACATTTCTAGTACGTCTTCTATATCTTAATTTCAATGCGTTTCATTGTGTTGCAACAAGTCTTTCAGTTTATTTAAAAAGCAAGGTCCATATGTTAGGCAATTATGAAAACACTAGAATAAAGTTAATTGAAACACTAGAATACATTGTTTTAAATGCAGTTAAATCATTTTCCTACTATTTAAACATATACAGGGTGAGTCATCTCCCTGGGGAAGCAGTTGTGGCTTTATGAGAAAATATATTTCGAAGCTATTTTTTGTCTGTATTATACAGAGTGTTTATTATGTTGGTGGCTGACCATAGTTATAGTTTTTCTTAAATGGAATACCTGTGTATTATTACATTTGTTGTATTTCCCGTATAATTCTTAGTCAAAAAGTAGTAAGTATTAATCTAAAATTTAAAGTTTTTGACTTATTACCATTTTATAGTATATAAAGTGTTATTTATAATAAAAAGTCTTAATACAAACATCTTTTACTTTTTTCAATTACTTTTACATGTGCAGAAAAATGGATTAAAATTACATGAAATATGTTGCCTAATTGTCATTTTTTGCAGATGTAACACCTATATATCAGGTTATTTTTGAATAGCTTATTATTTCGCATTAAAACATATAAGACGTTATTGGTTTAAAGGAGACCTTTACTGGGCTATTATCATTTTTTAATACAATTTTTTCAACTTTTTTTTATTTGGATACGGTATTTCAATATATTCAGCCGAAAATATTCCAGAACAGATGCCTTTAGAGAATAATGGATACTTTCATTACTACTAGTCGTTTTGCACATTCAAACCACGGAAATCTAAATATGTGAAAATAAATTCAGAATTCTTATAGCAACAACAGGAAATCTTCACGTCAGTAACCGTGAAATAAGTTTTTTGCTGGATATTAGTTAGACCATGGTTGTAAGTACTTTAAAATAAAATAAATGTCACATGTAATGAATACATTTAAATACTGAGTTACTCAGCCATCATTTTAAATCTAGCAGAGTGTTTTGACAATGTGGAATAACTAAAATTAATGTTTAAGCATTTCGTTTTGATATTGTGTTATTTTTTTTTGTAATACCCTAATAAATACAAAAATCATATATCTAAGCTCATTTTTAGAAAAATTCATTAAAAAATTATACTTGTCGACTGCGAAGCATATATAAATGTCATCAATTAAATTTTCAATTTTACGACATATATCATGACCCTCTATACCGTATTCAAATAGAAAACATAAAGTTAGCAAAATTATATAAAAAAAATATAATAATAGCTTAGTAATGGTCACTTCTAAAGTAATAATGTTTTACATGCTGCTGTTGCGAACTTTAGTAAGCAATTAAAAATTCTACCCATATATGGCGTGTTCCATTTAAATAAACTGATTTTTAGATATAAATGTGTCAAATTTTCTGCACATGTAATTAGTAAATTGTAAAACAATAAAATATGCTTGTATTAGAACTTTTTACAGTGAACAATGCTACCAAAAATTGTGTCCATCCAATACGTCGTTTTCGGCACATATAATTTTATAAAAACAATAAATTTTTCAGAAAAATAGTAATAAGTCGAAAACGAATTGTAGGCATATGCTATCTTATAACTTTTTGAATAAGAATTATACAAGGAACCCAAAAATGTAATAATATAATGGTCCATGGTCCACTTAACTCTGTGTAATAAAAAATAAATTTTAAAGCTGTTCCTAATGAGTGGCTATCATAGAGAAAATCACCATGTTATCCCATGTTAATTTATTATTCGTTGTTACTATCTGTATCACTATCACTTGCAGTTGAAATGATAAATGGTTCCACGATATTGTCAATTAGGCCATCTAATAGACACATTTTTTCTTCCTCTTTAATTACATGTTCTTTACACTTTCTCCATTTAGCACTATTAAATTAGCTAATGCAGTCAATAGCGATTGTTTGCAATTTTAACATTTTTATTATCGCGCCAACATAATTTTTTATTTCAGTCCACACCAATTCAATGGGATTTAGTTTACAGTGGTACGGTGGTAATCTCAACACGTGTTTGTTATTTGCTCTTGCCATTTCATCACCAACATAATGGTTGAAATTGCGGGATGTTGTTTAATAAAATCCACTAAAACTGGTCTACTCATTTCTAGTTGAAATGGTATTTCTTTTGATTGTAGCCAATTTTGAATGTTCTTCTTTTTAGATGATGTACTTAGAATCTTTTCAACTTTGCGAGAATGGTACGGTCGTTATTCATAATAATAATAATGGCATCGTCTGGTAATTTTTCTAAAACAGCACTAAACCAATTTTCAAATACAACAAAATTCATATCCTCATGGTAGTCGCTAGTTCTATTGCTTTGGAAAACTAACATAATCCACCTTCAACAAACCCATCAGATCCTATGTCCAGGATAATAAGTCTTTTGCCTTTCCCTGTTGGATTTTTCTAACCTGCTGAGACATCACCTATAAATGGTTGCCTGCGGTTATGTACATTAACATCAACCCAAACATTTGATTGTGTGTGCCCGTCATTTAACCACGTTACAGCTAAGTAAAATATATATTTTTTTATTAGGCTCTATATGATCAAATACTTGTTAAATATCTATATCTCCAAGTACTTGTCTCACTACGGTCTATCAATAAACTCTTCCTGCTTCGCTTCATGTACATATAATAATAATACATTTTATATACCTATATTCATTTTAAAAATACATATAATTAACTTGAAATTAATCCTTTTGAGGAATACTGGAAAGGTTTTCAGTTTCGTTAAAATTTTCATTATATGTAGGAGCATCATTGTTATAAAAAAATGAGGTATGGCCACCACACGACTTTCTTATACGTATGAGCGTTTCAAATTATAGAATTTTAATAATTTTTTTATACAAAAATTATTCAAAATCTTACTCTAAGTACTTCTATTCTCTTAATAAATATCTATAAAAGTGCTACTTCCGGTCCGAATTTTGAAATTTCATATATACAAGAAATATTGCAAATCCAGTTCTAAATACTTGTACTCTTGACAAATATATATAGAATGCATAACTTACAACATATTTGCAAAAAGTCGCTATTCGATAAGAGTAATTTTGAAATTTTTCTTATACAAAAGATATTGAAAATAATGTTTTAAATACTTTTATACTCGTAACGTACTTGTCTAGAAAGCATGACTTGCGAAAAAAAAACTGATTTTCGATTAGAGTAAAATACCTACTTCCGGTAGGAATTTCAAAAAACTTTATAAATAAAATTATTCTCAATTTTAATTTTAAGTACATATGAATTCTTTATAAATTTGTTTAAACTTAGTGGTTGACGAAATATTGGCAAAATTCGATTTTTTCACTGAAGTAAACTGCTATTTCCGGTCTACCGATTTTACTGAAAAATTAATCAGATCTTAAGAGGGAGATTATACACGTAAATACAAAATTTGGGATTAATATCTCCAGCGGTTTGACCGCTATTGTGGTCACAGACAAACAGAGAGATAGACACAGACACACAGACATTTTTTAGAAACCACTTTTTCGGGATCAGGGGACCTCAAAACGTGGACTTCTGCAAAAATATCGAGGTCGAAAATTTTCATCGCCACAATACTTCCTTATACTTCGTATAAGAAGGTAAAAGCTGTTTATTACTTGTTTTTACATTTTCGTCAAAGTTGTTGACTATTGAGCGTCTACCAGAGCTTTGCCTGGTCTGAGAAATCAGTCCCTCGGACTTATATTTCTTTATACCTTTAAAAACTGTACCTCTTGCAATACTTGCAATAAAAGAATATGGGTAACTTCAGAAATATAACATATAATCTAAGAAAATACAATATTACCTGTTCTGGACACTATATGCGATGCTATTTTCCTTGTACTTTATTTCGTATTTTCAATACTCAGCTTCTTATAAACATTGAGAATTATTTGCTTTTCAATAAGGGACAATGACCAAAACGGCCACGCTGCCTTGGTGGAAAAATAGGTAGGTGGAAAATATACAAAATGCATCTATCAAATGACTAGAAATGACTGTCAATTAAATTAAGTGAGCGTCATTTGGGTTGAAAAGAACCAATCGAATTGCCCACTTTTAGTGCTAAAATTTAAAGGTGGTCCGCGGAATTAAAAAACAGAGTATAGGTATAGTAATTTTTTTAATTACAAGTAGGTACGTTTGGGGAAAATAGATGTTTCGCTCTACCTTGTAAAATTAAATTTTACAAAGGAGCGTTTTTAAGTTCACGGAATAGGAGAAAAGAAGAGAAAATGAAAATACAAGTTTTCCACCTACAATCCTAATACATTTTTCAGATTTTGTGTAGGCGTTAATAAAAAAAACTGTTTTATTTTTGTCTAAAAAATACAATGAAACTGCGCTCTTTAATTCTTCATTGCTCATAAATTTCTTCCACTGCAGCTCTTTTTCCAAGTCTGGACTATAGTATGGGTTATTCAAAATATCGAAGCCCACTTTCTTTATAAAGGGCAGCCAGCGCAACACGACTCTTGTTGACGAGAGCATTGTCTTGCAGGAACAGGACAATTTTGGACAAGTTTCCCTTTCTTTTGTCTTTTCAATTTTTCTGTCAATTATCAGGATTCCTTCTGTGTGCCAAAAAACAGTAGTCATTGAGTTCATGGGTGGGGTGGTGTGTCTCTTTTAGTCACTGCATGGAGTCTTACTTGAACACAGGCCCATAATCATCCCCCAGTAGCAATTCAACTCAGTACACTATCCCTGCCTTCATTACAGGGTCCAAAAACGCACTGGAACATAAAAAATCTTAAAAATGGTTTTATCAGATATTCCAGGCATTTCTGCGAGTTGTGTCTTCTTCAACCGAGCATCTTCCCTTATAATTTTTTGACTCTTTGAACAAGTTTTGCAATGGCCACTTTAATAGTCCCCTCCCCCCGGAAGTAGGTCATTTTCAAATGATTCTCTACCTTGATCAAATCAATTTTGTTATTTAAAACCCATAGCTTGGCTCGGATAAGAGTCCCTGTAAACCGAAAATATTTACCTTCTGTTGTATGGGACTTGATAACGGCTTTCTTCCCTATTAAGTTGCTTGGTCGCCAATATGTTAAAGTCTACTGACACGATTGTGTTAAAACTTGATATTTATGCTAGTAATATGACACTGATTACGTTACGACATGAAAGTCTCTTATATTTGTTTTTATTATTGTATTCTAATAAAAATTACTTTAGTTTTAAGTTCACGGAATTGTAAATAAATCAACAAGTTTGTAACAACACTAAATGCCTACTTTTACTGGTAAGTTAAACAAATTACAAATAAAAATACAAAATGTAGATAGTTAGGATACATGCTAACTCAATATTTATAATAAATCGACATGCTCAAATCTATATGTTAGTAACTCAGTAAGCATAGTTATCATTTTAGTTTTTTTTTTTTTTTTGATAGCTACAAGTATGCTTTACTATCTACGAATGAATTGTCATCGCTATTACCGGTAATGCATAAAACCAGCCATCATATAACCATAAGCCATATCGTCGTTATGATGAGCGGTGGATAAAAACGCCTGTCTCATACCTGATAATAAATTCATACGTGTATGGAGTGCATTAAAGGAATTAAAAAATATTATTCGCGGAACGCCTACGCATATTACATTTATTTGTGGGAGCCACCTCCTACCGCGCAATGTGGAAAGGATGATCTGGAGGGAGAAAACGACACACACACACACACACACGACCAGATAGGAGTAGGGCTTGGGGACAATAGGAGGAATTATAGTCACGTCGCCGTGATGTTTAATTAATCAAGAGACAAAACTATTTCAATTATAATTTCAATTTTCCGTAATTGAAATCAGTACGGTCGGTCTTGTTTGGACGACGTTGTTTATTATACGGACAGACAGAGATCGGGGGGAGAAAAGTCGGGTGGCTAACTGACGATTTCATTATTAGATTAAAAATGTTCGAAATTATTTCGAAAGTGCATCTGGCAAATGGAACACGCATTACTGAAATGACAGACAGGCGGTAAATCAATTAACGTAAGTAACCGGACCGCGTACGCATCCCGCGGGATATGTATGTAATATATTTATGGTATTCTGGCGTATGTATGTACTTACAACATGAAAATGTGAGTGTCTGTAATACCTTATAAAAGTTATGTGTACAACAGGAACTTCATTTCTTGCATTGCTATTTATATGAAAAAATCATTTAAATATAGCAGCCTGCACCGCTGTGCTAAAATTTTGGGGAATAAAGTATTTGTTCAATCCTAATATTTTATTTTTTCTCTTCGAACATTATTATAAAAATTATGACAATTTTAAGGAACCAATACACATTGTATCAATGTGCTCCACTATGGGGTAAGTTGTATCAATGCAGGAATGGGTAGTGATTGTGCCACTTTAAATCAAAAAGCATATTTGAAAAACAAAATTAATATTTATTTTTTAATTATATGTTTTTAAATACAAAATCAATACGTTATTATTAATCGAATACAAAGAAAAGAAGAAGGTAGGTATAAAATTATTCTCTGTCAATAGGAGGAATGCAAACATAGTAGTCTTCATTATTAGCACATGGTACGTGCGGCCATCTTTCGCAAACCGTACACTGAATCCAATCTTCATTTTTGGAATCAGAAAAAGCCATTAAACATACTAAGAACAACTCATCACCCTCATCTGATTCTTCAGAATCTGACGATAAATGAGCTTTTTTAATTTTGCCTTTCTCACCTTTTCTTTTTTTTCTCAAATTTCACATTGTAATTTCCCGTTAAATTTCTGATAATTTTCTTCCCTTTTTGTTTTCTGTTTTGTCTTGCATAGGCTTCTAGTTCAGCCTTTATGGGTGAGTCAGTTAGGACAGCAGATTTGGACTTGTTACCGTTTCTTCTACCCATATTGTTTGCCAGTATGGTCTTCATTGACCCATATCTCATCTCGGTAATAAATTTTTCTATTTTGTTCCCTAAATTCTTTTATTTGACGAAGGTAGCACCATGTAACAATTTCACATTTTTCCTTTAAAAAACTTTTACGAGCTCTTTTTTACTTTCTTATACGTAGTATAAGGAAGTATTGTGATGATGAAAATTTTCGACCTCGAGATTTTTGCAGATGTCCACGTTTTGAGGTCCCCTGATACCAAAAAAGTGGTTTTTAAAAAATGTCTGTGTGTCTGTGTGTGTGTGTGTCTGTGTGTGTGTGTGTCTGTGTGTGTGTGTGTGACCACGATAGCGGTCAAACCGCTGTAGATATCAGTTCCAACTTTTGTATTTACGAATATAATCTCCCTCTTGAGAACTGATTAGATTTTGAGCAAAATCGCCAGACCGGAAGTAGTAGTTTACTTCAGTGAAAAAATCGAATTTTGCAAATATTTCGTCAATTACTAAGTTTAAACAAATTTATAAAGGATTCAAATGTACTCAAAATTAAATTTGAGAAAAATTGTATTAATAAAGTTTTTCGAAATTCCTACCGGAAGTAGGTCTTTTACTCTTATCGAAAATCAGTTTTTTGCGAATATCTCGTAAGTCATGCTTTCTAGGCAGGTACATTACGAGTATAAAAATATTTAGAATGTACTTTTAAATATCTTTTGTATAAAAAAAATTTCAAAATTCAGACCGGAAGTACCACTTTTACTCTTATCGAATAGCGATTTTTTGCAAATATGTCGTAAATTATGCATTCTATATATATTTATGAAGAGTACAAAAGTATTTAGAGTTTGATTTGGAATATTTTTTGTATAAATGAAATTTCAAAATTCGGACCGGAAGTAACACTTTCATACGTATAAGAAAGTCGTGTGGTGGCCACACCTCATTTTTTAAAAGAGAAATTCATTTCTTTCAACAACTTTCACAATGTTGTACGTTTGAGGTTTGGCAAGTTCTCATATTTATTTACCTAGAATAAAATCTTATCCACTGTTGGCAGTTCATTTTGATAGAAAAATGAGTGTACTATACGTCTAATAATATTGCGCATATCATCATTAATATTATCCAGGACAATTCGCGCTCTTGTATACGTCTTTGGAGGTTTCACATCTTGTGCATTGTGTTCTCGCGAAATATTAAAAACACTTGAAGAGCAGATACCAGCAGTTTCAAGAAATCTTTAATCGTTAATAGAGTCTTTAAAAAGACTGAGAATAATAATAACAACTTAAACAAATACAAGTAGCGCAAACACAAAGAACAATACAAAATACTAAATCAAAAAGTATACATATATTTCAAAATAACAGACAATGTTAGTCACAATCATGTGACAAAATCATAGAAAGCAGATGACGTATATTGTGTGTTGTAGGTTTGGTATGTAGCTATAAGAACCAATAGAAAGGCAGTATTAAAAATCATGCGTTGATAACGCGTTTTTTTCTACTCTGTTCGGTCAGTGAATGAAGTTTTTATAGGAATACAAGTTCTAAAGATATGCTAAATGACAAGTATTAGCGGCATTAGCTCTAAGTACTTCAAACCGCAGCTATCGCCGCATTTTGAAACACTTACGCTTCCATCCTTACACAATTCAAGTCATACGACATCTTCAGCCTCAAAATTTAAGAAGACGCCTTGATATTTGTGAACATTTCTAATACCTATTTGCTGAAAATTCGGCCATCGTTGATTGCTTGCTGACATCAGATGAAGTTCATTTTTATTTTATTAGTTATGTTAACAAAGAGAACTTTTGTTACTGGGCGACGGAAAACTCAGCAATTCCACGAATTGCCATTTCATAACGAAAAAGTTATTAATGTAGTGTGTATTATCCGCCTTTAGTATTTTTGGGCAGTTCTGGAAAATGACGTGGCGTTACTATAGCATCACAACGAAATCAATATAGGTATTGCGTAAATTTAAACATTTTTATAAAGTAGATGTGGATATTTAAAGAATATGGTCCCAGCAAGACGAGGCCCCGTCCCGCAGTGCTATGGAGTCTATGACAATTTTGCCAAGAATATTTCTTAGTCACGTCATTTCTAAATTCAGGGACCCAACTGGTCGGCACGGTCGCCGGATCTCACAGCTTGCGACTTTTTTTTATGGGGGTACTTAAATTCGAGAGTGTTTTCTAATCGACCGCAAACTTTAGAAGAACTTAGGCATAATATCTGGACAGAGATTCACACTTTACCACTTGAAATGCTGGCCCGGGTGAAAATGTTCGTTCTCGGCTTCAAGAGTCTTAGCAGCAAGGAGGCAATTGTTTGATTGATGTCATATTTAAAAAATAAAATTCTCATGTTTTTTCCAGAAATTTTTGTTGGATTTTTAAATAAAAATTTGATAAATAATAACAACAACTCAATTTTAAAATGGATATTTCATTTTGCCGGACCTTGTATTTATATCTTCGAGGAAAGCATAGAACAGGAGAGAGTCTTGTTAAAAATAATATTTGTCCAAAGTGGTAACTCAATATGGCCGCCGCAATGCATAGGCGTGCATAAATATTTTGTATAGGGTATGTGTACACTTTGTTTATTCTCGATAATCATCCAAAGTAGGTTCTTAGTCCAATAATAATTAAAGAAATATCATGAGTGCTTTATTTTTTCAATCCTTTCTATTCTTTTTAATATAGTAACATTTATTCTAACTGTATTAAAGAAAACTAAAAAAAACATGCCTAGGATATGAATGTTACGCCACTGAACACATAATCAAACATGTCAGATATATGACAAGTTATTCAAAATACATACTTTTTAAACTATTATTGCCTATGTTGAATGCCAATTTGAAATTAATTGTACTGATGAAGAGAAAAAGTGAGATTCTTCTTTTTTGTCGTTTTAGAATGGCCACAAGCCACACAATTCACCATTATAAAAACACTATATTTACATAACTGAGCTGCCTTAAAGTGGTAACTTCCGTCTAAATAATACCTATTCCCCCACCACTTTATTATCTCTCCTGTTCTATTCTTTCCTCGTTGATGTATATACAATAAATTGATTAGAAAATAAATATCTCTCAGTGTTGGATACTTCTAACACTACTAATTGCAATACGTTGTATTGATATAAACGTAATATAGGTATTTCTCAATTATATTTGAAAATGTTTACTAAAGTATTTTTTTTAAAAATCCCTCTAGATTCTAGATATTCTGCTATATAATTTACGCTAAGATATAAACATCTACAACAATTGAAACAAGGCTATCAATCAAATACTTGTGTGTATAAAATTACCTATAGGCGGCGCAGTAAAAAAAAATAAAGGAAAAATAGATAATCTGTGAAATACATTGGAGTGTTGATTATGTCGGTGTGATTTTCCATTAAGAAATAAATAATTAATAAACGTGAAAGTTCCCTAGGCGGTGTTTTCGTAATGCAGCTTTCAACCGTTAATTCGAATACATAGCTTAAAAACTTCGAATGTGCATTTAGAAATATACTCCCTTAGTGGCAATTGTCTTTTGTTTATTAAATTTTCACGGGATTACTGCTTGCCGAGACACCCGCATGTATAATTTCCTTTATTTTCCGACCCTTCTTTGTTGTCCAGACTCCAGACGCTGTTATTTTCCGTTTATTTATTATCTATATATCTCTACCGAACTATATGTTCTATGTGGACATATTTGCCTGTATAAAATCTAGTTATTTACTTTATTTTAAAAAGAACAATAAATGGAAAATTAAGTCTTATTAAAACACAATTAGTATACAAATGTGAAAAATAAGTATATTTCCTCATACTATTTATTTATACAGTGTGCACGCGGTCTACCTGCGGATGAATATACTAGACAAGCTGGCCGACTATAAGTGGGAGAATAAGGGGGTAGCCTCTGTTACTAACATTAGAGCTACGTTAAAGTCGACACCGCAGAAATCGTTACTGCGTTTGTCCGTGAAATTGCTACTGTTATTGTTAATAACAAATTTTTTAACCAAGAATAAAGTCATTTACTGTACTGCTTTAGAGAAGATGAAGATCAATATAAAATCACTACCTGGATGATTTATAAGTAGAGACCCAGCTGATTATAAAAATTTCGACGGACATTTGTTAACATATCCCGGGGTAACATGATTCGAAAATTCTATAATTTTGGCGCGTAATTGTTCTAAATTAGATGGACGAAACGCGATTTAAAAATGTGTTTGCTAGGCGCTTATAGACATCGAGCTGCTATATCCTAAACGCGAGTCAGTCAGCTTCACTACACTCGACCAATAGAACAGTTTGTATATTGCTTTCTCGTACTAACTCATACAAACTCTCGGTGTTGTCGTTTTATCACATAGTAAAATGTATCCGCAGCTTGACGCGAAGTACATGGTATATTTGTAGGCCAATGTAGTAATCCAATACAATAGCAATTCTACTGTATACGAACATGATCTGACGGGAGATTTAATTTACCGAAACCATTTAGGGCTACTACTAGAAATTTGAAGAAAAAAGCTATTGATTTTATCTCTACATATTTATTTGAATATTTACAAGCATTTTATAATAGTATAGATTAAATTTGAAAAGCAGTTCTTTGTTTTTTATGTTGCATTAACGCAACATTGGGATTATCCGTAAAATAAGTCATCAATTATACAGTAAATGTCAAATTGATCACATGATTGAAGTATAGAAGATTACGCAAGAATATCCTATATTAGCAAACAGATGCAGACTTCCCAGCTAATTTTCAAATGACAGACGTTTAAATGATATATTTGTCACATTTGTGTTGCGATTTTTTTTTTCACGACACTAAAATTTCATTGTAAGCAGATAAAAGTTGCAGAAAATTCATTTTTTACTTTCTTATACGTAGTATAAGGAAGTATTGTGATGATGAAAATTTTCGACCTCGAGACTTTTGCAGATGTCCACGTTTTGAAGTCCCCTGATACCGAAAAAGTGGTTTTTTAAAAATGTCTGTGGGTCTGTCTGTCGGTCTGTGACCACTATAGCGGTCAAACGGATGTAGATATCAATTCTAAATTTTGTATTTATGTGTATAATCTCCCTCTTGAGATATGATTAGTTTTTCAGTAAAATCGGTAGACCGGAAGTAGCAGTTTACTTTAATGAAAATATCGAATTTTGCCAATATTTCGTCAACCACTAAGTTTAAACAAATTTATAAAGAATTGATATGTACCGTAAAATGGGGTGACTTTGTGCCTGCCGGGGCGTGATTGTGCCACTACGTGTTGATCGTGTATATTCGCACCATATCGGCACATCGATTCACCTACCGCCCCGAACTCTTGTTCAAGAATACCGATATTAGAGGCGAATAGAATGAAATGTATGGTTTGTGTATGCAATACCCTCCATTTCTGTTCCGTCAAGTTATTAAGTTGGTGAGATTTTGCAAAATTTTCGTTTTATCGCATACTTTCTCCTGGCTTGCCTAAAGTGTTTTAATAATGACCGTTTCAAAGTTCACACGTAATTAGGTGTTATATAGGTTATCTTTTAAAGAATACGCAGTGGTCGAGTAGTGCAAAATAACCTAAGTGTGTCACCTTGAATAAGATTCCGACAATATAAGGGGGGAATTTGTGCCACTACCTATTTTGAAATTCAGTTTATACGCTTAATTATCTTTATTAGTTACTATTCTATGTGAGAATTGGCTGTTCTTTTGTTTTATTTTGGTTTGTAAGAATATCCAGTTTTTGTTATATTTTATAAATAAAAAAAATTTTTCATTAAACCTTTTATTTGGGGCGAGATTGTACCACAAAAATAACAGAGATAAAACTAATTGGGGTGAAATTGGGCCATGTCACTCATACCATACAGTTTCACTATAATATGAAGCTGGGCCTGGCACATTTTCAGCCTGTAAATAGGCGGCATTGTGCTAAAACGGTAAACAAGTAGCTGGCACAAAGCCACCCCATCCTATGGGGGTAAATTGTGCCAATTGTTATAAATAATTTTAGAAAAACGAATGAAAATTTCTAAGTCTTTTTTACACAATTTAGTAACCAAAGGTTCAAAGTATATCGTTAATTTTTACAAACATTTTTGGTGTCTATAATTGTCCGAAATTCTTTGAAAACCATAAAAAGTGGCATAAAGCCACCCCATTTTACCGGTACTTAAAATTAAAATTGAGAACAGTTTTATTAAAAAGTTTTCCGAAATTACTACCGAAAGTAGGTCTTTTACTCCTATCGAGAATCAGTTTTTTGCGAATATTTCGCAAGTTATGCTTTTTAGACAGGTACATTACGGGTATAAAAGTATGTAAAACACAGTGTTCAATATATTTTGTATAAAAAAAATTTCAAAATTCTGACCAGAAGTACCACTTTTACTCTTATCGAATAGCCATTTTTTGCAAATATGTCGTAAATTATGCATTCTGTATATATTTATCAAGAGTACAAAAATATTTGGTGCTTGATTTGCAATATCTTTTTTAGGAAATTTTAAAATTCGGACCGGAAGTAACACTTTTACTCTTAGGGAGTAGCACTTTTTTTCGAATATCTTGTAAAGTATGCATTCTATAGCGATTTATTAAGAGAATAGACGTACTAAGAGTAGGATTTTGAATAATTTCTGCTTAAAAAAATTCTTAAAATTGTATAATTTGAAACGCTCATACGTATAAGAAAGTCATGTGTCGTAATTTTTTTAAATAAATATCAACCAAATGATAAGTAAGTAAGCATTACTAGATTCAGAAAAAAATATATGCCAGAGTAAATGAAAATTTAAAAAAAAAAAGTTTACTAACGTTACGTATTCAAGACAGCGTTGAAAAAATTGGGATAATGGGTAGTTTATAGAGTTTGTCAAACCATTTTTATACTTTTACTATTTATTGAAATCGGATAATAAATAAAGAAGTTACGGCATGGGGCGTTTTTACTAAAGAACTGTCTCCAAAAAAAAAAAAACGCGAGCACATAACTCCCTTATCTATCGGAGGATTTTAATTACCTATACCCCAAATTAAATGGTTGGGAATAGACCACTAAATGACCTAATAAAATCATCTATAGCCCCAAGTGAAAGCGCTTAGGGTTAAACTGTGAATTTTTTTTTTATTCGAATATGTACTTTTTTTTAGTAATTTTGATAGACATGTTTATTCTGAAAACAACAATGTATCACAAGTACGCTTACGTAACAAAGAAACATAGCACTAAAAATACATTGCGATACAATTTAATAACTAAATTAATTTGGCTGGGCTAACAAGTGCGATTTTACGGCTGATCAATATTGAAGTTTGATTTGCCAAAATCAAACTTCAATATTGATCAGCCGTAAAAAGGCAATCTTTCACTGTGCTTAGAACACAAGATGTACGTAATTGGAATACTAAAGTTCAGTTTAGTATTCCAAACCCTTTTTAATTCAGCATTACGTCTTTTTGCCCGTAATTATTATTCACGTCGCTTAATTTTTTTTTTTTGTACTAGGGAATGTACTTTTCACATAAACACACATATATTTCTATATATATATATACAGGGTGGCTGACAAAAAACGCCCCAAGCCCTAGCTCCGTTATTTACTATCCGATTTTAAAAAACAAAATATCGAATAAAATGGTTAAGTAAATACTATCAATTGGCATAATCGAAATATTATTAGGAACAAAAAGTTTGAACATGCGATTGTCAATTTTTTTTTTTTAATGGCAACGAATATTTTTAATTAATGTTTCGGATAAAGAATGTTTTCCTGATTTTGATGATGTATAACACGTCCATTTTCAACATAACATAACGATCTCGTTGTGTACCATTTAAGAAAAAGTTGCAAAATTGCATTCTTCGACCATGATCATTTTCCAATAGTGCTTATACTTTTTGAGAGATGTATGGTATGAACTTGTGCTTTTTGAGTATCGCTTGTGTTGTTTGGTGCGATACGCCGACCTCATTTGCAATTCTCCGAGTAGAAGTCCATGGACTTTCTTCCACGCATAAAAGAACATACAATTCTGTATTTTCCTTAAACTGTCGACTCTTACTTTTTGGCATTTTGAAGGCTCCATATTTTCTTAAATTCTGTTCGATTCTTCCGAATTTACGACGGTCTGGAACCTCTCTTGTCGGATAACGATAACTGTATAGTCTCACAGCTTCAGCACTATTTCGATTACATTCAAAGTATACTTGCAACATGCCGGTCAGTTGATTGCTATCCATGTTAATGATGAATTAAACTCACAGAAAGAATCAGAACGTTGAACTAATGTCACACCGATACACAAATGTCACAATGACAGTATTTATTAACATTTACATTCTAATTGACAGTATTTATTACTTGATGCATTTGATTGCTATTCGCGGCACACTTGAAACTTATGTTGAAAAATTGACGTTTTATACATCATCAAAATCAGGAAAACATTCTTTATCGGGGGTAATACCATAAGAGTTTGTGTTTATCCGGACAAACTTTCAGTTTGAACGAAAGCTTTGTTGCTTGGTAACTGACGAGAACAAATAACATGGTAAAACCGCGACACCGAAGGTGGAGCGGTTTTACATTTTGTTATTTGTTCGAGTCGTGTTACCCTTAAGCAACAAAGTTTGAGTTTTGTCAAAATGAAAGTTTGTTCCGGAAATAAACACAAACTCGAATGGTATTTGGTAAGACAATTTAATGAATCATTTAATTAATATTAATAAACCGAAATATTTTTATTTAACATTCCTTTGAATACATATACAAAAGAAAGAGAATAATACATATGTTTATGTATGAAATTTATTTGAACGATACTGTCAGAATTGAATTTTCGTTGCCATGGAAAATCAACATGCAGTTTATCCGCTAGCAAACATGCAGTTTATCCGATGGCAAACTAACACAGCGTGTATTAAAATGTCATGTTTTTGACAGATGAATTAAATTGTCCGAAACATTAATTAAAAATATTCGTTGCCATTTATAAAAAAAAAATTTACTATCGCATATTCAAACTTTTTGTTCCTAATAATATTTTGATTACGCCAATTGATAGTATTTACTTAACCATTTTATTTTATATTTCGTTTTTTAAAATCGGATAGTAAATAACGGAGCTACGGCTTGGGGCGTTTTTTGTCAGCCAGCCTGTATATATACTTTCGCATACCGTTATTTGTACTTTTCCATTAATAGATATTATCGTCTTATTCAAATAACATTAAATGAAAGTTTTCCTGAATGGTATGAGGGGAAAAAGTGTGTTGTTATATACACGTAACTCAAAACGCAGCGTTGAGATACTTTAGGTCCAACGGAGAGGATACGTATTTATAAAAGTGGACAAAAAAACGGTTAAACAGAACCATCCTTCATCATTATCGCGATTATTAAAATGAAAAGACACAGTAGAACGTACATGTGGTTTGGTTTATATTAAAAGCTGTCGTTGTCCGAAAAACCTGCGCACGAGTATCATATTCTCTTAATTAAGGCTGTAAAACCCGCCAAGAGCCCTCATTAGAGGCTTGTCACACCGATGTCCCATAATGAATCTTGACGAGATACTCTTTATTATGTGCGCCTTTAACTAGATTTCAAATAAAGTTAATTAAAATTATTTTTTGACTCCGAACAATGCCATTGTGCCTTTTATATAAAAGTTATTATTTTATTTCGAATAGAAGCATTGCGTTAATTGTAAAAGTGCAATTTGAAGCAGGTATAAATATATTAACACTACTGAGTGGAAGTAATTTAAGGGATAAACATTGCAACTCATACAGCTTTTTTCTTCATCATTAATAAAATTGTTTAGGATGAAGCAGATTTTGATAAAATCCAAGGTATGACGTTCAATACTCTAATATCCATGTCGTTTTGATGTCTTTCCTGTACTATTCATTTGACATATAGCTATATAGATCCATTATTATTGTCCAGTACAATAATGTATGTAAGGTTTCCATACCTGTTTAAGCTCGACCATCGGTCATATCTCGGCAACCGTTTATCACACAACCTGGCCGAAAGAATCTTGATAGAAAAATGTACCGTACTTCTTGTTTATCGTTTCTACAAAATAAAGATTATTGATTTACTCAGTATGTGTATTATATCTCATTTATCTTTAACATTTAACATTTAAGCTTTCTTAAATAAAGTTTATTACTAACTATCTGTATATTTTATTTACAATATTTTTAATGAAGGAGATCATTCTTTAGCGTTTGCAACCAATTTTATTTATGTGAACCATATAGCTCTAGCTATTTAAGCTTGCGTAAATATTCAAATGAATTATAACTCGTATTCTATAACTAAATTAAGTCTTAATACTATACAGCATGTGTCAATTTTCATTAGCCATAGGCGATCAATTCATGCAATACGTGACAACGTGGTAGGGGTGCCACGTTGTCACGTATTGCATGAATTGATCCTCTCCAACGCCAGCGCGACCGATACATGCTCGAAAATACAAGTTAGCAGTAACCATTTGATGTTTCCCGTTCCAGTAATAAGACGACTTTTTTTGCAGACTAGATCGCAACGTGTTCGCTGCTAACCATTGAATGTAAAATCTGGTGGGGAGAAGTGGGAAGATCGGAGAAAATCGTTGTGATGTCGATTGTTGCCGAGATTGGTGACGGACAGTAGGAGTGCCACGTTGCCACGTATTACTTGTATACGTATAAATCGCACGTAAACATTGAATCCCTATACCTAATGATATTTGACACATGGGGTATACATTTTAAAAAATTTAAGGTTCACAGCAATATGTGCAATTCAAATTATTCAAAGTTGTTCTAAATTAAACTTTAAATACTTTTATCCTCTTAAAAAATACGATTATTATTAACTATCTAAATTAATCTTATCAAGAATTCTGCAGAATTATTAATATTCCACAGCACGCAGTCACTATCAATGGAGAGAAAGTCTAACGCTCAGTTTAAAGTTAACTATAACGGCGAACAATTTAAAACCTTCTATTAAATTTCTTAATAATTACTTAAATTTAATAAATATCTTTTTTCAAGCCCAATTCTAACTTGTATAATTCCTACATACATTATACAGGGCGAATCATCTTTCTGAGGAAGGCAGACTTTATGAGAAAAGATATTTCAGAGCGGTTTTTTTCGTATGATAGCCACTCATTAAGAGTACTTTTACATTTATTCTATATTATACAGAATATCCATAACTTGGTGATTGACCATAGTTATAGTTTCGTTAATAGAACACCTTTTATATTATTCAATGTTTGGCTTCCCCGTATAATTCTCAGTCAAAAAGTTATAAGATAGTATAATAGGCCTAAAATCTAAAGTTTTTGACTTAGTGCCATTTTTCTGAAAAATTCTATGTTCTTGTAAAATTATATTTCTCTAAAACGACATTTAATGTTTTTATTTTATTTTTTTCAATTACTAATTTTGTGCGCAGTAAACTGGATTAAAATTATATGACACGTTTTTATCTAAAAACCATTTTTTTTCAAATGGAACTGCCTATACCTATATCGGTTCATTCTTGAATTTCTTACTAAATTTCGCACCAACAGCATTAAAACGTTATTACATTAAAAGTGACGATTACACTCTTATCGTTTTCTAATATAATTTTGCCAAGTTTCTGTTTTGGTTTGAATACGGTACAGTGAGGCGTGATATTTGCCGCGAAATAGACAATTGAATTTAATAAGTTGCTTTTCAGTTAACAATCGTGATTGTTATAATGAATTTTTCTAAAAGTGATCTTAGAGATCAGATTTTTGTATGTATTGAGGAAATGACAAAATATTGAATATATCTTATTTACAATACACTCTATACAACGATATATATCATAAAATATGTAGAATATGACACAATAAAGAAATTTTAAAACCAAACAAATTACTTGATTTAGTAGGTGTAGAAACAGGAATTCTTACGTGAATAGATGAGTACTTTGTAGAACAGAAATTATAAACTAACAATAAATATGAACGTTTAAACAGAAAAACAGATAGTTCAACAAATATTCAAATGAATATTCATTCACTTTAAAACATTTTTTAACACGCTTCCGAAATAAAAATTGACATTAATATGGAGTTGAGTACTTCTATTTCTAATATTTGTCGAATAGGTTTTCTTGTGAGGTACAGGTATAGGGTATATTTGCCATTTTACGTATGCCTATAAAAAGAAACTAATTTTGTGTTGTACAAAAACCTAGCAGTGAAGAGGACCTCCACGGGCTAACTACTTCTCTGGAAACATTTCTACTACATTGCTTGATAGAAATTCCTCATAGCTTTCCGTTAATAAATGCGAACCTATAATCCGATCACATAGAATGCATCCACATACTTTTATGCCCCACTTATGCTGATGGTCTACTTATTGATGAAGTAAGGGTTTTCATTTCATGTTGAAAATTTCTTTTGTTAACTAGTCCGTTCTATGGAAAGCAGATTCATCCGTAAATAACACAGTATCAAACAGAATTAATTTTGGTTATTGCCCATTGGCAGAATTTTCTACACGCTTTATAATTTTTGATGCGGAACTCAATACTTAAATGAATTCATTACGGATGACATTTATTTTATTTTAATTTCCTTGCAACTATGGTTTGGCTAATATCCCGCAATGGGCTTATTTCACGGGTACAGACGTATGGATTTTCTGTTGTTGCCATAAGAATTCGTAAGTGATTTTCATAATCACATATTTAGTTTTCCTTAATTTTAAATAAGCAATACTACTATTAGCAACGAACCAATAAATAATTTCCTTGACTTTCCTCCAGTACAAAAAATAGCGTATTCAAACAAAGAACATACAATTGGCAAGCTTATATCAAAAAAAATACAGGTTTTTCTTTTTTAAAAACTGTAACTACGGTCAACCACGAAGTTATAATATAAAATAAATTCAAAACATCTTTTCTCATAAAGTCATAATCTGCCTGCCCCAGGGAGATGAATCACCGTGTATTTAAATAACCAACTGAATACAGATACAGTATGTATTGAAACCACATCTATTAATTCCTAAACTAAACATTAGAAAGAGACTTCTTCTGAGTTACTGTTTGAGCTTACCTTGTTTGAATTCTCATAAATTCAATACATTTTCTTATTTTAATGAGAGATAATATTCTTTATTGGTAACATAGTCGCGCACTAAAGTATAAAATAACTACATTGTTATATGTTAAATGTTAATGTTCTAGAGAAATTTAATAATCAAGCGAATGCCTTTGTATAACATATTATATCAATATGTGTTAGTAAATTCAATTTGTGATTAGAGCATTGAATAAAATCCCATAGAAAATCAATACAAGATTATATTTTCTCCACCGCAGACGACATACATACATTAATTCTTCCGCTCGATTTCTTTACCTTGATTTAATGGTAATGCCATGTATCGCGATGGTCGTCATGCATCTTTATTTAAACCTAACTGGAAAGAAGAATGTTCCGACCTCATCAAACCATAACGAAGCCTTTTCTCCAGGCCAAATCACATTATAACTAATTGAAGTGGTCTTCGTAAAAAGGACCCTCACTACTTTCCTGCGGGCTTCAGCCTTGCTTTCCTTACCTATTTTACTGCCTACGTAAATGTATACGTATATCCGGTTCTTAAAATGATCCAATCCATAGGGCAGAATGATATCAAAGGAGTATATCTAATACGTAGGTATAATAAGTATTCTACTTTATGATTATAATGAACTTATAGCATTTCAATATAATACACATGAGATTTACATTAGTGATGAAGTTTGAAGACGACTGCTTTTTAATAAGAAATCAGAAAATGACCATCCAAATTATGTCTTTTTAACAATGTGTGCACAAAATTATTATTTTATGTCTATACCTCGTGACTATTTGATTGAAGAATGTCAAGGAATAATTAAAAAAAAAACAACGAATTAATAAATAAATAAAATTTTATATAAATAAAATTAAGTAAAATATACATATACGAGAATATACAGGATATACAGGCTGTCCAGAAACTCTCCTAACAAACGAAGACCGGAGCTTCCTCAGACAATTTTAAGACAATTTAACTCAATTCACCCTAGTCCGAAAATGCTTCCTAAGGGAGCTAGAGCTCTTTGAAGATGGCACCTTGTAATTAGTTTTTTTTAATATCTCCCGAACGCTTCTATTCAGAAAAACAAAAACTGGTATGCTTATTTATCCTCCAGAGATGAATCGATTCCATCAATTGCGAATTTCTAGTACCGGTCATAGGCGTCCGTTTTGGCTAGGTAAACGGTTATTTTAACGCATAACTTTTTTGTCTTTAACTTTTAAGCATTTGTGACACTAGATTATTAAATTTTCAGGTATTCTGCTACTAAAAGATACTCTTACTTTAAGTCGGTAGGATACACCGTTTTCTAGAAAAATCGATTTGAAAATTTTTCGTTTTTTCGTCATTTCATCTTTCGTCTTTTCGACTTCGCGAACTGACAACTATTTGACAATTAAAAACGTAGGTTTTATATCTGTTGGCAGTTCAGAGCGAACTAGTGCAAAAAATAATAAATTGAATTTTAATGACGAAAAAACGAAAAATTTTCAAATCGATTTTTCTAGAAAACGGTGTATCCTACCAACTTAAAGTAAGAGTACCTTTTAGTACTAGAATACCTGAAAATTTAATAATCTAGTGTCACAAATGCTTAAAAGTTAAAAACAAAAAAGTTATGCGTTAAAATAACCGTTTACCTACCCAAAACGGACGCCTATGACCTTAGGAAGCATTTTCGGACTAGGGTGAATTGGGTTAAATTGTCTTAAAATTATCTGAGGAATCTCCGGTCTTCGTTTGTCAGGAGAGTTTCTGGACACCCTGTATAAATTTACAATATCGTCTGACGTTTAGTTTGACAAATATATTTTCCTAACGAAAATGTGTATCTATATTTAACTTTTTTTAATAATAATAGTCAAAATTCTATCTATTCCACCACAACGCGTTAGTCGTCTATATTGAATGCTTCTTTTCATGACTAAAATTCTTTTCCTCAAGCTAGGATATCTGGACTACTACGTGACGACTGTTTCCCTCAGTGCCGGTGGACTACTAGCATAAACATCAAATAAATAAACATTAGTTTTTTCGATGAAAAGATTAAATAAGAAATATTTAATCTTTTCATCGAAAAAACTAATGTTTATTTATTTGACGTTTATGCTATAACATCACAAAACTGTCAAGTCGATGTGTCAAAACCATTATCGGAAACTTTGTCACAAATGATTATTTAATGTATGGTTGTAAATAACAAGGTATACAAACCTCGGTGTAAAGTTTCATACCTGTTTCGAGATATAGTTAATTTCGACGCTTCGCGCCTCGGTTAACTACTTAATTTCCCGACAGTTATGAAACACTTTCCACCTTGGCATGTAATATGCAATATTTAATCGTTCTATATTAATATGGTGTTTTTTATTTTATTTGCTTTAGTTTAATCACTGCATTACGTTATTAAGTATACGTAAAAAAGTTTTTTGAAATGTCTACCGGAAGTAGGTCTTTTACTCTTATCGAAAATCAATTTCTTGCGAATATCTCTCAAGTAATGTTTTCTAGGCAAATACATTATGAGTATAAAAGTATTTAAAGCTTGACTTTTATTATATTTTATATAAAAATATTTCAAAATTCGGACCGGCAGTAAGATTTTTATTCGTAACGAATAGCGATTTTTAGCAAATTTCTTATATATTATGCATTCTATATAGATTTATCAAGAGTACAAAAGTATATTGAACTGTATCTGTAATATTTTTTGTAAAGAAGAAATTTGAAAATTTGGACCGGAAGTAACACTTTTACTCTTATAGACTAGCAATTTTTTGCAAATATCTCGAAAAGTATGCATTTTGTAGAAATTTATTAACAGAATAGAGGTACTTAGAATATAATTTTGAATAATCCTTGTATAATAAAATCTCAAAATTCGGACCTGAAGTAACACAGGTTTTTTTTTAAAGTTAATTTTTGTATAATTTGAAATGCACTTTATTTTATTTTTATATGTGAAACTACAAACTCCTTACAATGAGAACGACATTATAAAGATCCTGCAAATATATGTGATAAATTTTCAATGATGATTATAATACATGAGTTGGGCATTCTACAAAATTTAGTGGGTTCTACAAATGTGTATAGGTATAAAAATCTCATCTTTAATTAACGCATCAAATGCAGTCGTTCTTTATAACCTTTCAAAAATTTACTGGTAATAATTCGCTTTATGCGTGCATTTCCTATGCCAGATATAAAAGTTTATAATGATCCAGACTAGGGTGCAAATGAAAGAAAATAATAAATTTCCCTTAATTAAAATTACCCGTCCGTTGATATTATATTGAACACCATAACCTCGTTTATCAATGATAAAGGTTGTTATTTTATTCATTAATATATATAGTTAGCACTAAAAAAATCTATATCGTTTTTAATTTTCCATCGCTTAATTATACACAGTTCGAGGTAGTAAAAAGTGAAAGATATGTTATTGTGAGAGAAAACAGAGCCCGAGTACCACTTTATACTTGATGGGACAATTTAGAATTCAAATCCCTTTTATTGTTTTTAATTTAGGTTCTCCGCCGCCCCACTCCGCGTCCCTTCGACGGCCTGCCCCCGCCGTCGAGTTCATATTCGAAAGTAAAGTGTTTCGAGCGGACAGCTGTAACCGAGCAGTTCTGCCAATTACCGCTTAACAAAAATCCCTAAATAGCATCGGATATAAGCCAGTTTAATTTAGCAACGACGAAACATAGTCAATGGCGGCCGTCGCCTCCGACGTTGTTACATCGACCCCTTAGCGAAATAATTAAATTTTAATCCGACACACTACAAGAGGATGTCGAATAAAATTTGATAATATAAAACTCTCTCAAACGATACCCTCAAAAATAATGCCCGAGAAATAGGACCAAAAAGGAGCCACCGTTGTGCCACTACCATCGTCGTCGGTTCTGCGTCATGTGCACTGGTAGGTGGTGGTGGTGGTGTGTTGGCGGCAGTTCGAGTTTAAGTTGGGTCGGCGCTCTCTCTTTTTCACGATCCACGGTTTTCTGCCAACTTTCATCTAGTTGGCAGGCAGTGTCTCGGGCCCTGCCTTTAATTAACAGAAAGTGGTTCATTAGAGCTTATTCATTAAAGCAAGGAGTAATTAGCAAACTCTAATGAATGCTATAATAATCTAACAGTGACTATACTCTACTTATATACTATATTTTGTCTGCAACTTGTTTCATAATGCACTAATAAGACCGAGAATAACTCCTCCACCCCACTACCCTTTCACTCCCTGGGCTCCTTCTCTGTACCTTGTCTTTAAATTTTACGGCGTATATACTTTCAGAACTAACGTTTTAACAATTACGTGCATTGATTTTCTTCCCGGTTAATTCGGAAGAGGAGCTTTACTGTTATTAACTACGGAGGAGGTTTTATTTTCGCATTGCTTAAACGTTACTTCAACAATGGTTAATGGTATATAGTTAGCAGAGTTAAATTATTAATGACTGATATCATATAGTTTTACCTCTTTTGTAGATTGGAAGCTATTTCCATTTCACACTGGAAATTTCGTCAAAATCATAAATAAAACAAAATTATAACAGATTGAAGTACTTGATTGTTTTTCGAAATAATCACCCTTAACCCTTTATTGCATGGTGAGTCATATATGAAACATACCACAAAAAAGTATTTTTACAAGCCTTGAAATTGAACATTTCAACAACTGCATGATGTACCTTAGGGACCGAGATTATAATCGTAGACGGGCAAAATCCCCACTACTGCCAGAGAAAGCGCGTTCTTACCCAATACGCAAGTCGTAACACGCTTGAGTTGTGCTGTCTCCAGCGTTGTGCATTTTTGCAATCAATTTGCTTTATCAGTGGTTGAAAAAACATATCAGCACATTACTTTCGTTTTACTAAATGCTGTGTCCAACAATTATTTTGAGTCATATATGGGACACTATGCATTTAGGGTTTTGGTGGTTTACCATGGATCTGAGCATCATCGCCAAAATAAATATTGTTGTTTTTAGATGGATCGAAAAATGTTTTACGGGAATACCAAATAAGTTCGAAACATTGTTGTTGATAACGAGACTGATGATCCCGACCTGTCGGAAGACGAAAACGAAGTACCATATCGCATTCTTGCCCCTGAAAGTGAAGACGAAGATGCGCTTTACGATGTTGATCAAGATGAGGATATAATAATACCCGATACAGATGTACAATTTGATGATACCGACGAAGACATTCCTCTAGGTGAACTAGCGGAAAAGATGAACCCAGGCACTTGGTGAACTGGATACCTGGATACTCAAGGATCCGGATGAGATAAAATTTTCAGGGATTCAAAGTATGCCACAAGAAGTTTCATTCATTTTAACAATAATGAAAATTTAGTTCCTCGAGGTACAAAGAGACATGATGAGTTCAAATCAGCCCACTTCTGAAAAATATACAACTGAGATTGAGTTTGATGCCAATCGAAGAAAACATTGCGGTAGATGAGCAAATCATTCCCACCAAATCAAGATCAACGATCAAAGAGTACAATCCCAACAAACCTCACAAATGAGGTTACAAAGTACTTGTTCCAAGCGGAATTTCCGGATTTAATTATAACTTTTACGTTTACGCTGGCTCTCGAAGTTCCTATAGGCGCTCTGGATCTTGGCACAAGCAGCAACGCTGTGGTGTAGCTTGCTGAAGTTATAACAAAGCATGTACACCATAAAATTTTCTTTGATAATTGGTTCACTAGCGTTCCTCTGATGGTTTATTTAACTAAAAATGGCATTCTTCCTCTTGGTACTGTGCGTTTGAATCGAATACCGGGCTGTCAAATGTTATCGGAAAAAGAGTTGTAGAAACGAGGAAGACAGGCTTTTCAAGAGAAAACTGATGTCAAGGACGGTGTCAAAATAAGTACTGTAAGTCGTTTCAACTTTATTAACCTACGTAGGCTCACAACCAACTGGAAGTAAGCGAAGATTTTTCAGAAGTGATAAATGTTGTAAAACGATAGACTGCCCAAAAAGCATATTGAAATACAATGAATATATGGGAGGCGTGGACCTGTTGTATTCAATCCTTGGATTCTATCGATTTTATTTTTCCACATGTTAGATATGTGTACTATAATAGTTGGCTATTATGGAGAAGGCAAGAGACTAGTTACATGCCACTTGCGAATTTCAAAATATCCGTCGCCGATGCTTTATGCAAATCTGGGAAACCAGAGCTTACGGGAAAAAGGGGAAGACCTAGTGCTACTAGCATTGAAGACGCATATTCACAAAGAAGAAACGTGGAGCTGCTGCTAATATTCCTCAAATGGCAGTACGAAGAGACGGCCTGGACCATCTACCCGAATGGATAGAAAACGAGAGGAATCTTGCAAATTTCCTAACTGTCGATCCCAATCTTACATATCGATGGTATTTTGCCAAAAGGGCGATTGCACCAATTCGTTGTTTCGTGAAAATTGGAGAAAACTGTTCTGGAAATATTTGGGCGACTAAATTGAAAAAAAATGTACTCAAACCTTTCACATTAATAATCAAATGAATAAGTAATCAAAGAATACAAAATTAAATGTATTGTTAGTTTAAAATTTAAATTTTTGTGGATATTCGCCCTTTTTCCAGAATAGTTCTGGTATATGTGGTGTATTGGCCCCAAGTTCGCCATTTTGCTTAAGTGTTATATTCATTCGCCCAAACCTCTAATTTAGACTTGGAGAGAACTTTAAATGGTTAATTACAATAAAATCATAATAAATAGTTCTAAAATATTTCAATAAAAGTCAAATAAGAAAAAAAAAATTTGTCAAACACTAAGAAAATACAAGTGAAATTAAAGTAACAAAAAACTACAACAATAGGGGAAAAAATCAATAATTTGGTCTCCAAGAGATTATCTTCCACGTTTGATCTAAATGACATAGATAGGTACTCATGGTGATTGCGAAGGTACAGTTCAATTTGTGCACAACTTGCTCAATCCGTGATAAACTAATTTTGCCTTTTGTATTATTTTCTGTGGCAAGGTATTACTTATACAGAGTGGGCCATTGAAAACGAAACAGCGGCTCTGTAGGTCGGCAGAACCGAGTTATATAAAAACGCTCGGACACGTCAACAACATTTTCGAGGGGGACATCGTTCGCGATGAAATTCACCCGAAATACATTCCATCCCTCGGAGCTGTGACCCCCACCCCTAAATTTTTAAATGGCACCATATGGCAAGTGATACCTCATTTGAAAGGTAGTTTCCTTCTTGATATCAAACAACAAAAATAAATTAATTCTATCGATTCGTTTTCGAGATATAGGAACTTGAAGTTGGGAAATCACTTTTTATTCACTCAATCAATAAAAACAATATCTGATAAAGCAATTGTCGCAATAATTATTATTGTCAATGAATTAAATGTTCAAACTGTCTACCACCCATTTCCATACAATAGTACAG
This sequence comes from Amphimallon solstitiale, assembly GCA_963170755.1. NCBI lineage: Eukaryota > Metazoa > Arthropoda > Insecta > Coleoptera > Scarabaeidae > Amphimallon > Amphimallon solstitiale. The sequence continues at coordinate 118,670,382 of OY720679.1, forward strand.
GTTCTGTTCAAAATGAGACCGCACATTTCGTAGCATTTCCGGCGTTATTCGACGGCATTCTTCAATAATTCTACGTCGTAAATCTTCCAGAGATTCTGGTTCGGTTGCATAGATTTTGTTTTTCAAGTGACCCCACAGGAAAAAGTCGAGTGGGGTTAAATCTGGAGATCTGGCTGGCCACTCTATAGCGCCTCTTCTTCCAATCCAACTTCCAGGAAACATTCTATCCAAAAACGCCCTAACAGGCTGTGCATAATGTGGAGGTGCCCCGTCTTGTTGAAATTTCAAGTGGTCTTCATGGTAACGATCGTCATTTTCAATGATGTCTACTAATTGTGGATAAACAAATTGATTCAATAATTCCAAATAAGTTTCTCCTGTCAGGTTACCGTCGAGAAATACTGGTCCAATCAAACGGTCCCCAAAAATACCGGCCCAGACATTGAGTTTTTGGGGAGTTTGAGTATGGACTTCGTGGAAAACATGTGGATTGGCATCTGACCAATAACGACAATTATGACGATTCACAGTCGAATTCAAAAAGAATGTAGACTCATCAGAAAAGCAGATGTTGAAAAGGAAATTCTCATCAGCATCTAGTATTTTCGTAGTCATAATTTCACAAAATTCCCGTCGCCTATCAAAATCATCTTCATTCAATTGGTGTACCAAATGTATTTTGTAGGGGTGGAATTTATGATGTTTCAGGATTCGGCGGATACTGGTTCTACTGATATTGGTAACACTAGCCAATTTCCTTGTGCTCAATGTTGGGTCTGCATGAACTTGTCCTAAAAGTGCAACTTCAACAGGTTCATTTCTCACCGGAAATCCACGTTCTGGGTCTCGTTTCTTGTTGGCTACTGATCCAGTTTGACGAAATTTTTGCACTAATTCTAGAACGTATTTTCTAGCAACAAGTTTATCTGGATGCGTTTCATTGAACAAATTAGCTGTACGGTTACCGCACTCATCATTCTTAAAAAAAATTGTTATTATTTCAACTCTTTCCGCGATCGTATACACCATTATTGAGGAAAGAATTCAGCAGCTTTAATCAAGTAATTCACTCCAATGTCGTTCAATCAACGATCAGTTTGACACTGACGTCTACACTTGCGATTTGGCGAAAAAAATTATCTCATACATGTTTTTGTTGTACGCGCATTGGAGTCGAATTCGAGAAAACGTCTTTTTATCGATTCTCACGAAACCTTAACATTTTTTCGATCAAGTAATTGAGGATGAAATAAAAATTTGAAACGGACTTGCATGCTATTTGTTGGTAAACAGTTAGATCATTTAATTCCTTGACAATGATAATTATCTTTAAACAGTTGCATTGTTAGATCTTATTTTTATTGATTGAGTGAATAAAAAGTGATTTCCCAAATTCAAGTTCCTACACACTCGACTTTTTCCTGTGGGGTCACTTGAAAAACAAAATCTATGCAACCGAACCAGAATCTCTGGAAGATTTACGACGTAGAATTATTGAAGAATGCCGTCGAATAACGCCGGAAATGCTACGAAATGTGCGGTCTCATTTTGAACAGAACTTGTACTATTGTATGGAAATGGGTGGTAGACAGTTTGAACATTTAATTCATTGACAATAATAATTATTGCGACAATTGCTTTATCAGATATTGTTTTTATTGATTGAGTGAATAAAAAGTGATTTCCCAACTTCAAGTTCCTATATCTCGAAAACGAATCGATAGAATTAATTTATTTTTGTTGTTTGATATCAAGAAGGAAACTACCTTTCAAATGAGGTATCACTTGCCATATGGTGCCATTTAAAAATTTAGGGGTGGGGGTCACAGCTCCGAGGGATGGAATGTATTTCGGGTGAATTTCATCGCGAACGATGTCCCCCTCGAAAATGTTGTTGACGTGTCCGAGCGTTTTTATATAACTCGGTTCTGCCGACCTACAGAGCCGCTGTTTCGTTTTCAATGGCCCACTCTGTATATTGGATACAAATTGGAGATATTTCGAAAGTTATTTGGCAAATATTTTCCCGTAATATCTTTCCTACAATAATGCGATGGAATTGGCGATAGTTCGTTGATGAACGAAACGACTATATCGACGCTGGCAGCAGCAGTTTTATTTTTTTGCGATATGTTTTCCCCGTTCATCAATTTTCGAGGTCTTGATATCACTTCTACCAGTTTCAGTATAATGGAGAAGTTTATCTGTTACATCTAGTATATCTATTAAAAAGTCTGCAAATCTTTAATTTTTCATTAAGGTTTGGCAAATAATAATCTCTTGTAAGAGACTTTCGGCTTTGCGATTTAACCCTTTTTCTTTCGATCTCATGAACATCTATGTAGTTGAGTAAAAATTCTCTTTGTCTATGATGAGTGAATGACCAGTATTTCTCAAAAATGGATTTTCTATCATCTTTGCTGACTTTATTACATTTATTAGGGCATCCTTTTGCGCATGGGTTCTGTTTCATCTTCTTTTTTGAATTGTCAATATTTCTGTGCCCTATATAAATTTTCTTTTTTGTTCTCCTTCTTTCTCTTTTTGATCCCATAAGCACAATCTGGCATTTTCAGAATTGGTAATAATATTATAATTTTTTCTATTATTATTTGGCTCCTCTGCGCCCTCAGATTCAGAACTAGATTCATTACTTTGCGGGCTAAGTAAAGAAGAACTTGTACTTATGTCAGTTACATAGGATTTCTCAATCCTACGGCCGCAATTTGACCTGTAAATAACGTCCAAATTATCTAATGCCATATAATATTTAGCCGGCAATGGTACATCAGTTGAGACACTACTTGTAGGTTTATTAATATTACGAGACAATTTTAGTATTAGACTAGACATAATTAACAATTTTTTCGTACCGTATCGCATACGTACCATACTACCAACGAACAAAACTATTTTTAGGTTATGCTGCCTATAGTAAAGCAATGCAAGTTCGCCCTTTAGACGTTTTAGCTTTGTTACATTCGTCCTTTTGGACGGATTGTTCTGAACACATTCGCCCAAAGCAAAAATGTATTTTTCACTCTCAACACCTTATATTCCATCAAATACGTTCAACCTTTTGCCAACATCATCTTACAGTAGGTACTTATTTTTTGGTACATAAAGCTGTAAATCGTAAAATTGGCGCGTTCGGTCTTTTGGCAAAATACCATCGATATATTGTACAAAATGTAGACTAGTGGTCAGCTTAAATAAAGACAAAAATTGTTTTGTTCGCTTCCATATGGAGTGAAGAAGTTTTCTTTATTGTATGTCATGCATGTTGTGTCATTTTTGATTCGCACCAGTTTTTCGGGAATTTTTTCTTTAAAATTTCAAGAAATTTATTTTAAATATCTTTTCACCAATTTGTGTGTATTTTCATACCTCCTTAATTTTTTTTGCCTAAAAATAAAAAAAATTATGCAATAAAGGGTTAAGTTCTATACACTTTTCTATTCGTATAAACCAACTAGTAAAGCATTTATCCCGCCCAGAAGTTAGTATGCTTGAAATGTGTGTTTCATACGTGTCAATTACCGCTTCAGGTGATGAAAATCTTTGACCACGCATTTTAGCTTTAATTTTGGGGAATGTAAAGAAGTCATTGTGGGATAGGTCGGGGGTTGTACGGGCAATGGCCGAGTAATTAAACGTTGTTGTCGGTCAAATAGTAGAGTGTTAGTTTCGCGGTGTGCGAACTCGCATTGTCGTTATGAAGTAGGATGCGACGGTTCGGATTGCTTTTTCGCAACTCCGCAATAACTTTCGGCAAACAAATGGTAGTATATCATTCTGCATTTACAGTTCTACGATTTTCTAGAGATACTGGACCACTTGACCAGTCTTAGATACAAAACTAGCAATCATTTGTTTAGAAACACAGCGCGCTTGAACAACTTTGTCGGTTTTGCTTCACTTTGAAATACCAATACAGCAGATTGGTTATTTCTTTCAGGTTCATATGAGTAGATCCATGTTTCATCGGCACTGACGATGTTAAAAACGAGTTTTTATGAACCCGAGTGGAAGCGTTCAGTGTTCCTTTGCATCACTTCACACGAGATTCTTTTTGGTCTGCTGACAAATTATGTGGGATACACCGCGCGCACAGTTTCCTTATATTTAAATGATCATGCAAAAAACAGCCATTGAAGGTCGACCTTCATGCAATTCATTGCTAAAACTTTCACGTTCAAGTTTCAATTTTTGAAACCAGCGATATATTGTACTTTTAGAAAGTGCTTTACATCCAAAACCAGAATTAATTTGATGGACACATCCTTCTTAATTTGAACCACTTCGAAATTCATAATAAATCATCGCACAAAAGTATTCTCTTGATAAATTCATTTTGTTACTGTATCACTGCTGTATCACTAACTTCTAATAGACACCATAAAAAAATATCCGACACTTCTTGATTCTGTCACTTGTTCTCGTTCACATAAATGTAAAGTTAGCCGAATTTGCACAAATCATGGGTCAGGTACCAACTGTATTGCTGGTTGCGGAAATTTTCAGTGTCGCTCTCATACAATTATTAACTTGCAAGTGTTTGTTTGTCTTTCAGAAACAGAAATAAGTAGAACACCACATTATAAGTTTCTACTAACACTAATTCGGAACGGATAAAAAAATAGTTTATCTTAAAGGTGTGATTTATTGGGTTCTGCAAAGTTGATCGTCAACTTTAGTTTTTTCATTCAATCGAGAAAAAAAAACAAAATGCGAAAATGAAATCCGCCTCTTCTTCTTTTTCTTGACGAATATAACAAAACAAACAAGCATTAGTGCGAATACGAACTAAATTAGTTAATGATATATTTGCCAAAGGTGAATTACCTACAATGTCTTAATGATGCTATTATAATACCAAAGGCAACAAAACAAAACCAGAAAATAAACCTATATCTATGCTTTCATCACTAAACAAAATATTGCAAAAATGTATATAAATTCAAATTTCTGAACACCTACGAACACACAACATAGTATACACAAAACAATATGCCCTTTAAAAGAACTCTGAGACAAGATCAGCAACTAACGACTTATTAAACAGTATAAAAGACATATTAAAAAGAGGAAACATACTCATCGCAAACACAAAAATATTTAAAATCCTATTTTAGGTGCTTCTATTCTCTTAATAAATCTCTATAGAATGCACACTTTGCAAGATATTCGAAAAAAGTGCTCCTCGCTAAGAGTAAATGTGTTACTTCCGGTCCGAATTTTGAAATTTTTTTATACAATGGGTATTGAAACTTGTTTTAAATACTTTTATACTGGTAATCTAACTATCTAGAAAGCATGATTTGCGAGATATTCGTAAAAAACTGATTTTTATAAGGATAAAACACCTACTTCCGGTTGGAATTTCTCAAATTTAATTTTGAGTATATTTAAATTCTTTATAAATTTGTTTAAACTTAGTACCTACTTGACGAAATATTGGAAAAATTCGATTTTTTCATTGAAATAAACTACCTACTACTTCCTGTCTACTGATTTTATTGAAAATCTAGTCAGATCTCAAAAGGGATATTATACTCGTAAATTCAAAATCTTTAATTGACAGCTATAGCCGTTTGACCGCTATCGTGGCTGGTCACACACATTGACACACACACAGAGAGAGACAGAGAGAGAGAGAGAGAGAGATTTTTTAAAAACCACTTTCTCGGTTAAGGAGACTACGTATAAGAAAGTACCTAATATAAAAGAAGAAATATACTCCTACGCCAACGATACTTATATGGTTTTCTGGGGAAAAAATATACAGGAAATTCCAAGGGTAGGTCGACAAATATCTTGATACAAACAAGCATTGGTGCTATAATAACCTCCTGACATAAACGAACATAAAACAGAATACATGATATACACGAACAAAATAAATAAAACTCCTAAAGTAGACATAAAAATCAAAACCCAATCCATTAAGCAAATAGACCAAATAAAATACTTAGGGTTAAATATACAAAAGAATTTAAAATGGCAGCAACGCACAGCAATTAGCTGGCATCATAAAAATAAGAGCCATAATACCTGAAAGCATGCGAAAATTCGTATATAATGCTGTTTTTACGTCTCACATGAACTACTTAATAAATATGTCTGGAAATGTAAGCAATACAAACATTAACAAACTATAAAAACAACAACAGAACATATTCAAATTAATTCATAAACACCTACTGAAAAAATATACGATAAGGCAAAAGGACTGAACATAAAATAAACTCATAAAAACATAAGTTAAAATAGCCACGTACACACATATACATTCAAATGCAACAAGAAGAAAGTCATACAAACAGAAATGTGCAAGCAATTAAAATATGGAAAAGTACCTACATCAGGCACTGTAACACAATATAACAAATTATCTGAAGAAATAAAAAAACATAGAATCTTAAATTTAGAAAAATAGTAAAGAACATGCTTTTAAACAAAGAGATATAAGCAAATATGGAAGGTGGCGAGAACAAGACAGATACTAGTTCCAGGTACCATAAGTCGGATGTGGATGAATCGTAGTAGACAAAGATGTGGGACAAATGCATCGGTATGTACATAAAAAAAACCAAAAAAGTCTATTACTCCCTAGAGAGTCAGAAATTGTTATAAACCTTCTATGGATATTTAGATAAAACTGTTCAAATCATCAAATGCTCAAATTCCTATTTATATAATGGGATACACGGCATACACCTAGGTGTCATTATCAACAGCGAACGCACAGACACGTGTTTCGGCCTTTAAGGCCTCGTCAGCGTACGCGGTGCTGTTTGCAATAACCAACAACTAAGATCGCAGCTTATGTCGGCTTGTATTGCAAATGCCCATGAGAATATCCCAGCGACATCTGGTACCCAAACGCATCACTAAACGTGATGGTTTCAAGTTGTCATTCCTGGCAGATGTGGTCTATTAGATAAGTAATTTTAAAAAATGATAAAATTAGGAGATGAACGATACTGGTCCGATTTGTAAAAGTAGTTATAGTAGACTGATGATGTATCAAGACTTTTTGTTGGACAAGATATTAAGGCAATATTTATTTGATCTTGAATAAGGATGAATATAATTCTTCTTTTGAAGTTTTCAACATACTTGGTACATTTTGTATAAGTTGCATCTACAATGTTTCAATAAATATGCGTTTTTAATTGATATCATGCAACTTAAATGAAAAATTCCTAAATAACATCTTTTAGGTTAGTGAGCAGGCTCTTTTATCTCCAAATTTTGTAAGTTTCACTTGGAGGTTAATTAACTCGGTATGTACAGTAAAACTAAAAAAAGATATAAAATTTGGTTAAAATTAATAATGTTTGCCAATATCTGGTGTTGAAAATTAACATTTTATAGGTACACGGTACCTGTACATACGTTATGTACGTTCCTTATCCAAACATGAGTATGCTGTTTTATAGCAATTACACTTTTAATTAATGCACTAATAACTTCTAGATGATCGTACCAGCAATTTATTATATACAGATATTAATCGTAAGCCAATTAAAGATTTTAAATTAAAAATAAATCAAATAAATTAAAATTATTACTAGATATGAAGAATCTCCGGCTATATGAGATGTTGTAATTACAAAACCAGATGTGTTAATATACATGATCCACGAAACAGCTTAAATGACTCTACAAAATACGTACAAGAAACTATTATAATGATACTATCTTTTATGTGTTCGCGTCTTATTTTCTTATCGTTACATTTTAATTTAGTTGTTTTTAATATTTAATTTATTAATTAATTCCTTCCCTATAATTAAAGGTAACATATGTGTTCTTTTCTTTATTGTAATTATAACATCAATACCAAGTGGCTACTCAATTAAGAGCAGAACATTCTTTGTTATTTATTTTATTGTTACTAAGAAGCGAAAGTGGTTTGTACAACTAACTTATTCATATCTGCTAAAATCAAAATCGTATCATATGAGGTGGATTTAACAGAAAGTGTTTTCCATGCTACTTTGGACTTGCTATGTTACCTTCAGTAAACAGTATCCTAGACATTTTGCTTCGGTAAAATTAAAATTAACATGTAGCAAATCATAGTATTCGCTCTATAATAATAAAATTCGATAATCATGTGAACGCAAGAAATGAATATGACACAAACAAATGTCACTTGGTTGTCTGTTGACATTTTCTCGCTCCTTTTATTCAGTGTTTCTTTCACACTTCTGATTGTTTTTGTGCAACGCTACTAAGATAAATTAAGAAAGTGCTACAGACCTACTGCAGGCGAGAAAAACTTTTATTAGTGGATTGGAATCTAGTTATTTCTATTAGCACGAGTTTCTTTCAAATAACGTCAGGATTCGTGAGGTGGGAGAAGGTCTGGAAACAATAAATGTTAAGAATTGGAAGAAAAAGATATGAAACAAAAACAAATGGAGAGCTACGGGTTAAATTTAAAAAAAAATCCGAAGACAGCACTATTTGAAAAATCTCCGCATTAATCTGGTATGGAGAAGTTTAAGTTGTCACAATCGGCCGGTAAGTTTATAGCTGCTATTTTCGTGGAAATCAGAAGGAATTCTGGTAATTGATTACAAACCATAACCTTTGAATATTATGCCGCAATCCTAGAGCGGTTAAAATAAGTCATTAAAGAGAAAATAGGGTGAAGATTGACGAAAGGTGTCCTGTTCTTACACGATAATGCGCCCGACTACAAGAGTCATGTTGGCTGCCCTGCATAAGGTGGGCTTCGATATTTGGAATAACTGACCCTATAATCTAGACCTGGCCTCAAAAGAATTTTACCTGTTCCCCAAAATAAAAATATAGCTGCGTGGAAAAAAAATTACAAATGAGGGAAAGGTAAAAGTCGCAGTTCTTGTGTATTTCGCAGACAAATATAAAAAAACACGTTTATGAAGGTATACACAAGTTAATTGAAAGATCTAAAAATGTATTAAGGTTGCAGGTGAATATTTTGTTTTTATTTCTCCCATTTCGCGAACTTACAAACGCCTCCTCGTAATTTTAGCAGTGGCGATTATATTCAATTACATCCGTTTGGGCATATATCCAAAGTGTTATATAAAAATGAAGGTCTTTTCAGCAAAACCTAATAACCTTTCTTCAACTAAATTCCTGGAGAAAGGTTTATATTATTTAAGTGAAGCGCGAATATTTTTTTTATTGATGAATTAGCCTTTTGATGGTTATTCGATTAAAAAAAATGGGTTGCAAATTGTAATATTCGGTAGTTGATGTACGATCATATATTTGCACTTCAAAGTTCCCTTCTCATTAGTAGATAACATACATTCATATGCACAATAATAAATGTACGTACATTAATTGGTGTTCAGAAATAACGTCAGTGCTAATTTTAATAAGCAGATTCTACCTACGTAAAATAATGTAATATGAATGCTGGTGCAGCTGTGATGTTATGCGGAATTAATTAAAACTGGTTTTAAATTAACGCGTTCGACTCTAAATTAATTTAATTACATAAATGTCACTTCATTTGGCTCGCCAAGAATGTAGAAATTCTAATTTGCAATTCTCCGAGTCCTATTAAAGTTCGCACATTAGATGACGGTAATAATGGCGAAACAAAAGCACTGATGTTAGTTTACAAAACATTACCTTAATATGAGTTTCAGACTATTATTATTTTACACATAAACGCTTACGTAGAAGTTGAGTGCGTTATCGCATTTATCTGACGCTATAACTGAATTACTTAAATTTGCTTTGTCTTATCTATCAAATATCTTTATCTCTTTTCGCTGCTTTTCTTATCTTTCTCTTTCCTTATTCTCTTTTCTACTTAGTAGTAGGTAATAGATAATAATAGCTCATATTTATGTTTGACATGTCAATCATAAAGGTTTTACTAAGTACATTGTATTCCCACAAATGTGTGTAAGTGTAGGAATGAATTGCATTAAAACACTCAAAAATAACACAGTTGCTTGTTAAATAATTCTGTGAAAAAGAATGTATACAATTTTTTTTAAAATTCTCTTCTGATGATAGTACATTGAGGGAGATGAATTTCTTTAATCAATTAATTTGTGAATGTCATTTTTTTGTAAGTTCAGACAACTAACAAGGAGTTAAGGAAACATACAGGCTGGCTGACAAAAAACGCCCCAAGCCGTAGCTCCGTTATTTACTATCCGATTTTAAAAAACAAAACAACAACAAAATATCAAATAAAATGGTTAAGTAAATACTATCAATTGGCGTAATCGAAATATTATTAGGAACAAAAAGTTTGAACATGCGATAGTCAATTTTTTTTTTTAAATGGCAACGTATATTTTTAATTAATGTTTCGGATAAAGAATGTTTTCCTGATTTTGATGATGTATAACATGTCAATTTTCAACATAAGTTTCAAGTGTGCCGTGGTTAATATCATTTTATTGGAATGGAAATTTTAAAAAAATACAAATAAATACGAAACTTATCTACAAATATTGTTCAAATTGTCTGTCGCCTTGTTGAAGACATAGTTGACACCTTCTCCATTAGTGGCGTTGAGTATAAAATTAGGAGGTATTTCGCGGCAAGAATTCAGAATTCTTTGCCGTAAAATGTCTATATTTTCCGGACTAGTAAAATAAACCTGATCTTGAAGATAGCCCCATAACCAAAAATCCAGCGGCGTAAGGTCGGGCGAGCGAGCCGGCCATTGAATTGGTCCATTGGTCCCTATCCACCTCTCAGCAAATGTCGCATTTAACCATTCAACATTTATTAAGGCATTATGAGGAGGGGCGCCATCTTGCTGAAAGTACATTCTATTTAGCTCGGCAATTGGCAAATCATCTAAAAAGTTTGTAATGTTTTCACGCAATAGTTGATGGTATTTTGCTTGATTTCAGATGCCATATATGAAAAATGGGCCAATTAATCGTTCACCCCAAAGACCGCACCATACATTTAAACTGAATCTTTGCTGAAAATTATTCTCAATTATAATTTTTGGGTTTTCTTGGCTCCAATATCGATTGTTCTTTCTGATAAAAATGCCATTATTACTGAAACTGCATTCGTCCGACCAAATAATTTTTCGATAAAAATTACGATCTCGTTGTGTAACATTTAAGAAAAAGTTGCAAAATTGCATTCTTCGACCATGATCATTTTCCAATAGTGCTTGTACTTTTTGAGAGATGTATGGTATGAACTTGTGCTTTTTGAGTATCGCTTGTGTCGTTTGGTGTGATACGCCGACCTCATTTGCAATTCTCCGAGTAGAAGTCCATGGACTTTTTTCCACGCATAAAAGAACATCCAATTCTGTATTTTCCTTAAACTGTCGACTCTTACTTTTTGGCATTTTGAAGGCTCCATATTTTCTTAAATTCTGTTCGATTCTTCCGAATTTACGACGGTCTGGAATCTCTCTTGTCGGATAACGATAACTGTAGAGTCTCACAGCTTCAGCACTATTTCGATTACATTCAAAGTATACTTGCAACATGTCGGTCAGTTGATTGCTATCCATGTTAATGATGAATTAAACTCACAGAAAGAATCAGAACGTTGAACTAATGTCACACCGATACACAAATGTCACAATGACAGTATTTATTAACATTTACATTCTATTGACAGTATTTATTACTTGATGCATTTGATTGCTATTCACGGCACACTTGAAACTTATGTTGAAAAATTGACGTGTTATACATCATCAAAATCAGGAAAACATTCTTTATCCGAAACATTAATTAAAAATATTCGTTGCCATTTATAAAAAAAAATTGACTATCGCATGTTCAAACTTTTTGTTCCTAATAATATTTTGATTACGCCAATTGATAGTATTTACTTAACCATTTTATTTTATATTTCGTTTTTTAAAATCGGATAGTAAATAACGGAGCTACGGCTTGGGGCGTTTTTTGTCAGCCGCCCTGTATAGTAACGCATTTAGAAAACATTTAAAACATCACATATTATTTTTATAATAATAATAATAATATACGTTTATTTAGCAATTGCTATTATTTTTATATTTTCTGACATAACAAAACTTTGTGGTTTATATGAAACCTATTTAACCTAATAAAAAAAATAACAGTAAATAGACTTATAGACTAATATAGTTACATTACAAACAATGTCAGCATTCAGCACGACAAATTCATTCTTCTTTGGCACTTCGTATAGCATCAGGACGATCCTTGATAGTTTCTGAGGCTCCCACGATGCGATTACTAAACTACGGATCTAACGCCGTTAGATCGGGAGATCGGGATTAATCAGAGTTTAGTAATCGCATCGTGGAAGCCGCAGCAACTATCAAGAATCCTTCTGATGCTATACGATGTGCTAAAGAAGCATGAATTTGTCGTTATGAATGCTGAATTCAACAAAATGCTGGCCACTTTAATCAATTCTTTTGGATGTTGTATTGTTAAATAAATATCTTTATGCTCCAATATCTTAGTAATAAATTAATTTGGGACATATGTTTATATGGACTTTTTTGTTTATTTTATGCTGGAGAACAAGTACCTACAATAGTGCCGTGCAATTCCGAAACACCCGGTATACACAATTTCTAATTTCTATAGGTACCTAACTTATTATAAGGTTTTTTGATGTTTATAACCATTTATATATAAAAAAATACTTGTTTTTCTAGAATATATTATAATTAAGAGCCCTGCACTAAATATACTTAATTTTAGACGTTTGTGTTTCTAGAATTCGTTGATAACTAGGACAGTTTCTGTCAAATGCTTTATGGTTAACATCCAAATCAATTACACACTTCTCGTCCTCACCAACACCATTAACACAATCAATTGTACAGTGTTCACCTGTACACCTGCCGCATGATTTAGTAATTATACAATACTTCGCAAAATGATTCTAACCCGCACAGTTATAACATCTTATTGTATTTATGTATACCTACATACATATCGCATTTCTTCCATCCAACATTAATTTTTTCTTTCTGTAGCATTTTCCTAAATATATCCGATTTTACATCAATTACTATTTTACCATAGTTCATTTTCCGCTTGCTGAGATACTTCCTATTTATCTTTACTTTTTCGTGTATATCACTTCCTAGTGTTTTTAAGTCATTCTGATTACTTCAAGGAAGAAATAAAAAATGTTGACTGTAGTATAAAATTATAGTGACATTAATGTATGTTTATTTGGCGTTCAATTTTGGTTGTCCCAAAAATATTATCTGTTAAAACAACTTAACATTTTTTGTATGTTACATGTACCGTGTTACATGCATTGGTAATAAGTGACTAAACAAGGTTGTTGGATGAATGCCTTTTGCGTTAATTAAACTCATTATTTCTATTAGTGTAGGGATAAAGATGGGAAAATATGTATTCTAAAGTAGTAGATGATCTAGTCACGTAATTCACTGCATCTTATTTTAAAATGTCTCAGAAAGATTGCTCATAAAATTACACAGAATTTAAGTTAAATATTTACACATGGCTAAACGTTAACATAGCCGTTTCATACTGCTATTCCAGAATTTATTCCGTTATAGATAAATATGTACCCAAACTCACACAACTTCCATAAATGACTCGTGTGGTACAATAACGCCCTGATAAAGTTACAAGAGAATATTACTACAAAAAATGGAAGACATCAGGCTTTTATAATGACTATTGTGAGTTCCAAAGAGTACGTGCGCTAGTTTAGAAAGAAACTAAAGTGAATATCAAATTTATTTGTCTTCTATTGAGAATGAGATTCCAAGAGATCCGATATTGTGTTGGGGTTATATCAGCAGTAGAACTGACAGTTCTAGAAATCCGGATCGCATAAAAAGTTATAAAGATCATGAGATTACAAATCGATATCAAATAGTTGAGACCCACTCGCGAAAAGTTTTTCTAGTGTTTACCAAGCTCGTTATATATCGTCTTGAGGTGTCATAAGGTCTCTAACTATTTTTATATGTAAACCATTTATTTTCATCCAGTTCATCCTGGTAGAAGTTTCTAGTTTTGACCGTATAACCATCACATAAATTGCACGTGTGTTTAACAGAGGCTATGCGTCTCAAGATGAAATGTTCGTTAAAAATTGCTTTTTATATTGAAAATTCCTATCTATATAAACTACTAATTTTCTCAAAACCTTGGCCTCAGCTTCGTTTCTTAAATAATGGAATATGTATGTTGGGAATTTAGCAACATAGTTTATTGCCCCGTTTTTTGGTTTGTCACTCAACTTATTTATCTTCCGCCGTTAAATCTTCTTTTATCCTTAATATTACGGGTTTTATTTTTATCATAACAGTGTTTACGCTTTTGGGCTATATTTTTAGAGTTTTAATGTACATATTTCTGGATAATTTTGATTATTTCCTTCACCCGTCAAATTTAAATTTTGTCAAATCACAATCAAAACTGAAGTTGAAATTAACCATTGAACGGTACCGGTTCTTGATATTAGCGACTATTACAAATCGACTATTCAAATGTAGGTAACAAATCAAGTATGTATTTTTTCATTAAGTGGCAAACGTGTCAAATAGATGAAAATATCCGAGAAAAAGAGATTTAGCGATGTTTCGGATGAAATTATTGATAATCACGTCGATTAGACAACTCCGATAAATACAAAGAGAAGTAAAGACAGCGTCTGGAGACAGTTCACGCAGTTTTGTGACGAACGCAAGTATATTTTGGTTCAAAATAATTTATAGTTCTCTTTTCTTGACAGATAATAAAATATGCTTATTTTGCTCATTTTTTACTATGAAACTTGGTTTAGGAAATAATCTTAACAAATATAGCTCGAGCTTGATAAGTAGTCGACTATTACATTGTTTCAATTTTTCTCGTGTGCCTCCTAATTTGACTTAACCAAAATTGGTATTAATAATTAAAGACTAAAGCCCTCGAGCTAAAGCTCTTGTGCCCTAGTCAAATTATTAATGCCAATTTTGGTCTCGTCTCGAAAAATTGATCACAATGAAATAGTCGACTATTTGTCAAGATCTCGTTATATTATCTTTCATTATTTTGTTATCTATTACTTTCTTTGTTTTTTTGTTCTTCCTATTAATTATTGTTTAACTGTAGCTGCCATAGGGATTATTTGAGTATTATACTCTTTAGTTCTCAAAATTGCGTAAAGGATGTTTTGGCTTTCGTTACATCAAATTTATCGTTTTCATTGGATTGTTTGCCTTTAACTGTAAACTGTCTTTTATGTCCATTTGTAGTTTTGATATTTGCAAAGGCCTGTCCAGTATATTTGACGTTTCTTCCTTTCTTAGGTCTGCATTTTCGGTTTGATATTTCTTCAATTAAAGCCTAATTTCTTTGAGTTTCTTCTAAATTTTCTTACAAACTGGAATGCAAAATAGAATTCCAGTCTTTTAAATCTAAACTTGGTTTGAATTCACTTCAGGATTACTGTGTGTCACTATTACAAGATACTTCAAGCCTAGATTCTGACGAATACTCTCTCTCATATTTTAAATCTCTGTAGAAGCGGAACTGATGTCGCTGCACAAAGGTTTGTGAAAGTTGCTGCTACTGACTACCTAAAAATAGTAAACAAAATTTGTAAACTAAAAGCACTAATACTTTATACAAAAAACATTTACATTGGACAGATATACAGTATGTGTCAATTTTCATTAGCCATAGGCGATTAATTCATGCAATACGTGACAACATGGCATCCTTACTTTCCTCTCCAAAGCGAGCGCGACCGATACAAGCTCAAGTTATAGCAGTAACTGTTGGACCATTGACTTGGGTTTTTGTAATGCGTTCAGAAATAATATTTACGCGTTGCAAGATTTGTTTTTCTTTTTCCTTTCAGTAAATGCACAGAATTATTAAGCTGCGTTCACGCTGCATGACACAAACAAAAGCGTAATTCTAATAAAATTAAAAATAAGGTAAATAAAAAAGGATTCTGAAAATAATAATAAACTAGTAGATCAGGAGATCGTGGCGGCCATTTGATGTTTCCCGTTCCAGTAATAAGACGGCTTTTATGGCAGACTAGATCGCAACGGGTTCGCAGCTAAAGATTGAATGTAAAATCTGGTGGGGAGATCGGAGAAAATCGTTGTAATGTCGATTGTTGCCGGGATTGGTGACAGAGAGTAGGGGTGACACACGTTGCCACATATTATTTGTATACGTATAAATCGCACGCAAATATTGAATCCCTATAGCTAATGAAATTTGACACATGCGGTAGACTTTTAATTCTAGATTCAAAATTCCTGCACTTCTGTTACCCATTATAACAAGTCGTATTAATACAAAAATAACAATCACAACTGAGAGTATAAAAGTAAAATTCAAAGTCAAAAAGAAACGAAACGCCAGATGCCTAATACATAAATAGCCTTCTGTGACTTGTCGCTGCGAACAGTTTGAGTTTTAGACCTTTTTATAGTAATGAAGTCTAAGTTATCCAAGGCGTTATAATAGCTACTATCTCAAAAGATTTGGTTTGATGGTTGGTACCGTTTTGATAAGCGTTATACACGTATAGAACATATTATATTGTCAAGAACCGGGTATTGTTTCCCGGTTCTTAACAAAAGTAAAATTAAACTAAATTAAACAAAGGGAAATTTAAACAAATTAAAATTAATAATTGTGGTTTGTACTTATACCTTGTCTGTTGGTTCACACTTATGGCCTACTTTGAGAGTATTATATAGTGAAATCAAGAAAATATCCTTCTTGAGTTTCTCAGTTATTATACGCATGTATACTTTTCTCGAACATTTTAATGTTTACATCGTGTAATCGATTAAATTTGAATTTCTATTTAGACCAAAGAAGAGTGAAATAAAAATAAGAAGTGTACATAAGCAACTGATATAATATTCATGGACATAGAAGTAATGTAGAAATATGTCTCGATCATAAAATAATGATTGCACATAATATATTTATTTAAAAGTCCTTTACAAATGTGATTACATTTTAATATTGAATGACGCTGATGCATGAGAAGGTGAATTTACTGCTCTATACCGATCCTGCAGGACCGTAACGGGAAGGAGGAGGAAAAAACGAACGAAAAACAGACACGAAACTGACTTTATGTATGCATGTGCTTCTTTGAACGTAGCGTAGGTCGATTGCTTGACAGACTGCCTGTCTGTCGGTGGCTTGACATGTTTTATTCCATTTGCTGTCATCGGGTTTTATTGTTTTTAAAACACTCTGTTAGTATTCAGTACGCTTGGGTGAAATCTTTAAGCTTTAAAAGATTCGTTTACATTTCGTGACTTATTTATGCCTGCGATTATTATAACTGAAACTGTTATTTTAGATTCTACATCATTTAATCAAATTTTAGTGCGTAGGAGGAATTTCGGAAATACATTCACAATTACACTTACTATTTCGTGATTCTTAATTAATAAATTGTTTCTTATTGATTAGTCCAGAAGGTGAAAATCTCTAATAAATAATAATAATAATTTATACCCCAAGAGTCTTAGGGGAAGTACAAGATAGTTGCCAAATGCAAGTAACAAGAATGAATGTGAATTTATAGGTTAATTCGAAAGAAAGAAAGAAGACAATAAAAGGAAAATACCAAATTCTTACATATAATTAAATTTAGGAAAACTCTATTTTAACTCTTCATAATAAGTAAATACTTAACGATTTCTTGAAATATAATTACATATAGGGTAATTCGAGGATAGTTGGACCACGCGGAGAGATGGTCCAGTTCGAAAATCTGAACTATTTCTTGTCAGATGGCGCTATGCTACCATAAGCGAACTGCATAGTCTCAAACGACTTGTGTGTGGAAGAGAGCATTGAGATATATTAAGAATTAGCTGTGTTATTACTGAGTCATTATTTGACGACTGCTGAAAATTTTTAGCGCTCGGACGTTTTCATCAACTGCGTTACTTATAGTAAGTTTTTAGAACTTTGCTGTAATTATCTAATTAGTATAGGCTTCGTAGACGTACCTAACCTCACAAAACTTCGAATTCGTCTTTACCAATGAAAAGACGAAGTGGTCCATCTCTCCTATGCGTTTAGGATAGATGGACCATTTTTTTATGGGATAGTTGGACCTGCTTTAATTTGCAATAAAATTTACCTACATTTCTTAAACACGGCGTCATTACATTCAGTTCTTATTGAAAAAAAAAATACTTCCATTAAATAGTCTATAACAGTATAGGTAGGTACAAAGTACAAGCGTAAAGCTCCAATGTTTTGTAGGACCGAATATGCCAAATATTTACACAAGGAAAGGTAATGTACACCGAGGAAACTGGACGTCCAGAGCACTTCAAGATGCCTTAACTGCAGTAGCAAATGGAGCAATGGGGTTGAACGAAGCTGCTAGAAATTTTGGAATACCAGCAACCATATTGAAACGTAGAAAACGAAATGGTAATCCTACGAAACAAAATCGTCTCGGTCCGCCATCGTCTTTGGGCGAGGATGCAGAAATCAAATTAGTGCGACATATCAAAAAGCTTCAAAAATTTGGTTTTGCTCCTACCAGGGATGTACTCCGTAGAATGGCGTATGACTTGGCTGAAAAGATGAATATTAAACACAAGTTTAACAGAGCCACTGGTAAAGCAGGGTTCGTTTGGCTTCAGTTGTTTTAAAGGCGCCATCCGAATCTATCGGTGCGAAAGTCGGAGGGAGTATCCCTTCTTCGCTCACAGGGAATGTCAAGAAAAGCTGTATCAGATTATTTTAAACTTCTAGAAAACACTCTTATAGAAAACGACTTATTGGAAAAACCCGGAAATATTTACAACATGGATGAAACCGGCCTTCAACTCAATAATAAGGCCGGACATGTGGTCGCTGCAAAAGGCTCTAAAACCATCTCTGCTATAACTTCTGGCGAAAAATGAGAAACAATCAGTGTTGTAGCTTGTTGTAATGCTGAAGGGTCATTTTTGCCCCCGTATTGCATTTTTAAAGGGAAAAATAAGAAGGACAACTGGGCTGACGGTATGCCACCTGGTTCTTCTATTAGGATGTCCCCCAAGTCGGCATACGTTAACAGTGAAATTTTTCTTGATTGGTTAAAAAATCATTTTGTCCCTAGAAAAAGACCTGGTAAAGTACTTTTACTACTGGACGGACACACTTCGCATACTAATTCGATTGATGTGTTAGAATTTGCTGAAGAAAATGAGATAATTCTATTGTGCTTTCCGGGTCATACCACTCATTATTTGCAACCACTGGATCGAGCTTTTTTTAAATCGTTGAAGTCGCATTACTATGCGGAATGCAATAAATTTATAAGAATCAAACCAACAAGAAAATTGAATAGAACAGTGTTTGGAAAACTATTTGGAGATTCGTGGAACAAAGCAGCCACCGCGCAAAATGCCATTTCTGCCTTTAGGACTACTGGTGTTGTGCCACTTAACCAAGATGCAATTCCTGAGTATGCCTTTTTAATGCTCGATGATGATAACGTTCAGCCACCAAATTCATTCCAACCATCACCGAATCGTTCAAACTCACCACAACCGGGCCCATCACACGAATATGAAACTCAGCGATCTTGCACTCCGCCGATTCAACATTCTCGGACTAACAATCAATTATTGGTAGAAACACCAAAGAAAACTCCAGGAAAATTGCTGGATGAAGTTTCCCCGATCCCAGAAATTAAACCCTTAAGTGAAGTAAGAAAACGTGGAAGAAATGTGGCAACAGTTCTTAATTCAAGTAAGAATATTAAAGCCATGAAAGAAAAAAGTGATTCAACACAGAAGAAAAAGAAAAATGTAAAGAACACAGCAAAGATGGGTGCAAAACAAAATCAAATGAAAAGGAAAACCAAGAAAAAAATTCAATCGCCTGAAAACTCAGATTCGTCGATGGATTACGAGAGTCCAGAATTGAATGACTCTGAAGATAGTGGAGATGAAGATTATGAAACCACCTGCGCTGGTTGTGGGGAGAACTACATAAAAACAAAAAAAGTTGAAGACTGGATCAAGTGTATTCGATGTGGACGATGGATGCACGAAAACTGCACCAAATATTTGAATTTTTGCGATTTTTGTGGCAAACATGCCAAGAAATAAAAATTTTCTTGTATTTAAATGCCACTACAATATATATTTTTTGTTCTTTTTGTTTAAAATACTATTTTACTTCTTTTTTTATTGTGTGGACCATCTCTCCTTGTCCTGTAGGAGAGACGGACTGATTAGTCACATTTTATTTTATTTTTTTTTGTTCGAATGTAACGTTTAATTTTCTTCTTAAGAGTGTCAATTAGAAGAATAAAGCCTATGTTAGGATCCCACGAGTAATTATTACCTCACCATTGAAAATAACATTTTTGCAGATTTTTCAAAAAAAGTGGTCCAACTCTCCTCGAATTACCCTATAAGACTATTTACATGTAATTAAAACTGTTGTTCAATTGCGGTAATAGAAATTTAATTTACGATAACAATTTATTATCGAATTAGATTCTCTTAACAAACCTCCATTACCTCAAAGCGGAAGCTGGGAGATTTTGGACCGAAGATTCTGAAGGGAGAAGTCATACAGATCTCGAAGTAGGTAAAGTATTGATACAACATAGTGGTAAAACGTATCCTAACGTATGCCTATTTAGTGTAGTGGTCGAATACACCTGTCAAAATGCTTCTCAAGAAGATAGGCATGTATGATGCAGACCTTAGCTGCAGACTCTGCAATAAGAAACTGGAAACAGTCACGCATATCTAAGTAAACTGTGGCGCACTGGAACACAGGAGGCAACTCATTTTTGGGCAACCGAACATAGACCACAGATGCTCAAGAAACACCCAGTAAGTGACGCATATAGCTTTGTATAGAAGAAAAAAGTACTGGAGTAGATATCATAACCTAATCGTTTTCATCACAATAAGCCTTTTTGGTTGCGATGCAAACTGGGGAAGGGGAAAGAACAAACCTCAATTGAGACAAGGACGTTAAAGATATACATAGTATTTAACAAAGTAAAGTGTTTTTTAAAATGTCTGCTGAATCTTAAATTTTATTAATATCATTCTAATATTGGAATCAATTAATTTTACCATATTTCAAAACATTCCGCACACATGTAGATAAAAACCAGTACTGTGAAATAATTAAATTAAAAATACATATTTTAAAGCTTCCATTATCGTCAAGCAGCAATAATGTGCGATAATCTCTTTTTTTCTTTCTACATCAGCAATAACAATTTATTACTTTACCTCACCAAAGACTCAGAGTGTGCCCCTACAGTCTGGTTTATTGTAGTCCGTCTTACGCATGTGTACAGTGCACACTCTGTTAATAGGTACTCTCAACCCCCCTCTCTCCTAGGACTGTTGTCTCCGATAAACCAAAGCCATGTAGTTGAGTGTCAAAAGAGTAATATCTATAAAGAAGAAAATGGGTGTGCTTAAAACCACACGGCAGAAGTGAAAACTTCATCAAGGCGAGGTTAATAATACGAAATATAACTTTTCTTTTTCGTTCTATATTACATTAGGGTCATCCTGCATCGACGAATTCAGTTGCTGAAATTTAGTGTGCTTCTTTTGACGATATTTCTTCACGCGCACATTAGACAATTCTCTTTTTCGTTTTAATTTGTCATCGATTTGATTTTCTTCATCCATCCTGTATAACAGAAAAGAATTAAATGCTTATAAATTCGTATATAATGAGCAATTAAAGCAATGCTCTATTCACAACGTTTCTGTTTTGCATTGGTATACAAATTATAGTAAATGCGTGTGGACGTTATTTAACACCCGGAATATACTGATCAGTTTCCGAGTCATATCATATATGTAAATAGACAATATGAAAACTCGCTTACGAATCCCGCGTTGGTCTGATGCTAACGTGCCGGCTTCTCACCCATGCGGCTCGGGATCGAATCTGCTCGGGAACATGAATTTATTTATTCATTTAAATTTCAATTCAATTGAAATTAAATACCTCTATATGATATATTTCTCTCGTTCCCTTAGTCGACTCGAGCCGACTTTACCCGAACGAGCGTTACATAGTCGAGCGTGACGGCTTAGTCTTGTTCAGTGCCCACAATCAACGCAACGCGCCCAAAGAAGTTTACACTTCAAAAAGAATTTGGTAAATTTATATGAGAGATGTGTGATCAATATCCACCCGCGGCATCACTATAATAACTAACTCTTTCTTCCTAATAAGTGACTTTTTGTTGCTACGCTGCACTCCAATTTAATATTCTTATAGCTACTTGCGTTTTCTGTTAGTATGCTTTCCTGCTTAGATAAACTATCTTATCCATCATCAATCCCAGACGCAATTCTCCTTCTGATATTATACTTTGCACCACATTTTTATTACATTTAAATTCGGAGACTAAACACACGTGTGTACCTCCACAGCACCATTTGACACTATCTTGGTCGGTGATCTTCAGACAAAATGGCATCTGTCCCACTCTTAATGCTTAAACGAAGCACATTTATTCAGGGCCAAAAAAATCCAATTTTGGGAAAAGTAAATTACACTAGACATTTGTAGCATATAAATAATCAAGCTTTATAAAATGACAATAATTTATACGAAAACAATGTTGTATTTTATAACATATTTGTTTTACTACAATGAAAAATGTATACAAATTTGCATATGCTTTTAGTATCCAATAGCAAATGGATAAACGTTAATATCTTTCATATATTATTATGATCCCCATAATACCTGTTGTTAACCTTACAAATTCTAGCTGGTTCGTTTTATTACTTCTTGAGAAAATAACATCTGAATAATTGGAAATATACGGTTTTTTATATAAAGTTTCTAGAATTCGTATTATTTGAAACGCAGCGAAGTTTTTGCCGCAAATATGCGAGTTTGAGTCACTGCGCAACGTGGAAATATCCTGTCCTATAAAGCTATAGGCGGGTGCACAATATGTAAGGACCTAACCAGCTATGTCCAACAAGATATCTGTCATTTTACTACTTTTAAGGCGCTATTTCCCAATTGTCACTATCTTTATTTGCCCAACCATAAGTGGTAAGTTTATACCCGACAAATTTCGCATATGGCTGGGATGTTGTGCTGGTGCATGTATAGCACAACATCTAACTCGCGTCGTACTAATTCGATTGGCTTAAAACTAACAAAATTTTGCTGTGCGTCGGTTATTCATAATGTAAAATAGATGGTACATTTTGGTATAGAAGATAGGTTGATTGTACAGTATAGGAAATAATTTCTTATAATTCCAATTCATTTAAAGATAATGACTCAATAATGTTTTCAAGTCTGTACCCATTGAAAAGTTTATCGTTTACAAATTGTTGAAAATGGAATAATAATATTGATTTTAGCTTAATCCACTCTTAAAGAAATGTAAAAAATACATACTATTCCATTTATAAAACATAAGTTTTTGTTCATTCATCGTCATCAAACACTCTGTTTTAAACTGTGGAGCTCATAATTACCTACAATTTTTGTATGAGAAATTCTTTACCATCTACATTATTCGATACCTTCGCTGGGGCATCCAGTATAGTAGTATCAATAGGAAATCTTTTGTAATTAGATTCAAGGGAAGCGGTTAATTTAGTTGATCACAAAATTTTGTTAAGAAGCTGCTTTGGCCAATTATTTTACTGATATATTTCTTTTTGAGGGATAATAAAGCAGGTTATATAACGGTAAAGCGATATGATTATGGTTATCTAAATAGCTCAGTGTTCATTTTGAATAGTTACTTTACAGTAAAAAATATATCTAAACAGCAAAAAAGACTGTATATATTGAATTTATACTTATTTTGAGTTTGACGAAGGTACTCATGTCTAGTTTAGTTTATTTATTTATTTGTCGTAAATTTCAAAGAAATGTGGACATTGTCAGTAACAATAATAATTTGTTACAATATACAATAGTATATAATACACTACAATACAAAAAAAAGGAAACCATATCAAAATGTAAAACTTTGTGGGCCACTGTAACTACCCCTCCAAAAGTTTATCAGTGAGCAATATTCACCCAGGTACTAATTTTTCAATTTTAGTATAGAGCTCATTTATGTTAGAAGAACCTGTAAAGGTACCATCCCAAAGTTGAGTAACACAATGTAGAGAAACCCCTACCTCTAAATTAAGATATTTAATTAAAAGCTAAACTTTAGAAATAAAATGTAAAATTATTTGTTTTGGCAGCTCAACTCAAATTATCTCAGGGCGATTCGAGTTAATTGAAATGATTAAGTAAAAGGGGTTCCTGTACATTAACAAAAAAACCATTTAAAATTTTAATAATTCTTATATTAATATCAATGAATCCTGTATCTATAATTTTACAAACAACACAAGAAGTAACATATATTTAAAAAGCAATTCTAATACATTTGAATTTTTTTTTAATTTTACAAACATTAAACTAACACAAACATTTCTGTAGGTTCTTTGTTCGATTCAATCGCAAGCTATAAACGCCAGAATTTATTACATACAATGCACATTCTATATTATACGCGTTTATATCGATACTTATGAACATAGCAAGTTACTTTACACATATATTTGTTACACGATATTTATTTAATTACTTTCTGTTTGAGTTTTTATTTTTTACAGTCTCTTCTCCTTTATTACATAAAACATTACAGTCATTAAACAATAATCATTTAAATAATACCTTATCTAATTTCTTCTTATTCATCTTCTTTTTTTTTTACTGTTTCCAGCAGGAACTTTGGGCTGCTTATTATCGACGAAATCTTCTTTATTTCTACGATGTTTTCAACGGCATCATCTGCTTGTTCTGCTACTCGAAATACAATCTTTATTTTAACAATATAACACGTTGCACTATTACTTCTTAGGTGCAACTTTGACCACTACTTTACTACGTTTTCTCGGTAGTAAATTATTTATTGAAGTTATAGTAACAATTACTCTTATGCGTAGTTTAATGTTAGGAGTTAGCCTTTTGATACGATATTTAACGTATCTTGCTGTCGACTCTCTCTTTTCCCACGCGTATTTCCCTTTTTTATCAGAATGTCTGGGGTTCCCCGCTTTCCACAAAGTTCAGGGGTTCCCATTCACATTTACACGCACATACACGTTCATTTAGCCGCGAGTTTGTATATTGCTACTGGAGTGTTTATCACGTTAATAGGTATAAACTTTCGGCGTCACCTTTTTTACTCATAAATATATACAAAACCTATGACTAATATCTACTTAATAATACAATAACACATTTATTGATTTTAAATATTATTTCCCTTCAAAATATTAATAAAAAAATATACTTAATTAAATCCTTAAAAATAACAAAATTTGATAAAGAGAAATGGGCTGTACCATTACAGATCCAATCCATATAAGTGACACTTTAAAGCTCGCTTAAACTTTTCAAAAGACAGAGTGTTCCACTCATCTGGCAGACAGTTGTAAATCTTCAAATACTGGTACAGAAAAGATTTTTGTAGTCCAGCTAGATCCGTCTTTTGTGGAAGAAAGTAGGAGTGCTTACTACTTCTTGTATCATAAATATTTTAATTTTTAGAAATATAGTAGGTACTGGCATTGTTTTATTTCGTTCTCTCAACCGGAATACCTCTCTTAAACATGCCTTTTATGTGTGAATAATATTAATACATTGCAGGTGTAGCAATGCTGATCACAACATATGGATGACCTTGAAACCTTGTCGGTTAAGTTTTCATTTTTTATTTTAGTCTTACAAAAGAAACACTACCCTGCATTAACATAAATGGCCAACAATTGAAACATGCTGATTCTGTCAAATACCTTGGCATACACTTAGATAGGAAGTGAAACTGGCGTAAGTATATATGTATTTACCAAAAGAAAATAACTTGGAATGCAACTGAATAAGTATTACTGTATGTTACGTGGTTGATCAAAATTATCAATTAGCAACAAACTCCTAGTGTACACAGCCATACTAAAGCCTATATGGACGTACGGTATACAACTTTGGGGAACAACAAGCAATGCTAACATCGAAATACCCCAACGCTATCAAAACAAAGTGATAGGTCTAATAGTTAGTGCACAGAGGAATGTCCCAAATTTAGTACCATCAGTGAAGAGTAAAATTTCAAAGTATAGTCAGAACTACAGTGAGAAGCTCAAAGTGCATCCCAACGTTTTCATCAAATCAATTACGGAAAAAACCATTAAACGAAGAAGTTTTAAACACTTAAACCCACTAACTTGCTATCTAGATTTAGTTAGTGAATATAGCTTTGTTGTGATGTTAGAATTGTTTTTATTGTTTTCGATCGTAGTCATACAGGAAATTTGTCTATTTGATTGCTGCCTTCCTTGACCATTTAAATCCAAAAAAAAAACATAATGTCTGATATTAGGACACACTGTATGTAAATAGTGGTTAAATAAAAGAGAAGTTTGAAATGTACTTTTTAATCTGTAATTTCAGTGCGTTGAATGGTTACATTAAATTAATTATACCATTATTAGGAAATGTCCAAAGAATCTTTAAAAAAAAAAATTTTGCGCACTTTATACATTTTTGCTTTTAATGCTCTTACCATAAATATCAAGTCCTGTAATGTCGCTTCTCTATATCAACAAATTTTCTAAATTTTTGGCAATACATAAGATTCTGTTCCTGTTAAAACCTTAATGAGAACTGGATTAAAAAGCTTTATATCTAAGTAAGGGAAATGATCTTTTCAAAAAAAAAGTTTATTCAAATACATTTTACTAAAACCTTATTCGCCGTAGTGTATTTAAAAAGAATGCGGGGAATATTGAAAGTAATTCCCTAATTCAAAACACTAAAAAAAAAAACTGTTGAAAATGTAATTGTTGGGAATGCTTTATTAAATTTATTTTCATGCATGTACAATTTGTTAGTAAGACCATGTTGTAGTGAATAATACAAATAAAAACGAAACAAAATTGGGAATTTACCGGACACGATTTATTAGTTCGTTGGTAGATTTGTTGTGTGGAGTCAATATGAGTAATAGTTGGATTTGAATTATGAAACACCCGGGAACGTACAGTTAGCTTGGGAAACGTCACGTGTTATCTAGCCGCTCGAGTTAACACGCAACCCGTTTTATCATGGTTTCCTCGTTTTAATTCGTCTTTATTCCACTGCTTTTGTTATTAACATATATATTAAGTCGCTATATCTGTGTAACTGACAGCACAAAACGACTAAATTATTTTAATATTTTATGAAAATGTTATCAAATAATGATATCAACGTGACAATTACGCCGTGAGTAATTGTAGTTACTATACCCACTAATAGTATCTTGGATATATTCATTGTATCCTTAGATATTTTGGGAAAAGCAGCGAAATTTATGAGAACTCTGTCGCTTTCTACCTCAGGCGATAAATTGAATTATATTATATTTACCGTTAAATTTTGTTCTGGATTTAAGTTTTATTTATTAATACTGCAAATATACATGTTGCTGTAAAGTTAAGGATACCAATTAGGACATGAACATTAAGGATGCGAAATATGCATATTATAAGTTTTTAAATTGAATGTAGAAAACTTCATGTATTTTTGTTACATTATCTGTATGTGATAGTGTATGTAAGGATAGGGAGTTGCCTATATGATATTATTTTAAACTTCTTTTTTAGAAGTAAATAAGTACAGTTTTGCTTTAGTAATAGTAAGATATATTAGTACTTGTCATTAGTGTTATGATAAATTAAGTATATACCTATATTTCTATATAAAACTATATATACAAAATTCTCGCGGCAGCAATCGGAAATAGAATATCACCTTTTTTTTCGAAAACACGACCTTTTAGCAGAACAGCATGGTTACAGGTCAGCTATGATTGGGTTAGCCCTTTTAACAGCAAAGGATAATAAATTGAGTAGTGTGCTAACGATGTGTGATCTCAGTAACGGTGCCTCAGCATTCCTCATTATAGATTGTTGGACAAGTTATATACTTACGGGATTAGGAGTGTGGCCCATGGGTTACTACTATCGTATTTTCAAGATCAGCGACAAAAAGTATGCTTGCAAAACACACTGCCAAATTGCGGAGAGTAAATTTTGGTGTACCCCAGGGTTGAATACTTTGACCCATTTTATTTATTATTTATATAAATGATTTACCATCTACCTTAGCCTGTGATACCTACTTATATGTAGATGATATATCTTTATTGATTAAAGAAAATACAAGCAGCCTAGGTGACAAAAGTGAAACTGAAATGGAGAAAGTAAAAACATATTTTGCCAATAATAAATTAAAGCAGTGGGGTTATTGTTACCATATATTACACTTCTAGGTCAAATATTTCTGAGACTCTTTGAAGCTGTTAATTCCCAACTTGATTCTGTGCCTGTGTACTAAGGATCGTGTATATGCTTTGTTGCATAAGAGGGGTGGCATCGGCCCAAAGACGCGGTCGGGGCAGACTGCTTCAGTGATGCTTTTAGAGGGAATCATCATTTGTGTCACTCATCTGAGAGCAGCACGCACGAAAGATTTGATTATCAGTCGACCCATTGCCAGGCACGTGGGATCACAACTCCTTAATATAATGGTCAAGAAACAGTTGTCTTGTTGTGATAGGACGCCTGATTGGCCAGAAATTTTATCATCTTTTTTGTACATTAGGAAAATTCCAACCAGATGAAATGCCGTCAATATATACTTGGGACATAGGACAATAATAAGAACAGCTAAAACAAACAAAGTATAATGTGAAAATACCCAACTTAACATTTTTTACAGTATTTTAGGCGCAATGTGCTTATCTAAAGAATTGAATACTGTTTTGAGGCATATTCTGGGCACTTTACGATATTTTTGTCATTCTTGGTGACGTTATTTGGTACATAAAAAACAGAACCAACATTAAGATATTTTTGATTACTTGCTGGCTTTCACTTTGGACATGTCATTTGCTAATTATAATAATAATATAATAATAATTATAGAAATTATTTGATATGATTAATTGCTGACAAAAAATAGATCTCCTTATTCGCCGAAATAGTAATGTTTCTCCTGTCAGAAGTGTCTCAAAAACAGAAGAAGCAATAGTATTTTCGTTACATGATTTAATACCAAAAATAATTGCTATAACTTTGGAATCCGTACAAATACTCCAGGAATCTTTCCTAAAAAGTTTTAAGGTTGTTGTACATTTCTTGCTGAACAAGCTTTAACCTTATATTCTTCGTATCCAGGACTAAGCTAATAGTAACGTTTTTTTTGTACTAATTTTGACAGTTACTGACTTAAAATGAAAGTTCTGATGCCCAATTTTTGGATCTTTTATGAAACTTGCTCGATCCAAAAAAAGACACCGAGTCCTTCCAGTCCCTGAGAGAGAATATACAGAGAAATTAGAAGCGTTGCAACACCTTAGGATCACTCAACACTGCAGACAATGTAATGTAAAATTATTTGTGTTTACAATTTTGCAAGTACAATAAAAGATATAATTAAAAACATATCTGTTTTTTTCTAATTTTCCATATTATCCAGTTAGAGAATTAAAAATTACCTAACTGAGGTCTTACACGGTCTGCTGTTTACCAGTAATATTTAGATACATTTATAGTACTACTATCGTTTATTGCCATTTTAAAATATCCTAGCAAAGACTATACATATGCAGGATTATGTAATGTATATAATACAGTGACAGTTGGAAAAAATAAAGCACAGTGTTTTGAATTATATTCGTTTTATTGCAGAATGCACACAGAATGAAAGAAACTTTTATATAGAAATATATTTGAGCAAATCATTTTCAGTGTGTACGATCTTTATTAGACGTGAAATAAGGTGAGAGAATGAAGTTTATGACTTGTATGATTGTGTCAAGACGGGAGAGAGCGAGGGTTAGGTCGGGTCGTTTTATTGCTGGCAATTTTTAAGTTTTAACGAAGTAGACGTTGCTGTCCTTTCAATCAACTTTACCTTTATGCATTTCTCTTATTAAATTTGCAACTATGTATGACTACCATACATGTGTAAGTGCATGTACGTAAATCGTATAAACGATATCGTATAACATACAAATTATGCTTTTCACCAGATTAAATTTAATTAGACAAAATTCATTTTTTTATTGGTAGAAAAATAATCTCCGATAATAAATGATTCTTCTTTTAGAGCTTTTGGTAATTTCTCATTTAATTACTTACCATCATGAGTAAGTAATTTTATTTACAATAAATTAAAGTGTATGTATCAAGCTTTATAAACCTCATTCTAGTTACGAGTTTTATTATTAACCACGAGCGAAGCGTAGTGGAGCGAGTGTTTAATAAAACGAGTTTTATACTGTACCGTTTCTACGACAACAAATAATCAAAATCAACTTTGCTTGACTCCTATCCAACCAGTTCTTGCAAATCTAAAATGTCTCTTCCGGCGTTAACAAGCAAAGTTACCGAAGATCTAATACAATGACCGGTATACATAGTTGGATTTTGCTGAATCGTACACTTTTCATTTCTGTATGAGATAAACAGTCTTTTAGTGGTAACATGTGACGGTCGTAATGTATATATGTTTTAAATAACATCACGGGATTAATATTAGCCTCAGATACAAGGACAAAATATCTTTTCTTCTGATTTTTTGAGTCAGGAATGGTAATGACAATTTTACTCTCTGAAATCTTAACATCGTCCATAGACATTTTCACTAATTCACTACTTCTACAAGCTCCACCAACTCCAATCGAAAAGCTACTTTCATTATCAAAAATACCTCGTCCGGGAGCTATACACAAAAATTCATTAACTCTCTGTTGTGATTATTTTAGATTTTTTTAACTCTATGTATATCCGACATTCTTCTTTTCGACGATGTTTCTTTTTCGTTATACAGGGTGTCCAGAAACTCCCCTGACAAACGAAAACCGGAGATTCCTCAGACAATTTTAAGACAATTTAACCCAATTCACCCTAGTCCGAAAATGCTTCCTAAGGGAGCTAGAGCTCTTTGAAGATGGCGCCTTGTAATTAGTTTTTTTTTTAATATCTCCCGAACGCTTCTATTTAGAAAAACAAAAACTGGTATGCTTATTTATCCTCCAGAGATGAATCGATTCCATCAATTGCGAATTTCTAGTACCGGTCATAGGCGTCCGTTTTGGGTAGGTTAACGGTTATTTTAACGCATAACTTTTTCGTCTTTAACTTTTAAGCATTTGTGACACTAGATTATTAAATTTTCAGGTATTCTAGTACTAAAAGGTACTCTTACTTTAAGTCGGTAGGATACACCGTTTTCTAGAAAAATCGATTTGAAAATTTTGCGTTTTTTCGTCATTAAAATTCAATTTATTATTTTTTGCACTAGTTCGCTCTGAACTGCCAACAAAAATAAAACCTACGTTTTCAATTGTCAAATTGTTGTCAATTCGCGAAGTTTATTTTTTAATTTTTTACTTTGTAGCATTCAAACACAACGATTACAATCTTATAGAAAATGGTTTTTCTAATGAAGAATACGCCGATATGCATTTAGTTTATGGCGAAATGAGATGTAACGCTCGAGCAGCGCAACGTAGATACGCTGAAAAATTTCCCAATCGTCAGCATCCCACTCACTCAACATTTACAGCTCTTCATCAACGATTAAGATAAACAGGTTCAGTGGTCCCAAACAAAATGAAACAGGGAGACATAATGATGTACCAGCAGAAGATGAAGATGTTATTTTAATGGAAGTTGAGGAAAATCCAGAAGTTAGCGTTCGAAGACTATCTGCCATGTACCCCACAATTTCAAAATCTTCCGTAGGACATATCTTGCACAAAGAAAATTTATATCCTTTTCATTTTACAAAGGTGCAAGCACTGCTAGAAGGAGATTTTCCTGCTTGTGTAGAATTCGCTAGATGGTTACAAAATCAGATAAAGCAAGATGAAGATTTTTTCAGGTACATTTTGTTTGGTGACGAATAAGCTTCATTCTCAAAAAATGGAATTTTTAATATACCGGGTGGCCAACTAAGAATAGCCGCCGGCTATATTTCAGAAACCAGTAGTCATATTGCTTCCGGGTAAAAAAATTTCAAGTAAAAGTGCCCAAGAGAAAATGCTGGAAATTATTTTGGAGTTTGTAAAATGTCCGCAAGGGGGAGTAACAGTCAGGATCAATGTTAAAATTTAGAATTTCTTCATATTTTTACTAATTAAGGGGTATCGAAAATTTTTAAATTTTATTCCTTACACATTCTTTAATACTTTTAGTCTTGCACATTTTTCACTATCTAGTGAAATAAAGTGGTGGGGGCAGTTCAAATGTTTTTTTAAATAAACTAGGATTACTCCCGATTGGCCTTACCGATTTGAATAAGTTTGGTCTCATTTAGAAGAGCCTTATTTGCTCTACAAACTGAACTTATGTTTTTGTATCTTGGACTTTTGCTGTCACCAGTAGATGGCGTTAACTGAAATGTAAGCAAATATTAGGCTTTTTTTCACAAAAGTTAAATACAATGATATGTTTCTTTTTACATAATGTAATAAAGAATTAAATCCTCTACATTTCGGTAAAAAAACCAAATTTGTATGTTTTCTAGAACAGGAGATATTGACAAAAATAGATCAAAATTCATAAATTCTCCTCTTTTACTTGCCTTTTTTATGAAGCTAACAATTTTGAGCTACATATATTATTATTATCTAATATATTATTATTA
This sequence comes from Amphimallon solstitiale, assembly GCA_963170755.1. Lineage (NCBI taxonomy): Eukaryota > Metazoa > Arthropoda > Insecta > Coleoptera > Scarabaeidae > Amphimallon > Amphimallon solstitiale. Next base: position 118,703,087 of record OY720679.1, read on the forward strand.
TCAAGAAAAAAAAAATGAAAGACCCTGTTTAATAAAGCAAGATTATTTTTAATACTTATTTTAATCCAAAAGATATACCATTGAAAATAAAAAAGTAAGCTATGAAAAAATAAAACAATAACTCTTTGTTGAAACGACGAGTTGTGAAAATAATAAGTATTATTGTCAGTTTTTGATTGATTCCGTTTACTTTTTTGTGTTTGGGAGAATATTTTTATATATTTTGCATCGGTGTTACAGGAATGCCTTTCAAATTTCTTCCGCTTTTGTGACATTTTATTATTTTGTCTGCATGTTAGAATTTTACTGAATTTATTATATATACGAAGGCGTATTCTTATATAAGAAGACAATTAAAACAAAAGAATTCATGCATTATCATCTATTTTTGCCAATATCTCCTGTTCTAAAAAACATACAAATTTGGTTTTTTTACCAAAATGTAGAGGTTTTAATTCTTTATTAACTTATGAAAAAGAAACATATCATTGTATTTAATTTTTATGAAAAAATGTCTAATATTTGCTTACATTTCAGTTAACGCCATCTACCGGTGACGGCAAAAGTTCGAGATACAAAAACACAAGTTCAGTTTATAGAGCAAATAAGGCTCTTTTAAATGAGACCAAACTTATTCAAATCGGTTAGGCCAAACGGGAGTAATCCTAGTTTATACAAAAAAACATTTGAACTGCCCCCACCACTTTATTTCACTAGATAGTGAAAAATGTGCAAGACTAAAAGTATTAAAGAATGTGTAAGAAATAAAATTTAAAAATTTTCTATACCCCTTAATTAGTAAAAATATGAAGAAATTCTAAATTTTAACATTGATCCTGACTGTTACTCCCCCTTGCGGACATTTTACAAACTCCAAAATAATTTCCAGCATTTTCTCTTGGACACTTTTATTTGAATTTTTTTTACCCGGAAGCAATATGACTACTGGTTTCTGAGATATAGCCGGCGACCATTCTTAGTTGGCCACCCGGTACATAATGCACACTATTATTCGTACGTTGGTGACAATCCCCACGTTGTTCAAGAATTTAAGCATCAGCATAGGTTTAGCATAAACGTCTGGATTGGAGTAGTTGACGATTATCTACTTGGACCTGTGGAATTACCTGCTCGTTTAAATGGTGTTGATTACTTACATTTCCTGCAAAATATTTTACCTGATTTGTTAGATGAGGTGCGTTTAAATATTCGGCAAAACTTATGATTTCTACAGGACGGCTGTTCGGCCCACTTTAGCAGGAATGTACGAGACTGCTTGGCCAGCAAGGTCGCCGGATTTGAATCCTTGCGATTATTGTGTTTGGGGATACATAAAAGCATTTGTTTATTCCGTTCCGATACAAAATCGTGCACAACTCTGGCTAAGGACACAAGATGCTTGCAACGAATTTAGAAATAACTTTGTAATTTTTGCAAGAATTCGGCGTTCTCTAAGCAAAAGGGTAAATTTATGCATAGAGGCTAATGGTCATCACATCGAGCATCTTTTGTAACTATCTACCTTTGATACTTGTTCTTTTTTTGTTAGTTTCGTTCCATTGTAATAAATACTTTGTTTTTAAAAACCTTCAGCTAAAATTTTGTTTCAAATTGATTGTTGCTTCTTTTCTCAAACTTTTTTTACTAATTGTGTGCTGCATTTATTGAAACAAAAGATGATTTATTAAATTAATTTTCATCCATGCCTTGATAGTCCTAGCCAACTTCGCCGCTAAAAATAAGTAGGTACATAATAAATTGAATTTTAATGACGAAAAAACGAAAAATTTTCAAATTGATTTTTCTAGAAAACGGTGTATCCTACCGACTTAAAGTAAGAGTACCTTTTAGTACTAGAATACCTGAAAATTTAATAATCTAGTGTCACAAATGCTTAAAAGTTAAAGACAAAAAAGTTATGCGTTAAAATAACCGTTTACCTACCCAAAACGGACGCCTATGACCGGTACTATCGATTCATCTTTGGAGGATAAATAAGCATACCAGTTTTTGTTTTCCTAAATAGAAGCGTTCGGCAGATATTAAAAAAAAATAATTACAAGGCGCCATCTTCAAAGAGCTCTAGCTCCCTTAGGAAGCATTTTCGGACTAGGGTGAATTGGATTAAATTGTCTTAAAATTATCTGAGGAATCTCCGGTCTTCGTTTGTCAGTAGAGTTTCTGGACACCCTGTATATTTTTGATTTTTCTGGCAGCAAATCCAATCTTGCACTGTTCGCTGCCTCTAGAATACTTTCAGGAATATCAACATCTTCCATGATTTCTTTCAAAAGCGTGAAAAAGTGACTTTTGTTGATATGCGGTTTTGTTTACGTCGTCCAAGATATGTTATAAATGTACGAATTACATAGACTTTTTTGTAAATCTAAAAATTTGTTCTTACACTTTTCGGTGCCTCAAAAATCAATAATAATCATAATCGAATTATTGATTTGTGTTCGTCTTTGATGATACGAAAAAGCTTTGAATATAACTTGAATATCAGTGATTCAAACTATCTCGGACCCTAGCCGCGTCCTCAATTACTCGATTACTATAAATCACATACTATTCTCATTATATTAATAGCTATTAGTTATTACTCCCTGGGGTGGCAAGTAATATTTACTGTAAATTTACAAAATCACTTCCATTACTTTTGTCGTTGAGCTACCTAGTGTGATACGATACGTGGTTTTAAGTTACATAAGCTTGTAGATTGACTTTCCTTTTCGAACAAATCTTCTATTTCTTTATACGGTATAATTTATTTTTGATAGGTTTTCATAAATTATCTTATAAGGCATACGTGATAACTTGAAAACAAACTACATCAAAATGGTTAAAAATCTTGTTAAAGCGATGTTCTGGTATACTGAAATATTGCAGTACTCCTTTACAAATACTTGGGCAAGAAGATAAATGTAGACCAATTAAGAAGACATAATGGTGTGCATTCAACTAACTACTTCACAAGTGCTACAAAACTTAATAGAAACATCTATTACACATTTTCGCACTGAGAAACTAACAATAAAGTTATTTTAAACTTCTATTTATATTCGTCAGCTACGTTTTATTTCATGTCGTACTAACGGTTGGATTTTTTTGTATTTAGGTAATTTTCATGTTTTGTAAAGTTTATGATGCTATCGCTACGGCAATTATGCTAATATTTTATCGTAGTTTCTTCAAAATAGGTTTTTTTGATATTTTGTTGAAAGGTAGGCCAATGTGTATACACATGAGGTAAAAGGTAGTTCAACTTCACAGAAACTATCTGAGAACTACGCACAATTTATTTTACCTGTATTCATCTCGTCATTGAAAATAAGGAAACTGCAAATATTTTAATCGTATGGGCTATAATACTTTGCAAGTTTGTTACGTACATACATACGCGCATATGTGCAAACAAATTAATATATTAGAATAATAATAACATTATATCTATTTTTTGCAATTCACTATATTAAAGTCAAACAAAATACAAATATTTGTAACTGTCTAAAAATACACAACATAAATTAATAGATTAATCCGTAGACTTTAAATGTTCATAAGTAAAATAAAAAGCATTATAATAATAACAATAATAATTATTTTTTGTCATAAATTTATTAACATTGTGAGTATAAATTCACAGACATTTCAATATAATAAATATAACGTGTGTATAAATTGTCGCAAAAGCTACACGCAGCGACATTCTTCGTTCGGTTCTGAATAAAAAATGAGGTGTGGCCACCGCACGACTTTCTTATACGTATGAGCGTTTCAAATCATACAATTTTAAAAATTATTTTATACAAAAATTATTCAAAATCCTATTCTAAGTACTTCCAGTCTCTTAATAAGTCTCTACAGGATACATACTTTGTGAGATATTTGCAAAAAGATGCTACTCGCTAAGAGTAGCATCTTTTGGCTTCCGGTCCGAATTTTGAATTTTCATTTATATAAAAAATATTCCAAATCCAACTCTGAATACTTTTATACTCTTTACAAATATATATAGAACTCATAATTTACGAAATATTTGCAAAAGTCGCCATTGGATAAGACTAAAAGTGTTACTTCCGGTCCGAATTTTGAAATTTAATTTATACAAGAAATATTTCAAATCCAACTCTAAATGCTTTTGTACTTTTGACAAATATATATAGAATGCATAATTTAAGAAATATTTGCAAAAATCGCTATTCCATAAGAGTAAAAGTGTTACTTCCGGTCCGAATTCTGAAATTTCATTTTTACAAAAAATATTTCAAATCCAACTCTAAATGCTTTTGTACTCTTGACAAATATATATAGAAGGCATAATTTACGAAATATTTGCAAAAGTCGCTATTCGATAAGAGTAAAAGTGTTACTTCCGGTCCGAATTTTGAGATTTCTTTTTATACAAAAGGTATTGAAAATTATGTTTTAAATACTTTTATAATCGTAAAGTACTTGTCTAAAAAGCATGACTTGCGAGATATTCGCAAAAAACTGATTTTCGATAAGAGTAAAAGACCTACTTCTTGGGATTTCAAAAAACTTTTTTAAGACAATTTGTCTCAATCTTAATTTTAAGTACATATGAATTATTTCTAAATTTGTTTAAACTTAGTAGTTGACGAAATATTGGCAAAATTCGATTTTTTAACTGAAATAAACTACTACTTCCGGTCTGCCGATTTTACTCATCAGATCTCAAGAGGGAGATTATATTCGTAAATATAAAATTTGGAAATGATACCTATAGCGGTTTGACCGCTATCGTGGTCACACACAGAGAGAGAGACAGACAGACAGACACACACACAAATATTTTTTAGAAACCACTTCTTCGGTATCAGGGGACTTCAGAACGTGAACATCTGCAAAAATCTCGAGGTCGAAAATTTTCATCATCACAATACTTCCTTATACTAAGTATAAGAAAGTAAAAATCTTAATGTTGAAATGTCATATCATGCCTTGTTTCTTATCACGGGGTTCTTGAAGTTCAGACAAACAGTGCGTAACTAAGCCTTCCTCTTCGATATCTGTCAATAGATATAGCTACAATTTAGTTTAAAAAATGTGATTTTTACTAGTATTATTTTATAAACGTTTACGTTTTGATGAAAAAGTGTGTTTTTAACATTCCTTCATTAACGTACTCTCACGAAAAAGACATTTGACAACGTTGTAGAGCATGGTATAAGTCAAAGTGACACAACTGACTGAAACGCCACTAATTGAAACCATATTTACAATACATAAAAATAAAAAAAAATACTATAGCAACTAAAAGGTGTCCACTTTAAAAAGTCCACCGTTGTACCTTATCTATGATATGTACGGTTTCGGCCAATAAATATCGGGCAGCAATTTTTTTGATTGTAAACATGGTAGTTGCGTTCCGATACCACCTCGGCGATCCGACCACAGACTTGTTTGACTTGAACAGCTGATTGTACATCAATCCGAAATAAACGAACAAAAAATAGGACACGAAGGAGAGTGGCGCATCTATCAAATGTGCCTGTAATTCAATCATCTACAAATATGGTTTTCGGTATGTAACACGGTAAACCAAACCGGTTAAAAGATGAATTTTGAGAATGAAGACTGATTTGGCATTGTCTAATGTATAGATGGAATCATATATTATTGGATGATGATGAAAATGGTAAAGGAAATACTGAATGTTTTGAAAAAGATATAAACTTTGTTGAAGAAATAGTACCCAGATTCAGGACACATCAATTTAAGATGCAGTTCAGAATGAATTCGGAGCAATTGTAGTTTTACTTACATTTAATAAATTGGATCGTTTTCGAAGTGAATATTTTGGATTTTCCACGACCGATAGCATGACATCAGATTCAATATCTTGAGTTCTAACCCAAGCCCGATATTTCTTTCAAAATTTATTATCAACATCTCCAGAAGTCTTGAATTTACATATTACATATCTGACAGTTGCGAAATGTATTGCTTTATGAAGGTGTCTATTATTAAAGACTTCTGCTGCTTCCCTACATATTTTATAATTTTCTCGAACAATCAGTACATTTCAATTTTATCACTAATGTCTAATTTACAAGGTGCCAGTAACTCGGCCGAGTTACTAAAACCGAGTACTGGAAGAGAGTATTTTGCAAGATAGTAGCGTCTACACACATTCTAGTAAAAATTAAGACAGTAGAGTAGATGTTTATATTTTAAGAAACTTTGAGGTTATAAAGCGCAAACTTTTTGTCAAGTAAAATGACACCTAATCGAATTAGTGCTTTAAAACTAAAAATAGCAATAAGTACATGTGTGGAAATGTTATGTAAAGAGATGATAGACATTTTGGAACAAGAACAAAATCACACAAAAAAGTTGTGGGTCAGAAAATGGCTAGCTAGGAGAAACACACACGGGACTTCGAACATGCTTTTAAAAGAACTTGCTGTTGAAGATATTGCAGAATATAAAAACTGCGGGAGAATGTCTCCAGCATGTTTCAACATACTTCTACAAAAAATATCTTCTACCATACAAAGATCAAGCACCACAATGAGGGAGGCACCACCTGGCAGGTTAAAACTAGAAGTAACATTAACGTATCTGGCAACAGGAAGCAGCTTTAGAAATCTCCAACAGCAATTCCGTGTTTCAAGACCGGCTATTTCCAGAATGCTCCGATCTTTTAATCTTTGTCAGTTCTTGGTTGTATGTCGATCTTAAATATTTAATTTTATTACTTTTACATCTTAGGCTTTAAAATACGCAATATGCATTGCTTCCAAAAAATTTTCTATGGCAGATTCTCTCGTCTGTTTATGTTTATATAATTGCAACTTCGCATCCCAGAGGCATTCCTGTCCTCTATACAACTCTACAAACTTAATTGTAGTGTCTTCATTCCACTTAGCCATTGCTCGTAATAACCTGTTATAACTTAATTTATAATTATTGACATCTGACACCGGCCTGTACTGCACTTGACTAGAATCATCACTAAAAAACCCTGTCTACATGAATGTAGTGATCTAGACAGCCGAGTAAAGGCATAGTGGGGGTAGCCAATCGCTACAGTAAATAGAATTCCTTCTAATCACTCGACTGGAATGAACACTGGAACGAGTACTGGAATGAATCACTAAAACGCCTGTTTACACGAGGAGAGTACTAAAATCCAGTAAGTACTCGGTTTTAGTAACGGCTGAGTTTCTGGCACCGTGTAAATTAGCCTTAAGGGTCCTCGCTAGTGAATCGGAAATGTAATATTGCTTGCATAGCACATAATTTAATAAGCCATGGATGTCCGAGTACCTATTACACATAGGAAATATATAATAAATATTTGAAATAATAACTCAATATATAAGCGAATAAAAATTCATTTATGATCAAATATTTACACATTTGTAACCGTGGGAATGATTTTTACCAGAATAGCATTTACTGTAATGTGGGTTGCCTAATTTTAATTTATTTTATATACATTTAAAACAAATGAAAGAATAGTTAAACGAAAAATAAGTGTAGAGCGGAGTAGCTTTTTATTCATTTTGTAACGTGAACTAAAGCAAACAAATCTACTGTAAAGGGTTTTTGAGAAAGCTTGTTTTAAATATTTTGACATATTAATTAATTTTCTTTAATCAGATAATTTTTTTCTAAGTTTGATTATTCAGCGGGGTAGATTACTAAATACTTCATAAGTTAACGATGAGAGGTTTTCTCCAAATTTAAAATCAACAAAAATATCTTGCATCAAAAATCTGCTTTTTTTCAACTATTCACAAATCCATTATCGAGGAGCCTTAATACTCAAATTTACTGGCATTTCTAATTATTGCAAACACACACTGATGTAACATTTGACAATTGACAGTTATTAGATATTCGAAAGCACTCTAACCAGAATGTGTTTAATAAGGATGAACAACACAAAATCAGGCGCATATTATGAATGAGATCTTGCGATGTTTCGTACTGTGCATTAATACAACAATTGCTGACGTGTTTATTGAAATAATCTTGTAATTTTTATCTGGGAAAATCACCAATCTGCAAGTGTGCGTAAGTTTTTGCTATACTTAATAACAAATAAAATGAACATTTTGCTCTCCACTACAGTTTTTACAGTATTTTATTCTCCTTCCAAATCGTCATTTTGATATTTCCTGTATTCCCGCCAATGTACTAAAAAACTTCATTATGGCTCGACAAATCATGCAGAGTTTTTTATCAAGAATATATTTTTTTTTGAAGTGTAAACTTGTTTAGCCGCGTTGGGCTGATTGTAGGCAGTGAACAAGACTGACCCGTCACGCTCGAATATGAAATGTTCGGATATGTAACGCTCGTTCGGGTAATGTCGGCTCGAGTCGACTAAGGGAACAATTTTATTATTATTTAATTTCAATTAAATTGAAATTTAAATGAATAAGAAAATTCATGTCCCAGAACAGGTTCGATCCCGAGACCGCACGGTGATGAAGCCGATACGTTACCATTAGACCAAGAGCGGGACAGTAAGCAAGTATTTATATCGTCTATATACATATACATACGTCCGAACCGACCAAACGAAACGGACGCTCGCGTAAATGTAATAAATGTGCGAATATGTTTTATTTAATATGTTACTGAATATTATATGCGTGTATTTCGTATTATCTACGGTATTATTAACCTCGCCTTGATGAAGTTTACACTTCCGCCGTGTGGTTTTAAGCACACTCATTCTTCTTTTTTTTTTTGTGAAATGTAAGATAAACTTTTTCCCCATTTGTATAAAACTCTTTGGAACACACTGTATATAAATACATATATCATTCAACTGCTTTATATCGACCAACTTGTATTATTAATTAAATATGTGTCCCAATGTACCGTACCATGTTTCGCTGATTTTCAAATTTATAAATATTAGAATTTGTTACATTTTTCATTTTAAATATTTCATATTTCTAAATTATCAATAAGCCAAATGGAGTGATTTATTTGACACTAAATAAATATAAAATATAATTCTGAATAGAATTTTAAACCGTAACGACTCAAAACGGGGTTAGCATTCAGTTAAATCCACATGAATTATACGCGCAAAATAAATATATGTGTATGCCGTATGTATATTATATATCTTTGTTTCTCCAAACATTCATTAGCAATTTCGCAGCGCTAATGTCAAGTAGACACAATTACAAAGATAATACACGTGGTGATGTTGGCGGTGGCAATGACAGTGGCTACACTACTATATTGTATGTATTGTATATGTAGAACGACGAAGATCGGGAACAAGGCGGAAACGAGAGAACAAAACAATTTCAATTCGAGATTCTGAACGATGTTTACTTTCCATTAGGTACTAAAAGTGTCGATATCGCACACTGACTAGAATCAGTACACATTAATTTAGATTACTTTGTACTAAATAAACCCCAGCTACAACGGGAATGTTTTCAATTCATTCGCGTGCATATTTTATTAATTTCGATATCGTTTTCATGACAAATCAATATTTCCTCTTCAAATATTGATACTGTTTAACGATTTTCTGCTCGTCTTCGAGTTCTTGGTTTTCATACCCATTGTCTTTGTTTCGAATTTCGAAATTAGATATATTGTACGTATACCTAAATACGAATATATTGTCGATGAGCCATTCCAGGATTTGCTATATCTCTAGCAGCTGGTGGATCTTCTATTGTTTTGACTTCTAAATAAATTTTACGAGACAAAATTTGGTAGTTATGAGGGAACATATTTGAATCCTTTAAACAGTGTTTTGCATGTAAGGAATGCTTCTGCATAGAGGAGTACCGCAGGAAACTATTCTTGAGCCTACGTTATATGTGCTATATTTAATGACACCGAATTGGATACAACTTTTACTTTCTTATACGTAGTAGAAGGAAGTATTGTAATAATACCGAAAAAGTGGATTTAAAAGCTGAGGAACATCTGTATAAACTACAAAACTACAATGCAGTGTTCAACTCCAGAACCACAAGAGGAGGAGGTACTGCATTATACATTAAAGAATCAATAAAATATGATACATTATTAATTAAAACATGGAATAAAATAGAAATAATAACCATATTGCTAAACAACGAAAGGATTGTTCTAACCCTAGTATATAAACCGCAATTACGAACGTTAGAAAAAATACTGAAAAAAAATATCCTGACAAAGGGAAAGAAACACATAATAATGGTAGACTTTAATATAAATATAGTGAAAAGAGACAGTAAGACTAAGGAATATATACAAATATATAAAGAATATAATTACAAAATTTTGAATAAGAGATCACCACAAAACTACACAAGAAGAAATCCAAACAATAACCATAGTATATTAGACCACGTAATAACGAATATAAAAACCAAAATTAAAGTCAAAGTAATACCCAGTGATATCTCAGACCACTCTGTAGTTAAAACTACAATACATGAAATAGAACGTGTGACACATTACCAATAATTCAATCTCGTAAGAACAAACTATAAACAAATCAGAAGTGATATCGAAGGAATTAGCGAGGAAAACATAAACCACTTTCACAAATTATCACTTGCACTGGAAAATATTGTAGCAAAAAACCAAAAAATTGAAACCATTAAAAGAAGAGAAGAATGCCCGTGGATAAGCACAGATATAATACAACAAATAAAATTAAGAAATAAACTGTACAAAAAACACACCAAATACCCAAACAATAAAGAAATTTTGAAGAGATATAATCAACAAAAGCAGTACACTACTTACAGAGTCAAAAAAGCAAAAAAAGATTTCTACATGAGACAATTTGAAAAATATAAAAAAGAACCATCAAAAACATGGAACTTAATTTCGAAGCAGTTAAACACAAGCAACAAAAAAACCAATACCATAGAACAAATTCTGAAAAAAGACGGAATCAAAACAAGCGAAAGCACGGAAATAGCAGAAGAAATAAACAAGTACTTTGCTAACATAGGAAAAGAACTAGCAGAAGAACAAATTAACAGCACCACAAAAAAACCCGTAACCACAACCTACGATAAACAAGTACCAACATTTATATTAAAATATATAAATATACAACAGATGAACGCAATAATAGATGATATGAAGAACACAGCTCCTGGATATGATAAAATACCATGTAAAATACTGAAACTAAACAAACCAGCACTAGTACCAATTCTAACTAAATTAGTTAATGTTACATTTACAAAAGGAAAATACCCCCAATGTCTTAAAGAAGCTATCATAATACCAGTATACAAGAAAGGTGACAAAGCAAAACCAGAGAATTACCGACCTATATCTTTACTTACAACATTAAACAAGATAATGGAAAAATGTATACAAATACAAATTTCTGAACACCTTCGAACACACATTATAATACACTCAAAACAGTATGCATTTCAAAAGAACTCTGGGACTACATCAGTGACTAATGACTGATTAAATAGTATAAAAGATAAATTGAAAGGAGGAAACGCAGTTATAGCAATCTTTATAGACATGAAAATAGCGTTTGATACAATTTCCAAACAGAAACTATCAGAGAAAATTGAAAAGATGGGAATAAAAGGTAAAGAGAAAGACCTAATAGACTCTTATATCACGGGAAGAAAACAGAAAACAGTAGTAAATAACACTCACAGTAATTACCTTGAGCCAGAATATGGAATACCACAAGGGGGAAATCTCCCACCCATTTTGTATATAATGTACACAAACGACATTTGTCAATTAAACATAGATGGAGAAATATACTCATACGCCGACGACACCTGTTTGGTTTACTGGGGCAAAAGTGTGCAGGAGCTGCAAGAGTGCGTCAACAAAGACCTCGGTACAGTCGAGGATTGGTGCTACAACAACCTTCTGATCATTAACGAACATAAAACAGAATTCATGACATTCTCGAACAAATTAAATACTCCAACATTTGACATAAAAATAAAAGCCCAGTCCATCAAGCAAATAGACCAAATAAAATACTTAGGATTAAACATACAGAGAAATTTAAAATGGGATTTGCACGTAAGCAGCCTAGTGAAAAAAAATGCAACAGCAATAGCTGGCATCAAAAGGATAAGAGCCATTATACCTGAAAACCTGCGAAAACCAATTTACAATGCTGTTTTTATGTCTCACATGAATTACTTAATAAATATATGGGGAAATACAACTAACAGAAATATTAACAAGTTACAAAGACAGCAAAATAAGATCTTAAAAATAATTTATAAGCTAGATAGAAGAACATCCACCGAGGAATTATACGATAAGACAAAGGAACTGAATCTTGAACAAACAATAAAACTAAAAAATATAATACTGCTATACAAAATAAAACATAATCTCATAAAAACTGAAGTCAAGTTAATCACTAACACACATATACAAATGCACGCAACTAGAAGAAAATCAAATATAAGAACAGAAATATGTAAGCAATTAAAATATGAAAAAGTACCTACACCAGACGATATAACACATAACAAATTACCTAAAGAAATCAAAAACTTAAAATATCTACACTTTAGAAAAGCAATAAAGAGCATGCTTTTAAATAAAAAGATATAGACAACCGCCGAAGGTAACCAGAGTAAGAACGGATAGGAGTCTTCAATACCATTAGTCCGGGATAGATGTACCGACCAGGAAACAACCCGTGACGAAGATGTAGGACCGTATACAAGCATATATATATGCATCATTTGTAAGCTTAGCTTTACTATGATATGTATTACATATGTTTTTTTTTTCAATAATAATAAACGTCCTTAACAATTAAAAAAATAATATCTTTCTTTTTCTCTCTCCCTTTCGCTCTCTCTCTCTCTCTCGTTCTCCCCCTCCCCTCTCTCTAACCACTGAACCGTCAAACTATTAAAGCTATCACCGTTAAATTTTATATTTGCGACTATAATCACCATCTTGAGATCTGATTAGATTTTCAGTAAAATCGGTATTCCTGGAGTATTAGTTTAGTTCATTTTTTTAAAGAAGATAAAAGTATTTGAAACTTAATTTAAAACAACTTTTGTATAATTTGAAACGCACATACGTATAAGGAAGTCGTGTGGTGCCCACACCTAACTTTATTTTCTGATGATGTGTTATTGTTAATAAGTACCATGAAGTTATTATATTCAACAGAAACTGCTAAATATCTGAATATACACTGTGTTTTGCTTGCGTGGAACCGATGTGTTAATGAATGAACTGTATAACGACTCCACACTATACTAGCTTCCTCAATGGTTTAAGTTTTCAAAGAACCAAAAATGTTTATAATTTCAATAGAATACCTAAATCAAATTACACCTAAATAACACTAAACAGGCTACCTTGCTTGCAGTAAGATATAGTGTTGTGACTTGTAATGGTACAGCCCATTTCTATACATTAATTTTATATTTTTATTATATTAAATAATTTAATTAAGCATATTTTTATTAATATTTTCAAAAGTATTTAAAATCAATGAAAATATTTCTGTAATATGTAATAGTACGGCCCTAAAGTTGGGCACCATATGTAATAGTACGGGTTTTTAAACTACAATAAAAATAAATAAAATTGCCCAAAGTGGGGTGACAGATGTAATAGTACGACTTTATTTTTGAATAAACTCAAATTTGATAGTGAAATTAATTTACTTATTGAACGCTCCTCGTTATTAGCTCAGATAAATAGTTCGGTTTGCATGAGAATCTTAATTTCAAGTCGGTTCGGGTATTCAGACACTAAGATTATTTTTATAGACGTACTATTACTTGTTTTTTTTATAATCCAGATTTTTTATGTTAAGGTAACTAAATAAGATGCAAAATGATATTTAAATATTATGAATATATTGATTAAAACACAAACAACGAAGATTAGGTTACAAAACAAACATTACAACGTGGAACACAATTAAAATGGTACGTATCAATACAAACTAAGCATAAGTTACAAAATAGGCAAATATAATAGGTCAATAAAACGACGTTGCCTTACATAGATAACATACCGTGAATTTAACTAGATTTTAATTTATTGTTCACAAAAAATGCATGCATAATATACGCCTTTAAATTGATTTTACGTTGGGTACCTTTATGAAGATGCTATGACAATGGAACGGTGTTTTCAGAGGCAGCTTCCCCCAGGATAGATTGAAATGCCGTCTTCTTTATATCGAACTAGGGCACACACTTGTTTTAATAAAACTTTTACCTCGCGTAGCACACTACTTATTTTATTGTGAATATATCTATTTTCTCGCTAGGCTTCTCTTTTTACTTAAGGAGTGCTTGAAATTACTATATTTTTATGAGCACTATTAACCGGCGAGATCGTTCCCTGTAACTGGGTGTGGTCCAGCCGCTTTTTATTTATTCGGCAAGAGGGACCTGTGAACCTACTTGTTCACTAGTCGGGGAACGTCTAACTGCCTACCACCTTGCTTAAGGCGTCTCACCGTCCTCTTTCAGGGGATTCCCCGAGCCACTTATGTACTTTACTTTTCTTCAAACTTGTTCGTGGGAACACGCACTTCGCAAAATGTTTGTTCGTGCTTATTTAACATTCAAGGTTCCACACGTGTCGATTGTACACAAAGCAGTTTCTGTTAACACCGCCTAACTTCTTAGCTGGTGTCGATAAGATTGACGCCACATGTATTTCTTTCACATACATACATCTACGCACTATTTTTCTCTTTTATACACTCCAAACATATACAGAATTTATATAGAAACATTTTAAAAAGGAATATAATAATTTAATACAAATAAATGAATAATATATGTTTCCCGATCTGTGTCGATTAATTATATACATTAATTTCATGATACCATTACCTTAATATAAGTATCTTTGATGTTATATTATATTTATATTTTATTCATGATATACAGGGCCTACCGTTACAAATATTAATTCATATGTAGTTATAAGTCGTATTATGTATTTATGCATAAGTAGTGTGGCGCCGAAAGTTTACATTAATGCGATAAACGCTATGATATTGATAAACATTCTCACGGCCTAAAAGAATGTGTGCCTGTGAAGTCTAAGTGGAAATACCCGGACTATGTAGAATGCGGGGAATCACAGACATCTTCATATAAAAAGAAATAAAAAAGAACGCGTTGAGAAGTCAAGAGTCGAAAGCTAGACCGAGTCAAGTGAGAGACTTGGTATCGAGAGGTGAACTCCAAACAATAGACTCCTGGGAGAGTCGGCAACGATCATAAGAATCGTTGTTATTTGTAAAAGTAATAAAACAGTGATTAAAGTTGCACATATATAGTAAATGTGCAAAGTGTTATAATTTTGTAATAGATATTGTATTCTGAATAGCAGAGTAAGCCGAGTTTCGTGCCTTGAGCAGCGTAGAACAAAGAAAATTCCACTGAAAGCAGTATAGAAGAGAGAAGACAGAAGAAGCGTTATTATAAGGTATTTTTAAACGATTATTGTAGATGAATGTATTTTTGATAATAAAGAATTAAAGATTATAAAATAAATTTCAAATAGAGGCGTAATAAATAAATGTACTTGTTAAATAAACATCGTCTCTGTATTATAAAGAGTAATGAAATTCAATATGTTTTATCTATGGTTTGTATGGATATAAACATACATAAATCTTGTATGCAACGTACGATTTAAATTCTAGCCTCTTTTGTTTATGTTGGAATATAACGAATAATCTACGTAAATATTTGTATCAATTTAATATTTGTAAAAGCCTATTTAACTTTTCTATCAAAGTGTTTTTGTTTTTCTTTATGTTAAGAAAAATATATTATATAAACCTTTTTCTTTGTCTCTAAAAATATATATAAAATTCATTGATTTTGAATATAAGTACCTATTATAAGAATTTTAAATGGTATTTTTTTATAAGTATATAAGAACCTTTTTAATTAATCATTTCTATTAACCTGAATCGCCCTTGAGAGAATCCGAACTGAGCTGAGCTGGAAAATTTCTTTACATTTTATTTTTCGAATTTAACTTTATATTAAATTTATTAATTTCAATTTTAAAGGTTCTATTTCTGACTGATGTTACGATGGAAAAATTATGATGACGATAAATTGTATATAAATTAGCTGATTTATATACAAAACCTGGTTTCATCCCGTTTACTTTCAGATCAAGAAAAGTTTAAAACATCTAAATTATTCCCATCAAACCAAAGATTACTGATGAAACAAATTATGGAGTATCTAAGTCAATTATTTCACAATAATGTCCAAATACACAAAATTGCATAATAATACATATTACTATAGAGCGATTGATTGCCGGCAATAAAAATCAATAAAAAAGCCTCACTTACCAAAGAGAAACAAATTGGATGTATAATAAAATTAAAAATTTTTTAATCATTAGCAGATCCGAAAATTTATAGGTACGTCATATATCAAAATTGATATACTACAAATTTGGAATGGAGATAGTTTATAACATATGCATTAAGATAAGCTGATGATTTTGTTGGATGTTATTCCGTTAAATAATAACAAACGTTTTAAATTGTTACTTTTGTTCAAAAATCGAACTTTCTTTGGGAAATGTAATTTTTTAAATTTCGAAAAGATATTCGCTTTCGAAGCTTTATCATTATACTGAGAATAGATTTTTTCATTTTTGATGTGGATGAGTCCAACTGCGAAATCAAGTACGTGATAAAAAACATCATGCATATCCCTTAAGAGTATAACAGTATTTGGAGCTTTATTTGGAACAAGTTTTGTATACCAACATAAACAACAAAATTCGAATATGAATTTGAAACATTTTCACTTTTATCAAAGAGCACTTTGCAAACATTTGGCAAATTGTGCATTCCACATATATTTATTAATACAATAAAAATATTTAGAACTTAATTTGGAAGCACTTTTGTCTTCAAAGTTCGAACCTATAGAAAGTTGTGTGGTGTTCGCACCTCATTTTCTTTCTTTCAATAATTTTCTTTTATCTCTGTCTTCATCTGAAGGACGCATTTAATCATGATATTTCATGACAATTTAACAGAATAGAACTTTTGATTTTATTCATTTTAAAAAGCTATTTAAATATATCTGAACATAATAACAAATAAAGCAAGATTCTGCTATAACTTCTGTAGCAAATTTGAAAATTTGTTTATAATTCTTCTTATATTTATGACAATTGTATATGTAACACACTGAATGAATATTTATTTTTTTGAGAGAGAATTACTGCATTCCGTGTCGTACAAAAATATTTCTTTGATTTTAAATATTCTTATATAAAAAATGACAAAGGTAAAAAATTATGTTTTCCAACTGTAGATTTGAAAATTCCTTTTGCCGCTTTCAACTTTCAACTTACACAACTCCTTCTACTTATAACTTGAAGAGACAATAATTCCTTCAGTCTTCTTATTGTAATATTAATTTTCTCTGAGGTCATCATTCAGAAATGACCCTACACCAATACGTAAAAAGGATGGCCTCGCAAAAATGGCCAAGAGCAGAATACTAGTTGTAGTTTGCCTGCACACATTGTGCTTCTTTGAAATCTTAACGCAGCATTTGGCCAACGCTGCACATTTTCGTACGCATTTTATGACAGCAGAAACTAGAAAAAGTGTAAAAGAAAAAGAGATATTATAGACGTATATGTGTATGTGTGTGTTGTTGCGGAGTAATGTATATTCACAAAGAGGGCACATAAAGGCGTAGGTAATTGGGTCTGGTAATGAATAAGTGAATGGGCACTATGTATGGTGTGCTGTTGTTACGGGAACGCTTGGGCCAAGTGACCAGAGAAGGAGTGAGACGAACGAGGAGAGAGCGTATGCCTACCATTGCCTCGGGACCTCACTAATGGCCGCCCTCGTTGCCCAAAGGGTGCTCCATAATTAAAAGACCGACGTCGACGGGATTACAACTACTTTATTTATAGTCACGATCTATATTGCTAATTAACGTTCTCTCATTTTCAGGCTATCAAGTCGGAACGTTTCGTTTTCGTTTGAACAGATCGGTAATTACTACAGATTGGTATTGTACAAGACTGATACAACAACAATAACAACAGGTATGTATGTATACATCTCTTACAAAATATAACACAATTATCTTTCACAATATATACTTGTAATCTGAGGAAAATTAATTAATTTAAAATGATACCCCTATCAAGTAAATATGATAAACTTTAGATTATAAAATAATTTCTTCTCATAAAATTGCAAAGAAATGAAAAGATTGAACAATTCATTACTCTAAGACAAAAGCCAAACATTTTCTTTCTATACAGGGTGTATCACTTAAAACTCCTAGGTCAAATATCTCGGAAACGGATAAAGATATTTGAATTATGTAAAAAGTAGTTACTAAAGAATGTGATCGACTTTAGTTTGCTTTCACAATTGTACTTTATTATGTGAAGTTATAGATGGCGCTGCGACGAAAAGAATCTTTTTGATCGCGTAATCTTCATTTGTTTTTTTATTTGAAAGAGTATTAAAATTAATGTAAATTTTATTATTTGTGTTACTTTCCAAAATTTATCGGTTTCATAGATATTCGTGTTTAAAGGAAGTACGAGTGATTTTAAAGTTTTGTCTTTATTTTGTTTAAATATTTAATTTGCAGGGAAAAATAGCAGTAAACATATTCACAATTCTTGCTATTATAGTTACTTCAAAATTTAAATTTTATAGTTAGTTATAAATTCCACTTCATGGGCACCCATAGGTATGTAGGCAGAAAATCATTCATATCTGTGTTATATTTTGACATTAACACACATTAGTGACTTTAGCTTGATTATTAATTGTCTTTATAATTAGCCTCATTCGAATATTTACTCACTTTGGGTTAAGATTGTATTAAAGATATGTTTTTATACACAAATGAAGACAAACTAAATATGATTTTAATTTATGGGGAATTCCGTAGAAATGCATCTGAAGCAATGCGATTATACACTTAATGCACTTAACGCTTTCCAAACTATATCTTAGGCCCCTACATTTATCATGAATAATTAACTGGTGTGCGCTACTTACATTTCCTGGAAAATGAGTTACCAGTACTTTTGGAAGATGTACCTATAGAGCATAGCTACTGACTATTTTAATCAAACGTTCCCACGTCGTTGGATTGGTACTAATGGCGTCTTTAGGTGGCCGGCGTGTTCGCCGGATCTAGCCCCGCTAGATTTTTTTTCTTGTGGGGTTACTTGAAAGCTGAAGTTTACAAGGAACCCATAACAGATACGGGCAACCTTTATAATAAAATTTATTCAAGTGTTCATAAAATTAGTAGAAATACATTGTAAAATGTTTGCAGAAGAGAACTAATAAGGCGATGTACGTTATGTAGCAATCAAGAAGGCAGCATTTTTGAACATCTTTTTTAGTTATATTTGATCCTTTTAAGTATTTTAACAAAATAAAGACAAAACATTAAAAGTACTCTTACTTTATTGAAAGACGAATATCTATAAAACCGTTAAATTTTGGAAACTAACAAAAATTATAAAATGTACAATAATTTTAATACTCTTTCAATTAAAAAAAACAAATGAAGATTGTGGCGATCAAAAAAATTCTTTTCATCGCAGTGTCATCTATATCTTCACATAATAAAACACATTTGTGAGAGCAAACTAGAGTCAATCGCATTCTTTAGTATGTACTACAAAATTCAAATATGTATCTTTATCCGTTTCCGAGATACTTGATCAGGGAGTTTTAAGTGGTACACCTGTATTGAATAATATTGCAATTTTATTAATATCACTAATAATGCCAATAATAACAATAATTGTTAGTGTTAAAAAATAAAATATACCGCAACATAGGCGACATTAGTGATTTTTAAACTTTTTTTATCATTTTTTTTTCAAAATACAATTAGGTATGCACAAATTGTTATGTACCTGCAATTTAAAGAGAAGAAAATAATGCCATTACTTTTAAAGAATTTTGAATAATTGCAACCACATATAAAGCAAAAACCAGTCGACCAAATTTACGCTTGTAATGTAGTGTCTTAGATTCATGCTCCGAAAGTGCTTATATGGAGCGATAGTACTATGGATGGGTAAAACTTCATTTTGGAATCGGGTACTGCCGAATCCAAAATCGACAGTACCGATAAGATCGACACTCTAACGAATAGTATGATTTTTTACAACAGGGCTTACTTCAATGCCCTTTCTTCTAAGTATTGTACAAATAAGTACTTTTGTATATGACGTATGGTGGAAGAAGCATTCCATCGGCTGATCTAATGCCATGATTGAGTTACGCGACTTTGAATGGTTTACAATATTTTCTAGATATTTGACCCCTCTACAATCAACTAGTCGCTTTGCTCTCCAGAATCTTCGCCAATGTTTGTTTCATTATAATTAAGAATATTAGAGAAAAGAATATCCTCTAATGTATTCTCTCAGTTAACAAAGTACTCCTCTATGGTTAGCCTGGATACAATCGCTCTAGCTTTTTTAATGTTGTGGGAGATAGGTCGTGCAACGTCAGCTTTTTGTCATGCAAAAAGACCTAAAGCTTAATCCAGAAAAATTCGTTGTAATTTCTTGTACTACGCGTCCATTCCTTTCTAAACAATTTTTCGCTAATATTCTTACTTCTATCAAATCAAAAGGAAAATTCCAATCTTTTTTTGCACGATTTAGTGCAGCCGCTAAAAAGTCCTTTTTTTCTTGTTGCGAAAAGACACATTGATCAGCAACCTTTCTGCCGTGTCGATCATAATATTCATTATTAATTGTTCCAAGCGGCATTTTATATTTTGCAGTTGCAGCTTTCATTGTAAGTTTTCCATCAGTCAACCTTTCAATTGCTTTAATTAGTTGTCAAATCAAATCCAATCAAATCATCGTTTATTGTCGAGAGTTGTTACAACAACATAGGACATTGTCATATTCAAATTAATGTAAATATACACGTGTACAAATACAAATATAATAAGATAAAACACGATACACTTCAACATTTATGTTTTTATTATGTAAAAATTGCTGAGTTGATCTTCAGCATAATTTTTATAATTTCGAATTCAGTAATAAGTTTTGACGTATTACACCTACAGAGCAAGGGCAAAAAATTAAATGGGTTAGAGGGTTTAGGAATTTAATAAGTTAAATAAATTAAAAATCATTTTTAAATATTATTATAGTTATTAATTGTGAAAGTTTTATTTAATTTTAAGAATAAAAATCGTTAAACTCTACACGAAAAGCGGCCTCGCCACTAAATTTAGCCTAGAACCGAATATAGAGAACATTAAATTAAAATAAATTTAAATCTTGCAAGTTTTATGTTAATCATAGTTTAGAATCTGGCAATCATTTATGATGTCTGAAATACTGCAACTGGGCCGTTGGTAGATTAGAAAATGATGACTTTTAATCAAGGTGATCTGTAGTGAGATTCCGAGTGCTAGACACGACATTACAAGTTGACATGGGGTACCAAATTTACAGTCTTTTATTAGTTCGATAACACAAACAAGTCCCAATGTCAATAGCACCTTTGTGAAAATTGCTAAGATTTAGTGTCCTCTCGAATTCAAGTCTGACGTCAAATATTCGGAATCCTACAGCTAATCGGTTGAATCGAAATCAACCAATTCTGGTCTATTTTTCAGAAATATGGAGCTGTATATTACAGTATAGAATCCCAGACAAAATAGACGTACGCTGTTCTCGGGGAGTGTGTAGCTAGCTAGAGCTTCACCTTCATATGATTTTAAATTTAGGCAATTTTCATATTTCAGAAGTTTTTTTATTAATTTCAAAACAAAATTATCAAATTTTGCTGGGTAAATGTCTAAATACTGTTATTCTCGTTGAAATGAAATTAGTTGGATGGCCATAGCTTTATTACGATGTTTGCTATGATAGCAGAAAGTTGCATTGGAAATGCCATCAGAACATTAGGTATGGAGGCCTCTTAAGTTTCATTTCAAAGTGATGGAGTTTTTGAAAAGTAGACCAAGATTATTTTTCATCTTCTTTACTGCGCCATAAATAAGTTTTTAGAATATGTATAGGCTATACTCAATTACGCCGAGTGTTCTACTTAAAATACTTAAGATCCTCTTTGTTTAAAGTTTGCTAATTTTGCCACACCCTCGCAAACAGAATATATAATTTATCACTTGGCACATATTGTATTACACAAAATTATTTCGATTTTTATCACGTCAGTCTTGAATTATTGGCAATTAAAGAGCCATCTGTAAATGTCACTTTCTGACATTAATCATAAATAACTTGAGAACCATTAGCTATTAACTACTAATTAATTCTTACAGATTCTTATTCTAACATAAAATCTGTGTATTTAATTTAAAAAATATATTTTCTTAGTGCCACTGATTTACGAATCACTCTGTATAAGTATATACATCTCCAAATTAACCAACTCTATCAACTACGGTGAGTCATTTTTTTTCTTATATTAGGAGTAATTTAGTTGGTCAAATCGTTGATTCACCCTCTATATATTAGTTTAGCTGTTTTAGTTTTACCATCTGTAATTCTTGAAGCTTATCATATCAAATGATAATAAAAATTATCACTTTATTATAGTTAATCAGCAAATATTTTTTCCAGTTTTGTTGTTGTTTTAAATATGCCAATTAAAACTAAACAAATAATATTTATGAAATGTAAGTAAACAGTATTATGCGAAAAATTAATTTGGCGAATCTTCTAAATAGTCTGGACCACTAAAAAGATACAGTAACTTAAGAGATATTGAAACTTTTTATTGATATAATCCCGATGAACCAGTGTGAGGATGTCAGTTGCCCTCATTGCCCATTAGTGAGATTGAACCCTCCCACCCTTATTCGTTCTCCTTGCCCCCGCTTCCGGTTTTCCCTTCATAGTCCCAACGAAAGAAATTGTTTCCTGTAAGCTGGGAAATGAATTAATGTATTATGCGCATACATTATTGATTACTCCTAATGTTAATGTCCTGAAGAGGGGTACGGGCGAAAAAGACACGTAGTTAAAAATATTAGTTTGTTCTTTTTGTTAGTCAAATTAATTATAATAATTTAATTATGTATGTTTAAAAAGCATGGACAGTAACAAAAAGATTATGACGAAAAGCTTTTAGGGATGTAATTACTTAAATTGCTGTACGAAGTACATTTACAAAATCGGTACTTATTACATTTATATAGGGTGTTTTAATCTATCAAGCGAATAAAGAAGGCAAAAATGTAAAATGATAATTTCTATGGATATCGTAAACCTGACTGAACAGATTTCAACTCTTCATGGATAGTATTTATAATGGTAAACATACAACTAACAATATGTAGAAATGCAATTGTATGAAGAATAAACAGATCCCCATTACCATTGAAAAATGTAAGAAGACAAACAATATTTTACGTATAATAATGCGCTAGACTTATCGAGGGGTTAATAATAATTGATAATAATGCTTATAATTATAAAAATAATAATAATCTTTATTTACTGTATGTTCATACAAGAAGTTAGCAATTGTCAAACAGATATATACAGGGTGTATTTGAAATAAGGGGACAGAGTATGATTAATGGAAAGATTTAATTTTATTAGACTCAAATCCAAAATATTTTGCGCAAATTCAAATTTTAAAAATTACAAAGATATTTTCAAAATATTCGTCGCACCACTGCACTTTAATACGACTGTAGGGTATACAAGAATGGGGTACTAAGTAGGAGTGTGAAGGCATGCGATGTCAGTCTCGTTCGATTGTTACGTGTGGATGTTTCGACTATGGCTTACACAACGCACGAACGAAATAAATTATGTTTTCTTTTTAATTCATTTGAGTCCAATTAAAATAAATGTTTCTCATAAGTAGAGTTGGGCAAATTTTACAACACAAATTTGTTTTTGTGAGAAATAAGAAATAAAAAGTCGTTGAATTTAATCATAATAACAGTAATAGTACTTACTATACATTTATTGCGGAAGAAAATGTAATATCTAAATAATCTCAGCATCTCAATAAAAAAAATTGTCGTTATTGAAAACTAAGGTATTTTAAAAGAGAACAAAAGAAATCGAATAAAGTACACCCTACAATTTTATCCCAAATCAGCTCATATTTCATATTAAGGTTGTTGAACTCTTAGCATGAACACCTGTTTAGAAATAGTAAACAATGCTATCATTGGAGTTTTTATAACGTTTACAACTGTTATTGCAGTGTGTGTATCTATGTATGTATATGTTTACTTAGTTCCATAAAAATATTATTTATTATGACTCATGACGTCGGCTGTCTGACATAACTGGCGCGATACCTGCTAAATCCATAGGCGGCACATTAAACACTCTTTGGGGGTTTTTAATTTTGGCGTTCGTGTCGTAATTGACTCACAATTTTTGGGATTTATATTCTACATAATTGCGTCTTTCCTTTTATCATACTCTGTCCCCTTATTTCAAATACACCCTGTATATAAAATTGTATGTATATATACTGCTACATTAATTTTTGAGGTCCCTGTATATCCTGTATAAATTTTGATTCATTTACTTATTTTCAAAACTAAGGTGTATAAAAATCCTGCGGCTAATGCAAAGGAACTTAAACACAGAATATCCCTAGTTATAAGTTTGTAATTGTTGTATGGTAATACATTTATAAAAACATGTTTTAAATAAAAAATAAGTTAAACTCTGGCTTACTCATCTAGCTTCATTTAAACAATAATCTTCGATACAAAACAAGTAATACAACTTTATTAGTATTACAGAGATAACGTTTTGTTTAACGTTCTTAATAATATATAAGGTATAAATTAAAAGGGCAATAAATAAAAAGAAAGAGGAAAATATTTGAAAATAATTCTATACTTTTTTTTTGATTTTTTTCCACAATCCGTTCTTATGTTGTACATAATTGTTTTCCTTTATATCGGCGCAATAGCATGTGGGCCTTATCTATAATAACAATATTTATTAATGTCAAAGTAATCCCGAAGGTCCACAAGATATTGGTTAGATCTGAAGTTTGAAATGCTCAGATATGAAGAAAGAATAATTAATAATTTTATTTCTAAATATGTATTTACAATATATTAAAATAAAACGTAAAAAAGTTAGATGAAATATAGATTTCACATACGAACTCGCAACTCAACATAAAATAGAAAAACTTCGTTATCGTAATTAAAGACTTATGATAGATAGTAGAGTTGTTAACGATGTGTATTATAAGCGTTTGTCGTATTTATACAATTTCTATACATGATCAATAATAAACACACATACTCAACGAAGTATGCAGAAAATTCTCTCTCGGATCCCCATTATAATAAATTGTCATATACCATTTGCAACAGAAGCGTATTACATCAAAGTCAAGAAGTTAATTTCCTATCCGTCTTGTGCAAGTTATTATTTTCTGGATGCGGTGGTCATTTTCCGCGAAAATTGATTGATGATATATGGACAAAACAGTGACATTCGGAATTAAGAGTTATTATAGAGATCGATAGTCACTGTCGGAGAGCGAATTTTTCCTTCTAAACTCGTGTAAACAAATAAGCCACTGAATAAACATGTCGAAGATCAGTGCTCTAAATACAATATATAGCTACAGATTTTTTGAATTATAGTTTGGAGTTTTTATAACTTTATACACAATCTTGAAGGTACAATGTAAAAAGAAAACGTAAAACGTTGGTAGTTTTTATATATACGTACATATATTAATTAGGTTCTTTTCCTGGTGGAGAACCCTTGAGTGTGAAAATGAAATAAGGGAACAAATTGTAATTCTTTCGTTATTCAAACAATTTATAATATTTATGTAATTCAAACCTATGGCACAGCGTATAAATATTTGCACACATTCAGTTTTCATTTCCGATTTGAAAGAAAGTAATGTGAATTTTTAACTTTAAATGCAACTATGAAAGTTTTTTTAAATAATATTTTAATATTTTAATTAAAAATAGCAGCACAAACATTTTTCTTAGCAAAAACTTCATACACTATATTTATTATAATTTATTGTGATGCAGGTTTTTTAGTCTGCAGGTTTTTTCCTACATCCTAGACCAAATGGTGCAGTGTTTTAAAGGTTCCCTGCAGTTATGGCCCTCTTAAATTTATTTCTACTTTTGTTATATTATAATTTATATGTTTCTTTTTTTGTACCTGTCATGTAATTTCATACGAATATATATATCTAAAAACTAATTTTTGAAAAACTCCCTCTGTGTCTGCGCGCTAAACAGCTAAAACTATCAATACCAAACTTTAGATTTACGCGTTCAATCTCACTCTTGGGATCTGACCTGAAGTAGTAGTTTGCTTCAGTGAACAAACAAATTTCACCAATGTTTCGTCAACTATTAATTTAAAACAAATTTCTCAAGCATATAAATGTACTCAAAAGTGAATTTAAGAAAAAATGTATAAAACCGTTTTTTCAAAATTCCTAATGGAAGGAAATAGCTTTTTGCAGATATCTCTCAAATTATACATTCCATACAGATTTATCAATAATACAAAAGTATTTAAAACTAGATTTGGAACTTTAAAAAAAAAATTCAAAATTTGGACCTAAAATAACACTTTTACTTTTATCGGGTAGCAGTTTTTTGCACCTTTTTGTACCTTGCAAATTATGCATTGTATACAGATAATATATACAGAAAAATAAATTTAGACCGGATGAAACACTTTTACTCACATGTTTATGGAGAAGACAGGAAGTATTTGAAACTCAGTTTGGAACAACTGTGTATAAAAAAAATTGTGCGCACTTACTTATAAGAAAGTCCTGTGAAAATTCAAAGTTTGGACCTAAAATAACACTTTTACTTTTATCGGGTAGGTTTTTTGCACCTTTTTGTACCTTGCATATTATGCATTGTATACAGATTTATTACAGTATAAAAGTGTTTAGAGCAAGATTTGGAACAATTTTTGAACAAAAAAAAATTAAATTTAGACCGGATGAAGCACTTTTACTCACATGTTTATTGAGAAGACAGCAAGTATTTCGTTTTTCAGTTGGTCAGCAAGATAATGAGGATTTTGAAGGCTTCTGTTAGTAAATTTATTTTGATAGGTTTTTCAAAAATATAAAACTATTCTTTTGCAATTTTTGAAAGGCTGTACTTTTTATTAAATTTTATTTTTAATTTTTCCTTTTTAAATTGTTTATTTTTTTGGTTTAATTTTATGCCATTGAGGCAATACGATTGTTACAGTTTCTTTTTTGCTTAGCGCTGTATTTGAAAATTATACGTATAGTTATTTTATTTCTATTATTGAACCTTGTATATAATTTCCTTGAACAATAATCATTTAAAGCATTAGATAATTTTATAGATGTCATATTACGTTTACCACCACCTATCGTTAGAGAGATCTTTCGTTCTGCATGAATGGTAGTACCGATGTCTCTGTATTGCCATACTTCACAAACTAGTTGCAAAGATGTCGTCCCTGCCAGAGATATATTATTTTTCGATATCTTTTAATATTGTCAAAACCGATGTAGCCCTTTGTGTTAAATAATTATTTTATAAATTACGGTTAATTTTGGTTATGCTTTCATCTGCATTTTTACCCTAGATTTCAAAATTTTTCGTCAAATTTTCCTCTTCTATTTATACTACTTTCACAGCATTTTCGCTAGCCCTTTTTTACTTTGACTGTTCGATAGATTGAATTGATTATCAGATGTTATAAGATTGGTGTGAGAGAGTTGGTAATGACAAGTTTTTGCTCAAACGTTCTTGTTCAAAATTCCAAAATGCTACTTTTTGGAATTGGCCATTCGTCTATGATCTGATTGATAGTAGGCTGCGAACGATTTGTAAACATTCTTTGTATTGTATACGTGTCATTAACCATCTTCAGGGAAATTCCATATAATATAAAATCTTCGGTCGAGTCAGAGTTTATTGAAAACATCTATGTGGGATCTGACGAGCGATTTATTCTTCGATTGAAGGGGTGCTATCACCGGACTTTGTGCATGTGTACATTTCTTCTTATACATCCACTAAAAAACAGTGAAAATTACTTTTATTGTATACGTTACACATTTCTGAAAACTACAAAATGATACATATGTACATATCATATATGTATTATTTATTTGTCCAATAGAATAATGATTTCAGTTACATATAAAACAAACAGAGCTAACTTACCAAATAACTCATTGCAGGTTGGGCCCCGCTGCAGACTACAACCTTCACCTTCGATACAGACAAATTGGCGTCAAAGCTTTAAATAATTATTACTGTCAGATGCTAATAATAAACCCCAATGCTAAACTTACCTATAATAACTTGTAAATTACAAGTTACAACTCTTGACTGTACAACCAAAACACAAAGAAAAGTATATAATTGTCATGAAAACCACTAGTAAACCAGAACCACTGATCATGAGTTCACAGGTTGTAGAAACAAAACATCAGCGACTCGCAAGCGTAAAACTACACTCGATTTTAATTCCTTTCTTAAAGATAATGAACGTATGGGCTTGCTGAATATAATTTTATTAGCTATCATACAATATAACAAGAAGTTGTCTTTATACTTTCTTATATGTAGTATAAGGAAGTATTGTAATGTTGAAAATATTCGACCTCGAAATTTGGGTTTTAAAAAATCTGTCTCTCTCTCTCTCTGTCTCTCTCTGTGTGTGCTCACGATTGCGGTCAAACCGCTATATCTATCAATTCCAAATTTGTATTTAGGAGAATAATTTCCCTCTTGAGATCTGATTAGATTTTCAGTAAAATCGGCAGACCGGAAGTAGTAGTTTACTTCAGTGAAAAATAAAATTTTGGCAATATTTCGTCAACTGCTAAGTTTACACAAATTTATAAAGACTTCATATGTACTGTAAATTTGAGAAAAAATTTATAACGAAATTTTCTTGAAATTCCTACCAGAAGTAGGTCTTTTACTCTTATCGAAAATCAGAGTTTTGCAAATATTTCGCAACTCATGACAGGTACATTACTAGTATAAAACTATTTAGAACTTACTTTTCAATATCTTTTGTGTAAAAGAATTTTCAAGATTGGAACCGGAAATAACATTTTTACTCTTATCGAATAGCGATTTCTGCAAATATCTTGTAAATTATGTATTTTATATACATTCATCAAGAGTACAAATGTATTTAGAGCTACATTTGGAATAAATTTGTATAAAAGATATTTCAAAATTCTGACCGGAAGTAACACTTTAATCGAATATCTCGCCAAGTATGCATTCTATAGAGGTTTATTAAGAGAATAGAAGTAGTACAGTAGGATGTCGCTTATTTTTTCAGAAGATAAAAGTATTTAAATCTTAATTTAGAACAACTTTTGTATAATTTGAAACGCACACATGTATAAGAGAGTCGTGTGGTGGCCATATGTCATTTTTTCCCTAAAAATTAATATAAGTCAGCTAAATACAAAATGCTTTCTTTCATTTACTATGGGTCTAGAAGAGAGTCTTTGATTGAGAATTCACACTCAAACGATTTATGTTGGGATTGAATATTATAGGATTTTAAATAAACCTATATTTTAGCAGGATTTATAACAATTGGATGGGCAATAATTATTACACAATAATTTTGTTTACTTTATCTTGCTGTTTAGGTACCTATACAATAATAAATAGTATTTGTTATTAATTTTGATTTTTAAATATCTCTCGCAAACGTAAAATTACTTATTCAGACGGATAAAAATCACAAGTGCGTTAAATCTGTAAACATATTATACGCTTTTAATGAGAATACTTATTATTAGAAAGCCTTATTTTGTATTGTAATCTTGCAGTATTCTGAATTTGGAATCACAGGGTCAAATAGCGGATTTACATAACAAGTGAAGAAAACACACTAAATGTTGTTAAAGTTTTATGAGATGATGTAATTTTACAGATAAATTGCAATTTCACATTAAACTTCAGGCGATCTTACATTACATGAATTATTACATTTTAATTATTGGAAAAAATGCAGTTATAATAAATGTGATTTTCAGTCGTTTTTTACAGTGCATTAATTCAACTCAAAATGATCTATACTAACAAGAAATATATTACGTGTAACGCAAAATAAATAAAACGTGATCAAAAGGCTGGCGTTGGATAATCCAATTGTCGCCTTTGTTACAATATGAGTTAATTCCATTGTACGTAATATGAATTTCAAGAAAAAATTATAGCTGAAACTATCTGTAAATAAAAGTGACATTGACAAAATGAAATATAACAGAAGGAATTTTATGTAATATTGACCACACTTTCTCGACATATACGGCAGCTTTCGGAGCCTTGATTTCGCAATGATTAAAGATGAAAACTAGCACCGACCGCACACAAAAGTATTACCTTTTTTATAGACGTGATAAAAAAATCTAATTTTAGCAGTAGCGCCCATTACGAACCTGTATTTACGCCCATACGCCGCACACAAAAACACACACACGTCTCAATTTGTTCTGTCATCCCTCAGAAATGAGGACGACATGCCAATATCGATCTGTATTTTGTGTGTATGTCCCTTTCTTCTATTTCCTTTTCTTATTTACGATTACGAGATGGGAAAATATTACAAGTTGAGTCGTAAATCGTCCGAGCTACTTGTTCTCTTCCAATTTTTGTAAAAGCGACACACAACGGACGAAGTGGCGGCGACGTTGGCGACGACTTAAAAATACACTGCGCGTCGTTCGTCCAATATGTCGATGAAAAATTAATTACGCATTCGGAAACACTCACGTCGCTGTGTAGACCTAATGTGTATTGCATTGTGCTAGGACAGCGGTTAATAATAAAACGCTCGATAAAACGTAATTAGTTTTAGATTGATAACTGCTTCCAAGTACGGCGTCCCTTCGTCCCAGGACCAAATAATATGAAAAAATTAACTGTCTGGACATAAACACAAAACCTTTCAAAAATGCACGGTTAATTGGATAACTATGAAAATTATTTACTAAATTTTCACTGAAAATGAAAGATAGGAGTTGGTATTGTAATAAAAAAAATATAATATTTTTTGCATAGTTTACAAATATGACCCAAACAGGGTCGCCGCCAGGCATGGGTTCGTGTGCGCGAATTCTAACCTATCGCAGAATGTACTTTATTCGATTTAGGTTTTGCCTACTCGTATTTCTGCGCTGATAGTGATTTAAATAAACGAGATGTGGGTAGCACACGGCTTTTTTAAACGTAGGTGCATTTTGAAATGTGTATACTAAGACTGGGAATTTCCAAATTTCAGTATTCAAATATTAATTTTGAAAAATATTTAATATTCGAATTAACTAAATATTCAAAGATAATATAACGAGAGCTTGACAAATAGTCGACTATTTCATTGTGATCAATTTTTCGAGTGTGCGCTACGGTCAATTTGACGAGACCAAAATTGGCATTAATAATTTGACTAGAGCACGAGAGCTTTAGCTCGAGGGCTTTAGTCTTTAATTATTAATGCCAATTTTGGTTAAGTCAAATTAGGAGGCACACGAGAAAAATTGAAACAATGTAATAGTCGACTACTTATCAAGCTCGAGCTATATTTGTTAAGATTATTTCCTAAACCAAGTTTCATAATAAAAAATGAGTTGTCAAATCGATGTGATTATCAATAATTTCATCCGAAACATCGCTAAATCTCTTTTTGTCGGACATTTTCATCTATTTGACACGTATGCCACTTAATGAAAAAATACATACTTGATTTGTTACCTACATTTGAATAGTCGATTTGTAATAGTCGCTGATATCAAGAACCGGTACCTTTCATTGGTTAATTTCAACTTCAGTTTTGATTGTGATTGGACAAAATTTAAATTTGACAGGTGAAGGAAATAATCAGTAATAATATCACAAAAGCATAGAAAATAATCGATTATATTTCCGAGTCACGTGACGTATTCTGCGAATGGTGTTTTAAGGATATACGTCGAGTGAAGAGGTTATATAATGGATTATTTTCGTTTGCTCGAGTGGTATTCGTTACGATTATATAAAGAATTAACTAAGGAAATTTTTGTATTGGTTGAAATTAAAAGTACAATTATTATAATAAATATTTGTTGTATTGTCTTTAGAAGTTGAATTTGATGTGCTGGTGCTGGTGTTGGTAGAGTTGACAGAATCTTGTTTATTTCTCACTTTTTCTAGTATCTTGCTATGGTGTTCATTAGTAAGCTTTAGATACGGCTTCAGAGATTCAGATAATGAGTGGCCTGTTATCTTAATAATTTCTTGTAAGTTTGCTCCAGATTGTGGCAAGATGCTAACAGCGGAAGAGCGATTGGAATGATTAGATATTTTTTGCTTCTTTGTATCAAGTCCTATACTTTCTGCCGCTGAAAGTGTCCATTTAGTTAATTGATTAAGGCCTACAGGGCAGTTTTTATACCATATTTTAGTTTTCTGCCAATCAGGATTAGGTGTTAAAAATAGACGATTGGTTTTAATGTTTGGTGTTCTTTTGCTTAACATTTTCTTCAACAGACGTACTGGACACTGATCTTCACAATTTTTATTCAGTGTCAACCATTTAGATTCAGCTGTATGTTTTTCGCCACCTTGTGCTGCCTTCGAAAATATGGTATTGTACTCAATACGTCCTGTGGGTTGATCATAATTGTCGCATTCTGCTTTGAAATAGTCAACTAAGCAAAAGACTGCTTCATTTCCACGCCACGCCAGTTCCACAGAACAAATTTGATAGAATTTTTTTGTAAACCGTCTGGCGTATTTTCGTTAAAAAATGACACAATTTTGCTAATTTCGTCCGTTTTAAGGGCGACAGAACTTGTTTTTCTTTTTTCAGGAATTGCTTGTAACTTCTTCCTTTTAGCTGCCCGCGCCTTTCTTGCATCTTCAAATATCACGCCTCTGAATGGATTTGTTTCTCGATTAAACTCTTCATAAAATTTTTCTGGACAAGTTTAGCGGAAATATTCCAAATTGTTTTCACGGTATCTTCTTTGTATTCGGTGCTGTCTGCACGTTTCATGTTGAATGCCCAATCTTTCAAAATACTTGCTAATAGTTCGTCAGAAGTTTGAGCACAAAGTTTATAATTTCGCTGTTCACAAAATGAACTGTTTCCAAAAATATTTATGTGTTTTAACGGTAA
This sequence comes from Amphimallon solstitiale, assembly GCA_963170755.1. Lineage (NCBI taxonomy): Eukaryota > Metazoa > Arthropoda > Insecta > Coleoptera > Scarabaeidae > Amphimallon > Amphimallon solstitiale. Next base: position 118,736,246 of record OY720679.1, read on the forward strand.
TTTGCGGGGTCAAATTTTCAATTTCTTTATCCATTTCGATCCCCGAGCTTATACCAAAGCGTTCCATGTCGAAAAAATTAGAAAAACATTATGAAAATTGCTGAATATATTTTTGACGTTTATCAACAAACTTCAAAACACTTGTTACCATGACAAAATTTATATTGTTGGCGGAAGCGAAATACCAAAACAGTTATATCACGTCGTCAAGAGTATATTCACTTATAAATACATGGTAACTATGTAGAATTTGTAATTGCTATTGGCTAAATTTCAAATAAGTTATATAATCATTCGAATATTCAAGTATATATGAATATTCGAAAATTATGGAAAATTATGTGGCAAATATTTTTAAAAAATATTTGTAATAGTTCGAACAGGGTTTTTAAGGAAAAAAAAATTGGAAAAGTTGCCCAGAAAATTGGATAATTCGGGACTGAAAGTGCATTTTTCTATAGGATTTTTATATGATCTCAAGACCATAACTCACGATTCGTACGATGGATAATTTTGCTTTGTTCCTTAAGGTCCTTCAAAAGTTTTTATCACTACAGAGCGGACACGTAAGGTCCCACTGACGCACTACTGAAATTTTGTATTTTTAAAAAGTGTTTAATTTTATTTATATAATTGGATAACAAGTGGGTGGTGTTCTATAAAATACAAAATACGTTATTTCTTTATTTTGTAGTTCAAATCGAGCAAACTTTCCGTACTTTATTTATCTTACGAAATATAATAAATTTTAAAAACCCCTCACGCTCCTATCTACGCCGATGAAGATAGGAAATTTACGAGTTAAATTGACTTTTTTGCTCTCATTCTCGAGCGTAAACAGATGTTGCATTTCACCATATGAATAGTGCTCTTTAGTAACTGCGTGCTTTACACATTATTTTTTTTGCTCCGTCGTAGTTTAAACCTGGGACGTCCGCTCTGTATTTATCACCCATTTCATTTTTCAGATATTTGATTAGTCATTATTGTTTCTGTTATTCAGTGTTTTGGTAATCACTTAATAGAGCTGCTTATTGTCGCTATGCAAAAAATTGCAACAAAGCGAAAGCGAAGAAATCATATTAAAATAATGGATACTTAGTTATTTAAGAAGCTTCTTACCTTCATTCAAATTAATTGTTCAAAGGAAATAATAAATGATCTTACGAGACAACTAACAAAAATTGAAGATACGATACACGTTTTAATTTGGCAGGTACATGACATACGACGTATTAAATACACATATAAAAATAATATAAGGATACATTAGAAAAACTATGCGCTAAAGGAAACAAATTTTCCTATATCAAGCAAGAAAGTTTTGCCGTTACTAATTTTTTGCAATTCATTTTTCAAAAGACTAATATTTATTAACCTAACGGTTTGATTGGTTTTGTTTCACAAAGCTTTAAAGGCGTCATAACTAGGTAACTCACAAATACATACTTTATTAAACAAATGAGAAACTTAAATATTAAAAAAAAAATTAATGTTTTAACATACACGAATGCTCTCTTGGGAAGTTTTGAAATGAAATAAGCATATTGAAATATTTTTTACTAGCTCGCCCATATCCTTTATTTTAAAAAAAAATCTCAGTTTTTAGAAACATGCTTCATGTGTTTGGTTTCAAAATGTATTCGTAATTTTGAGGGTTTCATAGCCTTGTTAGACAAAACTTCGTAACATAAAATGCATTGCGGCTGTTGTTCATGAGCTTGACATATACATGTAAAACCCATTAATAAGTAGTCACTATTTGCGTCACTATTTAGTCTATATTTGCGATATTTCTGTTTTAGATTATTAGTTTTAGAACAAGAAGCAACTCCCTCACTATTACTATTTTTGCGTTTGATATTAAGCCAACGATCCATTATATGCGAGATATAAAACTCAACTGATGACAGTACGGCTGTAATATGAACTTATAACATGGGCGCACCTTCGTGTAGTGACTCATCATCGTAAGTGAAATGCTTAAATCAAAAGTTTTAAAGGTGATATATATATATTTACAAATTTAAAAAGAAAACACAGATGGTTCTTATTATTCTTATATGATTATTTACAAGCGAACAAAAATTTAGACAAATATTAATTATAGCATATACATATAAAACAACTATATAATTATTCACTATTTTTTATTATTATATACAAGTGAACAACAATTTAGACAAATGTTAATTATAGCATATACATACGAAACAGTAACGATTTATAATAATTATTCATTATCACTTTCCATTTCACTTGAACTATCTTAACCCACTGATGTAATAAATGGCTCGATTATATCATCGACCAACCCATCTAACTCACACATTCTTCATTAATCACAGGGCCTACACAATTCTTCCAATTGTCCGTAGTGATATTCTGGATTGCTTTTAGTAAAAGTATCCTCACATCAGTTAATTTTAATGTAGTCTTCTTAGTTGCCACCTCATTTTTTATTTCTGCCCACACCAACTCGATTGGGTTTAATTCGCAGTGATAGGGTGGTAACCTCAAAACAGTTTTATTACAACTTTTGGCCATCTCATTTGTCACATGTATATTATATTGGTTCTTATTGTGACGAATTAGGTGAAGAAGTTCAGATCGAACCATCTCTTCATTGTACTCAATATTTTTTGATTTCAAGCAAACCTGCATATCGAGTTCTCTAGAATTTGTTGTGGGAATTTTTTCAATTTTACGACTATGATATGTAGCATTATCCATAATAATAACAACATTATCTGGTAGCACTGTTAATATTTTATGAAACCATCTTTCAAACACCTCTGCATTCATTTCTTCATGATAATCGGTTGCCTTTTTACCTTCGAAAATTAATAAACCATTCTCCACAAATCCAGGCTCAGATCCTATATGCAAAATAAAGAGACGTCTTCCTTTTCCTGGAAGATTACGTAAGCCTGTAGTTAGTCCTTCATTAAATGCCTGTCGTCGACATTTTATATTGCCGTCTACCCAAACTTTTTGTTTGGAATGACCTTCGTAACCGTAACGAACCGTATATATTATATTTATTCTAATATATCAAAGTATGTAAAATATAAATATGAGTAATTATATACTCAATTTTTTTTGCATATTAATTAGAACATTGGCGCTGACCTAAAGTTTATCAATTTCATCAATTTGTATAATGTTGAACGGCTCATCTGTGGCAAATCATCACGCTGTTTGATTTCATTCAGCACTTTATCAAGTGTAGGAAGCTCATTTTTATAAAAAAAAAACTGTGAATTATTTGTCTTATAGAATTCTTGACGGTTTCACCATAATCAGCAATTAAAGAGTGTCTTCCAGAACTTTGCTTGTGTGGGATAACTTGTCCTTTTTCCTTATAATCTCTAATGGTACGATAGACAGTAGACTGTGCCACTCCTAAAAACAAGATAACATAATAATATACAGCTTGAGCGCGCGGGGTATGATCACCCGTGTCAGTCGATATTCTTCGGACGTATATTCGGAAAATTGATCCCGCCAGCTGTGTTCGCCAAATATAGATACATATTTACATCAGTTCCAGTTTTGTACTGGCTGCAAAGAGGAATGCACGTAGGTTTTTGTGTTATTTTATGGTATTTCTGTTATACTTATTTATAGTTTTTTTTTACCATGAAATTTCTATTTATTTATTTTTCTCAAGACATCTTAGTTTATTCTGCAGATGTTTCAGGCGGGTTGTTTTTATTTCATTCTAAAACCCAGTTGTACTGCTATAACTTTTTACACAACTACATTATTATTTAATTTCATACGGATAATCATAATTACGTTATAAGTATTACAATCTTCGCGTTATTATCGACTTAGTTATCTAAGCAATCGTCATCACTTAAAGAGAAAATTTAATTTGTTCTTTTTGTCAATCTGCGAAAAAATAATCAGATCACTATGAGTTCGAATATGAGCAGGCAATGCTAGTATGTTGTGCCGTAACTCTAATATGTATTATCGGACCACGTTTAGATGCGAGTTTACGTATACCATCGGGTGATCATACCTCGCGCGCTCTTGCTGTATACCTAATGATGGTAGTTTATTATAATACTAATAGTCCAGGATTTTTAGATATTCGCTCCGCAAAAAATCCTATCAATTGATTTTTCGATTGGATTATGTCAGAGGTGTCCCCTAAGTATAAAACCAAATTTGTGTCGTCCAAAACCGCGAGCGTTAGCCGCCATCTTGAAAAACACCTTTTTGCAAATATCTCGAAAACAGTGAGTTTTACGTTAAAAATTGTATGGACCTTTTTGTAGAAGATAATATTTCCCGTCTTTTTTGTTTAAACTTTTTTCCCTATTGTCAATATTTGCCAAGATATAGTAGATTGAAAAAAACGATTTTTTGTTTTTGGAAAATATCTCGATAATTTTTGAAAATACAAAAAAAAATGTGATTATCGAAGTTGTAGAGCATAACATTTTCTACAATTTTTGTATGAAACTTTTTTCTGTTCAATCGATAGTTGGTAAGTTATAGTGCATTGAACGTTGGCGTCAGGTCTACGAAAACAGCGATTATTGGTAATACGTTGCTCTAGCATGCCAAGAACAAGTGTAATCGAAGAATTTTATAATAGAGACGCTAAAAATAATATTTGTCACGAATAGGGGGGATATGGGCGATAGGAGAAAAGTTTGCGCAATAAAAACTGTCTAACGAACCGTTTGAGAAAGACATGAAAATGTATTCATCTACTGTTCATATTCATTATTCGTTATAATAATTAAAAAATTCAATTTGTGAAAAACGGTCTCTAGGACCATAATCTAAAATTATTAAATTATTTTAGATTATGATTTAACACGAATTTTTAACATCTTTGGCTTCTAGAGAACGTTTGTCACAGATTAATCTACACTGAAGGAGTGTAACATCTTTATTAATAAAAAAATTATTGTTGCAAAATTTCAAACTTCGATGATTGGTTTAAAACAATTTCCTTTGTTTAGAACAGGAAGGGCGATTTTCGATGGTTCGCGAATGTTGTTCTTCTATGTTCGAGTCATTAATAGTCAAAAGATCAAAAAACGATTCATTGTGGGCATTCTCTTCGTCGCTATCGTCCACTGTAGGGATTGCGTTATCGCATGTTTGGCCACTACAGTTTGAACAGATAACGGAACATTTTAAGCTACTCTTCCGGCATCCGCAGGCAGCTCCGCAATTTGTCTTGCATTTGCAGGATATTATTTGTAGCAAATTTTGCGGCGCGGGAGCTTTTTTCATTGTGATCGGTGATAAGCGATCCGTAGCGCGCTTCCAGCCCCATTCTTCCGGGTCATGGTGAAATCCCAGCCAACATTGGACCTGATGATACACCCTGAAGGAATGGTAACGGGCTGTATCCTGCGTCGGTGGTAGAATGGATAAGTTCAGCTTGGTGTTCCGAGCTAACTTGCCGAAGTTCTTGTATCGGAGAGAGTCGATGGATGGTTCGGTTTTATTACCTCCATACAAAGCAATAAAAAACGCTCACCAGTTTGAGCAATCATGTTGGGATCGCTCCTCCTATCTTTAAACAATGCCACAGCCGTCAGCAATTTATCGTGGTTCTTCAATGTCGACAGAGTTTTGTATTTTCCAATTTTAAACGGAGCTGACGTTGTGTCGCAACCGCTGAATGAAATAGAATGTTTTTTCTTAAATTTTCACCATACTCCGGCTTCAGACAACGTGGGCTGTATAGAGATTCTGGAGTGCGTCCTTTTCCGGGCTTGCGAAAATAGATATTTTTTTCTTGTGCGCTAATGCGGTCAACAATATTAGCAGATCGATGTCGTCTCCTACAACGATGACTGTCTCGTAATGCGAAGAAAAATCCACAGCTGTTTCGATAATCAGCGTGTCAGCATCTTCCACAGCTTGTTTGACACGAATTTCAGATTTTCGAAGTTCCTTCGATATCATTGCTATCATGTGAGATTTATTTCTGTCATTGGCTAAGAACTTTTCTTGAGGAGTTGTTGCAATCATTGTCTCGGTGATATTAATATTTGCGGAAAAGATCTTTTTCGATCGACGAAGACGTTCAGAGGACTTAGTACCCATGAGACTGATATCTTCAGGATATCCATCCAAAACTACCATGGTATTGGTGCCGAAATGATTTTGTACGTATGCGACATAGTTGAGACAGATGTCTTGGTATGAGGAATTGCGAACCCACACAACACGATGTAAGAGAAAACCTCCATCCACAACAATCATTCTGTTGGGACTCAAGTTCGTGTTGGCTGGCAGGGACCGGAAACAGTCGTATAACGTAGATTTTTTTCCATGTCGCATTCCCTCTTCCGTGAATAATGTTAAGGGTTAGGTGTCAGCTCGTACGTCAGATAATTTTCCAAATCTTCTGGCGATTCTTTTGAAATGCACATCCTTTGGAAAAGCAATAATGTATCAATAGGAATCGGTGCTGAATCCACTTTGACACTACTGGACATAACTGCTAAAGGAAGTACTTTGTTCTTTTTCTTGAAGTGGAAACAATGTACGTCAAAAAAATTGTAGAACGCTTGGGTGTTCTCTGTCGCTTGTGAAATAGAACTGATCAGTCCGTTAAAATTTACGCGTCGAAAATCGTTCCCTGCCCTCCACTCAGGTAGTGGAAGGGGGAGAGGAGGAGACATTCAGGCAGGTTCGAACAAAGGCACAGACAATGTTGGGAAAAACCCAGCACCGTGCAGCTGCTTACTTTTCTATATACCTGTATTCTATTCAAATAGAATATTCATGGTTAAAAATCGATGAATATACATGTATATGTGAATATCCATATATCCTTATTGTTAAAGAACACACAGACGTGTACTAGTTACCTCCTGCAATACTTGCTCCCTAAGATGTCGAGTCTCCTTACACTTGTTCTTGGCATGCTAGAGCAACGTATTACCAATAATCGCTGTTTTCCTAGACCTGACGGCAACGTTCAATGCGCTATAACTTAACAAGTACCTATTGAACAAAAAAAAGTTTCATACAAAAATTGTAGAAAATGTTATGCTCTACAACTTCGGTCATCACATTTTTTTTGGATTTCCAAAAACTATCGAGATATTTTCCAAAAACAAAAAATCGTCTTTGTCAATCGACTATATCTTGGCAAATATTGACAATAGGGAAAAAAGTTTCAAACAAAAAAGACGGGAAATGTTATTTTCTTTAAAAAATGTTCATACAATTTTTAACGTAAAACTCACCGTTTTCGAGATATTTGCAAAAAGGCGTTTTTCAAGATGGCGGCTAACGCTCGCGGTTTTGGACGACACAAATTTGGTTTTATACTTAGGGGACACCCTCTGACATAATCCAATCGAAAAATCAATTGATAGGATTTTTTGCGGAGCGAACCCCGTTTTTGGTGCTAAAATTCCTGGACTATAACCTATCATACTCGATATTCTTGCGACAATAGCAGTAATCCTCATTCCGAGGTTATCAGCACGTAATGTTTCGAATTTATTTACTGTATTCAGCTTCTCAACAACATATATTATCAACCTTAATATAAGCTGCCGGCGGATTCATGCTAATAGCGTGGGAAAATACGGCTTATCCGAATCACCATGGTTACCGCATGAACCGTCAAAATCGACGAAAATTGGATGCACGGGGCGCAGTAATCGTCCCTGGATATGTGAAATTAAAAGTTGTCCCTTTGCCCGAACAAAGGGTCAACTTTAAATTTCCGGTCGACGGAGAGATTTTCCTCCTAAGTGGAGCGCGTGCAGAGATATCCGCCGTCAAAGAGGAGCGTGCAAATATTGTGTAACATAAAAATGGCTTACGTACTTAAAAATGCAGTAGTGGTCATCAAAAAGAGACATTTCGCTAATCTGACAGCTCCAACGAAAAATTTTGCATGTTTGACTTTTAAGCCTTATATTCCGAATTTTGAAGGTTTTGACGGCCCAACAAGGTACATAATCGTTAAGTCAGACATTTCTGTACCGATCGCATGTCTATTCCAACTTCATCGACATACGATATCGATAGGACGAGTGATTTAAATTCCTCATGCAGACGGACATCGTAGAAAAATGGCCGAAATACGCCAGAAATACATGTACACAATAAATCAAGTGCAATGCTCATAACATGTAATGTACACACACATACATTCATGTGCACTTTCCGTGAATATATTATATATCGGTAGCTTGACTTAACATTTTTACATACAGGCTGATATCTTTTAATTACTATAAATTTGAATTTTAAAATACGATAATTCCAGAACGCGTATGCCCAGTTTCCTTAATGTAATTATTAACGTCAGAATAGGTTCATGGCATATAAACACACATAATATATTTAGTTTTAGGACACGGACAAGGCACTAAATTAATTATCTGGACACAATTAAAACGTTTTTTATAACCTTTTAAAGATTACACGTCTATTTTCTCTGAGATTTAAAAAAAAATTGCAGATTTCAACATAGAGTCAAGCCTACATATAAATATGGCAGTTGAACAAACTATTTACATTAGGTCGATAGCCCAATGGAAAGATTGACGGCTTCTTAATACAATGACTTTGCCGGGTCGGGTTCGAACCCAGGCCGGGGCAAAACATTTTTTTTTCGAATGCGATATTGTGTATTTATTTCGTGTATTTTACCGGCAATTTATAAGAGAAGACGCCGGACTTCTCGACATAATTTTCCCGGTCGATGAAATAATCATTCACATATACAGCATGATTTTTTCTTATAATTTTTATAAATTCCATTTAAAATACAATAATTCTAAAACGGGTATGCCGTTTTCTTAAGGGAAAAAATAATGCTTTTAACATTTATGTGCCCCTACGAAATAATTATTTAAATAATTACGCACTGCGCAGTGGGTGGAGCCAAATCACCTTTTTCTTCTGATTAAGGTAAAACTCGGTACTCGGGGGCTCTTGGTGTCGGTGATCTCAAGCCCAATGTCAAAATTTCAAAAAAAAAAAATGGTGCATCTAATATGGCGGAAGAGTTTTTTGAAAACTGACGTATGAATGTGAAATTTTAGATACGGGGGTGTCTTAGGTCCCCGATCACGAATCGAAAGTCAAAATGTCAAAAAAAAAAAAATGGCCGAAGTTTTTTGAAAATTGACGTATGAATGTGAAATTTTAGATACGGGGGTGTCTTAGGTCGCCGATCACGAATCCAAAGTCAAAATGTCAAAAAAAAACAAAATGGCGGAAGTTTTTTGAAAATTGACGTATGAATGTGAAATTTTAGGTACGGGGGTGTCTTAGGTCGCCGATCACGAATCGAAAGTCAAAATGTCAAAAAAAAACAAAATGGCGGAAGTTTTTTGAAAATTGACGTATGAATGTGAAATTTTAGATACGGGGGTTTTGGGGGTCGCCGATCATGATTCCAAAGTCAAAATGTCAAAAAAATCAAAATGGCGGACCAGTTTTTTGAAAACTGACGTATAAATGTGAAATTTTAGATGCGGGGGTGTCTTAGGTCGCCCATCACCAATCCATAGTCAAAATGTCAAAAAAAGAAAATGGCAGACGGGTTTTTTGAAAATTGACGTATGAATGTGAAATTTTAGATACGGGGGTATGTGCGGACGCCGATCACAAATCCAAAGTCAAAATGTCAAAAAAACAAAACGGCGGAGGAATTTTTTGAAAATTGTATGAATGTGAAATTTTAGATACGAGGGTGTGTGCGGACGCCGATTACAAATCCAAAGTCAAAATGTCAAAAACAACAAAATGTCGGAAAAGTTTTTTGAAAATTGACGTACAAATGCGAAATTTTAGATGCGGGGGTGTCTGCGGACGCCGATCACCAATCCATAGTCAAAATGTCAAAAAATAGAAAATGGCGGAAAAGTTTTTTGAAAATTGACGTATAAATGCGAAATTTTAGATACGGGGGTGTCTGCGGACGCCGATCACCAATCCATAGTCAAAATGTCAAAAAAAAAACAAAATGGCGGCAGAATTTTTGAAAATTGACGTATGAATGTAAAATTTTAGATACAGGGGTGTGTGCGGACGCCGATTACAAATCCAAAGTCAAAATGTCAAAGAACAAAATGGCGGACAAGTTTTTTGAAAATTGACGTATGAATGTGAAATTTTAGATACGGGGGTGTGTGCGGACGCCAATTATAAATCCAAAGTCAAAATGTCAAATAAAACAAAATAGCGCAAGAGGTTTTTGAAAATTGATGAATGTGAAATTCTGGATACGGGGGTGCTTGTAGTCGTTTATTACGTCTTCAATTTGGCGATTCTTCGAAACGTGATTGAACAGGGCTTAAATTTAATACTTCATTTTTTCTTAACAACAGTACATTCGAAAACATCAGAATGGCATTGTACACTGTCTCAATGAAAATGTTGCGCTCTTTGAGCTCATTGTTTCTTTCGATACTTTAACATGACATGTTTAACAATAAATTACCTTTCTCGCTCTTGAGTGGGTACCAGTTTGTGTCAAAATAGTTTTTAATATACTATTGGCTTCACAAAATTTATGTATGTACAGGGGTGTTTCAAAAGTTTATAAAAGTGGATATTCTAAAAAGCGTCATGCCAGTGATCGCTTTTTACAGGAAAGGCGCTTCAATAGGGCTTCACTTTAAAACTTGGGCCTTTTCCTTTTATTATTATTTCGTGCTCCTTTATTAACGATAGTTGATTTTGAAAAGGTTAACAGGCTTTTACACTTTCACATCAAAGTAGTATTGTAAACTGTCTTAATCAACATGTTGGACTTTTTGATGTCATTGTGCTTTTGGATACCTTAACATGACATGTTAAACATTAATTTACCTTTCTCGCTCTTGAGTGTGTACCGCTTTGTGTAAAAAACCAATCAAGGAGAATTTTAAATAAAATATACTATTGGCTTCACGTAATATATGTATATACAGGGATGCGTCGAAAGTTAATAAAATCAGACATTCTAAAAGGCGTCATGACAGTGATTGCTTTTTACACGAAACTATGAAAAAGCTGTAAGCGGACGCGAAAAAGGCGATTCAAACTAAAAGAAACTGACGAACCCGCTGTAAGCGGACGGACCCGCTGTAAGCGGACGATCAGCTGTAAGCGGACGGACCCGCTGTAAGCGGACGTTATAGCTAGTTATATATACTAATAGCTGAGTAGCCCATGGCAACCAAACGCCCCAAAAATCGTCTAAAAACGGCAAAACTGTGCAAAGAACTCCTCTCTGGATACGCGAAATTAAGGGCTGTCTTTTGGCATGTTGGTAGGGGCGACATTGAATTTCCGGTCGACGGAGAGTTTTTCTTCCCAAGTGGAGCGTGTGCAGAGATATCGCCCGTTGAAGACGAGCGTGCACTCGGGGTTTTAACAGAAAAATGGCTTGCGTCATCATGACGATTCACGTGACAAGCAAAATAAATCTCGGGAAATGTCAAACTAGCAGACAAACTGAGTTGTATCCACAGATTCACTTTTAAGCGTGAAATACGAAATTTTGAAGGCTGCGAGCGCTCAACTGGGACCGGGGTGTTATAGAACGGACTTCTCTAGATCTTCCACATGCTTATTTCGAGTCGACAGACGCACGCAAACAAGGGCACGAGCACTTTCAAATTCGTTTGCAGAAGGATTTGGTCAGCAAAATGGCCGATTCAATGTGCAGTGATATCAATGTATTTCGGACGGGCGAAAAATATAATCAGATTCTCATGTGCACTGCCGATGAATGTATTACGGTCCGGTGGATGTTCGGCATCTCCATATCTCCACACAATACATAACGGTCCCGCTTGATTTAATAATTTCAACTATACAGGAGCTGTAGATTAATATTTTAATAATGATTTGAATTAAAATACGTTAACTCCAGAACGCGTATGCGTATGGGGAAAAGGATTGCTTTTAACATCGATGTGCCCTTATGTAATAATTTTATTTAATCGATTACGCATACATGCAGGGTGGGCGGAGCTAGCTGAAATTAACTTCTCTCTTCTGATTAAAGTAAAATTCGGCACTTGGGAGTTTTTGTGGTCTCATTGATCACGTATCTAAAGTCGAAATGTCAAAAAAAAACAAAATGGCCGAAGGATTTTTTGAAAATTTTGACGTATAAATGTGAAATTTTATATACGAGGGTGTCTTAGGTCACCGATCACGAATACATACTCAAAATGTCAAAAAAAAACAAAATGGCGGAAGATTTTTTGAAAATTGACGTATGAATGTGAAATTTTAGATACGAGGGTTTTGGGGGTCGCCGATCACGATTCCAAAGACAAAATGTCAAAAAAAACAAAATGGCGGAAGATTTTTTTGAAAATTGACGTACGAACGTGAAATTTTAGATACGGGGGTTTTGGGGGTCGCCGATCACGATTCCAAAGTTAAAATGTCAAAAAAAAACAAAATGGCGGAAGATTTTTTGAAAATTGAGGTATGAACGTGAAATTTTAGATACGGAGGTTTTGGGGGTCGCCGATCACGATTCCAAAGTCAAAATGTCAAAAAAAACAAAATGGCGGAAGATTTTTTTTTAATTGACGTACGAACGTGAAATTTTAGATACGGGGGTTTTGGGGGTCGCCGATCACGATTCCAAAGTTAAAATGTCAAAAAAAAACAAAATGGCGGAAGATTTTTTGAAAATTGACATATGAACGTGAAATTTTAGATACGGGGGTTTTGGGGATCACCGATCACGATTCCAAAGTCAAAATGTCAAAAAAAACAAAATGGCGGAAGATTTTTTTGAAAATTGATGTATGAATGTGGAATTTTAGATACGGGGGTGTTTGTGGTCGCTTATTACGTCTTCAATTTGGTGATTCTTCGAAACGTGATTAAACAGGGCTTAAATTTAATACTCCATTTTTTCTTAACGATAGTAGATTCGCAAACATCAGAATCTTATTGTACACTGTCTCAATGGAAATGTTGCGCTCATTGAGCTCATTGTTTCTTTCAATACTTTAATATGACTTATGTTTAACATTAAATTACCTTTCTCGCTCTTGAGTGTGTACCAGTTTGTCTAAAAAGCAGTTCGAGAAGAATTTTAAATATAATAACAAAATATACTATTGGCTTAACAAAATATATGTAGGGGTGCTTCAAAAGTTTATAAAGGTGGACATTCTAAAAAGCCATGACAGTGATTGCTTTTTACAGGACAGGCGCTTCAATAGGACTTAAATTTAAAACTTGGGCTTTTTACTTTTATTATTATTTTGTGCTTTTTTCTTAACGAGAGTAGACTTCGAAAAGGTTGACAGGCTTTTACACTTTCACATCAAAATAGTATTGTATACTGTCTTAATAAAAATGTTGCGCTTCTTGATCTCATTGTGTATTTGCATACTTTAACACGACTTACGGTTAACATTACATTACCTTTCTCGCTCTTGAGTGTGTACAGATTTGTGTAAAAAACAGTTCGAGAAGCATTTTAAATAAAACATACTATTCGCTTCACAAGATATATGTATATATATACAGGAGTGCTTCAAAAGTTAATAATAACGGACATTCTAAAAAGCCATGACAGTGATTGCTTTTTGCAGGAAACTGTGAAGAAACTGTAAGCGGACGCGAAAAAAGCCATTCAATAGGGCTAAAATTTAAAACTTGGGCTTTTTTTTGGATTCTTGAGTAAAATGAATTTTAAGTTCATTTTTATTATTCCTTTGTGTTTCTTCATTAATGATAGTAGAATTCAAAAAGGTTGACATGATTTTTTCACTGTTACATCAAAATAATACTGGAAACTGTCTTAATGGAAATGTTGCGCTCTGAGCTCATTGTTTCTTTGGATACTTTAACATGAATTATGATTATTATTAAATTACCTTTTTCGCTCTTGAGTGTGTACCGGTTTGTGTCGAAAACAGTTCGACAAGAATTTTAAATAAAATATCCTATTGGCTTAACAAAATATATGTATATACAGGGGTGTTTCAAAAGTTTATAAAAGTGGATATTCTAAAAACCGTCATTCCAGTGATCGCCTTTTACAGGAAAGGCGCTTTAATAGGGCTTAAATTTAAAACTTGGGCTTTTTACTTTTATTATTATTTCCTGCTCCTTTATTAACGATAGTGGATTTCGAAAAGGATGACGGGCTTTTACACTTTCACATCAAAATAGTATTGTAAACTGCCTTAATGAACAAATTGGGCTTTTTGATCTCATTGTGTCTTTGGATACCTTAACATAGCTTATGGTTAAAATTAAATTATCTTTCTCGCTCTTGAGTGTGTACCGGTTTGTGTTAAAAACACTTCGAGAAGAATTTTAAATAAAATCTCCTATTGGCTTCACAAAATATATCTATATACAGGAGTGCTTCTTACTTTTATTATTATTTTGTGCTTTTTTCTTAACGAGAGTAGACTTCGAAAAGATTGACAGGCTTTTACACTTTCACATCAAAATAGTATTATAAACTGTCTTAATGAAAATGTTGCGCTTTTTGAGAGCTCATTGTTTCTTTGGATATTTTAACATGCCCTATGTTTAAGATTAAATTACCTTTCTCACTCTTGAGTGTGTACCGCTTTGTGTAAAAAACAATTCGAGAAAATTTTTAAATAAAATATACTATTGGCTTCACAAAATATATGTATATACTGGGATGCTTTAAAAGTTTATATAACCGGACATTCTAAAAAGCATCATGCCAGTACTCGCTTTTTACAGGAAAGGCGCTTCAATTTAAAGCTTGGGCTTTTTACTTTTACTTTTATTTTGTGCTCCTTTATTAACGATAGTGGATTTCAAAAAGTTCACACTTTACATCAAAATAGTATTGTACACTGTCTTAATAAAAATGTTGCGCTTTTTGATCTCATTGTGTCTTTGGATACTTTAACACGACTTATGTTTAACATTAAATTACCTTTATCGCTCTTGAGTGTGTACAGGTTTATGTCAAAAACAGTTCGAGAAGAATTTTAAATAAAATATCCTATTGGCTTAACAAAATATATGTATATACAGGGGTGTTTCAAAAGTTTATAAAAGTGGATATTCTAAAAAGCGTCATTCCAGTGATCGCCTTTTACAGGAAAGGCGCTTTAATAGGGCTTAAATTTAAAACTTGGGCTTTTTACTTTCATTATTATTTCCTGCTCCTTTATTAACGATAGTGGATTTCGAAAAGGATGACGGGCTTTTACACTTTCACATCAAAATAGTATTGTAAACTGCCTTAATGAACAAATTGGGCTTTTTGATCTCATTGTGTCTTTGGATACCTTAACATAGCTTATGGTTAAAATTAAATTATCTTTCTCGCTCTTGAGTGTGTACCGGTTTGTGTTAAAAACACTTCGAGAAGAATTTTAAATAAAACCTCCTATTGGCTTCACAAAATATATCTATATACAGGAGTGCTTCTTACTTTTATTATTATTTTGTGCTTTTTTCTTAACGAGAGTAGACTTCGAAAAGATTGACAGGCTTTTACACTTTCACATTAAAATAGTATTATAAACTGTCTTAATGAAAATGTTGCGCTTTTTGAGAGCTCATTGTTTCTTTGGATATTTTAACATGCCCTATGTTTAAGATTAACTTACCTTTCTCACTCTTGAGTGTGTACCGGTTTGTGTAAAAAACAATTCGAGAAAATTTTGAAATAAAATATACTATTGGCTTCACAAAATATATGTATATACTGGGATGCTTTAAAAGTTTATTTAACCGGACATTCTAAAAAGCATCATGCCAGTACTCGCTTTTTACAGGAAAGGCGCTTCAATTTAAAGCTTGGGCTTTTTACTTTTACTTTTATTTTGTGCTCCTTTATTAACGATAGTGGATTTCAAAAAGTTCACACTTTACATCAAAATAGTATTGTACACTGTCTTAATAAAAATGTTGCGCTTTTTGATCTCATTGTGTCTTTGGATACTTTAACACGACTTATGTTTAACATTAAATTACCTTTATCGCTCTTGAGTGTGTACAGGTTTATGTCAAAAACAGTTCGAGAAGAATTTTAAATAAAATATCCTATTGGCTTAACAAAATATATTATATACAGGGGTGTTTCAAAAGTTTATAAAACCGGATATTCTAAAAAGCGTCATTCCAGTGATCGCCTTTTACAGGAAAGGCGCTTTAATAGGGCTTAAATTTAAAACTTGGGCTTTTTACTTTTATTATTATTTCCAGCTCCTTTATTAACGATAGTGGATTTCGAAAAGGTTGACGGGCTTTTACACTTTCACATCAAAATAGTATTGTAAACTGCCTTAATGAACAAGTTGGGCTTTTTGATCTCATTGTGTCTTTGGATACCTTAACATAACTTATGCTTAAAATTAAATTATCTTTCTCGCTCTTGAGTGTGTACCGGTTTGTGTTAAAAACACTTCGAGAAGAATTTTAAATAAAACGTCCTATTGGCTTAACAAAATATATGTATATACAGGAGTGCTTCTTACTTTTATTATTATTTTGTGCTTTTTTCTTAACGAGAGTAGACTTCGAAAAGATTGACAGGCTTTTACACTTTCACATCAAAATAGTATTATAAACAGTCTTAATGAAAATGATGCGCTTTTTGAGAGCTCATTGTTTCTTTGGATATTTTAACATGACTTATGTTTAACATTAAATTACCTTTCTCGCTCTTGAGTGTGTACCGGTTTATGTCAAAAACAGTTCGAGAAGAATTTTAAATAAAATATCCTATTGGCTTAACAAAATATATGTATATACAGGAGTGCTTCCAACGGTTATAAAAGTGGACATTCTAAAAAGCGTTTTTTACAGGAAAGGCGCTTTAATAGGGCTTCAATTTAAAATTTGGGCTTTTTACTTTTATTATTATTTCGTGCTCCTTCATTAACGAGAGTAGACTTCGAAAAGATTGACAGGCACACTTTCACATCAAAATAGTATTGTAAACTGTCTTAATGAAAATGTTGCGCTTTTTGAAAGCTCATTCTTTCTTTGGATATTTTAACATGACATGTTTAACATTAAATTGCCTTTCTCGCTCTTGAGTGTGCACCGGTTTATGTCAAAAACAGTTCGAGAAGAATTTTAAATAAAATATCCTATTGGCTTAACAAAATATATGTATATACAGGAGTGCTTCAAAAGTTTATAAAAGTGGACATTCTAAAAAGCGTTTTTTTTACAGGAAAGGCGCTTCAATAGGGCTTAAATTTAAAACTTGGGCTTTTTACTTTTATTATTATTTCGTGCACCTTTATTAACGATAGTCGATTTTGAAAAGGTTTGACAGGCTTTTACACTTTCACATCAAAATAGTATTGTAAACAGTCTTAATGAACATGTTGGGCTTTTTGATCTCATTGTGTCTTTGGATACCTTAACATGACTTATGTATAACATTAAATTACCTTTCTCGCTTTTGAGTGTGTACCGGTTTTGTGTTAGAAACAGTTCGAGAAGAATTTTAAATAAAACGTCCTATTGGTTTAACAAAATTATGTATATACAGGGGTGCTTCAAAGGTGTATAAATGTAGACATTCTAAAAAGCGTCATACCGGTGATCTCTTTTTACAGGAAAGGCGCTTCAATTTAAAACTTGGCCTTTTTACTTTTATTATTTTGTGCTCCTTTATTAACGATAGTCGATTTCTAAAAGGTTGGCAGGCTTTTACACTTTCACATCAAAATAGTATTGTACACTGCCTTAATAAAAATGTTGCGCTTTTTGATCTCATTGTGTCTTTGCATACTTTAACACGACATATGTTTAACATTAAATTACCTTTCTCGCTCTCGAGTGTGTACCGGTTTGTGTTAAAAACAGTTCGAGAAGAATTTTAAATAAAATATCCTATTGGCTTAACAAAATATATGTATATACAGGGGCGCTTCAAAAATTTATAAAAATGGACATTATAGAAAGCGCTGTTTACAGAAAAGGCGCTTCAAAAGGGCTTAAATTTAAAACTTGGGTTTTTTACTTTCATTATTATTTTGTGCTCCTTTATTAATGATAGTGGATTTCAAAAGGGTCTCACTTTATATCAAAATAGTATTGTAAACTGTTTTAATAAAAATGTTGCGCTTTTTGAGCTCATTGTGTCTTTGGATACTTTAACATGGCTTATGATTAACATTAAATTACCTTTCTCGCTCTTGAGTGTGTACCGATTTGTGTCAAAAACAGATCGAGAATAATTTTAAATAAAATATACTCTGCTCTTTTATTAACGATAGTGGACTTCGAAAAGGTAATAAGAAAGTAATATACTTTATAAATTAGATTTACTTTACCCATTCACATACGTATGTTTGCGAGCTATATATTTGAAGTTCATCAGCATTCATTAGCATTCTATAAGAATGTTTGAAAGCTCTTGAGTGTGTACCGATTTGTGTCAAAAACAGATCGAGAATAATTTTAAATAAAATATACTCTGCTCTTTTATTAACGATAGTGGACTTCGAAAAGGTAATAAGAAAGTAATATACTTTATAAATTAGATTTACTTTACCCATTCACATACGTATGTTTGCGAGCTATATATTTGAAGTTCATCAGCATTCATTAGCATTCTATAAGAATGTTTGAAAGCGACGCCCATTTACCAAACAAAATTTGTTGTAAACATGTTAAACACTATGGAGATACTACGTATATTTGAGCATGTCAATTAAAATGACGAGCCCGCGATAACGGGCGAGTAGTATATATGTAATTCATTGAAAATTTAAAATGTTCTTCAATACAAGTCCTTCATTTTTAATTGACGTGCGAACTAATTTTGAGTATGTGACAGACGAATATTTCAATTATGCTGACCAAAATTTCATAATGAAAGCGCTGTTCCACTTCAAATAATTTGGGTGAAAATATCTCAGTGTCAAACTGATTATTAGGTTCTTTTTTATTAATATTGTGCATGCCTATCTTAAATTGTTTCTGAGCAATTGACATACTTTTTGTTAATATATTAAATTTTTCCACTGTTATTTCAATAGCGTATTATCCCGATTGTCTCACTGAAAATGATGCACTTATTGAGCATATTGTTTCTTCGGATACTTTAACATCATTCTTATGTTTAACTTTAAATTATCTTTCTCGCTCTTCATTGTGTAACAGTTTGTGTAAAAAAAAATTCTAGAAGAATTCTAAATGAAATATACAATTGGCTTTACAAAATATATGTATATACAGAGTGTGCCACAAGTCTATAAAATCTTACATTCTAAAAACCACCACGAGAGTGATCGCGTTTTACAGGAAACTGTAAACAGCTGTAAGCGGACGCGAAAAAGGCGAATTCAAGCTTGAAAAGATTGAAGCATTAGCTCACAAACATTCAGCACAATAAATATTGCAATATATAATTATTGGCCCAATGATAATAGTGTATAGGTAAGAAATTCATAAATTCGATTCCTTATTTGTTTATAAATACTTTCTACTCATTTTTAGCAATTATCATTACATGACTGGAGTCATTTCGTCCATGAATTAAGTTGTAAAAATACTTCAAAATATTATAAGATATTGTAAATAGAAAAAAGAAACTAAAATATATTCCTACCAGATTAAACAAGCACTTAATCATGTTGTTACTGTGCCAGGCAAATTGAGAAGTAATATCATACGTATTCAAAAAAGATTGTTTAATTATCATTGATGAAAATGAACTTCAATTACAATCATTGAAAATAGAAATTCTATAAGGATGTTTTACAGTATTTTCGAATATAACAATAAGTAAGCAATATTACCATAATACATATATTATATCTATATATTCCGTAAATTGTAGGTGTACAATGCAAAACAAAATAATTATGTACAGTGTGAACAAGGCTTTACCAACATTATTAAGCATCATACATAACTGACAGTTGTAATACAATTTACCACAAAGAAACACTGCAAATTATAAAAGTATAGGAATGGAAATCATTATAAAAAATGCCAATGAAATAAATATTATTTGTTATAGAACAATGATTAAATGAATTATTTAAAAGTATACATTCGCGTCAACAAAACATAATTCTAATAAAGCTATCTACAAGTTTATATAAAATAAAATGTTTTTTTTATATTCTAATGAATTTTCATTTAAACCAAAAAGACCAATGGAATCGACATATGTATATAGACTGAAACACTATTAACAAAAACTATCAAACCACATTTTCCAACTGATGCAAAAAACACAGATTTCGAGATTATTCTAATTTTATACCCACAAACAAAATTCAAACTATAGATAAATTAGGCAAACGTGAAATAAATCATCGGCAAGTCAAGGCACAAAAACCAATAATAGTAGAAAAATTATAAATAGAGTGAAAACTACCGTCTGTCAGGCACAGGAAAAGTATGTGAAAAATGTCAATATAACATTAAACGATAAAATACATCTTATTTCATGGACAGCCGTTAAACATTTTCAATTTAAAAACTGCTATTATCACTAAATCTATTATTAATCATTTCATCCTATAAGCATTCTGAATAAAATATTGCATAGTTGTAAACTATATACAGGGGTGTATAAAAACAACTAAGCAATATTGAACATCTAAAACACAATTATATTTAGTTATTCGCTATATATCGGAATTATATAGTGTTTCAAAACTGAAACGCAATAAAGACAAAATCCGCAATAAATTTAGAAGAATAAGGGGGAGCGGTACCTCAACTGTAAGCGGAATAAGAGGCGATAGCGGGCCTTTCAGGCCTGCCGTATTAGCTAGTATATCTCCTAAGATCACAAATTTTCGCCTTCTCAACGGGAATATTTGCGTTCAAGAAGTGCTTGCTACTTCCTCCATATCCAAGAAAAACGCTATGCGATGTTTTACATGGAGAGTATATCAGTCGATTCATTCTTAAAAGAACTACTTTACTATTATAACGCAAATTGAATAAAAACGCACTGACAAAAATAAACGATGTATACGAAAACAGCTGTTGTAATAGTATAGCGGCCGTAAACATGTCAAACTTCCATACTGTAATTTTTCCTAAAAACTGACAAATAGCAAGCCTCTTTTTTAGCGCTTCAATTTAAAAACACTCCTCCTAATTAAAAAATAGACTATAGCTTAGCATATTCTTAAAATAAATATTTTTTGTTTGCGCGGCAGACCCCCTGAAAAATCTTTGCAGGCCCCAGGGGGTCCGCTGAGCACGGTTTAAGAGCCGCTGGTCTAGTCTATTGAGTTGTGAAATGCTGTATATTACGCTTACCTCACTTGTACATGGTTTTAGATCTGTTATCGTAATTAGAAAGAGCACTTATTTCCATAGAATTGAAACCACTACAGTAAGTTAAAATTCTGGTTTACTTCCCGAAAACTATCTGAAAGAAATACCATCGCCCTGCTATTCATAATAATTTACCGGATACAGTGCAGGCAGATATGTACTTAGATAAATGCGCCTACCATACCTATGTATATACAACATCTACAATATACAAGATCAAGAGCATAAGAAAGAAGGAGAAGAATTCGCGCGTCTCCAGCGACACCTACATAGTTAGCGTGAGTGCCATTCCCGCAATTGTCACAGTCCGGATGAGTTTCAAGTGTTTCAGATGAATATTAAAACGTAAAGGAATGCATCGAGATGGATTAGGCGGAGCGGGAGCTGCCTCCAGGATTACTCGTTTCATTAAGTTGAGTGCCTCTCTCCGATATGGAACAGTTCAGTTCTTTCCGGGTCTACAAGCCAATGTTTGTAACTGCCACGCTACACTCCATTTCATGCGAGGAACTCCGGACTTCGTCGTCTCGATAGATCCATACCAGACCGTATATACTCACTTATACTTACGTCAAAACTCTCCGAAATTCGCGAACTAATCTCACTGATAGTTCGACTTGATTTGTTAATTTCGTAATACACGCATGTCGACCGTATTAATCAGGGAATGAATTGAATTCCGAGACTTCTCTCGGTTCCGGGAAAAATGAAATGAACCGCGCCGTGTTGATTAAATTTATGGATAGAGAGCTAGGCTGCGTGTGTGCATGTGTGTGGACTTTGAAAAAATATTTCGAGGGTAGGTGTTTGACGATTGACAAGAGCGAGACAGAGATAGTACTCGGAAAATTAAACAGCGACCTATGCATTTTCCGTGATTGATTGTGAATCTAAAGATATCGCTTGGCTTTGACCAACATAATAATATATAGTTTTATATTTGATGTTACAAGTAATTAGTGCAAAGAATTATTACTCGTTAATCAGTAATGTAAATACTCATTCATATCTGGCATATCGTCGGCTTAATTTGCAAAGTACGTAACTCAATTTTTCTAAATTTTACAGGAGAGACAAAAAACTACCTATTTTATATTCTAGTGCAAAAAAAAACATGCTTTGTACACCACATACATTTAAATGGTTTTATGGTATGAAAATTTCATTCTAAAACGAATTCTGACCTCTGCTGATTGAAGTATTTACATTTAAAGAGGAAAACTGGACTTACGCATTTTTCTAAAATAAAAATGATAAAAAAAAGGAGTTACACACTTTGTATGGGTTATGTCTCCAGAAAATAAGACGTGAAAAAAAAACAATATTTTTAATAAACACTGGTTTTAATACACTTTTGTGTCATAAATAAAACAAAATATGTATGTATACATTCTTAAAAAAAAAGATTCTAAAATACTGCAAACTGAAATAAAATAATAGTAATAAAAAAATCAGTCATGGGGCAGGTTATCAAAAAAATTGTGGTAGTCTGCTTCCATACTTGTTTTTAATTGTTGAAGGTGCTGATATTTTTCTTTTTTGATTTTCAACCTACTTTTATGTAATTGTGGTAGGGTTAAAAAATTTACTGGCTCAATGCTATTCATGTTCAGTCTGACTGGCAAAGTTTGCCAATCTTCTGGATGTCGAAGCTTGTAAAAAACGCCACTGTTTGAATATATTGTAGTGCTTTTAGATCGTTTACCACTGGTGAACCGATTGATCTTCCTGGTCTTATAGACTTGAAAAACTTTAGATTGTCACATAGTTTGAAAAAATGATGGAGCAAGTACTCAACTTTGTAAGGCTTTTTCTGGCATGCTGTCGCACAAATTTGAACGTAGTCTGCTGGTGTGTTAATCTTCTTGTTCCATATTTTTCGTTCAATTACCGAATGGACACTATCGACCTCCATTTGGGTATGACCCTTTTGTAAATATTTCTGAGTAATTACTATCTGTTTGTCCATTGCGAGATTAAATAGTGCATTTGATAACGTTGCATTCCTGTTTTGGTAGCCACAACCGTCGCTGTATAGAATTATCTCTCTGTTGTCGGTTATAGGGTATACTTGAAGGTGGTTTTCTATGAAATGAATAATTATAGTTGTAAACTCATTGCTAGTAAGCCCACCTTCAGACTCATTCCAGAGGTAGCAATATCCCTGCTGGCGTTTAATATCATAAACTGTAGAATTATGCACGATAAGTTTCGTCTTGTAATATAAAGACGATACATTTGATTTCGGACATAATAATACTGACTGCAGATCCATAGTAAATACGTCATTAATAGACTCCTTGTCTTTTGATTTTTCCTCCCTTGCTTCCTTTTTCATTTGGATGTGTTCGTTATACTTTTCTTCTGTTAAGTTACCAGTTTCAAACGCCACGCAGGTGTCGCACAAATCTTTTTTAGGTTTATACAGTGATAGTCTCTTTTTATCGAACTCTTTGTGGAACGTTGCAATTGACAAAGGACTGCTATTTTGATTCGCACAAAAGTCTTTACAATAAATTTTATATAAATGGGCTTTGGAGTTCCAAATGGGCTCTAAATATAATTTTGATGTTGAGGACCTGCAATAATGCGATTCTAACTTCGGCAAGGAATCAAAAAAATCATGAAGCAATTTAATACGTGCCTCGGAAGTGCTAACAGAATTTGTATCCCGTGAGATTTGTTTCATGATTGGTAAATCATCTTTGGCCCATTTCCTTATAACCCAATCTTTGACCGCTAGAGTATTGAGAAACATTTCCTTACAGACTCTGAGTTTATAATTGCCCAAATAAAATGTGTTTGAGTTTGCTCGCCTTGAATTTTCTTGTTCTCCTCGTTTTCTAGCTTTTGCTTTGACACAAACGTGACTTTTGACAAAGACCTTCTTCTCCTTCCAAGTAAATTCCCAAAATTGTTTGAATATTTGCGTTCTTTCTTCTTCTTTCAGGTGTCTACATTTTAGTGTAGATTTTTCATTTCTGCTAAGCTTGCAGTTACAAGCTGGTCGCATTGCTTTGGGCTTTTTCAAAAAATCGTACTTCCATTCCCCATTTTCTTTCTTCTTTCCATAATACGATTTTCCTTTTTCCCTGTTCAAACGATTTTCGTTTGCATTCCAAACTTTCGAGTTAACCATGTATTTTGTAGAACGTGTTCTCTTTGGTGCCTCATCCTCCAAATCTTCTTGTTGAACCAGCTCATCTTCGAGTTCAACGTTTGTAGATTCGTCTAATTCATTTTCTACTACAACTTGTTCCTCTGGCATAGGAGTCTCTGATATTACATTTTCGTTTTCTAGCAATTCTACATCAGAAGGAGGGTTGGGTTCTTCGTTATTCATAATATTCTGGATATTATTTATTTGATCTACAAAGCTGATTTCTGCAAACTCATCAACTGTGTTAAACTCCATTGTGTCACTACTTGTCAAATTAGGGATGTCATTCAAAAAAATTACTTATGCCTTTTGAATCATTGAAACTGCATCCAAAGTATTTTCGCTATCTGCATAATCTGTTCTACAATAATTATCATTACTTTCAGCAACCTCGTCGACAATGAATTGCTCTGAACCATTATTTCCTTTGTGATTTTCTGGCTCAACTGTATCTATTGTAGAATTTTCATGTTGTAAACAAGTTTTCTGCTGCGCTAACGCATGAAATATGTTCTGGATTCGAGTCGACATTTTCCTGAAACAACGACAAATGAGTACGAAAAGTACGATTTTTCCGTACAATTGTGAGCAATTTCGACATCAGATGGCGCTAAAACCCCAATTTCGGCCAAGAGTGGAGTTACGTAGTTTGCAAATTAAGCCGACGATATCTAAAGTTATTTTTGAACTTTTTAAAACAATGAGCATTGTGTGAAGGCTAGAGAACTCGAAACACAAATGCATTTAAATCGCTAGATGTCTCTGGTAGCTGCAGTTTGTAAAATTTAGGAAAAAGTACTGCCTATCTAACAATTTTTTGTAATTAAGGAAATAAATATTTGAACACGTTGTATTTCGTGTAGCTGATGTAACGGTACATCCAATTTGAAATATTTTATAATTTTAAATATGAATATTAATTATTTTTTAGAGCATCTGTGTTAGAACCTGACGATAAATTTCTTTAAACTGTTTATTCTCTATGTATATCTGTGTATAAGTTCAGCACTATTTAGATAACAAAATGTTTGTAAGACTTGAGACGCGGAAGTTTGTGTTTATCACCATCTGGTACCTGCTAATATGTGTGTGAATTATAACGACTATAAACGTGAAGTGGGAAGTGGGATGGCATCTGCGTTCCGGAGAATAAAGCTTGCTTGATGAGAAAGTCGACCAAGAGCCTTCAAGAAAGCGAGTAGACCACGGGACTTTAAAGAAGGAAGTCGACAAGGGACCTTGAAAGATAGCGGTTGACAGCAGTATTAGACTGTCCTGAACCTCAAAATCATATAAAAAGTTCTTTATTTGTACAAAGAGGTCGCACGATAAATAAGTGTTAAATGTGTAAAGTTTAATATATTTTCATATAAGAAGTTAAATAAGTGCAAGGTCACATATACCTAAAGGAACTGGTGACTGATAAAGGGCCTACAGCATTTCAAGCAGCTCCGGGTATGTCTACTGTCGGAGTAGGACTCTCACGAAGTAAACCAACAAAGAGGAGATCTTCTCTACAGTGAAAGAAAGAAGAAAAGAAGATGAAACTAAAAAAGGTATTTACAAGCTATTATTGTGCGAACGTTCGACAAACTAAAATGTTAAAATTTGTCTTAATATACAGGGTGTAACAAAATAAGTGTAAAACATTTCAGGGGGTGATTCCTTAGCGAAAAAGAGATAGGGTCTTACATATAAAAAAAACTCCCATAAAGGGGGTACATAAAATTTGTTTTACAATTGTTCTCACAAACACTAAAAATGTAATTTATTTCCAATGTAACTTTTTGTCTGATTATTTGTTTACCATTTAAAAATTTATTCCCAATAGCTTGTTTCATTCGAAACAAAAAATGTCTCTTGAATTTTTTGCCCAAAAGTAATCAGTTCGCAGCAAAAAATTATTTTACGAACAACTACAGAGATACATCGTCATAAAACGAAAATGTAAAACTAATTTATTTAGTAGACCGCTAGTAGTGGTATCACGCTGTCAGTTTGTAAATTTTTGAAATTGAATTAATACTTAATTGTGTGTCGTTGTTTTGTTCGTAATTTGTTAGTTTAATAATTCACTTGTTATTAAAATGGCATACACAAATGAGGAAATGGCTGATATACCTACATTACGTTTACGGTCTGTCGCAGGGGAATGGGTTAGAAGCTTCTAGAAGATATGCTGAAATGTATCCTCAACGGCAGCTTCCTTCGCATAGAATATTTGCCCGACTTCATCAACTATTACGAGAATATGGTTCATTCGACAAAAGAACGCAGGATTGTGGTCGCCATCGAGAAGTTAGAACAACACATCTTGAAGAAGCAGTACTTAATTTGGTTGAAGAACAACCTACTAGCAGTACTAGAAAGATTGCTTTCGAGTTAAATGTTGATCATATGACGGTATTTCGTATTTTAAAGGAACAACTCTTATATCCTTACCATCTGCAACGAGTACAGGCACTGTTACAGCGAGATTTTCCGAACCGTATTGAATTTTCCAATTGGATGCTGGAAATGATTAGAAGAAATCCTGACTTTCTGAAGACGATCGAATTCACAGACGAATGTACTTTTTCTCGGGACAAGATAATTAATTTTCATAATAACCACATATGGGCTGATGAAAACCCTCACGCTATTGTACAAGCTAACCATCAAGAACACTTTTCTCTTAACGTGTGGCTCGGAGTTATTGGGGATTATTTAATTGGCCCTCATTTTCTACCTCCTCGATTAAATGGTGAGGCATACACTCAATTTTTAAGTGAAGTGCATCCAGTACTGCTGGAGGAAGTTCCTTTGGGCGTCAGAAGGGATATGTTTTTTATGCATGATAGGGCTCCCGCCCATTTTAGTCAAGCAGCACGTCAGCAGTTAACCCAAACATATCCAAATCATTGGATAGGTCGAGGAGGACCACAGAATTGGCTCACTCGTTTTGTTATTAATAAATTAGTTTTGTTTATTCATCTTTAATCATATGTATTTTGATGCAGGTAGTAACTACAAAATAACAATACTAATCCAGTTCGCATTTATGACGATGTATCTCTGTAGTTGTTCGTAAAATAATTTTTTGCTGCGAACTGATTACTTTTGGGCAAAAAATTCAAGAGACATTTTTTGTTTCGAATGATACAAGGTATTGGAAATAGATTTTTAAATGGTAAACAAATAATCAGACAAAAAGTTACATTGGAAATAAATTACATTTTTAGTGTTTGTGAGAAAAATTGTAAAATAAATTTTATGTACCCCCTTTATGGGGCTGTATCTTAACAAGGGATGCTCCATTGAAGTTTTTTTATATGAAAGACCCTATCTCTTTTTTGCTAAGGAATCACCCCCTGAAATGTTTTACACTTATTTTGTTACACCCTGTAGAGACGTAATTAAATAATATAATAATCTAAGATTGGAAACATATTTAATAGTTTATCTTAGATACGGCAATGGCTCGACATTGCTTGTCGATGATGTTCTAAAAATATTATATGCTTTGTATATTTAAATCTGAGCATAATTTTTTTTTTTATCAAGACCTACTTTGGTTGTGTTTATGTAAATAGTGAAGGGCACCGGAAAACAAATAATGTTTAATGTGTTATTTTGTAGAGACAATAACATTTCAAATAGTTGCAACTAATCTTTCAATATTAAATAACTCCTGAAATTATTTTAATAGTGTGTTTATTTTAACTAAAGTTGATATTATTTTGTATGTTTTTTGTGTTTGTATTAATATTGGCAAAATGTTGATTTCTAATACAAATGTTATTTATATTAGAATAATTTTGTTTTGTTTAATTGTACCAATTAATACCCTAAGATTATTTTTTAATATCTCCATACCTGGATCGTCCTGGGATAAAAATATGACCTAGCCAGGTAAATCGATTTAGTTTGCATTTTATTTAAAAATATTAAAAACATTAAGAAATAGCGGGCAATAAAATAAATAAATAACTTTATTCAATTCTGTTTACATATAATGTTTGAATACGTCAGAAGAGTAGAAAAACTAAAACAGTATTAAAAGTAATAAAGTCATGGCACAAATTCGAATTTGTACATGAAAAAATTTGTAATGTGTAAAAAGCACATTTAATTAGAATTGTGTCAAGTCTTTTCTTAAAAATATTCCTTGGTAACTTTTTTAAATCATATTGTAAATGATTATATATTTTTACTAATTGTGTAGTTGCATTCTTCTGCACAACACTCTTGGATGTCCGCGGTGGTAGAAGCGAAACCTGTGTTGTTCCCCTGGTTTCATAATAGTGATGAAGTTCTTGGTGTTTAAATAATTCGTACTTTTCCTTAACAAACAAGGCACATTCCACCACGTACAGACACGGCAATGTGAGTATCTTTTTTTCTTTAAAAACTTTCCTGCAAAAATCAGTTCTTCCCATTTTAAAAACGTTTCTAATACATAACTTCTGGAGAATGCATATTCTAGATACATCATATACATATATACATTCAACATATGCATAATATGTAGAAATACTCCCCTGCTCATTTATTGATGTTGTTATTACTCTTAAAGCGTAATTAAAAGACCATATATTAGCCGTCAAATACTCGACATGTTTTCTCCAGTCCAACCGTGGATTCACTTGTAGCCCTAGAAATCTCACATCATCCCCAGCTCTAATTTCTTGATGTCGGTACCCCATAACTAAAGGATTCTCCACCTTGAAGTATACAAAATGTAATATATTTGTTTTTTCCATATTCAGCTGTAACTGATTTTGTTGCAACCAATTTTCAAATAAAGATAATGTTTTAGTTGTTTCTCTATTGATATCATTATTTTTACTTCGTATTACAACTGAGGTGTCATCAGCAAAAAGAGCAGTTGTATACGTCGTCGCTGATGGCAAATCATTCACATAAATCAAAAACAGAAGAGGACCCAACACCGATCCCTGTGGTACTCCCCTCTCCACAGGCACCCATGCAGACTTCATGCTAGTGCAACGATGAATCACACACTGCTGCCTACCACACAAGTAAGATCGAATTAATTCCAGAGCCGTTCCTCTAATACCTATTAGTTCTAATTTTTGGTACATTACGTCTTAATTCACAGAATCAAAAGCCTTCTGTACATCTGAAAATACTCCGACTGTGCATTAGTTGTTGTCCGTCGATTATATCCGCCAATAATTGGAGGATTCCGGTACACTGATTTGAAATCCAAGATTTCTGCATGTCGTTTTCTATACAACTTGTTCAATAATTGTTGAGATGTCAGAATGCTGGCTGACTAGTGAAGAAGTTCTAGATAATTAAAATACATACGTAGCCTCTAAAATAAATTAGATAGTCCAAATTATACGATCTCTACTACATTCTGGGAAAAGTAATTTACTTAGATTCAAGATGAACGTGTTTCTAGCTTTTGTCCTATTTCGACAAAAATGATTGTTATGCGGTGTAATAATTTTCTCCATTTACACGCTCAATAAAACTAATTAGAGCTCGTCATTCTTACACCACAATTCGCCGGCATGTAAATAAATATTCCGAACGGACACGGTAAGACGATGTATTACTGAGAGAGAAACGGTCTCGGAGTAAACTCGAAGCGCTGCAACACACAGTAGGAAGCGAGCGATATGTCAGAATGGGCGCGGCGGCGGTGCTTCGCGTGAATTTAGTCAAATTGCGAGTGCCCGTGGTGAGGGACGACTTCCCTAATTAACTGGTAAACTTTCATGACTCCCTTGCATCGAGGGCTAATTAATGTAGGGGCTCTTCGTGGCGACGGTGGCGGTGGAAAGAGGGCGGGGAAGCGTCGGTGACGACGCTTAACCCGCCCGTCGCGGAATAAGTAACGCTCAGTAAACCGGAGCACCACTCCGGGCCTCCCGGACCAAGAGAATATACAAGTAAATTAATACGCAGGGCCAAGGGAGTGCGGGAATTCATAAATCTTCGGGACTTAGCGTGCGCAAGGACATGCTTGATGAATTAAATGGACCGAACTGAGGTTAACTTGGACTTATTCGAAAGCTAATTTCAGATGAAAGTCCTGAATGTTTCCCTGCTAATTAATTGCATGTTTCGACTTGTTCCCTCTCTCCTCGGACACTGTCTATCTTCGTTTATCCGTTACCCTTGCGCGGCGCCCTCTTTAATTATTTTTAATTATAAAAAGGTCATTGCGTATAAATGAATCGACAGAAACATTTGAAATACCCAATTTCCACCAGTCAAGTTAGTATAAGAAAAAAAAAAGGAATGAAAGCAGAAACTAATTTAACTGCGGTTTGTGAATTTAATATACTTATATAGTGTGTTCATTTCAAAACTCGCCACCCTAAATTTCTGGAAATCTACGAAAAATTCCCTGGGAAACACGTATGAAATATAATATATATAATATTGGGGGGGGGATCTTTTCCTGATCCAAAAATTGACTCAACCACTTTAACCCCTTGCACCCGGGAGCTACCCCCTTAAAAATCTTAAATGGAAAGGGTTATCGAGTAATACCTCATTCTAAAGGGCTTTTGAAATAGTACATTTTGGCGTTTACTTTTCTGAAATTGATCTATTCGTTTTGAAGATTTTTAAAATATCCTTTGATTTGTTTAGTTTTTTGTTTTTTGTATTAGCCTTAAATATTTATTGCCCAGACACACTTTAACTGCCTAAAATGTTTTGTGTTTTTAAGTTATTTAAGAATTCAAATATTTTTTTGCAGAAAAATTCAATCCAATAATTGTTCAGAATGTTGTCCATTGATCGCTAAACAATGGTATAGCCGTTGTTCAAAACTGCGGCGTACATTTTCAGAAACATTTCATTAAATTCCACTGCTCGCGGCAGGTTGCATTAATCCTCTGACGATGTTCTTCTAAATTTTGAGGTGGAGGGATAAATACAACAGATTTTAAATAACATCATAGAAAAAAGTGTAGTGGTGTCAAATCAGCAATCTGTATGGCCATTCTATAGGGTCTCTTCGTCCTATCCATCTATTTCGAAAAATACTGTCGAACCACGGCGGTGGTTAGACTGGGGCCCGATTCTCGAACTCAAGAGAAGTGAACGTTCTATTGAGAGAAGTGATAGATCACATTCCCATCCCTTGTTTTCCTAACTTCAAGAATAGCTATTTTTAAGTAGAGATGTGTGTCGATCGTGTAGGAAATAGCAGTGCAATGTTGCCAGGTTGAAAATGTATAGAAAGATGTATATTAGGTAATATGTAATACCAAAACAATTTCTTTTAAATAGCTTGTGTAATTGTGTGTAAAAGGGTTTATGGGTTATGTATTATAATCAGTTGGTTTTTTCAGAAAGTGTTAGGCTAAACATCGAAATGGAAACTATTATTAAGTTTTCTACATATCATACATGTTAATATTATTTCAATATAATATACTATGCTATATGATGAACTGGTCTTGTATCTTAGCCACGACCAGTCAAATATGTAAAATATGATTATTTAGATTTTCGTTCATGTTTTAAAAGATTCACTTTTGGACCAACCCTCGTACATTGTGGTTAAAATAATTATTGTTGAATTGGGCATATAATTAAGGTCAAATGCGTATACAATGTACGCAGACTCGCATCACACATAACAAAGATATAAAACATTTGTATCCTGCTCATTGGTTTACTTATAAAAATGTTTACTTTGGGTCGACAAATATGGCCATTGCAAAAGTATGATTTATAATAAAAATCGACTAAAATTGTAAAATTTGCAAATTAATAGGGATACTTCAATATCAATACTTGATGTATCATAGGTTTTTGTAAGCAAATGGAAATGTAAAGACCGTGGAAAAAGCAATAGCATCTTTTTGAAAAACATATCAGTCAAACGCGAATGTCATTTAAAAAAGTCAAATATCTCCCTAATTCAGTAAAGAAACAAACTTTTGGGTACACACATATTGAACCAAAAGCCCTTTACATATTCAAGTACTGTACAAACAGGGCATGAGCATTATTAAGATTTCACCACATGTTTGAATATAGATTGTCAAAAATCACCATTAAATAATTTTAATTTTTATAGATGAATTTTTGTCTGGTAAAAAGAAACGGAAATAAAATAAAAAGAAAATGTACTTAGTAGTTAAGAAAACATTTGTAAACGCGGTATAATTAGAGATACACATATCGATTATTGTTAGAGAAATCAAACATTATGAAAAGCGATAATTTTTATGAGCATGACTGTACTAGAATATCAAAGAGAGTACTATTAAAGTTTTTAACACGCGTTTAATTGTCAAAACTTAGAATTCTAAATTTGTATATAGGAGAAATAAATTTCAAAAGACTTTATAGATGCAATAAAATCGCAAAACAATGGGGCTTGCACTTTGAAATGAACGGATAATTGTCGGCTTGATTGAATTTTGTTGGTTGCCTTGACAACCACCATACAAACATGAGTTTCATATAAAAGGGAGTACTCACATGAGAAAGGGAATTCTTCTACAATAACCAACCAGTAACGTTGTGAAAAGAACAGTGCCTTCAAGATTTATACACAACCAGTAAGGTTGTTCTAAATATTCGCGAGCATCCCACATCTGTGAAACAACGTGCGAGGCTCAAACAAAGCGCGAGTCAGTGTCACTTCGAACTTAAGTCCATCCTGTGTTTAAATATTGGACAAACACAGGGATTGAAATAACGTACTGGAAATAAACAAATAATCAACAAGGATCGTAACCTCAACTACCAAGGGATTAAAGAATACGTACCTGCCTATCTACTACGAATCTACTCATCTGTACGCAGAGCCACCAAGACGACCAACCTGGACAACATATCAAAGGAATCAACACGGAGGATCAAGGCACACCTTCATCTACGAGCACCTGTGGACCTACATTCAAGAACGACAGCAGTACCTGCACCCTTTCCAGCCAGCCAATTTAAAGTTAAACAAACAAAAACTGTATGTAAAGTGATATTGACATAAGTTCACGTTCATTAGAAGGAACCAAGATAAACTTGTAAATGACTGATAATCAAGTCAGACTTAATTGTAATCCGAGTTTTTTTACCAAGACTAAACGTTCATTTCTCACGTAGCCCGTTTTAAATAGTACATAATAGCCGGATATATTTAAATATTTAACCTATAATTCAATTACCGTTCATGCATTTTAATTATACTACATACTAAACGTAATACGTACGTGTCACATTAGTTTTTTCCTTTGACGAAGAGTCAGGACATCATATAGAATCCTAACGTCAAATCCATTTATTTACCATTAAATTGGCATACGAAGTAAATATTGTTATGTGTGTGCCTGAAATTACCAGCGTAGAATTATTTGTTCATGTTATTTCAAGCAGGATTATGCCTAATGACATCCTTCACAGAGATGTTTGAGCTGTAAACAATAATAAGTTTATGTTCAATACAGCAATAATAAAGAGTATAATCAAAGAAATACCTGTGTTTTCATTTGACCCAGATACATTATCCATCAACCTTGACCGAACAGCTGTTTTAAAAAAAGCATGCTCGATCATACATTTGTTATATTAGTAGATTCTCCTAGAACGTCCTGTGGAACCCCTTTGGAGGAAGATATAACATAGAAATAAGTCGTGTACCTTTCCTCAGGTTAACTGAAGCCAAATAACGACCCATTTTAATGAGATTTAATTTTATTAAAGTTCAAATTCAGAACGTCAAAACCGACACCAAACTGATTGTTTAAGGTTCGCATAACCTAGCTATCATAAGAGCGCGTACATTTTTTTGAATTTCTCTGCATCCATGTGTGTGTGACCCAGGTACACCAACTGTGGAAATAAATTTGAACTGTTACAAATTCAGTCGCTTAATAACTAATCCATAGTCTCTATACAGGGAGCAGTCAATTAAAAAAGGCAAACATTAATTCTACTTTTGTTAATACGTAACTTTCAAATAGATAAAATAAAATCCGAGTCTCATGCAAAACAAATACAAAACTTTGCACACCTTATAGGTAGGCAACCAATATAGCTAGCTGGAGGCGTATTAAAAATAATATTCAATTTATAAAATAATTACAAGAACTTCTAAACGGTACTTACCGTATTATATGCAAGTGCAATTAAAAGGGGATACGCATGTTATACCCCCATAGCAATATATTTACATTAAAGTATCAATGCATTGTGGATTACTGGTATAAGTTTGCTTTTCTGCACCCCAGAGCCAGACTATGTTAAGTCCAAAATCTTTGTTTTTCAGTAGAGCAGTTTTATTAATTTCATATTAGATTTTTTCAATTTATGCAACACTGCTTTTACTAAATCTAGTCACTGTTTCATAATTAAATTAGTTTTAGGCGTAAGAATATGAGCTCTAATGGCAAACCTTGTTTTTGTTTTTTGTTTTTGATTTAAGTGACTTTACATAGTTTTGTTCATAAAAAATTTTTTTTTTTGGATCTAACATATATGTTAAGTGCAAAGAGATGGACATCACATATTTGCAGTGGACATAACATTTAAATAAATTAAGAGGGAAAAAAATACCACCTACTTATTAATTGTATAATACTGATTAATTATTTAAAAGTATGTAAGACAATTTGGACTCTTATAATAAACAAAAATTGCTGTTTTTTATTCGTCATCTTCGTTATTTGTGTATTCCAAATTCTTGTAATAATCATGAAACCTTTTTGGTACCCAATTGAGAAGTTTTTGTAGATGGCTGTACTTTTTAGCAGAAATTGGTTTAGGTCCCTCCCTAATCAGTGGAATTTCTAAAGGAGAGTAGTCATTCGGTCTAGTTCTTCTGTGAATGTCTACTTCTAAAAAATCTTTACTAAAATCTGTTTTGTAATAGAGCATTCCAGGGTTACTTCTCCTAACTTGCAAGTGAACTGCGTGGGATATTATAAAATCGTTACCTGCACTGTCTTTTTTCTTATGTATATATGGTGCAGTGGATCCCTCAAATAGATGTTTAAATTCTTTAAAATCGACGCATTCCATGTTGACTACAGTGAGTTGTCCTTTCGTTCCACATATTCGGACCATCTGCTGCCAGTCCCAAGGGGTTATGATTTGAAATTGTGGAAGTTTCTTTCTTTCGCGTTCTATAACGGAGAGAACGGCATCAGCCGCCAAGTGAGTGTGGCCTCTTGCTAGAAACTTGTGATTGATAGCAGCAGTGGTTGGCTTAATACGCAGGATAATAAAATAGCACATGATCATTAAGACGTTTCGATTTTGGCTAGGACAATTGTCCGACCAAATTGTTATTTCTTTGACTTCATCTGAAACGTTCTCTTCAACCCATTTTATTAAACATGTCGGGCTACGCTTTCGTCTCACATGAAACAAAAACTTTTTTCACAGGTTGCATCTCGGATAGTTAGGTTATATGTCCAGAGTTTTAGGGAGTAAAAGCTCTGTGAATTTAAACTATAAAAAACTATAACAAAATTGATTTTATGCTAGTAATAACTAGTGAGAATATGTTGTAACGTTACAGTTGATTATCAAATGAACACTGAAAGTAGACGAAAATCACATGCAACAGGTATTTTGCAGGCACTTACCTGTTTTTCCTGTGGTAGTGGCTTCTGCGATTTCAGAAGTTTGAAAAGTTTGAACATTTTGGTTTTTTTTCTAAGTAGTTTTCTATTATCTTTCTTGTCCTAGAAGACCAAGGAACATGAGCAGTAAAAGGAATAATAAACAAATTGTATCGAATAAAAAACGCGCGAAGTAGATATGCTAACAGGTGGAGTTGACATATTAAACTAACCTGAATCCAGAGGCAAATAAGGTTAGGGCGACTTAACATTTTTTGGTTTAAGAGGGGGGGGGCAGGGGATTTGACGTAGTTTAAAATTCGCTAATTTCATTAGTTTAAAAGATACGTCAAAATGAAAAATACCAAATGATGCGCCGCAAAACTTTAAGTCACTTAACATATTTAGCAAAAATTTGGCAATTTTGGACTTGACATAGTGTGGCTACATAGTGTATATTTACCTATTCCCAATTATTTAGTAAATTTGAATGTAGGGGCCATTATTTGAAAATATATTTTAAATAATAAATTATTTAGCAATAACTGCTTCAGTGATTTTAACATATTATATTGAATTGAAATTTAGAAAAAAATATTTGTAAATTTGGTATGTTTAAAAACAATTAATACAATCATTTCTTTTTACAATATAGTAGCATGATCTGCGAATTACTACATTTCATCACGTGTATCATTTTTTTATTATTGGTCTGTGTACCTGTCGAAACTATACACACTTAATTAAGAAAGGTAAGGATTTAAGATGTTCATTTAATTTTTTTTCTAGAATTGACGTATTTTTGCAGGTTGATAAAATAACTGCAAAATATTAGTATTTTTTATTTGTTGCATTATCCATAATGGAATGCCTGAAATAATAGATTGTAATAGTAATAATAAATTAATAAGTTTTATGGGCTCAATAAACCTGTCAGTTATTTCTAGCAAAAAACAAATAGACTTGAGTATAATAAGACCTAGCGTGCTACGAATAGCATGTTTCATGCAATATAATAAAAATACTTAAAGCTTTTATTTCTCTCACTCGATACAAGGATAAAATTCTTTTTTTTTTAGTACACAGGACAAATAATCCTAATTTCAGTTGAAATACTGAAGGAATGGAAAGCTCGTAAACATGAAATATTAGAAGTTTAATAAGTTAATATAATTGAATATTCATTATTTCAAAATCGATAGTGCAGAGATTACCAAACATAAAATCATTAATTTAAAGTGAAATAAAATAGTTAAGGAATTTATTAACTGCGGTACGTTGCTATTGACACCATTAATTCAGCCGATACTATCTTCTATTTTAGATAAACGTCGTGTTAATGTCACTCTGTTCAATAAAATATCCATTAAGATTACGTAATTTTATGCTCTTCACTTCCTACTCAGATCTATTAGAATACATTAAATGTACAAAATGTATTTTGAATACTCGGTCACTTAAAGTTTTACTGCGTAGCACATACGACATTCGTGACCTTTATTGCCCAACTTTGAATGCGTTCAAAACAAAACAAAAGGAGAAGAGATAGACGAAGTTGACAATAGCTTTTAAAATAAGTTATTTATAATGCCTCTCGCATTGTTATTAGAAAATAAGCTTAATCAAAACAACCTGTCTTAAATTTCATGTATAGTTAAATAATTATTGGCAATGAGTCTAGTATCTTCCCGAGACGTGGATGCAGATTTAATCATAAAGCTTCTGATGAGATACGTAGAAGATAATACTCTACTATAGGTCTTAACGTTTTTTTATGGATTTCAGTAAAGAATAAAATAATTCTTTTTATTGAATCATGGAATAAAGTAAATACCTACATAAATCAGAAAATGTGGAAGATATACTACGTGAGACAACAGATGAAACCTACTGTAAATATGAAGAACAAAGGATTAAAGTAAGGCAACTGCTTAAACAAATAAAAATCAGAGAAAGCTGCAAAAAGGCAGCAGGAGAAACCAAACCTCTTTTTAGAAAGCACTAAAAAAGATATGGAAAAAATATATTCCAAGATATGGAAAAGGAAGTACAAGGTTGACGGACGACGAAGAAATAGTGGGAAGATCGAAATAATACATCGACGGTTATTAAATTCTGGAACAAAACTGGAAATCAACGGAGAATCAGAAGAAACCTTTATGGCGAGGCCAGAATCATAAGGGTATGATAAGATAATCCCGCAAATACTAAAACACCAATACAAAGAAATGCTAATACAAATCTTCAATATAGCTTAGAATACAAAAGTACCAGTGGACTAGAAAATTGAAGCAATATCCCCAATCTATAAGAATAGAGATACAAAACACTGTGCAGTTACCGGGTCAATAACCTTACTAAGTGCAGTATTCAAAATACATGGAAATGTCCTTGAAAAAATATCGTCAGCCGCATATCGGCAGCTAGAAGAAATGCAAATGTGTTCAAGAAAATAAAGCATACAACATCACATTTTCACGATCACAAAACTAATAGAGAAAACACAGTATAAAAGCGAATCAGGACACTAGCATTCATTTATATTACTAAAGCATTCAACCGAAGAGCAAAGAATATAATATGGGATATTTTAGAACAAACAAACACATATCAAAATAGCAATCAAGAATCTATATAAATCGAACAGCAATTATGTCGAAAAAACAATATGGATGACGTAATCAATGCCACCAAAGATAAAGTAAAAAACACATGCAGAATATAAAAAACTGAGTAGAATTACACTATCCAAATGCATTTTTTGCTGACGAATTGAAGCTATGTACACCAAGCGGAAAATACATCAAGAAGAGCATCACTATAGGACAAGAGGAACTATCCAAGAAAATATAAAAGTAAACAAAAAGAGAACAAAAGCCTTATAATCAACAAGGATGACGAAAACACCAAAATAGAAATTCAACAGGACGATATAGAAGATTTAAAAATATTCAAATACTTGGGAGTCCTAATATGGTGACATAGCACATGAAATAAATGAAGCAATATCCAACACAACGCAGCAAGAATTTTAGAATGTGATATTTATTATCTAACTCTCTCATAAGGAAACAACAGAACAGCCTGCCCCTTGACCTTTTCTCTACCGGGTTCTACTCTGTTATTTTCTTACACAATAATCGTTTTGTCTTTTGCATATGTGCCCATATCATTCAACCTTTCGTGATTTAGTTAATCTAATTATATATTTTTTTGCTTTAGAAATGCATCAAATTCGTGGTTAATCAAATGTTTTTACTTATTTTCGCCTATTTTCATGGATTCTTTATGGTGCTAATTCTTCTTCTTTCGAGTTCTTAGTTTCTATTCCTTGTATTGAATTCAGTTTGCCATTTTTGATGTGTTACTGTTCCTATAATTGTAGTTGTTAATTTTGCTTTGCTAATAAATATTTC
Organism: Amphimallon solstitiale; assembly: GCA_963170755.1. Lineage (NCBI taxonomy): Eukaryota > Metazoa > Arthropoda > Insecta > Coleoptera > Scarabaeidae > Amphimallon > Amphimallon solstitiale. The sequence continues at coordinate 118,775,608 of OY720679.1, forward strand.
ATCCAGTAGCAACCGCACATTATACGAAATATGGCCTTCCTCAATTTTTTCCTTAGTGTATAATATTTTATTATTTCTGTACCAATGTAAACACTCCTAGATATTTGAACGATTCAACTTCTAATTTGTTTTGCCCAATGTCTATTTCTATTCCGATTGTGTTGCTTCTTTTACAATGCATATATTTCATTTTCTGTACTGAAGAGTATTTTTATTTTGGATGCTTTGGACAATTCTGAACATCATTTGTTAGCAAAATTTTCAAATAAGGAAATAGATAATATGATTTCTTTCCATTTAACAGTATATTGTAGGTGACGTTACATTTGAAAGGTGTAAGTTGTTGTTTTTTGGCGATAAAAACTTCAGAATGATAGCTATGTATTTAATAATGTTTCATTTATTTGAGTCTTAGAAAATTTATACTAAACCCAATGGCGAATGCCGAGTGGCACAACTTGAGTCGCCTCACAGGCGCACCATAATAACTCGCAGCAGACAAATATTCCTCTAGTTGGTAATAACCTGTTGTGAAATATTTAGATGTTAATAAATGAAGTGACAAAAACTAATGGCAGAATAAGCAATTAAACCTATCTGTCTTGGAGAGAAAATATTTCTTATGATGAAATAAAATTATTACAATATTGTGTTTATCGACGTATGTTCCAAACTATGCTTTAAATATCGTAATTCTCTTCATAACTTCATTTAAAATGCTTCATTTGCGAGACATAAAACTGCTTTTTATAAAAGCTTATTACATCGGCTTTATGGCCATCTAAAGGACTTGTTCCAAATTTTGATCTAAATACCTTTTGCTCATAATAAAGCTATATGGAATGCATAGTATGCAATATATTTACAAATAAGTGTTGCTTGATAGGAATAAAAGTGTTACTTTCGGTTCGATTTTGCTTTTTTTTTGTTATAAAAGTTATTTTAAATTAATTGACCATTTTTATAGTCTGAGTAAATCTGTGTTAGCTGCTTAATGTGTGGGATTTTGGCAAATTACCGTTCTTCGATCAGAGTAAAACACTTACTTCCGGTAGGAATTCTGAAAATTCCTACCGGAGTTTTTTTTCAATTCACTTTAGATACTCTTGTATTGTCTATAAATTTGTATAATCTTAATAGTTTCCGAAATAGTGATATACTTAAATTTTCCACTAACTAAACTACAACTTCCGGTCTACCGATTTCACTGAAAATCTAATCATTCATATTGGTACCCAATAACCGTTTCACCGACATACTGGTCATATACACAAAGCCATAGACAGACAAATATGTTTGTAAAAAACCCTATTCCGGTTTCAGGAGACAAAACGTGATATCAGTAAAAATTTCGAAGTCGAATATTTTCGTGACGTATAAGAAAGTAAAAAATGTGGTGTGGCCACCACACGACTTTCTTATACGTATGAGCGTTTCAAACTATAAAATTTTAAGAATTTTTTTATACAAAACTTATTCAAAATCCTATTCTAAGTACTTTCATTCTCTTAATAAATCTCTATAGAATGCATACTTTGCAAGATATTCGAAAAAAAAGTGCTACTCGCTAAGAGTAAAAGTGCTACTTCCAGTCCGAATTTTGAAATTTAATGTATACAAAAAATATTGCAAATATAACTGTAAATGCTTTTGTACTCTTAAGAAATATATATAGAATGCATAATTTACGACATATTTGCAAAAAATCGCTATTCGGTAAGAGTAAAACTGTTACTTCCCGTCCGAATTTTGAAATTTTTTTTATACAAAAGATATTGAAAAGTATGTTTTAAATACTTTGACAGCCGTAACGTACCTGTCTAAAAAGCTTGACTTGTGAAATATTCGCAAAAAACCGATTTTTGATAAGAGTAAAAGACCTACTTCCGGTAGGAATTTCGAAAAACTCTTTAAATAAAATTCTTCTCAATTTTAATTGTAAGTACATATGAATTCTTTGTAAATTTGTTTAAACTTAGTATTTGACGAAATATTGGCAAAATTCGATTTTTTCACTGAAGTAAATTGCTACTTCTGGTCTACCGATTTTACTGAAAAACTAATCAGATCTCAAGAGGGAGATTATACACTAAAATGCAAAATTTGGAATTGATATCTACAGCGGTTTGACCGCTATCGTGGTGACACACACACAGACAGACAGACACACACACACAGGGAGAGAGAGAGACATTTTTTAAAAACCCCTTTTTCGGTATCAGGGGACTTCAAAACGTGGACATCTGCAAAAATCTCGAGGTCGAAAATTTTCGTCATCACAATACTACGTATAAGAAAGTAAAAGCTGTATAAAGTAATCTTAAAGAAAACAGCGGAAGCGATAAATTAATGAAAATCGGTCAAATTAAACTAATTAATCACATTGGTTCCTACGCAGAGAGTAAACCCTAAAACGTTCACTTCACCTAATATTCAATTATCCTAATGTGTATTTGCATCTCTGAGCCAATTCGGTCTTTGTCTTCGCGTTTACTTTACCTAATTGCTTGGCGTCGACATCCTCCTCACACCTCTCCACCTCTTACTTCTTCTCCTCCTTTCGTGTTCGTCTTATATCTTTGTCTTTCGCCTGTTTCATTTGGTCGCTTTTGTCTCTTCCGTTTCACTCGCTCAATCACCATTACCGCATTGCCAGCATCTACCCTGTTCTTCTTCCATGTATGTATGTACGTATGTATGTATGTGTGCCAGTGTTTTACATGTGCGCCGCACCAGATTCTATCTGCCTAGTTAAATCGGCCATTTTTTCCGCAAAGAAACCAACGTCAATTAATTCGAAGTTATGGGGAGCACACAATACCCGCTTCAAATGTATATAATTGTTCGTGCCCTTGGTAACTCGATATTAGTCGAGATATTCAGCATCGGTTCTATAACTCATTTTGTTCTGCCGCGGACGCTAAGCAAACATTTTTTCGATGCATGTTGTTATGCTCACATTCAGATTTTGACAATATAACAACATTTATTAGTAATGTATAATTCACACTTTTTGCAAACAATTAAATACTTTGTTTTGTGCACATAAATTATGTGTATTGATGGAGCAAAAAAGTAGACAGAAAAAATTCAAGAAGAAAATTATTAAGATAATATTGTTAAAATCATACCAAATTAATTGGCTATCCACATAAACCATCTCACAAATCAACCGTTTCATGTAAAATGAAATACAAAAAGTTGTACATTTTTATTCCACTAATATAATATAGGATCTATTTTCTCATGAAGTGATAATAATATATCTAATACTTTGTCAAAAAATATAAACACAAACGAATCTATACATGGTCTATACATGGTAATTGTATATAAGTAACAAAACCGGCAAAGGACGTTCAGCAATTGACAGCAGGATTCAAGGCTCTGCGATAGTGAACTAATACAACCTTAAAATAAACGAAAAGGCGAAGATGACGTATCAATTTCCTGTCAAGTCCAATATGTTAATATAATATTAATATAATAATATCATTTATGTTCTACCTTACAACAAGAATATTGACAAAATAAATATAATAAAAGGATATAATCATATAATACATCGCAATGGTTAAAGAGAGATAATATAAGCGAATTTGTCAACAAGATCTTGTTTCTTTGACTAATAAGATGACGATAACGATACAACACCTTCAAGATACCGTATGATCTTTGAACTAATTTATTTACATGTTTATCAAATTTCAGTTCCTCATCCATCCAAACGCCAAGATTTTTGACGCAGATCGTAAACGGTAATGGAATATCATCAATTTGAAAATTCAATATGCTCTTCAGTATCTCAATTTTTTGCCTGTTACCAAATAAAATTACTGCGGACTTGGCGGGATTGATCGCAAGACCGTGCTCCGTAGAGGTATTGAACACAGCTTTAAAGTCAGCGTTAACTCCCGCCTCGGCATCTGAATAATTTGATGGGTCGAACGAATAATACAACTGAGTAACTGAGTGCCATCAGCATATGCATGAAATTTGCAAAATTCTGAAGATTTGAGTATATTGGAGGAATAAATAATATATAATAAGGGCCCACATACACTTCCCTGTGGCACACCAGATGCCAGTGGGAGAGACATTGAAATCTTGCCATTAACTGTAACCATTTGAATCCTTTTGTTTAAATATTGCTCAAACAAACGTAGAGGTATTGAACACAGCTTTAAGGTCAGCGTTAACTCCCGCCTCGGCATCTGAATAATGTGATGGGTCGAACGAATAATACAACTGAGTGCCATCAGCATATTCATGAAATTTGCAAAATTCTAAAGATTTGAGTATATTGGAGGAATAAATAATATATAATAAGGGCCCACACACACTTCCCTGTGGCACACCAGATGCCAGTGGGAGAGACATTGAAATGTTGCCATTACCTGTAACCATTTGAATCCTTTTGTTTAAATATTGCTCAAACAAACGTGAAATACCAGCACTCATACCAATGTTATACAAGATCATAGCAACAGCTCATGATTAATCATATCAAAAGCCTTAGAGCAATCGAGGAGCACCAACGCGGTGCACATACCCTTGTCAGTGCTCCCAACCACATCATCTACTACATCAAGGAGTGCAGTGGTACAGCTGTGATTCGGCCTGAAACCTGACTGAGTTACTGGCACAATATTACAGAAGGGATTCAAATACTCTCGTACCTGTTTATCTACAATTTTTTCAAGCACTTTTGAAATGGCAGGCAGAATAGTTATGGGCCTCAAATCCTTAAATTCCAGAGGATGTGACGTTTTTGGTACCGGAGTCACCAATGACTCTCCCCAGTAACCAGGAAATACATTTTCAGTGAAACTGTAGTTAATTATATGCGCTATGATTTTGTTTAGATAAGCACAACACAATTTAATTACTTCAATACCTATACCGTCAGTACCCACAGCTTTGGTATGTATGCTACCTTTAGTTGACGTGACATCGATTTGTTTACTTTATCATCATAGTGTTCGTTGTGAAGTGTTATGACATAAAATATGGAAACTCATTGTAAGTAATCTTCACAAAGTGTATAAGAACTGTGTTTTTAATAACTGTATTTTTAAATAATATAATTACTGTGTAATAAATGTTTCAGTAATTGTTTACTCATTTACAAATTATCTTACCGAATTACATTTCAGCTATCTTTTTGTTTCCGGATAAATTTTCCATTTTCAAACTCAAATTTAGTTGCTAAATGGTAACTGGACTTGACAAATTTCGAAGGAATCAATTTATTTCGTACAGTTTTCCAACAACAAAAATTTTCCTTAAAATCTGAAATTTTATCCGAAAAAAAGAAAGCTCTCGTGTAATTATAAGTGAAAAATTAACTACTAGAACACAAATTTTACATTTGCTGTGTAGGTTGCAAGGTATGAGTTAGTAAAATAACTCATTCAAAAGTTTGAGCAGGCTGTTCACATTAACCAATAGAATCGTAATTGCTAACAAAGTGATAAGATTAAGAAGCAGATCACACTTTCCACAGAGAACTATTAAAATATGTTCTTTTATTAGAAAAAAATAGTTTTCCTATTGTTTATTATACTAAAAAAATGTGTTTTTTTAATATGTTTGCATAATTTTTTGAAAATTATTTTACATATTTTTTTTTCTTTTTACAGAATCAAATGAGCTATTGTACTATTACACACTACGCGGACGACACTTCATGTGTAATAACAGCTAAATGTAAAAAGGAGCTCGTTGTGTTGGCATCGCGTGTGATTGCTGATATGCAGTCCTGGTCATTAAAAAACCGTCTCATTCTTAATGCAGATAAGACAAATATTGTCAACTTCTCCAAAACTAAAAATTTGGATTACAGTTTGTGTTTGACCTTGGGGGGCAAATCATTGACGGAGAATGAGTCGTCCGTCTTTCTAGGTTTGACGGTGGACAGGTGTCTTCGTTGGGGCGAGCATTGCGTGGGCTATCTAAAAAATTGAATCCCATGTTGTATGCTATGGGTATGCTGAGTAGGGTTGTCTCTTTGGAGAGCCTGAAATTATTCTATTGTGGATGTCTCGAGTCACGTTTAAGATATGCGATCATTTTCTGGGGATCTTCTACATACTTTAACGACATTTTCATTATTCAGAAACGTATGTTAAGAGCCATGAGGGGTGTTTCCTCACGTACTAGTTGCAGACCTCTGTTCCGGGAAATGAATATAATGACGGTTGCCTCGTTATATATTTATGAATTGATTATCTTTTTGCTCAAAAATACAGATAAATACAGGCGCAATAATCAGATCTACAATACTATGGTGACGCGTCACAATAATGATTTTTCTGTCCCGCTACATCACTCCAAATTTTATGAAAGATCTCCGAGGTGCATGGCGGTAAAGGCTTATAATGCATTGCCGGCTAATTTAAAATCGCTAAGCGGTACAAATCTCAGTGCATTCAAGAAGCAACTAAAACTTTATTTGTTGGAGGGAGCCTTCTACAGCATTAACGATTTTATAGCTTGACTAGTGTTATATATTGTACCTGATCTGTGTAATTTTTTATATGACAATGTCAATGTTCTATTGAATTTACGACAATAAAGATATTATTATTATTAATAATAAATTCCTTAATATGGCTTGAGCCAAAGCATCCGTCACCCATATGCATAGGAACGTTAACACACTATGCTCGAGAAATTAACTTGGAGTCTGTCGCCTGATACTAAACAAAAATACTAAAACATCCTTACCACACCAAAGCACAAAAAACTAAATACGTATTTCGACAACTATATTGTCATCTTCAGTAATACTGATTAAAACCGCGTTGTCTATACACCGTAGCGTATACAGGACAACACTCTTGTGTTGTTCTGTATACGCTGTTTAGTTTTTTTGTGCTTTAGTGTGGTAAAGGTGTTTCAGTGTTTACACTATGCTCGTAACTTTTTCACAACTTTTTCAACATCCAAATAAAGCGTAAGTATGACGGGTGATTGTCTTTTTAATAATTCAGTCAAAACTATCCCTTACTTACAAACTTGCTCAATACAATTAGCTTTCAACAATCAAATTAAGCTATCAAGAAACTTTCAATGATTACTTATTTTAATTTTTGTCAACTGACATTAATTTAATTAGTTAGCAGTGGTTCTAACTAAAATAGCATATTATAAATGTTATTCCAGAATTATTAATTTTTACTAAGTACAACAGGTTCATTATATTGGCCTTTTAAGAGCAAAACTGAAAATGATTTTTAAAAAATAAGAATAACTAATAAATATTTATTTTACCTATAAATATAATAAAAAATGTATACAAAACCAACCATCGGAATATTATTCTCCGTTTTTTATATGAATATTTAATAAAGCATAACACTTTCCCCGTGTTCACTCTAAACTTATTAATATTAGTCCAGAAAGAGCTTTTTTGACCATAGGCATGTCAGGAGCTTGCATTAAATTAATATAATTAACAACAACACTAATATAATGCGTGCGACCCTATTATATATATAAAAAAAAGTTGATTTACATTGTACCCCATTCAATCTTATGTCGCCGTTTGTCCTTTCCTTCGTACTCTAATTCCCCCTTCCTCTTACTACTAAACATAATACCTAAACAGCGAATTAAATTAATGAAAGCGCGCGTTGATATTTATGAACATAAATTATGTCTGATGTAAAAGTGAACGTGAAAGCCAAATTTTCTAATTGAGAAGGTGGAGAACTCGGTGGAGTGGGGGAGTATGAGAACGGTTCGTCGTCGGGACTAGGAGAGTGGGCGAAGGGACGATGGGGCCGAGAAAGAGGAAGGAAGGTTTCAATAGGAGGTTTATGGAGGGTGTGAAGTTTGATATAGGAAAGCGATATCTGGATTACTTTCCTTGATGAGGAATGAAAATCTAAAACGCATTAAGGAAATTGCCATTGCTTTTAAATTAATGTTAATTGCGGGCTGCATCCATTTCGATTCGAAATTGTTATTGAAATTAATGTGTAACGGCGGAATATTTAGGTGGTTCATTTCGTTTTCAGAGATGAAAAAGGCGAAATTTAAAAGACATGCCATCAATTGAGTAACCATCGAATGAGTAGATACAATTTTTTAAGTGGGCTTATACAGACATTCTCGAAGATAGTATATATATATATACAGGTTAGGTCTGTTTTTACCGTGCATGCGAGCTAAAGTCCATGTATTGAAACGAACGCTGTTGCCAGTATTTATACACATGTGGGCAGTGGGCACGTACTGTTTGACGCTCGACGGCTGGACGATACGATCATTACGATCATAAGATTCGAATATAATGCATGTGCGCATGTTGCAGGGGTTGTTATCTTCATTTTTAGGTACTATTCCCATTCGTAATATTCTTAAAAAAGTATCTTAAATTAATATTATAAGAATTCCTTCAGATTTCTTATTTTTATGATTGAATTTAATATAGTTTCACTATAGGTCTACTTGTCGGCTCGCGTATGTATATCTGTTAGGTAGGTACGGTTTGGCAACTGCTTTCGTGTTATGATAAGCCTGGTCCTGTCGGCTTATCTCTATTTGTTGTGCATTAATTAAATATCCTAAATCACCCCTAATCCTAATCTGATGCTTCACGAGGGCAAATAGAGATGGTGACCAAATAGAGATAAGCCGACAGGACCAGGCTTATCACATAGCGATCCTGCCAGGATCGGCATGTGATCGCCCTTCACTGATTTGTTAGTTGGTGTGCTTTTCATTTTTTATGCTTTTCAGTACTCGATAAAATAGTTTTTGGTTTGCATGGAAATCTTCTTCCCTATTTCTTCCAAACGTTTCCCAGAATTTATGCTTTGCTCCCTTTACAGCTATCTTTACTATGTTGTTCTGTTCTTTATATTCGATATATCGTTCATTTGTTCCTTCTTTAAGATAAATTTTCCACCTGTGATTCTTTTCTTTAATTTGCTCTTTTATTTTGTAGCTCCACCTAGCCGCTTGCATCCCCGAAGATAGTAAATTATACTAAATATTTTATAATAAATGTAAAGGGTAAATATATATTAGAGGAAACATTTTTCTGAAGGTCATATGTCTTTTCAAATATGCGTTTCTCCATCAAGGACTTATATATAATTATATATAATGTTAATAGTACTTTGCGAATAATTCGGTAATAAGAGATTCGGATAAGATAATGGGTGTTTAAACGATTATCAATCCCTTTAACGGCGAAGAGGAAAAGTTACAAAGGCATTTAATATTTTATACATGCATAACATTTATATGGCTACACTCGATCTTATCAAACGTAAAGGTTCTTAAGCGAGCTGCACGGCTGTATTTTGACTATTCAGTCTAAATCATAGCCGCCTTATGGTCATTTAATAATAATAATAACAATAGAAAAGAAAAATTACTTCTTGTGTAAGTCTTTGCATATATAAAACCCAGAAAATCATCAACTTATGATAAAGATAAGAAAAGTAAACAACTTAACCTACAATATTTGAACGTAACTTGATCAAATTAATAGTATTATTCAAATTCTACGTTAATTAAAACTTCAAACACAATCGAGATGATTGCAATTGCATCTTAATTAGATTTAGTATCCAAAGACTTATTGGATTCCCTAAACATCATAAATTTTATTCTTTGAAAGATTGGCCAATCACCAGGGAGCCCAAGCAGGTTTTGCCTAAAAAAAAAGACAGGAGATCTGTAAATTATGCAGTTTGGTGACCTAAACAATATACTAGATCTGCGGCCTCGGTGGACTGGTGCTGTCTCCGCCATATTGGAAGATAGCACCCAAAATACGGTTTTTTTGACAATATTGCCATTCCGGAACGTCCTAGACAAAAAAATATGTATCGCAAATGAGCCGTGTACTCTACCTGATAGTAGAGTATAAATGACAACTGATAATAACTAAATCGATACTGGGTACAATTTTGGGTGACAAGGCAGCATTTTCGTTCTTTTGAAAAATACATTGCACTTTAAATGAGATCAAAAACCATTTATTTCAACAACAAAAAATATACGGAATTTACTCCTCTACAATGTTTGTAATAGGTATGTTTTTGTCTGGGTGGTTCTGAAAGGACGATATTGTCAAAAAACCGTATTTTGCGCCCATTTCCAATATGGTGAAGCCAATGACAACCCGCCAAGGTCGTAAATCCAGTACATTGTTTAGTTCACCAAACTGAGTAAAATTGACTATTTCCAAAACGTCTGTATTCTTTTTCAGGTAAACCCATATACTGCTTAGACTAGAAGACATCGTAAAATACAAGGCTTGTTTTTTAAGTAAGAATCGTTTTGATATAAAAATAGCAGAAGTAGGTACATTTTTGAAACAATTTTATTTTGATAAGAAAGCCTGTACCTTAACCTACTTTTCAACATAATTACAATAAAACAGTATCAAGGCACTTATTATGTAGTACAAACAGGTTCTGAAATTGATTCTCGTAGAAATCTGTAGCCTGATTTGCCAACCACTGCAACACTGTCGTTTTCACGTTGTCGTCATCGATTTGGCGCTGACCACTTAAATGCTTTTTCAAGTGAAGGAACAAGTGGTAGCCACTGAGCGTTACATCAGGGCTATACGGAGGGTGATCAAATTGTGCTCATCCATATAATGCGATGAGATATTGAGTTTGACGAGCCATGCAGCAAAATAATCCCCTTACTAAGCTTGCTATGCCTCTTGTTTTGGATTTTACGACATAGTTTAGGTAAGGTGTCACAATATGTCTTGGAATTTATTGTGTCACCCTACAAGCAGCACCACCTGCTTGTCACAAAACACGGTGCACATGACTTTGCTTGCTGAAATTGGTCTTCACTTTCTTGGGTGATACTGAATGCCTCCGTAGCATCGGTTGCTGCTTTGATTCTGTTATCACATAAGCCATTGCTGCTCAAAAAACTCAAGCTACACGAGCGGTTTTTCCCCCTTCAGTCAACATTTTGGATACTCAGAGTGAGCACAACTTTTTATAATTTAAGTGTTCTGCCAAAACTTCTTAAAAAACACTCATTGAATCTTGCGGAAATTCAGACAATGACAAAATTTTCTGCAACTTTTACCTAAACTTTCTATCTTCAGTAATGACTGACTAATGCACTAACCCATTTTCGTACAATTCTTGTACTCATTGTGTTTTCTCCATACACTTTTCTAATCTGTCGATAAATTTCGACCGCTTTCAAGCTTTCTGCATGCAGAAAACGAATCACAGGCCGATATTTCACAATCGGTAGGATGTTCAGCTGTCTAAGGCATTTTAAATACGCACACACAAAAGTAAACGCGAACGAATGCTTTCGTGACACCGTATGTGTCTAACCAACAGATGCAGTGAGCCCGTTTGCATATTTAAAGATAGTACTACTGGAAATACATACCTTGTATTAATAATAATAATTTATTTTAATTCTTAATACATTGTATAAGTACTGTAAATATTAAAAGAAATACGTCATATATAATACAAAGTATTTAATATAATTAATAAGCTCTTGCATGTTATAAGAATGAATTCAAGAGTACTTAAATAAATAATATATTTGTAAAATATAAAACAAGTTTTTCTAATAAGAATTAACAATAAACACATCTTCTTTTACTTTTTTCTACGTAGTATAATGAAGAGATTTTTGCAGATATCTAGGTTATGATGTGCGCTGAAACCAGAAAAAAATGGTGTGCGTGTGACCATGACAGCGTCCAAACGGCTATACTCATTTTTACGAATATAATCTCCTTCTCGAGAAATGATTGAATTTTTAGTAAAAACAGTAGGCCGAAAATCGTAATTTAGGACTACTTTCATCTTGTTCCAACCAGGAAATCAAAACCATGATTACTTATTATTAGGGCGCGGACATGACCGGTTTAAACTACGACGAAGTTACAACGGAGCAAAGAAGTAATGTAAACAACACATGCTTACTGAATAGCACTAATTCATATGGTGAACTGCAACATCTGTTTACGCCCGAGAAGTGCCCGAGAATGAGAGCAAAAAATGCCCATAAAATAAGGAATTTATGGGTAAAATCCTTTTTTCATCGGCGTAGATAGGAGCGTGAGGGGTTTTTAAAATTTATTATATTTACCTTATATTTCGCAAGAGAAATAAAATTTTCACTCATACCTATGTTAGTTTCGTTTTTTCATTGTTTTGACTGTTAATTACGTACTTCGTAATTTTTGTAATAGTCTGTTTAATACCGGTTTATTGAATCGACTTTTCCAAGTATCGAGACGTAAGTGTGCACTGGATTTCGTTTAGTTTCAATAACATACGCGTACATTTTTAGTTATAATTTATTTAGATCTAGAACGTTCTTTATGTTACTTTTTCTGATATGAAAATGAATTGTCAGTGATTCCGAAATTTATTACAAAGTCTATAAAACATCGTTACAGAATGCCAAAATATCGCACGTTCGTCACTTAGCTTTACAAAAACATAAACAGAAATAGTTTTTATGCAGAGAATTTCGATAGTTTACAAAATTTCGTTATATGTTTAAATGACGATGCTCGAAGCATTTCTGAGTGCAAGGAACTAACACAAATCCCAAATTTAAAAAATCAGTTTTTATTCCTTCAGGAATACTTTGGAAATTTGCCTAAACTAATCACATATTTTGAAAATCGAAATCTCAAATTAAAAGATGGATTAACCACATTAGACGTGGGCTATTAATAATTTGAAAAGTATTGCAAGTGGCTTCGGATGTGGCCTTCGGCAAAAGTTAGACGCAGTTTTTAATAGAAATCCAAATTTAATAACATTGCGGCAATTGTGTATGCTAAATACGCTGAAATAAAAGAATATTTCCAGTACGCACCTATAACCAGTTGCGATGTAGAAAGGACGATTTCTATCTACAAGGATGTACTTAATTCAAAGAGAACAAGTCTTACACAAGAGAAAATGAACAAATAATAAGGTATTTTGTATTTTATAGATCACCAGCCACTTGTTATCCAATTATATAAATAAAATTAAAACCTCCTTAAAAATACAACATTTCAATAGTGCGCCCATGGACGATGAGTCATCAACCGTTCGTGTCCGCGCCTTACTTATTATATATTTTTTCACATTTATTATATATTAATTAAATATAATTTATTTTTTAGCGTCCAAGATAATGGGGGAAATTATTGAGGACCTGATTTGTATTAAATCAAAATATTAAGTTGAAGATGAACTGAATCATGTACTATAAACTGCATTAAAAAGTTAAAATTTTAAATTCAACTGCTTTTCAGTGATCATGTACATTGGGTCTTTTAGTGAAATGCTTTAGGCCATCGTCGTAATACAATTATTGTTTTGGAAAGTCGTTCCCTGGTATAAATTTCAATTCATATTATATTCTTGTGCGCGAGGATAAGTGAATTACGTCGAAAGGCCTTATCTCCATATACATACATATACTCCTACGACACTCCATTCCGTCGGAAAATGGCTAATAAAAGTTTCATCCATTAGCAAACCTATGATCACGAGTGATATTTTAATTCTGCTTTTACTTTTAGTTACGGCTTGAGTAGGTGGTCAATGTTTAATGGATGCCATTATAGACGTTTGAATGTAATACATTCGTGTATAAGAATTTAATGCTAGAGAAAGAAAACACTATGCGAGGTTGAAGAAGGCGGCTACTTTGGGGTTATCTGTAAGTGGTTGCTTAGTGCTAGTTAAGTGGCAGAACGCGTAAAGAAAGAAAACTCAACAGGAATAGAGAAAATATATGTATGTATAACCAAAAAACATCCGCATGCCAGTAATATACACAGTGGCGAAAGGTACCTAATAGAATATATTTGAAAAAATATTCTTTTAAAATCTGGGAAGAGGAAACATAAAAATATATTGACTTGTATACAGAATAAAGCTTTGCAATAAGTTATAAAAATTAGTAGTAATATCCAGTCAGCTGATTATTAGTGCAAAGCAGACGATTATAATTACATTACAGTAGTATCCAGTTTGGACTAAATACAATATATATCAATACATTCTTATTTCAAACATTTTTCTTATGATGTCGAAGTTTGCTATACTATCCTAGACTTTTTACTAGGCTGCTGCAGTTGCTGCTTCAGATGTTCGCAGCAGCAGCAGCAGCAATAGCGCTGAGGATATTCCTTAGGATAGTGAAGAAACGTCGGTAGTAGAAGAAAAGACAACGACATAGTGTCCATCTATCAATCAAGAATTGAGTGAATTAAGTTATTTCCAGAACTGTACTGAAAACAGTTTAACATTATTTGAACAATATTTTTACGCTTTTGTCATAAGTAGACTGGAGTATGGCGCAATCATATGGTATCCACACTATTTATACCAAGAAATACTGTTAACGCGATTGGAAAGCCGTTTCTTCAAATATATCAGCTTCAGAATTGATGGCATTTATTCTCCTAGAAGCATCAGCTAAGTTGCTTTTCTTAAAAGACATTCCTTCCAATCTTTAACCGACAGGAGACAGATCAGCAGTGCTAATTTCCTTTTTAATTTAATTAATAACAAAATAGACTCGTCTTCTTTGCTTTTTCAAGTCGATTTCAATTCACTTATAGTTAACGAGAACATCTGTCTTTCGTTTTACCCACAGATATAATAAACATTCTCGTTAAAGCACCTCTTACGCGAATGATGACAAATATTATGAGCATTTATCCGGATCCGTTCAGGTAGCTTAAACACTGTAAGAAACATCAGAAGTAATAAAAATTGTAAGAAACGAGAAGATCAACAAAAATATAAACGTTGATTCCTATACAGCTATATTCCTTCAACCACATCATCAGAAAATTTAACTGTACAGAATATATGATATACCAGTAAGAAGGACCAGAATTCTTGTTCAAGATAATGGTAAAATTTGATAACACATCATGTAGTAAAAATAGTGAGTTGATTGTGTTGCAAGTAGACAAATCAAATACTGAAGATCTGTTCACAATGTGGTAAATTATATTTTTCTTATGTAACGAGTCAATTGCATTTTAAAGTTACACATATACCTTGGTAAAAGCTTTGACGCGTTAAATGGGATTTTGCTCAAGAGCTAAGAGCAATATAGTCTATATGTTGTCCAAACATTTCTTACACCGTATTAGAAGTGATACCATTGTATTCCATCTCAAATGGTCTACATTAGTGAAGCAATATGCTGTGAAGCAATATGAGCGTTATGATTAACTACTGGCGTATCAACCTACGATACTTCTATCGTTCGATTCGTTATTATTACTTTTCTTCGATTACATTAACTTTATTTAATTCATGATTTATTTCGTTAAATAATAGTTATTTATGTATCAAGGGAGTTATAAGGGAAGATAATTGCCGAGGGCAACGGGGTTACTATCCCGAGGGAGGTTGCTCTCGAAGGATAGTTAGTTGCCCAAGGTTATTGTCATCTGATAACTCTCGTGATAAATAAATAATTTTATTGTTTACTGATTTTAAAGCAAAATATGATCAAATTCTGCCTTCCTAAAATTGATTCTAAATTAAGCTAACGCAGTTAACTGGGTATGGTCGCCATGGTTGTAATTGTTTGATGAAAATATAATTTTGTTCATTTTATCAAAATGAGTGACACCACAGGCAAAAACACTGGTATTTCGCAAGATTTAGTAGCAAATGCCGAAAAAGCTCGTGCTACGTTACTGCCAACGAAGTCCCAAGATTTTTATAAAAATGAATATACCAAATTTCATGAGTGGCTAAAGGTGAACCAACCACGAAGCAAAAATATAGATGAAACCATATTGCTGCCATATTTTCAAGATATGGTACGTTTCTATCATTTCAAACTATGTTATTATTAATTTTGGTTTATATTTCTTGCAGTCCGAATCGTATAGTCCTAATAGCTTATGGACTAAGTGGTCAATGATAAAAACTATGCTTACGATATACAATAACGTACATGTTACAAAAGCTTATGAATTGGAGGCGGTTCTTAAGAGAAAAAGCAAAGGTTACGTGCCTAAGAAATCACAAGTTTTATGTCGGGATAACATTGTCAAATTTTTGAAGGAAGCTCCTAATGAAGTTCATTTACTAAATAAGGTAATTAATGCATGAAATTTCTTAGATTGTTTTATAAGGGATATTATTCTATAACACAGGTTGTTTTAATTATGGGGTATTTCGGAGGATGTCGAAGCCAGGAGCTGCTGAATATGAAGGTACGAGGTATTGATGATAGGGACTCCGTTATGGTTGTTAATATTCCAACTAGTAGAACGGGCACACAGTTTACAATTGTGGAAGAAAATGAGTTTTCTCATTGCCTCTGGTCAGAAATTATATATCGTTGCGACCGCCAGGCATTGAAAGATTCTTTCTAAAACATCGCCAGAAGCGTTGCACAGTGCAGCCAATGGGAAAAAATATGTTTGGAAAAGTTCCGAACAAAATTGCAAGCTTTTTGGGTTTACCAAATCAAAATTCCTATACGGGGCACTGCCCACGTCGAAGTTCTGCGACTGCTTTAGCAAACGCGGGTGCAAATATGACAGCGTTGAAAAGACACGGCGGATGGCGGAGCAGTACTGTTGCGGAATCATATTTGGCAGATAGCATTGAGATAAAGAATAAAACTGCACGATTGTTAGTTGGTGTGCAAGATGAGTCCAGAGTATCAGAGACAACAGCAACATCAGTTTCAAGTACAGTTTCTAGTTGCAATTCAATAGAAAAATTAGGTTACAATTTCAGTGGAAACTATACGAACTGCAAATTTTTCTTTTTCAATCAAGAAAAGCCTGAATAGTGTGTTATTTCGTTTTATGTTTTTCTAAATCAGTTATTAATAAATGTTTCCATTTTACAGCTTTTATAAATAAATAAATCAATGAATCAACATGTCAAAATTAATATCCCAAGGTAAAAAGAAAAATTCCCAAGGGAATTATTAATGTCATAATGGTTACCGTAACTACGGTATTATTGACATATAATGGATCAGTAAGAAATAAAAGCTCTAAAAGCTACTTTGATGTTTCTTGTCAATATTTTCTATAACAACATACTCTATCCTGGAATTTTGATATGTACTTAGAACAACATTAGTGAGTAAGCCGCCACCTAAATTATTACTGTCAACAATTGCTCTACATTTGTAACAATTGAACGCCAAAGTAATAATCATTAACAATTTGACTGCCAACAAGATTGAGAGGAGATAAAATATTTTGTTAGTTGGGCATAAATGTATTCAAAAGTAATAAATTAATCTGTCATTATGACAAATCAAGGTCTAGAGCCTTCATTGATTAAAAATAACAAAGAAAATGCAGTTTTCATTGGAAGATTCTTGAAAATTAAAAATGTGAAATTGTGTAATTAACAGTAAAATATAAACTTTTGGGTGCATAGTAGTTGATACCATTTATACCGTAATGTCATAAAGTTCCTAGACCGAAGATGGCACTGAAATAGGAAATATTTATCTGAACTTAATCCAGGTATTATAACTTAACGGTTTTGAAAATTATTTTAAGAGTGACATTAAATGATAATATAGTTAAGTTCCGACATATGTTTTCTATTTCAATACCATCATCTTCGTCCAACAAATGTTATGATGTCACGGTATAATTTATTATACATACTTGTTCTATCAGGAACAATATCTAACTTCGCCATATTGCAACAATAACGATTTATATATGTTAAATGAGTGACAAAAGAAAGTGACAAAATGGAATAAATCAAACATGAAAATGTAAAATATTTTGTGTACGGCAGCCAGACACGTGTTTCTAACTTACTACTTTTCTTCAGTATGATATAGCCTAGAAAGTGTATGTTGATTTAATAATATACGTAGTACATAGTCTCACCTGACAAATCTCAATTCCAAAAATTCATTTATGCCTACAGTTTTCAGCAATAGTGGTAAGTAATGTATTCTGTATTCTAAAATGTTAAATGACGGCATGCTTTCCTATATCTCATTTTGTTCTTTTTAATCAATTAAGCCTTTTGACAGATTAGTTTAATTTATTACTTTTGATTATATTGAATACAAATAATTAAATGTTTTACTAAAATGCCTCGCTGAAATTTTGGCCTTTCACAATGCAGAAAACATTACTGACCAAATTGCTAAACAATATAGATATTAATGGGTTTTTGAAATTGGGATTTGTAAGGTAAGACTTTGTATTACGTATATTATTTAATCAACATAACTTTCTCGGCAATGTCATACTGAAGAAAACTAAGAAGTTAGAAGCATATGTCTATGGCTCCCTTACACATAATAGTTCACATTTGTACATTTGATTTACACAATTCCACGTTATCTTTTTCTTTTGTCACCTATTTAACACATAAGTATTTTGCAATGTGGTGAAGTTAGATGTCATTGGTGAGAGGTCAATGATCTTGCACTGTGTGGTGCAATTAGACGTCGTCATGTGTCTACACGCTTTCTCATCTATTAGCTTATAATTAGATGTTCTTCACTACTCTACACCTCCCCCACTCTACTACCATTATTATTTGTTAATGCTTGTTATTGATATCGAGAATATAAATATAAACTGGCAAATTTTGAATATCAAGATATGTTAAACATATGTCCACTGTACCTTTAATAGAACCAAGCTGTATATGTTGTTAAATTATTTCGTTTAACGCCACAGTAAAAAGGAAGAGAAAAACATCACCTTTCGATTAAAAGAATACACCAATTTGTCGATATCCTCTTGGGGAAAAAATGGGAGAAAATAACATTTACATAGAGCTCCAGTACGTGACGCGTACTCAACATGGCACACTGTAACTGCCTCAGTACACGTTTTTACCACCTGATCAGCAAACTCTAATTACCTCCTGAAGTACAACATCAAAGTGGTTTCGAAGCGGCTGTCGGTTTCACAGAGCCCTCGGGCTACCTGGGTGGTCAGTGCGCGCACATTGACGTGGAAATATCAAGGGATACACTAACACATGTATAAACCCTCCCTCACATACATTGGTACAGACACCACACATACACCAATCCTTGCGAGATGGCGCGATCATCGATTTAATTTACTCCCTTTAATTAATTACTAATAACGTGGGGTTGTCTTAAACGTCTGTTTCTGAATTAATATTAAAATTGTGGAGCGCGCCGGCCATCGGCATCAGTGCGGTATTCTGAAGGTTTGAATTAATCACATAAACGCCTAAGGTAAAAGTAAGAGTACTAAGTTAAAAAATTCCGTATACATATTGTAAAATAATTTTTATAGTAACCCTGGTATTTCAATTGGGGTGTTATTTATGCATTCCGAAAAAAATATTACAATTAATTACGTCAAATGCAGGAGGTCGTGGCAGCTATTAGTAATTTACTCGAGCGCCTGTGGCGCGACTTCAGAGTTTGCCTCTCCGCATTCGCTAAGAAATGTAGAAACACAGAAAATCCAACAATTGATGCGAGATGTCAAATCTTGAACTCGTAACTAACCGATAAAATAAAATAAACCGCATTACAAGATGAGCGGACTATACCAGTTGTTCCAGGTCATATCTCTCCATTATTATGAACGAATTTTGATAAAATTTGGAATATATTAAGTGAACAACCGTTGCACTATACTGAAACAACCATAGTCTTTAAAACGTGAATTCAACTAGCTTTTATATCCTGTTATTCAGGCAAGTTAAAGGCAGCATACTTTATTAAATGCAAGATACTGGTTTCAGACTTTCCAGTTTTTAGTGAATCTTATTGTTAATGTTTTTACAGTGTGCAAACAATGAAACTCACAGAACACCCATTGATACTCCACTAAACTGCCAATAAAGGTTAAGTAGGGTTTTCGGGGCAACAAGGGCGTTAAAACTTTAAATTTTATGATATATCCGTTTAAAATTCCACCCCTAACGTTAACGCAAAAACTGTTTGATTTCTAGTTTGCCTTATCCACCTAGGATTATCTTCTGGCCAATAACGGGCATTATGCTTAATTAAAGTACCATTGTTGTGAAAATGACATTCGTCACTCCATATGATCGGATTTATAAAATTATTGTTTTTCGCTAACATTAATGAAAATTCTCCCAGAAAATCGAGTCTGCGTTGATTATCTCATATTCTTAAAGGGTGCACTAAATGAACTTTATACGGAAAGAATTTACTTTCTTTTAGAATCCTACGGCAAGAAGTTACTGATATATCATGCTGTTCTTTTAATTGCCGTAATGATGTATGTGGATTAACTGTCTGTAGTACCTCTGCCGTAATTTCATCGTCTTACTCTTTTCTTTAATTGTTTTTGTTTTTTGAAGCTATCGTAATTTCTGAGATTTGCATACCGACTTATAAATGTTTTGTGATCTGATAAAGACGAGGAAAGCGTAGAGCATATAATCGCACGACTTCAGATGTATTTCTAAGGGATTCTCCATAAATTAAAACCATATTTGGTTTGTTTTCATTTGTGTGTAAAACCATATTTTTTATACAATCTCAACGCAAAGTGAGTAAATGTTTGAATGAAGCTAATTATAAAGAAAATTAGTCAAGCCAAGCAAATATCACTAATGTCAAAATATTTCCTAAATAATTAAAGCCAGCCAACATGAATGCTTTTCTGCCTACATACCTATGCGTGCCTATTAAGGGTCCTTGCTAGTGGATCTGTCAACAATGGCAAAATAGCAGATTTTAGAATCCAGATATTTTTGATGATTTTAAAGATGGAGAAAACCTTTCAACGTCAACTTACAAAGAATTTAGTAATCTACCCGGCTGAAGAATCAAATTTAGAAAAAAATTATCGGATTACAGAAAATTAATTAATATGTCAAAATATTAAAAACCAGTTTTCTCAAAAATCCTTCGGAGGAGATTTGTTTGCTTGGGTTCACGTTATAAATTGAATAGAAAGCTACCCGGCTGTGCACTTATTTTTCGTTCAACTATTCTTTACTTTGTTTAAAATGAATATAAAATAAATTAAAATTAGACAACCCACATTACAATGAATTGTTATTCTGCTATAAATATTTCCCGCAGTTACAAATGTGTAAATAGTTGGTCATAAATGAATTCTTATTCGCTTAGATATTGAGTTATTATTTCAAATATTTATTATGTGTTCCCTATGTGTAAAAGTACTCGGACATCCTTGGCTTATTAAATTATGTGCTATGCAACCAATATTACATTTCCCATTCACTAGCGAGGACCCTAAAGTGAAATTTATAAAAAGGAACTATCTATAAAATTTAAATTGTGAAGTAAGTATAATAGCAAACACTGTGAATATGTTTACTGCTATTTTTCCCTTCAAATTAAATATTTAAACAAAATAAAGACAAAAAGTGGAATTACTCTTACTTTCTTTAAACACGAATATCTATGAGGCCGTTAAATTTTGGAAACTTACACAAATATTAAAATGTACATTAATGTTCAAATTCTTTCAAATAAAAAATAAATGAAGATTACGCCATCAAAAAAATTCTTTTCATCGCAGCACCATCTACATATTCACATAATAAAACACAATTGTGACAGCAAACTAGAGTCGATCACATTATTTAGTAACTGCTTTTTACAAAATTCAAATATCTTTACACGTTTCCGAGATATTTAACCTGGGAGCTTTAAGTGGTACACCTGTATATAAAAGTGGATGTATGTATGTGTATGAATGTTCCGTATAGACTCCGAAACTGTTGAACCGATTTTGGTAAAGGAAAACTCCAGCAAAGTCTGGAGAGTATCCCTGTTATGTCTGGTGCTCATCGGACTAAAAATATACACAATATTGCGTTTTTTTGGCGGCAGCAACGCGTGCCGAGTATTTAAAAATATTCTTACCCCTTTTGACATATTAGTCATAATTACATTTTAACGTTTGTTATAATTGTCATCAAAATAATACAAATTTGTGGAGTCAAGGAAATGGCAGAACAACATCTGCCGGGCCAGCTAGTACACCCCAAAATGAGAAGAAATCATTAGGAATATTTGCAGCCTATCAATCAATTATGACGTTTACTAAATTGGAAAAAAACAGGAAATAACACATTGCAAAAAGAAAAAAAATCATTAAGAGGTTTGCAGTTCATTGGGCAATCTTATTATAGTATAATCAAGGTTTATGGATATGTTATATTTTCTTAAAATATCTGCCCATATTTTTATGTTTCGAGAATTTTTTGCTACCAGAAGGATTTCATCAGCAAAGACAAACCCTCTATTTTCAGAGCTCAATTTGCTTTTATATATTCGTTCATGAGACAGACAAACAGGAATGGGCTCAAAACACCACCTTATGTAACTCTTTTAGTATTAGAAAATCTATCCGATGTTACATGTTCTGCGCCCTTTTATACGTGCGTTTGCAAAGAATATTTTAATGATGTCTTCATCAACAACTTTAGCTTCCAAACTGTGTATAGTTTGATTTATTTTTTTATATATTTTAACTTATTTTATACCTTTACTACTGTTTTACAAACTAGAAAATTATTATTATTATTAATACAATTTTCGTTCAAAGCAAAATACATATATTAAAATGGATTATACATTTTCATATACGGTGCCAATTTGGAAAGCGTAGTGAGTCTAGGAATAATTGAGAAACCCTTGATTATTACTTCAATTATATACGTAAATTTCACGTCTGTAATTTCTATCGAAAACAAAGTCACGTCGCGTCCTAATAAAACCATAATAGTAGATCGTTTCGTTAAGTTTACGTTGTGTCACCTTATCTCAAGCATTTACAGTTAAGTTTAGGATAAATCGAGATCACGCCGGTTTTCCCTGAATGCACAGAACCGTGGGGTATTATTGTCTGCTATCTTTATGGCAGTTCATAACAGCCGGGAAGCCACCTACACCGCGATAAGCCGCCAGATAAACGCCGCTAATAGCTACTTGCCCACGGGACAATAAACTATATCGTTTTAAATCGAGGACGATCTTGTGATTCTCCGTGTTTTAACTTCGCGAACACGAGTACGCTTTGTCCTTATTAATTCTACTCACTTGCCGTATGTTCCGGTATGTGATACTTATATTCTTGTTTGTTATACACACATATACACGATAAAATACATTTTTCAAGAGTATTATTGCAGTTATATTTTATAAAGGTGTTTTTTCCTTCATTTTATTATTCGTAGTTACCGTCTAAGTTTCTTTGGCTTTTTAAATTGGATATTTAGTTAGTTTACAGTGTTACAGGTACATATTTTCCTATTCTTAGTTAATGTATTAAGATTCGTAATTCAGAAATATGTTTGAAAGCTAATACTCCAAATTATGCTAGGAAAACGTATGCCATACACCATTTTAGCATAGGGAATAGGAATACAAATTTTTCTTTCTATATACAGTTATTTGCTTTGCTTTTCATTTTAAGCTAATTAGAATGAGGCTAAGTGGGACAAGTCTTAAAGAATTTTTGATTGCCGTAAACGTCCCAGTTGCTGACAGTGGCCCGGTAGCTGACAGTATTTTTAATTAAATTAATAAAATAAGGTCTGCAATTGCGTGAGATTAGATTTTTTAATTTTTGGGATATTTTTAGACTTTGTTAGTACTGTTGGCACCACAGTTTTCACTCTCAGTCGACAGTTGTAATGGCGACATGCCGTAAAGAGTGACTAGTTTCCATTGATTTGTGCTTTGTTCTGACTCTTACCAGGTAAGCTAAGAAAGTGTATGATTTTATTAACCACTATACGCAAACATTTTAACCTTTTTAACATATTGTCGTTTTATATATATTTAGACTAACTTAAAGTTTGACTATAAACAATATTTAATCCCCAAGGTTTCTCTTTTTAGTAATTAAATCACATGTCAGGCTTGGGTACATTAAAAACACCATATGTCCTGAAGCTGATAGCTACATGTCAGGTACTGGGACCTAGTATTAAAAATACACTAACATTTAATCCAAAGCTTTGTGAGAATGTTTGATGATTTTTATAAAATTAAAATTATTTTTCTCATAGAAATCAAGGGACCAGTGTTTGACATGCGCTTCAAGCTTATACAGTTGTGCTTATGCCTTTTTAATGCTCCATCAGCTATTGGGACATCAGCTTTAGGTGCAAATAATATAGAGTGTATTTAAATAGCATATTATCTCTAAGGAAGCCTTATTGGCAGTAGATGTTGACACTTAATATTTTCTTTGCTAGGATGAAAAACAAAAAGATTTTGAAATATTCTGAAGCAGATATGCAGCACGCTTTGGCAGCAGTTAGAAGTGGAATGGCTGTGTCAACTGCTTCTAGAACATATAAAAATAAAGTGCCTAGGACAACTTTACTATACAAACATTCGGGGAAATATCCCACAAAAAGAAAAATGGGTCCTGCCACGGTACTATCTGAAGAAGAAGAAAAGGCGCTGGTGCGATGGATACTTCATATCGCAAGGGCTAGATTTCCTGCAACAAAGAATCAATAGCGTTCAATTACTGCTCAAAGAAACAAAGAAATCAAATTCTTTTGTTAATAATAGACCCGGCAGGCATTGGTTTGAAAATTTCTATAAAAGACATCCTGAGCTATCAATGAGAACACCATCAAATATTTGTGGTTCGCGGGGTGTCCTAACTGAAGGACAAATAAGAAATTGGCTCAAAGAAGTTGAAGAATTTTTGAAATTTGACGGAAACTTTGATGTTACTAAAAATGGGAATCGAATTTTTAATATGGACGAGACGGCTTTTTTCTTCTGTCCCAAGGGTGACAAAGTAATTGTGCAAAAACGACAGAAGTGCATTTACAGTTTTAATCAAAACGATGAAAAAGAATGTCTAACAGTTCTTCTGGGTGGTAACGCTTTACAAACACCACCAATGGTCATGTTTTCTTATGAAAGAATTCCTGCAGCGGTTTCTTTGTTACTACCAACAAATTGGAGTGTAGGAAAAAGTGAAAATGGCTGGATGGTCAGTGCCAACTTTTATGAATATATGGTAAAACATTTTCTATCCATGGGTAGTCAGCCAAAATATCGAATTTCCTATTATTGTCTATATTGATGGGCATAAATCCCATCTAACTATGCCACTGAGTGACTTCTGTAATGAACATGGGATCATTTTGATAGCTCTTTTTCCAAATGCAACACATATTCTCCAACCAATGGATGTATCTGTGTTTAGACCTCTGAAGTCTTCTTGGAAAAAGTCTGTACTAGAATTTAGAGTTGAAAATAACGGTAAGAAATTGAAGAGAAAATTTTGCACCTCTTCTCCAAAAACCTTAAACAAAACTTTAACAACTAACATGTTTGTTAATGGTTTCACAAAATGTGGTATATATCCCTTTGATGTAGACGCTGTTGATTACTCACGACTCTTAAGAAATGTTGAAGCAGAAAAAGAGATTCAAAATACAGAGACAATAAAATATATAAATTTCATAGATAAGAAACTTGGGCATAAATTGCAATTGTTTCAAAACTGTCAAGGTAGAATGTGGACTGGGAACATCGAGGATAAAGCTTTATATGAGTTTTGGAAAAGCCTACGTGATGATATCAACCTTGCTGAAAATGAAACAAATCAAAATAACAATGACAACATTGAAAATCAAGACTGGATGGACTTTGAGAATTTGTTAAATGACAACAATGTTATAGAATGTCAAATAGATGGAGAAGGTCATTTGATTGTGCACAATAATTTGTCTGACATTGAGACTAAAAATAAAGACTTTAATGAAAATGCAAATTACGAAGTATCTCGAGCAATACCTGACAAAACTAGTAGAGATACAAAGGCGGACGTTCCAGCCAATGACCCTAATATTATTAACATATCAAGAACCATGTTCTACAAATCACTATACAAATCTTCATGAGCATGATTCGCAAAATAAAGACTCTGCTCCCAGAAGTGAGAGTAAAAGTATACCTGAAAAACAGCAGCACTTGAACACAGTACTCCTGAAAAAAATACTAATGTTCCTGGTGAAGTAAATACAGGTTTTAGTAACAAGAAACAGCAATTCCGGGTTGATCCCTCTGTACCATCGCCGTTTAAAAGAATCTTATTTTGGCCTTCCAGTGAAACGAAAATCGTAAAGAAGCGAAGAAAAGGAAAAATTCCGTCTGTTGCTACCTCCCAACAATGGAAAGAATATCATACAAAGAAAGAAAATAAAAAAAAGAAACTTGAAGAAGAGAAACTTGAAAGAAAGGTAAAGAGAGAAGAAAAAAGACATTCCTTAGAAGTTTTGAAGAAAGGGAAGGAAGTACATCGTAAAAACGTTAGCAGTGACTCAGATTCAGATCACTCTTTTACAAATGATAATTTGCAGGTAAAACATAACTTAGAAGGCTTAAAAATTTATGACTACGTCATAGTAAAATATGAAAACAAATATTACCCTGGTATTGTTGAACAAATCCATGAAAATGAAATATTTGTAAGTGCAATGTGTT
This sequence comes from Amphimallon solstitiale, assembly GCA_963170755.1. NCBI lineage: Eukaryota > Metazoa > Arthropoda > Insecta > Coleoptera > Scarabaeidae > Amphimallon > Amphimallon solstitiale. Next base: position 118,802,068 of record OY720679.1, read on the forward strand.
CAAGTAAAAAGTTCTGGAAATTGCCAAATCCTCCCGACAAGTTATGGTATAAAATGAAGGAGAATGTTATGGCAATTATAAATACTCCTAAGGCTATGGGTACTCGGGGGCTATATACGGTACCTGAAATAAATAAGTACCTTGGTGTTACAAAAAATATAATTTAATAAATTTCTATAAAAAAATGTAGTTACCAGTATTTTTGTATTTTGTAAAGTATTTTCTATAAGTAAACTGCATTTTAATATTTTTTACTTACCCAACTAAATTATTTCAAACTCTTCATCAGCTACTGGGACAACAAATGTCCACTACTGGATCAAGACATATCAGCTACAGGTACAATAGCACTTTTATTATTTAAAATTGAGTAAAAAAATTACGATAGCTTATAGCGGAATGGGAATAGCCTTAGCATAATTTACAATATATCTAGCTTCAATATAAAAAAAATCGACCATAATAGCTTCTGAATTTGAAAATTATATCATAAAGCATCAGAAAGTTGAGCTAAAGACCTCAGCTACTGGGAGGTTTACGGTAGTTAGAACTATAACCTTGTAGAATTAAGTTTCTCTGTTCCAATTAACAATTACGTTTTTTTATACCTGCTATAGAATTTGTACAAGTAGTTCGTTCTTTCAAGATAATAGCTGTATGAGATTCAGATATCCTTAAACCATTATATTAATAAGAATTTTATCTTTCTGATGTCTGTGAGAATGTACTCTGGTGAAGACAATTTTCAATCTTGAGATTTTTTTGCGAAGCGAACTGTTACAAGGAAAATTTGGATTTTGTGAAAATGCTTTCTCTCTCTTTCTCTCTTTCTCTCTTTATATGTCTCTCCCTATCCCTCTTCTCCATCCTCCTCGATGTGTGTATGTTAAACCATCAAAACCAAACTATATATTTAAGAGAATTTTTTCTCAATATGAAATTTGATTTTTAGTCACATTGGCATAGTCTAGTTTACTTTGGTTAACAAATCAAGTGTTGACAATAGTTTCTAGCTACAGAGTGTAGACAAATTTCTAAAGAATATAAAAATGTTAACGCAACAAACTCAAAAAATTGAAACATCAAAAACTGAAATAATAAAAAATAAGAATTGTAATAAACACCTCCAAAGCACTAGATAAGACTTACACAACACGCGCCAGTCTGTTTTAGGTTATCACAGATGTAGAAAAAGCCTTGAAAATGTCCCTTAGTAAGCGAAACCTTTGTAGTTGAAACGAACACGATAACACGGTTTTAACACAGATACCAGAAAGGTATCAACGATAACCGTGGAAGCCTACGACTTAGATTCAAGCCATAACTTGTTCTCTTATATTATTACTTTGGTTTATTATATTTTATTCTGTTATTAAATAAAATCTCTACTTTTAAGTATAACATTAACACACGTGATTATCCAGGTCTGAGCAAAGCGCTAATCTCACCACCCAAACATTGTCAACGATTGGGTTATTTACGCATCATGAAAAATAGACCGCTTTATATATACCTGTTCTCTTATATTTTGCGTTGGTTTATTATGTTTTAGTTCGTTATTAAATAAAATCTCTACTTTTAAGTATAACATTAACACATGTGATTATCCAGGTGTCAGCAAAGCGCTATTCTCACCACCCAAACAGTGTAAACGATTGGGTCATTTAACGCATATATGTATAAAATGTTGTTAACTGTACAGATCGCAAAGATGAGAATAACAGAAATTGTAATAAACATATCCAAAAAACTAATGAACAGGCTTTCGAAGCTGCGAAAATTTGATGAATCTCTCAAAAATATTATAAGGCAAGGGTGTATAGTTTCGTCTTAAAAATTGAACTTTGACATTGATTTTATGGTGATTACTATATGTATAATGCTATAACTGATGTTGTTAAAATACATAGAGCAACATTTCTGCTTAAATGGTTCTTATTGTGTTTACCTTTAATATAATAATAAAATTAATACACCTACTTTATTGTCCAAAAATGTTCCAATTATAAGATAAAACAATACGTAGAAATTGTAATATAAACACTATCAAAAATCAAATTGCCAATTATATAAATGAAAATAAAGCTACATGTGAAATTATTAAAATAAATATCATTAATTACTAAAAAAAAATCAGTAAAATGGAATTTGAAGCACGACACATAATTGTAAGGGAATACATTAGACGAATACTCAAACTTACTAGCAGCTACAAACCTAAAGAATAGAATATTCAAAAAGGGTTTAATTTGAAAAATATTTAGAGGTACCATTAAAAATCCTAATGTTTTCGACGTGGTCAGACAAATGCTTGCGGTGTGAGGTATGAAATTTAAAGTAGAGTTAAAAGTAGTACCAAGATCCGTAATAGGATTAATTTGCTTAGATGGATTCGCCTCGTAGCGTGTAGGACACAAAAAACATTTATCAAACATTCAGTCGATTTTAATTTAAACACCAATTAGTTACAAATTCAAATTTTGTTGAAAGTCTATCACATCCTCAAGAGTATTAATGCTACCATATATTTTTGGATTGTCCGCATATGCATGAACCGAACAATTCAATTTCTATTAAATCATTAATAAACAATACCAAAAGCGGTGGACCCAGGTTTGATCGTAGAAGATCACAGATGTGAGATATAATTCGCTAGACTTAAATCCCATTGTAAAACACATAGATACGGCTGCTCCATAAGTATGATTACACAACTTTAATAATGATAGATTGACGGCAAACGACGAGAGTTTTCTATTAATAATCAAAGGACTATGGTAAGAAAAGCACTCCTGAAATCTGTATACACAACACCAATTTGACCACGCATATAGAGCCTCACGCTAATTAAAAGTAATAGTTATACAAGGTTTGTGACAGTATATCGACCACGAACAAATCCGTACTGGTACACAAAAATATAAGGCCTCGTATGCATTATAGGTATAGATGACATTTTCATATATCTTGGCAAAGTTTGATAAAACACATATGAGTCTGTAGTTTCTAATATGTAATTTATCTGTCTTCTTGAAGATTGGACTGACTCTTGACATCTACCCCAATCAGGAAAAGTAGAGGTTCTTATAGACAAGTTCATAATAGATGTCAATGGTGTAGCAGCCAGAGGTTGCCAATATGGTCTAGACCCCAGAGGTCTATTTAACAAAAGTAGGGGTTGATCTGAGTCAGGGGGTTGAAGGAAAAACAATTTTTAATACGCAAATCTTACATACCTAATTACGTATGTAAAATTTGTGAATGTTTTTATAATTGACTTAATATCAGTTTCTTTATAGAAAATAAATGAATAAACGTGTATTTATTCGGGTGAAAGAAGTAATTACGTGCCAGCATGCAGCGGCGTGAACTCTGCACTTCTCGCTTATCATATGCATATGACTCATACGCCGCTTATGAGTCATGCATATGTGCGCTTGTCCAAATGTCACGAGTGTTGATGTTACAAACGCAAATATCATTCGCAATTTCAGCTATCTTTGCAAATTGTGTACAGTGTTAAATATTTGCAGTGCCATTATTACAACTTTTATAATATTGGATAATTATAGTTTCTATAAAACTATTCGTTTAGTTTAGATATCAATATTAATTATCAATACATGTAAAAAAGAAGGTAAGCATTAATAATATGGATTTGGATAGTATACAAACTTACTTTTAACTTATTTATAGAAGCCTCATTAAAAAATGCCAGCTTTAGTTTCTAAAATGAAATATCGGTATTATTCATTGGATTATTTGACATTTGGATTTATTTGTTCAACGACAAAATTCCTATGTGTCTTCAATGCGAAAAAGCTTTTGGAAATGACAACATGAAACCGTCAAATATGAAAGATCATCTTGTGAGGGTTCACTCAGATAAAAAAAATAAAGAACTTGAATTTTTAAGAAAACTTAAAGAAAAAGTCATATGTCGACCAATTATAAAAAGTTTTATGAAGCAATCTACTAAAGTTGAAACTAAAGGAGGATTAATAGTTCGTACAAGATTTCGCTTAATATAGCAAAGAGGGGAATACCACACATACTCGCTGAAGAAATTGTTATATTTGCAATTAAAGACGTCATTGAGGATGTAATGAAAAAAAACTCCGTTAATGTTTTCAAGTCCTTGGCATACAGTGCAAATTCTGTAAAACGGCGTATTGACGAAATGGCAGAAAGAAATAGAAAAGACGGTAGTTTCGGAGCTAAAAAATTGCAAGTTCTCTATTCAACTTGATGAATCTGTTTTTGGCGATTCTGCTATTATTATGGTTTACGTTAGATATTTCAGTAAAATGAAAGGACAAATCATTGATGAATTTTTATTTGCTAAATATCTTGAACCTGATGAAAAGGGAGTGACAATTTTTAGATGTTTCCAAGAATATTTAAATAAATATGATATTCCGCTTGAAAATATAATAGCAGTAGCCACAGATGGCGCACCTGCTATGGAAGGGCGTTACTCAGGTTTTGCTACATTTCTCAAAGAAAAAGTGCCCGGTATACGTACTATTCATTGTGTGTTACATAGAAACAACTTAGTAGCAAAATATCTGAGTCCAGAGTTACATAAAGCTTTACAGTTTTGTATTAAGTGTATCAATCAAATTAAAGCCCAACCTCTTAAATCAAGATTATTTTCCAAACTTTGTGAGGAAAAGGACAAGGTATTTAACCAACTATTTCTGCACACCGAAGTTAGATGGTTGTCTAGAAGTGTATGCTTGCAATGGCTCGTTGAATTATTTGACTCCACGACAGAATTTCTGAGGGAAATAAATCCTGTTCTAAGTGATGAACTCCAAAACAATAAGAACCGTATTTTTTATTTAGCGGACTTATTTGGAAAATTTAATGACGTTCAAAAGACGCTGCAAGGGAAAGATGTAACAAATATCCAAGCTCGGACAATACTGTTAGGCTTCCAAGTACAATTAAATTTATTTAGATCTTTATTGCTACGTAAGGATTATCAGTATTTTTCAAATCTGCGACAATTTGACAATTAAAAATAAAAGAATATATTAAATGGGGAGTTTCGAGGGGATTTAAGATTAAAATTGACCAATTTCGAACCCAATATAGGGAACCTTGCAAAGAAACACGAGCCACACCTATCTCATTGATGAAGAAGCAATAAATCTGTAGTTACTTTACTTATTATTTTTACTTATTATTTAATAAATGTTAAGGTATTTAAATTTCAACATTAAGATATTTTTCATAAAACTATTGTTACACAATGTAAAATTGCTTTAATAAAAGTTAAAATCATTAAATAAATGTACAAACACAGTGCCTAATAGATAGTTTTATTTAAATTAACTGAAAATTACTTTAATGGGGATCGATGGAGATTTCGAAAAATTATATAGGGGTCGATGATCAAAAAAGTTTGGCGACCGCTGGGTGTCGCCAAAGCGCATCGTGCATTCTTTACAATAACATTAGAAATTTGACAATCGTCTGCAGTATTATTACAAGGTAAAGTAGCCATGACCACCTTATAATTGTTCACAGGGAATAAACGCCACATTGTCAACTGGAGAATCAGCATAGAAAAAGTGGAGGTATTTTGAAAGACGGATGAAAATATCTCAGCAAAATCATCAACAATTGATTGCGGAGAATCAATAAAAAATCTAATTGTGATACATAGTACTGGAAATTCTAGTAAACCTGACTTGGAATACACATACCTGAAAACTTTCCTAGGACTAACAATAATGGCTCTATCAATCTCTTGCTGATATTCAGAATAAACTGACTTTATCTGAAATTTACATAATGTATGAAGTCGTTGACATTCATTGTAAAAAAAATGTTGTTTCTTGCAAGAAAACCTATCAGCAAAAGTATGAAAACTGATTACGGAGAATCAATGAAAACCTAATTGTGATACATAATACTGGGAATTCTAGTAGAACCTGACTTGGAATACACATACTTGAAAACTTGCCTACGACTAGCAATAATGGCTCTATCAATCTCTTGCTGATATTCAGAATAAACTGACTTTATCTGAAATTTACACAATATATGAAGTCGTTGACATTCATTGTAAAAAGGTATGTTGTTTCCTTTGCAGAAAACCTATCAGCAAAAGTATGAAAACTGATAATACTGGGAATTCTAGTGGGATCTGACTTGGAATGAATATACTTGAAAATTTGTCTAGGATTAGCAATAGTGGCTCCATCAATTTCTTGCAGATATTCAAAATAAGTTGACTTTATCTGAAATTGCACGAAGACGTTGACATTCAGTGTAAAAAAATGTGTTGCTTCTATTTCCGTCAGTAGGTAATATTCTTTTAGTTTTTATTTATATCCTATTCCATATATACTCTTATATTTTCATGTCAACAATAACTCCTCCAATATTAACTCTACTTTAAAAATAGTATTTTTACTGGGTGTAGATCCACAAATAAAATAATGATTCTTTGTCTCATATATTTATACTGAGTAAATGTTTTTATCGAATTTTATATACAGAGAACATATTATTTTTATATAAAAATGAAACATATAAAAGCTTATTATTATTATTATTTTATTATTATTTAATTATATCACACAGTATAAAAGTACATTTTATAACTATTCAAAGTAGGGTATTAATTACCCAACAAATCAATTTTAATTGATTTCTGTCATTCCGAGAAGATCACTGCAATTATCATGTTTTTACACAATTAATCATATCGATTTCTACAGACATTTCACAAGACATTATAATTAACTCAGAAACCATTCTATATATGTTTCTATTACACAAACACTGAATCAGTTACGCAATTTTGTGCAGATTTGAATTATATCAATGACAAGAACATTGATATAGACATGAATCATAGTAAATTATATTAATAAATAATATGGTTTTGAAGTGAGATTCCAAAATTACTTCGAAAACAATTTATATTGCCTCATAATTTTATATGTATTTCAGATTATCATAAATCACATCAAAATGCAATTACAAGTCGTTGTCCATTGTTAGCTTTAAAAGCAAAAATATAACCCAAAACATTTAAAATATGATTTACGTTCATTGAAAACTAAATTAGATACAATAATCTTTTAATTAAAGATAATAGTTATTTATGTACCAAGTCAGTAAAGTGATATTTTATCGAACGAGTCTGATTTACGAGCCAAGCGAGTGAAGCGAGCGCGGCGAGTAAAAGACGAGTTCGATAAAGGTATTTTGACGTGGTGCATACAAAATTTTATCGCCAACCGTGAAAATTGTTAATTTTAAAAATAAAGATATAATAACTTATGACAGTTTATGACAGTGACAAACGATTTATGTTTAAAGTCATCAGTCATGGCTACGTTACCAGATATTAGCGGCAGGTGAAGTACTTTACTGTACAGTACGACAAAGTGTTTGTTTGCCTGCGTAAAACGCTATGGTAACGCATCGCTTTATTGACGGTTGGCGATAAAACTTATTATTATATTTGCTCAGTACGCCACAGAGGTAGTCGATAGGCAGGGCCAGGTAGACGTAATTTGTACAGATCTAACTAAGGCGTATTGTATTGATCATAATGCTGGAGAAGCTGGAGAGATTGAGTTTTAGTTGCATCACTAGTAAGCTTATTTAAATCCTACTTGCAATAACGGCAGTTTTTTGTGTCTTATAATGGTTTTGTTTCTGACAGCTCTCCAATTACTTCTGGTGTGCCGCAGGGGTCGAATCTTGGGCCTCTCCTATTTTTATTATTTATCAATGATCTTGTGGTGTAAATAGACTGCACTATTTTAATGTTCGCTGACGACGTCAAGTTATATAAATCTAAAATACATTGAAAGTTTGTGACGAGCTTCAGTCTAATTTGCTTGCTGTCAATAATTGATGCATTACTAATAGAATGGACCTCGACATTTCTAAACGTAAAGTCGTCTCCCACACTTCGAAACTGTCACCTCTACATTTTAACTCACTGTCAACTGCATTCGTATTTCCAGATGTGATACCATCCGTGACTTCGGTGTTTATTTCGACTCTTCTTTGACATTCAACAAACTTGTTCATGATGTGGGGGCTGCGGCTGTTGGGATGTTGGCTTTTGTGTTCCGCAATACCAAGTCTTTTACTAATCTCTCAACGCTCAAGGCCAAGACTCTGGTATGCTCCAAAATTGAGGACGCTGGACTTGTATGGAATTCGAAGTACGAAACCCATAAACTTTCATTGGAGAACATTCAGAGACGATTCTTAAAGTATTTATGGTATAAAGAGCATGACGTCTATCTATATAGACATGACATGAAGGAATTTTCAGTTACCTCTGTTGAATCTCGTCGTAACAACATAGGTCTCACCTTTTTGTATAAATTACTACTTCATCAGATTGACGCTAGTCTGCTTGTTTCAAAACTTAACATTTATGTACCGCGTCAATCTTCACGTGATTCCGATACATTTTATATCAATCAGGGCAGAAGTAACCTGTTATCTCGCTCACCGATTTCATTTATATCTTCACAGTATAACGAAATTAGCTCAGAATGCGATATTTTTTATTGTTTCCTTATATATATCGGGTGTCTGTTTAAGCTCGGCCACCGGCCATATCTATAACCGTTTATCGTACAACCTCGCGGATAAAATCTTTATAGTAAAATAAACGACGGAAATTACAACTAAAATATTTTTAAGTTTCCAAAATTATCGCAAGGGGCGCAATTCTAAATATAAATTAAAAATTCCATAATTTTTCATTAAATTCTAGATTAAGATAAATTGAAAAATTTTCTTGCAAAATTTTTAAACGCTTTTATACAACTTTAATTTGAAACTTTTTGATCTAACTCCCATACGAAGGGAAGAGGGGAGGGGGTATGTCTGCGTACAAAAGTCGGTATAATTTTGGTTTGCACAAACGGATTTTAATGTTTCTGGACTCATTAGATAGAGAATCTTACAAAGAATTGAAGGACATTTAGCACGAAATTACGTGGTTGTCAAAGAAAATAACAGGGGGCGCTGTTCTCAATGTATGTATATTACTTGTTTTTTCTTTAAAATTTTAAATGGAACGGCATATTTTTAATATGGTAATATTGAAGCACATAAAAAACTGAAGAGTATGACGAAAACCGGAAGTTGCTCTCTTTTTTCTTGACGATGATATAGTCATACGAAGACAATCCAAAAAAAAATAAACAATTTTTAATATAAATTTATTTATTTATTGTGAGTAATAACTTTATTTTAATTTTAAGTGTCACTTGACAGTGTATAGTTCGCTTTCACTTGAATTTTCAAATTCTATAGCTATTTTTAAATTTCATGTCTTGCCTTTTTAGACATTGAAATAAAATAATAATAATAATGATGATGATAATAATAATAATAATAATAATAATAATAATATATCTTTATCACCCAACTGATATAGGTAGATCTAATTATAGGAAAACAGCAAAAATAATTTCCATAACTCATGAACTAAGTAGACAATAACCAGAAAAAAAAAACAATATAATATAATGCATTAGTTATAGTCAAATCATTTACTCATTAGTAACGAAAGGGTACACAAATTGATATCTAAATCTTCCCCGCCTGAAATGAAAGCAAATAAAAGAACCTATTATCTACCTAAACATAAATAAGAAAATATATTGACCAAGTAATATAAAGGAAAAGAAAATATATTTAAATCAGAAAGTACAAAAAAAAAACAAGAAAAAACTTCAACTTAACAAATGTTCAAAGTGTTCACCTTCATTTTCAATACCCGTTTACTTGTCGATTAGTAGAGAGCAGAGTTACTTCCATTTCGGAGGAGTTTTATTTTTCTGGATTGTCTTCGTATGTCTATATCTTCGTCAACAAAAAAATGAGGTGTGGCCACCACACGCCTTTCTTATACGTATGAGCGTTTCAAACTATACAATTTTAAGAATTTCTTTATACAAAACTTATTCAAAATCCTATTCTACGTACTTTCATTCTCTTAATAAATCTCTATAGAATGCATACTTTGCAAGATATTCGAAAAAAAGTGCTACTCGCTAAGAGTAAAAGTGCTACTTCCAGTCCGAATTTTGAAATTTCATGTATACAAAAAATATTGCAAATCTAACTCTAAATAGTTTTGTACTCTTAATAAATATATATAGAATGAATAATTTACGACATATTTGCAAAAAATCGCTATTCGGTTTGAGTAAAACTGTTACTTCCGGTCCGAATTTTGAAATTTTTTTTATACAAAAGATATTGAAAACTATGTTTTAAATACTTTTACACCCGTAACGTACCTATCTAAAAAGCTTGACTTGCGAAATATTCGGAAAAAACCGATTTTTGATAAGAGTAAAAGATCTACTTCCGGTAGGAATTTCGAAAAACTTTTTAAATAAAATTGTTCTCAATTTTAATTTTAAGTACATATGGATTCTTTATAAATTTGTTTAAACTTAGTATTTGACGAAATATTGGCAAAATTCGATTTTTTCACAGAAGTAAACTGCTACTTCCGGTCTACCGATTTTACTGAAAAACTAATAAGATTTCAAGAGGGAGATTATACATGCAAATACAAAATTTGGAATTGATATCTACAGCGGTTTGACCGCTATCGTGGTCACACACACAGAGAGAGACACACAGACACACAGACACAGACACACAGACAGAAACACACAGAAATTTTTTAAAAACCACTTTTTCGGTATCAGGGGACTTCAAAACGTGGACATCTGCAAAAATCTCGAGGTCGAAAATTTTCGTCATCACAATACTTCCTTATACTACGTATAAGAAAGTAAAAGGTAGCAACTTCCGGTTTTCATCATTCGCTTCAGTTTTTTATGTGCCTCAATATTACGATATTAAAAATATACCGTTCAATTTGAAATTTAAAGAAAAAACAAGAAATATACATACATTGAGAACAGCGCCCCCTGTTATTTTCTTTGACAACCACGCAATTTCGTGTTACATATCCTTCCATTCTTTGTAAAATTCTCTATCTAATGAGCCCAGAAACATTAAAATCCGTGGGGGCAAACCAAAGTTATACCTACGTTTGTGCCCAGACATACCCCCCTCCACTCTCCCCTTCGTGTGGGAGTTAGATCAAAAAGTTTCAAATGAAAGTTGTATAAAAACGTCTAAAAATTTTGCTAGTAAATTTTTTAATCTATCTTAATCTAGAATTTAATGAAAAATTATCGAATTTTTAATTCATCTTGAGAATTGCGTCCCCTTGCGATCATTTTGGAAACTTAAAGATATTTTTGCTGTAATACCTGTTATCCCTTTTACTATCAAGATTTTTTCCGCGAGGTTGTACGATAAACGGTTGCCGAGATATGGCCGGTGGCCGAGCTTAAACAGACACCCGGTATATTCGTATAAAACTACATGACTGTACAAAAAAAGAAACATATATAAATTATATAACAAAAGTAGAAATATATTTAAAAGGGCCATAACTGCAGGGATCCTTTAAAACACTGCACCATTTGGTCTACATAGGATGAAAGGAAAAAACCTGCAGAATAAAAAACATCCATCACAGCGTCATAATACTAGAGGTCTTAAGATTGTTCCCTTAAGCAGTGTTTACGGGTGAATTCAGTATAATCCTTTAAGTTATTTAGCAACCGATCTATAAATTTATTTTTTATTACATGGTGATCCTGCGTCATATCCTTTTATTAATTGTGCATTTATATTATGTTCTCACTGTGTTAAATTGTATAATTATTGGGTTTAACTGTTGGGCAATAAACATTTATTTATTATTCCAGATGTTATATCAACATACATAATTAAAAACTAAATATTTAAACTTGTTTAAAAGGACTTTTAAAAAGAAAATATACTTTGGAAAAAAAATCTAAATAGATATAACTTTCGAATATTCAAATAAGTTCCTGCATTTATTTAAATTTTAGTGCAAAATGTTAAAACAAATAAAGCACATTTTCAAAATTTATACTTGCTTCAACTACTAAAGTACAGTGTTTTAAATAGCAATGCATAATTTAAATGCACAAATTGTTAGTAGATTTTTAAATTCGACCGGATTGAATCGGAAGCAAAATATTCTCCTTTCGTCAACCCGCTACCCTCTCCATACGCTGAGCTTGGATCCCTTTCACACATTGACGTATATACAGGGTCGTCCAAAAGTCTGGATTCACGTGGATTTTGAGTAAACTATTCACTTTTTTGGAAAACTGAATTCTGTATCTTGAATGGGAATAAAATTGCAACTCAATAGTATTTTTTATTTCAAAAAAATTGTTTATAATTTTGAGATAAAGTTAATAACAATGTTTTTTTAAATGGAAACCTACCGTGATTTTTATTTCAGAGAGAGTACTTTCGATAAGAATTGCATTGGCATAGAAATTTTGGCTATAAACCTTACGATTATTGTTTAAATTAATATTAAATTTTCGATCCGAACACTCGTTCGCGCTTGTTCGGAAAATACACGAACGTGTCTTCTCTTACCACGTTTCCAACTGTAGGCGTGGGTCCACCCCCTAATAAAGCATTCTATTGAAGGCGTTACGTTTATCTTGAATGAAAGCATTTTTTTTTTATAAAATGGGGATCTACCGCGATTACGATATTTAAACGTTATGAGAAAGTACAACGTAGTTTAATAAAAAATAATTTTATGGTCTTTTTCCGTTTTTAGACACTTGGAAGGTCCAAATCTTATCTCATTCTGTTTTTGGTATTACTAGTGTACGTTTACGGAGCGAATTTGAATTTTTATTTTCTGTTTTCTTGAACGTTTTGTTTGTTGTTAATTGTGTTGTTTTGGTATTGACTTTATCTATTATTTTTGTGATCTGTGATTTTGAACAATTTGCGTAAATATGGAACTGGTAGAGAGAGAACGGATAGAAATTCTAATTATGGTGGGATACGGCGACAAAAAGCGATCACATCAAGAAGCTTGTGATCTCTTCAATCAACTTCACCCCGAGCGAAACCCAATTTCAAAATCGACTGTTGCAAAAACATACAGAAGATTTTTTGAAAACGGAACCGTCAAGAGTCTCCCAAGATCTGGCAGAACCAAGACAGCAACGAACGACCATGTCGCACAGCTTGTAATGGAAAGGATTATTGAGGAGCCAATCATTTCAACCGAGCAGTTGGCACTAGATTATGATGTAAGTGCCACTTCTGTCAAGAGGATATTGAAAAACCAAAGTGCCAAACCATATAAACTGCAACTTCAGCAAGAGCTGACCGCAGAAGATTACGATCGTCGCCTCCAATTCTGTGAATGGTTATTCTTCCAGCAAGAACAAAATTTGAATTTTACAAATAACATCATATTTTCGGACGAAGCAACATTCTGCCTAAATGGAATAGTCAATCGTCACAATTGTCGATATTGGGCGCTGGAGAACCCCCACTGGATGCAGGAGCACCATACCCAACATCCCGAGAAACTTAATGTATGGGCAGGTATTGTTAATTGGACAATTATTGGTCCTTTCTTCATCCAGGGCAACTTAACTGCTGTATTGTATTTGGATTTGCTAAGGAACCAGATAATTCCAGCGATTCGAAGAATATTTCGAAATGCAATTCCGAATCAAGTTTGGTTCCAGCAAGATGGTGCACCGCCTCATTTTGGTATTGCTGTAAGAAATTACCTAAATGAAATCTTTCCCGAAAGGTGGATTGGAAGGAGGGGAGCCGTGGAATGGCCACCACGATCTCCAGATCTCACCCCATTAGATTTCTTTTTATGGGGATACGTAAAAGGTTTGGTCTATAAAAGTAGACCAAGAAATCTAGAGGATCTGAGAGAGAGAATTGAAGAGACCATGGCGAATATACCTCAGGAAATGTTGAATAATGCTGTCCAAGGTGTAGTTCATCGAGTTGGATTCTGCCAGGAAGTTAATGGCGAACATTTTGAACATTTAATATGATTTTGGTAATATCTAGTTTAATTTCATTGTTTTGTTTGTTTTAATTTTATATTAGTATTTTTTTTTACACGAAATTTTAATTACAATATTTATTTATATTTTGTGTTTGTTATTTTCCTGTATTACCCCATTTTTTAATAAATAAAAATATCTGTAAAATATTTTTAAAATCAAATTCGCATTCAGTAAGAAAAATTTTTGCTTATTACTAAAGTAAGAAAAATTAGTATAAAAAAAGTTTAAAAAACGAGTGGTCACAAATCATTTTTAAAAATGTGTGCCTTAAGGTCTTATAAAATGGTTTTTTTATATTATTATAAAAAATCATTTTATAGAACTAGAGGCACTCATTGTTTAAAATAACTCGCTTTGCAATTTGCCATTCTTATGGCGTTTTTTAATTAAAAGAAAAACTGATTTCATCGATTGAGGGATTTTTGTGGTAATTGGTATTTTTATTTTTCGTCTTCTTGACACTGCTGTTATTTAAATTGACATAATGAAAGAGAAACTGCACATCCGCAGTTCCGTGGATTGATGTCTAATTAGGACGCCGAAAACTATGACGTTGCGTTTTTAATCATTAATCTAATATTTTATTCTGAGATATTTACTAATTTTTACGCTTCTTTCCTTACGTTTGCCAATTACGTTTCGGATCTAATTTTTATTAAACTACGTTGTACTTTCTCATAACGTTTAAATATCGTAATCGCGGTAGATCTCCATTTTATAAAAAAAAAATGCTTTCATTCAAGATAAACGTAACGCCTTCAATAGAATGCTTTATTAGGGGGTGGACCCATGCCTACAGTTGGAAACGTGGTAAGAGAAGACACGTTCGTATATTTTCGCACAAGCGCGAACGAGTGTTCGGATCGAAAATTTAATATTAATTTAAACAATAATCGTAAGGTTTATAGCCAAAATTTCTATGCCAATGCAATTCTTATCGAAAGTACTCTCTCTGAAATAAAAATCACGGTAGGTTTCCATTTAAAAAAACATTGTTATTAACTTTATCTCAAAATTATAAACAACTTTTTTGAAATAAAAAATACTATTGAGTTGCAATTTTATTCCCATTCAAGATACAGAATTCAGTTTTCCAAAAAAGTGAATAGTTTACTCAAAATCCACGTGAATCCAGACTTTTGGACGACCCTGTATACAAAAATTATTATCATTTCATCGTTATTTGCATATATGCATTTCCAGGGTCGATGCCTACTTATATTACTTATAAAAAAATAATTTACTTTAAAATGTTTTCAAGTATTTCTGTATCTTTCATTATTAATTAATTTTAGTGCGGAGGTCATAGAGATTGTGTGTGTGTGTATTAATTTCTCTAAGATACGTCATCTAATTATAATTTATTTTGAACCAGGATAAAAAATATTGATCAATAATAAGAGGATATTGATGTTTAAAAAATAACGTTAGTCAATGCAGTCGAATGCATGTATCTATTGTGCAATATGCTGTGTAAACGTAAACACATACATGCAACCGACACATAGACGCTCGCATACATGGAAAGCATATTACTGAGAATGTGGACGACGTTCCATTCTAATAAAAAAATACAGAGTGAAATTTTTTCAGGGGAATTAATTACGTTGGGCGAACAGGATATCAATGCAACATTTCTCATTGTTAAAATACCAGCATCTGACATAATGAACTAGCGCGTGTATATTTTATAGGTTTTTCGCAATTTTTAGCCTTGTTCGGATTTAAAACGACTCTCTGCCTAATTAAGGTACACAAAGGGGTTTTCTCTCTCCCTTCGACCAGCCGCGTCGCACCGTTCTGTTCTCGTTCTGCGTTATACACGCAAGGAAATTGTTAACTATCTATTGAAGGTTTTAATTAATAATTAAATTGAAAACTACGACAGCTAATTACCTAACTTTGTTAATGGTACATTTAAACTTCGACCATCATCGTTTTCTGGTTAACTGTCACTAAAATAAATACGCAATTATCTTCTCTTAATGAAAAAACAAACTTTCCTGAAATATGACATATAAAATACAAACAACAGTTCTGATATCTGAAATTATATCTAAGTTTACTCTTTTTAACGTCATATTACTATATGACGTATAATAATAATAATAATCTTTACTTAGCAATTGCTATTAAAAATACTAATATATTATTTAGAAACTAAAACTTTTTCTATTATATACTTACGGACTAATTAGTCAAATATTCTAAAGTTCTTAATACTTAAAGGACTACAATTTTGTCATTACTAATTAGGTACTTATCTTGCTGCATATACTTAAATTTCGATTTTTGTTTATCTACTATTCATTTGTAGTTTATACAATTTCTACAAACGTTGTGTAAATAGTGTCAATATCCACTTTAAATTTATCACTTGTTCGTACACAATGTATACACTTATACACAATTAAGCTATCACATTTGTTTGTCAAAAGACTTACAGCACAATTACCACATGTTTCCGCATTTTTACATTCTTTAGCAAAATGATTATACCCTGCACCTTTGTAACAGCTAACTATTTGTAGGTGTTCATACAACTTACAATTTTTCCATCATACTTTTATTTGTGTCCTGTCTATGATGCTAGAATGCATCTGTGGTTGAGCAGACAATATAATATTTCTATAGTTCTTCTTTTTCTTGTAGAAGTATTTTTTTCTACTTTTATTTTAGCTGAGAGGTCCTTGCCTACATATTTTAACGTCATTTTGCCTAATAATC
The DNA here is from genome assembly GCA_963170755.1 of Amphimallon solstitiale. NCBI lineage: Eukaryota > Metazoa > Arthropoda > Insecta > Coleoptera > Scarabaeidae > Amphimallon > Amphimallon solstitiale. The sequence continues at coordinate 118,818,768 of OY720679.1, forward strand.
GCGTCTAACGCTTTTTCATTGTATTCGTCGATTACATCTTCTACAACACCAGTAATTATTATTTTCGGAATTCTTAATATCAGTTCAGAAACTACATACTTATTTCCAATTTCATTTATGACTTTTTCACTTAATTTTTCTTTAGAATTACTATCACAACAGTTAATAAGCGATACCACCTTTTCCAGCAGTTTTTATTTTTTCAATTCCAAGTGCTGGTTTACTTAAATCCAATTCATTTTTAATATCATTTTTTGTTTCGTATGATTTTAGATCATCTTTTTTAGGTATAACAATTAACACATCATTTTTCTTTGTCAATAGAAAGCTATATAATGTCTTCTGTCTGCCTTATTTTCAGTGTTCAAAATAAACTCTAAGATTTTGTGAATCAATACGTTTTGTTCTGATATAGTTTTTGATCCATTTCATTCATTTTTTGACACACTTTCATTTTCCAACAAATATCGCATAAGTACATATGTAATTATATCCGTTTCACTCAACTGCTTAGCTGTTTCGTCACTGCAACGCATTGGCCATGTCTCTCTTCCTCACATACGGAACACTTTACCGATCTTTCTGTCCTCTTAATTCCACTCGGCAAACATAGTTCTTATTGTATGAAATATTTTTGTTGTTTTATAGAGGTTGTTTCATTTGATTCATGAAAGCATATGCAAAGCCGATAAAAATACGTCCTCACTCTTTAATAATAATAATAATCTTTATCCCAACTCGACTCAAAAAGAGTATGGGAAACGTCAGAATTATGGTAAAAATAATTAAAATATAAAGTACATCAATACATCTATACATAAAAGTCAAATACATATAAAAATAAAACAATTTATCTATCACAACATCTCCTAAGATTTCATTTACTGAGGAGTAATTCCTTTCAATTAGCAATTCCCTAGTTGCCTTTTTAAATTGATCGTAAGATATTGTTTTAAATTTTCTTGGCAATCTATTATATAATTTAATGGCCAGATATCTGGGGCTTTTTTCGCTAAAACTATATCTGTGTTTAGGAGTCTCGAGCTTGCAAGCATTTCGAGTGCAGAAGACATTCTTATTTAGTTTCTGCCATTGGTTAAAATTTTCTGCAGCATACAACAGCAGCTGCCAAATATAGACGCACGGCAGCGTCATAATCTTGTGCTCCTTGAACAAATCCCTACAACTAGTTCCTGCAGATATTTTCGACATAATTCTTAATGTTCACTTTTGCATTCTATAAACGCGAATTATATCTGTTGATGAACCCCATTCTATTATGCCGTATACCATCACTGAGTGAAAACAAGCAAACTAAAACATCCTCAATATTGTATAATTCACTACATCCCTCAATCCACCACGCGCAAAACATACAGTATCGATTTTACTGCCCAAAATGTTAATATTAAGCTACTATTACTATATCACAGTTCAAACACATTTCCACTTTCTTCCTTTTATTTGATTAATTTTTTTTCTTTAGACAAATAAGCCAGTAATACAACATATCCAAATAAAAAATTATTCTTCATCGTCTTTGTCTACAATTTTCGTCAGCCTTGTTTTCGTCACAAGTTTGTTAAAGATTTGGTTGCCACTCGGGTTATATTTATTCAATTCCTTTTTTTTTCATTTACATAATTAACTTGTGTGCGTTTAATATCTGGACTTAAACTGTTCAAATTTTATGAGTAGCGGAGCAAAGTTTGGCTTCCAAAAAGAATTAATCTTTTATTATGATGGCAAATCCTATTGTCTAATAAAATCTGTATATTGTTTTCTAACTAACGCTTAGTACCTTTTGCTCATAATTGTATCTATTATCATATCACTCCTTTGTTATAATTACATTTCATTCACAAATGATGAATAACCAATAACAACCCTCCTTGCATTACAATAAAGTATAAAATACATTCACCGCCAAACTTGACAACCAATTAGAGCAACTACTAAAAACCGATGGCACAGAAACAGAGGTGGAGATGCTAACTAATAGTATACAAGCGGCAGTGTGATTTATTTATCTCTAATTAAGCGACATCTCATTCAAGGAAAGACTTCTGTCAAAGAAATATTTCAGAGGCTCAACATCTTTAAAAACTGTGGCATGTATCAAAAATAAAAGAAATGAAGCGGGTACTAAACAGACCCACGAAAGAGATGAAAGACTTGATACACGTAGAACAGAAATAAGGCATTCAAATCTCACACCAACAGCAGTTACGCTTTGAAAAAGAACGATAAGGCTAAAAGGAATGATAAAGAGAAACATAAAATGTTCTCATAACATCTATAATGTTGATTCAAATCTTTACCATCAGTCATCCACCGAAAAAAAAATTAGAAAATTGATTTTCTGTAACATTCCAAATAGATCTACTCGACTGTAAGTTCAAAACTAAAGAAGTTATTAAATACATAATTATGAATTAAGTCAGATGTAAAAGTCATCTGGATTTGATTTGGTTTCTGGTAAATACTTACAAGATCTATCAGATAAATATTACATTTCCTTAGCACTTGTTGCTCAAATAATAATTCCTCAATTCATGAAAAACCAGAAGATGATTTATTTGTAAACTCGTAGTGTCGTTACCCATGCAATCTAACATTTCTGGGAAATGATACTTTAAGGCACCACCCAATAATAAGGAAAAATAAACCCAGACCATCAATTCGGATTCCACAACAAGTACAGATCAATTGAGCAAGTAAACAAACGCTTCAACCAGATTAACCTGAATTTAAATGATAACCCGTACAGATCTGTCACAGCAGATTATAGGTCAAACTAAAGAAGCTTCTTCGCCAACTCCACTACCAACTTCTCAAATGTTATCTGATAGAAATATACGTCTTATGACGCAGGGCAGTGAATAGGTAATTATACATCCACCACACCGACAAGAAAAACCACTGCGATAGGAACATGAGCTGGCAACACTGATGTAGTACTGCCATTTTGAACTGACAATGGATCGGTTACAATGAATATACAAAGCAATCTAAATAATGTTCAATAGATGGCGTAGTGTGTTACTCAATCCAAGGCCAACTGTATCTGCTATCGCTGCGCGATATAAGGCCGTCACATAACTTAGATTTACATTGATGAATTTGATTCTGGTAATCCCAAAATATTGATCCTTATGTAACGCCATCTAGTAGTACTCAAAAGAAATAATTTCCGAATTTTTATTGAAATAAACTTTAAAATAACACTGTAAACATAAACTAAATAATCAATATTAATAATTTAAAAATAATGAAGTAGAGAGAAATAAAACTAAAAAAATAAAGTTGTTGGGTAGTTTCAAGAATAACAATTTTACTTACATTTCGAATTTTTTATAACAATTCGAAAGGTAACACTAACTGGGGTTCAATTACGTTGTAAAGTGTTTGTTTCGATTTTGTATATGACTTCTTGGATTTTAAATATTTAAATGTTTAATGTTGCAGTACTAACGCAATCGACGCTTCCAACTGTATGGGAAGATTTTGAAGCTTTACTATTCCACATCGCAATATTTGCCTCACAAAATATCTGCCACCCTCTGGCATCGGTAGTGTCATTTGCATCTCCTTTAAGGTTAAAATGTGAAAATATTTCTTCTACAAAATCGCAAATAAATAATCTTGTTAAGACAAAATAACTTCGTTGTACACTATTGTCCAGTATACTCAAATATTGGGATAAACTGATATACATGCATGTAGGTAAACTTATTAAAAAAAATAAAAGAATATTTCCAAATAACACTGGTTAAAAAGGTAATACTCACTAAAACTAGTTTTTTCTATGTATTTTCGTACATATTTGATGTATTTTTTTTCCATTTTGGCACTATTACAATTTGTTAATTTAGTTCGTTACAGTGACGCACTTTTTGGTGCCTATACCAAATCTGTTAGTATTTCTACGCACATATTTCAAGACAAAACAAAATTTGCTTTATAACACGAATCAGTTTCGTGTTGGCATTTCTCAACCTTACGATGATAACAAGGTGCATTATTGGTAATAATTAGAGCATTTTAATAACTACTATAGCCTCTTTATTTATCCATCACAGGTGCATGTCTAATTAGAGAACAAAAATTGAGAGCGTTGAAATATTAAACCCACTTGTATTCTTTCTAAAATTGTGCTAATTCAGCCCTCATTACCTTAGAGTTTACATATCTAGACTTATTGTTTTATATTAGTAACCAAGTAATGTCGAACATAGCTGATTCATTTCAGCCACTCAATTTTTACATTAGAATTTTATAGATCTACAAATATTAAGATATAAATTTAACCTAAAAATGCAAACAATTATAACTATTTACCAATCATTTTCCGTATACTACATTTCGAATAAACAATTCTCATTTTCGACAAACCTTGCGAATTACTTGCCTTTTTGGCGCAGACTATTTTGGTAAGAACTAAATGACCCCAGAACAGCTACATTTTTCCGTGAGAAAAGTAGATATAGTTTTCTATTGGTACTCGACGTAAACTTCCAAAATATCTTATTGTAAACATGTAGCACACATTAAATGAAATGACTGATTGTGTGTAGTATTAGAATAATTTAAGGAGAAAAGAATATGGAATAGACAAAATAAATGTCAAATCAGTCAAATATCAATAATAGTAGGTTTCATATAATCCATTCGTAATGCAAATTTTAAGCACGTGATTTTAAAAATGCTCATCGATTACCAAGTAGTTTATAATGCTTTGGATAGATGGCGCCATTTAAGGACAGATACTTTGAGGTTATTAGAAACAGAAAAATCTCATTATGTGACGGCCTTATATCGCAATAGGAGATAGAGTTGGCCTTGCACAATCAGTGATGTGCGCAGGCTGATATGCCTGTTGCCAACCAACTTTAGAGGAACCAGATAAGTTGAGATTCTAAGATATTATCTACCTAATTAAACAATCTATGATGTAGATGTATTTATAAAAAAAATCACTTACTAGAGCGACATTCTACGTCATATTGTCCATTAACCAACTTGAAGATCTTTCGAGCAGTTATAAAAATAAAAAATATGTATATAGGTTTTTTAAGGGTGTTGTACTATGTATAGTTTCTAGGAAATAGCCGGTGGCAATTCTTATTTTGCTACCCGGTACAATCTGATAATAGAACTAACTATCGGCATTTTATGTTGCAACAAAATTTTATATTATACCTTAGTCTTTGAATATCATTGGTACTCTTATAGAAAGCATCACTTTACGGCAAGCATCATGAACTTACTTAACAGGCTCTTTAAAAATAATAATAATTTGTATTGTGTTTCCAATCCAGCATTCCTTCTAGTTCCTGTATTCTGTATAATTATAATTCAAACATAAATTTTGATTTTTATTTATTAATATAGCCTTGTTAATACCAGATATGTATAGCTGAAGCCAATCTTCGATCAGGTTAACATTACAAACAACTGTATTAAATAAAATCTGACGTCATTTTCTTTTATTGACGCATGTCAGTTGATAAAATATTGGAACTATGTGTATACTATGGAACATCACCTTCTTGAAAATTAAAGCAATATTGATATGAACTAGTCATTAATTGATTTAATCATTTCACATAACTCTGGTTTTTACAAATTCTTAAAAGTGTCCAATACATAATGTATAATTTATGTAGCAGTAATTAAATTCTCTAACGGAACTATAATATAAGCAATTAAATTTAGAAATAATAACCCAGTTAAGTAAAACTACGATTTTAAGTCTGTACATTTTGCATATTTCACACAATCTCTGTGTCGAAGCGGTTCTTAATTGAAAGCTATTAATGAAGTACGTAATGCGATTGAACACGGTATAATTACAGCACAACTTCTACTATATTTTTATTAAAAAAGCTTGTGACATTTTACTCTCTCTGCGTAGCATTAAGGTTTTCCCATAGAGTGGCGCGACAATCGAATTTACGTGATTGTTTCGCTTTCTTAGAAATTGCGGTAATTACCAGGATTGAAAGCGATTAATTTAAAATTAAACCATAGCATATTTATTTGTTTATGCCAGGATATAAATTAATGGCTCTAATTAACTGTACTCATTAATTATTTCCGATGTCCATTGTGTCATGCATAAGGAAATCATTCTGTAGCTTAATTTTATATGCACATCCATTGTTCGATACTTAGGCAGCTGCGAAACATTGTTGCTTATTAGATAACAAAATTAATTATATATTGTGAGAGAAATTAATCACTTGATTGAAAATTGTTTGAACGTGCGGTATTACATTGTGCTACAAACGATTTATTCTACCATCCATGTATTAATTAAACGAGTACAAGGTACAAGTAGGTGTGAGCCAAGGGAGGCCTGTACCTTACTAACATATTATTAAAAATGCTTAAACAAAAATAAATGCTATTATTATCCCGATTAGAATTTTTATTATACACCTGATACCTTAGAGTAAGTGAGATATATAAACCTTGCATAAAGTCAGTTTAGGTATGTTAAAAATATTGCATAATTTACGGGTTGCATATCGTTAAGTGTGCTCATGTTGTATGGTAATAATCTTCATTAAATTTTATAAATTCATATATTTATTTTCTAAAATTGTTTTTAAGTTAAACTTACCACAGACTCTACAAAAACAACTTATATTTTCTCTTATGAAGAAATGCTTTACCTACACCTTTTAGTGGCCTATAATCAATAAATACTATTTTATTAATCTTTTTGACAGACGAACGCTAAATTATTGTTAATTTTCAATACATAATCGAAATAAAAATTAGTTGTATTTCAAAGAATGTGTGAATTATTCAACAAAAACTTATCTACAATATTCATAGTGTACATAGGTAGCCAATATAATAATTAGGAATGTGTATATGTAAGCAATCACCTTTGCAAATTGTGTGAGCAGCTTCAACAGATGCGAATTTATATACTTATTACGCATTTTTAAAGGAAGTTATTTGAAATTATTTACTCAAGCTATGTCAATGTAACACTATTGATTTGCTTCTCATATTAATATTGCTTAAAATATACCTATAAAGAAAATGAGATGTGGGCGTCGACACCACACGACTTTCTTATTTCTTTCTTCCGGCCATTATTTTGAAAATGTTTTTATACAAACATTACTCCAACTCCAACTCAATTCATATCAAATACTTATACAAAAATTGAAGGATACGTGTCTAGAGGTACAGCTTGTTCCGGGATTGTCCCATATTTCAATGATCGTTCACAAACAGCTACTTCAGTTATATCTATACCAGAGCATGGTCTAACCCTAACATAATTATATATGCGGTTCTTCAAGGCAGTATCTTTGGTCCTCTCCTATTTATATTACATTTTCGGTTTACATAAATGCTTGTCATAATAGTGAAATGTTAAAGGCTAATATTTCTAGTATGTATTCGTTTTGCACTAAATATACTTAGTTTTAGACTTTGTGTTTCTAGAATTCGTTGTTAACTGGGACAGTTCCTGCCAAATGCTGTATGGTTATCATCCAAATCAAGTTTTAATTTTACTACCATCCTCATATAACATACGCACTTCTCGTTCCCACCAACACCATTAACACAATCAATTGTACAGAGTTCACCTGCACACTTGCCGTATGCTTTAGTAACTGTGCATTCCCTCGCAAAATGATATATATAAATAATAATATATAACCTGCACAGTTATAACAACTTATTGTATTTATGTATTCATATATATCGCATTTCTTCCATCCAACATTTTTTCTTTCTGTATAATTTTTCCAAATATATCCAATTTTACATCAATTATTATGTTTCGATAGTTCATTTTGTGTTTGCTGAGATACTCCCTATTTATCTTTACGTTTATATCACTATCTAGTATTTCTAAGTCATTCTGATGAACAATTGCGCACATAATAACCTCTCGCTGCTCTTTTTTTTCCCCAGGCCTGTCCGACTAACGTCACCACTTTGTACCGCAGCCAATAATGCTTATTGTGCTCAACCTGTGTTATCTATGTTATCCTGTACAAGTCTGTACAGATCCTTCACTTGGTGTTTCTTGAGCATCTCTGGATCTACGTTCGGTTGCCCAAAGATGCTTTGCCTCTTGTGATCCAGTGCCTCAAAGTTTACCAGGATATGCCCGACTGTTTCTGGTTCCTTATTGCGGAGTCTACAACTAAGGTCTCCATTATACAGGTCTATCCTGTTGAGATGCACTTTAACAGGTGCATGACCAGTCAAAAGACCCGTTATTGTTCGCAGCCGTTCCCTGCTCATGTGTAGTAGTTCTGCGCCTCTTTTGTTGCATGGTTGGCCAATAAATTCCTTGCCATGATTTTGTCCTGGAATTGTTGCGTGTTTTTCAAAGACCCAGTCTTTAACGTGGCTTCGGGTCATACTTTTGGGTACCCCCAGAGCCGGTTCTTTCAACTTAGGATCTCACATATCTAATAGTTATTTCTCGATTCGTTTTCACTTGATTTTTTAATTTTGTTTTGGAAATAGTATCACTGCAACTAATCAAAATACCACCTTAGCTTATATTTTGTTTCTAAACTTACAGACAATTTAGTAGGGTCAAGTTTATTTTTCAATTCTGTTTTTGTTTCCTGACTTTTTTGTATTTTATTTTATGGTTTTATAATAATTTTATCATTTTTTCTTATATTATCACTGTATGATGTCCCCTTTTCCGCGCTATTTCCAGCGATCTAAATAGACTATAAATTTCATGAATCAATGTGTTTTAAGCCGAGGCATTCATTAAGTTTTTATTTCATTCATTTTTTGACAAACTTTCAGTTAACGACAAATATCGCACACATATGTAATTATATCGGTTTCACTTAATTTTTTAGCTGTTTCGTCGCTTACTATCGCGCATTTACCATGTTTCTCTTCCTCACATATGAAATATTTTACCGTTCTTTCCGTCCTCCTAAATTCCACTTGGCACAATTAACACTTATTGGATGACATGATTTTTCTTATTTTATACAGGCTGTCCCAAAAACATACCGACAAACTTTAAGCGGCGGTTGGGGCATCAAAACAAACATTTTTTGCTTAATAAACATATGTCCGCAAATGAGCCGTTTGTCTTGTAGAGCAATAAAATGTTTTAAATCAAATTCAAATAACTAAAGTAATTCTTGATTTAGTTGGATGCCACTGTCTTTCGTTAAACAACTGCACACCATATAGGAACCTCCAAGTCGACGGTACACTGTACCATTAATGACCAGCTTCTCTATCCTTACCATTTACAACGCGTACAAGCTTTAAATCCCGAAGATTATCCGCATTGATTGGGTTTTGCCAACGGTTTTTGGGTCACAACGATCCTGATTTCGGGACAGTAATATTTTCCGATGGGGCATGTTTCACACGCGATGGTTTTTTTAATAGTAGAAACAGTCACATTTGGCATGATGAAAATCCTCATGCTGTGGTCTCTGGAAGACACCAGCAACAATTTAGTGTTAATATGGGGGCTGGTATTGTTGGAGACAATCTAATAGTTCACTTGATGCCTGCTCGTTTGAACGTAAATATTTATCAGAATGATCTGCAAAATGCGTTACCTCAATTGTTGGAAAATGTTCCTTTAAACATTAGAAATAAGTGGTTTTAACATGATGAGGTACCTCGACATTTTAGTGCGCCAGTATCTGGACCAGCAATGTCTCCGGAAATGGATTGAAGGAGGAGGTCCCGTGGACTGGCCCGCGCGTTCTATTGATCTCAACCCCTGGATTTTTTTCCTTTGAAGCTAATGGCCGACATTTTGCTACAATTTTTGTAAACCATCATTTATTTGTCAATCAAACAAAGGCTAACATGAACAAAAACTGATTTATTAATGTCCTCCTAAACTTTGTTTTGTGAAATAATACTAAAACAATTTTTCCTATTTTATGTTAATATGGCTCATGTGCGGACATATGTTTATTAAACAAACAATTTTGATGTCCCTAACCGCCCCTTAAAGTTTGCCGGTATGTGTTTGGTACACCTGTATATGTTGACGCAAATGATTAATCATTAATTTTGTCCATCCATGAAATTTACTAATATTTTCATCATCACAATTTCATGTTCAACAACGTACAATATTTTACTTTTCGACACAGCACTTTTATAGAGCCGATAGAAATACGTCCTCACTATACAAATTCTAAACTACTCTCTTTTAATTTCGACCGTGCAATCTGTCCCCTACAGTTCTGGATGAATGCTGTCGAACACTGCATACAGACAAATCATTTACAAATTAACCACGACAAAGCGAATCTGAAAGTTCTTCTTTTTTGATGAATCAGTCAGTGACTTTTGTATTTTTGCATATTCGTCGCTCTATAACAGATCGAGAAGAAATTAAACTCCTTATGCAGTTAAAAGATGATTCCCATCGGGTGACAACTGGCATCACTAATGCACAACCAGTCTTTTTCATCATTTTTTATTTTGTCAGACACAAAATAATAATATAACCTCAATTTGTATCTTTCACTTCGATATTTCGTTGGCAAACGTTTCAGTGAAACCATCAGTGAAATGTGAAAATTTCACTTCGAGTGAAACTTTCTGTGTCCCAACACTGATTTTATTTTATTGTTATATTGATACCTTGTATTCATTTTGTCCTGATTTTTGCCTTTGTAACTTTTACAAGGTGTAATAAGAATTTATTATTATTAATATTATTATTGCTGTATCAGAGTAACCATTGCTTTTCTATTAAGAATGTATATTCTAGACATACTAACCAATACCTTAAACATGCTGAATGTTCTAAATATGGTTTTACAGGTTTCACGATCTTCTGATATTCTGCAAGATCGAGATGCTTCTGGCGCCTAATGAATTACCTACCCTAGAAAGCAATGTCATATCTTATAGGGAAAAACCCATTTCCTTAGTATACTGGGAGAAAGCGAGATTATGTACCATTATAGGTGGTTCTTGGCTTCCGTGCTAAAAGAAGAACGTTCTCTAAATGCGTAAGTACATGTTTAACATTTGTCTTTTTTATGTTATTGCGGTAATTTAGTAATTTCACAATATTTGATTCTAAAGATGATGATAGACACTTAACATGCAGCATTCCATGGAGCAAATAGCTATTAAACTGAAAATTGGAATGTTCTCTCTTAACAGTTTGGAGAAACTCAAAGTGGAATTGCGAAAAGTTTTATTGTTCAACGATGTAAATTATTCCTATGAAAAATTTACGGAAAAAATCTAAACACAGTTTGCTAATAGACAGTATGAGAACCATGTCTCAACACTGATGGAAGTTGTATGAATATTATCTAAATAATAGAATAGATAAAGAATTGTACCAAGTTTTTTGTCCTAATTTAAAACTTGAAATACAACAATCGACGCGAAAATCATATGAGATATAGATATATATGATAGAAAGAATATCACTATCACTGATAGAAAGAATATATCACTAACCTTTTAGACGGTTCCACTACTTTAAACATAGAACAAATAGTGTAAATAATAACGCTCTATTCCATCAGTATTAGGCAAATTTAGACTAGTAGTCGTAAGTTAAATTTGAATTAACAGGACTACTTGTTTAATAATAAATGAAGATGTTTTTCTTCTAGGAAGAGTTCCTAATTCTGATAATAATTTCATATATTGTTGTTTTTATTTAGTTTCTGAAGCAATGGTTTAGTGTGTGCACTAAAGCAGTCGCAAAATTAAAATTACAATTTTCTGACTACACGAAGTTATAATAAATTCATTTACAGCTAGTGTATTTATGAGTGTCTGAGTCAATTGTATATCGTCCGTGTCATAATGCTCTACTGCCTTTACAACAACAACAAAAAAAAGCTGTTGAATTTACTACAGAGCTACTTTACTTTAATTTTATCTTCTAGTAAAATCGGCTGAGCGCTCGTAGTGGATCGCGGAGTGTTTTCTCTTTATAATATTCGAATCTCCATATCGGCAGATTCTATAAAAACATGCTCATTAAAAAATCGGTAGCCTATTTGTCCTCTTAACTTTTGAGCACTTCATCCAATACTTCGTACTTTTAGGGCCGGTTCTACAACTCGTAGATAAAGCTAGTATAATACTATACGGAGTATAAACTTGAAAGTGTCGTTCTACAAACGCTAGATAAGTCTAGTATAGAATAACTTACGGTATAAACTCCGGATACGCTATATCTACATTGTGTAGAAGATAAATATTGGAATATCTCTATTCTGTTTCGTGATTGGTTGGTTAAAATTAGTTTTGAAAGGCGGGATAACTTCGTTTTTATGTTTAGTTAGGTTATTTTATTTGTTATATTAGAGAGATCGATGGTAATTATAATAGCAACTGCTGTTTTACATAATATATGTGTAAACGAAGGTGATGGTGAACCCAATAATGATTTAATGGTGGAAGTGGAAAACTTCGATATTATTAATAATAACAATAAAGACAATTATATAGTAAACAATGCTACAAGAGTATCACTTATAAACAACCATTTTTCTAATTTATTATGAAAGTATGTTTATGGAACAAATAGATATATTAATCAACTCACTTTGTTTTATTTATATTTCATTAAAATTTATTCTTTCAAAATTACATTTCTATATCAATTGTGGTTATTTTAATCTCCTACAAGTGAATTATAATTAAGCATTGATACTCAGAATATATGTCAGGAATTTATTTTTGGTCACAGTGTTTTAATATGTTAAATAAATATCAGGTAATGTACGAGTATGTAAGTCGAAAGGGTATTTCAATATATTATGCAAGTATGTTCTTTTAAGCAAATCCCTTTTTTAATCTGAAATTTAGTTTATAACAATATATTAATTGCATGTATTTTTTTTAAATTGTAATATGCATACCTATCACATTTTTATATTGTTTCACCAACCCAACTATAAAAAAATAGCATTTCTGTTTCAGACACTGTAAAATTAGAACATCTAACTCCCTTTGCCATTTCTTTTTTTAAAATAAGATATCACTACTGTACTGGTTATTTATCACGGTCAAACTGAAGAACCAAAAAAATATTTGTCATCAGTCCCTAGCATCTCGTTGTTTTATTGCAGTTATTTTCTTTTTTATGTAAGGTTTTGAAACATGTGTTGAACAGATAATTTTAAAATTTTAACATCAGTCTCTGCAGGTAGAATCATAAAACACAAATTTACATCTCTTTTTACTTTAAAAGTAGGCATACCTATTTATACACGTAAATTGAAATACTAGAAAAATACCATATATTTTTCATAAAAATGTAGGTAGGTATATAAAAACAAAAATATACATTTCAAAAAAAAGAGTTAATATTACGAAACACTAAAAATCACGCATGTGCATTGCTCATTTTTATTGCCAACTTAATGTGTTCTGTGTTTTATCCAAGAATTACTATGCGGCTGTTCCAAACGATTTGTAGAACGCATACGCCGTTATGCGGAGTATATCTATGGAATAAATTTATTCTACGGATACTTATTCGATTCTCTATTCCTGTATTGTAGAACCGGCCCTAAGTCCTGGTATCCAACTGAATGACTAATTATTTATAAGCTATTAAGAATACATGCGGAATATTTATTGTATTCTAAAAACAAGAATATCCTTGTTTATACAAATTTACATTACAAGGTCATAATGGTTGAAGATTCGCTATAATGTAACATAATAGACTACAAAACATAATATATTATTTAATACCTACTGTTTCTCTTTGATTCTTTAACGTGCATCCAGGACTGCTTCAGATGTTTGGGCGATTAATATAAAACAATACCTACTTCGTTGTTCAAACTTGTTTTTATAATTTATCAAGCAAATATAATTTCCATTTTATATTTTCAGACTCTTAAATCACTGGTTCGAAATTGGTCTAAAATATTGGTAACTGTGAAAATAATATAAGATACGTTTGCAATTCAAACTGTATTTAAATAGCAAGACTCCAATTATATTTCTATCTCTTAACATTAGAAAATGAGATGTTAGGAAATCAGTTTTTTTTAGATATCTCTTACTTTTGCAGTTCACATTACGTACGTCTATATATGTAGAAATTTAGATTTTGAAACATAATGAGGATTATATGCATGATTATGCTTAAAGATACTGATTCAAAACTGATTCTATAGCAAACATAAAGATTATATAAAGTTGCAAATGTACTAATTCTTATCAAATTCACTGCAGATTATCAATTATAACTCTTCTTTATAAATTGTATTATTATCAAACTAGAAAGTCATAGTATTATAGCTAACATTAAATGACTCAAGAAAATATAACTCTCTTGTTTTGCATAAATTCTAGACCTTAGTCAATAATAAATATTTATTTATTTGATTAAACAATTTTATTAGATTAAAGAGCGTACAGACGTTTTGAAATATATAATACTTTCAGATAATTATAACAAAGAAATCTGGTAACTTTATAATTGTATTCTAATGATATTCAGGGGAAGTAAACGGCGTGGGTAGTGATTTGTTTTCAAACACAACAGTAAGAAAGTAAAGCTTAAACCAAGGAAACAGAAATGCAAATAAAAGGAACCCAGGAATATTTTTGAATAATTTTATTTTCGTATCTCATTTACAATAAAAACTTAAAAATATACTATACATAAAAATATATACAACAAATATGTACATATACAGTGTTTTGCTTTTTTTTTATATCAATCCGACGAGAATACGAAAGAATTTTATTACTTGATAAGAGGATAATAAAAAGTGGTCATGATCGCAGCTTTCAACATTCTAATTTTCACAAATTAACGATTGAAAATTCGATAACAATATACAAAAAAGGAAAACTTAATAACACAATAATTTTAATCGTTTTTTTTCTCACATTTTTCACATATTTACAGTTATAAAGAACAAACTTGAACTTGATTGTGATTCATTTTCGTTAATCGTATCCTTAATTATTATTTCATTTCATTTAATTGTAAATAATTCGTCCCGATACGAGGATAAATCCTTATTTAAATCAATCACAAAACGGTTGTTTTACACCATCTGGACACCTCTGCATAACGATTGCGTTTTTTTTTGATTTAGTTTTTTCACACCTTAGCGTTCCGTTCCGTCAACGAGTTTGGTATTTAAATATTCGAGAATTCTGAAAAATAAAAAGAAAAGTATAAACAATGATAGTTTTTCTAATGTATATGTTTATATAATTAACATGCAAATTTGGACAGCATTTAGACATGGAACAACGCAATTTATGAAGAAAAGTGCTTTACAATACCAGTTAAATGTCTAATATTCACATGATAAAACATACCAGCTTATTTCTATTTAAATTTTGTTTTGTTTTTTGTTCTCTTGTTTTGATATGCAATAATTACTTTTCAACTGGCAAAGGTACCTTAATAAGTTAGCAATGAGATAATTGCTGTTAAAGAGTGTTTAAAGTTTTATGCGTCTTCTTTTTTATGGGTGTGTATTTATAAAAGGTTTGTTCAGTGGTTCGAGTTCTGAACGGTTTTAGAACTAGTGCGCATGTCATTTGAAGAAAAGGCTGTTCGGACCATGCAGTTCTGGAACTACAAATTCTGAGAACTACTAGTTCAAGGTTCGGTCCTTCAGAACTCGTAATTCAAGAACCGTCCAGAACAGTTCTGGATGGTGGGCTAGTATTTAAAATTCTGATAAATCCGGAGCATGAGTAATTGTCTGAACTTCAGAGTTTGGAGTTGTTGTAGGTTGGTTCTTAAGTTGTCCTTCAAGTACCTGTTTGTTTTTGTTTTTTATTTTAGTTTGTGATATTATTAAAGTATTGGTGTGATTCGGTTCATCAAACATACTTTTAATTTTTTTACACTTGCTTTTATTCACACTCATTATATCAATTTTGTAATAGTCAAAACAAACAGCTATAAGTATGTGATTAAACATTCAAATTTCTTCAAATGTGGTTTATTGTTTTAGAAATTACTTCAGTTACTACCATGTTCTTGAGTCTAGCAAGTGATTCTTTCTCTAAGAATAAAGTGCATATAATGGTATAATTATAGAAACTTGCGAACATGTGAAAAGTTAATTTATAATTATCATATATTCGTAGACAAAGTGACATATTTGTTAAACTTAGGCAATCTGGTATTTAATATTATGTAAACTAAACTAATTTTTGATTCGATGTGTCCCTCTTTAGATTTAAGAAAAATAAAGGAATCCTGTAATATCAATATATTAGATATCCGAACAATCTATTATATGTATGTATTTGTACTAGCATGTCACGTCATGAAAATTATAATAAATTGCAAGTTAATGTGGCTCCCAGACTTGTATGACAGAAAACACTGAGAGTCTGATTGATGAAGTACCAAATCATATAGGTATCACAAGTCAAATTACCAAAGTCTTCAATTTTTAATACACTTCAAAAGGGATTAAAAAAGTGTCCTGCTTCACAGATTAAAAATAATCTTAAAAATATATCTTGGGCAAGGAGCTTTTTAGTTGATATTAGTTGATATATCGAAGGAAATCTCCTTTCTTGTGAGTAATTTTATGTTTTTGTTCTTTTTTGTCTGACGAAAATTATGAATCGGCCTTAGAGGACGCAGATATTCTAATCCTAATCACGGCATTTGAAAAAACATCAATTCATGAAATCCATTGAAATAGTCGGCGAAAGCATCGATATTCTGGTTCTACTCAGTGAACTCGCGCAATACAAAACAAACGTATACTTTAGAAAACTGGCAAATGGAAATACACCAGCAACACTGTGCGTCAAGCATAAAACATAATCCGTTCTCGACAATACACTATTTCTGCTTCTAGTGGCTGTGATGCGTCATCTATTTTTTCAATATTGGCAAATCGAAATGTAGCACACAGAATTATTATCATCGGTGGAATTATTTAACAAACTCAATCCAGAGGTTTTGAAGTCCCTAGAAGAGTGATTCTTCATCGCGGTATATGGTGGTAAGCAGCACGAAAGATCAATCATTGCGCTAGGATTCCATCGATTTGCAAAATCGGTCACTAAGGATAGGTTCAACCTCTCAGTATTACCACCAATGAAAAGCGCAACACTAGAACTTATCTTCCGAACATATCACCAAGTGCAAAGTTAGCTGGGATTTTACAAGGATCCGAATCAATGGGACTGGCGAAGAAGAAACCATGAATTGGAACAGGTTATAAACATTGCTGAACCCATGCCACCCAAGCTTTTAAAGCTTGTGTCCTACAAATGCTAAGAAAAATGCGAAGCTGCTTATGGGTGCAGAAAAGCAGGTATTGCATGATCCATCATTTGACTTAACTGCTGCGGGCAAACCTGTATCATTGTCGCCAAAGTGGATGTGCGTCTCTACAACAGCGAATTAGACACTGAGGATGATTCGACTATTGAAGAAGACGTTGTAGAATTTCCACACTTCGACTAGTTTTCTAAACAATAAGATTGTCAACCAGAACCATCAAAGAGAATGAAAATGTATGTATTAACATATTCTACAGTTTGATAATAAACACTGTTTGGATATGTATCACGAAAATGATAAACCGACAAAATACCAGTTTAAGTGTCTCAATTCTTGTATATTTCCTTAGATACCTCAACAATCAATAGTATGTATAACGCTCATTGTAGAGCACCGAAAAAAGGAATAAAAGTGACGAAACAACAATTTCGTATTATGATGGAGCAACTAGTTATATTAAAAAAAAGAATTTACCGCTTTTTTCAAGATAGCGTAAAATGGACATACAAAACCCTGGATTTGCCGGTTTACTTTCTTATTTTTGGACAGAAAGGCTAGACTAACTATAAAAGCCTTTTTCTACTCCCATACTTTAGCTGTATTATAGATATGCTGAACTGTACTTTAATGATGTCCATTACGATACAGATTTTCATTATGACACAAGTTTATATCCAATAGGAATACAGATTTTTCATTACGATACAAGTTTATATCCAATAGGAATGCGACATTCCAATATTCAAACAATATTCAATATGGCGACTGCATATCTGACATATATACAAATTAATTAATGTGACAGTTCGCTGCAATTTACAAGTAAGTAGTTAAAATTTGTGCTTTTTTGAAAATATAAACGGTAAAAATGAGGGATAATGACAGTGAAATGTAAAATTTGACTCCAGCAGAAATTATGGAACAAGCCTTAGTAGCCACGAACAATTTATTACCAGCTAAATTCGCAAAAACGAACGGAAAACTTTACGCTCAATTTATAAAATGGAATGTTCAAAAAATAATGTTTTATTATGTGGTCGTAGAAAAAATAGTGTATGCAACTCGCATTTAATGGCTATCAAGACACTCGTATTCATTACAATACTCGCCTTCGGCTCGTATTGTAATTTTCATTCTCGTGTCTTAATAGCTATCATTAAATGCTCATTGCATAATATGCTATTATGATGTAGCCTGTAGCTTCAGGCCTATTACAATACTAGCAAAAGTAAGTTGGTTAATAATTTAAAGCAATTAAAATCTAAAATATTTTGAAATTATGATCTTTCCATTGCATACATCGTTCTAATACATAATAACGATAAAAAATCTATAAATATAGAAGCCTGTACATATACCTATACCGCAGTCTATAATAATACACTAAATTCGTAAGTACTAAAAGGCATTTTGTCCTGTATTTTCGATATATTTTTGTAGACAAGGAGTCACCAATTGTTCAGAAAATTAATGAAAAATGGGGCAAAAAAAGAAAACAATTACGGATTAAGGTAAAAGTGGAATGGAGGGTGGGGTTTGCGTGTTCATGTATGGAATGGAGTTTCGTGTGTGTGCGCCAGTTGCGATATTAACAAATCGTGTAAGCTTTGCTAAATTTATTATAGCTTTTCCCCACATTTTGTCCTCATTCCCAAGGTCATTATATTGGTCGTTAATGTATTGGTCTCTTGACCAGCGCAGGAAATAATGAGATATTCACGTGTTTGAAGTCAATTAGAGTGCCCAATACAACACATGTCAAACATAATCTCCTTGAAAAATATTCAATCTTTTCCCCTAATTCTTATAGAGTTTCAATAACTGTCGTGAAAAAGAACTATTAGAACTTTACTTTTACTGCTCGCAAATTGCTATCGCATTCTTACGCGTTTTCTGAACAAATACAAAGTATAGTGTTATAATGTATATTTGTTAAAAGGAAAGATACGACGGCGTATTTTATATACATATTTTAAATACATTATTGCAATAGTTTCGTCAGACGGTGGCTGTATGAAGCCCTAAGCAAAAAAGTGTTGTACCACTACAATTATTTTATATCGTAAAATACTTTTAGCTGCAACACATTTGGGAGATGTGCCTTAAATTTATTGTCCAGGCAGCATTAATAATAATAAAAAAAATATTAGATAATGAAAGACTATTCCACAGAGGCTAGAGTATTCAGTTTTTATCGTACACAAGTATACGAAAGTGCGGTTGACTTTTGTGCTTAGCTTATAAAGCAATTTGAAGCAAATCAACATTTTTGATCAAAAAACCATCTTCTGACTATGACTAAGTGAATATGTTAATAAACAAAGCAGTCTCTTTTAGTGTGAAGACAATCCAGAAACAGGCAAGCGATACCCATAGATCTTATATGAATTTAATTTGGAAGGCAAAAAGATGCTGCCACATGTCACATTGCTAATGCAACTATCGATTTATTTAATGAACATTTTGGTGAAACGATATGCAAATCATAGTTGGCATCCAAGAAGTTAAGCCTTAACTCCTTTACATTACTTTTTGCGGTGTTATTTGAAATCTAAGGTTTAAGACAAATATGAGGTAGGCGCCATAAATTCTCGGCCTGACAGGCTTATACAGGTTCAAACGTGTTCAAACTCCGTCATGACGGTTTGAAGCCTAGTAGTTTTTAGTAACCAGCGAACCAACGTGACTAGCGCACGAAAATGTTTAATTGAGTACAGCGCGGTCATTAAATTTTTAACAAAACAAGGGCATACACCTTATAACATTAAACAACGTTTACGGTGATTTATCTCCTTCGTATTCAACTGTAAACAAGTGGGCAAAATATTTCCGTTTGGGACAAGAAACCCTGGAAGATGCTGATCGGTCGGGTCAACCAATTGAAGTGATAACGCCTCAACAAATTTCAATTATTGAACATTTAGTGTTAGAAGATCGCCGTTTAAAAGTGAAGGAATTAGAAGTGACAACAAACATTTCCGAAACAAGTGTTCGCCGAAGTCTCCATGCCCATTTGGGTATGAATAAAATTAGTGCTAGATATGTACCGCGACTTCTTTCTGCTCTCCAACGTGGATGTCGAGACGAATGTACGCAGTCGTCTTTAAACATGTGTGGAGACGACCCAAAACTGACTTTGGAGTCCATTGTCACAGGGGATGAAACAATGGTTCTGTTTTACGATCCTGTATCGAAAAGGGAGTTCATGGAATGGTGGCGATCTGATTAACCTCGTCCCAGAAAGGCGAAAGTCATTCATTCAACGAAAAAGCTGATGGCCACAATATTATGGGAATGTGACGGCATATTGCTAATTGACTTTAAAGGGCGCAATACAAGTGTGAACGGCACATATTATGCGTCTTTATTGCATAAATTAAGGGACAATATTCGTGCAAAACCTCGTGGAAGATTGACAAAAGGCGTGCGATTATTGCACGACAATGCTCCCATCCATAGCCGCCATTTTACAAGCTGCCATCCGCGAATGAGGCTTTCAAAAATTGGAACATCCACCCTATAGTCCGGATATGGCTCCTTGTGATTTTTGTTTGTTTTCTAACATGCATGTTGTTACTAGCATTACCCATTGGCACTAATTTCATGTGCTGTCGGCAGACTAGTAAAAAAATCGATTCTTCTAGAAATATTGATAATCAGATATATCCCAACGATACTATTCTCATACTAGGTGGAAAAAAATACGATTATCGGTAAAAATAAATGACAATATATAAACGCTGATATGGCAGGTATTCAGTGAGTAAAATGTATGTATTTAAAATACATACAGGGTTAGTAAAAAGTCCCGGAACGGTCGAATAAGTTTGTTATTTGAAAATTATGATTTCTGAAATTTGGTATGGGGGTATAGTTAATATAAATGCATTTTATGCAATACAGTTAATATTTTTTTCACTTCCGGTTTAATCCGCAATACGTCCAACTTTTTTTTTTTAAATGTAACGCCCAGATTTTTTTAACACTTTTGAATGCAAAATAAAAAACTACGTTCAGGAAGTATTAAGATGTTTATTTTTATTCACAAGAAAACAGTTAAAAAATTAAAAAAGTGTCCTAATACAGAAAAATCAAGATACCTGTCTATTCAGGTTGCGATTACAATAATTGTTCAAAATGCTCTCCATTTACAATTTGACAAAAATGTAAACGGTCAGTAAAATTTCTTATTGAATTTTGTATTTGTTCTGGAGTGATGCGATTGGCTTCTTGAACTATTCTCTCTTCCAATTGTTGAAGATTATGGGGACGATTTTTGTACACTTGACATTTCAAGTGACCCCAAAAGAAAAAATCTAATGGCGAGAGATCTGGCGAACGTGCTGGCCATTCGATTGCTCCTCTACGTCCGATCCAACGTCCCGGAAAATTTTCATTCAAATTATCGCGGACATTATGGGCAAAATGGGGGGGAGCTCCATCTAGTTGAAACCAAAAATGTGCATTAGGGTGATCACCTATGTTTGCATTTGGAAAGAGGGCCGCAAGTGCTGGAAAAACCTCATTTCGCAATAAATTTAAGTAGACGTTGCCAGTTAAATTTCCTCTTATAAAAAATGGTCCTATGATGTTGTTTCCAACAAGACCAGCCCAGACATTCACCTTTTGAGGACGCTGTGTATGGACTTCTTCAATCCAATGCGGATTTTCAATTGACCAGTAGCAACAATTATGTCTGTTCACAGTGCCGTTAAGACAAAACGTTGCCTCATCTGAAAAAATGATGTGATCTAAAACATTAGGCTGCTGCTCGATCAATTCCGTCATTGTTTCGCAAAATTGTAGTCTACGATCTGGATCATCTTCAGTTAACTCATGGACGGGATACATTTTATGGGCTTTCATTCTTGCTGATTTAAGAATATTATGAGCAGATTTTTGAGAGATCTCATGAATTTGACCTAATTCTGTTGTGGACACGTGATGATTTTCTTCCACTGTAAGTAACACATTCAAACTAGTTTCTTCATCTGTTGCTGTTAATGGACGTCCCCTTCTAGGTAAATCCTTCACCTGACGAGAGACTTCAAACTTTTGAATTGTTCGGCATACCGTACTTTTAGTAATGTGACGATCCGGATAAACAGTATTAAACAAAATACGAACCTCTTCAAAAGAACGTTGACGATCACCGTACCCACGCATCATTAATATCTCAATTCGTACTGATTCAGTAAGTTTTACTGCCATTTTCAAATGTGTCAATGTCTAAAATAAGTAAATTTATAGCGATGCAAAAGTTAAAACGCTTTTAAAATTGCCAAATGTGACGGCAAAAAGAATGCAAACACTAAACAAAAACTTTTTTCAAAGGTACCTTGATTTTTCTGTATTAGGACACTTTTTTAATTTTTTAACTGTTTTCTTGTGAATAAAAATAAACATCTTAATACTACCTGAACGTAGTTTTTTATTTTGCATTCAAAAGTGTTAAAAAAATCTGGGCGTTCCATTTAAAAAAAAAAGCTGGACATATTGCCGATTAAACCGGAAGTGAAAAAAATATTAACTGTATTGCATAAAATGCATTTATATTAACTATACCCCCATACCAAATTTCAGAAATCATAATTTTCAAATAACAAAGTTATTCGACCGTTCCGGGACTTTTTACTAACCCTGTTACATGTTTGTGTGTATATGGATATGTAGAAACAACTCAACCATTTTTAGGAAATTTTTAAATTAAAAATTAATATGAAATAACTTTTTGTTTTTTACGGTTCATAACGGCAGAAAAAATTGAACGCTTTCGTCCACACCAACTCTTAAGCTCAATACCCTAATCGGAGCAGTACTCTTTGACCAACATGCTAAATGCGTTGTTTTACCTGAGGTGTTTTTAATTTATCTGCTTCTGAGAGAGGGCGCAATTAGTAATTCAGCCGATACGCGGTCGAAACACATCGTGCGGTGTATATATATATGTTTTTTTTTGTTTTACTTAATTCTCGCTTCACCGGTTACAAAATTAATTCAGTATAAACGGAAATAGACCGGGGCCGCCTTCATTTACGTCGATTAACGGGTTCGTACCGCCCCGCCCGGGGCGACTGATTCGGCCAACTTTTCAAAACGCAAAATAGACCTGGAGGAATAAGCCGAAGAGTGCGTTTTACTCATATCGAACATATTAACCTATAGTTGCCTGCATTTGTTAGTTTGTTTTCAATTTATGATTAAAATACGTAAACTAAACATTTTGATATATTATTAGATTAACACACAGGTTGGTCCACAAAAAAGAAAATAGAGGGATTATCGAAAATAATTATGAAAAAGCAGGGTAAACTGAAATAAAAACTTCTGAGTAAAGTATTTCAGCCTTAGAATGGATAGAATACCAATGGAGATGAGAACGCTTACAAAGTAAATACTTGGCCTAACTTTTTGACGAAAAAGGAGGTTATAACTTCTGTTAGAAAATTTGGTCACGCTTTATCCAAAAACACTCTAATTAATGTAAATAAACGTAAGAACTTTATTTTAAACATTTAGAAAAATTTCCACTTAACAACCAAATTCTAATAAATATTTAAAACTCAAAATTATAGGTTAGAATAACGTTTTAGTGTGATGTTTCCCATCAAATCATTCCGTTTCGGTTGTTTAATGTAGTTAATTAATTGGGTTGCGAAAGCACAAAACTTCGAGTTCGCATAATTTTGAAACTAATCAGTCTTCCAAATAATAAATTAATTTGAAGATATGCTGTTATAATGTTTAAAGATGTTGATGATCTTCTGTAGGAAGCTGATCTATGAAATATTTTCTTAAATCTGGAACAAAAGAAGATCAAATTTGGAAAAAAATGTTGTTTAGGACGAGTGGGAATGAAAGAAAGGGCCGTGTGAAAGTGGGTAAAAGCTGATATTCACGACAGTGCTGCAATAGCAAAATAAGTTTTGTACGAAAAAATAAGACTAAAGGAAAGATATCCGCCCTGCTAGAATATCTAGAAAAACTCCATAATTGTAAAGTCATTACTGCAGTATTATCAATTCGATGCAACTTTTTATAATACATGCCGGGACATGAAATTGTCTCTATTTATATCTGAAAAACATAAATGTGCACCCGCATTGCATATCGCATAAGTGGCGTGAAATACTAGAAGCCGGAGAAGAGAAAAAAGGCGAGATGGCAAACTATGCTGTTGTATTTACTGTTGACCCATAACCCTTTGCCGTATGTCCGAAGATAAATGTTTCCGCAATCTACGGTAAGGCCACGTTAATTGTATATAATTTTACTATTTATAATAATAACACCTTGCCTATTTATGAAATGAAGTTGAGAGAATTTTGATTGCGAATGAATATTCCCTACTTTCTGGAAATTGAAGTTGGGATCAAATTGAAAATAATTAGTAAATAGATTATAATTTTCACCGATGGGTGTAGTACATGACAACACAGAAACCAAACTTTACTAACGCTTTACTACAGGTTTCATAATCACAAAGTGGAAATCCATACAAAATACCATGAGAAAGGTATTAAAAGAGACCGATTCAACACTACTGAAAAAATTGAAAACGGCACAAATATCAATTTACCAATAGACGACGTCAAAAACTGCAGGAACGTTAGGAAGCATAGTTTCCCATATAAAGTAGAATGTCTAATCGTCTCTTTAAAAATTCTAACTCCTTAAAATGTTATTGTTCCATTTGTCCAGGAGAAACTACGGGAGATGCTACAGTTATCCATATCACATTTTTAAAAGATAAAAATCGAACCGACCAAAAAAATTAGGTATATAAGTAATGGAGTGATTTACCAAGAAGTTTAGAAAACATACTACAAAGGCATCTCCAATCTATATCAAAATAGAAAGAAATAACAAGACAGAAGTACGAACGTTGTGAGGTTCTTCGAGAAATTAATAGATAAAATCACGATTTGAACTTGTTCCATGATTGGCATAGCCTCGGTGAAACACGGATTGTTTTCTAGGTGAAGAGGATTTTGTAAGTTACCTTTTCTATACTTTAAGTGTGAGTTGCTTAGTATCATAATTCATAGTTTACATGACTTATTTTCTACTAAAAATTATATTTATTAAGATATTACTGCATGTTTTGACAGTTTACTTGGGTCACATACTTCAATTCATTGTACACCCGTTTGCCTGTGCCGCTGGTCAAAATTTATGTCTCACATATGATATATTACCATGGCCAACACAATATCCAACCCTGACTACTATCGGGCATGTTTATGTTTCGGTCATTGTTCAAAAAAGAATTACTGACAGCAGAATCGGCAAATATATCCTAATAAAATATAGGCGGCAGAGTTATTCTGTCGATGAGCAATCACTGTAGAGGTTATTAATCAAGGTGGAAGGATTATATTATTTATTATAGATAATTTTTTTTGTTTTTGCAAGAATCTTTTACAGCTAAACATTTCTGGAAATATGTCGCATTGTTATATTTGTTTAAATGTGGGAAATGTTGTCTTATTAGAGAATTTCGTATCATATTGTTAGATATTTTAATGATAACTAATCTTAGATATCACTATTCTTCGATATCTATTTTTGCAAAAAGAACACTTATATTTCAACAAATTAATAACCCTACACCTTTCTTGTGTGTCTATGAAATAATATGTATCACCTAGGTCGACTTAGGTGTTAACTAGGGATGTGCATTTGATCGGCAGTAAGGGGTACAATGCAATATTGGTTTTGGAGAAGGCTTATTTACTTGGTAAGTACCTAGTATCTCTATAATTTTCAAATAATAGTAAATAAATCTTCTACAGTATCAATATTGGAGGGCAATGTACCCCTGACTGCCGATACATAGGGACAACAATTACGGACCGACAGTTTTTGGTTGAAATCCAGTAAATACCTCCCACTCCTATTTACTATATTTCCATCTAACATGATACAAATTTAGTGTTCAACAGACCTATATCATATACGATCTGAGCGTATATGGAGAAGTAAGTGGTGGGAGTTGAAACCTAAAAGCGACGGTCTGTAGTAATAATATATTTAATTAAATAAGAAGCTACTGACCTGTGCTGTACGTGTCGTAGATATTTCAATCGCGACTACGACGTGGCCTTCCGACCTTGCCCTTGCGCACCGTAGGTGTTGCAGAGCTCTTGAGCAATTTGTGCCAGTCCTGTTCGCATACTATACTCCCTGCAAGCATGTAGTAGCGGTCGCCGGGCACCAGATGGGATCCGCACTTGCTGCACGCGAAACATTTCAGGTGGAATACGTGAAGGGGGGCACCGGGTTGCTGGGGTGACGGTCCGCCCGACTTCATGACGAACTCACTTGCCGGAATCGTCTGTCCGCACGCCGAGCACGCTCCCGAATTCCCGAACATCCTGCGGGAACAATTATTACATTGTCTCTATTAGTATCGTTTATCAAAAGTTGTAGTAGAGTGTTAAATAAAGTTAGTAAAATTGCGACAAATCGTTTTGATACTGAAATGATAAATGTAGGGAGACATGCACGAGTTTGCTAGACATACGTGGAAATATGACTACTACGGCTTCAACCTTATAGTAAGAACCGAAAGGTTCATTTTTCCATTTCGGTGCTATAAAGTTCACATTACGAAACCCGTTTTGTTTGTATAAATTCTTACTTTATCGCACGCTAGTTTTATTTTTATTTTATTTTTTTTTGGAACCAAACCATAGTAAATGTCAAATACAAGCGTTTTCATGTAAAAACTATGTTCAGCAGCAACTGCACAAAGAATAAAAATGAGGTGTGGCCACCACACGACTTTCTTATACGTATGAAAGTGTTACTTCCGGTCGGAATTTTGAAATTTCATTTATACAAAAAATATTCCAAATACAACTCTAAATACTTTTGTACTCTTCATAAATATATATAGAATGCATAATCTACGACATATTTGCAAAAAATCGCTATTCGATAAGAAGTGGTACTTCCGGTCTGAATTTTGAAATTTTTTTTATACAAAAGATATTTAAAAGTATGTTCTAAATACTTTTATACTCGTAATGTACCTGCCTAGAAAGCATGACTTGCGAGATATTCGCAAAAAACTGATTTTCGATAAGAGTAAAAGAACTACTTCCGGTAGGAATTTCGAAAAACTTTATTAAAACAATTTTTCTCATATTTAATTTTGAGTACATTTAAATTCTTTATAAATTTGTTTAAACTTAGTAATTGACGAAATATTTGCAAAATTCGATTTTTTCATTGAAGTAAACTACTACTTCCGGTCTGCCGATTTTGCTCAAAATCTAATCAGTTCTCAAGAGGGAGATTATATTCGTAAATACAAAATTTGGAATTGATATCTACAGCGGTTTGACCGCTATCGTGGTCACACACAGACAGACACACACACACACACACACAGACACACAGACACACAGACATTTTTTAAAAACCATTTTTTTGGTATCAGGGGACCTCAAAACGTGGACATCTGCAAAAATCTCGAGGTCGAAAATTTTCATCATCACAATACTTCCTTATACTACGTATAAGAAAGTAAAAAATGAGGTGTGGCCACCACACGACTTTCTTATACGTATGAGCGTTTCAAACTATACAATCTTAAGAATTTTTTATACAAAACTTATTCAAAATCCTATTCTAAGTACTTTTATTCTCTTAATAAATCGCTATAGAATGCATACTTTGCAAGATATTATCAAAAAAGTGCTACTCGCTAAGAGTAAAAGTGCTACTTCCGGTCCGAATTTTGAAATTTCATGTATACAAAAAATATTGCAAATATAACTCTAAATACTTTTGTATTAATAAATATATATGGAATGCATAATTTACGACATATTTGCCAAAAATCGCTATTCGGTTAGAGTAAAAGTGTTACTTCCGGTCCGAATTTTGAAATTTTTTTTATACAAAAGATATTTAAAACTATGTTTTAAACACTTTTATACACGTAACGTACCTGTCTAAAAAGCTTGACTTGCGAAATATTCGCAAAAAACCGATTTTCGATAACAGTAAAAGACCTACTTCCGGTAGGAATTTCGAAAAACTTTTTAAATAAAATTGTTCTCAATTTTAATTTTAAGTACATATGAATTCTTTATAAATTTGTATAAACTTAGTATTTGACGAAATATTGGCAAAATTCGATTTTTTCACTGAAGTAAACTGCTACTTCCGGTCTACCGATTTTGCTGAAAAACTAATCAGATCTCAAGAGGGAGATTATTCACGTAAATACAAAATTTGGAATTGATATCTCCAGCGGTTTGACCGCTATCGTGGTCACAGACAGACAGACAGACAGACACACACACAGACATTTTTTAAAAACCACTTTTTTGGTATCAGGGGACCTCAAAACGTGGACATCTGCAAAAATCTCGAGGTCGAACATTTTCATCATCACAATACTTCCTTATAGTACGTATAAGAAAGTAAAAAGAGATGCTCATATTTAATTTAATTTGATTAACAATATAAATCCTTAAACATAGTTGGAGTGTAAAATGTCTAATATTATTATCGCAATTTACTTCCTAAAACAGCCGATATTAAAATATTTAAAATATTCTAGTTAAAAATCAGCAGCAACTTCAAAAAAAAGTGAAATTTTTCAACAAAATATGTCCCTCATTTTAGGTGAAATAGAAAAAAATGGGTGTGCTTGAGATCACACGGCAGAAGTGAAAACTTCATCAAGGCGAGGCTAATAATACGAAATACAACTTTTTTTTCGTTCTATATTCATTTACATTTCCATTTTCCATTTTCGTTCTATATTACACTAAAAAAATATATATTTATTATTATTGTGTATACATTATTCTAGTACATTTCGCTCGGTCTAATCAAGTTTTCACTTCAAAAATTCATACGTACGCATGTATATATACGAATAGACGATATGATAATTCTCATACGAGTACCAGCGCTGGTCTAATGGTAACTTGTCGGCCTCATACCCGGCGGCTCGGGATCGTATCTGCACGCGGACAAGAAATTTTCAGAAAATAAAAATACAATATTTCGCGTATTTATTCTAAATTTCAATTTAATTGAAATTAAGTACCGCTAGTTAGTGTTATAATACAAAGCCGAGCGTGAAACGGTTGCCGAGCGAGTATAGCAGAGACCGGCAGAGACGTGTTAATTATATTTCTCTCGCTCCCTTAGTCGACT
This sequence comes from Amphimallon solstitiale, assembly GCA_963170755.1. Lineage (NCBI taxonomy): Eukaryota > Metazoa > Arthropoda > Insecta > Coleoptera > Scarabaeidae > Amphimallon > Amphimallon solstitiale. The sequence goes on from OY720679.1 coordinate 118,848,217, forward strand.
CGACTCGAGCCGACATTACCCGAACGAGCGTTACATTCCGAGCGTGACGGCTCAGTCTCGTTCAGTGCCCAACAATCAATGCATCAACGCGCCGATAGAAGTTTTCACTTCAAAAATAGTATAAAGTAGACGTTTCATAAGCATTTTGCACATTTGTCCTTTAGAAAACTCGCTGCGAGCGGCTGGTTTTCTAAACTTGTCTTATGAAACTTGCATTTTAATATCCTAATTTGCTTGGGGTCAAGTATTTTTGAAAGTGAGCATCTAAATGATACGAAACTTTAAAATATCCTGTATAACAGTGCACTAAATAATAGTAAAGTAAATTGAAAGGCTATAGGAGGGTTTTAGCAAAGCAATATGTTATGGGGAACTTTTTCATTCCTAATCATATTCCATTGTCAATGTGGAGAGAGTCTTAGAAATAAAAATTCAGAATACTGTTTTCTGATCAATTATAATTGACTGTATTTATATACCACTTGTCATGTCGTCCTTCGGCTATAAGTATATATCTATCCATATATTCAATTTGACTTATATTCAAGTATGGGATTTTGACTACTCTGAATCTAATTTTTTCAATTCTCATCACGTAATTAAAATTTCAGCACGAGTAATTCTTTCTGTAAATGTCGTCCACATTGAATCCTCCACATCGGTTTCAAAAATTTCGACTTCGGATTCGTGATTAGCAACCTTAAAAACCTCCAAGTTTGGCTCAATTAAAGACTTTTTTTTTAAATTTTGACCATTTTCTCGGGATTTGGCCCCACTGTGTGACGCGAGCGGGCGTCGGAAGATCTTCGGACAATAGTTCACTGAGTGGAAAATACTCCCTCCGATAGCAAAACCAAAATTCAGATAATATATTAAAATAAAAAATATGAAAACTTTGGCTAGAATCAGTAGAGAAACTAGTATATATTTATATCAGAAATGACCGTCTTATACTTAGAGTTAAGAAAAGCCAATAGACACTTGATGGACAAAGCTCATTCTATCTATGTTTTCTTTATAGATTCTAGCAAGTGTTCTTTGATATTTACACTTTTTTGAGAAAAAATGACTTTCAATTTGTAAGGCAGTAAGATAATGTTAGAAAAAACAAATTAACTATGAAGCAAAAACTAATTCCTGAATACAATAAAAACGGAATATTGTACAAAAGCAGACCTTTCGTATATTTCACGTTCATTTTGGCCCAAATTTATGTAATGCCACTAACATTTTAAAGAGTCCAGTTATTCCTAAATATGTGCATCCTGCCAAGTAATTTTGCGTGGCTTAAACTTCCTCAATCTGATATTGTATAAGTAACAACGGTTACTTCTGCTAATAGATATTACGAATTCGAAAGTTTTTATATACGTATATATATACAGCGTGTCCCAGGATTGATGTTACAAGAAGTGTGCGGAACTAAAAATCTTTGAATCTCAATTTTATCTTTTGTAAGTAAGCCCTGCTTGGTTTGAAACTTATTTTTACTATAGTTTCGAGTTTGTGAAATGACGTAGACCTTGACAGTTGAGCAAGATCAACTTCCGTTTCAGGTAGAGGACCTCTCTCGTTCGCAATATGCTAAAATATTACTAAGAAGAATTATTCAGAATGACAAACTATGGCCCTATACAAAATTTCAGGAAAATCTACCTTCTTTGATTAGATAGTTATTTTTTAGAATCACCAAAATAAAATTATATTTATTCACAAATTAAGTGTACAAAATGTAATAATAGTAAGATTGATTGTAGAGTACTACTATTATTACATTTTGTAAACTTAATTTGTGAATAAATATAATTTTATTTTGTTGAATCTAAAAAGTAACGATTTATCAAAGTATGTAGATCTTTCTGAAATTTTGTACAGGGCCATAATTTGACATTCTGAACAACTTTTCTTAGTAATATTTTAGAATACTGTGAACGAGAAAGGTACTTGATCTGAAACGGAAATAGTTCTTGCTCAACTGTCAAGGCCTACGTGATTTCACAAACTCGAAACTATACTAAAAATAAGTTTCAAACCAAGCAGGGCTTACATACAAAAGATCAAATTGAGATTTAAAGATTTTTAGTTCCGCACACCTCTTGTAAACATCAATTCTGGGACACGCTGTATATTCAAAATTTTAATAATTACCTTTTGTTATCACAATATTAATCGTTAAAAGTGTGTATACAACCGATATTATTTCAAAAACATATACCTACTATATCAGACAAAGTAACAAAGCAAGGTGTAAGAAACGATAAAACGGAATTTCATTAATATAAAATCTGATTCCAATAAAAACGTGCGAATATTCGATTCCATTCAGGGAAAATAATAAATAAATAATAAACCCGTAGGTATCGGTGAACGTGACTCTTCGATTACTTATTTACTCTGCGATTAGAATTCTTCTGGTATCTTTGCCTTTAGCTGTTTACTGCTAAATGTGGATGTTAACAGTGTATAATTTTTGTATACGTGATCTCAAGTAACGATGTTGTTCCGCTTCCACTACTATTTCCGCCAATAGAGTGCGCCTGATCATTTAGTAAGTGAAAGGGAGATAAGAAAGAAACGGAAAGTAATCAAGATATTAATCGGAGTTCGTGTTTAGAAACTCTAAAGGCATACAAGAGACCCGCAAAGAATGGATATACGTATGTGTGTAATGAAGGCTGTTTTATAGTGGAACATTTTTTTAAATATTAATTTCTCAGTAAGAAGTTATTTAAATCGGACACATTGTTTGTATCCTATATTGATCTTGTATATACTTCATTGTACTTGGTAATACTGTCAAAACAAATGCAATATCGAAAATAGAATTCAGGTGATCCAAATCATTTCATTTACAAGAAATTAGTGTGTAAATTACCGTAATATAATAAAGTATACGTTTTCGATATTTAATATTATTTTTTCTCTTAAATTCTGTAAACACAGTGAAAGATACAAAAATTAGGAGCATTTCTAAATAGCAGTTATAAGGACAATAAATAGGCAGAGCAATAGGTATGAGATGAAAAACACATAATGAGCTGTGGCCATCACACGACTTTCTTATCCGTATGAGCGTTTCAAATTATAGAATTTTAAGAATGTTTTTATACAAAAATTATTCAAAATCCTATTCTAAGTACTTGTATTCTCTTAATAAATCACTATAGAATGCATACTTTGGAAGATATTTGAATAAAAGTGCTACTCGTTAAGAGTAAAAATGTTACTTCCGATCCAAATTTTAAAATTTCATGTATACAAAAAATATTGCACATCCAGCGCCAAAGACTTTTGTACTCTTGATAAATATATACGGAATGCATAATTTACGACACATGCGTTTGCAAAAAATCGCTATTCGATAAAAGTAAAAGTGTTACTTCCGGTCCGAATTTTGATTTTTTTATATACAAAAGGTAGGTATTGAAAATTATGTTTTAAATACTTTTATACTCGTAATGTACCTAGAAAGCATGACTTGCCAGATATTCACAAGAAAACTGATTTTCGGTAAGAGTAAGACCTATTTCCGGTTGGAATTTCGAAAAACTTTTTTAATACAATTTTTCCCAAATCTGATTTTGAGTACATTTGAATTCTTTATAAATTTGTTTAAACTTAGTAATTAACGAAATAGTGGCAAAATTCGATTTTTTCAGATCTTATGAGTAAGATTATACTTGTAAATACAAAATTTAGAATTCATATCTACAGCCGTTTAACCGTTATCGTGGTCACACAGAAACATTTTTAAAAACCACTTCCTCGGTATCAGGGATATCTGCAAAAATCTCGAGATCAAAAATGTTCGTCATCCAATACTTTCTTATACCTACTACGTATAAGAAAGTAAAAAGTGATGAAAAGTGAAAAAATAATAAACAGTGATCAAATATTACATACAGAACTGCAACTGCTTCCTAAATGTAAAAGCTGTTGGTTTTATTGCTATTTAAAACTTTGCAAGATGAAATACCGTTGCAGCAAAAAGATCTCATTGTTTTTAGTTATTATTACTACCATGGTGTGATCAATTAAATTTATAACTATGAGAAACTACTACTTGGTAGGAACACTGTAAGGAGTGTAAAAGAGTAGAAACTGTAACATTTGCAAAATCTTAAAATGTTTAATTTCAATCAGTTAATTTTCTTAGTGGATATTGTTTGTTTGAAAACGCTAGAAAATGTTTTCAAAAATTATACATGGAAGTATCCAACGCCGCCACGTATTAAAGATTATTTAATTGAATTTTAGGATTTGCTGTTAATTACAATAGCTGCAGCTATTCCATCCCCGTATTGCAAATTTTCAGCAAAAGGGAACCAATACTAGAAAAAGTGGTAAGTGGCAGAAGAAAATGAATAGTTAATGCTTTACAGGATATTCTATCAAGAATATCGCAGTGTAGTCAACAGCTAAATTCCTGATACATTTGTCAAAAGGAACGGATTAATGTGGCCGGTTCTTAAGCTGATAAAATGGATTTGACATTTCTCACTTTCGTAGTTTGATTTAATCTTTTTTTTGGAAAAATAAATAAATAATTGAAGAGAATTAGGTCTACTGAAAATCAAATCTTCGGCTGAGCATTTTTTTAAATAATTTACCACACGATGAGCTTAGAATGATTATTTTCAACGAGATAACACCACATGAATTGTTTCATTAACATATACAAATAATGCACTATAGATTAAATCTACAAAAAACACTGCATATAAAAATAATCCGCGAACAATTGAAGAATTAGAGGAAACATGCAATGCAATTAATTTGTATATTTAGAATATGCTCTTTGAAAGTTGTTTAATTATGAACACAAACATCAAAATTATGTAATTTTGAAACGATTATTACAAGTTCTGTGACAAAACCCACAAGCCTATTCTAGTTAAAGATTCGATAGATCTGACTGTATGTCTGTTCATTATACTTATCATAGCTTTCTTGCAGTAAATACCACATTTGCCTCATAGCTATTATAAAAAGAATGAGGTGTGGCCACCACACGACTTTCTTATACGTATGAAAGTGTTACTTCCGGTCTGAATTTTGAAATTTCATTTATACAAAAAATATTCTAAGTCCAACTCTAAATACTTTTGTACTCTTCATAAATATATATAGAATGCATAATTTACGACATATTTGCAAAAAATCGTTATTAGGTAAGAGTAAAGGTGTTAGTTCCGGTCCGAATTTTAATTTTTTTTATACAAAAGGTATTGAAAATTAAGTTCTAAATACTTTCATACTCGTAACGTACCTGTCTAAAAAACATGACTTGCAAAATATTTGCAAAAAACTGATTTTCGATAATAGTAAAAGACCTACTTCCGGTAGGAATTTTGAAAAACCTTTTTAATAAAATTGTTCACAATTTCAATTTTAAGGACATATGAATTCTTTATAAATTTGTCTAAACTTAGTAGTTGACAAAATATTGGCAAAATTCGATTTTTTCACCGAAGTAAACTACTTCCGGTGTGTCGATTTTGCTAGAAATCTAATCAGTTCTCAAGAGGGATATTATACTACTAAATGCAAAATTTGGAATAGATAGCTATAGCAGTTTAACCGCTATCATGCTCACACACAGACAGACAGACAGACAGACAGGCAGACAGACATTTTTTAAAAACCACTTTTTTGGTATCAGGGGATTTCAAACCGTGGGCATCTGCGAAAATTTCGAGGTCGAAAATTTTCATCATCACAATACTTCCTTATACTACGTATAAGAAAGTAAAACTGAAAAAAAAGAAAGTAAAATAGGTTACACCGTAGGTGTTCAATGGATAACCTACTGCCGAGAAACTCCTTGTAATTGGCGTAAATCTGTTTTAGATGTTAATGTATGGATTTTTATTATTACTGTTAGTTCCTTCTTAGTTCTACTCATTATGATAAAACAATTAATACTAATGACATATACTTAAATAATTATTTACTGAATTGATGTGCTACTATGGAATCGATTTAAAAAAAATGAATTGATAAATACACTCCTAGGTTAAGTATAAACATTGGGATTCAGTATTTTTTACACGAAAATCAAACATTTTAAAGAGACACCAAAATGAGTTGTTTTCTATTGCTAGATCCTATTACCATCACTTATGCTTTTAACCGCGAAACTGACCTGTATTTCAGATGTCGTTTCAAGCATTCAGTAGGTGAAGATCATTCAATTTCGTGGGAGAATTATAGCGTTTCGCCACTATGAACACGCTGTCGCCGCCTCCGTAAGGACCCTATCTAACCCCGCCATCTCTCGGTCTGCCCGTCAAACAGGAATTTGCATTTACCGGATTGTTAATGTAAAGTGGCTGCATTAATCACAAGTGCAGGCCGCAGTGACAGTGCTCGGTACTCAATGTTATTAAAACGCTAGTACACGGCAGCTAATTAATTTTATGCAACGCCACACTTGAACAGGTCTCATAATGAATGCGCCGGCGATGGTTTTACCCTTTTTTCTCCCAACTACAAACCTTTCCCCTCTTATCGCCGCCTAACCCTATATGTACGTATCTTGCATCAGAAGCCTCGCGAATTATAAAAACGTTAAGTATTTGATGTGGTATGTGTGAATTTAGATGCTTTTGTTGTACGTAACAAAGAAATACTGAATTTTTACTTAATAATACATCTAATGCCATCACATTTTTCTATTCGTCTGCACAATAGTAGATAGAGATTTAAATAAATATAATTCAATTTATAACTATTGCGAAAAATAAGTGCTTTCAGATTCACTTGAGTTTACTATGGAATAAAATATGGAGTATGGGCACCAAAATATCTTCTTAAATGTAAATTAATAAGATCGAGACGAGTTTGCAGGGTAACAGAATTTCGTCTGAGACCCATAACTTTCGAGTTGCTTATATTTCTTGCAGGATCAATATATTTACTTCCAAAACTAAATTAGATTTAACAAAATGAAAGTGTCAAGATGACAGTAATTGATGATTTGCAGTGTATTATTGTGCCTGTACTACATAGCTTATATCAACAGAATCAAGAGTATTCAGTGTTAATTCATTCAAATTAGCTACACAAAAAAAAACAAATACACCTATATTGAACGATTACAATTCCTGGGATTTCCTTATTTATTGACCAGTAAGAGAACTGCGTTGATGAAGTATGGCTTTAAATTTTCAAATTTTGTAGTTTTCACCTTCTTTTGAAACAAATTTCCTTTTATCTTTCCATAAAATATCAAACTTTATATTTTTTTATATTATTTATAAAATAACACTTTTAATTATATACTGACTGTTTACTGTTCACGTTGAGAATTCTAAAGAAATCAGTATTAATCTTTCATGTGCACAGGTGTTAATATTGTCTTTTTAACATTAGTAGTTTCATCTACTTGACAATCGAAATCTTAGTATCACAGTATATCGAGGACATATTTATTAAAGATGGATTCCTAGCGGCACACACATGTCACTCCATTTACAATTAACTCAATTTTGTAAAAAAAATAAGTAAACTAATAATAATTCATCGTATTTCATGGCATGCTACACCCTACTAGCACTTTAAGTAGATCCGAATTAACCGCTTTCTGCCATTCATAAGCTTGATCGTTATGTGTATCCGACGACACATGTTTTCACTTGCCACGACAGTAATGCATCGCATTTTGTATCGGAGTTGCATCGATCTCGCAAAAATGAATATTATTTTTCATTTCAGGCCTATGCAGCTTCCATATAGCGCATGACATCCTACGGATATCCTGTATATGGCCAGTCAGTCGATGGATCGCCCGTCCATGCATTGGACGTCCGTGAGATATCCAATATAGTACATCCAGATGTAACACAGAAGTTATTTTGAGGATATCCCACGTATAGACAGATAGTCCCGTCCATGCAATGTATGTCCCTGAGATATTCAATATGTTATCATCCAGATAATAGAACACACAAGGTATTTTGAGGATATCGCACGTGCAGACAGATTGTCCGTCCGTGCATTAGACGTTCGTGACATATCTAATATAGTCCATCCAGACGATATACCATACAAGTTTTTTTGAGGATATCCCACTCATATACTGACAGTTCATCGAAACAATGAGCATGCATGTGATATCCAATACAGTACATGCAGAAGATATACTATTATTAGTAATTTTGAGGATATTTTCAATTCAGGCCTATGCAGCTAGGTGGCCCAGAGTTCTTCATTTGCTTTATTACACCAGAAAAGTGTGATAAATATGAATATTAAGAGTAACAAAAATTTGATTATTTGATGAAACTAGTCCCACCAAACTAATAATACTACTTTGTTGCTGTTCAACTGTTTTCTTTACATGGCTAGTTATAAAAACGGTACATACTGTTTTTCTTAATATAATACAATGATAATTATTTTCTCAATACCGGTTGGTACAACAGTTGAGTAGACAGCAGCAATGGCACAGCCCTTCTGTACCACGACAAGATCTTTATTGCAATTGATAGCTATTTCTGTAGATAAGTATCTTTGGCAATTAGAGAAAACTGTACACCAGGAAAATTTAAAAACAATAAAGTGATTTTACTTGTTTATAAGTATAATAATAAGGATTTGAATGTAAATCGTTAAAGCTCAAAGCACAGTATTCATACTCAAACTCCTGATTTTAGATCAGTTTCACTATTTCACTATAGAGCAAGTAGTACTTTACAGCACATCAATTTTGCGAAAAATCTCGTAAGTTATGAAACCTACACAGATTCATTAAGAAAATAGAGAATTTAAAACCAAATTTTTATTAACCGTTGTATAGAGTAATCTTCAAAGTTCGGAACAGAAGCAACACTCTTGTTGACAAATAGTTTTTACGAATATCTGTAATATCGTCTACGATTAATTTTAAAGAATCTTTGAACGATTTCTTAAAAATATTCCACCGTACATATATAAACACGTTCTCCTCACACCAATATATTTAAATTTAAAAGAACACCAAACCTTCTCATATTATCTTCAAATGCCAGGCATAAACTAAGTGGAGAGGAGAATGCGATCGTAGCTGCCTATATGCCTATATACTGAAATTGAATGGCTTCGGTTTACCGACCAGAAGAGAGGAGGAACACACCGATATCTTTAATCGAATGAACATATATCCGCTCATATCAGATATAATCAGAATCGCTCATATATACGACCTGCCTTTTGAAATAAAAATCGAGGCGGAAGGGCCAGAGGAAGGAGTGAAATGAGCCCGTATAGGTGTGTATGGAATATAGACGCATTAAAGAGGGACAAAATACTGGAGCGGGAATTTCTGATAGTCGATTAGAGGGATATTTATTCCAAGTCAGCTGTCGCACACTGATATTTCGAATTCAGTCAGAAATAGTATCAATTATAAACTGCACGCAGAGCCTTGCGTGGAAAGGGCTACATAACATACGAATGCTATGAAAAATTAGAAAAATTAGTAAGCGAAAAAAACTTCTATCTCACTCTTTGAGACAGGCACGTGCCACACGGCACACTAGAAGCATGAAGCATAAGCGCTAAATTTAAATGTACTTTGAAATTTAAAATACTCTACATGTGACTTAGTTAACATTATAGTATATTATGCAATGAGCATTTAAAGATAGTTATTAAGACAGGTGAATGAAAATTTACGAGTATCTTAATAGCCATTAAATGCGAGTTGCATACATTATTTTTTCTACGACCACATAATAAAACATTATTTTTTGAGCTTTCCATTTCATAAATTGAGCGTCAAATTTTCCGTACGTTTTTGCGAATTTAGCTGGTAATAAATTGTTCGTGGCTACTAAAGCTTGTTTCATAATTTATGATGGGGTCAAATTTTACATTTCACTGTCATTTTCCCTCATTTTTACCGTTTATATTTTCAAAAAACACAAATTTTAACTACTTACTTGTAAATTGCAGAGAACTGTCACGTTTAATTAATTTTTATATCTGTCAGATATGCAGTCGCCATATTGGATATTGTTTGAATATTGGAATGTCGCATTCCTATTGGATATAAACTTGTATCGTAATGAAAAATTGTATTCCTATTGGATATAAACTTGTATCATAATGAAAATCTGTATCGTAATGGACATCATTAGTACAGGTTCAGCATATCTAATAATACAATTAAAGTATGGGAGTAGAAAAAATTTAATAGTACACACTGTAAGAAATATATTTAGAGTTTGTCTTAAATTTAATGGCAAATTAATCACGTGTAACATACCACAATGTTTTTATATTATTTTTAATTTGATTCAAGTATCAATTGATATTAATATTTGCATTAAAAGTTGCATTAATTATTATAGCATTTTTAATAAATAAGTTATGTATCATGTTATTGCAGACCAATAAAAGTATGCTTATTTGATCAATAGAGGATATCTTATTTTGTAAAAACAATGTGAGATATATTAACATTTCTTGGCAATCTATATGTAATAATCAAATTAATATTTATTTTATTGTGCATGATTCCTAGAGAGTTTTATTTACGTTTAATAAAGTATTGGAATAAGAAATATGAAAAGGACAAAATTTTATTGTCGAAATATTTAATTGTGCATATAATTATTTTACATAATGTACAAATATGTCAAAACACAAATTATAAAATAAGCAAGATGTAAAGAAACTCTAAAGCAAACCACCAACCAGTTTCGTCAAAAGATCTTTGATTTACCAAAGACGACACTCAACTTCATTAGGTACATGACATTTGAGTGACAAAACATAGAAAGATTGGTATTTACATAATATAAAATAAATTATTGACTACTGTTGCTGAAAACCGTAGAAGTATACGTTTTTCTCTCTCTATCATATGAGATTCTTAAGGTAAGGCGTTTTACCACACATATAATTTATTCAACACACATTTTCTTGGCTGTGTCCTACTGAAAAAAACAAATAAGTTTGAAATGCATGCGTCTACTACTTATAATAAAAAAAAATAGCTTATATTTTCAATTTTGATGTACACAATTCCAAGGTATAATTTTAATTTGTTATGTCACTCATGTGACATTTAACACATACAGCAATATTCTTTGGTATATGGTAAGATAGATGTCATCCCTGATAGGGCAAGGATATTGCACGAATGAAAAATATAAACTAATAGCGAAATAACAATAAGACAAGCAAACTACCATTATGTGCAGTTCCATCGGAAGATTCTTATTTTATCAAAGACGACATCCAACATCATCACATGACTGACAATGCAGATCTATGGGTTAAATGACAAAATATAGAGAGACGATGATAACATGTAAATGTGTAAATTAAAGAATGAAAATGCAAAGTACTAGGTGTAGGTGGCAGCTGTAGACACAATTGTGTTTCAAACTGTTTGTTGTCTTCAGTAGACCACATAAAAGTGTGTGTTAATTAAATAATATATTTTACCCATTAGATTCCTAACTTATGCAATTTCAAAGTGTTGAACAACAGTAGTTACTTGTGTATCTTAATGAAATTAAACTAAACTGTCAATCTTGAAGTGATGACAGCACTGAAAAGTATAGTAAACTAATAACGCTTGCGCAGTAGGTATTCGCTTAGTGCAATTCACGGCTGATTACAAATATTGATAGCATAGGATAGACAGAGTACAAGTTCGAAAAGAACAAATTCGAAGAAAAGAAAAAACTACTAAAAGATGTGTTTTCTTGATACATTTCATTATTTATAATTAACATCGCAAATATATCTATAAAATTGGGTTAAATAATATGTACTTGTACTGGCTGATTGTTTTTTTTCTCATATAGTACAAATCATAGATTAAATTCGATAGCCAAACAGCATCAAACCCTCCAAAAAAAAAAAACCAGAAAAAAAAATCAAGTTAGTACTGGCGTGGAAAATTCCAAAGATATTGTCCAACCAGAATAATGTTAGTTACTTTAAAATGGGTGAAATAATCTGAAAACAACAAAGGCATGGGGAAACTACTTCCTACCAAATAAGAAGCAGCAAATGCAATGATCGGCGAACAATGAATGCTAAGAACAGGAATAAATGTAGACAAGTACAGACACCAACAGAAGAATTCTGCTTGCTGGCGGATGGATAGGCTTTAAAATTCTGGACAGGGGCCTATAAGTTGAAGGTCCAGGCCTTGGCTTTGCGATCGTTTTGGACATTGTGGGCACAGCAATAGTTTGCAAAGGGGTTTCTCTGGATGTGTAAATTTGGTTAATTTTTTTAGGGTGATTCGCTCTTTTGTTTCATAGTATAGACTACAGATTTCATTTAGCAGCCAAACAGCGTCATACGTTTAAAAAAAACAGAAAAGAAACTCCCATTCAGTATTGGTGTGAAAAACTGCAAAGATGTTGCTGAAGCAGAATAATGTTACTTTAAAATGCTTGTTATTCTCAAAACAACAAAACCATTGACGAAAATAACGTCTTATGAAATAAGCAGCAAATGCAATGATCGGCCAACAAGGAATGCTAAGAATAGAGAGTAATGTAGATAAGCAGGGACATCTACTGAGGAATTTGATTAAAATAATAACGCGTAATTCAGACTTAAGAAACTCTCTGCATATGGTAGGGCATAACAATGATCTTATATGCAGGGCATTGTGATATAGAAGAGTGGCGCCCCAGCGTGAAGAATCAGGGTCGCCAACCTTGCTCTCTAACTTCTACAACATAGTACCCAGGGTGCCTCCTCCACTCATGCTGACGCACCATGTAGTACATGTGATTCCATGTGTGCGAAAACTTTAGGTGCATGCATAACAAATACTCAGGAGTAAGGAAATGATTGAAGGTCGGGCAATGACGGTTTTCTTACGTCTCACAGTGGTCTGAAACGCCCGAAAAGCTGGTCAAAACTCGAAAAAGGTTCGGATTTGGCTGAAAATCAGTATGCTTTAGTTTTTTTACTTTCTGATTGTAGGTTTGAGGTAAAAATGGTAAATTGCAAAATGGGGAGTTTTAAATTGCCAGTTTTATATTCAAAAATACCATAAAATAATATAAAATTCGGCTTAATAAATTTTGTGTTGTTTCTCATTATACTTTTTATAATTATACTTACGATAAAGACAATAACAATTATGATAACAATAGTAATAATGATAATAATAATAATAATAATGATAATAATTATGATTTTTTCTTGGTAATTGCACTTTAAATAATTCAAAGTGACTTCTTCTAAGTTACTATTTGGTTCGGATCGTACGCATATTAAATCTCTTCAAGATTAATTAAAAATATGTAATTATGATGTGACATATACATGTGACGCGTCACTGTATAGGGCCGCGCAACCAAATACAAATAAATCAATTGCGAGGAGAATCGCAGAAAGTCGCACCTGAATTTTCGATTTTCTAGTTAGTTACACATTCATCTGGGAAATGAAACAGCGAACAACGCGGAGTCTCGCGGAAACATAACTTTTTTGACAATTTCGGAACATTTTTAATAACAAATTATAAAAAAATTGTTTAAAAAAAGTAAAGTGTCAAAACATTATACCAATCTTCAGGCGCATCCTCCATCTTCTTGTTGAAGATATTTGCACGTTCACGAATTTTTGTGTGCACTTCAAATGTTGTTTTTCTCGTATATTGTTGAACGTTGCACGTAGCAAGTTTTCACAACCGCAACTTTCACACACAACTACACGTTAAAGTCACTAGATATATAAAGTACCGCAAACCTCCGCCATTTTTGGGCAAAAATTATTATTATTATTATAAATTTGGCGCCAAAATTGAATTGCTGTGTTAAATAAAAAATCAATTTAGTACTGTATTCTTAAAAGAACGCAACTGTATGAACATGCGTTAATAATTAAACCGCAGATAGTAAGGCAATTAATTAAAACAAGCAAGCAAGAATAATTGCTTTGAACTCATTTAATGATAAATCATTTTGTATCAATGAATTCGTACATTCACGGAAGTACAGTTCAATTTTTTTAATATATTGATACAAATCATTTGTTGCGAATTGGAGAACGTCAACTTTAAACTCCTTTAATTTCGGCTTTTGTGGTTGACAACCAGATCAGGGTGTGCATTTGGAGTTAGTTTTTTCATGTCATCTGCTCTTGATTGTTCAAATTGGGAATCAGAAAAATGCACCTTACATAAGTAACTAAGTGTTATAACATGTGATCTGCTTTTACATAAATGTACTCACCTCACAAATCTTCGCATTTACCGGCACATTGTCTTGATTAATGTCACATAACCACACTTTTCTTAGCGCTTTCTCTCTCGCACTCTTTGGCCTTATGGATTGCGGTACTTTATATATCTAGTGACTTTACTACACGTCCCGTAGGCGCGCCATCTATCTGCTATTCGAGAAATAGACGCGCAGACACCTCGTTGACCGACTACCACACAAGAAACTATTTGAAAAAAAAAATGTTTTTTTAGGTTTTGACCAACTTTTTGGACGTTTCAGACCACTGTGCGTCTGTAGGAAGACCATCAGCAAGACTCTAAGATAGACCATCATTTAAAATATAAGATTTATGACGGAATAAAAAGTGTACGTTGATACTTTCATTCTTTATTTTTTTTAATAATAATAATGAAATAATAGCAATATGGCTTATATGCTGTTATGTAACTATTCATTTATGAAAAACGTATTTATAAATCTTCAGAACTTTACTACACTATACTGGAAGTTTTAGTCCAGAAGCGAAAAACAAATCTGAAGCTAATGTATGTGGTGTATTCGTAAACAAAACTTTAAAGGTAGAAGACAACTTAATACGAATCTTATTATTAGACTTTCGAAATAAATCGCCGAGAATGAAACGAACAAAAGCGTGTGGCGCGATATTTGCCGGATTTTCATACGAATCTAAATGCTTGGAGTGCAGGACGCGAACCAGGACACTTGCCGTGGTATTCTGGTTGTTTCGTATGCGACATGGGGCCGCCTTTAAAGCGACATCGTAATCAATCCAGCGCTTCGTTCCCGGTGTAATCTAATTAACGAGCACAACTAATAATTTCCAGGGCACAACGTGACTATAATTGGATTCGTTAATCACAAACTGCCCGCGGATAATCGCGGCATTTTCCCCGTATATAAGATAGTTCTAATTTGAGTTTGCGTTCTTCATACGTCTGCACAATGCTGATCAGCAATTGCATCGTGCAGTGAATGTTGCATATTCATATTCCTGCAAAAATGTGGAAAAGATTTTATTGTTAATACGATAAAAATTCAATAAAGCCGGCAAATGCAATATGAACGTTTCAAGTAATTGCCTATTTCGAGATTTTAAGCTTTTTAAGCATTTAATGGCTGGTAATGTATTTTAATTTTGATGCGTACTAAACGCGAACCCGTTGTAGATATGCATGTTTGGGTGTCAGATTCGTTTACAGCATGATCGATAACGTTTGTATACACATTTCGGTGGCAATTGGTGACTTGAACAAAATCCGAAATGTTCATTGGTTAACAACCACTTTGAAAAAAAAAACGAAAAAAATCTCAAGTTATGCAAAACTATGTTAATCGTAGGAAATGGAATCCCTCGGGTTTGTAGAGACTTTCAGCTTTTTATTGAAATATTGATATGAATTCTAAAAATTCTACAATTCGAAAAGGTCTCTAAAAGAATACGAAAACATTCCAACATAATTTGTAGTCTTACAATAGCTTTCTTTATAAAAAATGTAAATTCTCTCGTGTTATTTTAAAATGGTTGTCGAATGTTTCTCAAATTTTCCAACAAAATGTTTCGAAGATTTTTTGATGAATTCATTTCGAATCGTTTTCGAATTCTTTTAGAGTTGAAGAGTAAGTGTAATATTTGAAAAGCCGTCTAAAGGCATTCCAAAAGCTTTCTAAAAAAAAAAAAAAAATCGAAGAGCATTTTAACAAAATTCGAAATAAATTTTAAAAGAAATCGGAAAGCTTGTGAAGGAATTTGAAAATAATTAGTTTTACTTTTGAGTCCTTTTAGAATGCTTTTCGAAGTGTATTAGAATCCTTTTCAAATTCTTTTCAAATGCTTTTCGAATTCATTTAGAATGTTTTTAGAAGTCTTTTCAAATCATTTTAGCTAGCTTTTATAATTTTTTCCGAATTCTTTTAGAATCCTTTTGGAATGCGTTTAGAATTCTTTTAGAATGCTTTCTAGAATTCATTTCGTATTGTTCTCAAATTCCTTTTTAATTCTTTTAGGATTCCTTTCAGAATGTTTTTTAAAATTCTCCTAGAATTCTTTTCGAATTCTCATTTCAACCTTTTCCAATTCTGTTAGAATCCTTTTCGAATCTTTATTAATCGTTTTAGAATTTTCCAATGCGTTTCGAATCCTATTAAAATGCATTTCAAATTCTTTTAGAATGCTTTCTAGAATTCATTGTTTTCAAATTCTTTTTTAATTCTTTTAGGATTCCTTTCAAATCCTTTCAGAATGTTTTTCAAATTCTCTTAGAATTCTTTTCGAATTCTCTTTTAAACCTTTTCCAATTCTGTTAGAATCCTTTTCGAATCTTTACTAATCGTCTTAGAATTTTCCTATGCGTTTTGAGCTCCGTGTCATAACCTAATAGAATACCAACCAAATCCGGATCCTATCTTGAGACACTCCCGTTCTATATTGTAACAACAACCCCGCAACTCTACGTGTCGGATGATAAGTTTACATTATTTATATTTAAAATCATATTGTTTGCTCCGTACCTGTCGCTAGAATCGAAATTAGAATGTCGCGCGAGGAGTTGTTTTGTATCCTTCTGCGTTGGTGGCATCGATTCCAGTTCACGTCTCTCGATTACAAACGACGCTGATTTAAATGCAAATTTAAAATGTCTTTCAATTTATAATCTTATTTCTGTTAAAATTACTCCATTATGGGGGGAGTTTGTAAAGCCGGGTCGGGAACTGGATAGATGACGAGCGTCGGGGAGTGATGATGCAACAAGGGGTCGACCAAGTGACTGTCGGAAGAGCCAAAGTGGAAACCGCGAAGTCTTCGTGATAGAATAATTGGATGTCGATTGAGTTGGGTTAGGATAATCGAAAAGAAAATTGACGTTCTGGTATTGCCCATTTCAGTTCACTTGTGTGTCAGTTTAGATTATTTAAATCAAATGTATATCAAGTTCTAGATTTTATAACCATTTTATGATTAGTTAACGATTAAATTACATCAATTTGGATCATAGACTTTCTACTTTTTTTTTTCTGTTTTTGCATACATAACCATGTAATAGCGCAAATATGATAGAAGTTTTCATATTTTAGTATTAAAAATGATATCTATAACATATTAAATGTTGGGCACCACCTTTCAAGAAAACGCTATAACGGAGTAGTGGTGCTAGTGCTATTGAGTAAATATTAATAGTAATAATTATAATGACTATTCAACTCATGTGTCATTTGAAAAAATATGACCAATAAGAATCAAAGAATCACATTTTTGTGTCCTAGCAACAAAAATACTGCTGCGTATTTACACTAGTAGGTATTTCATTGAAATCACCACTAGTGGTATCGGTGGATATTTTTGACAGATATATGTCGCAATTTTTTTATTTTTTGAAACAATAACGTATAATAAAAATAAAAAATATAATAAAAATTACATGATGGATTATAATTTTATAAATGAAAATTGCAATTAGAAAAATTAATATGACTACAGTTGTGTAAAAAGGCTTCTCTGAAAGTGCCTTTCATCTCACTTTCTTCGGACAGTGCAACGGAACTGGTGATATTAGAAGTAGAGGCTACAGCAGTGGATCCAGTATTTGTTATATTTTTTCTCAAATGACCAATAATACTCTCATGGTGTTCATCATCTAACTGCAGGTAAGTTTTAATAGAATTTATATTGCCGTGGCCAGTAATTTTCATCAATTGATGCTCCCCGACTCCAGCTTTTGCTAAAGTTGTCACTGTAGACGATCTTATTGAGTGATTGGATATTTTTCTTTTTTTAACATCCAATCCGGCTTTCTCAGCAGAATTTTTCACCCATTTATTCATCTCATTAATCCCAACCGGAGAGTTTTTGAACCAACTAGACGATTTCGAATTGTTCCAAAAAGGATTGGGAGTCAGAAACAAACGGTTCGTCTTAATGTTTTCTCCTCTTTTGGATATAAGCTTGTGATACAACCTAAATAAAAATAAACATAAACATACCTATAGGAATTTATCAAAAATTGACACCTACCTCACAGGACATAAATCAGAATTGTCTTTATTTTTAATTAGCCATTTGCTGGTGGAAAGTGGCTTAGATCCTCCCTGCGCAGTCTTTGAAAATATGCTATTATACTCTATCCTGCCAGTAGGGGAGCCATCATTGTTAATTTCTTCTTTAAAGAAGTGCGTGAGACAGTTATTTCCCTCTCCACCTCGCCAAGCAAGTTCCAAAGAAGCTATAAAAAAGAATTTTTTTGGAGGCCTTTCGGGGTATCTTCATCAAAACTGCCGACAATATTTGCAAACTCTTCTTGGGTAATAGCTGCTGCACTTGTACTTCTTTTTTCGGAACACGACTGTAATTTTCGTCGCATGGCGTCTCTGGCATTCCTACTTGACTTAAAGACAATATCGTTGAACGGGTTTATTACTATTTTCCACTTCTCAAAATATAATTCCTGCACCAACTTCGCGGTAACATTCCACATGTGCTTTACCACTCCTTCCTTATAGTCATCGCCATTTTGCTTCTTCATGTTACATGCCCAAGATTTTAATACGAAATTAATTTCAATAGGGGGTGTGGATTCGTCCAATTTGTACCTCTTCTCGGACAAGAAATCTGAGAATTGCCTCCAGATATAATCTCTTGTTTTCTTTGTGTTTTCCGGAATAGTTTTATGAATTTCAGCATCAATTTCACTTTCACCTTTTTCACCAAACCTTTTTGAATTGCTTTCCATATCAGAAATCTATTTATTCTTGCAATAACTTATTAAATTCGAATCGTAGAAAATTTTCTACATTGACAGTAGTTTGTTGAAAACATACTACTATGGAAACCAACGCAATAGCTACTTAATTTTAGAAAATTAAAAAACTCAGTTCGTCATTTATGAATGAATCATTCGATGAATAGTCCTTCGAATACAATTCGTAATCAAAGTATGGTAGATCATTTTTGCGGTGTTATCACTCTTGTTTCCTTGCGCTTGTAAATAGGACTCGTGCTGACGCACTCGTCCTATTAATATTCAAGCGCAAGGAAACATTCGTGAACCACCACAAAAATAATCGAGCATACTTTGACTACTCGTTGTATTATATATGAAAATATAATGATAATTTAAGCAAATCCGAATGCCAATTTTGAAGATATATAAACTCTCTAACGTCTAGTTTCTGCAGCAATATTTCATGATCCACTGAATCAAAAGCTTTTCTTAAGTCCAATTCTCTGGTCGTATCAGGTATATAACTGATAATATCCCCACTATTGCCACGGAAATTTCCAGTTACGTAAAAGTACTAAATATGTTCATGTCGTTCGATGCACCGGACCAGACTCAGCGACTTCAGACAGACTGCAAAGACGCTGATGATAGATATAGTCACAAAGTTAAGTAATAAATAAGTCTGAAGAGCATAAGTGCTTTCAGTACCTCTCGCACATATTTATACAGGGTGATTCTTAATATATGCGACAAACTTTAGGAGCTGATTTTTGGGGTTATTTTGAGCATAAAAGTTCATAAGAACATATGTCCAAAACCACTTAGTTCAGAAGTTATACAATGTTTAATAGAAAGTTAAAATAATAAATGGTTTTATTATAAATTAACAACATAATTAGTAAAACAAAATTAACTTATAGTAACTGTTGAAATTGACCGCCCCCAACTGTACTACAAGCTGCTATCCTCCGTCGTATTGACTGGCGAGTCCGTTCGAAAATACCAGGGGTATTTCGAATTGTTTCAAAAGCTGCTATAATACGATTTCTTAGTTCATCGACATTTTACATGGGAGTCGAGTAAACTAATGATTTAAGGTGGCCCCAGAGAAAAAAGTCCAATGAATTTAAGTCTGGAGACCGAGGAGGCCACGGTTGTGGCCCTCCCCGTCCAATCCACCGATTTGGATACGTACTGTCCAGAAACTCGCGAGCAAGTAAACTAAAATGCGCTGGAGCACCGTCATGCATAAAATACATTTGTAATCTTAACTGCAACGGAACTTCTTCCAGCAGTAGTGGTAACTCCTCTTCAAGAAAATTGCGGTATACCTCGCCATTTAACCGCATCGGTAAAAAATGTGGACCTAACAAGTGATCTGCAACAATTCCGGCCCACACATTGACAGAGAATTGATGCTGATGACGGGCATTCATTATTTCTCGCGGATTTTCTTCGGCCCATATGTGATTATTATGAAAATTAATAATCGCGTTTCTAGAGAAAGTAGCCTCGTCGGTGAAGACTATTTGAGCCAAATGGTTAGGATTTTGTACGACTTCGTGTTGCATCCATTGACAAAAAGGTAATCTTTGTGGAAAATCTGCTGGCAATAGAGCCTGCACCCGTTGAATGTGATATGGATACAACAGTTGATCTTTCAATATTCTCCAAACTGTGGCCTGACTAATGTTTAAATCAAACGCAATTTTTCTGGTGCTTGTTGTAGGATGTTCCTCAATTTCGTCGACGTCTGGCAGCACGCGCATTTCCATTGGCAAGACCGTAAACGAAATCCATATCACACATCTCAGAATTCGTATAATTCATTTTAGAAAACAGAAACTGGCAATAAACTGAATGAATACACTATTGACAAATATTGAAATGACAAATAAACAATTCCAAAATACCGTACATAATCACAACACGTGCTTCTTGAGCAACTGGTAAACACCAACTGATTAGCATCGACAACGCGACCACTACGCATATTAGAGAAACAGGCACAGGCTTGTTTACGAGCTTGTATTACAGTTGGGAGCGGTCATTTTCAACAGTTACTATAAGTTAATTATTTTGTTAATTTATAATAAAACCATTTATTATTTTAACTTTCTATTAAACATTGTAGAACTTCTGAACTTAATTTTGTTTTACTGATTATTTTGTTAATTTATAATAAAACCATTTATTATTTTAACTTTCTATTAAACATTGTATAACTTCTGAACTAAGCGGTTTTGGACATATGTTCTTATTAACTTTTATGATCAAAATAACCCCAGGAATCAGCTCCTAAAGTTTGTCGCATATATTAAGAATCACCCTGTATATTATAAAGTAGCATAGAAAGAGTAAGTGACAAGTGGTGGAGGTGCCGGGCACCTTGCTGGCGATAACTTTTGATTGTTCGTTTTGGATTCTTTTGGCGCCTGTTCCCGTTCAGCCATAGTGTTAATGACCGGTGGGAGGATGCTATCATTCCGCTACCACTCCAATGTTAACTTCCGTCCAGCTTTTACAGTTGTTAGACTTTCTAAAAATCAATTATTTGTTATCTAAATTCTAGTTTAACTCGTAGAACTTTGTAATATATAATGTATAGGGTTTAAGATTTTCAGGCTTATAGATGTAAGGTAGGATTTTTAATTTGTAAGATATGTTGTTGGTAGGATAAGTATAGAGACGTAAGGTTAGCTATAGAAGTTTTGGGGCGGCGCGAGATGGGATTTTAGAGAATAGATAGATGTACTTGAGGTACGGAGAGATATAGTCAAAAAGTTAAGTATTAAATAAGTCTAAAGAGCATAAGTGTTTTCGTTAAGAATAAAGTCGAGTGAGCTACCCCCATGTATAACAAGTCACCTAAGCACCTCTCGCACATATTTATATATTGTAATTAAAGGAGCATAGAAAGAGTACGTGACAAAATAGCTATCAACTATTCAAACACCCTTGATAAGATCGGCAGACTGATTGGTCTATAGTTGTTTTATGTACTTCTGTCACCATTTTTCAATATAAAAGGAAGTAAAGTTAAAACAAATCTTCCTATAGATTTCGTGAAAACATTCCTCTCTGGTGATTCATGAAAGTGAGCTGACAGCTCGAGGCGATTTTAGATCAGTTACGGTAAAAACAAATACAGACCGTGTTCCTGGATGAAAGCATATTTAAAATTGATGATCTTTTTGCTTTGTCTCGATCTTCAACGTGATCATCATCAGTCGTCCATGATAGTTTGGTGTGGACTGTCCTAGAAAGCTACGTCAAAGCGCCATTTTTCAATACAGGAATTAAAACATCTATCAGAGTTTATGAGGAGATATTTCTAGAGGAGATGGTGAATCTTTTGAGTCAGGATTATTCAACAAACATTAATTGACGTTTTACCAAGTTTCCCCTCAATCTCATAAAGTGAAAATCACACCGGGTTTGTTAAAAAAGATGTGCGTGATTTTAGAGCAAATTTTGGCCATGGTCCTGTCTACACTGGATTTTCTAAGATATGAGTTCATTATTAAAAAGACCACAGCCTGCTCATAACGCTATTCCTATTTTGAGTAGAGTAAGAGTAATGGAAATGGCGCCCTCTGACGGCCACAAACCCAACTAAGGTGGCGCCCTCTGACGGCCACTAACCCAACTAAAGTGGCGCCCTCTGACGCCCACGAACCCAACTAAAGTGGCGCCTTCTGACACTCACTTGACAAACTAAAAATAACGTCCTCTGACAATCACTAACCCAACTAAGGTGGCGCCCTCTGATGGTTACCAACCTAAATTAACATTCCTTAAAATAAGCAGATGTCATCCGTAATTCTATTGATTAATGGTGTGATCACCTAGTGACGCATGAGGAAGGGATAAGTAACATTCATTTACGTTTTTATATTATATTATATTCCTTTATTTCGTACAAAAAAGAAAACTAAAAAATAAAACTCTTTTATTGGCTACACGGCTTTTAAATATGTAACAGATTTTATGGCATGACTAGACAGATAAATTTTGTTAATTCTCATTGTTAACACACTGCCTATAAGGTATAAAGTAGAATATGAAAATAAATGATCACAAATGTGTTTAGTTTTTAACGCTCACTTCACAAGCGACGCGCTTGCCTCCGACAGGCGATTGAAATGATAAAACAATTTAAAAGAAGAATGTTGACTGTTGCGCATACAAAGCGTCCTCCGCTCGTATATAAACGACGCACATAATCATTCACGTATGGTCACCGCACGTAGATGGTTGGAAAGCGCGTGCGAAAATGGAGCTTATTCCTATAGGCGCACAAGAAATACCAAAAGAAATACAAAGTAGACGTGAGTATAAAATCCGCCAGTTGCCATCCATATACTCATCCATTCCATTGTGAGTGTGTCCGATGTATGTAGTACTTAACAATATTTCATTAAGGGACAGCCGCGTGCGCGGCGCAGAACCTAATAGCTCTGTTAATGTTGAACGCGCCTGGCGAGTCGTAATTACGAGATGCCATTTATGGGGCTGCACTGGGTGATGTAAAGAAAATTAACGTCCAATTAACATTACATATTTGCAGTGTGTATTCAAGTACGAAAAGATTTATCCCTTAATATATCACGAGAAGATGAATCAGTTTACTAATTTTAATAATTGTCTGAAGATGCAATTTTTTTTTACAAAAACGACCTACTATACTTACATGTATAATAATAACGGGATTTTTCTATTTCATATAGTGAATCATTGGAAATTCGTTCATGTTTAGTTCAAGTCGGTAGCAAATTGGAATCATCTCGTACAGGATTTGCCATTCATAAACATACATTTAAGCTTTTTCATCCCCTTCAAGTCTAAACAAGTTTGAGATATTCTCCGTTTCTCTTGGAGTACATTTAAAAAGTTACTTCAATGTTTTTGGCATCCCAGCGTTAATCTTCTTGCCCTCTCTTATTTGATACTTCACCAATGTATTGCTTCTTTGAATTGCTTATGTCCTTGATTTTTATTTTTGCTCTATTCGACTTTTAGTGTTTCATATATGTTTTCCTTTGCCAATTCTCTGTAATTTTTTGGGTTTGGTTGGGTTGGGTTGGGTTGTATCTTTACTTATAATTTGTACCGATTTCCTCAACTTTTGTGTTTTTGATTTGACTCATGATCATTTTGCCGACCATATTTCATAAAGTAGCTCATTTGTATGCTGTATATTTTGCTTCGGCCTTTATTGGTGATTGACTATATTTCCGCTTAGTGTATGACTTATAATTCAGTATTTTCTGGAAATTCTTCTCTACATACTATACCCTGTCTCAGAATAAGAAGGAGTGATTCAAATATCCCGCCAAAACATGGAACACATAGCTTAAAATTTAGTAGACAATTTGAAGCAGCAATACGAGTGCACGGCAATTGGAAACAGGAGAGTAAAGTTATAAACACAAGTAGGTGCATACATCTATAATTTGATGAATACAAATCTCTTAACATTCAATCTGTTCATTCTAGTTTTCCAAAAAAAAATAGAAAAATCTATGGATAAAGATATAGGCCCAATTTACAAATGAAAGCATAGACCTTGTTCTGAGCGTTTTGAGGAGGATTGCCGTTATAAATATATAATTACTGCACATTTTAGTGAATGTGCTATATCAACATGAAAATTGTGAATCAAGTCTATTTATTATTAAATATTTGTATCAGAGAGCAAGAATGAATCAAACCTTTTATCAAAATGTCTTTAAACTTGCAGAAAAGGTTTTGCTTATTAGTTTCTATTTTAAATGTCAATAAAGAACTTATACAGATAAATCATTCGTATTACTGCTATAAACCTTGAGGAGGTAAATTCAAGCAACTAGTCTTGGAAATGTGAATCTTACATACAACAGTAATAAATAGAAAAATTTACATCTCTGAAGTTGTTTACACAAACTGCAAAGATAATTACATATACCTACACATTACTAATTATTATTCCCTATTAAAATGTATTTATTATGAAAATATATAAAGTATAACAAATATTTATTTCTACAATATATTGGAAACTAACAATAATTTAGTGTTTACATCATGTTAAAAAGATTAAAAATTTACATGGTCCGCACAATTTTTCCAAATACTTATTGTAACATTTGTAATTGCTTCTGTCAAAAGTTCTCATATAAGTGATATTCTGAAAGGGGATTTTTTTGAAGCAACTTCATCTTATGTATCAATTCAGATCCTATATGAAGTATTCTTAATTGCCTACCTTTATCGGTATGGCTATTTAATCCTACAGGTTTTCATCAAAGCTTGTCGTGCACTCATTATACTTGTGGCAATCTAAACTTTTTCCCATATTCTCCACCAGATATTTTCACCTTTTTCTTTTAGTACAGGTTTCTTTACGTTTGACATATCTGAAGCATAACATGTAATGAACATGTGGTAATATAATTAGAATTTAATTAACACTTACTAGAAATTAATGAGTCAATTCTAGAATATGTGTGAGTTGTCCAGTTCATTTATGGTATGAACTCGTCTATAGTTATTTTTGCAATGATATTAATTGTTGAATGTTTGATTTTTGCACTGACGTACAGTATTTTTGACAGATTCATCAAATTCAAAGTTTCAAATGCATGATCACTTGTTCCTTAGGTCATAAGCCGTCTGATCAAGGCATGCTCATGTTGTACATAAAAGTACGGATTTTATTTAATAACACAATAAAGTATAATAAACCAAAGTAAAAATGTAAGAGACTAGGTTAAGGCTTGGCTATAAACATAAAATGACGTTTTGTCAAACTTATTTTCCCATGTTAAACTTGCCTACGCAAGATCCAATGAAATACTTTAAAAATATACGCCATTTTGGCGCGATATTTGAATCACTCCTTCTTATTCTGAGACAAGGTATATAGCACATGGAATACCGCCTACATATATGGGATTTAAAATATTTACTTGTGTGCCACATTCATTAGCTACAAGTAATTTTCGAATTTTTATAGGGAAAGTTGATCTTGATTTTTTATATATGACTAGCCAATATAAATTCGTTTAAATGAATTTATCCTTCAAATAGTCACATCTGCACGTTATGAAAGAACAAGAATTCCAAACACAGTAATAATTGTAGAATTTGTGAAGAAAGAGTTATTTTCTGCAATTTCTGAAGATTAAGAATCTACACATGGAATAGTGAGTATTATAGGGTTTTTATATTTCCTAAGCTTTTATCACCTTGTGTTTATGAAAGAAATCTTCTTTTCGAATATCATCAAAGTGCAAAAGAACTATGAAATAACGCCCCTAAATTTTTGGAGTATTGATAATAATTTGAGCCGTCATATGTACTCCATCGATGACCAAATTAGTACTGCTACTACATATTTTCAGCAACAATACTTTTTAATGTGTGGTGCAGGTATAGGGCGCCTCAATTATGAAATATGGTCAGTTAGCACTATGTAAGCACTTAATGTCCATGTCCGAAAATATTTATTAGTAAATAAAGTTCTTAACTTCAAATAAAACTTTTTAATGATTTACTATGTAATGTGCGATGAGAAGCTCGAATTCTTATCAAGGAACAAACGCAGCACCTGCACATTTGAAATATTTTCATATCTTAGAACCAAACAATGTTGTCCGAATACCTCCGCGTCTTATTGAAGTCGAGATAATTGGCAAATAACTATACGGAAGGAATTGCAAAAATGAGTCAATAATATAGGCTACATTATCTTAGATCTAAGGAGTATCTACATTCCAAACTTTTTGTTTTGGAAAAACTGTACCAATTTCTTCAAAATTTCGGAATAGACAACTAATTAAGTATCAAAATCCACTAACAAATCTATTTTAATGCGCTTAATCCATTTCACCAGTCTACCACGCATTCTTCATCATAAGCTTCCTATTTCGATCGATGAAAATAGGCAGATTTAAAGTTTATTCCGTCTACAATCGGATAACGAGTTCATCCGTGCGCTCGATTATAGTGGAAGCGTAGAATACATTGCTTTGTAGATTTGGTAATAGACTATCTACTTGATCGATGGATGACTGACAAACGAGTAAATCGTAAAGTTCGGTCATTAAACATAACTGAAGCGTTGTTTTTATAAGATTACATATTACCACTAAAGTTAAATTAATGAAATATACACCCTGTTCACTTCAAAACACATTTACAGTAAAAAGAAATTACTCAATACAGGTTCTTATTCAATTCACGTTTACGCTATAAAGTAAACAATTATAATATATAGTACAAATAAATTATCGGCAGTAGGTATATTTTTACATCTGAATCAGATAAGTATCTTATTATATTTTTCTTTAATAAAATAAACGTTTATCCTCGCTTTCTAAGGAAACTTCTACAAATTGTAATCATACATATACCTATACCATGTTACCTTTGGCGTCATTATTACCATAGAAGAAATCTGTTTCTGTCTCTGTCCGTTCCTAACATGGTTTTGAACACGTGAGTTTCACCTCATTAAAAGTTGAACAGTTGAATATCAGGGCGTACGTATTAGGGTAGTCCTTATCTCCCGACATGTATTTTTTCGGGACATCCCCTGAATTTGTTCGATTTGAACAAAAAATCCATATAATTAACGAGATGATGTTGCACGTATGACTTAAAGTGTGAAAATTCATTGTTGTAATGTAAATAATAATAATTAAAATCGTTTAATTTTGTAAACAGAAAATATAATACGAGAGATTATTTCGAACTATGTTTTGGTAAAGTGTGCATTGTCTTAAATAGCTCCTCTGCAATCTGAAAATAAATGTCGAACCCAAAAGCGTGTTACAAAATCTTGGAACTACTCAGGAGATTGTCTTAGTGGAAGAAAGTATGAATAAACAATAAAAAATTATTCAACAAAAAAAAATGAAAGATCTTAATTTCATATAATTATTCAGTAATAAGTATCTATTATTAATACTGTAACAAGTAATGTAGAGCCGTAACATATTGTATCTGAGACAGAAATTAATTAATTGGATATATTGGCATGTGTTTCAAAACCAACCTGGCAGAGACTTTTAGAGGAACCGGAAGTTGAGTAAGTGACCAGATGGTCTCAGCCTACATTATGTACATTCATACAATTAAATACATAAATATAAATAATTTAAGTAGCTATTATGGTGGCTAAAGTGTTTATTTATAGACAAATAGTGTTTTTATTATTTGAAGAAAAGCAAATACTAAAGGAATATTTTTTCCATAATTGACCTTTTTAACAATATAATAAACTTTAGCAATGTCTTCAATATTTACAGCGCCTAACAATTTCCTTATAATATCGAATTTTTTTACATTAACTACAAATAATTATGTAGTTGTTGTAACAGGAAATAAACAAAAGAATATCCAGTGCAACAAGAATGCACTTCTCACTTTCTGGGTGGTTTTTAAGTAAAAAAGAGATCAGTCGCAAACCAAAGATGCTAGCTTACGAAGCAGTATTCCGACCAACCGTAACATTTAGCAGCGAGAGCTGGGTGACATCAGCTAGAATGAAGATCAGAATATGTATAGGGAACAAATACGAGGTAGGCGCCATGAATTCTCGGCCTGACAGGCTTATACAGGTTAAAACGTGTTCAAACACCGTCACGTCATGCATGCACCTACGCGAGGAGTACACTATAAATATGACGGTTCGAAGCCTAGTAGTTTTTAGTAACCATCCAACCAACGTGACTAGCGCACGAAAATGTCTGAAGTAACGAAAATTCAGTACCGCGCGGTCATTAAATTTTGAACAAAAGAAGGGCATACAATTTATTCCATTAACGAATGTTTAGACGGCGTTTACGGTGATTCATTTCCTTCGTATTCAACTGTAAAAAAGTGGGCAAAATGTTTCCGTTTGGGACAAGAATTCCTGGAAGATGCTGATCGGTCGGGTCGACCAATTGAAGTGATAACGCCGCAACGAATTTCAATTATTGAACATTTAGTGCTAGAAGAAAATCCTGAAGCAAGAGATTGCAGCAATTCTGGAAAACAGAGACGTGACGTGGAGAGAAGCGCTAGAACTGTCAAGGGATAAAATGCAGCGGGCCAAGTTTATTTACGGGAGAAGACATTAGACAATACAATATACCATACACCCTAGGGCAGGCTTTCTCAACCGGTGGGTCGCGACCCCCGGGGGGGTCGCGGAACATGTCTGGGGGGGTCGCAGATTTGGAAGGAAAAAATGAAAACAAATATTGTTAATTTAAGATCAATGTATTTGAAAACAAGATTACATAGTTTTTGCACTACTTTTTACAACTCTTTTAGATAAATCAATGAGAAACTTGTGCTTGTTTGCATTCTACTAAATTTTTAATGTCTGGATTTATTTGAGTAATACACAATACAATGTCTTTTTCCAAAGTCAAACGGTTTCTTGATTTCGTTTTCAAATTTACCATAGTGGAAAATCCTTGTTCACAATTGTAAGATGTTGCAAATGGTCTGGATATTCCTTTTTTTATACTCATCCAAAATCTATCGGCACAAGCATTATTGAATCGCCTGATCAGTCGAAACCTCTATAAGTTGTTCATGAAGACGGGCACTTAGCTCGGCATTTTGTACTGCTTGTTCGTTGAAAGGATTTACTACCCACAAGTCACCGCTCATATCTTTGTTTGGAATGTAATCCGTCAGTTGTTGAATTAAGGCCGCGAGGTGTGAGGATATGAGCTGAGAGAGAGAAGAAATGTCAAGGGATGTGTCGCCTGTACTCAAAATATACTCTCTGAATTCTTCAGTAAGTGGAAAGTTCTCATAATTGTCTCTCTGAACTCGTGTGTTCCATGCAGTAAGTTTATTTACAAATGCATTCACTTTGGTTTGTGCAAACAACACTGTTTTGTCTGGTCCTTGTAGGGATGCGTTCAAACTGTTAAGATGAGAGAAGATGTCAGCTAAATAAGCAAGCTTTGTTAACCACTTCTCATCGCTGAAATAACTCGAAAATTCAGGTTTATTATCAACCAAAAACAACAACATTTCAGACTTCAGTTCAAACAACCTGCTTAGCACATTGCCACGAGATAGCCATCTTACTTCGGTGTGAAACAGCAAGTGTTTATGTAAAGCTCCCATATCATCACACAAATTTTCTAGTAACCGACTCTGCAAGGGGCGACTCTTAATAACGTTGACAACCTTTACTGCCTCAGCCAAAAGTTGACGGAATTCATCTGGTATTTTCTTAGCTGCCAAAGCTTGCCTATGTAAAAAGCAGTGGACCCATTTTGCGAGTGGAATTAATGATTTCAGCCTAGTTATCAAACCACTGTTCTTTCCAGTTAGTGCCTTTGCCCCGTCACTGCAAATTGAAACAAATTTGTTCCATTCAAATTCAAAAGGTTCAGTCGCTTCTACAAAAATCTTGTGTTATTTGGCAGGGGCTTACAGAATAATATATTTTCATGAATGCAATCATTGTAATCATACCTAACGTAGCACAAAAATTGGGCACAGTTGGCAACGTCAGTTGACTCATCAAACTGGATGGACAAAAAACTACTTTCTTTTAATTGTTTTTTTAGCTGGTTCTGGACATCTTCAAACATGTCAGAAATGCGTCTTGATATAGTGTCATTTGATAAAGGGACCTTCTTTAATTTTTCGGATTCTTGAGGGCCGATCATATTAGTAACCAAATCAATTGCGGCAGGAAGAATCAATTCCTCAGCGATTGTGTGTGGTTTTCCTTTCTTAGCTATCTTCAGCGCCACCTCGTACGATGCCGTGAGTTCATTTTTACTAACATCGCAAAAGCTGGCAGGCAGCTACCTGTAGTGCTCAGGCCTGCCACTGGGTGCGCGCGCACACATGCACCCGCGACCATCGACCTTGTGAATTGCCGGTTCTTTTTTGAAGACTTCTTACTTTCAGCTGACGTCGCTTAACAAATTAAGTGTTTTATACATCCAGTTAATAGCAATAATCGTCTTAAATAGTTACGCGTTAAATTTATTGTAATTATAAATCAATAAAAGTAACTCACTTTTTCAGTAAATATAAATATTTATCTATTGTAGATAAAATTAGCATGGTAATTTAACTTTGCAATTCATAGGGGTCGCCTAAATATTTGACCTAAAAAGGGGG
Source organism: Amphimallon solstitiale (assembly GCA_963170755.1). Lineage (NCBI taxonomy): Eukaryota > Metazoa > Arthropoda > Insecta > Coleoptera > Scarabaeidae > Amphimallon > Amphimallon solstitiale. The sequence continues at coordinate 118,879,274 of OY720679.1, forward strand.
TCGTAGGACCTAAAAGGTTGAGAACCGCTGCCCTAGGGTATACTAGGTTCACATGTATATACATATACATATAAAATACAGCATATAATATATACATATAAAATACAGCATATAATATGTATTTTTTTATATTATACATATTATATGCTGTAGTGCAACGGTGGAATAACCCGATATTATTTCTCCTATTTTTATTATGCATCCGCATAACTTCCTTTATTGTTTTATCTTTCCTGGGTTGGACATTGTCCGTCTCGCGGCGGTGTCGATTCTTGACACTCAGACCCGAGTATCTTCTCACATTTAAGCTGCAATTAGTGGACTGTCTTCCCGATGATCCACCTTTTGTTTCTATCTCCAAGGATATCCAATCTTACTCCTTGGCTACACCGTACTAACGGTGCTCAACAAGTCTGAAACATGTGTCTGCGGTTGCACTACAGCTGAATAACCCGATATTCTTTCTCCTATCTTTATTATGTATCTGTGATATTTCCGTTATTGTTTTATATATATATATAAGGTGAGTTATTACTAGCCGCTTCTTCGATTGCTCTTTTGTCTTTAAAATAAAAGAAATAACAATTAGTGGAGGATTCATGGTTGCTTGGGTCGCATATTCTAAAAATACTTTAAGCTCTGACGCACTTCCGGTTTCACCTAAAATGCATGAAACTTAATCTTTTTAAATGACTCACTCTATATATTTATGGATTTTCAAATAATTTATAAAAGCATCGCTATTAGTTATCATCCAAATGAATTATTCTTATGATGAGTTAATAGATATGACTGACGTTTTGGGTGAATCCGAAAGAAACTCATTGCTAGCATCCAGACTTTCTGCATAGCATAGAAGTCAAGCCTGAAACTTTCGGAAGTATAAGGGAACGGTTCGATTGAAGAGAAAGTATTGAATATGAAAAAAAGAGCGGACAAAATCAATAACTGGTGAGATAACACGTTTATGTTATGAGTGTAGTCGAACACCCCATACTAGTACTATAAAAATTAATCGTCAGCTAGATGTAAGTCAGATTTGAGAATCCAAAATAATTAAGAAATATGTAATTCAACGGTAGCATATTCATACACAGGGTTAGATAAAAGAAATTTTCAGAAAATCGCGACCGTTTTTGTCAATGGGCAGCAGATAAATTATATCCTTACTTTCACAATTTTTTGTTGTTTACCGACGAAGCCACTTTCTATTAAAGTGGATAAGTTCATCGTCACAATTTTCCTTTTTTCCTGCACCTTTTAGTGGGGCGGCATCTTCAAATATGTCAGAAAATATAGCCTTTATTTTATTTCGTTGTTAACCAACAGTGTAAAAAATGAAATACTGCAGCTGGACATCGCCGAAATAAAGAAATTGAAATGCGATGCTCTTCATTCTGTAAAATTATTACTTTTGGGATAGTAGGATTTAACCTTTACTTTGCTTCACAGTTGACTAAGAAAGTCGGGCCTCATTCCTGCCTTCTATTGGTTGAACGAATATTTGAGTGCATAGAACAAAAGCGCTCGTAGTTCTTTAATTGACCGCTAATTTTTTCTAAAGTGATTATTTCAGAAATTACAAAAGATAGGTATAGGACATTGTTAACAAAAATGAACGAGAATAAAAAAAAAGAAACAAAATTCCTCAATAAAATACCGGGTATTCCATTTAAAAAAAATAAGTTTTGATATATGAACATTTCGGGAAGTAGGTTGTGGAAAAAAGTTTTTTGAGGTATTGTCGAGTGCAACTTATACCAAATGATGCAAAATTTTCTTGGCTACAAGCACCACCATAGTTAATGTTTTTACTTTTAAAAACAATGTGAAAATGATTTTTTTCTGAACACGTGTTTTGGTCAAATATTTTTCAAAAAAATTAATAACTCAATTTTGAAAAAGAAAAAACATTTGAATAGATCATTTAAATCACTACTAGAAAATCCAAAAATATATAGGGTGAGTCATTTAAAAAAAGTAAGTTCTGTGCATTTCCGGTGAAACGGAAAGTACGTCAGAGCTTAAAGTTTTTTACAATATGTGCCATAATTAACCATGAATCTTCCACTAATTGTTTTTGTTTTATTTAAAACACAAAAGAGCAATCGAAGAAGCGGCTACTAATTACTCACCCTGTATATATTTATGTACGAATCAAAATCGTGTGTTCCAATTATACCATCTAAAGTTTCTACTACAAAGTACCTAGTGTAAATATGAGTTTTCAATTAGTTCAGAATTAAAAAATAGTACGGTAGACAAAATGGATGATGTTTTCCTAGAAGTTGTATATTTTCATTATAGCAAGATTCACAATTCTTTTATGATAGTAAAAATTGTATACGAAAATAAAAATCAAAAATGAGGTGTGGCCACCACACGACTTTTTATACGTATGAGCATTTCAAACTACACAATTTTAAGAATTTATTTATACAAAACTTATTCAAAATCCTATTCTAAGTACTTTCATTCTCTTAATAAATCGCTATAGAATGCATATGTTCCGTCGTACGACGGTGTCGTCATATATTATTAATCATATATTCTTATTACTATTAATTTAATTATTATTAAGTTTCTATTTGTCACACTGTATATCATATATTCGTGTTCTTGGTTGATCTAATTGACCATACCTATACCTGCGCGAGAAGGTACATTTGCGGTGATTTCATGCCGGCTATTCATGATCGCACGTAAACGTAATTGTAACTAAGTATTTTGGAAAAAACATTACCTTAAGTTTACGATCCTTTGTCAAAAGAAGCAGATATTTGTCTATTATTTACTTAGTACAAAGGGTCTTTCCCCTTCATAAAACATTGCCTGTAATTTGCTTTCTTTGACAAAGAGACAGCATCTTTCACTTTTATTGCACATAATTTAAGATAAATTACAAAGGCAGACGGTCATCAGGAATTTCCGTCAGAACCTTGCAAATCGGTATATTATCATTTAATAAAGGAAATGTTTAGGTTGACGTCAACGAATAGGTTGATCTACCAATAGCATTTCGTTTGGTGGGAGTAATTAATATTTTCAAGTTATTCTTGCTCTTAAGAAATGACAGTACAACTCAAGATGTAACATCAAGCAGTCGCTTCAAGACTTAAATCAACATTTCATTTCAAGATTTTATGTCAAAACAGTGTGTGTTCAAAGCAAAATTTAAGTAGTTCAATTCCTGATTGTAAAACAATACAATTCGTATCAATATACGAATAAATCGTCACAAGCAATTCGAATAAATTAACAAACGCGTCAATTTAAGGTGTAGTTAAAATAAATAGTTAGTGCTACAGTGCTGCAGTTTTATTTAATCAACGAAGCCTTTGGTCCTTCGATTAACATTTTGAGAAAACTAGCGTGGAGTCGCTTCTACAGTCCATCATCAAAATACGTTGGCTTCACGCAAACCCAACATTTTGGTCATTCGAGCCGGATTTCAGCGCCACAGGAAAAGATCAACATCAGGAAATCAGCAAAGAAAACAATTAGACAACAATCCACGGAAAAAGGTGAGTCTCCAATTTTGTTACTTTCCCGCATTTCCTAATCCATTCATATCATCATGTCTCTTGAACCGGAAAAAGAGAAATTACTATCAGGACTCAACTACAAAACACGCGCAATCAAATCATCAATCACAAAATTCAGTACATATCTTGAAACAATCGATGAAACAAATTTCAGTGTCTTTCAAATAAATACACGAATATCAAAAACAAAAGAATTGTGGACAGAATATTATCAGGTTCAAATGCAAATCGAACAGCTCAACATTGGGGAAGGTACAAGGAGTAATGATTCGGCATTTGAGGATCAATATTTTAACGGAATATCACGCGCTGAAGAAATATTAGCCATGTATTCAAAATCTAAGACTCAGATCAATTTTGATTTACACAACCAACGGGACACATTACCACACGAGAATCAAGACATTCAAGGTCGCATACGATTGCCGCAGATCTCATTACCATCCTTTTCGGGAGCCTTTGAAGAATGGACTCCATTTAATGAAACATTTGAATCATTAATAAATTCCAACGAATCACTTTCTAGCGTACAGAAATTCCATTACCTTAAGTCATGTTTAAAAGGGGAAGCTGCCAATTGCATTCAAGAATTGCAAGTTTCCGCAATCAACTACGAAATTGCATGGAAAGCACTAAAGGGTAGGTTTGATAATAAACGATTAATAATAAAAAAACATCTTGTCGCAATTCTTGAGCTGCCAAATTGCATGCATGAGAATTACATAACATTAAGACAAATTCTTGATGGTGTGCAAACTCACACGAGAGCATTAAAATCATTAGGTCGTCCGGTGGACGCTTGGGACGACTGGTTAATACTCTCAATCACAAATAAAATAGATAGAACAACTAATAAGGAATGGGAGTCAAGTATAAAAGAGAATACTATACCAACATTCAAAGAATTTTTAGATTTCTTATCACATAAATGCAAGACACTGGAAGCTATTTCAAAAAATCTGTCTCAAGAAAAGTCACATAAAATTCAGAAATCAGCATTAGCGCACTTTTCACGACAAGACAGTCAATGCGTTATATGCAAGGCCAATCATTTTATATATCAATGTCAAAGTTTTTTAAACATGTCAGTAGTGGAAAGATCAAAGCAAGTCAAATCTGCCAAGCTCTGTTCTAACTGCCTCAGGTCAGGTCATCAAATAAACAAATGCAATTCGACCAATTGCAGGAAATGTGGTAACAAACACAATACATTACTTCATTTTGAAAAAGCAAGAGTGTCGGAAACTCAAGACGGACCATTAACAACAAATAATACAGATCAAGCAATATCAAATGCAGTGTCAGCACACTCTTCAGAATTATATTACTCTGGGCAAGTTCTGTTGTCTACAGCTATTATTAAAGTCGCAGATTGTAATAATGCATGGCACTCATGTAGGGCATTATTAGACTCAGGCTCGCAATCTAATTTCATATCAACCTCGCTAGCGCAAAGGCTTAATTTAAAGGAAAAGCGTGTGAATATCCCTGTGAGTGGTATCAATCAAACAAGTACACAGATAAGCAAGTCAGTTCTAGTTAATATCAAGTCAAACTATAATGAGTATGGCACAGAGTTAAATTGTCTAATTCTAAACAATATTACAAACGATATTCCATCAAATTTCATTGAAAGGAGTTGCCTTAATATTCCACAAAACTTAAAATTGGCTGACCCTGAATTTAATCGACCCAACAAGATCGATATGTTAATAGGAGCGGAGTTGTTCTGGCATCTTCTATGCGTAGGTCAAATAAAATTAGCAAATACTAACCTAATCATGCAAAAGACACAGTTGGGGTGGATAACATCCGGGGCACTGAACGATAAACGGGCGCAACAAACAAGCAAAATATGTAATTTAGCCCTAGATGACAGTATAGCAAGGTTTTGGGAGATCGAACATATCAGTAACAGGAGCAATTACACCGCGGAAGAAGTAGCTTGCGAACAACACTTTATTAACAACTATACTCGAAACAGTGAAGGTAGATATATTGTTAAGTTACCTCTTATAAACGATGCAGAAATAAGTTTAGGAAATTCGAAAGATTTAGCAACAAAAAGGTTTTACTCACTAGAAAGAAAGATGCAGAAGCAATCGAAACTGAAAGAACAATACGTACAGTTCATAAACGAATATTTACAATTAGGACACATGCAAGCAGTAGAAGTGGATGAATCGCTACAGGATGAGAGCAGCACATATTACCTACCACATCACGCGGTAGTAAAAGAGGATAGCCTCACTACGAAATTGCGTGTAGTATTTGACGCATCGGCAAAAACCACGTCAGGACACTCACTCAATGATATGCTAATGGTAGGACCGTCAATACAAGAAGACTTGTTCTCCATCATTTGCAGATTTCGCACACATAAGATCGTATTAACCGCAGATATCACAAAAATGTATAGACAAGTGTTAGTCGATCAGTCACAATTATCATTACAGCGAATTCTTTGGCGCCCAGATTCGTCACACGATTTACTCACTTACGAACTCAATACACTCTCATATGGCACCGGTTGTGCGGCGTTTTTAGCGACTAGGGTTTTAAAACAACTTGCCCTCGATGAATCTAGCACGTTTCCATTAGGTGCGAAAATCGTATAAAGAGATTTCTATGTAGATGACTTGTTAACCGGGGCAGATGACGTAAACAGTATTAAGATCATCTTTGAAGAGGTTAATTCCTTATTGCAAAGGGAAGGTTTCCAACTTAGAAAATGGGCCTCAAGTGACAGCGAATCTCTATCACAATTACTTACAAATACTGTCGAACCGATCATATTAAAACTTGATAAAATTTGCACAACCAAAACATTAGGGAATTGTTCAGAGGACACTCTACAATATGTTAGACCACCAGAGAGGCGATGTATGGCAACAAAAACCGTGCATATAGAATTAATTAGTAGTCTCGACACTGATTCTTTTATGAACGCCTTAAAACGATTTATATCAAGACGAGGAATGGTGTCAAATATTTATTCAGATAATGGCACTAATTTTGTCAAGGCAAACAAGGAATTAAAGGAGCTTCACAAAATGTTCACAACAAACGAACATGAAAAAATAATAAATTACTTATCGAACGAAGGAATTTCATGGCACTTTATACCACCTAGAGCTCCACATTTCGGCGGTATCTGGGAGGCGGCAGTCAAATCCTTCAAATATCATTTTAAACGTATAATTGGAAATGCACACTTCACATTCGAAGAATTCTCCACCATTTCCATCCAAATTGAGGCCATTCTAAATTCCCGGCCTATTATTCCTCTATCCGAAGACCCGACAGACCTATCAGTCCTAACTCCGGGTCATTTTCTTATTGGAGACTCACTTAGAGGTATTTTAGAGCCTAATTTATTACCGTTACATGTAAATAAGTTGTCTCGATTGCAATTAATAGAGCGCAGCAAACAGCACTTTTGGCAGAGATGGTCGAAGGAATACCTTCAACAGATGCAAGGAAGAAGTAAATGGACAAGGCATTCGGACAAGGCATTGCAAGTAGGGCAACTAGTTCTCATAAAGGAAGACAACATACCACCAATGTCCTGGCCCGCAGGAAGAGTGTTAACCATCCATCCAGGGAGTGATGGTGTTGTACGTGCAGTGACATTAAAAACAATACGAGGGGAAATGAAGAGACCCGCCAACAGATTATGCATTCTACCTATGTCAAATGAGTGAAGTGCTATGTAACTATTAAGTTTCGAAAGCCGATGCTTTCAACGCGGGCGGCATGTTCCGTCGTACGACGGTGTCGTCATATATTATTAATCATATATTCTTATTACTATTAATTTAATTATTATTAAGTTTCTATTTGTCACACTGTATATCATATATTCGTGTTCTTGGTTGATCTAATTGACCATACCTATACCTGCGCGAGAAGGTACATTTGCGGTGATTTCATGCCGGCTATTCATGATCGCACGTAAACGTAATTGTAACTAAGTATTTTGGAAAAAACATTACCTTAAGTTTACGATCCTTTGTCAAAAGAAGCAGATATTTGTCTATTATTTACTTAGTACAAAGGGTCTTTCCCCTTCATAAAACATTGCCTGTAATTTGCTTTCTTTGACAAAGAGACAGCATCTTTCACTTTTATTGCACATAATTTAAGATAAATTACAAAGGCAGACGGTCATCAGGAATTTCCGTCAGAACCTTGCAAATCGGTATATTATCATTTAATAAAGGAAATGTTTAGGTTGACGTCAACGAATAGGTTGATCTACCAATAGCATTTCGTTTGGTGGGAGTAATTAATATTTTCAAGTTATTCTTGCTCTTAAGAAATGACAGTACAACTCAAGATGTAACATCAAGCAGTCGCTTCAAGACTTAAATCAACATTTCATTTCAAGATTTTATGTCAAAACAGTGTGTGTTCAAAGCAAAATTTAAGTAGTTCAATTCCTGATTGTAAAACAATACAATTCGTATCAATATACGAATAAATCGTCACAAGCAATTCGAATAAATTAACAAACGCGTCAATTTAAGGTGTAGTTAAAATAAATAGTTAGTGCTACAGTGCTGCAGTTTTATTTAATCAACGAAGCCTTTGGTCCTTCGATTAACATTTTGAGAAAACTAGCGTGGAGTCGCTTCTACAGTCCATCATCAAAATACGTTGGCTTCACGCAAACCCAACAGCATACTTTGCAAGATATTCGAAAAAAAGTGCTACTCGCTAAGAGTAAAAGTGCTCCTTCCGATCCGAATTTTGAAATTTCATGTATACAAAAAATATTGCAAATCCAACTCTAAATGCTTTTGTACTCTTAATAAATTTATATAGAATGCATAATTTACGACATATTTGCAAAAAAATCGCTATTCGGTGAGAGTAAAAGTGGTACTTCCGGTCCGAATTTTGAAATTTTTTTTATACAAAAGATATTTAAAATTATCATGTAAATACTTTTATACTGGTAATGTACCTGCCTAGAAAGCATGACTTGCGAGATATTCGCAAAAAACTGATTTTCGATAAGAGTAGAAGACCTACTGCCGGTAGAAATATCGAAAAACTTTTTAAATAAAATTATTCTCAATTTTAATTTTAAGTATACAGGGTGAGTCATCTAAGCGGGTAAGGCCGATTAAGCCTTTGTGAGTAAAGATATTTTGAAGCGGTTTGTTCCTTATGAGAGCTGTTCATTAGGAGCACATTTTAAAAATATTTTGTATTATACAGAGTGTTCCATAACTTGGTGGCTAACCATAGTTATAGTTTTTTAAATGGAACACCCTACATATTATTGCATTTTTGAATTCCCCGTATAATTTTTCATCAAAAAGTTATAAGGTAGTATAGGCCTAAAGTGTAAAGTTTTTGATTTATTCCCATTTTTCTGAAAAATTCAGTGTTTGAATAAAATTATATTTCTCGAAAACGACGTATTAGATGGACAAAATTTTTTGCAGTATTCTTTACAATAAGAGGTCCTAATAGAAGCATGTTTTATTTTTTTACAGTTACTAACTGCATGTGCAGGAAATTGGATAAAAATTAGATGACACGTTTTTGTATAAAAGTCATTTTTTTTAAATGGAACACCCTATATATCAATTAATGTTTGAATTGTTTATTAACTTTCATGTCAGAAACATGTAAGACGTTAAAACTTTACATGTGATTATTACAGAGTTATTGTCGTTTTTTGATATGCTTTTGTTAGTTTTTGCAAAAAAGTAAATTTTTTCAAATGGAACACCCTGTATATTATTTCATTTTTGAATTTCTTATTAAATTTCACATCAAAAACATGTAAGACGTTAATACTTTAAAAGTGACTATTACTGAGCTATTGTCTCTTTTTGATATAATTTTATCAGTACTATATATTAATTAAACCACAAAACTGACAAAATTATATTAAAAAGAGACAATAGCTCAGTAATCGTCACTTTTAAAGTATTAACGTCTTACATGTTTTTGATATGAAATTTAATAAACAATTCAAAAATGAACTGATATACAGGATGTTCCATTTAAAAAAAATTACTTTTATACAAAAACGTGTCATCTAATTTGAATAAAAGGATATCAGAGTGTAGCTAAAGATGACATCTGGAGATCAATCTAAAAAAAAACAAACCGACACTCGCAAATCAGTTTCCTTCCACATTCGAAGGCTCCCTACGATCATCCTATTATACTGTTTGGTATTTACATGTATTTAATATCCTAGCAGTATATTTATAATTATATAATTATATTTAATTAAGGCGGTAGATATTATTCCGTAAACGTATATTTTTAAATACAGAATTAATGGTAGCAAAGACGCTGATAATTTAATACAGGAATAGATAACTATGTAAGTGCTGGGAGGTAAATGTCGAAAAGCAGCAGCTCATCCATTCAGTCGGGACCGGTCGATCGGTCGGGATGAGATATCCCGTGCACACAGCCTCTGTCAAACATCCATCCAATTAGCGGAGTTCTAGATTTATTATTCGTGCATGTTAAAATAGACTCAGCTGTTTACTTTATTAGCGGTGTTTATTATATAAGTTGCCCGCTCTTCTCACAGATAATTGCGAACTGCTGGTCCAATTAAAAGGACCGGACCAGAAATTCATAAGAGAATAAACATCGTTACGACATATATATACGCACACATATATATTAAGTATGTATATATATAGAGAGAAAGAGAGATAGAAATGGAATTGATGAAAAGATCTCTGCTCCGACAATGATAATAATAACACTCGAGAAAGGTTATTTATCGTCATCAGATCACCAGATACTCACTCGCTAATATGATTTTTTCCTTTTACGTGGGTTCTTCAGGTAATTGGCATAGACCGTTCTTATTAAGAAATGTATGATGGTATAGGTATGAATATTCAAAAGAGCGGTACACTGACTGATGCTTATTAAATCGGAGAGGACATTCAATATATCATTTGTCGTCCTATCCAATTACGCGTCATTATAAATTATATAGCGCAAATGTTTGCTTTCTGCAGGTAAATATAAACACAACAAAATAAGAAAACATGTGTAATAAATTGTTGAAATAATGAGGTAAGTGGGATAGGACTTCGTTATAATGTTTGAAATGTTAAATGATTTGCAAAAAATCGCTAGTCGATGAAAGTGATACTTCCGGTTCGAATTTTGATTTTTTTTTTATCTAAAGGGTATTGAAATTATGTTTCAAATACTTTAATACACGTAATGTACCTGCTTAGAAAGCATGACCTGCGAGATATTCGGAAAAAACTGATTTTCGATAAGAGTAAACGACCTACTCCGGGTGGGAATTTCGAAAAAGCTTTTTGACACAATTTTTCTCAAATATAATTTTGAGTACATTTGAATTCCTTATAAATTTGTTTAAATTTAGTAACTGACAAAATATTGACAAAAATTCGATTTTCCACTGAATCAGAAATCAAGAGGGAGATTATACTCCTAAACACAACATTTAGAATTGATAACTATAGCGGTTTGACCGCTATCGTGGTCACACACACACTGACAGACAGACACACACACAGAGAAAGAGAGAGAAATTTTCATCATCACAATACTTCCTTATAGGTACTACATAGGTATAAGAAAGTAAAAAATAGGTATTGATAGGAAGATCAAATGCTTGATCATTAACCACAAATATTTTCGCTGTACCTAACATACTGATTTTTATATGTTTTAATTTTACAATGGAATATCTCTATACAGTGTGTAAATAAAGTAAAGAATAATATTCATATTTTGTTTATTATCGCTGTTTGGGAGAAAAGCTCGGATAGGTCACTTTTATTTTGTTCCTCCGGATTTTAAGGATGTCAGTTTTTTTGCTTTGGTTTACTACTCTGGGACCTATGACGTCATCGACTTCTTTTTCAAATGGAACTTCCTTATTTTTTTGCTAGAAATAAAAAGTATATTTTATTCTGAATTCAGCAATATGTGGTATTCAAAATTAATAGTTTTAGAGTATTAAGCGTGTTAATAATGACAATTGACATGTCAGAGTGCAGAAATATCGACCAAGAAATGAGAGATACTGTTTTGGAAGAATTTCAACTCCGACTTTATCATTGCCAAGAAGCAAATGGGTGGCAATTTGAACATTTATTAATATAATTTTTTTTAATCTTCCCAAGAATAAATTATTACTATTTGCTCTTTTGATTTTCAAGTTTAATTATTGTTGTCATTTTAATACCTATGATCCTCCGTATCTCTAAAACTACTAATTTTAAATACCACATATGCTGTATTGCTGAATTCAGAAAAAAAAATTACTTTTTATTTCTAGCAAAAAAATAAGGAGGTTCCATTTGAAAAAGAAGTCGATAACGTCATAGGTACCAGAGTAGTAAACCACAGAAAAAAAATTGACATCCATAAAATCCGGAGGAAGAAAATAAAATTGACCTGTCGGAGCTTTTCTCCCAAACAGCGATAATAAACAAAATATGATTATTATTCCTTACTTTATTTACACACTGTATAATAAATCCATTACAATAAATTCATTGATATGATAAATTTTTGTTTATCCATCTATTCAACATTCGTCCTATTCGCCTGGTATTCGCCTAAGATTTTATTTTGATCATCAAAAGAGTATGCACATACGAGGTAGGCGCCATAAATTCTCGGCCTGATATCCAAAAAAAGGAACTTGGAACAATATAAGAATTTTTATTTTTCAATGTAATCTCTTCTAACTTCTATACATTTTTTATACCGATTAATTAATAATTTGATACCCTTGTAAAAATAGTCTGAAGTTTTTCCGTCAAAATATTCTATTACAGCTGCTTGCAACTCACTGTCTTCCTTTTTTAAATTAGAAAAGAAAAAAAAATCACAAGGAGCCATATCCGGACTATACGGTGGATGTTCCAATTCTTGAAAGCCGCATTCGCGGATGGCAGCTTGTGAAATGGCGGCAGTATGGACGGAAGCATTGCCGCGCAATAATCGTACAGCTTTTGTCAATTTTCCACGACGTTTTGCACGAATACTGTCCCTTAATTTTTGCAATAGAGACGCATAATATCTGCCGTTCACACTTGTATTGTGCTCTTTAAAGGCAATTAGCAAAATGCCCTCACAATCTAAGAATATTCTGGCCATCACCTTTTTCGTTGACAGAATGACTTTCGCCTTTCTGGGACGAGGTTCATCAGGTCGCCGCCATTCCATGGACTCCCTTTTCGAAAGAGGATCGTAAAACAGAACCATTGCTTTATCCCCTGTGACAGTGGACTCAAAAATCGGTTTTAGGTCTTCTCCGCACATGTTTAAAACGACTGCGCACATTCGACTCGACGTTCACATTGAAGAGCAGAAAGAAGTCGCGGTTCTCATCTCGCACTAATTTTATTCATACTCAAATGATCATGGAGAATTCGGCAAACACTTGTTTCGGAAATGTTTGTTATCACTGCTAATTCCTTCACCTTCAATCGACGATCTTCTAGCACTAAATGTTCAATAATTGAAATTTGTTGAGGCGTTATCACTTGAATTGGTCGACCCGGCCGATCAGCATCTTCCAGAGATTCTTGTCTAAAACGGAAACATTTTGCCCAATCTTTTTCAATTGAATAAGAAGGAGATGAATCACCGTAAACGCCGTCTAAACGTTGTTTAATGTGATAAGGTGTATGCCCTTCTTTTGTTAAAAATTTAATGACCGCCCGGTTCTCATTTTTCGTTACTTCAGACATTCTTGTCCGCTAGTCACGTTGGTTGGGTGGTTACTAAAAACTATTAGATTTCGAACCGTCATATTTATAGTGTACACCTCGCGTATGTGCATGCATGACGTGACGAAGTTTGAACACGTTTGAACCTTTTTAAGCCTGTCAGGCCGAGAATTTATGGCGCCTACCTCGTAAGTTATAGAGTTTAACATCCTTTTGCCCTATATAGATTTTTATAATTATGTTCTAATTATGGTTCTATTTAAGTGAGGTGCACACATATTCGTCGGAAAGAGGACGATAACCTGCTAGTGATTTGAAAATGAATTACGTTTCGGAAAACGTTCTTGTCTTTCAATAAGTGCTATGATTGCCAGACTAAAGAAAAAGAAATCCTCCATCCGATATTCATTTATTCAGTTATCATCATTGAAAAGAAGTCAATTGTGTAGAGCAGAGGTGTCATACACATGAATTGAGAGAGCCGAGATAGATTAAAAAAAATCGCGTGCGCTATCCGTGAGGCGACTGCGTCGGCGGTGGCAGTGGCGGTTGGCACGCGACAAAAATCCGCAAAAGCGAGCTGCGGCCGAGGTGCAAAACACGTTGAGGGACCCCTAGAGCGAAATAAAGAAACTTCTCGCTCGCTTCTCTCTCTCTCTCTGTCACACTTGGCAAATGTATGCAAACGGTGTTACGAGGAAAGTGGGCATGTAATTGGTCCCTGCCGCGACGCGTCTATTGATTGAGGCCCCTGGCGCGGGCTGAAATCGAGTTAGGCAGTTGTTCCCCAGAGCCACCCGTTTTCCGTTTTCCCTCCTGCACTTCAGCTCGCTTACACACATACATACACACACATATATGCATGTATATAGACACAGACAAAGACAGAGATGCATATATATGTGTATGTATGTACGTTGATAGATAGACATCCGTGAATGTATTATTCATGTCTAAAATGATGCACCTTTTATAAATTAAATTAATTAGTTTCAGAAAAAAACATGTTAATTTTTCCGAGGGAACGTATCAAGAAAAGTTTTAAGAGTGTAATTCATAAATTTACATTTATTTAAGCAAATTTTACTATATTTCGGAAATTTTGACAAAAAATTCATATTTTTAAAATGATCATTCATGGAGTGACTAATAGATATATATTTACAAGAAATTATGATGTACAGTAACAGTAAACAATAGAAAAAAGAATTAAAAATAAGGTGTGGGCACATACATGTACAGATGTGCAAAAAATACCCTACCTCTTCGATTTTAAAAAATAATGACCCTTGTAGTTGTGAATTATTTCTATTTCTTTTTGTTTTGTTTCAGACACTGAACTTAGGAGATTCAATTTTGAAACGATACACAATTGCAGGGCGATCGAAAATGGTGCTGCATACCGCCAATTATTTGGAGTGCGCAATATTCCAACAGTTCCCGCTACTCGTCCTATGTATGGTAGCTAAGGTCGAGCAATATGAGATGTTAGAGATGTGAGGCAGGGTGGACCTCGCTCTGTATGATCGGCCGAAAACTTCGAGCTCGTTAGGCAAAGTGTCGCACTTTCAGCTAAGAAGGTTTTTGAACAAGCAGAGAGAATCACAATCGTGTGACAGTTTGGTGTGGCATAACTTCAGGCAGGATTTATAGACCATATTTTTTCGAAAATTTAGCAGATGAAAGCATTACGATCAATGGAGATACTTAAAGAATAATGCTTTAGGACTTCCTCTTTCCAGTCGTGCGAGTGGACAACCACAATGGCATATGGTTCCAGAAAGATTGACTTGAGACGGCCCCCACAATCATCGGATCTGACGTCTCCAGGTTTTTTTTTTCTGTGGGGTTACCTTAAGCAAAAGGTCTACATCGACAAACCTCTGACTTTACAAAA
This sequence comes from Amphimallon solstitiale, assembly GCA_963170755.1. Classification (NCBI taxonomy): domain Eukaryota; kingdom Metazoa; phylum Arthropoda; class Insecta; order Coleoptera; family Scarabaeidae; genus Amphimallon; species Amphimallon solstitiale. The sequence continues at coordinate 118,894,429 of OY720679.1, forward strand.
GCTGAAAGACAAGATTATTGTGGAAATGGCGCAAATTACATCTATGCTAGTTGTTTCACTTGAACGAATACCTTACAACGGCAAAAATTGCACTAGCGCGTATGGCGCCTCCCCCTTACGTCCTACATCACAGCAGCTAGGCCTCACCTCTGCGTAAGTCCCAACTAGTTATTACCGATACAAATCGGAAAAGTATTTTTTGGCCAGCCTGTACTAATTCCATAAATTTAAAATTAAACCTATTTCGTCTTATGAGAATAAAAACCTGAAAAATTACTCTTAGTTTAAAATCTAAAATTAAAAATATTTACTTTTGATTTAATTCATACTGAGATGGAAAGCCCTATTCATAGTTTTAACTAGTATTTCCTCAATAAGTTTTAGCAACCGCATTCACTTTTATCCGCGCACTATTAAGCAAAGTTTGAAAGTATTCTTGAGGAAATACGTTCAAGTACTATTGTGCTACAAGTCTATATTCATGTATTGTACTTGTATCGGGATTTCTTCCGCGTATGTGGCCTTTTAGCTCGTCCCCCATGTGTTCGATGGGATCTAATCTTTGAATCTGAACTGCACCGAGGTAACCACAATGCTAGTGTGGTTTAATATGTGGTCGTACACTGTTGAATATTATTACAAATCTATCATATCTAATATACTTAACATATGTCAATAGGATGTTTCGATAAATACAGGGTGAGTCAACAACGCGGGTAAGGCCGATTGTGCCTTTACGAGTAAAGATATTTCGAAGCGTTTTTTTTCTTGTGATAGCTGTTCATTAGGGGCACAATTTAAAAATATTTTGTATTATACTGAGTGTTCCATGTATTGGTGGCTAACCATAGTTATAGTTTTTTAAATGGAACACCCTATATATTATTGCATTTTTGAATTCCCCCTTTAATTTTTAGTCAAAAAGTTATAAGATAGTATAGGCCTAAAGTGAGTAAGTTTTTAACTTATTCCCATCTTTCTGAAAAATTCAATGTTTGTATAAAATTATATTTCTCGAAAACGACGTATTAGATGGACAAAATTTTTTGCAATATTGTTTACAATAAGAGGTCCTAATAGAAGCATGTTTCATTTTTTTTACAGTTACTAACTCCATGTGCAGGAAACTGGATTAAAATTATATGATACGTTTTTATATAAAATTAATTATGATTTTTTAGTAGGCCATATGTTCGCAAAAGGATAATAAAATTGTGAGTATCATCTGAAGTTTATTTGACAGTTGTTTAAAGAAGACGATTTTATTGAAAATTGCACAACGGATAAAATCGTTATTCGTGGTGTATTTCAGTACTTGTCTTTTAAGAAGACGAACACATACGAGACTCTGACATATATGCAGCAGATATTGAGCACATTTTGCGCTAGATCGCTCACCTTAAACTTAGCGATATGAATCTCGATGAAGTAGGACGTTGTTCTGAACCATCAAAATTTATTACCATTTCAAAAATACTTGGAAATCTTCATGATGTTATGTGACTAAAGAATAATACTGAAGGAGATTATCATGAATCTAGTAGATTTTGACGAGACTTTGTTGCGGTCGATGAGACTCCATTACTATGTGCCTAAATAGTAAAGGCAGTCTCACTAGTGGAGGTATAGTGGCACTCCTCTGCCAGAAAGATGTTTGATTTGATAGAAATGGTAATAGCAACAATTTGGGATTCAAAGCGGATGCTTCTTCTCAACTATCACGCAACAGGACATATTATACTGAACCTCTGGACCAAGTGAAAGTTGCCGAAAACAACCCACAATGGCTCGACAGAAAACTATCCTATCATGACGTCGTCATATACCCGTCGAATTCTTCGAGCAAAACTGGATCAAATACTATTTCAGTTTGTACCCAAACCACGATTTTTCCCGAATTCAGCCAATTCAGATTTCCAGTTATTCCCAAAACTCGAGTTGTTTCTCGACGATAGGAAATTGAAGTTAGATGACGAAGCTATTGCAGAAGTAGAATAATATTTTAACGACTTTGCTGCTGATAATTATAAAACTCTTATAATTGTACTCTATATAGTGGCGCTTTTCCGAGTGTATTAATGTTATAGGGGAATATGTTCAAAAAGAAAAAATAGTTGTCATCACTCAAGTTTGTCGTTTTAAGTCTCACCTACTGTCAAACACATAAAGAAAATAGAGCTAGTCGAGATTAAATAAGTTTAAGTATATTCTATTAAACTTATATATTAATTACCTAATATAATAAATGTCTATTATAATTTTATATTATTATTTCTACCATAGCAATATGTAGCCACAGATTAAATAATAGATATACATTTTGTTCTCATTTTCAATTCAATAAATAAATTTAGCCCAATCACAAATGACTTATTTGTTGCGTAATTTTTTCATTTACATTTACAACAATTCTTACGTCGCTTTCCATTTAATAAAGAAACAGTCAATAAATGTTCTCCTATTGAAGTCCAAAATGATATTTGCGTAGAATAGGCAGGTGCCTGACACGTGAACGCGCGAATCTGAAACACACGTACCAGTCAATCAAGCGCAATCAAGTATTTTAGCACAGTTTCCACCACCTCGCCGCCGCCGGCAATCTTCGCGCTCTTTCCCCGTGACGTGGCGCTCTCTATTAGATTATCTAATCGTTTCTTCCCCTTTCTCGGCGGCAATCATTTCCATCCAACGTCTTTGGACGCCCGCCACCCTTACAACCTCGTCTTTCTTATTTGCTGTCAAATTATGTTCACGTCTGTCATTCCGACGCGGGCTGATTGCGCACGTGACTTATACGAAAAGTCTCGACTTCACCTCGTCTTCCGTCATGTCATTTTTAAGGAAACATCTTTATGATACACGTGTACATACGTATATATTACATACAACTACATACGTAGTGAGCGCAATATAAATTCCCAGTCTAACTATATAAGAACCGTGATGTTAGGATCGATATGTCTTCTTCATTTTTCATCATAATAATCTATACACTTATTACGTCAATTAATTAGTAATTCTCTAATAGCATGAGGTAATGAAAAGATTATGCCAATACGAAAGAAAGATGAAATCATCATAAAAAAAATATGATAACTATATTCAATAATAAAATTAAAAAATTCATAAAGTTCGGAATATAGAAATACCAATAGGACAAAAATAAATGCAGAATAAAATCATTGAATTATCTACCTTATAGATACAACTTCAAAAAAAAATCAAAAATGAAAATTACAGGTAGTACTAAATTCATCCTCCGGAAATAGGTGAACTCATCACCAACCAGTCGTGCAGATAATGCAATTAATAGTTCAATTTCAATGAACTAAATCAGATACTTTAAACTGTTTAATTAGGATTGAGAATAACTGATATATATATACAGGATGTCCAGAAACTCTCCTGACAAACGAAGACCGGAGATTCCTCAGATAATTTTAAGACAATTTAACCCAATTCACCCTAGTCCAAAAATGCTTCCTAAGGGAGCTAGAGCTCTTTGAAAATGGCGCCTTGTAATTATTTTTTTTAATATCTCCCGAACGCTTCTATTTAGAAAAACAAAAACTGGTATGCTTATTTATCCTCCAGAGATGAATCGATTCCATCAATTGCGAATTTCTAATACCGGTCATAGGCGTCCGTTTTGGGTAGGTAAACGGTTATTTTAACGCATAACTTTTTTGTCTTTAACTTTTAAGCATTTGTGACACTAGATTATTACATTTTCAGGTATTCTAGTACTAAAAGGTACTCTTACTTTAAGTCGGTAGGATACACCGTTTTCTAGAAAAATCGATTTGAAAATTTTTCGTTTTTTCGTCATTAAAATTCAATCTATTATGTACCTACTTATTTTTAGCGACGAAGTTGGCTAGGACTATCAAGGCATCGATGAAAATTAATTTAATAAATCATCTTTTGTTTCAATAAATGCAGCACACAATTCGTAAAAACAGTTTGGGAAAGGAAGCAAAAATCAATTTGAAACAAAATTTTAGCTGAAGGTTTTTAAAAACAAAGTATTTATTACAATGGAACCAAACTAACAAAAAAAGAACAAGTATCAAAGGTAGATAGTTACAAAAGATGCTCGATGTGATGACCATTAGTCTCTATGCATAAATTTACCCTTTTGCTTAGAGAACGCCGAATTCTTGCAAAAATTCCAAAGTTATTTCTAAATTCGTTGCAAGCATCTTGTATCCTTAGCCAGAATTGTGCACGATTTTGTATCGGAACGGAATAAACAAATGCTTTTATGTATCCCCAAACACAATAATCGCAAGGATTCAAATCCGGCGACCTTGGTGACCGAGCAACTGGACCGCCTTTTCCAATCCAATGGTCTTCGTAGTTATTATCTAGAAAGTCTCGTACATTCCTGCTAAAGTGGGCCGGACAGCCGTCCTGTAGAAACCATAAATTTTGCCGAATATTTAAACGCACCTCATCTAACAAATCAGGTAAAATATTTTGCAGGAAATGTAAGTAATCAACACCATTTAAACGAGCACAGGTCCAAGTAGATAATCGTCAACTACTCCAATCCAGACGTTTATGCTAAACCTATGCTGATGCTTAAATTCTTGAACAACGTGGGGATTGTTACCAACGTACGAATAATAGTGTGCATTATGTACATCAAAAATTCCATTTTTTGAGAATGAAGCTTCGTCACCAAAAAAAATGTACCTGAAAAAATCTTCATCTTGATTTATCTGATTTTGTAACCATCTAGCGAATTCTACACGAGCAGGAAAATCTCCTTCTAGCAGTGCTTGCACCTTTGTAAAATGAAAAGGATATAAATTTTCTTTGTGTAAGATATTTCCTACGGAAGATTTTGAAATTGTGGAGTACATGGCAGATAGTCTTCGAACTCTAATTTCTGGATTTTCCTCAACTTCCATTAAAATAATATCTTCATGTTCTGCTGTTACATCATTATGTCTCCCTGTTTCATTTTTTTTGGGACCACTGAACCTGTTTCTCTTAATCGTTGATGAAGAGCTGTAAATGTTGAGTGAGTGGGATGCTGACGATTGGGAAATTTTTCAGCGTATCTACGTTGCGCTGCTCGAGCGTTACACCTCATTTCGCCATAAACTAAACGCATATCGGCGTATTCTTCATTAGTAAAAAACATTTTTTTTTAAATTGAAATCGTGTTTGAATGCTACAAAGTAAAAAATTAAAAGATAAACTTCGCGAACTGACAACAATTTGACAATTAAAAACGTAGGTTTTATTTCTGTTGGCAGTTCAGAGCGAACTAGTGCAAAAAATAATAAATTGAATTTTAATGACGAAAAAACGAAAAATTTTCAAATCGATTTTTCTAGAAAACGGTGTATCCTACCGACTTAAAGTAAGAATACCTTTTAGTACTAGAATACCTGAAAATTAAATAATCTAGTGTCACAAATGCTTAAATGTTAAAGACAAAAAAGTTATGCGTTAAAATAACATTTTACCTACCCAAAACGGACGCCTATGACCAGTACTAGAAATTCGCAATTGATTGAATCGATTCATCTCTGGAGGATAAATAAGCATACCAGTTTTTGTTTTTCTAAATAGAAGCGTTCGGGAGATATTAAAAAAAAACTAATTACTAGGCGCCATCTTCAAAGAGCTCTAGCTCCCTTAGGAAGCATTTTCGGACTTGGGTGAATTGGGTTAAATTGTCTTAAAATTATCTGAGGAATTTCCTGTCTTCGCTTGTCAGGAGAGTTTCTGGACACCCTGTATATATGAATTGGTTACAATTGTTGTCATTTCATTTACGGTTGTAGAGATTATCACTTTAATAATAAGATGCTACTTAGGCCCATCTCTATGGGAATCGTTGCCTAATGCCTATTATCATACTCACCGAAACATAAATATTTTTATAAATACCTTATTATCACTACAGACTACATCAAAATGGAATACATAAATATTCTATTTGTAGGGAAAACATGATTGGGGGAGAAAGCTCAATTGTTCTTGCAGGAAGAGTTGTGTTCGCAAAAAGACGAAATAATATCAATGTGGCTACACACATGCAACAGAACATCGTACCGTACTTCGCCGCCCAACAATCCTTGTTGCGCGACGAAGTTACGGTATGATAAAGTTCTGAGGTGCAACAGAACATCGTTACGCAACATCATCGCGAAAATAATGCCGTCCCATCCTCCTATGAGCAGTTCAACAATGTTTTTCAAGTAAGATGAACATTGCGGCTCCAGCGTATATAGTTATACACTATTTAGTGAAAAAGCAAAAGCGTAGGCCAAGACGTTGTTGGCAGACGCAATTCTTATATCTGGGATGCTTGGAATTCCACAAAACTACTTTTCCCCGACAAATGTCGATCAAATCAAGAATAACATCCTCCGTCCAATCCATACCGAATCGATATCTCCTTCAATATGACTAAACTCAATCGGATGCAAATACCCAAAAGAACGTTTTAAAATTATAACTGACAATGTTATTACTGGAGGAGGTATGATTTTCTTCGAAAGAATATGAACCACAGATATTCTGAATTATTTTCAAGGAAGGTTCGCACGCCACAAAAATTCGTTTGTTCGCGTTGATGTTGCGCGACGATGATCTGTTGCACCTCAAAACTTCATCATACTTTGCCGCGCAGGAATGTTGCGCGACGGAGTTCGGTACGATGTTTTCTTGCATGTGTGTAGTGTAGCCACCTTAACATTCCTTTGATGCGATAGCGAAAAACCGACAACTGACGGGACGCCGTTATGTTACGATGATAGGCTATTACGTTGTTGCGAAGTTGCGTCCACACTTGATACGCGACTGTGTTGCGTTGCGATGTTCTGTTGCATGTCTGTCGCCACCAGATTATGAATTTGTGGAACTTGTATAGCATCGATTAAAAATTCAAAGCAATCAAATCAAAGCTGATTGTAAATAATAATTAACAATTAAATGTAAATAGCCTACTTATCATTCTATAAAAAGTGTTTCCATCAATTCTCGCTTATTTACTTTCCTGAGTAAAAATGTCATGCAAAAAAGTGGGTAAAATTATAAATAATGTTGGTTATCAGTAGAGCTGTCTCTGGTGATTAATTCGACCTGATCTCGGTGATGAGTTGGTATTAATACCAACAAAATTTGCTACCGATTATTTGGTGATGAGTAAGCCAAAAAAGTTTTTGGTAGATTGAAAGGACGTATGACATTCAGAAATTTCGAGACTAGGATTCCAAAGAAACTCACACCAACCGAAAATTTCGAAATAAACACAGTTGTGAAAATGTGGCCGACAGATCATCGACTTGGTCTGTTGACCACACAATTTATTGTCGCGTTAAGTAGAGCTGTAAAGAATTTCAAACTAGAGGGTAGATATCCCGTGTAATATTTTTGTGGACTGAACGTAATCACTACAAAATTTTTGTCTTTTGACACCCAAATCGAAATGACAGCGGAATCAGATTTCTCGTTTTGAGAATAATTTAAGGAAGCAAAATACTGCAATTTTATTGAGTTATTTGTATTAGCAATAAAAAATTAAAAAACATAATTAATACTCGCACAACAATGCAGGTGATTTTATGAAATGACTAACATTTTGAACTAGGAATTTAAAAAGGATTAAAAACATCTTAGCCAAAAAAGAGATTCTATATTCAAGTTTTAGACAGTAACAAATTAATACTATTAAAAAAAGTAGAGAAGACCAGAGATTACACTTGCCCCGCGATTACAAATATCCCACTTCACCCTATCTTCATTAGTAAAATGATGCAGGTTGTAGTCTATGTTGACGACATGGCTAAAGTTGCAAGAAACATTCTTATGGAAAGGTTCAAAGAACAAAACTACTGAAGCTGAGAAGAGAACGCTTGAACTTAAATCAGGTGAAAACAAAAGACATTACATTAAATAGAAATAAAGGGTCAAATCTAAAAAAGATCATTGAAATAGAGCTGTTGAGAATATTTCCATAAATTCTACAACTGACGTTTGAATTAAAAAAAAAAATGTAAACATCATTAAAGCCGAATAATTCCGCATTCAATTGACAGATGAAGTATATTTCCCTCGATATGGTTGAGTCAACAATCAGCAAAAAATTCAAACACGGTTCATGTGGTTATATACGTCTTATGATAGGCTAATACTAAATACAGAATGTAAAGCGTAAGTCTATAAGTGTTAATGGTAAGCATTAACAGAAAATATTAAAAAAGTAAGTAAAGGCATTCTACAGGTTCTTATAGCTTATAGCATCTCTATTTTTTGATCAACGTGTTAATCAAGAGAAATTTGGGTATGGAAATTTCTTCACCAAGAGAAGCTGTCTTAGAACACGTTCCATATTTTAATCGTTTCTAGTAAAATTTGTGCTTAACTTAATTGCGGTTAACCTATTATTTTGTGCATGTTGCGATACATTTTACAAATCCGATCTTTGAACTAGTGACTCTTTTTTACTTTTTTGCCTATCTTTGTACTATTGAGATAGGAAAAGATTAGGAGAAGCAAGACAAAACATTTAACAAGCAATAAAGGAGGTATAACAATAAATCAAGAAAAAAAATAGGTAGTGTAAATAGGAATACATCAGCCAAGCAAATATAGGAAACTACGAGTTTGAAATAGTAGACAATTTCAAGAACCTAAGAGTAATATTTAACAGGAAGAATGACATAAGTATGAGGATATATGAAAGAGTGCTAATGGGATATACAGCTTATTATAAATATGAAAGCACCCTGAAGAGTAAGAGTATCAGAAGAGATTGTAAGGTGCATAAAAGTGTAGAGATTGCGATGGTACGGCCATATAAGAAGGCTGGAAAACAATAACGAAGTAAAGAAAATCATAATGTGGTAACGAAACACAAACAGAGGAAGAGGGAGACCAAGAGGCAGGTGGAAAGACCAAATGATAGAGGATATAAAGAAGCTGAAGATACAGGCTCAAAGATGAAGGGTTCACGACTGAAATGCATAGAGGAGGATAACTGAGAAAGCAAAGACAAACGACAGCTTAGAGTAATACAAGAACGGAAGAACGTAGACTAATCACAGGAAATGAGTTTAAAGAGCTCAAACGAGAAAACTTAAATCAAAAAATTGATACACATAAAACAGCCAAGTTCAGTAAAAATTTCTCCAAGAATGTGTGAGTTTTCTTGGTCAAGAAATCGATAAATTTAAAATAGCCATTATGCTGGATCGCTGAATGTGTATAGGTGTTCCACACACAAGTAGCAACCTGTCAAAAAATATTGAGTTTTTCAAAATCGTGCTTAAGATGAGTGTTTACCTATCGAAAACAAAGGCATCGCCGTTTTGCGTTTTTTAAATTTATTTTGAAATTTTAAAATCTCAAATTTGGGTTAGTGATGCAAAAGGCATAAATTTATAATGTCAAGGCCATTTTTGTACAAATTTATTTTCTTAAAAAAGTTGTGTTTTAGAAATAACCACAAAAATGCATGACTTTGATTAATGTCTACTAACCAAGGCTAGTATACAAAAGAAAAAAACAACCTCTACGCGCCAGCTGCACAACATTAAATAGTAAACATTGTCACACACATTTCACACGAGTGTTTTTGAAGCTATTACGTCGTCTATCTTCACTTTACGGTACCTCTACCGGTCCTAGCATAGACGCAAATCTATCGGAATCGGTCGGCTAGACTTAAATCCAAGTGACAGTTTGTAATTAAAAAGAAATGTCATATATACCTATAATATTCGAGTGTATAATAATATAACAGTTATGGGCAAGCGAAAATTGGCTTTTTATAAAACATCAACAACATCAACAGCTCCGTAAGTATTCATTCTTTATACATTATGTTTCCCATCCATAGTATTCCTTTATCTATGACAGAATCTTTGAATAAAACCGAAGCGCTGTGATCGAAACCGAATATCGTCTAGCTCCAACTACTCACACCCCCTTGCGTGTACCTGTCCCGCGAGTAATAGATATAAGTTGCATAAGTTTCTATTTGTTGATAAATGCCCCTCTTAAGCAGTATTTTTATGAATTACTAACCGTGTGGTTATTTAAGCAATATGGGCAGAATGTAATGTGTAACGTATAACAATTAAAAAGAAAAATAATACTGTGTACAATCTGGGATAGAAGTTGGCAACGTCTCTTGGTTAAGGTAGAGGTCGGTAATCTAAGCTGAAATATCTCTTTGTTAATCATTGATAGAACTTATCTTGTACCAATCACAATTAGACCAATCACAATTGTCAGAAAGTGACATATTTATTAAATATTACACGTTTTGAAGATCGTATCAAATTTTAAGGTGATATGACATATATCAGTTGTAAATAGTTTTTGAATTTACGAGATTCATTTTATAGAAAATGTGTTCTACTTAAACTTGAATCACAAATCTACCACTGCTAATTTCAATATTTACATATTAGATAATGTAACATTACAAATTATCGGTGATTGATATATGCATATTTAATATCAGTTATAGTCTATTTTTTAATTCGGAGGAGTGTTTTTAAATTGAAGCGCTAAAAAGGAGGCTTGCTATTTGTCAGTTTTGGGGAAGAATTACAATATGGAAATTTTACATGTCTACGGCCGCCATACTGTTACAACAGCTGTTATTGTATACATCGTTAATTTTGTCAGTGCGTTTCTGTTCAATTTTTTACGTTCAATTTGCGTTATAATAGTAAAATAGTTCTTTTAAGAACTGAATCGACTGATATACTCTCCGTGTAAATCATTTTCATAGCGTTTTTCTTGGATATGGAGGAAGTAGCAAGCACTTCTGGATCGCAAATTTCCCCGTTGAGAAGGCGAAAATTTGTGATCTTAGGACATCTATCTGTTGTTGAGAAGCTGAATATAGTAAATATATTCAAAAAATTACGTGCTGATAACCCCAGAATGAGGATTACTGCTATTGTCGCAAGAATATCGAGTATGATAGGTTAGTGTTATAATACATTACCATCATTAGGTATATATTATTATGTTATCTTGTTTTTAGGAGTGGCACGGTCTACTGTCTATCGTACCATAAAAGAATATAAGCAGAAAGGACAAGTTATCCCACCCAAGCAAAGTTCTGGAAGACACTCTTTAATTACTGATTATAGTGAAACCGTCAAGAATTCTATAAGGCAAATAATTCACAATTTTTTTTTATAAAAATGAGCTTCCTACACTTGATAAAGTGCTGAATGAAATCAAACAGCGTGATGATTTGCCACAGATGAGCCGTTAAACATTATACAAATTGATGAAAATGATAAACTTTAGGTCAGCGTCAATGTTCTAATTAATATGCAAAAAAAATGAGTATATAAGTACTCAAATTTATATTTTACATGCTTTGATATGTTAGAATAAATATGATATATTATTGTAGGTATATGAAGAGGAATCGAAAGAGTGTTTTGATAGAACGTGATGATATAATTAGGTGGAGAAGAAGATATTTGATGACAATTAAAGATTATCATCGTTAAAATCGGCCAATTTATTATTTAGATGAAATATGGCTAAATGAAGGTCATACCAAACAATGAGTTTGGGTAGATGGCAATATAAGAAGTCGAAGATACTTTTACTAAAAGCAATCCAGAATATCACTACGGACAATTGGAAGAAATGTGTAGGCCATGTGATTAATGAAGAAAGAAGAATGTGTGAGTTAGATGGGTTGGTCGATGATATAATCGAGTCATTTATTATATCAGTGGGTGAAAATAGTTCAAGTGAAATGGAAAGTGATAGTGAATAATTATAAATTGTTACTGTTTTATATGTATATGCTATAATTAACATTTGTCTAAATTGTTGTTCACTTGTATATAATAATAAAAAATTGTGAATAATTATATGTTTTATATGTATATGCTATAATTAATATTTGTCTAAATTTTTGTTCGCTTGTAAATAATCATATAAGAATAAGAACCATCTGTGTTTTCTTTTTAAATTTGAAAATATACAAATCACCTTTAAAACTTTTGATTTAAGCATTTCACTTACGATGATGATTCCTTTCTATTTCAAATTAAAATTATCTAATTTTTTAAATAAATTTTTAATTAACTACTTGACTACAATTTATATTAAATCGTCGCTAGTTTTAAAACTGCCGCCAAAAAGTAATTTTCCAAAATTCCATTGTGTAAACGCGCCTTTTTATTTTACTCCTTCGAATTAAAAAATAGACTATAGTGTAAGGTAATATATATTAATGAAAACTAAATCGTGGCTATCTAATAAGAACAAACCGTAAGCGAGTAATAAGTTTGAGCGAAATTTGAAGCCCTTCTCTGTACCGTTCGACGGAGGGAATAGTGAGGGGGGCGTCCCATGGGCGGATCGATACAAGTCGCGGCGCTTATTCAAGTTATGCTAATAAATTAGACGGCTCTAAACAAACCGCAGTGCAGATCGATGCAATAAAACCCCATTCCCTCGATGTACACAAAATATAATCCGCGAAATGAAGAAAGGAATATTTTTTCCGAGGGTGGAATAATTAATTCTTCTACAATGTTTCTCTTACCTAATAGGAACACGTTATTTTATACTTGCGTCTCTCTAATTTAACAAATGACAATTTTACCAATACATGTACAATGTCTTATCTAACATTTAAATCAAACTTCGTTTATAGGTGTATGACATGTTGTCTATAAATGGTAAGTACGTATCATGGTGCAAATATATAAAATAACTTCTGACGCAGATTTTGAGAACATTGTTTTTGACGTAAGAGTCGGCACTGTTGATATTTAAAAAAAAAGTAGATTACTGACGAATAACCATAGACGTAACGCTAGTACTTTAGTATATGCAGAATAATAGTATAATATATAATCCGTAATAATAGCACAGTTGTTTACAAATGTGTAACTAAAATATCCATAAAATTATTTGTTTAAAAACGTATAAAGCAAATTGATTAATCTTTATTATTTGCACTAAAACTTAAGCGACACTTGGGCTTATGAAACTCGTTTTGTTTCTCTGATAATAGAATTTGAAATTACTTCACTGACAAAGAAATTTATTACATAAATTTAAGACATGAATATGTTTATTTTTTTTATATATTGCTTTACTGACGTTAATGAATTTATGAAACTTAAAGTAATATAATAAGGAAACTATTTCTTTAATAAAGCATTTTCGTTTATCTTTTCTTGTAATTTACAGATAATAAAGAAAACAACTCACACGGTTACTTTTTTTATTAGTAAATTCATTCTTTTTCATTTTTTTTTTCGTTCCGAATTCTCCTCTCTTAAGAGGCCCACACACTGCGTTTTTGTTCGACAGTTTTGTTCGACGAACAAGTCTGTTCGAACAAAAACGACGAACGTCAGTTGTCCACAGAATACAGTTTTGTTTAGCAGTTTTGTTGGGCAGTTTAATAATATGAAAACAATATATGCGTGTGCAGTGGCGGCGGCATTAGCCATAAAATCAAAAGAGAAAAAAAAAGAAACGGGCAAAATGGACGAAGGAAGGAATTGCAATACCATTACAAAGGATTATAAGATCAGTGTCATAAACAGTTTGGATTTTCCGAAAGTTGTTAATAGTTGTTTACAAAATCTCCAATGTGGGGAATAATTACCTTCAGAGAATTGTGTTATAGGTGCAGTAATTTAAATCTTGCAAAATATTTGTATGTTTTAAATTACATTATTTGTAGATTAACTAAACTTGAAATGGTAAAGATTTTAGAGTTATAATAACACGACTTAAATAAATATGAATATACAGGGTGTCCAGAAACTCTCCTGACAAACGAAGACCGGAGATTACTCAGATAATTTTAAGACAATTTGACCCAATTCACCCTAGTCCGAAAATGCTTCCTAAGGTCATAGGCGTTCGTTTTGGGTAGGTAAACGGTTATTTTAACGCATAACTTTTTTGTCTTTAACTTTTAAGCATTTGTGACACTAGATTATTTAATTTTCAGGTATTCTAGTACTAAAAGGTACTCTTACTTTAAGTCGGCAGGATACACCGTTTTCTAGAAAAATCGATTTGAAAATTTTTCGTTTTTTCGTCATTAAAATTCAATTTATTATTTTTTGCACTAGTTCGCTCTGAACTGAAAACAGAAATAAAACCTACGTTTTTAATTGTCAAATTGTTGTCAGTTCGCGAAGTTGAAATGATGAAAAATGAAATGACGAAAAAACGAAAAATTTTCAAATCGATTTTTCTAGAAAACGGTGTATCCTACCGACTTAAAGTAAGAGTACCTTTTAGTACTAGGCTACCTGAAAATTTAATAATCTAGTGTCATAAATGCTTAAAAGTTAAAGACAAAAAAGTTATGCGTTAAAATAACATTTTACCTACCCAAAACGGACGCCTATGACCAGTACTAGAAATTCGCAATTGATTGAATCGATTCATCTCTGGAGGATAAATAAGCATACCAGTTTTTGTTTTTCTAAATAGAAGCGTTCGGGAGATATTAAAAAAAAACTAATTACAAGGCGCCATCTTCAAAGAGCTCTAGCTCCCTTAGGAAGCATTTTCGGACTAGGGTGAATTGGGTTAAATTGTCTTAAAATTATCTGAGGAATCTCCGGTCTTCGTTTGTCAGGAGAGTTTCTGGACACCACTGCAAAAAATCGTCGTCTTTTAAAACTGTTTACCCCACACACTTCAGATTTGTTGGACGGTTTTGTTCGATTGACATAAACAGGCCGAACCAGATTATTTTCAGCAGATTTGTACGCCAACATCAACGACGGTTTTCGACCCCACACACTTCGGTTTTGCGACGTTTTTGTTCGAACAGACTTATTCGTCGAACAAATCTGTCGAACAAAAACGCAGTGTGTGGGCCCCTTTATACGTATACAGGTAAGTACTCTCACGTATACTTTCGGTAACGCTGTTTTAATGTTATTCAACAAACACTTTTTGTTTAATATTTTGGTTTGTTTGCTAAAAGAATCTTAATGCAAATAACGAAACGTTTTTTTTTTTACATCAATTACGCTATACATACAAATAACAAATTATAAATATAAACATAAAAAGGAATTATAAACAGCGATTACCTCTGATAATGGTCATTTTTTTACAAAATTCTAAAGAAAAACACCTATCAGTGATACCCCCAATAGCGGCACCCCTCAAAAGTGAAGTGGTCACAGTGACTTCAATGAATTTTTTCTTGGAGAAATGCTAGCAATTTTACCTCTCATTGGCGGTCATACATTGTTTTGTCAGCAATGACATGTAATGCGAGCAGTAGTAGCTCACACACTACATTCACTGGTAAGTGGGGCGTATAATATAACTTTATAAGGGGAATTACCATTTCACTTTGCACACGCTGCATTTGCTTCGGTAGATTATAAATTTTAGTTTTCGCTGTACATATTTTGAGTTAGATAATATTCAACTGTGGTATTGTGTCATATGTACAATTAATGTGTCTAAAAACAAATGATGTTATTGTGGAAAGTGAATACAGTGCGGGAAAGTTAGTTGAAAAAGTTGGTGTTGGAAGGACACAAACTAACAAAATTTTTGGAAAAAGAAAAAGCGTTGGAAATAGCTGGATGTTTAAAAAGTACGGATTTCAAGCTTGAAATCATTGACTTGAAAATGTTGTCAGCAGCATAGTGTAAGCTTTAACACAATTTGCGGTGAGGCAGCTGACTATTAGAAAATGTTTGTAAGGCTGACGAAACCGGCCTTTACTACCATGCAACGACGAACAAAACATTCGCTCCAAAATCTATACTGGTAAAAAAACTGCAGAGCAGAGATTGACAATTCTATTTTGCTTAGATGTGGAAGGTAACAAGGAAAATCCAATTATTGGGAAAAGAAAAAAAACTTCGTTTTTTACAGGATCTCATATCGACAAACTGACGCCAGAATGAGTGTCAAATAAAAGGCCATGGATGACAACAGAGATCATGACATAGCTAAAAAAAATTACGAACAAATGAATTTAACTTTTTTCTTATTTAATTGGTTTATATAATAGCAGACCTGTTGACTGTTGAGTGAGTGAGTGATTCTGAGAGAAAAAAATCCGCGTTAGTTTTACATTTTACATCGTTCATTTGCATCTTGATATTGACGCTATTCGGACGTTTATTTACTTTGGTCAATGGCCGTAAACACAAAGCTTAATTTTTTATAGAATGTGACCGACCAACGCCGGGCTACGGGCAGCTAGCATTTTATAATGATAAAACACATTTTTCAAGAATTGAATTCGGAAGTTTCATAATAAGTATGTGCGATGAAAACCCATATGCGATAAGTGACTATCGCTTTTAACATCAATTTTCCTTAAACGTTTGGCTTGAAACTGTAGGTTAGGGGCTAAATGACCAGGTTTTCCCACCAAGAGCACTTACTGGTGGGGTGTACAGAAATTTTGTTAAGAATCATTGCACAGGTTACTAAAGGATTTACCACGTTTAACAGAATATATAATAATGTGGTTTACAGGATAATCCACTAGCCCATCTTAGTGTGCAACATCTGAATAACACTGGATTGGTTTAGATAGGCATCAGTTATAGTCTGCAGAATACACACTTTTCAATCCCTTCTATTTTTTTCCTATTAGGCTATTTGACGAGGTTCGTGTACAAAGTTCCAATGGATTGGACTTGAGAAATTGCATAATTCGTGGGCATTATGCAACCAGAAACAACCCTTGTCTTTTGCAAGAGTTCAGCAGGCTATGAGGAGAAAATTGCATGTATATTATGTACCCTAGGGAGTGGTATTTCTTTTCAGAAAGCTCTGTATATTAAGAATTTGTTCACAAAATAATAAGTAGTAAAATTGCATGTTTTCGAAAGAACGCGTCTTAAATTATCCCAAGCAATAATCCCCTGAATTTTGCAGGATATTTAACACCCTGTATATTCAAATTTTAGTCACTTCATTACATAATCTATTGTATATATGTTAAATTTGCAATTCTCAATTCGCTTGTCTAATAAATGACCTCGACAGAAATGCTAAACAAAGAAAAAGGAAAACATAATCGATATTAGGAAAGGAACCATAATAGAGAAAATAAAGGAAACAGATTGTATTCATGAACTGTTAACCTTTTGAAAACCATACCTGAAATCTAGGGACGTCGGAAACCCCGCAAAGAAAAGAAGAAAAGTTAGTTCACCGCCACTCGACGAAAATTAAATCCCGCCAGCCTCTCTTAGAGAGTGGCGCGCGCGAGACTTTAAAAGAGCAATATGAATTTTTTAAATGTGGATCCTGTGCGCGAATTCTTTTTCTTCGCTGTAAATTCCTCCGTCGATGTAACGAGTTAACCGAGTTTGCATGAGAAGTTAAGTGTCGGAATGATAATGTTATCTAAATTTGCTTGGAGATTTAGTTGGCTGGCTGAAGTTGAATGAAGGACGAGGATGAAGGGGAACGATCCCGATCGCACGAGCTAGAGCGAGAGCGAAACGGGGAGACGGACGAGACGCGAAGAGCGCGATAGAGTGAGAGGACACGCGGAGGAGGGTGACTAACGTGTTGCGAGTGTTTAGGGAATCAATTTGTGCGCGTTTCTGCTAACGCAATCCATAATCAGCGCTTTGTGCATTATGTATCGGGAAAGATGTGTATTGCGGCCCGCCAAACTCGATTTAAGGCAACGTCTTCAGAGAACCGTGGCGGCCCTGACAAACAGACAGAAATGACGAGCTCGGGGCACAATCAAACTTCTTTCACGGAAATGCACCCAATCAAGCTCACTACTAACACACGTATGTGTGAATGTATATACATTCCCATACCAAAACATATCTTTTCACATATAAATTTAGTATCTGCGTCTATGTATTCACGTGTAATCAAAATGTTTAGCAGTTTCTTTGATTGACTCTGAAATATTCGTAAAATAAATGCTATAAGGAAGGAGTTTTTATCTATGGACCAAGCCTATAAAGCAATGTGATTTTCTAATAATATTTAAATCAAAATTCTAAAGTGGTTACCACAAAGTAATATCAAAATCGGTCAATGTATTTCTGAACAACACTAAAGACGTTTTCATTTTAAAACTTATGATATTTTTCATTGAATGTATATCAAGTGATTTCATTATAACCGAGGGGGAAACCACTACTGGATATTTTTGTACAGACCTGTGGAAATGCTTGGAAATATTAAAAGAGAGTTTATATTTTATGGGCCAGTCAAGTTAAGAGGATCTCATCCCTATTACTTAAGTAGGGTCGAAAAAGTCACAATTACACAAAAATATAAATACATCAAAGAAAATTAAGGATTTCATATAGCCTTCCGCTGTAGCTAGAAGACGCTAATTATGTTTTGGTTTGTTATATATAAGTATATTTAACTTTAGAATATATACTATGATTTCGAGGAGTACCTGTTATTTTTTTTATTTTGAAATGTATTTTTATGTTTATTATACCTTACTATATATGTTTATACACCTTTGTGTTTTATTTTGGATATGTCGTACACCATCAGTGGTAGTGGTTTCCCCCTCGATTATAACCTTAATGTATGCATTATTAATACTGATTTGATGAAATATTTTGATCTAGTTGATCATTAATTACTTCTAGAAAAATGAGAATAGTATTATTATACAATATATTTGAGTTATACTTGTGTAATCGAAAAGAATATATTGATATAACTCATTCGGATAAGTTAAATTTTTGGAAACATTATTCATCAGTATGTGTGGACGCTATAGCTGGTGTACTGCAACGCTCAATTTTAGGTCCTCTTTTTGCTATATTAATCTAATAATATAAACATATCTATTAATTATATGTATGTATTCCATGCCATGGTAAAATTAATAAATAACATTATACAGGAACCATATAAAGACTGGCATAAATTCGATAAGATTCTAGAAAAACTTAATGTTGCTGTAACTAAAAACAATATACAGCTGTGTACGAAAAACTGGCAGTGCATTGATAAAAGTAAAAAAGTATACCACAATCATTATAAACTCTGTATATGTAGTTACACTTAATTTATTAAGTAAAATATAATCTATATCTTCATTGTAGGGCAAAATAATAACAACTTTGTAAATAACTACACATAATATACCGCGCGATCATTTAAATTCTAAATTAGAGCAGTTTGTGAAATTTAAATTAAGTTGGTATATAAGTACTAATTTACAATTTGAATTGTCAAAGTGACGTTTCAAAATGTTTGATTTAGAACATAAGATTTTTCTTACTGAAAGTTATTTTAAAAACGCCGAACGACAAGAGTACCGCACTGCATCAATGATTTTCAAAATGCCTTCCCTAATTTTCCTGCGGATTATCAAAAATTAGTCCAAGAAATTCACACATGTGTGGCGAAATTTCGTAATGTTGGAACTGTAGCTAGGAAAGCTGGTAGTGGCGCGCCCAAAAAAAGGACTCCTGAGATTGTGGCAGATGTTGCAGAAAGAATGGAACAGTCTCCCAAAAAATCTCTTCGCAGATTAGCCCAAGAAATAAACCTTTCATATGGAACTTGTCAAAAAATTTAAAAAAAAAATTTAAATCTTTATCCCTATAAGATTAACGTCGTTCAAGAGCTATTCCCTCGAGATTTTCCTGTACGAATAGAATAATGTCAGTGGTTTTTGAATAATTTAAATAACAACAACACTTTGGATTTAACATTTTTTTCTGACGAAGCATGGTTTCACCTATCCGGCTATATAAACAAACAAAATATGCTTATTTGGTCTTCGGAGAATCCTCATGAGTTTATTCAATCGCCTCTCCATCCGCAGAAAATTGGTGTTTGGCTGGCGGTTTCTAGAAGGCGTATATTTGGACCTGTGTTTTTTGAAGGAACGATAAATGCTGAGAGATATCGAAATAATTTACTTGAAGCGTTTTTACAAAATCTTCATGATGACGAACTTTTACATGGGTATTTCCAACAGGACAATGTAACAGCTCACAAAACATGGGAAAGTATGGCTCGAATTCCCGAGTTTTATGATAATCGAGTCATTGAATTTCCGCCTCGCAGTTCGGACTTAACGATTCTTGATTATTTCATTTATCCGTATCTGAAAAACACAGTTTACAAAAATAACCCACAAAATCTTGAAGAACTACAAGAGGCAATTTCTAATGCATGTAATGCTATAACCGTTCAGATGTTGGCAAATGCTTTTGAAAATATA
Source organism: Amphimallon solstitiale (assembly GCA_963170755.1). Classification (NCBI taxonomy): domain Eukaryota; kingdom Metazoa; phylum Arthropoda; class Insecta; order Coleoptera; family Scarabaeidae; genus Amphimallon; species Amphimallon solstitiale. Next base: position 118,914,632 of record OY720679.1, read on the forward strand.
AAACGGAGGGTTAAGAGTTGCATTGCAACAGGGGGAGAACACTTTGAACACCTTTTGTAATTCACTATAAAACTAATTTATCTTGTAATGCTTTCATTTCCATTAAATTTAAATCGATTACACATAAGATTCACAAATGTCACAAAGTATAACATAACCGCAAATTTCAATTAATCAATAATTGACATTCTGGACAACCTAATAAAAAAAATCCCGCCTGCTATAATTAAGAATTTAAATGATTGCGTGGTATATTCTAGGTGTGCGAAAAAATAGCAGCACTAAAAAGAAAATATAATATGTAAAGAAAAACGTAATAATGGAATCATCAAATGATGTCAACCAATGGTTGACATCGTACATTTGGAATGGAGCGCCCTTTCGATTGATTCCCATAATTCTTGTCTAGATATGGATGCTGCTGCAAAAACGACCCGCTTTACTTCTGTCCACATATTTTCTATATAGAGTTAATCTATGGTGATTGCGCAGACCACACCAGAGCCTCAAACGAAGCCTTTCGTAACGAGTCCTTAACACGACGACATGCATGTATACGCAGTAGAGGTCATCTCTCCCTCGGCGTAGGGCGGCAGCATGAATGTTCAAACTATATTTAGAAATACAGAATAATTCATAATCTCCTATATCCAAAAGATTGGACCAACACCTTAGTATGAGAAACATGCTCATACCACAATATAGGTTCCCCCATGCTGACAGTATTTATAGTGTAATCTGGATTGTCTTCCTCTCCCACAGGTCTTCTAACATACTGCCTTAATCCTTTATATCCAAAGAATACGTCCTTACTCTCATCTAACTATAAGATATGTCGTCATCTAGTAGCTGGCTAATTTAAATGGTCTTCTCCAAAGCGTAATCTATGTTGAAAATGTCGCTTCTTCAGCAAAGATACTTTTCGTGGACTACTAGCAAGCAATTTATCCTGTATTCAACGTTTTCGAATAGTAGAGGTTTGAATGGGAAGATGATCTAAAGTTTGTTTTATTTGTGTCAAAGTTGCAACGATAATCGCTATTAATGTATTTTCTCTTTCTTCCTCTTGGTTTAGGTTTTGCTTGATATTTTATTGCGTTAGAAATCAATTTCGCTGAGCATATTTGCCTTTCAGATGTGCAGTGTTATTAAACCCATGTTGTTGCACAAAACTAAATAAAACACAGCTAACTTAATACCATTCATAAAACTCAATATGTTCAATTTTCTACAACTCACAGCTGTATGTAAGAGATCACAGATTTTTTTTTATTGAAAAAAACCCAATCTTTACATCACATTTGATAAGTACGTCAACAAAGTTTACCTATTATACCTGTTAGAAATGCATCATGGGCATTTCCTATACAAAAATATAAATCACAAATATATATGTGTGGTCTGTGGTGTTTACCGCTCGAGTTGTGTGTATATGTTATACGCATTAAAATGCCAGCACTCTATTATGTATCAGTATATTTCTTCATAAAAGATGAAGCTGGGGAAAATGCGATATATGTACGACATTGTTTTTCTCTTGAGTTAGTTCTACAGACACGTTAATATTGAATACACACATATTCAAGTACACTGTGTTTTATTTTAATACCTATTACCAATAATACCCAACATCAAAATTAAATCTTTCTTAAACAAATACTACTTATTTAAAAAAAAAAACATATACAAATATAGACAGATAAAATGCAATATTGTATAACTACTCTAATATTAAATATCTAAATTCAACTGCATTTATTGATTACTATATATTTACTATGTAATACTACCTTTATTATTATTTTGATATTTATGTAAAAGTACTGATTATGATTTTTTAATATTCAACTCTATCATTAATCTGCAAGTTAACAGGCAGGATTGACTTTAAATATTGAAGTTTTTTAATAGTCTGGGAAATATTTCTTTTAATACGGAAGAGTTAAATATGACATAGTATAATTTGTAATCCATTAATATTTCTGTTGGTGCGTATATATGTTAATTCTCTTTAGAACATGACTGTAGTGTTCATAAATGTTACTTTCTTTTCTAAGAGTAATTATTTGAGAAAACAATTATAGAAGATTTGATCGAAACTGATGCCTGAATGCTTTTGTTATTCTTAGTTAAATTTCATAAACTAGTATTTGATAAGATAGGCATTCACAAAAAAATATAATTTTCGCACTTAAGTACGGTGTTACTTGACAGTAACTTTTATAGTATGGTGTTGATCAATTTAGAAGCAATCGTGCCCAGACAAATAGGCGGATAAATACACGGATACATTTTTGGCGGTTATCTGGAATGACTCAAATTCAGAAAAAGACATTGCACAAAAGTTGCTCTAAATTATGTTTTGTATATTTATGCATACTTTATAGCTTTCAACACTTATAGTTCCAGAGATACCTTGGAAGTCAAGTCCCACTCGTGATTATAATACTGCAGTATGATATTACAACTTATAAAGGTGTGCTCACGCGCATACAGTGCTCTGTTATTGCCTGGCGTGTGACGTCAGCCCGTGATAAGTCTCTCAATGCACGGAACTCGAGCTAAAATAATAATTATAATCATTATTTAGCAATTGTTATTATAATATACAAATATATTACTTAGAAACTAATATTTTTTCTATACAGTAAAATACATATACAGTGCGTTCATGATGAAAGGAACAAATTCGTTTAAAATTCAAGTAATTATTTTGCAGAAAAACGCTCGGACAGGTCGATTAGAATTTTTTGTTGTGAATTCTTTGACCTAAGAAAATTATATACAGGATGTCTAAAGAAGAACATATATATATGCCATATTTGAATTGTATGGTAAATTCTCAACACTTTTTGTATAACATACCATATCCCCAAAATCAGCGGTTTTCTGAATAATGACGTTTGGAATGTGATAAATTAAAAAAAATACATGAAAATCGATTAATTTGAAGTAGTTTTTTGTTGAAGATAAAATTTGCAATACCAGGTTGTTCTTGTTGGCTTTTAAAAAAATGTTCAAGGTGTCCTTGTTGAATTTAAACATTTTATTTCATTACCTATGTGTATTTTAATTTATCACAAAACTCATTATTCCGAAAACCGCTGATTTTGGGGATATGATATGTTACACAAAAATGTGTTTAATGCATTAAAAAAAAACAATGATTGCTGCATATGTTCTTCTTTAGACACCCTGTATATAATTTTCTTATGTCAAAAAATTCTAAACTAAAAATACTAATCGACCTGTCCGAGCGTTTTTCTGCAAAATAATTACCTGAATTTTAAACGAATTTGTTCCTTTCATCATGAACGCACTGTATATATACACATATAACTGGAAAGGCGGGTAAGTTAACGATGACTGAGGTAAAATTATGGAATATGCAACCCGCCGCATTGTGGTATTCTCATCTTTGTCTGACTAACGGCTACATAAATAGCCGCCGCCCTTTTAAATAATTTTTTTTAAATAAATCTACTTTAGCGTATTTATTATACATTATTATCTGTTGTAGGTGTTATAAAAGGAGAAAAATTATCAAAAGATGATTTTTATATAATTATCGTGTTTTAAAGTAAATAGTAAATAAACTCTGTAAACGAACATGCAACAATTAAGGATGGATATACCACAACGTAGCACTATCTCTTTCTGTTGCGTCTGACACATTTCTCTCTTAAATGGAAATACCCTGCCTCCCTTCCAGTTAGTATATACAGTTCATTGTTTCTATAAGGTAATATACTTATGGAGCCATTGTTCAAATATTCAAAAATTCTTTAACACTTACAAAACTATAATTTAATCGTTATAGAAGGATTCAAGCCTACTTACTATCTAATTGCTACATGTAAATTTCGAATTTTGGTTATATACCTGGTATTCGTTTGTAGTTTATACAGTTTCTCAACACTGTGTCATTGGTGTCAATATCCATATTAAATTTATCAATTGCTCTTATAAATTTAAACACTTATATAAGATTAGGCTATCGCATTTGTTTGTTAAATAATTACCAGCACAATTACCTCTAAATTCCACATTTTGACATTCCTTGGCAAAGTGATTATACCTTGCACGTTTGTAACATTTAATTATTTATAATGGTCATACGCTTTCCGGTCGAAGAGACAATATATCCACAGTTCTGCTTCTTCTTATGTAAGTACTCTTATTATTATTTTAGTTGAGTCGTCCTTGTCTGCATACGTTAAGTGATTTTGACTAATAATCGAATCTATTAGCACTTAATAATTACTATTTTTAACAACTAAAAGGTAAAGAAACCTCAGCAAATATTATCATTGACAAAAGAATGGAAGAAATGGATTGAATTAACAAAAAAGCCGAACCCAATCACAAGTTTGGAAAGGTATAAGAATGACGACAGATGAAGGTAAATTATAGAATAATAAAATTGAAATGTAGCAAACGCAAACACATATTAGATTCAATATCAATATAGGTATGAACTTGTATAATGTAACAACGATTGAGGTGATTTGAAAACATCTGTTCGAAAGACAACGAGTTTACATATCTTGGTCGTTGTGGCGAGCGGTCGAAGCGATACAAACGTTATTGGCGAACTGCCACGCCAAGAATTCCCATTTTATTTTCCCTGTCAGGTCGAGGAAGGCGGCGCAGAGCGATTATTGTGTTTAAAGATATTTACAAGTAAGTTAAAGGTCGCGATGATTAGTATTCACTAGGCGTTTGTCGCCTGTCAGCACGAGGTAAGCTTAAATCGCTACATATTTCAATCTAAACTTTAAATAACATCAAAGGCGCAAGGCTATGGACTTTTAAGCAATATTTTCAACGTACATGATTCCCATACACATGTGTGCACCCCCTTTTATTAAAGTCCCTCAGAACATTCTCAATAAAGATTGAATATCATCACGTTCTTGATTGTTACATCAAAAGCTAGCAGGAAAAGAACTGAGAAATTTATATATTTAAAACGAAAATGAATAGTGTAAGTACATGGATGTTAAAACTAACATCAAGCAGTAAATAAATACTGTGACTTACATATATACATTTATACGTAAAACGTATATGCATATATGCATGTGTTTGAGATACACACATACTTTAAGTGCCATTGCCGACAATCAAACGCACAGACACCGGTTTTTCGCCTTTTTTCTGTGTCATCTTTTGGGTGTTAGATATCGCTGTGATACTCTCACTGCATTTAACACGCAAAAAATGACATAAGTAGCTTTTTAAGTCTTGAAGTTATTGTCGACAGTCTCCACGTCCACTGACGAGACCTCAAAGGTCGAAACACCGGTGTCTGTGCGTTTGATTGTCGGCAATGGCACTTAATGTATGTATGTGTGTATATCAAACACATGCATATATGCATATACGTTTCACGTATAAATGTATATATGTAAGTCACACTATTTATATATTTATATGAATTCAGAGATTAAAAAAGTATAATCATGCACAGTATTGCACAGTCTTTTCACACTATCATTATATATCTATAAGAGTATAATACATTTTTCAAGAAAAAAAGCAGTATTCACTAGTGAAAGAAAACTACATTTACAACTATTTCTGTTCTTTCTTTTCAAAACCTATTATTTATGTAGTCAAATTCAAATACATACCTAAAACTACAACAAAATATTAAAATACATTCCTGAATCTATAATTTACTTTTCTAGATGTTGAGACAATAAAAATGCAAAACGTTTTGTCGCAATACATATCTTAAGAGTTATCGTTAGCTTATTTACCTCATGTAATCCTGCTTGCAGAGTATCATGCCGCCTTTTGTGAAGCAGGAAGATCCGATGTCCGCCAGCATCGCCGAACAACATGAACACTTGAGACAGCCGTTGTGCCAATAGCGATCCAGCGCATGTAAGAGAAATCTTTCCATTATTTTACCGCCACAGCCCCCGCACACTTTCACTGTGTTATTATTGTTATTGTTGTTGACTGAATGGTGTGGGTGGTGGGGTGCACCCGGAGGCGGTCCGCCGCTGCTGAACGCGGGGTGGTGGTGACCGTGCGGCATTTGGTCGTGTGGTCCGCCAGGATGTCCTGAATAGAAAAAATAATTAATAAAATATGTAATTATACATGTAATACACCGTTCGTTAATTTAGTATGTAAATTTGTTATTATAAGAGTTGAAACATCGTTACTAATTCAATTAACGAATATATACTAATTCAAATGACCAATAGGTGGTAACTTTAAATCGTATAAAAACCTGTGTGGGTAGAACAATATCAGTGGACAAACTTAAGACATCGAGAGCTTTAATCAGATCAAAGAAATTAAAATATCCATCCCTGATTCTGACTATACCAAAGGTATATTTTCTTTTAGTTTGTTGTTTTCCTTGTGCCCTGAAGTAAACTTATGAAGAATGTGTTTGACACGATTCAAAGTGTAAAGAATCACACCCGGAGCGGCCGAGTAGCTTAATTGACAAATAATCGAGCTTTAGAAGAAATTTTATACGAAACTTCTGTAAGATAAAGACAGGGGTGCACAGAGTGGTCCAGACTCGCACGTTCGCGGCAAAAAGGCTTTTTGCAGTATGTAAAATGGATGCAAAAACTTTAACCATACAGAACGCGTGTAGTTTATTGCAATATTAGGGCGCGCGTTGGGTAATATTCATCCCCCCCACATCTAACTAACGTTTTCTTAGATTCTTTATATGTATGTATATACTCACGCTTCAATACCTCATTGACGCTTGTACATGTGCATATATGAATTAAGGTTAAAAAATAAAAATAAAACAATAAACACAATGTAAATACGCGTATTTCTTTTTTACTATATTAACATACAGCAATATGTTACACATTTTGATTGATAAAATTTGTTTCAAGACATTTATGTATATGTTCTCAGTATATAAGTTTGCTGCAAAACTTCCAAGCGATAATAATAATAATATACATTTGAATGGCCAATAGAAAATACATAAATCGTTATTTAGAATACTAATGCATAACAGAACAATTTACTATACAAACAAATGAAAGTGTAACACAAGTAGGACTTGAAATATCCTAAGTACCAAAATCGTTTCAAGCAAGCACAATTACAGTCACTATCAGTATTTCAGAAAGGGTTGGGGAGAGGGAAATTACTGTCCCCCCCCCCCTCCCGCTGCGATGAAGGCCCGGTTAAACCAGCGCGACATTGTGGCAATGGGATAACTCATCAATAAATCTTGCATATGGTGTATCAAAAGTGATAGGTACTATGTTTTGCAGAAAACTGTTGAATATGAGTCCGAAGCTTTAGATAATAGATTTGGAGAATCAACCTTAAAGTTTTTAAGGTTGTAATCTAATTGTATAAGATTTAACTGTTTAAATTTAATTTAACTAACGGTATTTATACGGCCTTTTTTGTTACGGAAACCTTCGTATCTTTCTGCAGCGTGAAATATCCTCCTGGAAGTTGAAAGCTGGAAGCGTTTGTATCTTAGGTCGGTTTGTCTAGGTTTTCTTTCATCAGAGTCTGTGATAATTGTTTCAGGTATTGTCGGCGAAGCAGCTCTACTTATTCAATATTGCTTTCCTTCTGATTTACATTGCCATTTATTCCAGAAATATTCAACAAGACACAAAATATTGTAAGTGGTAAGCGTAGTGATTTCCTGAAAACCGAGTATGTTGTGAACAACTGATCCATCATATTTACTCCCCCTTATGTTGATTATGTTGAAGTATACAGGTTCAGTCTGTTTTTACCTTGCATGCGAGCTCAAAGTCCATGTATTGAAACGAACGTTGTTGCCAATATTTATACACATGTGGGCAAGTAGTGTTCGACGCTAGACGACAGGCCGATACGATCATTGCGATCATAAAATTCCAATATAATGCATGTGTGCATGTTGCAGGGGTTATTATCTTCATTTTTAGGTATTAATCCCATTCGTAATATTCTTAAAAAAGTATCTTAAGTTAACATTATAAGAATTCCTTCAAATTTATTATTTTTATGATTGAATTTAATTTGGTTTCCCTGAAGGTCTACTTGTCGGCTCTCGTATGTATATCTGTTAGGTAGGTACGGTTTGGCAACTGTATACAGTTATGCTTTCTATTTTTTTGCTATCACCACTGCTCAGATTAGTTGCTTGATCGCGATGTAGGGTAGAAACTTAACAAAACAACTTTGTTGGGGTTTGGTGTAAATGTTGCCATAAATAAAATAAATCAAAAAGTACTGGAAATCTTTCTCTGCGCTTGGTCTCTCTACATTGTAGAGGAAGTTCCGTTTTATTTTTTCTTATAGTACCGACGTATGAAGTCTTATGATTTAAAAGTAAATATAAAATCCACATTCATTTTTCGCCCATAAATATTTTATAATGAGTTTCGCAGATTTCAAAGTTTCAGCGTGATATAGTAAACCAATACGAGCTTTTATGCCGGCAACATTAGTTTCAAGTGCATCGCTTTGTCTGCTAGAGCTTTCCTTTTCTGTCTGAATATATATATTTATAAACTGGATAATGAGTTGCAATACTTCATCCGTTATCATCAGACTTCAAGTATGAACTACTAACACTGCATTTTTTGCAGTACCTTTAGGTCCAAGTTTGACTCGAACAATAGTGTATTGTCTTGCTCTTGGAGACTGTGGTCCAGTTTTGCTACATTTTGTATCTTTCCCAAAGAAGTTAGCAAGTTGGGCTACTTGAATATCTTCTGCCCAGTTATATCGCCTTTATCAGACTTTCCGATTAAGTATCACGCCCATCAATTTCAAATCCATCTGAACGGTCAGATAAATCGTATTCTACTTCTATATAAGGTCTTGCACTCACTTTGTCAATTGCTTTTGAGAAAGCCACCGCTGCCTTTCTAACTCTTGTCTTTTGCTGGTGCTGACTGATTCATTAGAAGTATTTATACGCATAAAACATCGATGTCTTAGGCAAACAACCCTTACCAGAACTGTCGTGTAACATTCAAAACTAGCTATAAAATATAATGTTTGGGAGCGCGCATGGGTATATTTTACACAGATGATGATCAACAACAGTTTAAACATAAATTCAGAAATATGTAATAATTCTAACTGTTGTCACGTTGGAAACAATATATTAAAATACAAGTTTCGTTAGGCATGATTTTTGTGAACGCGTTCAAGTTTAGAAAACGAGCCGCTAGGCGCAAAATGTCTTATGAAACGTGCATTCTATACTATTTTCTATTTCGGGTATTAAGAGGAATCATCCCTGTCTGCTGATTTCAAATGCGCGGGGTCGGGTGGAAGGGCAACAGCTTGGTAGGCGGGCCTACTTGCGTTTCTTTCGTACATTTCGTAGACAGTACAGGCAACGCAACAAACTGCACAGTGCATTTTCAATGAAAAATAAAGTATTAGGAATAGGTAACGTTTTTACTATACGTAAATAAGTACATAAATATATGATTTGAAAGCTATATTTTTTATTACATAATTACAATGATTTGTACAGCAAGTTTTCTTAATAAAACGACCATATGTCTTACTTATTGTCCAAATATTGATTTTTTTTAAAACATATAAAATATAATAATACACCATAACAAAATTTAACAACATTCTACATGTAGGTAGGACGCTTATATTGAACACAAACGACTGCACGCACTATTTTATATTGTAAGTGGGAAAATGGTCACTATTATAGTAACTGAAAAATATATCAAATTTTAGAAATATAGTTACTGCCATTGTTTGAAGTGACCTTCATTTGACCAATTTCTTCGCCGTTTTAAATACCGACGGTATTTTCTTTGGTCAAGAATAACCTGTTTGAAAAATAATAATCTGAGGTACCTTTACCTCTAATATACTTGATACCCTCATTTAACATTAGATCGGGTGTCTACACATATGTTTCTCAGGAAATGCTGGGCCGATTTGCTTGAATTTTTTTTAATTGGCCATTGGGGCGAGTCTAGGATGTCTGTCAAATTAGAGTTCAGGAAACCAAAGCGGGGTTTGGCAAAGTGCAAAAATCTGAAAAATTTGCATAGAATGATGGTGACCCTCTTAAGCAAATCGTCAATTTTTACGGTAGAAGGCTGGAATTTTGCATAGTTATATTACATACATTATTATTAGTTTTTCGTTTTGAAAAAAAATCATTAGAAGCGGTTTTATTCAAATTTTTCGGAACATCAGTAGTGTAAAATCGCATTTCATGCAATAAGGGCATGGTCAATTTTTGAAATGGAAAGTTGAAGTCATGACACTAAATTATTCTACGACTCAAGCTCTATCAGGAACATTTCTCCGTTTTTAAAAATATTGTCTAGATAACATTTTATTTAAACATTAAGATTCGGAGAGTTTTTTTAAACCTCATGCACTTTATGGCAGTTGTTTCAAATCCAACTGGCGTAATTTATTTTGTTTTTAATTTAACAGTCAATTTGTTATATTGTATGTAAATTATTCACTTCAATGGTACGAGGTGAATATACTTATGCAAAAATGCTCTGAGTATGAAAAAGAAGTGTACAAGCACAAAAAGGTATGCACAAGTACTATTTTCGTCAGCACATTAGGAAGAGGATTTAACTGCTGAATTGTGCTATAGTATCATACTTGGAGAAAATATTTTCACAAAACAATGTATATTCCGTAGATTTGCTTTTGCCTTTAACCGTTTGCTGCTTTATGCGACTTTGTAACCATTGTAACTTGCTCGGCGTAGGATATACAATGTTTCGTGAAAATATTTCTTCCAAGTTATGAGACTACAGCACAATTCAGCAATTAAATCCTCTTCTTTATGTGCTGATGAAAATAACACTTGTACACTTCTTTTTCATACTCGGGGCCTTTTTGCTTAAGTATATTTACCTTTTTTCTGCCCCCTTTGGGGTATTTTTTCCATTAGCTAGTAAGAAAACTTACATGAGTTTAAAATTTTAAAACATGTAGCTTTTTTTTTGAGCTGTATGTTTTTTTTAATAGAACAGTATACCTATTAATCCTTATTGTTAAGGCCTTTCCTATTATATTTTTCTTGAATAGCCTCTACTATGTAAGTCGGATCCCTAATTCGCATGTGTCTAGTGTGTCTAGGATCGACTAGTTCTGGCAACAAGCAGTCATGATAAAATTTAGTTAGCTTCAATTCCATTTCTTGCGACCAATATACATTATTCCTGGCAATCTCTTCAATTTTTAGAGGCAAGTGTTCACCTACAAAAATTGCTAAAATACACTTTGTACGCCGGCTAATGCGCAGCTGGCCTTGTATTTGAAAATACCAGTCATGCCTTTGGTTAATTGTAAAATCTTTCCTATAAAAAGGTAGTTTCCCATTTTGTATTGCAACATTTATATCTTGCTTATAAACGGAAAAAGGACATTTAATTTCAACGATAGTCTGTTTATCTATGATACCATCCGGCGTGGCTCCCAAAAAATTAAATTCTTCATCTATAAACATTCCACACTTAAAAATTTCTTTTCCCAGTTGTTCGGCCAACATAGTTCTGGCTATATCTTCAAACTTTTTGCCATGATTTACAGAATTGCAGTTGATAATTTGGGAAGAATATAGTAGCGATTTTACCAAGTTAACACAACTTGTGGTTGGTCTTCTCGTACACACTTTTGAAAAATTAGATGCTGTTAATAACTTCCTTCTCTCCTCTAACCATATGCCACTATCTGCTTGTAAACGCGTCTCTTTTTCAAAATACATCCTTTTAGCTTCATCTCTTTCAATAGTATGCAAAAATCTTTCCTTTTCCTTTGCAAATTCTTCTACATCCATATCCTCTTTTTGACAATAAACACCATAATCAGCATCTTCAAATGATTTTTTTTTACGTTGTGTGTTACGTAGTGGTTTTATATTAACTTGTTTGTACTTTAACACTTGTGTAACTTTTTTTCTTCGCCGCAATTCAAAAGTAGATTTTATTTTTGATGGTGATTTATTGCAGAGGGTCTTATGTAATGTGTAGTGACTTCGATTTTTGCTGTTGAATGAAACGACTGCTCCATAGCATCGCGCTTGGTAGGAACCACTTTTAGAAAAATTTATTCGTTTGCCGCCGACAAACTTTGCAACAACCGAATGAAACTGTTCCACAATGTTGCTATCGACATCATATATAAGGCTCCTTGAATGCTTTGCAACGCAAAACAGAATTGTCTCTATTTTATTAAATAAATCTGGGGCCGATGTCTTCATTTGCAGAATAATGTTCTCACCTACCTTTAGATCTTTCTCTTTGCAAAAGTAGGATGCACAACGAGAATGTTCACCGAACACATGGTATAAGGTATTTTCAATGTCTTTTTTTAGCAACTCTACCTTCTCACTCCTTTCACAAGGCGTATCCTTTCTATATCTTATTGCATGTGTTATTCCAGTCCGCATTCTCAAAATTGATTGTTTTAAGGCTTTTCTAAAGTGAAGTGGGTGACGAGTTTCGGAGCAAAGGGTTTGAAGTTTATTGCAAAAATTTCTCAAAATGTGGTTTCGGCATTCCACTTTTTCTACAGTAATATCGCTATATGGCTTACATTCCAAAATTTTGTTGTATGTACTGCTGTCGCCGTCTGCTATTAATTTAGTAAATTTTAACCCATACAATTGTAGACTTTCTTTAAATCCTTCAACAATTATTGAAGATTCCATGCTTGTTGAAGATCCACAAAAATTTTTAAAGCACACATGTTCTTTTGGAACTTCATGGGCTTCTTCTGATTTTTTACAAATTAAGCAGAATTTGTTTTTGATGCCCAAAAACAACACTTCGCCAAATTGTTTGCCCAGAATTGCACCTGCTCCCGACAGAGCACTGTAGTTAGTGCGATAGCTCCGTTTTGACCAACATCCATCGGCGACCACGGTTATGCAAGGAATGCCATTTTCGTCTACGTTGCCCTGTTCAATTGCATAATCAGCTTCTTTTCTAGCAGCTTCCCTCATTTTGATCACTGCCGCTGTCTTCCAACCATTTCCTACAATAGAATGGTGCTTCTTGTAGGTTTTATCTCCCATGCTAGGTATTTCTATACTCGAACAAAATTCTTGCAAGTTATAAAAACCCCCACCTATACTCATTATGCCTTCAACGGCAGCCGTATTAATATCCATTTTGTTTTCCGCGGTGTCATTTGTTGAAATCTTGAATTGTTCTTTACACATATCACATTTATAGTGTATTATAGAGCTCAAGCCAATTCTTGTTTCAGAATGTATTTCGAGATTTTTCAAAGTGCAACCAAATTGTAATCCATGAAGACTGATTTCTTGTAAACATTTAAAATGATAGTGATAATCAATTATACGCCTACCAATAATTTGCGTTTTTTCTTCCTTTTTTGTCAGTACTGAATTAGTCGGAGACTCTGAATTGTCGAATCCTTGGGATGTTTCGTCTATGGCTTCATTCGAAGGAACCTTTTTAATTGACTCTGCATTTTCAGTCTTAACATAAAAAAAATATTAACACATAAAACACGTGAATAAAATGTATATATTACATAGCTTGAAGTGCTTGGTTGTACAGTAATACTGGCTTCCGGTTCCAGCACACTAAAATGGCAATATTAATTTTCTCATTTAATAGTTGTATTACTAAAACTTACCTAGATTTTTCACCTTTAGTAATTGCGTTGTTTCTAGCAGCACTTAGAAAGGGCAAATCAGCTTTCTTGCACCTCAATAAATAAATAAAATTTCGAATTAAAATTTATATCATTACATAGATAGTTGTTACATTCAAATAGAGCAATATAAAATCCGACAAGTAATGTTAAAAAGCGTAATTTTAATAGTGTTTGGAAAAGAAACCAATATTAAAATGTTTTTCATTATTATACAGAATTTAAAACAAAAAATCACTTACCTGTTATATTCCATTAAATTACGATTCGATTTTCTACGTACTGCTGATAAATACAGACGGCTTTTACTACTTTTCCTTTTTGGCATATTGTTTTAGTCTTCGTATTATTTTATACTACATACACTTATTTAATCAACACGAAATGATAAATTGGCCCAAGTATTCTCCTTCTACTAAATAGAACTTTTATTTTGAGTGTACTAATGAGAGTGGGGTGTTTGCAGCGAGACACACCGTCAGAGGCAGCACTCTCTAGGCAAACAATTTGCCACTGCAATGCTCCACAAGTCCTATTAAAATTAATAGTAATAATAATTTTTTTAAACTAATTTTAATGTACTATTGTAGGAAAAAGGATAGACTATACTTCTGTTGTGTTACTTTTCTTCTTTATGTTTTCGCAATTCTTAAAAACGTGTGGTCAAAATGGCGAAAAATAGCCAACTTCAACCCTCATAAAAAAAAATTAAGAATATAAATTTGAAAAAGTAACACCAGAGAAACATAGAATGATAAATAATCTTCGTACCAGTACTTTGATTTGTACAAAAATATAATATTTAGATGTTATTCTAACAGGGTTGCTAGACCTCTGCATACTATTCAGATCACGACCAGGCGGATTCCTCTTAAAAGTTCAAAAAAGCTTAAAATGAGAGACATCTTTTGATCGAACATTTTAGAAATTTTTGATATTGGTTACTCTGATTTCTAAGTAGAATATTTTAAATATTTGAATATCGACCCTGTTATATTTATATGTAATTTTGTTTAAAATTATGATTTATGCAAGAAATTATTTCAAATTATCAATAAAAAGGACGAAATAATAATAATAATAATTGGACGTCCCCAGAGATTCGTAAAATAGCAGAAGACAATTTACAATATCTTTTGCCAACAAAGTCTTGACATATTTATCAAAAACAATACCAGCACCTTTAAGTTCGTGGAAAGAAAATATTATAACGAATATTACCGTGCGTGTCAGTTAATGCGAAGCAACAGGAATTCAGATAAAACGTAGTGTGTTACCAATATCTGCCTGGAATATCCATTACTGCAAACGAATCTAGTGTTATCTTATTTTTAATTAATAAATAAAATGCTAGCATGTGTGTTTTTTATTCTTTGTACAACTTCTATTGTACATGTTTGGTACATTAAAAGCTTATATTTTGACATTTAAATATGATTTGGATCCATTTTTTTTTGTTACCAACCTCAATAAAATAAAATTAGCGTGCGATAAAGTAATACTTTAGGCAACCAAAACGGGTGTCGTAAAGTGAACTTTACAGTACCGAAATAGAAAATAGTATATTAAAATACAAGTAACAGAAGGCCTTTCATTCCAGCATGATTTCCAAATTCGGACACGAGCGCGAGTGGCCGAAGGAAAGAATGCTGGAATGGCCTTGTGTTACGAGTATTTTACACTATTTTCTCTGTTTCGAATTGTATTTATATTATTTATTTATAGAAAAATTGTTAAAAATATTCATTAAGGGAAATTTTGATAACGTGACGTAGTCGATTGGTAGCAATGATTTACATATATATTTGACAGTTGACTTTTGTAAGAATTATTTGAATTGAAAAGCTTACTTAAATTAGAAATAAATCTCATATTATCTGTGGCTGGAATGTCAGACGAAGAGCGTCAATCTGCGTCACTAGAATTGCGGTACGGGGCCTCCAACGACATAAATAATTTACTACCAGGTAAATCGAAGAGCAAGTATGAAAAAGATTATGAAAAATTTATGCCACCAACCTATTTCTACTAAGATAAAAAGTTACCAAAAAGTCCATTCTAACACCAAAATGGCTGCTAGAATAACGTTGTTCTAATACGAAACAGAGAAATAATATTATCATATGGCGGAACATTATACTGCTTTATTTACTGATGATATGTAACTAGCAAGTGGTACGAAACCGAAGCATATGACATAGTTTTTTCAATATATACAAGAATATGTGTCAAGATGCTCCAAAATTTAAATAATGGCCTAAATGAGGATCACCTACTTACACCAGTTCTTAGTAGCTATCTGTTGTTCTAAAAACCCGTTTACTTAATGATGAAGCCTACAGAACACAAGGCGCATATTTTAGTTGACTCAAAGGTGTAATCGCTATTATGATGTCATTTTATTTCATCTCATAAGATCTACCGAACGATATAAGGCATCATAACAAATCCACATATGGTAACTTGAATTTTAAGGTAATTTAGGTGCGTCTCAAATTTAGGCAGTTTTCAATAAACGCAACATTATGAATTGGGTTAATTGATTTATTATTCATACTTAGTAAATAACTTAGATCCGTGTGTTAAATTAATAAATGTTTACTTTTATTCTCAGGAGTTTATTGATAGCATCTTGGGTTTCATATAGTGACATAAACTCTTCGAATATACTAGGTACTTATTTATTACATGCATGCCTAATAAAGTTCGAGAAAGGACACAGTGCTGTACCTAAAAGATAAAATACCAAAATAAATTGAATTAATAAAGTTATTTAGATATAAAAAATGCTTCTTATATAATATTCTTTGGACGGAAATGAGTAAAAACGATAATAAGATGTAACAAATTTAGAAATAAAAAAGAATATTAGTGATACAGTTATTACGCATACCACGTATACTTAAGTTATTTCTTTTAGATTTTATGAGTTCTATTAGGTTAAGCGAGCATAACATTGCTCCATTTTGATTGGTTGAAAGCATTTAGCATGGGTGTGCGCTGTGGCTTGAGGACACTATGTCGTAAAATTTATTGAAATTATAGGTTAGGAGTTTATCAGTTATGTTACTTTTGTGTGTATTAAAATTGTATGTTATACAGATTATACTAGGCTAAATATGTAAGCGTACTGTTCCTTGGTTTTCACAATGTATTCGACATGCGTTTTACGATCATTCTTGCTTCTAGTATTTAATTAATATTCTGGCATTACTTATTGCAAATTTTGTAATATTTATTACTTCAATACTGGTGAGCTATGTTAGGAAGCATGTTAAATCCATATTGTAACTGTAAATATATTAATTATTTACGTTATTCTAAGAAGTTTGACACATCTTGTGACATCACTATTTCTCGTTTTCCATTCATTTGAGTTTCGATCGGGCATCGGTCAAGTTAATAGATATTTATCTCACAAACTGACAAGAAAGTATTAATTCCCAGAGTGTCGCAGGGCTCAATTTTAGGTCCGCTGCTGTTTTCAATATATACGTGAAAGTTTACTGTGTCGCACACATATTTACGCGAATAAGATCTAGTACATGGCGTTTAATCTTATAATAACAATATGTACTGACTTGAACTCTCTCAATGACATTCTACTTAAATTATTATTACAACTCAATCCAACTAAAATTGAAGGTGTTGGTTTCTGGTGTGGAATTGTCAATTATTGACGATATAATAAAATTGGTGTTATAAATAGACAATTAAACAATGTAACTCTGCATATATGAATTTAAGAAAACTTCATCTGCATAGAATTTCTCTACCAAAATCAATATTAAAACTCAAGTATATAAAGCGTTTGTATTGTTACAGTTCACATACTGCTCTATCATTTATCATAATGCAACTGGTAATAGAAAATAAAAACAGATTCTTCATAAATTAAGAGATGTGAAATAAAACAAACAAATGTTTAAGATTTACACTGTAAATCTTAAACATTTGTTTGTGTTATTTCACATTGAAAATGGATTTACATCAAGTAAAGAAAAACTCAATCCAAGATTTGAAAAAATTAAGAGATATCGGATGGATGAATATGAAAAATAAAAATGTTGATTTTCTCCAGGGCTGTTGTATACGTAACGTCACTACCAGATGTAGAACCTTGACAGCACTATAGAGGAAACGCGTTACATTCAATTGTACGTCATACTAGATCCATGACATCTCGTCTTGCTTATGTTACCGGATCTATTTTTATTTCTGTCAGTGAAATTTGATATAACCAAACAAAATATTTATTCACAATACAATAACTATAACGTAATTGAAATGCTCTAAGACTTCAGCCTTTCTCAACTTATTTATTATATTGATTTAGATTGTAGAAAAACCATAAATGTTTCATAACGTATCCATAATAAAATTTAAAATAACCAGCAGGAATCCAATTAATTACAAAAATATTTTATTAATTTAATAAAAATTAATGTTCAGTTATTTGCAAATTTTCCATTCTGCTGTTACGTTTAGAGATTATAGGACTTTGAGTACTACTTTATTATGAGACTCCAACGTTTTTTTTAAATTATTACTTTGTTAATTGACCCTTACATATATATATTTATATTACCTCAAGTTCTTGGCTTCGCAATTTATTAACAATTTCTTTCGCACTTCCTTAGCAGTGTTTTCATTGTTTTCAAATTCTCAATTTATATTATTTCCGTACAATCTAGTCAAAGATGGTACTATTTTCTACCAATAACAAAATACACGCGTTCAAGTAATGATAACCGTGTTTTTTAATTAACACTAACGACATAAATCACGAGATATGTAAAGTGCTTTAATTATACCATTATAAATGTGAACATTCTATTTTTTCTATGGATGGATATGTTATTATAAAACATAAGAGAACGTCCAACTCCATTCAGGGTCAATCTTGTTGATTATTTAGAAGTGTGAAATTCAACCTATCTCTATGTATAGGATATAAAGAATATTAAAAAAAAATTTGTACTGAATAGTTAGAGATTGACAAAAATGGTAACAAATAAATGACAATAGTCTGATTTAATAATAAAGTCAATAAAAAAGGAAAAATACCATACTGTTTTATGTAAAAATAAATACTGTTTTTATCAAGTCTTTCATACTTGATTGCTTAACGCTGCCAAGAACCTTATGGTCTTGAACATTTAGCTGTAGTTCGGCTCTCAATTTACGGCATACATAGACGGGGTTTTTTTTAATTTTCTTTGGATCTCGAATTTAGGATACGTGGGCTGCTTATTCTTATTTGGTGTTGAGAACCAGGAACCTCGACTATCCTTATTTAATGTAGATAAATTCAGGAATTTTTCGTAATTTTTGGAATAGAAATTTCCTATTATAACTGTACTTGGAAAGGTACTTTGTACTTTACATATTCTGTTCAATAACTCGTGATTTCGTCTTACTTTGATTTCCAATAAGATGATAATCTATCTCACAGCCTTGTGAAGTGAATGTTTTATAAAATTTTAAAATTTGTTTAAAATTTTTCTGATTTTCTTTTTAAATTTAATCTTTTAAACGCCTTTGAATTCACATTTATAAGGCTGATTATCGCATCAAGAACTACGGGACTATCATTTCCATTTCTTTAATACCACAAGATCTATTTTTTCTAGTAATGAAGGTTGACAATAGAGAAATTCCATAATTTCGAAAGTATCCCGGCGCTTGCATTTCACATAAAACATTAATTATTAAAAAATAGCATCACAATTTTGTAAATTTTATTTTTAAAAGTCTTAAAATAACATATAGATTGATTATATTATCTCATTCATTGTTTTCCTTTAAATTATCTATTCAAATATTATTTATTTAGCAACATGTTAGAACACTGTAAAAAATTTTTTGTGTAAAATTTCACATACTATAACAGGAAACTATTTCACATGGATTATCATGTAAAATTACATCACTATGTAAAATTGCACACTAGTGTGTAATTTAATAAAGTTAATTTGTGATATACCATTTGAAGTTTGTATTTTTACATAATTATTTATATATATTTTACGTGGGGATTCGTAATATTACATAGGTTTTCATATTTTTTTTTACAAAAAAGAGAGTAAAAATTAGTTTAAACGTAATTTTACTATCGAATCATACTTGCATATGCTTTTCATGAAAATTACACATTTCAGCACTTACACGTTTCTTTGTGTAACTTTTAGGTAAATATTTGTGTAATTTTCCTAAAATTTTTACAGTGAAGATATAATTACTAATTTTACATTACACTTCAATGTAAAATTTTATTCTAATAAGGTATAGCCCCTAACATACATTTTAATAAAAATTATCTTAACTCTTATAAATATTATTTATAATATAATTACAATAAATTATCCTTAATATATAACTTCCCATTATATTATGTATCTCTAGATATGAATTTTACCATGATAATATATTAACCTACGTACTGGAACATTTTTGCATCTAATGTCAGCGTTACTTAAAACTCTTAAGTCTGATAGCCTAATGTTGAAAAGCAGGTCTAGCGAACGGAAGATCTTTGGTTCGAGTCCGCAGCCAGTGCGGATTTACATTCAAATAAAATTCATTATAATTAACATAAAACAAATTTATTTAAAAAAAATAATTTAATTATGAAAAAGGACCCAAAATGAGGAACATCCTTAATATCAAAAAAGTTTTAGTAGATAATGCAATCACAATAACCAGAAAGATTTGCAATTTTGTAAATGAAATTTAATAGAGTGCATACCTTCACTATCTTCCGTAAGGAGTGTGAAGCACAAAAAACATATAGACAAGGACGTAAAGGAGATTTTACGTTTGTTTCGGCGCTAACAAGAAACATCCCTAAGGTGTCCGACACTGATTGGAATGAAACGTGACGCTTCTAGTATATACCTAAAGTTACCACAGGAAAACAACTTGCATTATATTGCGGCTCTCATCGAAAGTATCTATTGTCAGAAAAATGTGTAAAATGTTTAAATTCTGCGAAATTTTTTTGTATGTTTGGGAAGATATACTAAACAATAACTACAAAATATTCTACTGGCAAAGGTACAATTTGCCAAATATATGATGACTAATATTATATCCTAAATATGATACTTTTGTTATATTTATATCCTCGAAGATAGCTTCATTTATAAGTTTATAGTCATTCATTTTCCTTTAATAATAATAATATTAATAATAATATTTATTAAACTGCCCAACAGGTCACCCCAATACAGACAATATAAACAAATAACAAAGATAATACATATTGCCGTGATCCCTACATTGGTCAGGCATTGTAAAATAAATAAATAATTATGTAATAGAATAAGTAAATAATTTATTAGTAGTAAGTGTAGGTATAGGAAAATGTATCATAAGTTGCATAACCGCAACGGCGTAACATGATAATGTAAGATGTATGAAAAATAAAATTGAAATAAAATTTATTTGAAAGGTACAAAAATAAAACTGAAATAAAATTTATTTGAAAGGTACAGAAATAAATACCAAAAGTAAAATTCATGTATTCTATATTTGTAGAAACGAGGAGCACAAGATGCAATTTCAATATACAAAGACAGAACCAAATTTTATACATTGCGTGAAAGTCGCATTAAGTGTTTTGAGCAATAAATCACTATTCAAAATGAATAGACGTAAATTTGTAAGAGATTGTTATTTGTTCGACATTTTATGGTCATACTTATTAATAATATAATAAATACCTGAGACTTAAATCTAAATATAATTTTAAAAAGGAATATGTAAAAAAAAGGTATATTATTTTATTATTCGACACAATGTAATAAAGAAAAGCTTCAGTGGCAGGTTTAAATCCAATTTTGTCCAGAAAAGATTCCGGAAATAACACATTAAAATTGGTTTAATCTCATTAAAATTTACAAAGAAAAACAATGTTCAATATTGTTAACAGCTGCATACAAATCAACCTACAAGAAGACGAGGAAAGATGGTTCGAAGATATGGATGAAGTTATCAAGGTCCAGGTTCATAATAACATGATTAATAAAAGGAGCATTCCAATCGTATCCAATGTTTTTCCTGTTATTGTAAAAGCAAACGTCTGCAAAAGAAAGATACGAATAGTGTTAAAAATAGTAAAAGAATATATTTAAATAATGATGACAGAAGCAACGAATTCATTTATAAACATAATTAAAGGATGGCGTTAATGAAAAGGAATGTACCTACCAAGATAAGAATATTGCAAATGTGCATTGACATTAACAATAACAAACAATTTAAGTGCGTGCATAATTTTGTGTAATTTCGAGATGTCAAACAATAATTGGTGCAGGTCAGTTTAGGGAGAACGTCAAGAAAATAAATCTGAGCAGGACAATGCCAACATAAACGTTAGTGTGGAGTGTGTGGCGCTGCGAACGATGTATGGTTTTTTCGGGCGACCGAAAATGATAAGAAGGCGAGTACGAGAGTGGTACGGGAGAGTCATCGTCGATCCATGGGCGAAGCAGTCTGATTTTAAAAGACGCGGTGAATCTTCGATCTTCATATTTTGATGATTGCAGATGTATTATACACTGCACAGAAATCATCCTTAGCAAATGTATTAAGTTATTTTATTTTAAATAAGTATTTTTCATTTCACAATTAATTTTTTGTCATTTAGTTTAATTTCATTTTTTTTATTAACTATCAATATGACCGAACAATATAAAGAGGAATTTGATGAAATATATGAGCATCATAAGTAAGTTATACTTTAATAATAAATTATGCTAAAGATGCTACGTGGAAATGTTCATCTTTAGCAAAGCGTTTAATGAATTTATTTAATATTTTAGATGGGATTAGTATCTTCTTTGTTATAAGTCAAATAAATAAATAAATAAAGGGAGTCTTGTTCACAATGGAGAGAGGCATCAATAACACAACGTGTGAATGTTTGTTAGCGATGTTATCTATACTTTGTTAATAGGTTTTTTTTTTGATGCAAAATTTTTATAGGGAATTCAAATATTATACGTAAAGATAGGTGAATTTTTGATAAACAATAGCCAATTTGTGATATGTACAACGTGCAAATATTTGCATATGATAGTTGGTGACAGTATTATCAAGGTGTTTTCCTGTTCTGCGGAATTTTGTATTTTTCAAAGACACTTCGTGTGAATGAATGCCTTTGTGGAAGCAAAATCTAGCATAGTATAAGAAAACTATTATTTCTTTGAAATTACACAATGTTAAGATATTAATATAACAAAGAGCGATATTTATTCTAAATCTACATGTTATATTCGTAATGTAATGTGTTTACGTATTTATAAAATACACGTTTTTTTTTCTTACTTGTTATTGGAATGTAAAAGGACAATTTCTTTTGCGGCCACATGTGGCAAGTAATTATTTTCATCGACACTATTATTATACGATGTAAAAAATAGAATATAAATATTTTATGAGATTTATAGCTTTTTATTAGTAACCTTATCCTATAATTTTTAAATAAGAAATGTTGTTAGAAAAACAAAAGGAACATCACTGCTAGAACCTACAAGAAATACACGAATGTTAATAGAGATTGAATCAACAAATTTAATAAAGAAATTTTTCACATGACAACGTTATCTCTACATTCGTTTAAATTATGCAGCTTTGTATTATTGTAATTTGATTGAGTTATGCTGGTACAAGATTATCAATTTTTTTTAAATACAGAGTTATAGCATATAGAATTTGATGGCGATGCCTAACGTATAGTAATAACACATTTATTATAAATAAAGAATAATAAAATTTGTCATCAAATATAATATACGCTATTATAGCAATATGTGAAAAATTAATAACAACAAGCAATTCAGAAAATAAGTGAAAAATATGAAAAACATTTAAATATAAGCAACTAATGAAAAACATCAACAATAAGGTTACTAAAATTCCTGGCAGAATGCATATGGTGCAATTACACTTCATATGTCAAAAATCAGACATTACGAACTAGGCATATCATAAATATGTAACCGCGGTAATTCGACCACAGTCAAGAAAATACCAGAGCCGTAAGACAACCCACAGTAAGCAACAAGTAATGGAACTATTTAACCAACCCACAAAAAGATGGACGACATTAATACCAGAAAACCTCAGTAGGCGAATCCGAGAGAACCGTCACTGGATGGTATCTGACTCAACCCAAAATTTAGCATTATTTACCTATACATTATATCTTGTGTAGAGACTGTAAATTTGCGTAAATATATATTGAAAAAATAGAAGAATGTAATCTACAACAAGAACGATTCTGACTAACGAAAAGAAGAATTGTTTTTAAAAAATCAACTGCAAATTTAACTTGCAACGTAAGGTTCAACTTGATTGCTAAAAATTTAGAAAATTGCTTTACAAAAAATGTAAAACTTTTTTGAAGCGCCATTGATCACCACAGTAAACTGTTTCAAACATACAAATAATTCAACTTTATACTAATTGTCTTATTATAGCTTGAATCCTGAGTATAGCAAAAAATCATAAGGAGGGGAATATCGTTTATGAAATAACGAATTTCAAGTGTACACTGTAAAAAAATTTAGGAAAATTACACAAATATTTACGTAAAAGTTACACAAAGAAACGTGTAAGTGTTGAAATGTGTAATTTTCATGAAAAGCAGATGCAAATATGCACATTCGATAGTAAAATTACGTTTATACTGAAGTTTACTCTTTTTTTGTAAAAAAAATATTAAAACCTATGTAATATTACGAATCCCTACGTAAAATATATATAAATCATTATGTGAAAATACAAACTTCAAATGGAATATCACAAATTAACTTTATTAAATTACACACTAGTGTGCAATTTTACATAGTGATGTAATTTTACGTGATAATCCATGTGAAATAGTTTCCTATTATAGTATGTGTAATTTTACACAAAAAATTTTTACAGTGTAGAAATGCACTTACGAAACCAACGTCTCGCGGACTTGGTTACTTAAGGCTAATGAGATCTTTTCAAAAATGTATATTATACCAATGCACTTTTGTTATTTTTATAACAATTGCAATTATTTTTGATTACAAGGATCCCCATGGCGTTTCCAATCTACGGTTTCGTATTTTTCGGACGAACCGGCTAGCCACTGTGCTAATGAAAAGTCATGACTTCGAATTGTACCTCTTAAAATTGCATAGAAGATAAACATGAAAAATTGTCATATGATTCCTTTTCTTTTTAGTATGTATTAGAAATGTGAGGCGCCCTAATACAAGCGTTACATAAATAAGTTTATGATTCATATTTGCCACTAACAACAAATAGGTAATATGAAACAAAACTCTTCAATGATCAATAGCAAGGACAAGTTATCAACAAATCTAAAGACAACAAACAACATGACAAAGGACTACGTACACCGTATTTCCAGAAATCACTCAAATGTGGATATTTTTATACCAATCGCCGCTTCTTGAAATGATGATTATTTGATATTACTGCACCAAAACGCTAACTTAACAAATAAAGCGGTAATTTGTAATTGAAAATGTTCCATTTACTTTATATTAGTCAGAAAGAGCGCGGTAGATGTCCGATTTGCTCAGCAGATAGCATCAACCGCTCTTTCTCACTAATCCATATATTAATACGTGGAGAAAAAACTTTATACCACTTTTTAAGCACATTTCGGTGTGAGAGATTTGGCATTGTTAAAATTCATATGTAGAAAGAAAAAAATTATGTATAATATGTGCTACAAATACATTAAATTAATTAAATAAAATTAATACGTGAAGAAAAAACCTTGTACCCCTTTTTAATATTCTATGGCAAAACAACCCCAATAACGGTCAAACTTAAAAAAATAACTTGTATAAAGTAAATGGAACATTTTAATTATCAATTACAAATTACCGCTTTAACGTTTCGGCGTAATGATATGTAATAATTCTCATATCAAGATGTGTAGATTGATATCAAAATATCCACATTTGAGTGATCTTTGGAAACACATAGGCGGTTTTAGATTGTATTACGTGTATAAAATATCTATATATAAAAATAAAATTTCTTAACGCAACTTTTCTTTTAGCTTACCAAGAGGTCCCATACTATGGCCATTACTCGGATGCATGTGTGGTCCTCCAGGGCCAGGATGTCCATGATAATTGTTATTATCCGGCGAAGGTGGATGTGGAGATGTAAGCTCCGGACCTCCATAGGAGTGGAAATGGGTATTCATAGCTGCGAGGGCGCTGGCTGCCAGCTTGCCGGTAGGAGCGCCGTCCAGAGCGCTTACACGACACTCGAAAATAATCCTTGTAAAGGACTTAGCACAATGGTAGAGAAAATAGTTATATCCTCCAGTCTTAGGATTCTGAAACAAGAGAAACAAAGTTATTTAAAAGGTTCTATGAAGTACCAGTGCATCAATCAAGGCATGCAACATTAAACACATTAGACACTAGAAAAAAGTACTTGTAATTAACAAGTATTAAGCACATTAACACAATTTTTAACAACAAACCTATGGCACGAATACGAGGACAGCGCCATAAATTCTCGGCCTGATATACAAAAAAGAAACTTGGAACAATATAAGAATTTTTATTTTTCAATGTAATCTCCCCTAACTTCTGTACATTTATTACAACGATTAATTAATAATTCGATACTCTTGTAAAAATAATCTGAAGTTTTTCCGTCAAAATGTTCTATAACACCTGCTTGCAACTTACTGTCGTCCTTAAAACTGCGTCCCCTAAGGTCATTTCTTAAATTAGAAAACAAAAAAAATCACAACGAGCCACATCTGGACTGTACGGTGGACGTTCCAATTCTTGAAAGCCGCTCTTGAATAGCCGACCGATTCCGATAGATTTGCGTCTTGGCTAGGACCGGTAGCGATACCGTAAAGTGGGGATAGACGACGCAATAGCTTCAAAAACACTCGTGTGAAATGTGTGTGACAATGTGTACTATTTAATATTTTTTATCTTCAAACATAATTGCATGAAGATTTTTTTTTTTTATATCGTTCATCAAATGTGCAGCTGGCGCGTATAGGTTGTATTTTTCTTTAGTGTACCAGCCTTAGTTAGTAGACATTAATCAAATTCATGCATTTTGCGGTTATTTCTAAAGCACATAACTTTTTTAAGAAAATAAATTAGTACAAAAACTGGCCTTGACATTATAAATTTATGCCTTTTGCATCACTAACCCAAATTTAAAATTCTAAAAATACAAAATAAATTTGAAAAACGCAAAACGGCGATATCTTAGTTGTTGATAGGTAAACGCTCCTCTCAATTCATTCATATTATAAATGGTACTATCACCTATGTGTGCACAGTGTATACGTATATATGAATTTAAAATTTATTCCCTTTCAATACGTTTTAAAAATAAAAATCTATGTTGTAAACTGAATAATTACGTAATGGTTCTTAGTGTGTATATATAGGGAAGGTTTCTCAGAAACTGTTCGCCACAAAAGCTACCCGCTCGATAATGTAATTAGGACAAAACCGCGGGTGAAATTAAACGCGAAAACTGAATGTGAATTCCGGTCTAATTAGGTATAATAGGAAAAGCAGAACGCAATTTAAAGTCTGTCCATAAAGAAACTTGTATGGAGAAATAGAGACGCACTGGAATCAACAGTTAAGTTTTTGCATGCATGTAGATAGGTAAATAGAAATTTGCTTTTATGTATTCGTGTTAAGCAACGGCTTGTACGTATTTGCATATGTCGATATTAGACAAACAGAAAAAATGATAAAACACTGATTATCACTTTGTGTCTAGAAAGAATTGCTAGCATTTTGAGATAAGCATAAACACTTGTGGTATGACCATAAGTATTTCACAGTAATTGAAATGGAAAGAACTTAACTAACTTAATTTTTAACTTTCCTTTCAGATACACTCTTTTGTTATGTATCCATCATAGGTTAAAATATCTCCTAATAAACCCAAGGTTTGAACAATATCCTTACAAGAAAGTGACATATTATTTATATTCATATCTATACTGTGCTACATCTTGTCAGTGTCTAGCAGACGCACGTAAGATCACTTCAGTTTGCACACGGTTAATAAGTTGGTAAACAGTGACGAAATCAGAAAAGAAAATGAACAGTAAATGTGCATGTCATCCGCATAAAAATGTGAGTTATAATGGTAAAGAATGTGTTGAAATTACTGGTGTATAAAGTATATGATAGTGGATTCATGACAGAACCCTATGGAATACCAGAAGTAACCAACAGAGGATATATGTAAAATAATTTCGTTAAACTTGTTGTCTTGTTCAAACACGAACAAAAATCAATAAACTCCATTATGTTACAAACATACATTTATTTGCATTCCTTTTTGATAATGAAAACATTCTAGAAGTTGAACGTAATGGCTTCAACTTTTTTTAAATAGATTCATTACATTTAAAATTCAAAGAATTTAGTTATCTTTAAAGAAGATTTAGAAAGCCTGAGCTATATCTACAGAGATTTAATTATTTTAATTACTAAAAATAAGAAAAAGGAAACGGACATTTTTCTTTTTTGGAAAATATTGTTATTAATCAAGTATTTTTCTTAAACGTTCATTCATATAAGAGGTGTGAAAATTAAGTAATGAGACTGGCAACGTGGCCTTCGATCGGAAAACATCTAAGTCGAGGCGCGCACGTACGTACCATACGTGGCGTGGAAGTGGCGTGGTGACAACGTGGCATGTGGCAAATTTTTAACTAGTGAAATCAGTTGCCACAGCGCCATATCGATGCGCGGTCGCATCTGATTTCACTCGTTTAAAAATTGCCACATGCCACGTTGTCACCACGCCACTTCCACGCCATCACCACACAACTTTGGTGCGCGCCTCGACTAAGACACGGAACTTGGAGGCGTGGCAAGCGAGTATCGCAGATACCTGTTCAGTACGAGATTGAGCTCGCTAGAGCCATTTGTTTGTCTGCAGTGATACTTTTGCAAAATTTCAGCATGTCTGCCGAGACACTGTTTTGTCAAGGTCCCAGGATTTTCAGTGATTTAAGGCATTTTCAGAAAGAAGAGAGTTGAATGAAGATGAACCATGTAGTGGAAGGCCTCTGTCTACAAGAACCGATCTTGTGCTTTCAGAGAGGCAGAATGATCGGGGAAAAGTTTCATTTGACTCATACCAGCGTTCATCAAATTTTAATCAAAGAAATGGCGATGAGAGAAGTCTACGCAAAAATGGTTCCAAAAAGCTTTCGCAAGGAAGAAAAGGGGGTTTTCAGTTTCTTACGTCATTTGTTTTGCATGTTATGACGTCACCGACTTTTCTTTAAATGACAACCTATATTTTTTTTTTATTGATTTCGATAGTACATTGAACTTAATAAACAGATTTTTCTTGCTACAATGTTCAATCTTTTGAAAGTGAAAACATGTCCAAGCCCTTCTTTTGTAGATTTGCTTGTTTTTCATACAAAGATAATAATTTTACGAAAGCATACACAAGCTAATTGCAAGATCTGAAAAATGTATTTAGCTGCAAAAAAAAGAAAAGCAATTTTGTATTTATATTTTCTCTCCTTTTTCGCCATTCCGCAAACTTAAAAACGCTCCCTCGTATGTTAGTTATTGTTTCACAATAACTAACATACGTATGACTTAATTGGTCATTAAATAAAGACATCTGATTATTATTTTGTACGATTTACTTACATTGTAAATTCCCTCTTCAACGGTACAAAACCTTTAATGTTACATTTGAAAAAAATTGTGAAAAAGAGTCTTCAAATTCAAATATTAAAAATTCTTTATATTGGCAAAATGAATTTAGTTACCGGTGCATAAGACAAAAAACATCAGTTACACAATAAAATAAGTGTTATTCCTTTTTCTAAATCAGAAGAATTTACATTTTGCAAACTATTTTATTAATAAAAATGGTACTATTGGGCAATATCCTTAGAAAGTTAATGTATGGGCAGGAATTATTGGTGATTGGTCCACTCTTTTTTGGTAATAATTTCTACAGTTCGAATTGATGCATACATTAGCTGCATTATTTCCTAATGCAAACAGCCCCGACCTACCAAATAATAGTATATGGTTACAACATGATGGTGCTCCGCCTCATTACGCAATTAATGTGCTACTTGGATCACGTTCTCCCAGGAAGATGGATAGGAAGAAGAGGTCCGATGGCCGGTTAGGTCTTCTGACCTAACTCTATTAGACTTCTTTCTACGAGGGTACTTAAAAAGTAAAGTGTATAAAAATCGTCCTAATAATTTAGAAGATCTCAAGCATAAATTGGATTAATATGAGCTCAAACTATTCAGAATGTGAGAAACGAGTTTAGTAATCATCGTGGGTATTGTCAGAAGGTGCAGAGTCGTCATTTTCAACACTTAGTGTAAATCTAATTCAAAAAGTGATTATTTTTGTGTTTGATGTTATTGTTAGTTTTTTTGTCTGGTTAATCAATTTAGTTTTAATATAATTATCAACTTTGAATGGAGTAGATAGTAAATTTATTTTATTAATTCGATGTTTCAAAATTTTTATAATTTTATAGTAAAACCATCAAATTTACTAGATTTGTTTAATGAATTTTTAATATTTGAACTTTAAAACTCTTTTTCTCAATTTTTTTCAAATGTAATATATTAAAAGTTTGATACAGTTGGATAGGGAATTGAAAGTACTATCGACATCAATTAAAAAAAATTATAGGTTATCATTTAAAAAAAAAGTCGGCAACATCATAACATGCAAAATAAATGGCGTAAGAATTTGAAAATACTATGAAACTATTTCCCTTAGTTAAAATCGCTATACCCCTTAGAGATTTTTTTCAAAAAATTAATATTGATGAAGTTAATGCCTTTATCCGTTACTTTATTTCCACATTGTATAATTTTTCATTGATTTCTGTGTTCTTGGTAATTGTTATTGTGTTTTTCGCCCTGATATAGTTGATAAACTATAAGCAAAACTTTGAGAATTTTAACAATAAAGAAATTAGTATTTGTTTATGCTTTTTAAACTTCTAATGCAAAAGATTTCGTAGAAGGTAAATGGCATTAACCTGAAGTTAAATTGCAATAAGTCACTCTGTTAATTGACACTGCACAAACAAAAAAGCCTGCGTATTGATATCTATTACTATTAAGGTAAAGTGGTGAAAAACGCCCCAGTGGGGAAAATGCCCTACTACTTCAAAGTCCAACTTCTGTGACATAGATGGAAGCACTAGTTGTAAAAACTAAAGTAGACAGACACTACTAACGATGTATAAATGTTTCAAGCACATTGAATCTGTTTTCTGCTTTGGAAAAAGTTTTCAAGTGAAAATATAGTTTAGGAAGTCAGCAAACTTTGTGGGTAAGTTCCATTATTTATTAATTTCTCTTCAGCGAAATGTTTTTATCCAAAACCTAACTGTGTTGTGAGTAACTGGTAACATAACCTATCGAATACGCTGTGCATCGCATTGTTGGCGCGTTCTTCTTGTTTGGTGGACAGGTGGGGCCTTTTTCACCAGCATTTTGTAAAAACGCCCCATCAAAACCTAGGGAAATAAGCCCCACTTTTTCAACATAGTTTTTCTACATTTTAGCATACAAAATGGGGAAAAAATACGTGAGGAAAACAACAAGAGCCAACTGGAGCGAAGAAGCTTTGGAAGAGGCGATGAAGATGATATCTACTGGTCGAATGGGCACCAATGAGGCTAGCAGAGTCTATGGAATAGCTTCGCGTACTATCAGAAGGCATTTAACGAAAGCAGATGCAAAAGTACGTTTGGGGCGCTGTCCAGAGTTGGGGTTTCAGCATGAGCAAAGGCTTGTCAAGTACATAAAAGAACTTGAAAAAGTGGGTTTTGCACCCGATGCTGCTGGAGTGAAAAAAATGGCTTTTGAATTTGCCGAGAAACTTGGAATTACCAACAGATTTTCAAGAGAAAAACGATCAGCTGGTGATGATTGGTTTCGAGCATTTCTGCGCCGCAATAAAGATCTTTCAATACGCAAGTCAGAAGGTCTGTCGGTAGCCAGAGCCAAAGGTATGAACAGAAATGATGTAAACAATTATTTTCAATTGTTATTGGAAATTCTGACTACAAATGATTTGCTTCATAAACCTGGAAAAATATTCAACGTCGACGAGACGGGAATTCAAGTCAATAATAAACCAGGAAAGGTGGTGGCAACAAAAGGTGCCAAAGATGTTTATTCGATAACCAGCACCGAAAGAGGTGAAAACATTTCTTTGATTGGTTGTTGCAACGCAGAAGGTTATTTCATGCCACCTGTTTTGATATTCAAGGGAAAAAACAGAAAAGAAGAGTTCTCAGACGGCCTTCCGCCTGGTTCCGACGTATTTATGAACCCTAAGTCGTCGTACATCAATAGTGAATTGTTCCTCAAATGGTTTAAAGATTATTTTTTGCCAAAAAAAGGCGAAGGAAAAGCTGTTCTGATTCTGGACGGACATGCTTCTCATTGTAATACAATCGAATTGTTGGATTTAGCTTCAGAAAACAACGTGGTGTTGTTATGTTTGCCTAGCCACACCACACAGGCACTACAACCACTTGACAGATCATTTTTTGGTCCCCTAAAAACCTACTTTTCCCAGGAGGCTAAAAACTGGATGATACAACACAAAAACAGAAAACTCTCTAGAATAGTGATTTCGTCATTGATTGGCAATGCGTGGGTTAGAGCAGCAACTGTAGCCAATGCAGTCTCTGGCTTTAAGGCTTGTGGAATTTTCCCCTACAATCCGCAAGCTATTCCAGACCATTTTTTCTCCATTTCTGACGCAGCAACAGCGGCGGTAAATAAAGAACATCCACAAACTGGTAGAGACTCACCAGTGGCATCCAGTTCTACAAACCAGATGAACCAGCAAATCTTGTCAACTCCAACCCCTAAGATCACTTCTGAAAATCGAAATAACCAACAAGCCTTATTAAATTCAAGTGCTGATGAGGAGGAAAAAGAAACACCTTCAAAATTTCTTCAAGAAAGTAATCCACTTCCTCTCATCCCATTAGACCCCCCAAAACGAAAACAGCATGCGTTAGAATTAACATCTCCAATAAATCGAGTAAAGAGACGCCTTCTTCAAGAGAAAAAGAAAGTTGGTCCTACGAAATCCGGCGCTAAAGCAAAAGGTGATGCCAAAGCTTCTACATCTGTAGTTGGTCGTAACAAGAAAGAAAGATCAAAGAAAAATGGAAAGAAGAGGAAAGGAAATTACAGCTCCTCTAGTTCCGAAAGTGAACCAGAAATGAGTCCATCTGGCTCTGATGAGCTTTCTGATGAAGCAGAAGACTGTTGCGTTCAATGTGGTGAATATTATTATTCGACCAAGTCTCGTGCTGACTGGATTCAGTGCACAAAATGCACAAAATGGCTCCACGAAACTTGTACGAGCTATGGAGATGTGTGCAATGGATGTGGACCATCCCCAAAAAAGAAAACCAAGCAATTAATTTAATTATTTGCATCGGGGCGTATTTCACATGATTACAGGCGAAAACGCCCCACCTTGACTTAAAAAAAAATAATAATTTTAGAATATAGATGTTAAGTTTTCTAAAGATTTATTTTTTTACTAGAAGAGTACTTATGTTTTGTTATACTCATGAAATAATATATTAAAATATATTACTATTTTTGAAGTTACAATTTTTTTTCAAAATGTGGGGCATATTTAACCACTTTACCCTATATAAGGTAGGTATTCTTTTTTTAACATTGATCGGAGGGTAGTAGAAATTGATTTATTTATTTGTTCATTATATGCTGCCTAAATTACTTCCAACAAAGATTAATAAGGTGTCTCATCAAAGGCTATGCACTTTATATAGGCGACACTTTCCACACGTTTTATAGTTCACCACGAAACAGGACGTTCACAAAAGAAAAGCTCATTCTTTGTTTATGCTCACGCCGTTGTTGCTTTCGTTATTGAACCTCAGACAACTTTGATATTACACGTTCAAGAATAAAAGAGGAGCAGCATCAGAAGAAGAACGAGAAGGCACAAACTAAATCGTGGTAGTCCGACTTCCGTCGAACTGCAAACACGACGTCTACGGTTGCTGTAGTAGAACGACGGAAAGTATTCCCATGCAGAAGTGTTTAATTTCATTACTCGCGGATTTATTATAATGCCGGGGATTGTTGTTGAACGCGATCTGTGTGGAAGTTGATAAGCATCTCATTTTTTAATTTTACGCTTCGATAAATTTGTCGTCGTCGTCCGTTGTTGTTAGTCTGTGTTCTCTCATTGCCTTCGGTTCATTCTACCTGAACGCAGTGTCCTTCACGACAATTAATAATCCAGGTGTCTGCTCTCTGCCGGTTCTGGGAAATAGGGATTTGAGGTCATTGTTTTAAAAATTGGATACCGTTTTCGAAGAAAAAAGAAGTATTATCAAACACCTGTGTGAAGAAACTTTGATGACCGAGATTACCTGTGAAATGACAAATTGTAGGAAATTTTTTGAATTCCTCGTATAGTTTTTGTGGAGGATGCTGCATTACTTTATAAACTAAACTCATCTACTTTGATCATTCATAACAAATGTATTTTATACGCGTATTTCTTAATATAATTTCTTTAAATTCTTGTGCATAAAAATTGACCTTGTGTCACAATACAGATATTTGTTACTGTAAATATATTTTTATTATTACATTAAGAGATTTTTTTCAGTTCTAATACGTTTTTAATTGAGAAAATTGATCACACTTCAAATGTGGAATAAATCTCTCTTCATGGGTTACTGACCAATGTGAGGATAAATGTGAGGATTTTTCTTACAGATAGTATTTATTCTTACTATGACAATTATACCATCGCTTACTCTTTTCTCGAAAATGAATTGACACTTACAACTAACTTCTTACTATAAAAATTCGAGAATGTAGTATGGGTTAATTTATAAAACCTTCACGGATTGGTGCAGCACAAAGAGTACGAATTTATTCACCGAAAATGTTCTCTTGGCGTATTTCTTGGGACTAGCAGAGATATACTAATCTTCCTCATTATGGCCTTAATATTTAATGCCCAAATCTACTATGAGCATTCGTAATATTAATATTGCTTTCCTCCTTGTTGTAAGCAGAGGCGCTTCGCAAATCAAACGTCTTCTAATTCTAAATCTCTCATGCACGATTTCTATATACCTAAGCTATCTAGCCGTTCAACTCGTAGTCAAAACATTCTTGACGCTCTACAAGATTGATGCGGTGAAGAGGGGTAGGAAAAGAAAGTTCAAGGTGTTTAACAAGAATTGGTTTCATTAACAATTAGATGTGAGACGATTTAGCGACAAAAGGAAACATATTGCAGTGACCTTGAGTTTGGTGGTAAATTATAAATAGGCATAATCAAGATCACTTCAACATTTAATTTAATTAATTATTATTTTATTTATTTCATCATGATGTGTGTATATATTTATTAAGTTAATATTTTGGCAAATTTAATTTTTATTTACGTAAAATAATATAAGAATGTTATTATAATTTTTATAAAAACTATAATATTTAGAATAAGCATAAAATATTACGTGAATGATGACAAGAAAGTGTTTCCCGCACGAAGAATACTGTTACCGGGAGAGATCGATAGTGTGGCTCGGCGAAAACAATATTTTTCGCTAGATGCATTAGACGAGTCATGAATATGTAAACAAGTTGATATTTACATGTTTGTTTACCATTTCGAAAGATTATTAATGCGCTGTTTTCCCGGGTGGTGCATCACTGCAGCTATGTATTTCTGGAGGTGGTATTGGTATCTGCCGAAGACAACCGGGCGTTTTTGTGAAGAAAAATATCGATATAAGTCGGGAACCGATGAGAAACCGGGAGTTGCTTGGTGTAAACCGCACTCAAAAGAGGAAAAAAGGAGAAGTAGGTGGAAACCTCTTCTTCCTCTTAAATGTTATATTAACTTAGAAGTTTATTCATGAATTTGAACTTAGAATAATTTTCAAAGAGATTTTACGACACTTATAAATATTTCAACAAGAATTAGAACTTGTAATATTTTCCGTAATAATTTTACTGTACTTATAGAATTTTCCAACCGAAGTGGAACTTAGAATAATTTTTATGAATTAGATGTTGCTTTTAATTTGGAGCTTGGTTTACATTGAGACTTGTAATTATTTATGGAAATAATTATTTATATTCGGAACAGTTTTATTTAATTAGAACTTTGAATTTTTATTTTTTTCTAGAATGTTTTGTTTTATATGTAGGGTTATTACACCATGCATTATGATAAAGCATTTTAGTGTCTGTAACGATCAAATTGAATAGCATAATTTTTTTTTTATATAAACACTTGGTGTTTTAATAAACATTTTCTTTACTATTTTATTTACTAAATTAGAAGATTTGTAGTTAATAATTTTATTTTATGTATATATAGAATAATTGAACGGTGATCGAAGTTTTCTTTGATATATATATATATATATATATATATATATGATGGATGAATTTGAAGCGATGCACAGTGGTCTGGAACGTCCAAAAAGTTGGTCAAAACCTAAAAAAACATTTTTTTTTTCAAATAGTTTCTTGTGTGGTAGTCGGTAAGCGAGGTGCCTGCGCGTCTATTTCTCGAATAGAAGATAGATGGCGCACCTACGGGACGTGTAGTTGTGTGTGAAAGTCGCGGTTGTCAAAACTTGCTACGTGCAACGTTCAACAATAAACGAGAAAAACAACATTTGAAGTGCACACAAAAATTCGTGAACGCGCAAATATCTTCAACAAGAAGATGGAGGATGCGCCTGAAGATTGGTATAATGTTTTGACACTTTACTTTTTTTAAACAATTTTTGATAATTTGTTATTAAAAATTTTCCGAAATTGTCAAAAAAGTTATGTTTCCGCGAGACTCCGCGTTGGTCGCTGATTCATTTCCCAGATGAATGTCTAACTAACTAGAAAATCGAAAATTCAGGTGCGACTTTCTGCGATTCTCCTCGCAATTTTGATTTATTTGTATTTGATTGCGCGGCCCTATACATGTGACGCGTCACATGTATATGTCACATTATAATTACATATTTTTAATTAATCTTGAAGAGATTTAATATACGCACGATCCGAACCAAATAGTAACTTAGAAGAAGTCACTTTGAATTATTTAAAGTGCAATTACCAAGAAATAATCATAATTATTAGCATTATTTTCATTATTATCATTATTATTATTATTATCATTATTACTATTGTTATCATAATGTTATTGTCTTTATCGTAAGTATAATTATAAAAAGTATAATGAGAAATAACACAAAATTTATTAAGCCAAATTTTATATTATTTTATCGTATTTTTGAACATAAAACTGGCAATTTAAAACTCCCCATTTTGCAATTTACCATTTTTACCTCAAATCTACAATCAGAAAGTAAAAAAACTAAAGCATACTGATTTTCAGCCAAATCCGAACCTTTTTCGAGTTTAGACCAGCTTTTCGGGCGTTTCAGACCACTGTGCGATGTACGAAGAATTAAGGTGATTTAATAATGTTTGTTATAAATGTGTATATAGTGTTGTACAAAATTTTCTTGAGTGATGTTTTGTATTGGAATCTCAGAGTGAGGTAAAGTTTTATTTTATTATATATATATTTTTTTTTATATGTATATCAAGTATATTTTATAGTGTTGTGTATTTGATATTAACGTGTTGGGTAACAGATCAGGGATGTGTGCGATGAATTAAGTAGTTGTTTAATTCATAGCATGGAGTCCTGGTGAATCCTTAAAACACGAATTAGTCTTGGTGGTACTGTGTTGGGAGCGAGAAAAGGCGCCAGGCAGAACTAATCAGGGCTGAGTTAATTAGTTAAATGCACAAAGACATTATTTTTTTTTATTAAGTTTAAATTTATATATACACCTTAAGGGGTGAGCACATAGTAGTGTATGTTCGGGTTGTGTCCGACGAGTTGAAAAGCATACTCGTAGGGTGGAACTTTGGGGTACCTACCAGTGTGAATTTGC
Organism: Amphimallon solstitiale; assembly: GCA_963170755.1. Taxonomy (NCBI): domain Eukaryota; kingdom Metazoa; phylum Arthropoda; class Insecta; order Coleoptera; family Scarabaeidae; genus Amphimallon; species Amphimallon solstitiale. The sequence continues at coordinate 118,952,315 of OY720679.1, forward strand.
TTTCTGATGGTATTGTCTTGGGAGCGAGCAAAGGCGCCAGGCAGGACTAATTAGGGCAAAGCCATTTCCTTAATGTTTATATTTTTGTAAATAATAAATCGCGTAATTTTTTTTTTATTATTCATATTCCAGCACAATTCACAATATGCAATAAATTTTATTTTATTAAAGATGTTGATTGTTTACATGTATCTTTGACGAATATAAATCATGATAATCACGTTTATTTTAAAAATATAAATTTGTAAATAAATAGGATATGAAATACTTGAATGTGTAACGTACATTAATGGATAATAACTATCACAAATATATATATTTGTGATATAAATTTGTACTTGATGTTATTCTTTCATTTCATGATAATTTGTTTATTGTTTTGACTATTTGATCATGACATGTATGATTTTATATGATGTTTTGAAATATTTAAATTTTTGTGAATATATTTGTGTAATTTAAAATCTTTCTTTCTTTAATACTTTCTTTTAATAAATTAGATGATAAGATTTATTTTGCATTTTATTTTCTTTACCTGACCTGGTGATAATTAAAGAGCATTCAAATTGATTGGAGAATTTATTTATATTTTCTGCCCCTGAGAGAACATTTTCTTTAGTCATTCTAAACTGAGCTAGTTAAATGTAAAATTGCCTAACCTTCAATTTAGCAGAAAATTTTATTGAATCTTAGTCTAGCATAAGGCCTAGCACTAGGATGTATGCTTGATTCTTACTTACTTATTGATTGAACAATTTAAATTATTTTATATAAATCTCAAATTGCAAGAGTCAGCAATATGTAACCCCAAAGAAAAGATACGAAAGTATTCGTGCACAAGTATTAATACTCATAACTGCCTTTCGACTGAAAAGTTCAAGCGACCTGCAACAAGTGTTCTTAGATTAATATATTCCATAAGCGTCTACTCAAATTATGCCCTCAAAGAAAATAGGAGCACAACAAGTAAAAAGGAAATGCAACAATTACAATTTACTGTTTAGAATTGAGTGATTGCAAATAAATGGAAACTAAATTTACATCAATGGTAAATAGAAAAGTACAGTGCGACAATAATTTAACAAAAGAATTAATCAAACAATAGAAATTAAATTTTCCTCAATTCACGTCAAATGAATTTAAAAAAAAACTAAAATTTAAGTGATGTCCACAGCTAAACAAGCTACATCGAAGGTCTATGAACCATCGGCTAATATTTTAATATAGGTCAACCAAATGGGTCAACCGATAATTATTTTCTAAACTATCAAAAAGGCAAGTACACTTGTCAAAATGTAGGTGTCAACAATGTCCAATAATGGGGCAAAAATAGCCAAATATCAACGGAATATTATCGGCGACAATGCTAATAAATACGGTGACGATAGAACTATTTTAAAAAGACACAAGGGATGGACGTTCACAACATTTTGTATTTACCGTTGATGTAATTTTAGTTTACATTTATTTTCAAGCACTCATATCTAAATCGCAAATTCTAATTCTTAGGTTTTTTTTTTTGATTGTTGTGCCCCTAATTTCTTTTACGCCATAATACTAAGATAGCACTTCGCTAGTAGAAGTACAAGTAGTTTAATTAATTTAAGAACACTTGTTGCAAGATCGTTTGAAGTTTTCAGCCGAAAGACAGTTATATGCATTAAAACCTGTACACGAATACTTTCGTATCTTTTCTTTGGGGTTATATGTTTCCTTTTGTCGCTAAATCGTACCATATTTAATTGTTAATAAAACCAATTCCTTTTTTTAATTGCTGAGTGTGGTTACACACCTTGAACTTTCCTTTTCTACCCCTCTTCACTGCAACGTCGAGAATGTTTCAACCAGAAGTTGAACGGCTACATAAGGTTATATAAACACCTCCATAAAAACAAGATGGTCTCAGCCAACAAAATCATCATCGCTACCAGCAGAAACGTATCAAATGTAACGAATTATTGTCATAAAAATATAATCAACACCAATAAGATAAAAGTAAGTAAAAAATCACCTCCTTTTAGTATTGTTAATTTAGTTACGGTGTTAATGTATACTTTCATAATAAATGGGAGATATAAGACGAAATATACAACTATTACTTAATTCTTAGATGTATATTATATTATTAGAAAAAGTATAATGTTAAACTACTCCTCAGGTCTTCGATACGTATCCGCAAGATCGCGTATTACCTGCATCACTTCTGTGTAAAAAAGAGTAAACAATTATCAAATTGAGATGCAATTAATTCATGTGAGAAAAACTGTTGCACGTAATTCCGGATTTACTCTTTTCAACGTTTCAACTGAACGACCCCACGGGGTAATTCAATAGTTCCACCATTTACATTATTCTCCTCCTGAAAGGTTCACAAGAGTGCCAGCTGTCCTTAGCTTTGGAACGTATTTGATTGAGTATGTGCAGTCGAGAATGACGTAATAAATCAAAAAATGTAAAGAACATTATTAAATGACGAGCAACTTAGTAATACTAGAAGTCCCAGGATTCTTAAGTATAAAATATGATATTGACACACTATTACAATTAAATTCATGCGCATGTGTTTAATGATCGGTACTAATTCTAAGGATAGCTTAACACAGAATTTATCAACAATTGACAACTTTCAATGAAAATTGTTGATAGAATTGAATTTTAATTTATAATGTAATTCTTTTAAGAGAATTCTTAATAACATATAATAGCAATATAATAAGTAAATAAACAACATGATAACATGCTATTGTAAGCAAATTATTAAAAACGCTAATAAAAATACACCATATTGGTTTAATTGATTTAATTTATAATTAAATACAAAAAATAAAATTGGTGGGACTGTTATTTCAAGCAATACCATCCCAGTAATATTTTAAATAAAATATTAGCTTAGTATCAAAATATATACTTACAGACTGAACCAAGTACTTAATACAATGTGCGTAGAAACTGTAGAAAAAAGCTAATATGTATATAAAATAATATAGGTTAATGTAAACGTAAGAATTAAGTAGCGTTGAAAAGCGAACCATAATTTTAAAACCCCGCGGTATCAGCCAGTAATATATAATACGAAGGTAATTTATATGTTTGACATTTTGACATTAAAAGAGCAAAGATATTCGTTATACATACATATTAAACTCTCTCGTAGTATGAACAGTGGTTGGTTTACTCCCTTTTAAAAAAAAACACCACATAATAGTATATTAAAATACAAGTTTCATAAGATACGATTTTTGCGCACGCGTTCAAGTTTAGAAAACGAGCCGCTAGGCGAGTTTTCTAAAGAACAAGTGCGGAAAATGTCTTATGAAACGTGTATTTTATACTATTTTTTCTATTTCGGTTATTAAAAGTTCAAAAAAGCTTAAAATAAGAGACATGTTTTGTTCGAATATTTTAGAAATTTTGCTTTTTTGAAGTTGGTTACTCTGATTTTTAAGTAGAACGTTTTAAATATTTGAATATCGGTGGTGCTATATGTAATTGTGTTTAAAATTCAGACTGATTTATACAATAAATTATTTCAAATTATCAACAAAAAGGACGAAATAAATAACTGTACGCCCCCAGAGATTCGCAAAATAACAGAAGACAATTTAGAAAATCTTTCGTCCACAAACTCTCTACATTTTTATCAAAACAAACTTTTATAACAGTTGTACTATTCAACATGGTAAGTAAATGTCAATAGTAGCATCCGAAAACTTATCATCCAACTCTGCTTAACAATTTATATTGCTAATTAGTAAGTGAATTGTTAGCATGTGTGCCTTTTATTCTTTGTACAATTTTATTGCACATTTTTGTTACTTTAAAGGCTTATATTTTGACATTTAAATACGATTTGCTTCCATTTTTTTTGTTACCAACTTCAAAAAAATAAAACTAGCGTGCGATAAAGTAATACTTTATGCAACCAAAACGGGTGTCGTAAAGTGAACTTTATAGCACCGGAATAGAAAATAGTAGTTTATAAAACGAGTCAATAATGACAGTTATTATTCCCGAGAGCCCAATTTACGAACCGAGCCGTGAAGCGGCGAGGGAGTAACTCGGCTCGAACGTATAATAGTCATTATTGCGAGTTAGTATAAACTACCTTATCTACGACTAACTCAAGATTACTAAAAAAAATCGAAATAATTAAACGAAAATGTCAGATTACTATATCAGTATGACGTTTGACGGTTAGACCGTTAGTAAAATGGTCGAACTTGTCTATCGTTACTACAACAACGTTGGGAACGTTATGTTCTTATTGGCGGAATGCAGGGAATAATGGTAACGTTATGTCTCATTATTCCCCGGTCGCATTTCATTATTCCCTCCGGGTATTATGAGTTCTATTGTTAACCAATAGTGATTAATATAATACCTACTTTATTGTTATTCGTCGATAAATTGATTTATCTTGCTGTTTTTAATATTATGAACGATTCACCTTAATAATCCATGTATATCTTTATATGTACAAAAGAAATTAAATATGAACCAAAATAGATATTTAATTTTTTAATAATATAACTTTAAACGCCGCAAATTAGATTTGGTAATTTTAAAACTTTAAAATGTGTCAATGTAATGCCGGCTTTATATGTTTTCCCCAAGCAAATCAAGTTCTTATTTAATAAAATGTTTAATTGGTCGAGAGATTCAAGAGTTTTCTCTTATTAGGGCTTTCATTATTTAGAAAATTACGATTTTCTTTCTTTTATTAATTAAAACTAATAAAATACCTTCTAATTGTAGTTGAGATAAAATTTATTGTGTAAAAACGGTCTATATTAATATTAGCTATGACGCATGTATCATTTCTTAAACGACGTTATTACAGGTATATCTTTGGTATTACTTAATAACATACAAATCTGGCAAATAAAATATATATTTGACAGTATTTTAATTTGTGAAATAACACTAAATCCTTAAATGTTTCTACAACCTTTATTATAACTTGTAGTAGGTAAGTGTATATTCGAATTTTATCTTAAATTATACTTACACGAAACAAGACAAATAAGCGGTTTATATTTTCAAATTGGTTACAACAACTTAATGATAGTATGTAAATAAAACGTTACTTATTAAACCCCAAAAACATTAATCATCTATAAACTATTTTTGACTTTTTGAGGTTATATTTTTTTGATCGAAATGTGTTAAATCGGTTCGGCATAACTTTAAATCTAATTCTGATTTAAACAACAACAATAATCAATTATATGATAGGAGTATTTTTACACAAAAACATAAATTTTATAAACAAACGTTTATATTTAAAAGCATTAAATGTTACTTTCTTTAAAAAGAATGTGAAAAAATGCAAATTATATGGATATGTGAAAAGCAGTACTGCACTATCCCTTTTGGGATATGGTTAACTTGGAGTCGGATAATCAGAAATATGTTTCAGCCTCCGCTAAGGTATATTTTATTAACTGAATAAGGTGTTCTAATGTGTAACTTTATTTCTATTTTGACGTTAACTTCATTTCCGTGTAGGACAGGATAACCAGAAGATTCCCAAATCGTAGTTATTTCCAAAATTTCTCAATGTCACTCGTATTCTTCAATTAGAATGATATTGCGGGTATTTACATTATAGTTTCTAAGTAAAAGCAATATTTTATTTCTTAACTTCTTCTTCGCCACTCCTTTGAACGAAAATTTTCTACCTCTCTCTCTTGTGCTTTTTTTTTCGTTCACCCATTTCGTTATCAAATAATTGCAAACTAGATATATTTTACAGTCAATTTGTTGTGAATTTCAGATTCGGTTTTTCCTCATATCTAGATTTAGAAACAAAATATAATATAATATATCACATATAATCACACAAAGAAGAATTGTTGCTTAATTATTAACATAGATAAACTCCTTTTCAAAGTTCGCACATCGCCGCAACTTAACAACTGGTGGTTGATTATTGAGGAATAAATTAGAAATATAAAAGAGAAACGAGAGGATATACCAAGAATCAGAAATTAAGAGAGAAAAGGAGATATACTTTACATGTTTTAAAAAGGCTCTCTTCCCCCTCTGGTTATTTTCAAACTTAAGAGTTGCGTTTGAATTTCTGGAAATATATCATTTTGTTCTTCTTCTGGAATTGTTTTCAAATATTGTATCATTAAATCATATTTTCACGTAGAGTAGCAAGTTCATCTGCTATTATGTTAAACATTTATAGTAATCCTAAATCTTGGACATCTTTTAGTTTTCTTTCCCATCTTTCAAGTCGAACTTTTAACTTTACTTTAATCGGATATATGGTTTGATGTTAGGGTCGAATGTACAACATTCTGGTAAATCATTACGTAAATATAATAATTCATCATCTAATCTTTTCTCAAGTCGAAGTACTTCAACCTTGACTAATGTTAGATCATACATTAAATAAAGAATTTCGATATATTGCGGGCAATGTAATTATTTAGGTCAGTATTCATAATGTTTGGTTATTATGAAGAATGACCATTAGAATTGGGTAATTTGATAAATTTGAATTACTTTACGATAATTTCTCACATTGCCCGGTCATTATAAATACCGCTATTATTTCTTTGGGCACTTTGATTAATTGAGAGCAATGGGACAACCACGTGCGTGTGGTGTGATTCTGGCTGGCCAATCAGCATTCATTTTCAGTCGCTTGTCGCCTGTGCCGGTACCTATGTGCTTGATGATAGTCTTAAATTGACTTTGTGTTCTGTTTAGTTAGGTAGCTGATTTTTCTATAAAATAAAATGCAGGAACAGTTAGTAACTAATGTCAGTGACATGAAGCATCGTTTTAATGAACGTCTGGATGAATTATGTTCATCAAAAGCTCAGAATACACAAATTCTCACAAAGCCACAATACTTGGAGTTAATAGAAAAGGTTAAAACATCCAGAAGCAAAGTGGCAAATAAAAAACCCGAGGATTATCAGCGTTTACGTAGGTCTGACGTAATGACTATTGGAGAGAAGGAAAAGTTGATAGTTCCTGTAGAGGAAGGTAAAGAGCAGATAAGATTTTATGTACATCGAGAAGAGATATTTCAACTCTTACATGATGCACATATAGCAATTGGGCACTGTGGTCGAAACCGTATGGAAAAAGAGCTAAATTCAAAGTATAAAAACATTACAAGGGAAATGATTGTTACATATCTAAATTTATGTATGACCTGCGAAAAAAACACAGTGTGCCAAAAAAAGGTTTAGTTGTTAGACCGATACTAAGTAAGAATATGAATTCAAGATGTCAAGTCGATTTAATTGACATGGAGTCACAAGCTGATGATCAATATAAATTCATACTTGTATACCAAGACCATCTTACTAAATTTATTCAACTTCGACCTCTTACAAGCATAAGAGCAGAAGAAGTAGCTTATGTGCTTTTGGATATTTTTGCAATTTTTGGTGCGCCCAGTATTTTGCAAAGTGATAATGGGAGAGAATTTGCTAACAGTACTATTAGCGAACTATGTAGCATGTGGCCCGAGTTGAAGATGGTGCATGGGAAGCCCAGACACTCTCAAAGTCGGGGTTCCGTAGAACGTGCGAATCAGGACGTGGAAAATATGCTTTGTTCGTGGCTAGAAGACAATAGCACCAGGAAATGGTCAGAAGGCTTACGTTTTGTACAGCTAATGAAGAACAGATCTCATCATAGTGGCATCAACTGTACTCCGTATGAGGCCACGTTTGGGACAAACTTAAAAGTTGGTCTAAAAAGTTTTTTACCCACAGACTTTCTGCATAACATAAATTGTGAAGAGGACTTAGAAGTTCTATTAAAAGATCAGAACAATTCACAGTCTGTAGAAGAATGTCCACTGCAAAATAAACCTGAGTCACATGTGTTAGCGGAGCTACCAGGTCCAAGTCAACATGATGAGGAGGAACTACTTTCTCTTGATAGTTATGTTCAAACTTCAACTTTGCTAGCTAAACCAAGCCCTGATTTACATAATAAAGAATTTCAAGAATCTTTCGGGCATGAAGATTCCCCGGAAGAACTCTATGTGAAAAAAAGGAAAGCCGACATATTAAAAATTAGGCAGATTTCAGCAAGCAATCTAGAAAAACAAGCTAAAAAAATGGTTCAAACTTCTAACTCAAAATACCCTCATGCTAAAAAAGGTGACACAGTTGGAGTTCGAGTCCCAGATGTCGACAGAGGTCGCACCGATGGAAGAAATATTTTGGCATTTGTTCTTGAAGTAACAGATGCTAATCTGTATAAATTAGGCACGAAACACGGAATTCTAAATCAACTTTATACCAGGAACCAATTTACAATATGTAATGAGAAGTTTATATATGCCGAAGATATTCCACAGACAGAGATTTCACTAAGAGAATGTGCAAGATTATCATCCAAGACAGGGGGCCAAGGCTATAGTCGATGTGGCTGTAAAGGTGACTGTAAATCAGGCAAGTGCAAGTGTCGTAAAGAAAAAAAGCTATGTAACTCGAAATGCCACCAAAGTGGAAGCTGCTCTAATAAATAGACCCTCTATGTATTGCTACATATTGACATTTTGTGTAAATATAAATTTGTAAGTACGTACATATCTAATACATTATTTTCATTTGGACTTAAGTTTTGTTTGTACTTATTTCATCGCCACCGGTTTGTTTGTCAGCATGTGAAATTTTGTTTATAATTTTTTGTTTGTTACTTTGTCAGTTAGGTATGTAAAAGTTTGTTATTTTTTATAAGAAATATGAATAAAAATGATTTTTAAATGGCCCACTGGACTTTTAGCATTATACATAATGACCGGGCAATGTAATATTTGCAACATAATTTATCATTTTGTCATATCCTTTTGGGCACTTTTTAAATTGCCCGGGCATTATAAACAATGCCCAATTATTTGCATTGCCCGCAACAGATACACTGATGATCAGAAATGTTTCTTAATATGAATTTAGCTTTTGATCCACAACATTTCTTTGAGTACACATGTCCACAAATCTGTATTTTTTCCCAGGACTATACTTATCAGACAATGATACAGCAATAATAGCGCCAGCATACAATTCTGGTATGTGAATTTGTGATCTAGAAATTATATCTATTCTTTCTAGCTATTTCCTAAATGCGTTACGGAACTCTGTTTATGGATTTGGTAGGAATTCAGGATAAATGTCACCCAATCCACATATTACCACAATATGCTTTTTACTTTAAGTAGAATTACTTACTATCCCGCAATGCTTCAAAAAGATCTACAACATTGTCCATTGGCACAGAAGGAACTGCTCCCAACATTTTCATTTTTAACGCAAACTTTCATACCATTCGGGTATTAACGAATGGCACTGAATTGGTCGAAAAAAAAATAAATGGGGTGAATTCAAAGAAACATTCCCTTTTGCTTGTGTTTGGAATTGTAATACTGGAAGCTTTCACCAATTCTTTTTAAAAATCTAATTGGTATTAGCGATAACGGTGGTTTTAAATTGTTGAGTTATACGAAGGCCTGATAGATTAGTTTTGAAAAAAAAATGCATTACAATTTGAATTAAACTATTTTTTAAAAATGCATTTAATACTGCTTAGAATCATATAAAACGTTTTATTTTAATATGGAGAAGTCATGAAAAATAAATATCCGAAGAAATAGAAGTTCCGAGAAATGCATAGTATTATTTGTTGAAGAAGTGCTCTCGAATCATGGTATAGGAGATGCGAATTGATGAAGAAATCACTATAACGGCAAGGATCTATTGGGTCATAAGGCTACTCAAATTTCTCATGAGCAATGTAGTGATCTCTATAGGTAGGCTTGCCAGACGTCCCGGTTTGACCGGGACAGTCCCGGTTTTCAGACAAAATCCCGGTGTCCCGGCCGGTTTACTTCACGTCCCGGTAAAAATTAAATTTGATTTTATAGATGACCAAAAATGTCTAAAAATAATTAATTGTGAAGAATTATTTAGAATAATTACTTTGTCTTTATTTCTGTAGGTGCTGTACGAAAAGTGAAAACTATAGAAGAGTGATGGTCTGCTAATAAATAATATTATCATCGTATTGTCTTGTCTCGCTACTCGTGACCATGCGCGATGCGAGAGGCTTTCCGGGCGAGTCCAATATTAGGCACTGAGGGGTGTAGCTTTAGCGCCAGAAGAGATTTCGCTGCACGCTACACCCCCTGGTGTGCAATAACATTGGACTCGCCCACCTCGACGCTTACGATAGAGATAAGATATGTCAGTACCTGTCGGCGGTGCATGTTGTGTTAGTGACCTAGCCAGAGATGTGATTATTTCAAGTGAAGAAAAATGGCTTAGGTTGTTTGGTCACTTCAAGGAGAATCACATAGCAGTCCCCAATCTGATCAAGATTGTTGAGTATGCCTTCTGCTTACCTGGGACATCTGCACCAGTTGAGAGAGTATTTTCTTTGATGAACAACGCATGGACTGATGATAGGAGTTTGATGAAGGAATCTACGGTTAAAGGCTTCATGATATGTAAAATTAATATCAGATTATCTTGTGTAGATTTTTACAACAAGATTAAAAACAAAAAAGACTTTCTAAAAAAAGTCCTAGCCAATGAAAAGTACATGTAAATATTGTTTAACTTTTTATTCCTCATTCAAAGTGTTTCTTTTTACTTAAGTAACTTAATAAAATGTTTAAATTTATATGCTTGTGTCATTTATTATTACCCCTGGTTTAAGTTCCTAATCAGTAACCATTTATTCATAGCAATGAGAATAAACTACCCTCTAAAACACTCCAAAAAACCGCCAAGGGTGTGTACCCTTGAATACCCCCGACGCTGGGGGCATTCCGGTGTCCCGGTTGAACATCTCAGAAATCTGGCAAGCCTATCTATAGGTGACGCAGGACAGATTGAACAAAACTGAGAGCTCAAGTGCTTGAATCTCCACCAATGTTTCATGTTAGTAGTCTTTACTTTTGGCACAGACGCTCCAATTATTAAAAAAAAAACTGTTCAACATCGACGATTTAAAACTGCAAAAAATATCAAATCAGATATATCTCCTAGTGGCCACTTAAATTCCTTACCACGCTAGACCCTACCATAATCCACTACCCTTACAGATTTCATAAAACAATCATTAGATTCATACCTCAATTTTTATTGTAGCATTAAATGCAAGTAAATGTGCCGAAACAACAATGTTACAATATTAATACAAAGCCTGTTAAACATGCTTTTGGTCTTAACTGACATGTTTATGTAAGTGCACATAATAACTAGATAGATATATCTATATTATATGTCTGGAGCTGACCCAGAATTGGCGTCGACCGAACAAAAGGAAGAAGAGAAGTTCGGATGCAACAACCATGGGCATCGGTCACTAAAATATAAGTTTGTAGGTAAACCTTCTTGCGACTGTTATTATGTCGGTAAGTGGAACTACAAATTACTAAGTGCTCGACGTGCATTTGTCGTAAATAACCCAACTTCGGCCAGGTCGGGCGGGCCTCCTACTCAGAATACGGTATTCTTTCTGCTGTAATTATCCGTTCTTTTGCAGAACATCGACCGCGCGCCATGTAAGGAAAGAGAAGAACATCTATAATGATGTAAGACAATGCGGGTGGCAATAGGATTTTCAAGAAAAGAACATGCAAACTTTTTGGAGCATGCACACATAATACATACTAAGTACATATGTCTATTTTTCCTGTAAAGATAATTTTAAATAATGCAGAAAATAGAACGCGCAGATATTATATGTATGTATGAAATCATAACTTTGAACTAAACGCGATTACGTTGTAGAATATACAGAGTGCTCCAATAGAAATTTATTATACTCGAATATGTCTACAAATATTACTTTAGGATATGTTACTTAAGTTAAGCTAAATATTTTCACAGCAAGTTTCAACTCCAAGTGTTTGTTTGGGTGTTTTTCTTTGTCAATAATTTCCCATCCTAATCTTACAAAAAAAAGTGACGAAGAAAAGAGATCGAAAGATTATGGCTGTCAACAAAATAATTAAAAACAGCAAGTTCTGCACAAACATTCACACGAAGCAGTTGTATTAGTCTTCAAATAGATAATTTTTAAGTTAGATAAATAAAGATAGCGCCATATTATAAAAGTGTATTATTTAATGTTTAAAGAAGACACTACATTCCTTGAAACTAGGAGGAATCAACGCCCTATCTCGTATTTATATTGTGGAAACAGTGATATGTGTTAAACAAAAGATTGAATGTTTCAAAGCTAACAAGTTCTATTATCACAATATCCCATGCTGAGATTACTTACCTTCATATTTTTACATATCCGTCAATGTCCTGAATTTTGCAGCATAAACTTATGTATTTTTTGTTTTGATTCTCAATATTTTGCTCACGAATTATTACGATTGTAACTTTTCTTGTAATGTTATAACTAATGTAAGTATTTTTCCAATAATTATTATATTAAAAACAGTTCAAGATATTGCAGATTTACTAGAAAGTAACGAGGGATTTTCATCCTAATGATGTTGTGGAAGCAGTGTATATCGAACCGTCACAAAATAAAGAGTTACCAAAAGACGAGGATTCTGTAGAAGAAGATGCTGGTGGTGTTGGATATTTTATCAGGAAAACAACTTTCGGCAAATGCTAAACTAGTTATGATTATAGTGCTAGAATGGGGAATAATGATTACGAGGGTATTTCAGATGAAGGTGATGTCCCGCTATCAACTATTGCATCAACATCAGGAAAATCCTCGAAGAGTGCTCAGCAGTGTTATGGATAAAGAAAAAGCATCTTCAGTAAAGAGGTGATGTTTTGTTTTCAGAATGTGACGTTTCTAGATATCGAAATATGACTCCAGTTGACTTATTTGAATGTTTTGTTACGGACGCCGTCTCTCACATAGCTCAAGACCAAATTAGGTGCTTTTTGGCTATACTTATAGTGTCAGGATACGACAAAAGAAAACATCAAAAAAAGAACTATTGGGATTCTGGAGGAAAACTCAGAAATACTGCTGTGTACAAAGCTATGCGACGTGATAGATTTATCGACATGAGATTTGGACATTCTGCAGGTAACTCGAAATCCGATTACAAGGCCAGGATGGCTAAATTGTGACCTCTTTGTCAACAAATTGAAAGCGAATTTTCTAAAACATTTGATGATTGAATAGTACGGGCGACCTGGGTGTAAACAATATATTCGGGGAACACCCATAACTTTCGGGTATAAATGTTGGTGCATGAATTCAAAGAACGGATATATGATCAACTTTGAAATTTATCAAGGAACCATACCAAATTCAACCCAGACGCATCAGAAAAAAATTTGGAAAAGCGACTGCACCCCTAATTTAACAAATTGATGAGCAGCCAGAAGGCAGCTCTGTTTGCACAAAGTGTCTTAACCCTTATGTGAGCACCCGGGTACCCACCTCGTCACATTTTTGCTAGCAACATTGTGAACATTTTTTTTCAATTCGGGCCTCCGGTTCTACAGAGTTTAACACTTTACGAAGAGATTCCCATAGCTATATCCCGAAAAAAAATTTTTTTGCAATAGAAAAATGGACTTGAAGTAAGGTTAGTCCCAGGTTGCAAAATTCGATATATTGTTACTAAATGTTTAATTGGGATAATACTGTTTAATAATTGAACAAATACAATAATTTATGTTGTAAATATGATGAAAATTTACTTAATTGTCGCAGTCTACACATGTAATTTTCGTCACTGATTCCCTCCTTCGATCTCTCTTTGTAGCAACTACACGCTATTTTTAAACGTGAATATAGCTTAATTCGTTTGCAATAATGTTTCATCAAATAAATAAATCGATTTATAGCGATTCTGTTCACATCTGAACTCCAAAAGTGATTAAAACTAGTAGTGGGTACCCGGGTACCCCGGGTGAACAACAACGTTGGAGAAGTTGGGTGCACACATAAGGGTTAAATGCGACGTAGGCACTGATTGTATTGTTCTTTGTTATACGAAGTAAACAAATTTTTGTCGGCATTCAAAATAATAAATTATATAGACAAGAAGAATGAGTGTGCTTAAAACCACACGGAAGAAGTGAAAACTTCATCAAGGCGAGGTTAATAATACGTATAATATTCAGTAACGTATTAAATAAAACGTATTCGCACATTTATTACATTTACACATGTACACACGCGTATAATATTCAGTAACGTATTAAATAAAACGTTAACCTCAACCATCCCCGTATCTAAAATTTCACATTCTACGTCAATTTTCAAAAACTTCTTCCACTATTTTGTTTTTTTTGACATTTTGACTTTGGATTCGCGATCGGCGATCTAAGACACCCCCGTATCTAAAAGTTCACATTCATACGTCTATTTCAAAAAACGTGTCCGCCATTTTGTTTTTTTGTCATCTTGACTTTAGATTCGTGATCGGCGACTTAAGACACCCCCGTATCTAAAATTTCACATTCATACGTCAATTTTCAAAAAAAAAATCCGCCATTTTGTTTTTTTGACATTTTGACTTTGGAATTGTGATCGGCGACCCACAAAACCCCCGTATCTAAAATTTCACATCCATACGTCAATTTTCAAAAAACTCGTCCGCCATTTTTTTTTTTACATTTTGACTTTGGAATCGTGATCGGCGACCTAAGACACCCCCGTATCTAAAATTTCACATTCATACGTGAATTTTCAAAAAAAAAATCTTCCGCCATTCTGTTTTTTTTTTGACATTTTGACTTTGGAATCGTGATCGGCGACCCCCAACACCCCCGTATCTAAAATTTCACATCCATACGTCAATTTTCAAAAAACTCGTCCGCCATTTTGTTTTTTTTGACATTTTGACTTTGGATTTGTGATCGGCGGCCTAAGACACCCCCGTATCTAAAATTTCACATTCATACGTCAATTTTCAAAAAACTCTTCCGCCATTTCGTTTTTTTGACATTTTGACTATGGATTGGTGATCGGCGACCTAAGACACCCCCGTATCTAAAATTTCACTTTCATACGTCAATTTCAATAATACGAAATACACGCGTATAATATTCAGTAACGTATTAAATAAAACATATTCGCACATTTATTACATTTACGGGAGCGGCCATTTCGTTTGGTCGGTTCGGACGTATGTGTATGTATAAATAGACGATATAAATACTCGCTTACGGTCCCGCGCATGGTCTGATGGTATCGTGTCGTCTTCACAACCGTGCGGCTCGGGATCGAATCTGTTCTGGAACATGAATTTATTTATTCATTTAAATTTCAATTCAATTGGAATTAAATACCTCTACATATATGATATTTATTTATCTTGTTCCCTTAGGCGACTTTACTCGAACGAGCGTTACACATATTCGAGCGTTACATATCCAAGCGTTGCAGTCAGTCTTGTTCAGTGGCTACAATAAGCGCAACGCGCCTAAAGAAGTTTACACTTCAAAAAAAAAAACATAACTTTCTATCAAATTTATATTCTTATCGGACTAGTATTCCACATATGGAAAGGTCAATATTTTCAAAATTCCAGGCAGTAAAGCACATCTTGAGAGCAGCTGATGTTTTTAGTGTTACTTTTAGTATGAATATAGGTATGTATTATATTTATATTTTCGCAAATCAGCAAAAATCTGTGTCTGTAAAAGGTGTTAAACAAATAGTAAATCATGAAAAAAATTCAATTTTAATTAATTTACCACCACAATAAACACATTTTCGTGTCTACTGCAATGTAAAGAAAATATTTCTGCTGGTTTAATTAATTTTTACCATTTTTCTAACGTTACATGAATTTTCTTTTCGTTCAAAATATAAATGTTAAAAAATTAGAAAAAACAAGCACCAAAAATATAGAATTCAATTTAGCAATTCTCAATTTATCACCTAACTTAATTTGACTGTTCTTTTTTTCCACGTCGAAGTACACGACCGTTAATTTGCAAGTTTGTTTTCCTTTTCCGGCCAGCAAAACCAACACAGAAATGAAGTATAGTACCGTACGTAATTTTTACCCCCCTTTCGCAAAAATTACCGCCACTCACCAAAGCCGGGACGTGTAGGGAATGGCAGTAAATAAAAAAATTAGAAATTCCGATTTCCCCGATCATAAATAAGATATATGCATTCAATATACACACGTAATTAAATAACATAAATTGTACGTTTCAACTGGCTGGCTGGCGGCGCACGTTGCCCAAGTAAGTTAAAATATAAGCAATATTACATTACAAACAACAGAAACTGCTAAGGGTCGGGACCGTATACGAATTATTACGGACCGGGGTGGGAATGGCTATTTTATCGAGTAGAGAGGGAGGGTGGTGCCAGATATTCTGTTGCTTTTTTTATTCCGTTGGGGGAGAGAAAGCCCAGAAAGGTTAGGGAACTGTAATTATGTTACCATAGGGGAAGGTAATTGCTTTTTAAAACGGGCCTGAAATCGTAAAAAAGGTAAATTGCAAAATTTGATATTATTTTAATACCGGACGGATTAAGTTGTAATTAAATTAACAGATGGAAATTTTTGGTCATTGAAAAATATTTATGTTTTAAAAAATTGTAGCAACGTACAAGTGTAACTTATCTTGGTATATAGCCTCTTAGTCTTCTTCGTTGCTGTTTCAGTTTGATAATTCGTTTACTACGGCGGCATCATTCATTCTATTGTTTTTCTCACACCATTGTAATCTTCGAGTGTTTATTATTCTCATTTTATCTTGTCCTTCAAATATGGCTTTTATTTGGAAGCTTCTGTGCTACTTTCCTAACTTTTTCGGTCC
This sequence comes from Amphimallon solstitiale, assembly GCA_963170755.1. NCBI lineage: Eukaryota > Metazoa > Arthropoda > Insecta > Coleoptera > Scarabaeidae > Amphimallon > Amphimallon solstitiale. Next base: position 118,969,072 of record OY720679.1, read on the forward strand.
ACATATCCTCCATATATAATCTTCCTCCCAAAAATCCTTAGATTTCAAGATATCTTGTAACAGTTTGAAATACATGTTCAAGCTGTATTCAAGCGGGTGTTTTTGTAATTTGACAAGCATAAAAATGTGAAACACATAAATTTCAACTTCCTTTTAAAAAGTGAGCCTCATAAGACACTAGAGTGAGTTTGACTATTAAATATTAATTAATTAAAATCTCAAGTCATCATGCTCATTAATGATAATAAGTAATGCACCTTTTGATAATTGTTTCTAATTTTACAAGCCCTGTTTATGACGCTTGTAATTTTAACCTCAAAAGAAACACATGCTAATTGTAAATTCGACTTCTAGACTCTTTTGTTAACGGAAACCTTTAAAGGAAAGGGAACATTGCAAGTAGCAACATATATGTAACCAGAAAATCAACATCTAGATAAGGAATAACTTAAGGAACGATTTCTTTAAAATAACGTGCTCAAGTTGTTAGACAAAAAATGCAGACATATGGTTTTTAGTATAAAATAAACGACAACATCTCGATATGTGCGACATGCTGCAGTATGTATACGTGTAAATATTGCAAGATATTAGACAAGCATAGGGATACCATGGCATGTGCAGTATGCTAGTGGATAAGAAGTATCGTAACCTCAATACCTGCAAGAGGTCGTAGTTTGTTGTGCAAGAATATCAACTTCTTCAGTATCAATTGCAGTTCTGCGGGAGTAACAAGAATATTAAGAAACAACGATCTACATATTTCAACGAGACATTCTCCTGTGCAGAATTTATAAGGTAAGTAGTTTAAACTGTAGTTTGTGTATCGAATGCAAAGGCTCCAAGATAAATTAACCTTTTAGCTTAGTTGTATACATGAGCAATGTTGTATTTTGGAGGCATTATAGTTCATTATATTTGTATTAAGTGATACACACATTATACCACCTTATGTAGATTATTTATAAGTCGATAGAGAAAACTCTAACAGCTGTTACAAGCCAGATCATGTATGTTTACAATTTTGAGAACTATGTTCATTAAGTGACTGCCTTTTGACAGTTTGCGTGTGTTTATGTTATACAGTAGTTGTGTTTTCATTCATATATAGTTTTTTACTATTAATTATATAATTAAATTAGATCTTGCGCGTTTTATTTCTGTCGCTATAAGTGCAATCCTTGTTTTCAAGTTTTTGATAAATAAAACATGTGTCGCTAATAACCCATGACCTTTTGCACCGACTAACGAGTTACAGGGGCAGCGTTTTTGATTTTCGTTTTAATGATTAAGCGAGTTCAATTACATATTAGAGTGACATCCCTATTGAACCAAAACATCTAGTCAGTGATCTAGGGATGGTTGCAATCTTTTCATTAGGCACATAGTTTCTGACGTTGAGGTCTTACTACTAATCTATGAACTCTTAATTTTATGTGTTTGCTCATAGTTTTTTTTAAATGACAAATTTCAATTGCCTCAGCAAGTTCATCTGTTTTTCCCTCAGCCCACTACTATTACATCCAATTATTCTCACATACTATGAGATCATTAGCATATGGTCAGAATTGACTTTTCTGTTATACTTCCGATAATATTACAATCTTCCATAATGCTTTCTAATATAAATCAAAAAACATTCGTGACAGACAATTACGCTGATGAATTTAAATTCCATGCAGGGAATTGCAATTCATCCGCAATTCCTTTTCCATCGTCATTTGGATTGATCTAATCAATTTACTTGGAAGGTGTTCAAATCTTTTGTGCCTTTTTAATACGATTGATGATTAATTAGTTAATATTAATTTATTTATTCATTACGAGAAAGGAAGAGTATTCCGGATATCCTCTACAACTAATTGGATAATGGACTTGGAAAGGTATGCAAGTCGATGTATGTGTACGAAAAATGCAAGTTTGTTTTTTTAATTGACACCGCCCATTTTAATTAGCAACATTCCATTTTATATGGATTACTGACGACTTTTTGGTGTAGTGCAACCTCAAACACGTGTTTCAGACTCGTTGGTTCTCATCAGTATAGTATAGGTAAATAAGTGTGTGTTGCTTAAATAATATTAGTATACTATAAAGTGTTACCCTGATATACCTAACAGAAAATATGCCATTTAAACATTATAGAATGCATTAGTAGCTAGCTATCCCTTGCTGATAAAGACTAACGAGTTTAAAATACGTGCCTGCGGCTGTATTATACCTAGAACTTTACAATAATTCATTTTTAATTTACACAATTTTAATTTTTTTTTTTTTATTTAATAATCTTTTTTGGACATTAGATAAAGTTTGTTAATGAGCCCACTAATTCAAGGTTGCATTTTAGATTATATGTATATATGTTTTTTAATATATTGGTTATATGTTTAATTCTGAATGATCGAATAAATTCTTTTATCTAAATTAGCGAACTTATTTAAGTAATTAGTTTCGAGATATATATATGACCTAATTCTGATGACAGGTGTGTAAGCGCCCCCCTCCTACTATTAAGAACGTACAAGGGGCTAGAGTGAAATATGAAACTCCTGCCGCACGTGTTTGCTGTGATATTCACGCCGATCAGTCAGACATAACTACATATCTAGTATTACACTCAGATTGAACTAGTTCATGTTCAATATAAATTGATAACATTCCTATAAAAGTCTTCAAAAATTGGTGAATGCAGTTTCCTCTCCTATGGAAAATATTTTTAACCGTTTCATTGAAAATGGAAATTCAAAATCTGAAAAATTATCCCAAAAATTAAAAACTTCCATAACTTTACTTACAGAAGTAAAGCGATTTAATGAAAGATGGATAAAAATGCAATTTCCGAAAATTTCTACATTTTCTAAGGAATTGTGGGAATGTTCTTACCGTGGGTGGAGGTGTGGCTGCTGTGAAACGGAAGGAGAAATAATTTAATAATTTCTTTTACACTATATGTTTTTGTACATCTGTGGCTAAAAATCGAAATAAAATGCAAAAGGAAAAAATCACCAGACAAAATATATAAAAAAATCTATATACGTATTTCGGCAACTAAGTTGCCATCTTCAGTAAAATATGTATAAAACAAAAAGAATGTTAAACGTAGTATTTTTGGCTAAGGTGTAACCTTAGAAGATATGCTCCTCTTCACTAAATTACCAGTGGGATAACACTAAATTTCTTAACAAACGACATCCCTATATATACCACCTAAATCTAACGGAACCATAACGGTACCTTAAAGCGTGACAGAATATTTCCCTAAAATTACAATAATCCGTACAAGCTGGATTTTTTGTAGATATTAAACCAGAATCGAATACACATTTTCATTAAAACTCGTCTGTACATTTTGGGACCTACTATACCTCCTTAAAGTCTATGAGACAAACTCTGAACATCCCGTGTACGTTTGCATATGATAGGCAGTACAAAATCTTACAATAATGAAGAGTATTCATTAAAACCCATGCTTGTCCTCGTTTATCTTGTCATCCTTTGTTTCACTCACGGACTTTAATAGCACGAATAACCCTGAATTAAAATCAATTATCAAGAGAGAGAAATTTAAAATCACAAAAGTACAGGTGTTATTATTAAATTATCCGGTACTTTTTGTATCTTCCCGATTGAAATATATACACTTCGCCGAGAGCGACGTTATTTTTAATTTGCGCTCTGCAATGTGTAGTATTTTTGCTGCACTTTTGTTGTAGCAAATTCACATTAAATCAACTGAGTGAGCGTTTTTTGTTATTGGATCTGCGTCGAGACAGAATACTAATTTTCAATTTTCTCATTTAGCAGTGATTATCTTTTTCAGTATTGCATGCGCTATTTCAACTGGATTTCTAAATGCAAAAATATGGTTGTTGTACGCTCTATTGTGGAAGGCACGAACATTACACAAAAAATTCAATAACGTCTATCCAAGTGTGAAATATTTCTCTGCAGTAATTGCTTTATAGAAGTAAATCTCACCATGAGCACTTTTCAACTATTTTAATTAAATTAACTTGCACATTTTTATGATCAACCAAACATTAGATGATGTCTTCAAACTGATACAAAGTTAATTTAACATGGCAGGAAAAAGTAAATTCATTTTAAGAAATAGGAATTGCTTTTCTGATTCTTTTCTTCTTCTTTTTTAGTTTCTTCAATTACTGCATATACAATTTGAATATAAATTTAATATTTTGCTGAATATTTTAATTCAATTCAAGGTTTATTAGCATGAAAACGAAAACATGTTTTTGATGATATTTTGCTACATTTAATAATAAAGATAATAATAAAGTATCTTCATTGCAACAGATAAAAAGGTCTACTGTAATCAACATACAGGGTTGCGATTATGTATGGATAGAGCTAAATATTTTGAAAACGGTTTATTGAAACTGGCTGAAATTTGACACACTGTTAGAAGGATTTAGACCACATTATTTGAGATGTTCTCCAGTTTTACATCGTCGTTTGTATCCGAGGTGCTAGCTTGATGTTTCTTAGATAGCACGGGAGGTCAAATGTAACATTTTTGAAAAGAGTGTTCTTTTCTCTATTCAGCGATGTAACACATGCCTGCCTTAATTTTCATAAAAACCGTTTTTTTGTTTTTACGAATTCGGATTTAAAGAAAAGTAAAAGTAAGTTAGCTTTTGAAATGATGTTTTTAATCTGTCGTCAACTGTTAGCAACCTCACTTCCACCAAAAATAATAAAAAACCAGTAAAATTGAACTCATAGATTTAAAGAATAATGAAAAAAATGTTTGAATTGTATATATATTTTATATTATAAAATATGCTCAAAATGCTGTCCTTTAACTTCTTGACAGCAATGAATTCGATGGACAAAATTCTGCTAGGTCTTAATCAAAGTATGAGGAGAAATCAAGGCCTTCATCTCATTTCCTATTCGTTCTTGCAAATCTGCGATATTTAATGGTCCGTTTAAAAAAACTCGATTTTTTAAATGACTCCACAAAAAAAAATCATGTGGGGTGAAATCAGGTGACCTAGCTGGCCATTCAATTGTTCCCTTCCGTCCTATCCATCTATCAGAAAACGTTTGGTTTAAATACTGACGTACTACACCACCAAAATGGGGCGGTGCTCTGTCTTCTTGAAACCATATGGTGTCTGCTGGTATATTTCGGTTATTGTAGTTTGGGAAGATTTCCCTGAGCCGGGGAACAATGTTCTGATGTAAAAGTTGTAAGCATCTTTGAGAAGTTAAATAACCATTAATTGAAAACCAAACATTAATTTTTTGGGGATACTGCATATGGACTTGCTCCATCCAGTGCGGATATCTGTCAGACCAATTACCTACAGTTATGGCGGCTAACATTCCCATTTAAACAAAAAGTTGATTCATCAGAGAAGAGAATGTGATTAATAAAGTTACCATCTTGATTTATTTTGTTCGTCATTGTTTCGCAAAATTCGATTCTGCGGTCAAAATCATCTTCACTCAGTTCCTGTACCAGGTGGATTTTGTAGGGATCATATTTTTCGCGTTTCATTATATTGTGTATAGATCTTCTAGTCGTATTATTATTTAGAGCCAACTGGTGTAAATAAGTTTTTGGATTGTCTTCCACATCTAATATAACATTCAAATAATCTTCTTAGTTTGTAACCGCTTTCGGTCGTCTGGGTTTTACACGATTTTTTGTGCTTCCAGTTTCATTGAATCTTCTTAAAGTTTTTAAAACCGTTTTTCTAGAGATCGACTGTCGATTGGGATGCATTTCATTAAAAGAGTTACGACCTCCGCACAACTTCGTCTTCTATCGCCATATCCAAACATCATCAGGATTTCTATACGCTCCCTTTCACTTAAATGTACCATTTTCAAACTAATTATATGGCATAAGCATATTTTTTTGAATATAATGCAAATGACAGAAGGCTAATGGCAGCATTTTCAAAGCTAACTTGTTTTTACTTTTCTTCAAATTCGAATTCGTAAAAACAAAAAAAAGCGGTTTTTATGCAAATTAAGGCAGGCATGTGGTACATGGCTGAATAGAGAAAAGAGCATCCTTTTCAAAAATGTTACATTTGACCCTCCGTGCTATTTAGAAAACATCAAGTTAGCCTGGTATCTACAAAACGAATGACGATGTAAAACTGGAGAACAGCTCAAATAATGTAGTCTAAATCCTTCTAACAGTGTGCCAAATTTCAGCGAGTTCCAATAAACCGTTTTCAAAATATTTAGCTGTATCCATACACAATCGCAATCCTGTATACACAATGATATAGAATTCAAAGTTAATGTAAATAACTGCAAGGCAAAGTTCAGCTAATGCTGTTTTACAAATTAACGGTGGATATTAAACCAAAAAATGAGGTGTGGCCACCACACGACTTTCTTATACGTATGAAAGTGTTACTTCCGGTCCGAATTTTGAAATTTCATTTATACAAAAAATATTCCAAATCTAACTCTAAATACTTTTGTACTCTTCATAAATATACATAGAATGCATAACTTACGACATATTTGCAAAAAATCGCTATTCGATAAGAGTAAAAGTGGTACTTCCGGTCTGAATTTTGAAATTTTTTTTATATAAAAGATATTGAAAATTATGTTTCAAATACTTTTATACTCGTAACGTACTTGTCTTAAAAGCATGACTTGCGAGATATTCGCAAAAAACTGATTTTCGATAAGAGTAAAAGATCTACTTCCGGTTGGAATTTCAAAAAACTTTTTTAAGAAAATTTGTTTCAAACTCAATTCTAAGTACATATGAATTGTTTATAAATTTGTTTAAACTTAGTAATTGACGAAATATTTGCAAATTTCGATTTTTTCACTGAAGTAAACTACTACTTCCGGTCGGCCGATTTTGCTCAAAATCTAATCAGTTCTCAAGAGGCAGATTATACACGTAAATACAAAATTTGGAATTGATATCTACAGCGGTTTGACCGCTATCGTGGTCACACACACACAGGCAGACACACAGACACACACACACACACACAGACATTTTTTAAAAACCACTTTTTTGGTATCAGGGGACCTCGAAACGTGGACATCTGCAAAAATCTCGAGGTCGAAAATTTTCATCATCACAATACTTCCTTATACTACGTATAAGAAAGTAAAAATATGTAATATGATAATGAGTGCATCAAAATTACCAAACTTATTCACTAGCAAGCATCAACACCTTCTTCACGTAATATTTTTATTCTTCTATTGAACTATGGAAAGACGAGTTAGAAAGAAAAGAGCTCAGTAGGTACCCTTTATACTTACAATAAATTTGATATGAGAACGATCTTTGATATATAGAAATTTTATGTAATAGTGGAGAAATCCTACCTCTAAACCTCGTGGTAATGTTATGAACATCCGTCCTCAAGCCGGTTTTTTTATATAAATATGGTGGTGCTTTGCACAGATAAGTTGGTGCGAGTTGTGATCAATCTTCCGTATGCCTCAACCTCAATCAGACATGTCGTACTTTTTGTAAACGATTTTACGTTAACCTGTTTAAGGCCGAGTGAAATATTAGAATACAACATAACTGAGAGAGAGCACAAGTATCACAAAGGTTGTTGTTGAGGATGTTGTTGGACACGTACCTGTAAGTATACATACAATTTTTTCAAATTAAGATAAGCATTGCGAATATAGCCATAGGCCTACTGCCTGTAGTTATGTGTGTTGTCCATAACTAGTCTCAGACTCTAAGACAATGTTCTGTGGTTACTCTGTGGAGATAGCGCAAGTCTCTATTAATATTAGCAACAGCATGTCTCCAGTTCATAACCGTTCAAAAGAATAACAAAGCTGAGTATCGTCAGCATAAGTTAAACGACTGCGGTGTTATCACGTAATTTTGCTGCTTATACATATACAGGAGAAAATACAGATTCTCTCGCATTTAAAGTGTTAATTTAGAGGAGCGCGGAGTGTTGTGATGATAAGAATTTTCAACCTCGAGATTTTTGCAGATGTCCACAAGAAGTCATTGATATAGAAAAAGTGGTTTTTAAACATCTCTCTCTGTGTGTGCGTGCGTGACGACAATAGCCGTCAAACGGCTAAAGCCATAATTTCGAAATTATATATTTACGAGTATAATCACCCTTTTGAGATCTGATTAGATTTTCAGTAAAATCGGTAGACCGGAAGTAGTGATTTACTTCATTAACAAAATCTAAATTTACTGATATCTCGTCTACTACTAAGCTTAAACAAATTTATAAAGAATTCAAACGTACTCAAAAGTGAATCTCAATATAAATTAAATACAAAAGTTTTTCGAAATTCCTACCGGACGTAGCTCTTCCACTCTTATCGAAAATCTCAAAAGTCATACTTTCTAAGCAGATACACTAGGAGTATAAAATATTTCAGCTTGATTTCCAATACTTTTTGCATGAAAATAAATTCAAAAATCGAACCGGAAGTAACAATTTTACTCTTATCGAGTACCACTTTATGCAAAAATCTCGCAAGTAACATTCTATAGAGATTTATTAAGATAACAGAAGTACTTAGAACAGGATTTTGAATAATTTTGGCATAAAAAATTCTTAAGATTCGGGTTTGTCCCCTGATACCGAAAAAGTGTACTCAAAAGTGAACGAAATTAGGTCTTTTACTCTTCTCAACTCAGTTTTTGCAATCTGGCCAGTCATGCTTTCTAGGCAGATACATTACAAAAGAAAAGTATTCAAAGCTTGATTTTTAATACTGTTTGCATAAAAATCAAAATTCGGACAGATAGTGACAGTTTTAGTCTTATCGAATAGCGATTTTTTGCAAATATGTCGTCAATTATGTGACACTTTTACACTTAGCGAGTATAATTTTTTCAGAAATCTCGCAAAGTATGCATTCTACAGAGATTTATTATGAGAACAAAAGTACTTAAAATAAGAATTTGAATAATTTTTTTATAAATTTTTTTTTAAATTTGGTCTTGAAGTGACACATTTACTCAGAGGTTAATTTTTCTAAGAAGATAAAAGTAGTATTTAAAACAATTTAGAACAGTTTTGTATAATTTGAAACGCTCATACGTATAAGAAAGTCGTGTGGTGGCCATACCTCATTATTTTTTCAGTGAAGTAAACTACTACTTCCGGTGTACTGATTTTCCTGAAAATGTAATCACATCTCAAAAGGGAAATTATACTCGTAAATATAAAATTTGGAATTGATATATTTAGCTGTTTCAACGCTATCGTAGTCACACACACAGGCATTTTTTAAAAACCACTTTTTCGATATCAGCGGACTCCAAAACGCGGACATCTGAGGTCGAAAATTTTCATCATTACAATACTTCCTTATACTACGTTTAACAAAGTAATACATTCACATATCGGTTGATCGAAAGAAATCCTTTTTCTCAGTCTTCTTTTTACGCATTATATGTACGAAAATGTAGACAAAATAAAAAAAATTATATCCAAAATATTATTAGAGATAAATGCCATATATATATACAAGATAAATAAAAGATAAGTAATTAAATGTTACTTCTTGTGACTCAAGTATAGGTACATAGATCGCGTTAAAAACATACTGAGTATGATATAAGCAGCAGTATTTTTGATAATTATATACTTAGGTTAATGGAAAATATTATTTCAATTCTTGGAAGAAAAAATAAAATCATTAATATAACAAGTTGCCTGGAGAAATCAGTAGGTTAACTTAATATATGTCTTTTAATTCTTATAAGTATTTCTATTTATAAAAAGAACTCCAGGAACATATCAATGTATAAAATTATAGCAATTTAGGGAGGTCTAAAAATAATTCATGAAATATACTTCCACAAATTAGTTCAGTTCTGCATTAGGTTAATCACTTTTCCCATAAACTATTCTTTACGTGGACTCGGACAGCAGAAAGCTAAAGTAATTACCTTTATTTCTCTTTGATTCATGATGTGTCTTTCTATTATTAATTGTGGAGGAGATTCTTATATTCGTGATGATGTATTTCATTGATAGTATTGGGGATAAGCCGAATCTATTAAATTATACACACAAAGTGATTCACTTAGGGTCATTATAATTTCAGAGGCAATTTAATTTCATCAATATGTTAATAGTAGAATACACGTAGGCGGAAAGTAAAATATACATATATCTGTTATCCTTAATGTTCATTAATAAATTATAATGATTAGTAGTGCGTAAAATTACATAAATATTCAATTCTGTTATGAAATTTTAATTTTTTTTTAGCAATATCGGAAAGAACAAATACATTTGGATTTAGTTACTTATAGCTTTATCGTTTCTGTAACTAATTTTGCAGTTCTCTGTCAACATTTGATTGTGTCAGATCTCTGTCAGTATTACTCGTTCTTTCATTTAAATCGGGTATTACATGAGATAGTTTCAAAAACTTCGAAAGATTTTTAATTAACTCTGACGGACACAATGTTGTCTAATTATTCTATTTGAAACAACGTACATTATTTCTAGAAAAGAACAGGTAAAGCACAAAAGCCAATATTAAAGAAAATTGTGGAAGACCTGTAACATACCGGGGTTACGGGATTACGGAATTTGATTAGTATATTAACGCAGAATAAAAACTAGTGTAAATTCTTTAAACACATTTCAATAATATTCCGTACATAAAATAATCTCAAATCCTGGGAATAAGGTGGTGAAACACGGACTATGTCGAATTATGTTATCCAGGTGCATCGTCACTTGTATGAAATACATAGCAAATATAAGGGGCAATAGTATCAACCTGACATCAGCTATTATAAATTAATCATTTAGTAATATAATTTAGACGGTTGATTTATCCCAATTAAGAGGAAGTGCAACAATGGAAATGTCAAGATAAAATAATAGCATTTAAATAATGATGGATTATAAAATCATCCTAGGAAAATTATTTTTAATTAGTAATTTTGGAATGAAAGCCCTCCTAAATTTGTGTAGAGATGGGTGTCATAAATCCATTACCATTCATACATAAATGAAAGTGACAAGATTAAGGTGAAACCTAGTCCTAAATTTATTAATAGGTATAAAAATAAATTTTCCTGGGTTTTTCCTAATGACATAAATATGGTTACGCCTAAGTTAATGTCAACTACAATAAATATTTATTCCAGTCATTTATTGTTAAGCACATTACTTAATCTTTCTTTAGATTTGATATTATCCATTAGTCCTTTCTTATAACTTTGTAAAAAAAATTTTCACTGTGTTATCGATTCCTCTCAACCATTGTAAGTGGGTATATATGACAATTAATAGTTATTTACGAACCAAGTGCGTGAAATCATATTTCGCGAATGAGTGACCAGTTTAAAGCGCGAGCCGAAAGGCGAGCGCTTTATGGACACGAATTCGCAAAATGTTTCACGCACGAAGTTTGTACAATATTTTTTGTAACGAGCAAAATGTCAATAATTTTATTAATATAAATTATATCGGTACTACTTTTTTGTGGAGTAATGCAAAAAAGAAGGACTCCTAACTGTCATTCATTGCTGTCAGGTGTATTAAATAATTTGCATACATACCTATTTTAACATATTTCTGCAAAATATTTCCACATAATACTTTTGAAAAAACGAAACTTTGTAAATACTATAATAGATTTACGTAGGTACTATTTTCTTGGCGGAGTAATCAGCAATTAATAATATAAGTATGTAATAGATGGAGCCATTGATTTTTTAAAAGTTTTTAATTAATTTTATTAAATTTACAAGTTGTAATACACCAAGTTTATTTGAAATGGACATTTTTACAATTATACTTTATTACTCTAAACTATAATAATAATACATATTGTTAAATACGTTATCGTTTATGACACACTACTAATCTCTTGATATTAATTAAAAAAAATTGAATTGGCAGTATTGATTATTTGAAGTGACATTTAATTTAAAATTATCAAATTCAAAAAATTCTATTTCATTTCCTTTTATTTTCATAGAAAAACAACGAACTGGGTAGCATATTATTAAGGTTAGGAATTTATGATTTTAAAATGTCACTAAATTAATCAAGTTCTAGGAAGTACCAACTTTACTTTTACGCACTCGTGTTTAAAGTGACTTTTTACGCACGCAAATCGAATTGTGAAATGACAGGTTTTGATAAGCGAGTACAAAAAATTAATTTTAATCTTGTGTTGAGTGCTCTCTCCTGCTGTCAGAGAGAAACAGAAGTGCCTTGTCTTGCCTGGAAATTTTTAATATAGCCATAAAAAATTGATCATAGATTTAAAAGAATGCACGCTTAAGTTAAAAAAAATTAATAAAGTGTGGCCACCGCACGACTTTCTTAGACGTATAAGCATTTCAAATTATACACTGTTGTTCTGAATTGTTTTAAATACTTTTATCTTTAAAAAATCAACCGAAAAATAAACCTGTGAGTGTGTTATTTCAAGTCCAAATTTTAAGAATTTTTTTATACAAAAAATATTCAAAATCCTATTCTAAATACTTCTATTCTCTTAATAAATCTCTATCGAATGCATACTTTGCGAGATATTTGAAAAAAAAGTGCTGCTCGCTAAGAGTAGAAGTGTTATTTCCGGTCCGAATTTTGAAATTTCATTTATACAAAAAATATTCGAAATCCAGCTCTAAACACTTTTGTACTCTTGACAAATATATATAGAATGCATAATTTATGACATATTTGCAAGAAATCGCTATTCGATACGAGTAAAAGTGTTACTTCCGGTCCGAATTATAAAATTTTGTCATACAAACAGTTCTAGATACTTTTATACTCGTAACGTACCTATCTAAAAAGCATGACTTGCAAAACATTCGCAAAAAACTGATGTTCGATAAAAGTAAAAGACCTATTTCCGGTACGAAATTCGTAAAACTTTTTTAACAAAATTCTTCACAAATTTAATTTTGAGTACGTATAAATTAACTTAGTAGTTGACGAAATATTGGCAAAATTCGATTTTTTCACTGAAGTAAAACTACTTCTTCCGGTCTGCCGATTTTACTAAAAATCTAATCAGATCTCAAGAAGGAGATTATACTTGTAAATACAAAATTTTGAATTGATACCTATAGCGGTTTGACCGCCATCGTGGTCACACACACACAGAGAGAGAGACACTTTTTAAAAACCACTTTTTCGGTATAGCTCGGTTAATATCTGATGGCACTCAGGATGCGCGAGGTGTGGCTAAAATATGTATCATGTGCGTTAAAAACGTTGGTATCGAAAGCAATACACTACGATAGACAAAGTGCAACTAAATTAAACACCGACTAATGTTTTCGAGTCGGTCTTTACCCCATTCATATGTCTGTCTCTCACGTTTCATACTGCGTTCTCCTTTTTTGTCTTAAAATTGTGATCCACGCAAGTGCCATCAGGTCTTAATCGAACTATATCAGGGGACTTCAAAACGTGGACATCTACAAAAATCTCGAGGTCGAAAATTTTCATCATCACAATACTTTCTTATACTACGTATAAGAAAGTAAAATGTATGACAATATAATTAGCATTTGAAATAAATAAAAGAAAATATACATAATTTAACCAACAAATAGGAAGTTCTCGACTGTGGTAGCAGACACTACTTGGTGAAACATTTTTAACTTCATACATTAAATAACTTAAACACTTGGCTTGTTTCACATGTTTTCATGAGTTTATTAACAATACTCTGACATACAGCATGTGTCAATTTTCATTAGCCATATGCGATCAATTCATGCAATACGTGACAACGTGGCACCCCTACTTTCCTCTCCAATGCCAGCGCGACCCATACATGTTCGAAAATACAAGTTAGCAGTAACTATTGGACCACTGACTTGGGTGTTTGTAATGCGTTCAGAAATAATATTTACGAGTTGCAAGGATTTGTTTTTCTTTTTCCTTTCAATAAATGCAGAGAATTATTAAGCTGCGTTCACGCTGCATGTCACAAACAAAAGCGTAATTCTAATAAAATTAAAAAATAACCCTAATAAGTTAAATAAAAAAGGATTCTGAATATCATAATAAACTACTAGATCAGGAGATCGCGGCGGCCATTTGATGTTTCCTGTTCCAGTAATAAGACGGCTTTTATTGCAGACTAGATCGCAACGTGTTCGCAACTAAACATTGAACGTAAAATCTGGTGGGGAGAAGTGGGAAGATCGGGGAAAATCGTTGTGATGTCGATTGTTGCCGGGATTGGTGACGGACAGTAGGGGTACTACGTTGCCACGTATTACTTGTATACGTATAAATCGCACGTAAACATTGAATCCCTATACCTAATGATATTTGACACATGCGGTATACGTTTCGGTTGTTACACCATTATCAAAGAAGATATACAAATCGTTATTTAATGTATCTGTTATTTAATGTATGAAATAGGAAGTATTTTAATAACATAATAATCCTTACAACATACTTTCAGACTTCCGGCAAAAGCGAAACTTTGTAGGCGGATGCACTTTAAATCGTTGTTCTTTTCAATTCGCATCATCTTCTTTAGTTTTCTGTCTATGTAAGGCATAAGTACTATCGTACTTAAAAAAGTGTTTGTCGTGTATTCAAATACTATAAACCACTTAAAAATGAATGTAAAAGGTTGGATATACATAATGTAGTCGATGATCTAAAACCAAACCTGTAGAATATTTTTCAAGCACAACACGAGGTAGCGAAAAATAGATCAGCTAGGAATGCCAGCGTATGTGTTAACCTTTGAGTTGTGTACACTTCAACCCCATAGAACTAAATTATTAAAAAAATCACATGATTTGATATATAACTATAGGAAGAAGCAGAAGTTCCTTCCAAGGCAGAGGCTAAAAAATTGTTAAATCGCATCCTTTTCATTCACATTTCATTTACTTGAACATTGGTGTTTCAATATTCATGTTTAATAACACATTATTAAAATATCAAATGGCAGTTTGACTTTAAAATCAAGAGCATCAATACGCTTTAGAAGTAATAGCAATTTGTAATGTTATAAACCAGCATTTCAATATCATTGTTATTTATCATATTTCAGTTCATTCTTTTCCAACTACATTTGTGACAGTGGGTATTAGAAAGGCTTATATGAAAGAAATGTTTGTGCAATTTTAATTAATATATTTAGTGTTGTATTCTTGTTTATACTTTTACATAATTTATGGTTTCCCTGCCAAGCACTTACTAATTTTAAAAATTGCTAGGTCTTCTGGCTACAGATACACTACAATGCCACACAACATAGTAACACGATATACAAACTAGACAGAAACTCCATGTGTTAAATCAAAAAAAGGCAATCTGGCGGTAATGTTGTAATATTATTCTGCATTTTTTAACTTAGCTACAGTTTAGGTAAAATAAAGACAACTGCTTAAAAGCTATTTTCCGAATATGCCACTGCAGATGTGGATACCAATTTATTTTTCTCTTGCAATTAAATCTATGACTCATAAGTATATTATGTAATTAAGGTAATCGGTAATTAATACTATATATTTAAGACACATATCTACATCATTTTCAGTTCAACTCTCAATTCACATTTAATGTATAATCAAAAATGAACCGCGGGGTTTAACACGTGGTCGAAACACAAATTCGTGCCTATCCAAATGCCTCATGTTGCTTGCTACATTGCGACTACTTGCATAATAATAATTTATTGTCATAATCAGTCTAACAACAGTAAGAATTAAGCAAAATCAACTTTCAAGTATTTTCAGAAACAAGGTATGTAAGCAACTGTATTTCTTCAAAACTTAAGCTATTTTAAAATAAATAAACCTCTGGGAAACACATCGAATAAAGAATTATGTCAAGGAAAATATAATTTAATTGTTCTTTTAGTAGGAGGACTGTGGTTTTATGTTACCTATACTACACAAAAAATATCTTTCCGTATACTATATTATTAATTATAATTATAAGGTAAGTTTTGCTTCGTTCAATAATTCAAATGTATAGCATAGACGTGCTGATAACTTGTTTTAAATAAGTATTTAACTACCTACTTAAAATAAAATATCTGGCAAACTATTTAAATTAATAAGGTTTGCCAGAAAGTTACTTTACCTTTTACTATATTTTCAACATTATCCCACAAAGAAGTCACTATAATTCTAGATAAACAAACTACAACATATAACAGAAATCACAATAACACTAATACACAAACAATAACGAACCGCACCGCCGCAAAGTATTAAGAACGAATCCAAACAGAGCAGAAGTGTGCAGTATAGAGAGAGACAGGCGATAGAACACTTGTAAAACCTTAAACAAACACTTTTATTTAAGTGTATAGATTTACAATGAGATGTCCCGACAATGCGTCTAATAGATTTAGATCTAATCACGAACATTTATTGGTAAACTCCACTATGGGTGATGATCACAACAACACTAACTGCCACGTTGGAAAGGGAGACCAATATTGGAAAGCAATTTGTGAATTGTGGAACTTGTAGGCTTTAGGGGATGATGCTGCTACCCCTATTACGGTGGTGAGAGTTTTTGGGTGGGGATATTGTGTAGTACATGGGGGTTCTCTCTGTTGCACCGGCTGTAACCGTCTCTCTCGTGTTCTTTCTTCTAGGAAAACGTAACTTTTGCCTGCAATTAAAAGAGCGGGTTTTTCCAGATATTATTAAGTGTTATAACAGTCAAAAGAGCAAAGTTTCGGTTGCAACACCGATGTTTCTTTTAGTTCGGATTTAAATAAAATGTCATAAAACAGATTAGTTTGGAATGGAACAAGTGTTCGGGTACTAAAATCGGTAATTTATAGGGTAAACTTTACAGTATTTTATTGCCCTCAAACGTTTTGAACGATATTGCTTTTTGTTCGGATGTCTCCCGAAATGTATTTCAGGAAATAAATTATTTCGGAACCTTTGGTTCTTACATTCACATATTAGCCAGTTTGTATATTTATAATAAGATATACAAAAAATCATCAGTTTGTAGGTAATTGGAATATTAGGTTTTGCAAATTAAGAATAGATAATATTTGTTAGGAAAAGGATATTTATTGTATTGTATCTTGTTTCTTGTGAGAAGCACTAGAAATATTAAATTAAATTATTATTAATTTCTGTGCTCTCAATATGAAAATTAGGTAAAAAAAAATCATAGTTTATATTTTCTCTTGTTAAATTCGTGTTAAACACACAGTAAATATACAGGATTAGTTTTAAATAGCGTCATTAAAAAAAAGGGGGGGGTGAAAGAAAAATATGAGTAATGCCCTTACAAAAAAAAAAAACGCGGTCTAATGTGCACGCAGTGACGAGTAATTGATTTTCTTTCCTCGAATCCGAGCTTGTCGCAGTTAATATACAAACATTATAATTTTCATATAAGAGGAATTTAAGTTTCAAAATAATATACTTCTATTTAACGAAAAAAAAAACATTGTAATGCACCGAGGTTATCAACCTTTACCATAACATAACTATTTACAAAGAAAAACATCGCCATAGAAAATCTTCCCAATTGTCATTTATTCTCTAACAAAGGTTGTAACTAATTGCATTTTATCGGTTTTTTTGAAAGACTTTAAAGTGGAAATACCAGTGGTATTTACGTAAATGCGTATCGGATAAATAAAGTTATGGACCAACTTTAACTACATTTTGGCCCTAAAAATTTAGAAATTTTACAAATAAATTTCTTTTTTGATTTCCAGTTAGACATTTATACGTATTCTTCAGATTCCCATAGCCTGGTACCTATTTAGCGGTAACCCTGTATAGTGTAGCCCGAATTTTTTTTTATTCAAACCAGATCAACCTAATATAAAGCATATCCGTTCTTAAAAGTCGGCTTATTTTCATTTCATAATATAATAATGTAATAATACAAAATTTGTTATAGAACATAGTATAAGTCAAGGGAAGAAGTACTTTTACATTAAAACAGTAATTTAACAGACACAAAAATTACATTCGGTGTTTCGGTTTTCTTAACATCAAACAACTTTAATAGTATCTGTTGATATTCTAAGGTGGGCTTTAAATCATATAAGTATTTCGTCTTGTAGTAGCCATAATTTAGGTACAGTTTTAAACCTCGGTGTTATAACTTTATGCACTGCTGTTTCACGTTAGTGATTCACTATACTTTTGTCAAGTGTATAGCAACATTTTTGGTTATGACGAAACTTATTTGTCGTTAATAATTAATGTTAGCAAAATTAATTTCAATTTTTATTCACATTTTTCATTGCGTAGATATCTTTGCATTCAGTTTTAAGTTTTTTAGCTCCTTTCACATTTACCTGTGTGGCGTGGCGTTTAGCAGGATTATTGGAACAGTATTTAAACTATCGCTTCATAGTTTTGAGTCACAAACCACGGTATCAGAGTGACTGCTCCTAGTATGGATTTCCTCACTTCTTGGCGAATGCGAAGAGGCAGTTTAACTTTAGGTGTACCACAGGCGCTGATGTAACCGTTACTTACGAATGTTAACGGCCGCTATAATAGACGTACATACATCTATTGGAAGATATTTTAAATACATATAATGGATAAATAAAAATATTATCTTATACAAAGTTGTCCTACGTTCCCAGAATATATTCATTAAAATGAAACTGAAATAATATACCTACAGTGTATAGTTTCAAAATCTATACTTATATGTATTAAATATTTTCTAAATGTTAGGTAACCTAAGATATACTGAAGATTCACGCACTAAGAGACATACAAATACCATACATATTCATTCTTTCTATTTTTTAAACAAAATAAAATACAAAAACAGGTGCATTACGCGCTTTACCTAAATAAGGCTCCTAGGAATGTATCTTCAAGGTAACATTTATCTACATATTAATGCAATCCTTGCTTTCCAAAAACAATTAACTTAAAGCCATTTTATTACAGATTACTTTCAAAATAATGAAGCATTTCTTTGCGTAATATTACAAAATTAATAAAAAAAACATATTTAACATGGAAAAATCATTAGTTCGTATTTATCTGAATATCGAATTAACTTAAGTAAATTTGTACATAAACATAATTTCAACATCAATTATTGTCAATTTGCTTTCATAAAAGACTATTTGTATATAGTATGTATGTACGTAATATGCATGACTATAATACATATATACATCTTATCAATCTAAAGTAAATTGTAGGTACGTTAGATATTGTAAATTGATTTATCAGAAAAGGCTTTCTTAATATTGTCAATTAAATTGGATGAATTTTGACGCAACATGCATTTTCACTTAAAAATAAATCTCACTAATATATAAAATTATTTTTATGTAAGCATTTATCTGATGCGCAATTTCTCCATTAACAAATTGATTAAACGAAGTGCATTCCTTCGTTTCATAAAGTTTTATGCATTTTCATAAAAGAAAATGTATTTGTTTGTAGCTATTATTCACAACCATCTCAGTGTGATTGAACAAAAAGAGCTATAAATAAGAATCTTAATAAATTTTTTTGTACGTAAAATTTCTGGCTAGTTCTCAGGATATAAGAAAGTTGACTGACTTATTATAATTAATACATTACCTTGTCGTACTCAATTGTTCCAATTTAAGTTTTAATTTATGTATGTTCTTAATAAAATAAACCTCTGTGTAAAGCGTTACTTCCGGTACCAATTTTGAAATTTTCTTATACAAAAATTATTCCAAATCTAGCTTTCAATACATTTGTGTTAATAAATCTATATAGAATTCAATATTTGCGAGATATTTAAAAAAAACTCTAATAAACAGGAAATCCAAATTCTAAAAGAAAGTGTTCAAAACTTAGTTCTAAATACTTTTGCACTTATACATAATAAATTTAAATAGAATGCATAATTAACGAGATATTCCCAAAAACTGCTATTCGATAAGAGAAAAAGTGTTATTTTCAGTCCGAATTTTGGAATTTTTAATAAACAAAAATTGCTCCAATTTGGACATTAAAAAGTTTTGAATTCTAGATAAATCTGTACCCAATGCATAATTTGCGAGATATTTGTATAAACCTGTTTTTCGCCAAGACAGAAAGACCTATTTTCGGTAGGAATTTCAAAAAAAATTTTTTTATAAAATCTGAATAAAATTCCTTTTTAGTACTTTTATATTCTTTAGTAATTTGTCTAAACTTAGTAGTTGATGAGATATTAGCTTTTTACTGAAATAAATTACTATTTCCGGTCAACCGATTTTCCTGAAACTCTAATCAGATCTTAAGTGGAAGATTATGCTCGTGAATATAAAGTTTGGTGTTGATAGCTGTAGCCTTTTGGCCGCAATCGTGGACATGTTCGCAAAAACCACTTTTTCGGTATTTCTGTATTAGGGGACTTCAAAACGTGCTTCGAACATACTATCTCGGTAGCGTCTTTCGAAGTAATTGCATAACTCTGATTACCACCGTTGTTTCTTGAAATAATCTTTTTCTTTTTTTTTGCCCACTGATATGATGTGATCCACAAGTGCAAATTTACAAATGGTACCAAATATAATTCCTATCTATATATTTCTGTAAAATGATCACAAACCGAGATAGTGGAAGTCTTTCTCTTTTTTTTTGATCTTATCTTCCACGATTTGAAGCCACTAAAGCATTATTTGTGCTTGGACTAAGCTTGTCAGCACCTGTTTCCACTGAGAGCGTTTCAGAAATGCTTGATATTCTCAATATCACATGAAAACAAACAAAACGAAGACGTTTTCTATAACGTCCCGTAGCCGTATCGAAAACGTCTTCGTTTTTGCTGAGTTGAAGAAAATCAATATCTTTTAATATTTTTGTTATATGTGCCTACCACATCCTTATTTTTGCCTTTGCACCAAAAACATACTTACAGCATTTTGGCGGCTTGAAGAAGTATCACACACAAGGACAGCTCGATTAATCATCTCGCTAAATATTTTCTCAACACCATTCCTTTGGGCATTGAACTAAAACGGGAAGTGTTGAATTTGCTCGTTGGCGAAACTTTCGGGTTCTGTCTGTTGTTCTTAATACTAAAAATTGGAAACCTTACCAAAAAATTGACTCAGCGTGAATGTGATGAGCATTTATCGACAATTTAAACAATGTTTTGGATGACAAGGAATTGGAAGGAAGCAGTTTCTTCGTACAATACTTGACAGGATACTATATCGCCGCCATCTTGTGACACTTGTGAGATATCAATACAAAATTTTTCTAATTTTCCCAGACTTATCCAAGTAGGTTCATATTTGGATTTTTTTATTGTAGCTAAATAATTATCTAAATCTTCTTTTTTTGGTGAGATCAAGATTTTCATACATTTCTTTGGTTTTAATTTTGAATCAAAATCATATGTGCAAGTTGTGATCTGAATAAAGCAACTTTACTACTTTTTTTTTTTTTTTTTTTTTTTGAACTTGTGGTGGGCGGCTTACCCCGGGGTTATAAGCTTTAAGCTTGTCATAACCCCAGGAGCCTTTTTGGTGTATATTTTTATGGGTGTAAAGTGTTTCATGGCTTTGTTACTTACACCCCTCGCCGTAAAGGGTGAAGCACTGTTAATTATATCCCAACAGAGAATGGTGACTCGAGAGGTGTACCGGACCCGCCAGAAAAATTTTATTGTTCCAGGCGGGACTCGAACCCTCGCTACTATCTCTCCCACAGACAGTATCGGTCATCTTACCACGAGACCACCGAGCCGTTTAAACTTGTTCAGGATAATGCAAGTAAACACCGGCGTCACACTGTTGGCCTCTATATATGAACTTTTTACACCGATATATTTCATTACGGTTACCTACTGTCTCTTAATTCTTGCAATAAGAGCCCCAGGTATATTTTACATTTTTACTGCATCCAGGCGAGAAATTTATGAAAAAAGGAAAAGAAATACATATCTGCTTTATCGACCTACAAGCGGCGTTCGATAGAATTAAAAGAGAAGACATCTGGAAAGCTCTAGAAAAAAGGGGGATAGAGGGATATATTATCGATACAATAAAGGCCCTGTATAAAAGCAATAAAAATAAAGTTGGAACGCATAATGAAGAATCAACAGAATTTGAAACAAAAATAGGATTAAAACATGACTAACCTCTTCTATTCACGATATTAATGGACGATGTTATAAAAAGTTGTAAACAGAGATGTGAGAAACTGATAGTTGGTAGCTGGAGAATGCACCAAAGCGCCCTACGAGAATTATTGTTCGCAGACGACATGATTGTACTAGCAGATTCAGAAAAGAATCTACAACAGAATCTAAATATATACCAATCAGAATTCAGGCAAATAAACATGAAAATTAATATAAGCAAAACAAAAACGATGATAATGTCAGGAAAGGAAAAGAAACACAAAATATGCTTAAAGGGAAGACAAGTAGAACAAGTTAAAAGCTTCAACTATTTAGGCACAGTAATAGCAGAAAATGGAAGGATGGATAAAGCAATAGCAGAGAGAATAGAAAGACAGGAATGAATAATTTATAGCACATTTTTTGGAAAAAAGGAAGTATCAAAGAAAATAATAACAGGGATATATAAAAAAAGTAGTAAGACCTTCACTAGTATACAGTTGTGAGTCTTGAACGATTTCAGATATAAATAAAAGCAGAATAACAGCAGCAGAAATGAGATTCCTGTGAAAAATTGAAGGAATTACAAGGAAAGACAGAATTGGGAATGAGGTAATAATACAAAGAAGGAACCTGAAACCGGTTAAGAGAGTTATTGAAGAAAGACAGCTGGGTTGGTTAGGACACTTACACCTGATGCACAGAAATAGATCATCTAAACAGGTATATGAAGCCAGAGTACAGGGAAAGAATAGAATAGGAAGACCTAGAATACAATGGGAAGAACAAATACGATAGGCAGCCGCAGAATGTAGTATACAATGGTGTGAAACAAGGAACTTGGCACAGAACAGGAACTTGTGGAAGGAAAGAATAAATGCAATAGTAACTTGAAATGTAGTAATAAAATACGACACCTAACGGTACAAGGATGTATAGTTTAAATACTGCAGCTAATGCAGCAATGAATATTTGCTGTTTCTTCCATAAATTATTTGGTTTGTTTCGTCTTTTACTCTGTTGCCTTCTGCTTCTTCTTCTTCTTATTGTGACGGACAAATCAGGCCTTAGGCCTTTTACTTTTAATCTGAATTATATTGTCTGGATGTGGCTCGGAGGGGATGAGCTCTTTCAGAGGATTATGTTGATTGTTGGGTGCCTAAGTTAGTGTGAGCCTAGGTCTTTTGTTTGGCAGATATGTGTCAGGGTCGTACGTCATTTCTGGAGTGAGCCTTATGTTTACGTTAGTGTCAATGGAGTTGAAAAATTTTCAGGAGAGGTCTTCGATGAATTCTGATATAAGGGGTGTGTCTGTTTCTGCATGCGTCTGGGTATTTCTTACAAACCACGGGGCTTTCAGTGCTATCCTCAGGGAGATATTTTGGAAACTTTGTATGGCTTTGATGTGGGTCGGGGCGGCGTGCTTCCATATTTGTGATCCGTATGTCAGCGCTGGTCTCAAAATTTGTTTATATATTCTAAGTTTCAGCTTCGGGTGGAGGGTGCTTGCGGAGCCCAGGAGTGGCCAGAGGCTGGCCTTGCCCATTCTCGTTTTCTTTAGTGTGGTTCTTAAGTGATATGAGTAGTTGAGCCTTCTATCCAGGTTGATCCCTAAATATTTCACTTTTGGCAGCCAAGGAATTTCTGAATGATTTATGTACACATTCCCTCGAAGTTGTTTTATCTTTCTTCTAAACATGATGGCTTGGGTTTTCTCTTCATTTATTTTTATACGCCAGGTATGGCACCAGGCTATAAGTTTGTCGATGGCTTTTTGGAGTGTGGAGATTGCTTTGGTAGGATTGATAGAGGATGTGAGGATGGCTGTGTCATCTGCGTATGTTGATAATAGGGTGTTTGGGGTTCTGGGGATGTCAGATGTAAATATTGCATAAAGGTGGGGGAGAGTGCGGAGCCTTGCGGGACGCCGGCGGTGATGAGTCTGGGAGTGGATGAAGAGTTTTGGATCTTGACTGAACATGTTCTGTGGGATAAAAAGGATTGGATAATTTTGACTAGATGAGTTGGGTAATTTCTTGCGTAAAGTTTGTAGATAAGAGCCTGGTGCCATACCCTGTCGAAGGCCTTTGAGATATCGAGAAATACTGCTGCCGTGGAGTGATTTTTGAAAAATCCATCATGAATATGTTCTGTTACTCTCATTAACTGGGTGATAGTGGAATGGTGTTTCCTAAACCCGTGTTGTTCGTCGGGTATTATTTGGTGGGCTTCTGAGTAAAGGATCAATCTGGATAGGATCGCTTTCTCGGCGATTTTACTTGTTGCTGACAGTAGACTGATGGGCCTGTAGTTGTTCGGAAGGCTGTGGTCTTTCCCTGGTTTAGGTATCATTACTACTGTAGCATGTTTCCAGCACTTTGGAAAGATTTGGATTTTGATGATTGTGTTGATTATATTGAGGAGGAACATGATTGCTTTGAAGGGCATATTCTTGATCATTTTGTTTGAAATCTTATCGGCTCCTGGGGCTTTTCTGGGCTTTAGTTCTTTGATTATCGAGTTTATTTGTTTTGGAGTGATGAAATCTGTGGTTGGATTGGTTGGTTCTTTGTTCTTTCTGTTTATTGATCTGTGAACATGGGCGATGTGCGCCATGTCTGTACTGGTCCAATTTGGAGTGCATTGTTTTTCAACGTGATCGGCTAGTGTTTCAGCCTTTTCACTGTCGGTGATGCTGATGCCATCTGTATTTTTAAGTGGTGGGATGTTTGTTTTGGTTCCTCTTAGGGCTCTTGCGAGTTTCCATATTCCTCCAGGGTCTTCTCCTATTTCTTCCAGCTTTTTAGTCCATTTGGAGTGGTTGTATTCACTGATTGACATTTTGACTTCCCTTTGGAGTTGGTTTAGGAGCGTTTTTACTTGGGGGTCTAAGGTTTCTTGATATCTTCTTCTCACTGCGTTCTTCTGTTTTATTAGGTTTTTGATGTGTATTGGTAGTTGCTGAGTCCTGTGGTTAATTGTTTTCGTTATTGTGGCGGTAGTGGTGGCTTCGTGTATTTTGGAATGTAACGTGTGTATGGCTGTTTCCATTTCCTCTTCTGTTTTTAAAGGTATAATTTTCGGAATGATGTTGGCGAGAGTTTTCTTGTAAGTGTTCCAGTCAGTGTGATTTGTAGTTTTAGTGAATATGTTTGGTTCGGTGCCCCATTTTAGTATTATGGGGTTGTGGTCGGATGAGAGGACGGATTCAGTTTGTATATCTATGTATTCTGAGATGTTGGCGGAAATGGCTATATCGAGGATGTCTGGTCTTGTATTAGGGAAAAATCTGGTAGGCCTTCTGCTTGATGGAAATTTTCTGCGTGAATTTAATACCCAGGTATTTCCATTTACAATCAATAAACACACAAAGTTATCATTAATACAATGGAACAAAAGATCTGTTTTTAGGATGGGTAGTAGTAAGTATTTCAATGGTGGACGTCGCTGATAGTTTTAATGAACGAATTTTTAAAAAAATATTTCGGGAACATTACTGAGTAAATATTTTATTTTACCGTGAAAAATTATAATAAACACCAAACTACTCTTATTGAGCATTAAATATTACTTTGCTTTGCAAAATTCTTTAAGTATTTAACAGTTTATTACAAGTCATTTTAAATTAGTTATGGTAAAATCGAGAAAACGTGCACTTACTGATTATCTTCAGTTCTTTTTATTTTAGAATATTCTCTTCTTTTTCCACATTCCACCTAATACGTACTTACATATAATACCTCATAGAAATCATCAAGGTGTATGTACACGTACCTACATACACGTAAGCCGGTAGATGCCGGTATCGTAAAATTAAATGCAACATCACAACTCAAAATGCCGCCGTATCGTATAAATTTCCGCATAACGTCCTTAGTCTGTGAAATATTTTAAAGTAAAACACATGGCGTAGCCAGTAACATCAGTCTCGCAAATGTCAGTTTAAAGACTGTGTGCGAATAGAATCAGCACACAATGTTGTAGAAGTGCGAAAGAGTGAAGACTTTTCCGTTTAAAATTCCGACGCGTAAAGCATAAGTGAGCGGTAACGGCGGCAAAAAAAAACGTAAAACGCGACGAACGAGAGAAGAACATTTGCATGAAATTTATTCAAACACAAGACGATACAAATGTAATTTCCAATCCTCAGACTATCTTTTGATGTTGCGCTGGCTGGCTTTTGTGAGGAGGACCCTCGACTCGGCGAGCAGTCAGCGCTCGTTCTTCTTTCGCCCGCGTGCGATAAGTCCGGGACGACCGACGTAGGGAAATGGGAATAGGGTGTTTTCAGGTGTTACTGCTTCATGGCCAGCCGTGCTCAGAAACGAGGAAATAAGTGAGGATGAACAACTTCTGATATTATTAGCATATTTTCCTTGGTTGGCCACAGGTGGCGTGACAGTATTGCGGATTTACATAACTGGCCTATCTACTTCAGCAAAGCCATTACCGAAAGAATGCGCACTCATGACTTCATTAAAGAACATTAAAGACGTGTAATTACTTTTAAGCCATTTCTTGCTACATTAAAAAACATTGTACTATATTAATTTAAAAAAAAACACGATATTATATTAATTTTAAGACAGATTTCATACGTTTTGTATAAAAACGATGTTCTTATTTACAAAGTTACTTGAAGGACATTTCGTATCAACTAGCGCTTACTGACAATTACTGGACAATGAAAAAATACAGCTTTTAGAGAAGTGTACGAGGTAGGCGCCATAAATTCTTGGCCTGACAGGATTATATAGGTTCAAACTTGTTCAAACTCCTTCACGTCATGCATGCACATACGCGAGGTGTACATTATAAATATGACGGTTCGAAACCTAGTAGTTTTTAGTAACCAGCCAACCAACGTGACTAGCGCACGAAAATGTCTGAAGTAACGAAAATTGAGTATCGCGCGCTCACTAAATCTTTAACAAATATGCACTTTATCACATTAAACAACGTTTAGACGGCATTTACGGTGATTCATCTCCTTCGTATTCAACAAAAGTGGGCAAAAGGTTTCCATTAGGGACAAAAATCCCTGGAAGATGCTGATCGGTCGGGTCGACCAATTGAAGTGATAACGCCTCAACAAATTTCAATTATTGAACATTTTGTGCTAGAAGATCGCCGTTTGAAAGTGCTGGAATTAGCAGTGATAACAGCATTTCCGAAACAAGTGTTCGCCGAATTCACCATGACCATTTGGGTAAGAATAAAATTAGCGATTATTGCACGACAATGCTCCCGTCCATACTGCCGCCATTTCACAAGCTGCCATCCGCGAATGCGGCTTTCAACAATTGGAACATCCACCGTATAGTCCGGATATGGCTCCTTGTGATTTTTTTTGTTTTCTTATTTAAAAAAAGACCTTAGGGGACGTAGTTTTAAGGACGAAAGTGAGTTGCAAGTAGCTGTTATAGAACATTTTGACGGAAAAACTTCAGATTATTTTTACAAGGGTATCAAATTATTAATTAATCGTTGTAATAAATGTATAGAAGTTAGGGGATATCAGGCCGAGAATTTATGGCGCCTACCTCGTAATTATTCATATTTCGCTTATTAAAAGAAATATTGTAAAGCAGTCAGATCCTTTTGATTCACATTTTTAGCGTAGTCTATCTATGTAATTTATATTCTAATTATACTTAGGTGTAATTTTTTACCTCCGATTAAAATACTAATCCTTGATTATCATCAACCGGCCTTTTCCAATATAAAGAAAGACTGTTAACTAAAAACAGTGTTTAAGAATTTCCTGTATCCACTGGCAACAAACATTCTAGCGCATCTATTTGATTTAAATAACATAACGCAAGTGTAGTTTGTTTGGCGCCAATTTTGTCTGTCTATTATATCCAATACTTTACTCACTTTTAGAGCATATCTTGGGGACCTAGGAATTGCTTTTGTAGAAATGTAATGTAAATATTAATTTTCTCACATAACGAGTAAGGATTTTTTTATATAGTGCATGTGTCTAAAATCTCTATTTATAAAAGGGAGTGTTTGAGTGCATGCTGTGTACGATGTCTAGACAAATCTATCGCTCCCACAGCGCCGTGAAATTTGGCACACAGGTAGTCGTAATGGTGACTCAATGTACCTCGACCCAACAATTTTAAAATTTAATCTAGATTTTTTTTGATTAAATGTTTGTTATTTATGATAGTTTTCTTGCACTAATTTCTAAATAAAATCACTTTTGGTTATAGTAAGAAGAAATCCAGTCTTCAAAAAGAACAGACTTCTAGATTACATTTTATCAATTCGAATTGAAGTAATTATTTCTTCAAGTTTAATATTTGAAATAATGAAGTAGAGTGCTTACAACGTTTTTTACTTGCTTCAATGTTAAGAATAAATAATAGAAATGTCAGTATTGACAGATGAACAATAATACTTCATAACACAAATCATTAAATGATAATGCTATTCGATGAGAGTAAAAGTGTTGCTTCCGGTCCGAAATTGAAGATGTTATTTATACAAGAATAGTTTCAAATGAAATAGAAATCTTGATTGAATCGGCCGTTACTTGCTGGAACTCCATAATAATTAGGGTTAAAGTAAAATACAATTCACAACTAATTTCGATTATAATCACACTTTATTTAACAAAAAAAACGACATTTTTTGTCTATTTATTACTAAAACTCTTAAAATATTCGTTTATTCTTTTGTCAAAGCACCTCCCTGTTTGAAATATATATGTTTTAGGGAAATCCATATCTTTGATTTATTGTTTTTTATGCATTTTCCCAAAGAATTATTTATTTTATATGCTACATTTATCTACTTTATGTAAATTTTTTTCAATTTTTCACTTATTGATCCTATGTAAGTTAATAGTTTATAATTACTTAATTCCTCTTTTGTTATTGGGTAAACCATTTCTATTGCCTTTTTATATATTTTTTTTCTCAAGATTTAATCTACTTTATTTGGGTTGTATTCATTGTTTGTCGCTATTTCTTTTATTACGTTTAGTTCTTTAAGAAAATTTTCTTTATTTAATGGAATTGATATCAATCTATGTATCATAGAGTGCCGCTAATTTTTGACTAAGAGGGTGACAAGAAGTATTGTCAATGATAACATCTGTATGTGATGGCGGCGTTCCACTCTATGATACATAGATTGATATCAATTCCATTAAATAAAAAAAATTCTTAAAGAACTAAACATAAAAAAACAAATACGGACATACAATAGATACAACCCAAATATAGTAGATCAAATCTTGAGAAAAGGAAATATAAAAAGGCAATAGAAATGGTTTACCCAATAACAAAAGAGAAATTAAGTAATTATAAAGCATTAACTTACATAGGATCAACAAGTAAAAAAATAGAAAAAAAAATTACATAAGGTAGATATAAAAGTAGCATATAAAACAAATAACTCTTTGGGGAAATACATAAAAAACAATAAATCAAAGAAAAACAAGCTTAAAAAATCAGGAGTCTATAAATTAACATGTATGGATTGCCCTAAAACATATATAGGCGAAACAGGGAGGTGCTTTGACAAAAGAATAAACGAACATTTTAAGAATTTTAGTAATAAAAAGACAGATTCAAATTATGCAATTCACTTACTAGTAAATAACCATAATTTCAACAACGAATTTGAGATACTACATTCACAAGAATAAGGTTTAAAATTAAATTTACTTGAAGCCTTAGAAATAAATAAGCTTAAATACTCAGATGTACTGTTAATTGACCAGATAGATCTAAATAATTCCCCGCTTTTAAACTGGTACCGTTAAAGACGTAGGTAGTTGATAAGGATATATTTAAAGTACATTATATAGTCATTACGAGATTTATTGTAATTAG
Source organism: Amphimallon solstitiale (assembly GCA_963170755.1). Taxonomy (NCBI): domain Eukaryota; kingdom Metazoa; phylum Arthropoda; class Insecta; order Coleoptera; family Scarabaeidae; genus Amphimallon; species Amphimallon solstitiale. Next base: position 118,998,956 of record OY720679.1, read on the forward strand.
GTAATGAACAAGTGTGTAGAAAATGTGTTGGAAAAATCATAAATTTGTAGAATGTATTTAGTAGTAACGCAATACCTGAAGAAGCTACATCGTAGCGAAACATGTCGTATTTTTTAAATAAAGTGTGATTATACTGGAAATTAGTTGTAAATTGTATTTTACTTTAACCCTAATTGAAATAGAAATCATACGTACTTTTCTATATTTGTCTCTTTGATAAAAATAACTACAGCGCCATCTGTCAAAATTTTAAAATGAAACACGTTCATAAAGTTATTATTTTTATAATGGTTTTGTTTTAAACGTTTTATTCCACTTCGTTTAAAAGAAAACGGGGAGGGGAGGGGCTTTAGACAAGGACCGAAAATATCAATTTTAAGCAACGTTAGAAAAAGAAAAGATAGTATATAAAATGAACATTTGCGAACGTGCAGGTACCTAGATACATACATATTTATGTACAATAAATATGTATATGCAACTGCATCTATCATTCCTCGCATAGTACCTAAATGATCATTATTACAGTATAATACGGCGAAGTCTGTTAGTTTCTGGAAAAACAAAAAGCCGCATAATATTGTCCAGAATTATAAAATCTGAGCAAAACCATTTCGAAAGCTCATTTGAAATGCGAATGGAAGTAGTCCCCGAAAAACTGTTTCGTGCGGCTCTCCACTCAGATTTTAATTCCATTTTTTATATATTTTTTCTCCTAATGCTTTTTTAAAATTGACTTTGTTTTCGTATACGGCAAGTATTTCTTTTTTGTTTTTATTTCAGTATATACTAACCTAGTGATGGCTAATGGATTTAATACAGCTTTTGTCAAATTCTATAACAATTCTTAATATTATCCAATCGTGAAAGCCGTGATTACTTATATATAACACTGAGAATAGCATACTGAAAATATGTCGCGAATTTTAAGGTTTTTCTTATATCTTAAATTTAGCGTATAGTATTTTCCATATTTAAAATCCGATAATACAAAATATACTTTAATAATATTAGTGTCTGCATTGATATATTTTAAAATTTAATAAAAAATAGCAACATTGAGTAATTATATAAAAAAATTAACTTATCCTTTACATACACAGTATGACAATTAAATATCGGAACTTTTAATTTATATCATAGAACACTTATCGTCGTCTATCAAAACATTTTAATATAACTTCATTGATAATATCGAAGAAATATTAAGCCACACTTAAGTTGTCATCTAAAGAACATTAATGCAGCTGCGTTGACAACTAAAACCTATCTATCTGGATTAAGGCAAAATGTCCACGCATAGATTGTTAGTAATATTATTGATTATTAAGATCTGCATTACATTTTTTTTTCAATACCACTGGCAAAAGAATAAATCTATCTATCTACCTTTGTGTCATCTATAATACGCGTTCCTTTCTAACAAAAACTTCACGCATCTAAATCAGTCCTTAAATCCATAAACCAAATTAAAGCGATAATTTATTAATATCAAAATAATTATTTTCCATCAAGCCAACTCATCCAAGAATTCTTATTATCCGCTTCGTCAATAGACTAACCACCGTATGCGCCTGTAAATTAATTATATTTATGTTGCAACTTTTAAATGCATTTCCTTTGTATTAAAGGGGAATGTAAATACGTGCAAGACTCTCAGAAACGTGTCCAAATAAAAAGAAAAAACACGAATAGAACTAAACGAAAACGATTTCATGCAAGAGTACAATAAATCAACGTTTTTATTTGTTTCTTTTGACCCGAAAACCGATTACTATTGAATAAAGTCTGTTATGCATGAAAGCTAATTAGAGAACGCCATAACATACAAGAGATTTTACTAATTGTTTTCTTTTTTACGGTATCTCTCTCTTTTAATGTTGCATGGCATAGTGACAGGAGTGTAATGTGCAATTGACTTTACGGAAAAATCAATGGCAATTATTCATTTAATTGACAAGAATTTACCATTATTTGAAAAACAAGTTATTCAATGCCACAGAGAATTTAGTATAGATTCTGATTATATATTCAGAGATTTAGTTGGAGAAAAGTTTCTTAAAGGCAATAAATCCTAATAATTGAAAATAATTTAAATAAATGTACTAGAGCAAAATTATTGAAAAGAATTAAGCACGTTTTGTTGGTATTTTACGTCGCTGACTTATATTATTCCACAATTTTATCTAACGCGGCCCCGCAATATATTGCAATACTAACAGAAGGATCAAAGTATCAATATTATAAAATTAAGTTCACGCAAAGTGTATTGCAAATATTAGTTATTACTGCAGTATACAGCTTCTTACAATAAACATTCTATTACTATCACTGTTATAATTAAAAACTGTTTTGCACATCTATAAGCGGTAAAGCTAGATTGAGAAATCTCTCCAATATCATCTCATATCAAAATAGGTATACATGGACGAAACAGAACATAAAATCAAGTGACATAGGTAATCATATAAACTTGTAATAAAAAGGTGATAATATTGCTATTTGCTTTTATTGGGCAACTTAATGAATAATCCATACATAATTAAGCACTTTATTTGGGATTACGTTTTTCTCAGTGTCATGTTAACATTCCTAGCGCTACAAGTTCTGACGTCTTAAAGCATATCGTAATGAGAATCCTATAAAATATAGACAACAGATAAGAGATATAAAATTTCAATGAAGAATCGTATCATAACAAGATCCTATAATTCAAGTAGTCATGAGATAAATCGGAAACAAGTCAAAAGCAGTAGCAAAATCTATTACAGAAAAAATTCAAATAAATTCATGTGAATGAATGTTGTAGAATGTGGTAGTACAAATATTGTAACTGAAAACATACCTCATGAATATTCTGAAGTTAATGTTTAACTTCAAGGCAATATCCTTTTCATTGAATACAGTCAGTATGATAGAAGGAGCATATACCGAGGTCGTCATATTTAATTTCTGATAGGAAAGTAGTAAGTGGAAAAGAGCGCGACGAATTAAACTAAAGATAGACATAAGCGAGGCTGCCACACTGGACATTTGTAAGGCGCGGGGGTCCCCCGCCACTCCGTTGCTCTCCCTCCACTGTTAGCAAGCAGGCATCGCTGCATGTGTATAAGATTATTGCATATGATAGAAGTGCAAACCGAAATTAAAATTTGACGCTTACGGTATAATAGTTTCCCTAAACAGACAGCAAGTCCTACGCATGTTTTGGAGACTGGTCTTGCTATCGCCTTTAAAGAGGGACACCATGGGGATATTTAATACTTTAAGAGCAAAATATCACTTTTTCCATGCCATCTAAAGTCTTCATAAAGACTGTGAAAACAAAAATGCGTAATTCTTTTGAGAACAATTATTTATTTTATTAAATGTCAATAGATGTAGGTAAAATATCAGTACTAAAACAACCTTTAATTTTGTGCAAGAGGTTGTGGGTTGCTTTAAAACGCATTGTTTTTGGTTAAAATTCAGCAATTTCGGAAGAAACTTTGTTTCCCGAAACATCCAAAGAAATCGCTTAGTAAGAGCCCAATGACACACCGACTTCATCAGCAACCCCTCTGATAGTGGATACGACGAATTCCCATAATTATTTCGCCACCTTTTCGACTTTATCGTGGATTGTTGAGGAGCTGGGACGTCCGTCCTATTCAACGTCTTCAAAGTACTCTTTGAAACGTTTGGACGACTCGTAAACTCTTGCTTTACCCTTAGTAAACTCGCCAGAAGCAACAAGCAACATTTTGAATGTGGTGCTGAACTTTATTCCAAGCAAAATGTGAAGCAAACTTTTTGTTCCATTATTTTCCACAAGTGAAAAATTGCACTCTTTAATGCCAACATTAAACTGAACATCCAGTGTAACTAGCAATATTAATATACATCAGAAACAAGTACACCAACATAACAAAAGCAAAATTGTACCGGTCAGACTTATGCAACTCGGGTTATTTCAAAATTATCGTTGTTTTTGATAAAACCTGCGTACAGATATCGGTATTTATTATTTCCAGTTTATTTATTTTCAAATGAATATGAAAAAGTAGAACAATATAGATTCTAGAGAGAGCCCTCGAATTTCCGTTCAATATAAACTGAGTAGGACCTGGAATGCTGTTGGATCTTACGGGTGCCTTCGTATACTCCCACAGTAAAGAAGATTGTTACTGCGTATTGTTACAGATGATCTGATAAACCATGAAATACAAAACAGTTTTTTTTAAATCCAAATGACTGTAAATTCAGAAATAATTATGCTCATTTAAAGAAAAATGAACCAGTTTACATTTTTCAGTTATAATTCTGACCAACCGTAAGAACTAAAAATTCTAATTTATTTAATCAGAACTGACTTTCAGTAAGTGTATCAAATTTAAATACGCATTTCTATGCCTTATATTAACCATAAATTTGTATTATCTGCAGCTGACTCAAAACTATTATTATCAGATATGTATTATGAAAATAGTATTTAGAGTGTCCACAGTTTGAACAAACTTTATGCACATTCGACATAATTAGCACGGAAAATCGGCTATCTGTTTAAATTCTGCAAAGAAACTTACTGATATTTACCAAAGAGACGCTAGTTATTCTATTAATTTCTAAGATCACAAATAAAGAGTATTTTTCTTGTAACGCAAGATATTGTGATGTCTAAATTGTACTATACATATTAATAATTGTGGATGTATAATTATATATACATTGTTTGTATAGCTGTTATAATAAACTTTCAGGTTTGTGTTGAAACTTTCGTAATAAAACTGAAATTAGAACTAACCTTTTATAACAGTTATAAATGTATGTTTTTAAAACAAGTCAAAGGAGATCGGTGTACGATTTATTTTTTTAAGCTTTTCGAACGACCTTACACTATAAAAATATAGGCAATTAATTTAATTTTAACCATTCAAATTGAAATTATTCTGCAATAGCAAACCGATAAAAAAAATAGTAATACTTTGTCGTTAATTTATCACGTGCAAATGGCCGTGTTAAACTAATTTTTAAACAACAAATTAGGTTAAACATTTCTGTTGGGAAGATAAAAATACGGTGTGTTTATAAAAAAGGGGGATTGGGTGCAGAAAAAGGGAAAGTATAGGAGTGATCAATTTAAAGCCAGGGTCAGTAAGGGACAAATTATTAAGACCTTAAAATTGTATACGTTAAAAGGTGACAAACAACAAAAGGAAAGGTCAAGTTGCTGTCTATCTGTTATATTTTATAAATATTTTGAATTCTCATTATGTATAAAGAAGGACGGGTGAGGTCTATTTAATGTATAATTTTAGATATATATGTACGTACAGAAACGCGCTTCTTTAACATATATCGTGAACCGTGCTCTATAAATAACTTTCTTTTTACATTTATGTCAAAATGTGTGTACCAATCAAAATAATATCCGTTGAAAGAGAGTATATCTGCGCCTACGTGTAAGTCTTAACAAAAAAGTTATTTATTATAATGAAATAATGAACTTAGTTAATGTCAGGTTGTATTGAATCTATTAAAGATTTCTTAGGTTGTTATTAATATTGAGTTTTTCGGTCGATACTATAGAAAACTCTGCCGCCGCTTTGCTCAGTGAAGAAGGGCGTAGGTCTAACAGATCAAATTAGACAATGGACTAAATAAGCGCCACCATTCTTAATTAGGCAGGACCTTGGCAGAACACCTGATCGTGAGGCACTCGGGTGATAATAAGAAATTAACAGAAAAAACAATCATACACCGGTCAGCAAGTTTATTTTCATTAAAAAGTATGAGCAAAACTATAACACTTACAGAATATTTAAATTAGGAATTATTATTCTTAACCCAGGTTGGATACTTATTATGTTAACCAAAACAATGTAAACAAAGAATAACTAAGGTATGAATGTATATACTTATCATAGATTAAGAACAAAAAAGAGAACTTAATCGTAGCTCAAGCAAAGTAACGTGTGATGTGACTAAATAATTATAATAAATAAAAAAACCTACACAACTTCGTTAAATACACTAAATTAATTACCTAAAAGAAGTTATGCTGACTATCACTAGACAATTTTAATAGTTCAAAAACACACCCGAATTAATTAGAAGCTCTTACCAACTGCCGTAACAAGTGATAAGACGTAGGCGATCTCTTTAGGCGCACATAAAATTGAGCCATAGCAGATGAGGTATTTGCCATGTAGTGTGCACAGAAACGTGTTAAAAATTATACTAAAATATCCACTAAACCTGGCCCCAAATACGCACAGTTACATCGGAAAACGCAGAAGGTGTATTTACGATAATTACTATTAATATTCAAAATTAAAACAAGAGTAAGCACAAACATTAAAGCAACCCTATGGTGTATTAGTAGTATTAAACTATTATAATATTGACTGTAAATAGCACTGATAATAAATGACATTAAACTTTACTAATGAGTACGTTTCATACACGTCACGATATCAGTTACAAAGTAAATAACACATGGTAGAGTAAAAATTAATAATAATAACATTTGAACCCTAATTTTATATATGAAATCCTATTAATTGACCTCCTTGAAAGTTAAAATTCATGTTTGTACAACAGTTAAAGAAGAATTCGAATTATAAAGCCTATCTTACAAGAAAACACATAGTGCACAAATAAATGAACAAGATGGTTCGCTTGACAGCTGGCTGCTGATTGAAGTGACCAATTTGATAGATGTCTCTGGTAAAACGATTCCAACGTAAAGATAGACGCAACTATCAATTCGGCGCCAAATGGGATACGAGCAAAAGGCGGAAATCAGTAACGTGTAGTCCATATACGTAGATCTGAAACATGTATACCAGAAATGCCTATGAGGATGGATATCTTCAACGTACATTAGAAGGCAGGAATTATCCATCACCAAATCAAATATAAATCTATGTTCATCCAAACTAGCACAGCGATTACCAAAGATCAATTAATTTCTTGTCAAATCCATATAAAATATTGAGCGGTGCGTTTTCATCCCTGAATTTCAAGCCCAGTTTTACCAATGCAAAATTAATTCAGGACAACTCAGGACTTGGACGAAAAAGTCCCACGTTCACTTTACTATCATTTTGCTATCAGTCAAATGTATCAATACCAACGCCACATGACAAAACGAAGCGACAAACCCTTCCACTAAGCATGACGTGCTGGTAAAATAATTGGAATTAAACGAATGCCTAACTTACGAAATACTAAGTAGAAACATTAAGTAGTAGATGAAACAAAGGTAATGATTACGACATTAATTAAATTCACCATTACTTGTAGAAAGTTACAACTACTTCCGGTAGAAATTTCGAAAAACTTTTTAATAAATTTTTTCTCGTATTTAATTTTGAGTACGTTTGAATTCTTTACACAGAGACAGACAGACAGACATTTTTTAAAAAACACTTTTTCGGTATCAGGGGACTTCAAAACGTGGACATTTGCAAAAATCTCGAGGTCGAAAATTTTCGTCATCACAATACTTCCTTATACTACGTATAAGAAAGTAAAAACAGCCAATATAGCCGTAAGAATCTTTCACATCTGACAGGATTGTAGTAAAATATAAGTATTTGGTTGGAAGCAATGCGATAAAACTCTTTAAAAATTATAATTTTTTAGATATGGATCATTCTGGAGCATCAGGAATATTCACCATCTACTCTGTTTTTACGTGGCATTTGAATTTTCTGCTTTCTCGACACATCTTTACTTTTTCTTCAATGCAAGTAGATACTTACCCACACCCCATCACTTTATAATAAGATTTGGATAAATAATGTAAATGCTTTATACGCATTTCAAAATTAAGATTGTTACGTATCCGTGTTTTAAGTAAGATTACCGGAACAACCGGCTTTGGTACTTAAATATAACATATTGCTTGTCTCTATTATATTATAAAATATCTAAAAGGCGACGTTAAGCGATGCGGTTTCCCCTTTTCCATAAATTACATTAGAAAAGATTAACGATGTCGTGTCCCGCGAGTGGTGGCCACTTTTCAGCAAGTGTACGGAGAGTGCATTCATTTTTCGAGAGAAGGCAGGAGGAAAAAAAGATTATTATGCAAATCCGGCCATTATGCAAAAGTAGACGTTTAAAACAATTTACATGAGAACGAGCGGAGCGCCGTCTCTCGCCGTATCAAAACAAAGTTCTTGCTCTCGAGGCAACAGTTACAGCAATTTCGAGTATACACGAAATTCCGTGCAGCTTTAAAAGCCCTGCATACATGAAAAACAATATTACATACCTAACTGTTTAATTAGAGTTAATGCGCGTTAGACGAACATGAAATCTTCTTCTAAATTAATAAATATTTAATAAGCTTTGCAGTACTACGTCATACTAAACTTAATTAAAATTGTAATTATCAAAATAAATCATTCTCGTCGTAATAATAGGCATTTCCTTTTATAGCATGCACAAATAATGTAGCGATCGTAAACGAGAGGTTTCTAAAAATAACGGCACGAATGACATCATATGTAAATATGGGAAAAAAAGAACATTGAAATATTAGAAATATTGGAATTTGCCGTTATAGGTCCAGTTATTCACGGCTTAAACCGCACATCAATAATAATGAACATCATATGTTCTCTCAATAAATTCAAAGAATATTGACAATTTCAAAAACACCTATTATGCAATCAAGTATATTAGAAAAACGGCAAAGTAATTGCCTAACAATAAATGTCAATACGTCATGAATTCTGGGTTAGTAAATGGTAGTAAATGGTATATTAACCCATTATGTACTAGTGTGTCATATATGGCACGTAAAAGTTTTAATTTTTGAACCACTTATTTAAATAGTTATAAACAAATCTGTGACTATTAATCGATGTGGTTAGGTGGGGTAGTATGTTGTATACCAGTAAATATCAGCAGGGAGTTTTACTTTGTTGACGTTCCATATATGGCACTCTAGTCTCCTACAATACTTGCATTATAAATTTGTGATAGAATATAGCTGTTGGTTATTTTTAGATTAACTGTGCAAGAAATTGCTGATTTATTGGAATCCTGGAAGACTTTTGGAAAGATCTTGAAAATGACACTGTACAATCTGTGTATATTGAACCTTCTAAAAATAGAAAAGAGTCGAACGAAGATTCAGCTGACGAATCCGGTGGGCTTTTAGATCACTTAACGGGAAGGCAATTACAAGCTCCTGCAGAAATTGTTATGGTCAGTGGTAAACAGATTGAGTGTAGCGATGATGACGGAGATGATATACCCCTCAGCCACTTCTTAAATAAAAAGCCAAGGTCATATAAATGGCTCAAAGGTCAGGATTTGCCCACTGAAAACAACAGAATATTTCCTGAAAATAATTCCACACAGTACAAAAATATGTCGCCACTACAACTACAGTAAAGGTTCGCTAATCCGGACCTCCATTAATCCGGACTTCCCTGTAATCCGGACAAAATTAAAAATTGTAAGTTTAACATTATGTACCTTGTAATCCGGATCGGCCATAGATCCACTACTCCGGATCGCGCGTCGTGTGTTTTCGTTAAGTACAATGAAGTCCCGGTTACATACGACACATAAACAGGGCAATCCCCGAATCAGTTTGCATCAACATGGCCGCGAAAAGAGCGCACAAAACGTTGACCATCGGCGAAAAACAAGAAATATTACAAACGCTGAATAGTGGTGTTAGTGGAAAAGTGTTAGCAGAAAAATATGGTGTCGGAACATCCACAATTTCTGACATTAAAAAGAATAAGGAAAAAATTACTAGGTATGGACTTTTATTCATTAACTGCTAATTCATTCATTATTGTATTTTTGTATTTACACAGTTATATCGCAAGCTGTGTCTCATTACCAACACGTAGAAAAATTATCCGAAAACCAGAATATCCAGAAATGGAAAATGAATTATACAAATGGTTTCTGTTGCAGCGAGAAAGACATGCAATCATCTCAGCAAATATTTTATGCGAAAAAGCCGTCCAAATTTATTCTAAATATTATAATGACAATAAATTTATTGCTAGCAAAGGATGGATGCATAAATTTAAAAAGAGGCATGGCATTCGGCATCTTAAAGTGGTTGGAGAGAAACTATCGAGCGATTCGTCTGCGGTAGAACCTTTTTTACGAAAATTTACTGAAAAAATGAATGAGTTGAACCTACTCCCAAACCAAATATACAATGCAGACGAATCTGCATTGTTTTGGAAATTGCTGCCCGATCGAACATTGGTACACGCCGAAGAAAAAACTGCTCCAGGACGAAAAACTTCAAAAGAAAGCAGGCAAGAAAGGTTGACTTTTCTTGCCTGCTCAAACGGTGATGGTACTCATAAAGTCAAAATGATGGTCATTGGAAAAGCAAAAAATCCCAGAGCATTTAAGAATTGCGGGAGCCTCCCCGTTGAGTACTACTCAACAAAAAATGCTTGGATGACATCTGGACTTTTTGTGAAATGGTTCATGAGTCTTTCGTTTTGCAAGTGAGAAAATTTCAGGCACACAATAATCTTAATGGAAAAGCTATTTTATTAATTGACAATGCTCCTAGCCACGCATCAGAAACCCAGCTTACAAGTGATGATGACCAAATTGTCACTATGTTCCTACCACCCAATTGCACCCCACTTATTCAGCCCATGGATCAAAATGCGATACGTTTAACCAAACTGTATTATCGAAAGAGCCTTTTGGTCCATGTTCTGTCTTTGGAAGCAAGTGATATTACAAAGACTCTTAAGAGCATTACTTTAAAGGATGCCGTATTTTTGCTTGCTGATGCTTGGGAGAAGCTTTCGCCAGATGTTGGAGGAAAATACTTTGTTATTCAGCTAATAAGATCACAACAAATTCAGAAAGTGAATGGGATTCAGATGAGGAAATTCCGCTGCTTACTCTTAAAGAGAGATGGAATTTCGAACGTCAAGAATTTGTTGAACTCGGAAATATGTTACAGCGAATTAACGATGACAATTATCTACCTGAAGAAACTGAAATTGATGAATGGATCGTTGGAGATGAAGAGCGTTTGCCATTAGATAGCGATGATAGCTTCTCTTCCGATGAAGGAGCTTCCAAAGATGAGCTGAGAATTAAGCATGAAGAGGCTATTAAGAGTTTCAGCACCTGCATTCAATGGGCTGAGGAAAATAAAGTTGAATTAAACAGTTTAACTAACCTCAGAATGCTGCGACAGCGCGCAATGGAGGCTAAACAAGGCTGTATTCGTCAAACCAAAATTTCTGATTTTTTTCAGTAATATATGTAGTTAACTTTTTACGTATATTTGTATGTTATGTACTCAGATATTTTCTATAAAAGACGTGTCACCATTTATTTTGCTTTTTACTCTAGTTTTAATATTGCCTCCACTAATCCGGACGTTCTCATAGTCCGAATCGAGCCAGTTTTAATTGATCCGGATTAGCGAACCTTTACTGTATTTGAATTATTTGTGAACGGAGAATTTGTACAACTGTTAGTTGTAGAAAACAATAGATATGCTTTGTTCATAAATTGTCCTGATCCGAAAATATCGCCGGAAGAAATGACGTGCTTCTTAGCTATCCTAATTGCTTAAAAGCCATCCAAGAAAAGCTACTGGGATTCGGGGGAGGATATGAAAAATACTGCGGTTTACAATTCCATGCGACGGGATCGATTCATTCAGATTATGAGATTTCTTCATTGCGCGGATAACACACACGGATGCAAACAGTACATCCGTGGCAAACCAATTGGAATTGGATATAAGGTATGGTGCCTAAATTCTAAAAGTGGATACCTTATAAATTTTGAAGTTTATCAGGGCTCCATACCAAATTCTAATGCAGAGCACCAAAAAGAATTTGGAAAAGCCACTGCACCACTAATTAAACTCTATCAGGATATGTCCAACGAAGTAAGATCTTTGCCCTTAAGATTTTATTTTGACAATTTATTTACTTCCATGAATATTTTGAAGTTTTCAAAGAATGAAGGATACAATGCAACAGGAACTGTTACGACAAAATCGCTTACCAAAGACCTGCCCTATACGCACAGTGAATTAAATGAAAAAAACAAATCGTGGAACTTATGACTATGCTGTGACAGATGAAAAAACTGTCGTTGTCACCCGCTAGATGGACAATTCTGTAGTTACTGTTGCTTCTACAATACATGGAGTATTTCCTATATCAACCGCAAACAGATATTCTGCGACAGAAAAGAAGAGAATTGGTGAAACGGAAAAAGTGTAACAGTATATAGTAATAAATTTCGACAATCGAAGATCTGGTTTCATTCTAAGAGCACCTGGGCCTTAGTAACTCCTCAATACTCACGTTTGTAGAGAATAAGCTCTACATAGGTATATGCTGTGAGGTGCTTTGATCTGAGTTACGCCCCAAAAAATAAAGACAAAAATTAAGTCGCCAAAAAAGAAAAATATGGCATTGCTTGCATACATACGTTTTGTCGGGATACCCTTATACAACGTTTTTATGCATTTCAATAGTGAATCACGCCATATAAAAATGAAACAAATAATTAGCATATTTAGTAGTAGTAGATCTTGGTTTTCGGATTAGAACCGCACCAGTTTAGATGTAAATGCAGATGCTTCGTCCATTACTGCTAGGGATATCTTCACGACAGCCACGCAACTTCGAGACTGCCTTAAAGACGCTCTTTGCAAAGGTGTACGAAAAGTCGGCACTGTTCACAATTTTTTCCAAGCATCGACGTTAGTTGTTGTCCTCAAAACCGATGAACTTCTAACAGAAGCTAAAAATTGCGGTATGTTACCTGATAGCCTTCTATGTACACTTGCATCTTCAAGGTCATCCCACATTATTGGCTGCAGTACAATGTAAATGAAGATGACGAATGACTGTAAAACACGTGCCTTCAGCGGTTATTACAAATAATTCTTTTTCTTGCAATAACACTTGTCCGAGATATACCGTTTCTATGATTTATCATTCATGCATAAGATGGCTCGGGCGTTTACAATGCTTTCTTCTCGATAAGGTTGTTTCCGTCCGGCTATACTTGGCATTTTCAAGGTTATCCCACTTTATTCATTAGGCACACCGTACTAGTGATGACCAATGAGTTTCACACAGGAGCCTGCGGTTGCACTAGAGCAAAAATTCCCATTGATACTTTTATATATGTATAAATATATCAGAAAAAGAAAAATATTGGGTATAATCCGCTGGAGTTTTTGCTTACTTATACTATTTCATATATTATTTGCTATGACGATTACGATTATTAATTAGCTGTGCACCTTTCTCCTGAAAACACGCCCACAGTTTCATTAATGGTATCTCATTAAATGCTTTCTCCATATCCAGAAAGGTAGAACACACTCGCTTATTCTTTGGTCCCTTTTGGTTTTCAATGTCTATTATAGTAAATACATGATACAGCTCTTCCTCAGCTAATGATGCTAACTTAATTACTGTTCAGCCCTAGTTTTCCTTTCCGAATTTCCATGAAAAATCTGCTTATTATGTTTGTATTGTAATTTTATTTCTATAAAACATATCCGTTTTACCATACAAGAGTATTTTCCAGTGTAGTGTAGTATTTTCTCTTATAGTGATACAAAATTGACATCACAATGTTGATAGATGCCTATTTGAAGTTCAACTGGGTTAAAATAATTAATGGTCTGACACATTTCCAGCAATTTACTAGGTATATATGTGAGAACATTATCATTGATTTAAAAAGGTTTTCTAAGCCAAGACATATCATATGCATAAGAAAGACCAACTAAGCAAATTATTTCATATATTATGCATCGTCTTAAGGGTGCGCTTTCCTTAAGAATAATTCTCGAACGGCGTATGTCGGGTGGCCTGAAATATACTGAATATATTTACCGAGTTTAAAATGCCTGTGTCTTTTACACGATGCAGGTACCGGCCAGCAACATGAAAGGACGCCTGGTCAACTGGAAAGCAAATAAATTTGGGATATTTGTCTCCTGCATTTATTGCATGAAAATATTGGTGCGCCTACTTTATTCGAAATTTGTTTTTGCTCATTCTGAATATTCTCCTGGCTTGTATTTATTTAGTTTTATTAAGACTCCCGTTTTATGTAATTTGTAATTATTTTAATGATATTTTCCGAAATTAATTAAGTTTTATTCTGCAATAAATATATAACTTTATTATTATTATTTATGATTATCAATTATTTAAGTTGTACTTCTTATTATTTCTCACCATGATTTGTATTTACTTTACATGTTGATGCTTTGTAATAATAAGAATAATGTTTTAGAGAAAACTAAAATCTGATAAAATAACAGTGCCGGTGTTTCTTACAAAATGTAAAAATTTATATTCTCTAAGTATCACATGTTTTAAATTATTGAAAATTATATTCTTCACAGTCGACACTGGTATTGTTAGTTAGCGAAATCAAATATAAAAATTTCACCGTAGGTAAGATACAAACTCTGCGGACTCCGAACTAGTCATTTATAAAAACTTATAATTGATTGTTATTGATATTATCATTTTTTTTTATTTATACCTTACATTCTATTTTTTTTTTTTTCAGTAAAGCTTCGATAAATTTTTTAAATAACCGTATATGGCAGACAAAACGTCAAACGCACTCCTTTCCGCACCACCTTAGAGGTAGAGTGCAAAGCGCGTTTTATTTCTCATGGTATTCCCAGTATGCCTAATTCACGTTTTTGAGAAAAATTTTTTTTTACAAAAGTATAGATAGTGTAGAAATTAAACAAGAATGGCCAAGTAGCGTTTTGTCTACACGTGTCACAATCAGTAGGTACATACTAATTCTCCAATTTGACGTCTCTAATTTCTAGATTTCTCAAAATACGAGGATCAATAATTTCAGGAAATAATGCGAGAAAATAAAATTACTCTAACTTACTTATTATTTCTGGCCAGAGTTCTTCATCTTTGTGTATTGTCTCATACCAAGTATTCTTCGGAATCCAGACTATGAAGTAACATACATCTTTCTGAGCTATGTTTAACTGTCCCTAGGTACGATGGTACATAGATTTTAAATGTAATTCGCTGTTCCTATTCTCTAAAAATGTAATTATTTTTTCCCGTAGCTGTAGCTTCAAATGGAGTCGCTTCGCGAGCCTTGAATTGACACTTACTTCAATAACCGCGTTTTGATTAGAAATTATTTCGCCCGAAGATGCCGCTAAAAATCTATATACAGGTTGAATAAAAAGACCACAAGACTCGACTTTTAGATCTGCCAAACATTCAAAAGTTTTTACAGCTTGCTCTTCTTTTTCATTACCGTACCTATCGTTCCTATACATTCCTGGTATAATAAAGGCTTCACAGTATTGACCGTAAATGTGGTTCTCCTCAATTTCATTATTTTGCCAAAATTTGATGCTGTTAATTCTTCAAAAATGCATCTTTTTTTTTCTTCTTACTTTTGATTATTTATATCTCCAATAAAATATGTTTTGCCTCCGGCCCATAATCGCGTTCCTGAATGTGTTTTTTGTTTCTTATAAAATGTTTTCTTCTCATACCGTTTTTTTCAGGCACTGTCGTATACATCCATATTTGGTTTGAAGCTTTGAGTGATATTTGCCCTTACAATTAAATGAAACTACTGCCGCTTTGCAACGTGAACTGTAAGAATTACGTTGAATATAATCTTTTACCTCCTACAAATTTGACAATGGCTGAATTAAAAGATTCTACAATGTTGGCATCTACGTTTCCTATTAAAGATCTACTATTAGGCTGAGCCAACTTAAAGCGTTAATAAAGTCATCATACATATCAAAATTCTGAAATTTTTCAAACATATTGATCTCGCCTTCTTTTGATCCTTGACAAAAGTAAGAAGCACAATTCGAGTGTTCACCAAAACTATGTCTTGATCCATTTATAATGTCACGCTGCAGTTTCACTATCTGGTTTGTTATTGTTAAGTTAGAAGTTTTGTAATGTTCAATTGCTTTTGTCACGGCCGCTCTGAATCTATGTAAATTGTTTGTTATTAATTGTCTTATGTCCGAATTGAGTTTGGGTTTCTTCAAACAGTCCGTAATTTTATTTATATAATTATGTAATATATGATTTCAGCACACAATTTTTTCAATAATTTTTTGGGGACCGTAAGGAGCCGTTTCACGTAGTTTTCTGAGAACGCTGCTATCACCGCCCCCTATTAATCTACCATAAATTACACAGTGCATTTCATGAGAATGTCGAAAACCTTCCGCAATAATTGTCGACTTCGTGGCTGTTGACGACGAAGACAAAATTTTTGTAGCATACGTGATCTTTAGATTTACCAAATTTTGCACAAATTAAACAAAATTTGTTTTTTTCGCTTACGTATATAACAACCCCATGTATTTATGAAAAAATGAATACGACTTTCTTTATTTGGTGATTAAAGTTAGTTCGAATCTTACCTCTGACAAAATGTTTTATAATTTAATTTCGCTAATCAACGCTAACAATGCCGATTGGGAAGAATATAATATTCAATAATCCAAAACATCTGCTTATTATAATACATATATAATATATAGGTATTTACATTTTATTCAAAAAAAACAGGCACTGTTACTGTTAGGAGGATGAGGGATGTACTAATTGACATGGAATGTTACACAATAGCAGACTTCCTTGCTTGAAATGTTATCTACTCATTTGTTTGTGTTGTAATGTGTTGTATTAATGTTTTGTATTTTATCATTGACGATGCTCTGTAATGTTTTAATTACAGAGCATTAATTTTACACAGAATTGTTTTTGTAATATTTTAGTTTACTACCACATTACTCATATTATTAAGATTAAAAACCTTCAACATCTAAAGTAAATACATATGTCCGCCAGAAATTAAGTAACAAGTAAAATTTCATAATAATAACAACATATATTTATTCCAGACTAAGAATTGATATCGAATACATTCTCGCAAATATCATTTACAAAATAAAGACGATATCTGAATGAAACATTCGTTTACCTAAGGTAGGTACCTAAGGTAATAAAATAAGTTGAATACAATATCTGTTTATTTGATGTTCGGCTTAATACAGTTGATCAGGTATACCTTCCATATCCCTGGTCTTAGACATTGAATTGTGTGTTGCCTAACTGCCATTTATCAGTACGGAATTTGTGATCATTTTCATTGGTTTCAGCCATTTTTTGTAGACCAGGGTTATTTTGAAAATAAAGTAAACACATTGTCGTGTTCAGAATAAAAATATCTAGGGTCCCACGATTCAAAAAAGTACTTTTTAAGCACAGTAAGCTTTATATCGCTATAAAACGAAAAAAATTCAAAGTGCTGTATTTTAACTATTTTTTAATATAATTGCAAATTTTAATCGTGAGTCACTAGAACAAATATTTCGTTCATGCAGCGACAACTTTTTTAAGTGCTTTAATTTTTACGATTTTTTGCGTTAAAATTGACCATTTTGTGGCATACGCCGATCAAGTAAACCCCCCCCCTTAATGCAACGAAATATTAGTAGTAGCCGTTTCTTTTACTTTTCGCTTTTTCGGAAATTATCCTTGGAACAAATCTAATAATAATCCCTGTCGAGTATCTTCACACGAAACATCAGCCAAAATGAATTATAATTATAACGTTTGGAGGGAATGAAAATTTAACACTAATTTATTTAAGGAATAGCAGCCGTAGTAAATGGTAGTAGATCTCCCGTTGGGACCTAGAGATACGTAAAGGGAAATCATACTCTGTACTGGATGCAACCATCGCATACGTAACATACCACACGCACGCACTCACACACGTAGAGAAACGCATACGCACAAAGAAAGAGAGACTGCTCGGCAGTCTTGGACACGCAATGCACGCGTGTCACGCACTCCGAATAAGACATCACCCCATCAAAGCGATGATAATTAGGCACGTAGATGCGGTGGCCGATTGTTTATTGACTATAATTCCAGGGCGAGCCGCAGGAATACAAAGTGATTACGGATCGAGACTGTCTACATCGCAATATCGCAAAGCAAATTGAAAGAAAAAGTGATCGCGCGGCGCATGTTCAAACACTGCCGGACAAATTGTGTTTAATCGAGATTTTGATTAACAATTCAATTATGGCGTAATGAGGACAGTCTGGCATGACTAAATTAAATTTGTTTAATAAAATTATATATTATTACTAACAAAGCAAGTATTTAGGAATAGTTATCATTGCGGCGAAAACAGTTCTGTCTGTCTAATTAGCACTTATGAGCAAGTATCTAGAAACCTTTTTAAAACCGCGTTTGAAGCTGGTTTTCAAGAAAAGGAAGCATATGTAGAAACTGGCATATTTTTTCATAGCTTTTGGTATTAGAAAAATATAAAATACTTCTGATAAATAGTAAAAAAAAAGCCAAAAATAAATGACGAGACTATCAAGTAAGACTTGAAAAAAATTGATTATCGTCCACCAATGAATACGTATATCGACTTTCACTTAGCATCAGCACAATTTTAAGACTCAGTTCTCTTTTTAAACCTATACTCCATTCATGATGTAAGTTAATAAGCATATAGGAAGGAGGCCACTGCCATCTCGTGTCGACAAAGTCGTAGTGCGTAGTAATTTTAAAAATACTCTATTCAACAAGGAAAATCTTTGGGTTTAACTTTTCCAAGGAGAGCATTCTTTTGTCAAGGCATCGGCAATACAACAAAACTAGCACGCTCCCTTTTTGTCTACAAACTGTGAGTATGTGTTCTTGAATATTTAATAAAAATATGGAGTTTTTAGATTATTATTAGGTTAATTCCCTCATTACGCTAATAATGATCACTCCTCCTTTAAAGAATGTCCTGAGTAGTCTGTCAATGCCCAGACAAGTTGAATTATCTATTTTTTCAGATCACTTGGATCTACATAATAAGAGCATTAATATTATGATATCAATAATATATGATATCATAATATGATGCGTGGATTATAAGTGCGCTTAATCATCTTCATTAATGTCGTTATTTGTTTATTAACTAAAAATCTAAAAGAGAACTTTGTTCCTTGTAATAATATTTTCTCTTACGGCACAGTATAACCTGAACATTTGGTATGTAACCATGACAACATTACGCATTTGATATTTTACTTAAACAATCATTGTTCAATCGCTCAATAAACGCGTGTCAATCTGACACCTAATTTAAGCGCCTAAAATAAATTTGTGGCAGTCTGGCACCCAAAGTGATAGCAACTGTCACAATTTGGCGGCCGACGTGAGCGTGGCACAACAACATGGGAGAGCGTATAATATCAATTTTGTCTATGATGTTTTTTTCTAAATTTTAATATAGTAATATGGCAAAGCGCTTATGGTAAAGATCACAATATTATTTCTTCTTTTATCAATTGTTGTATTTAAACATAGTAATCCAAAATAATTCGTGCAATAACTGGAGTCTCGTTAAAATATCTATAATTTTGAATACAGTAATACAATATTGGTCTAGTTGATAATGATCAAAAATAATAGAAAACTGCATAGTACTACTACTGAAATAAACCATGTATTTTATGTAAAATTTAAATATTTCTAAAACAGGAAGTCTGCTCATAATTAATTTCTAAACTAATGTTGAGTTTTCTCAGATAATCAAATAGTGTTCATTAAAGACACACCTTCATTTAACCTTAAAAAATCACTGTTATTTTACCGTCATTGTCTACTTGCTAATAGACAATAATGTACAATAATAATGATAATCAAAACTTCAACAAAAGGTTGTAAGATGGACTCTGCAGAAGAGCTTTTGTAGTACCGCGTTCTGCCGCTAGGATCGTAAATAACTGCCATTTCCGAGTCAGTAAGCCACGCGTCGATGCTGAAGAAGATTTCATTCGGTTGGTGTGAATTTTTTAGTGACACTTATAATAGCTGTAAAAGCGTAAAGTTTTGCATCTTGCACGGAAAAATTACCACAGAAACTTTTGAAATGTAAAAACTGGCCTACCAGAGTGAAACTATTGGGAAAAGCTCAAGTGTTTGAGTGGTTTTCCCGTTTCAAAAGAGGTCAAATGTAAATTAATAAAAATTTTAAAAATAAGTAAGGAAAATCATCCTGGAAGATCGACGATAGACCATTAAAGAAGTTTAGGAGCTATCTGGAGTGACTTGGAGTTCAGTTCGGCGAATTTTAACGGAAGATTTGAAAATGAAAAGGGTGGCTGCCAAATTCGTGCCTCGACTGCTGAACAAAAACAAGGTCGAGTGGGAGCATGCTGTGCTTGAAAGAAGAAATCCAAAATAATCCAAACCTTCATCACAGATAACTAATCATTATGCGAGGGCTACGACCCAGTCAAGCTCCT
This sequence comes from Amphimallon solstitiale, assembly GCA_963170755.1. Classification (NCBI taxonomy): domain Eukaryota; kingdom Metazoa; phylum Arthropoda; class Insecta; order Coleoptera; family Scarabaeidae; genus Amphimallon; species Amphimallon solstitiale. Next base: position 119,019,297 of record OY720679.1, read on the forward strand.
GAAAAACTTCAAATTCGCCTCGCACCAGAAAAGCTCGTCAAGTGAAGTAAAACGGCAAAACAATGCTGATTAGCTTCTTCGATGTAAAACCTGATTTGTGACAGTCAGTCGATTGGTTTTTGCACCACGATTATGCTCCTGCTCACACAGACCTGTCTCTGCGCCAATTTTTGACAAAAAATGTCTCACCCTATTGACCTAAGCACACCCCTTGCAACTTTTTTTTTTATTTTAGTGAATAAAACGCGACATAAAAGAAAAAGCTTGTTGATATTGCTAAAGAGCACTGTAGCATATATGTTTCGAGCAATGATATAACATATTAAACATGTGTATCAGTGCCAGTGGAAAGTACTTTGGAGGGGATTGAAAGCTCTTTTTGGGTTAATTAAATAAATGCAAAAAAATTGTTTCTGTTAGGTTGCAATGAAAAAAACTAATATCAAGATGTGTTCTACAAATGTTTTTCAAATGAGTGTTGTGGTAGAGATATACCTAAAGAATTATTGGGGCTTTGTGGAGTTGAACTGGATTTAATTATCAACCGTACTGTCTTCACAAGAGGTGTGAGGTGGATTGATAGAGTAAAATACAAATACAAGTATAAACTTGAATAACATTATAGTTGTTTCTTAAATTTCAGTACTACCTTAGTTCCCTATTAGGTACATTTCCAAATGAAGTAGTAACCTAAGAGCAAACCGTCGGTTAGCGCCATGCTTCTGCTATAAACCGCGAAGATTCTGATGCAAAAACAATAAAACTGTAACATATTAGTCTTGATTTTTAATAATATAATATATAATAATGTTTCCCTAATTCTGCTGAGGAAACTTAAACTGTTTGACCATTTGGTAATTCATGACGCAATATGGGCTATTATTTAACGAAACAGTTGACAACAAATCGACTCAAATTAATTTCGATAATCCTTGAATAGATTTATATCCACGTATATACACATGTCCTATCATCCATCTGCCAAATAAGAATGGTGTAAGAATTGTGAGGCTAGAATTTTTTCAAGTAGGTCAATTAGGATTAGAGTTATGTTTGAATATAACATTAATGCATTTTAAAATATATATGATTTAAAAATATATTTAAAATCGACATTCCTAACAGCATGTTACGCAGTAGATTTTATAAATGGTCCACTCATAATAACATTTTTGGTATAGAAGAATAAGTACATCGGTTGAAAAAGTCGTAATTTATATAATTTACCTTCTAATGATCCCCAATTTAGAATTATGTATTACCTGAAACAAAAGAAAAATAGAATTAATACAATGTATACATAAATCGATTGGTGCTTGTAAATATTTTATTAGCATCTATTTCACCAATAGAGACTATGAACTTTAAATAACCGTATTCGAAAATTAATTTTAAGTTTGCTTCTTCCACAAACTAATTTAACTTAATTGAAATTTTCGTTAAAAATAAACGATTAAACGGGAAAGCAAGAACATAAAATTAATGATAGACTCTGGTATTTAGTTATAGTCAAGTCTAACGTAAAACATGCCATAGAATAATTTCAATCTTTCTTTAAGAAGCAAGGATTAAATAACTTTGTTGTTGGTTTAAAACTTGAATATTAAAATCATTACAAGAATCAAATTCAGAAATTAAAAGGAAATATGTAAAACTGGGTGATAGTAATTAATGAAGCTGACAAATAGGAACTTATCTCATAACCGGTTACATCTGCGGACTTCTATATTGTAATATACCGCATGTGTCAAATAACATTAGCCATAGGGGATCTGTATATACGTATGTATGTATGTACGATGTATAGACACCGCGCTGCGACGTATTACATACATTATGCTATGGTTTTTATATATCATAGATAAGTAAAATTAAATAAATTGTTTTATTTCAAATTTATTTTTCTGTGGAGCAAATGTTTTGGTACACACTGTATTTTGGTTTATGTTTAAGAATTTGGGAGGTATAGTAGTCTTTTGGGTAATCTGTGTATATTAATATTTATTTTGTTATTTGAATTTAAAAGAGAAGATGCCTGAAGATTATTTACGCTCCTCAAGTTGATATTAATATTGTACCTATACATGTGCGAAGTTTATGAAACGTGGTAGGGATATGGACTTTGACTTGTCCTGTCGGGTGAATATTGATTATTAAATTTTGGTCTCCCGTTAAATGCAGTTCTTTTATTAGATATTTGATGTTTGAATAAAATTTGTTATAGTTTCATTATTTTACGGAGCCAAGATTTAATCATGTTAGTGAATTAGTTATTGCTGTCATATAAGTTAAGTATTTACTTTTAAGAAAAGAGAATGCATTCTTTATAATAATAATAAGAGAAAATTTTAATATTGAAAAAGTAGACTCGTATCCGTCATTTTGTTTCCTGCACGTGTTTGAGAATATTTTATATTTATTTGAGAAGCTATTAAAGTAGATAATTTTCTTTATTGTATCAGTTTGCTACAATTTGATGTATTTTAATTATAGGTATTTAATTTATTTATTTTAAGTAATTAATTAGGTAAATTTTGTCGCGTTTGTCAGTACAAGTTTTTTTTATCCTATCTGGTCATTTAGGGGGTAGGATTTTTTCTTGAGAATTTATTAATGAAAGTTTTTTTTTTTTTTTTGTTTTTTTATAATAAATAAATTATATCTGATTTGTTTTTCACTTTTATTAAAGATTTTAGAAAAGATAATTAATTATTTATTTCATTTTTTTGTCTTCAAGTAATTTGTTGTTTTTTTATACTGTTTCCTAAGATCACGATTCCTGACGTGAACATTGTACAGTCTCGCCGAGGGAACCTGAGAGAGAGAGAATTTTCTTTTATGAGCTAAATCGCGGCAACCCTATAACAATTGTACTAATATCATAGCACAATTAAATTGGCTGAACCAACGTGGGACGGAAAAGCAATTATTTTGGCGGCAATCAACGTGTGATAGAAAAGCAATTATTTTGGCTGAAACAACGTGGTTTGAAGATGGAAGGAAGCAGAAATTTACAAGGCGCTCAACAAAATTTGGATGTGTTAAACAAAATGGAGGGAGAAAAGAAAATGGAATGGAGACAACCAGCAGGGTATGAGAGTGATGAGTCGCAGGAGCAGAGCCAGGGTATGGAGTCTATCTTAAAGAAAAAAGAAGAAGGAGAAAATAAAATGTTGAGGGAAATGATATTGAAAATGGGAGAAAGAATGGACAAGATGGAAGAAAGGATGCAAAGAAGTTTTGAGGTATTTATGGCAAAGTTTGGACAGGTGGATGGTCAAATAAAGAAAATAGAAGAAAATAAACAAGATATTGAAGAATTAAAAATTAAAGTTGATGTAATGAAAGAAGAAATGTTAGAAAGAATGAATATTATTGAAGATAAATGCATAAAAGTGCTACAGAGAGATGTATTAAATGGAAAAGAAATGGAAAAGGTGGAAGAGAAGATAACAGCAATAGAAAATGAACAAATTCGTGGAAATGGTGAAATAATAAAATATATTCCGATGCCAGTAGCAGATGATGCTTTGCCTAAGTTTTATGGATCAACATCAATAAATCCGATGGGTTTTCTGAAGAATTTGAAGGCGTGTTTGGAGAATGTTCCAGGAGATGGTAGAAAGCTGCAGATGGTGAGAAATTGTTTGAAGGACGATGCTCTTATCTGGTGGGACATGATTTCTGACGAGGTGATGACGTTCGAGGATTTTGAAAAGAGATTCACACAGCAGTATTGGGGACAGATGGCACAAATGAGGGTGAGAAAAGATTTATTATTTGGTAATTTTAAGAAAGGAGGTTCAGATAATCGTGAGACATATATAATAAAAAAATATTCAATTTTAAAATATTTAACTCCTGCTATGCTAGAAATTGATTTGGTTACACAATTAGCATGTCATTTTGATTTTGAAGTAAGTCAGGCAGTGGCCATACAAAATATAAAGACCATTAGTCAATTTATAGAATTATTGAGGAGATTAGATGATGCTGAGTATGGAAATAGATTTCAAAGTTTTAATATGTTAAAATATGATAGAAATGGTATAAGATATAGAGAGCAAAGAAATTTTAATGATAGAGAAAGAAATTCACGCCATTATAACATAACAAATAGATTTGTGAGACCACAGGTAGAAAATGGAAATGTAAATTGGAATAGAGAGAATGATAGAGCATGTCAATTAAGAGAGCAAAATAGAAATAGTAATTATATACAGAATGAAAGAGTAAATAAAAATTTTTCATATAATGGTACTAAAAAAGAAAATAGTAGAGAAAATGTTGAGAGAAAGGAAAAGGCAAAGTGTCAGGATTTTTAGATAGGCCAACCAAAGAGATAATTAGTATGAATGCAATGATAGATAATGATTCAGATAGTTTAGATAATAAGATGTTGCCACATATAAAAGTTACTATGGGAGGAGTGAAAGTAAATTGTTTAGTTGATACGGGGAGTGAAATTTCAATCTTGGATGATCAAATAATAAAAAAATTAGAAAGTATGAATGCAGGTAAATATATACCTACAAGAAAAATTACAATTGTGTCTGCGACGAAAAAGATAATTGCAATGGTAAATAAAATTTATGTAGTTGAATTTATGGTAGAAGATAATAAGTTTTTGGGAGAATTTATGTCAGTCAAAGGTTTACAAAGAGATGGTATTATTGGAATGGACCTGTTAGAGAAAATAAAGGCAGTAATAGACATTGAGAGAAAATGTATGGTGGTGGAGAATCAAGTAGTTTCTTGGGTTCAGCAGGATGAAGAAGATGAAGAAAATGAAAAGGTTATAAATAATATGGAAATGGTATATGAAGTAAAAGAAGTTATAAATAGTATCAATGGTGAAAATTATGAAGAAGTTGAAGAAGTTAAAGAAATAGAGTTCAATAATATGTGTATCGAGGTGCCTGAAGATGTAGATTTACTTGAAATTAATGTTGAAGAAAAATATAAAGAAAATGTCAAAGATATGATAAAGAAGAATATTTCCTTAGTAGATAAATTTCCCTGTATTGCTAAAAATTATGTACATTCATTAGAAGTAGATGAGTCGAGACCATTTAAAATTAAAAATTATCCAATTCCCAAAAATATGCAAGAGAAGGTGAGAGAAGAAGTAAGGAAGATGTTGCGAGATGGTGTTATTGAGAGAGGTGTCACGAGGTATGTCAATCCGCTGGTGGTGGTTCAAAAGAAGTGTGGAGATATTCGCTTATGCTTGGACGCCAGAAGGTTGAATGAGCGTACCAAGATGCAATTTGAGACTCCTGTAACTGTGGAAACGTTATTATCTAAGTGCAACGACGCTAGGATTTATACTAAGTTGGATCTAAAAAGTTCTTTTTGGTTGGTGCCTTTAGAAAGAAAGAGTAGAAAATATTGTGGTTTTATGGTAGATGGAGCTGTATACCAATTTAAAGTGGTACCATATGGACTAAGTAGCTCGTCTGCTGCTTTAATTAGAGCTATGCAACAAATTTTAGAACCTTATGAATCGTTTGTATGCCATTATATAGATGATATATTAATATTTAGCAAGACAATTGAAGAACACATGGAACATTTAAGGAAGGTTATAGAGGTATTAGCAAATAATGGTTTAAAAATTAATATTAAGAAATGTGAGTTTTTTAAAAAGGAAATTAAATTCCTTGGATATAATTTAAGTTTAAAATATGTCAGTGTGGATGATTCTAGGCTGGAGGTTATAAAAAATTATCCTAGACCTAAGAATGTGAAAATGTTGAGAGGTTTTCTTGGTATTGTGGGTTATTATAAAAGATTTGTTCCATATTTGGCAAAATTATGTGCACCATTGTATGAATTATTAAGAAAGAATGAAAAATTTATTTGGTCTAAAGAAAGAATAGATGCTTTTGAAAAGGTTAAGAATGAATTTTATAATAGTTTGTTATTAGTACTGCCTGATTTTTCTAAAGAATTTTTATTAAGAGTTGATGCTAGTGATTCTGCTATAAGTGGAGTTTTAATTCAGTTAGATGATGAGGGAAATGAAGAGCCTATTTGTTTCATTTCAAGGCTATTAAAAAAATATGAATTAAGATATACAGTGGGAGAAAAAGAGTTACTTGCTGTTGTGCATACAGTAAATAAATTACGTTTTTATTTGTTGGCAAAAAAATTTATTGTAGAATCAGATCATGCGGCGTTGACGTCACTTTTGTCAACTAGATTTTCAAATAATCGAATATATAGATGGTCATTGTTGTTATCAGAATATTCATTTGAAATTAGACATATCAGAGGTGTTCTAAATGTTACCGCTGATGCTTTAACAAGAATGTACAATATAAAAAGTAACTTCAATCATGTAGAGTTAAATGCTTATAACAGATATGCAGCTGAGGGAATGTTTGACTATGTTGAGATCCATCAGGTCCAGCAGGATGAATGTTTTGATCATATTAAAGAGGAATTGAGAAATGTGGGAAATTATAAAGATTATATTTTTCATGATGGGCTTATTAAAAAACAGATTCGTGATCAGTATAATGTGGTTGTAAATGAAATATATGCTCGTCAAGCAATGTCCATTATTCATAATGAACTGGGACATATTGGGACTAGGAAAGTTTGGTTAACTTTTAGAGAAGCTTTTTATGCTGTTAAAGATAGAAGTATTGCGAAAAGGGTGGTAAGGAATTGTAATGAATGTTATTTTGGAAAGCATAAAAATCGCACATTGCAACATGATATAAAAAGTATAATAGTGAATAATAAATTGGATTTAGTAGCGATTGATTTCTTAGGAAATTTAATACCAGGAGATTATGGGTATAGAAATATATTTGTTATGGTGGATATTTTTACTAAATTTGTTAGGCTGTTTCCCACTACAAAATACAATTCTGAGATTGCACTTTTATGTATTAATAACTTCGTACAAAATCAAGGAAAAATGAGACGAATTTTAGCAGATAATGCTAGTTATTTTACTAATGATAGATTTATAAATGCTTTGAATGAACAAAATATTAATGTATGTTTTTCTTCGATACGCCATCCATGTGCCAATCCATGTGAGCGGTATATTCAAGAGGTAATCAAATTTTTGAGGATGAAAACCCATGAACACCATGTAGGCTGGGTCCAGTATGTCCAACAGATAGAAGATTCCATGAACAATTCGCCCAATACCCTTACTGAAGAGTGTCCAGCGACTTTGATGAATGGAATGACTCCTAGTCGGCCCTGGGATTTGCATGGAGAAGTTGTTCATAATCTAGAAGAGAGAAATAATTTGGTTCGAGGAAGACTACAAAGGCAAGGGGAGATGTATGTGCGCCGAGAAAATGAAAAAATCAAAGAAAGAACTAGGTTTAATATTGGAGATACAGTTATTGTTAGAAGATACAGGGTTGCCAGAAGAAATCAACAAAAGTGTGCTAAATTGGATCTTCCGTATTGTGGTCCGTATATTGTAACAAGAATATTTAATAATGTCACATATGAGCTCTATTCAATGGATGGACGCATTAAGAAGGGACGATATCACATTAGTATGCTTCATCCATATTTGAACAATCCTTAAGAAGATTGTGAGGTACTATACAATTATATTCTGTGTGCGGAGAAGGGTTTTAAATTTTACATTATATTGTATTTGGTGAAAACATTAGAGATAGTAAGATGTTGTGTGCGGAAAATAAAAATTTCTGAAATCTTTGCTTTGCACAGATTTAATAAATTGTTATTTTGGAGATATGCTATGGTTTTTATATATCATAGATAAGTAAAATTAAATAAATTGTTTTATTTCAAATTTATTTTTCTGTGGAGCAAATGTTTTGGTACACACTGTATTTTGGTTTATGTTTAAGAATTTGGGAGGTATAGTAGTCTTTTGGGTAATCTGTGTATATTAATATTTATTTTGTTATTTGAATTTAAAAGAGAAGATGCCTGAAGATTATTTACGCTCCTCAAGTTGATATTAATATTGTACCTATACATGTGCGAAGTTTATGAAACGTGGTAGGGATATGAACTTTGACTTGTCCTGTCGGGTGAATATTGATTATTAAATTTTGGTCTCCCGTTAAATGCAGTTCTTTTATTAGATATTTGATGTTTGAATAAAATTTGTTATAGTTTCATTATTTTACGGAGCCAAGATTTAATCATGTTAGTGAATTAGTTATTGCTGTCATATAAGTTAAGTATTTACTTTTAAGAAAAGAGAATGCATTCTTTATAATAATAATAAGAGAAAATTTTAATATTGAAAAAGTAGACTCGTATCCGTCATTTTGTTTCCTGCACGTGTTTGAGAATATTTTATATTTATTTGAGAAGCTATTAAAGTAGATAATTTTCTTTATTGTATCAGTTTGCTACAATTTGATGTATTTTAATTATAGGTATTTAATTTATTTATTTTAAGTAATTAATTAGGTAAATTTTGTCGCGTTTGTCAGTACAAGTTTTTTTTATCCTATCTGGTCATTTAGGGGGTAGGATTTTTTCTTGAGAATTTATTAATGAAAGTTTTTTTTTTTTTTTGTTTTTTTATAATAAATAAATTATATCTGATTTGTTTTTCACTTTTATTAAAGATTTTAGAAAAGATAATTAATTATTTATTTCATTTTTTTGTCTTCAAGTAATTTGTTGTTTTTTTATACTGTTTCCTAAGATCACGATTCCTGACGTGAACATTGTACAGTCTCGCCGAGGGAACCTGAGAGAGAGAGAATTTTGTTTTATGAGCTAGATCGCGGCAACCCTATAACAATTGTACTAATATCATAGCAATACGTATACATCGTACATACATGCGTATAAACTGATTTCCTATGGCTAATGGTATTTGACACAATCGGTATACTTCTACTGCGTTTGGGTAATGACGCACTGTTTTAAAGACTTGCTTCATAATTTGTAGTAATATTCTCTAATCTAAATAACACCTCCTCTCTGAATGTTGTTTTTTCTGTGATTCTTCATACTCTTTGGTAAATGTAGAGATACCAATTTAAGTCGCACCACAAACGCCAGCGTTATATTGACACATAGTCGTAGTTAGATTAAAGTTCAAGAGATGTTAAAACATTTATTATTAATTAAAAAGAGTAATTAGCATTTTATTTGTACTGCACTATGACTCGTTTAAAAGCGTGATTTATAGAATCATTTTCTTATTATCGATTCTACTGTATGTCATTAATTGACCATAAATCATAAGATTTGTCGTTCTGTGTGTATTCAAATCAAATTTCTATTTTTTAAATTATTTATTATTTCAATAAATAGCTACAGGTATAATTAGTATCACGATTTCTTCGTGAAAGACGTCAAAACACATATATGGATGCAGAATTAAACCAGCTTGAAAATATACAGATGTGAGTGTATAAATTAAGGTATCGTATATAAATATCGAACCAGCTGTTATCCGTAGTGAAAAACAATAATAACAAGCCGTTGTAAGAAAGAACACATAATAATAGACAACAAGAAACATATTAATCACAATTGGATTTACAAAACAAAGCCGAAATATTTATTTTGTTATCAGACATATTTAAAGTGTCTTTTTTTTTGTCTTAATAAATGGTCATATAATTTTCAGACACTGTAGAAGTCCAAACGAATGTATTTAATTTTTGGCGTATTTGTACCAAGTTTTGAAGTTTTTGACGCATTTGTAACGGTATTTGACACTTTTAAATGTGTATAGTCCTTATCAGATCTCGTATACCTATGTACATTTATGGCAATAACATTATTCCATTATTGATTTAAATCCATTCCTGTAAGTTCCGAAATGCTACCTTAGAGAATGGTTTCAGGGAGTATCGCCGTATATAAGGTATGGCTCAAATGAATCAATTTTCACAATCAATATTAAAGTCAAGCTGAGGCATATATAAGCTGAAATTCTTTCAAATGAGAATGCTTAAAATGCCTTTCACCTGGTAGCTATGTTGAGTTGCTGCTTTGCCAGTTGTGCGCTCGTCTAACATTTTATCATGGATCATAAATACTTCAGCAATGTTTACAACTTATCATACATTTTAACAAAATTCACGTCCAGCTGCAGTGACTCTAATCATTCAAATTCAGGAACAATGGAACGTTTATTGCAAAAATTTTTATCAATGCAATCACTTCATAATGTTCGCAAGGCAGTGAGATAAAGAAGTGCAAAGAGGGGATAGAGTGAGTATTGAAGCTGTAACCGAGAGTGTACGCGCAGATTTATATTTGTCAATTCCTCGTCAATCTCGGGTACTGCAAAATTCCAACACCAATTGGTAGAGAATTTTGAGAAAAGAATTTGGCCTACACGCCTACAAGACTGCTTTAGCGCCGGAATTTAAATCAAAGGGTCATCTGTTGCGTCGCAAGTTAAGTAATTGGATTTCCGAGAAAATTGAAAAATAATACACATTTTTATAAGAATATCATTTTGAGCGGCAAAGCTCACTTTTTACCCTTTGATTTTGAAAATAAACAAAATTGCCGTAATTGGTCCGAAAGTCAGCCAGAAACATTGCATCAAAAGTGTTTATACATTCACTAATTGATTGGTTCACTGGAAAGTAATACTTGATATTACTTCTTTGACGATCATAATAACTTCCTTAGAGTTTAAGAGAACTCGCTTTCATTCAATGCTGACTGACTGGTTTTTCTCCCGAATTCGATGTAATCCACTTATTCTACCTGCAGTTTCAGAAAGGCGACGCAACTTGTTCACTCTACCAATGAACCAATTTATTTACTGGAAAAGAAATTTCAATTATTGACCAGTCGTCGTTAGATTGCGTCAATAAGCCAAAAATATTACACGACTTGCACGGAAAATTGGGTTTAACGAAATTATTTCTGTCAACGTTTCCATGAAGAGGTTTTAACTGATGTTGCAGTTTATGCAGAATTTTAAATAGCTTTTAATTTCTTACAAACCTTTGTTTAGTTATGAAACTCCATCGCTCTTAAACTAGCCATTGTTTTATATATACACGTTTGCTATACTGTCGAGTAAGCTAGCTAATATCTGTTGTACTTCCGGCATTATCTGCTTGTCACTTAAGAACATGTACATAGATAAATAATCAAATCCTTCTATATTCTTCATCGTAGCTCAAGGTTAGTGCGATACACATAAATATGAATTGATGTACAAAACATGATCAGTAAACTTATATTAAGAATGAAACAAAAGGAAAATCAATTAAAGCTACTGCAATTAATTCCTCGGTATATGTCCCCTGCAAAAAGCAATTTCATCGCCCGAGACAAAACATAATTGAACGTTCCGTGTAGTACTTTCAGTGATAAAAATTCATTCGCGAACTGAATTTCCTGTTCGTAATTGATTTAATTTCATTTCTCAGTTACTTCTTAGTCCTTTCTTTTTTCCACGGCCAACGGACGGAGATGAGATGAGAACCGGGGGCGAGGAGTTTCGTAAACAACACGATCGCGGTAACAATTTAACGCCAGCGTCCCCGATTTCAGATATCGGATGAACAATCATCTCTTAATAATGGTTCGCCGTTCCGATCGCTTTGAAGTGCTCCGCACCAATGTCTTCGGGATTATCAATGATTTCTACTCGTTCTCGGCGAGTCGCACCATCTCCTTCGTGATTTTCTGGGAATACAGCAGCTATTTAAACCGCAATATAACGATCTTCTGAAATACCTATTCAATGAATGAATGAATGACTTGTGTACTTTACAAAAAAAATATGTATCTACAGCTAAAACTATCAAACCTTTTTTAAATTGAAGTGATGGTATTTCAAAATGCAAGCATTTAGATTTACGAGACGATCATTAATGAAATTTTGAATGGAAACCTGTTAAGCACTCATGCGCGAACATGATCAAAATTTACTTGTATCCGATTGCTTATACATTTTCAGTAATAATAACTCATCGCCGAGAAATATCCCTGTACATGCTATTAAGCTATTGGCATGATGTTAAGAGATGGTTTGTTATAATTAGTATCTATTCGTATTGAGTCTAAAGTATTCAACCAATGCCAATGGGAACGGACTATAGAAAATAATATTATTTTATCAAAAATATAATATTCATTCATTGTACAGGGTTATTCATTATAAATTACTCATCCATTGTGTTTTTGATAGCATGCAAACAAAATTCAGTCTCAGCCACGTGACTTTTATCTGAATTTTTTTTTGTATAAGTAATAATAACGATGATGAAGGGTAGGTAATTTATAATGAATAACCCTGTAATAGAACCAATTACAAGTAAGTCAATACTGAAGTATGACTATAACCAAACGCGAAGGCCAATATTACATTCTAGGAAGATGAGTGATTAAAAAGAGCATTTGGAATCGCGTCTACAGTTTAATTGAGGAAGGATGGTCCTTGCGTCTCTATTATATAGTTCTATCAAAGAATAAGGAATGATGTCTACATCAAAATAAAAAAATAATATCTATTTGCATAACAAGGATAGCATCCGAGAAGGCATGCGTTTCCAGTGTGCTGCTAGCACAAACATACAATTCATAGCTTGAGTAAGATAAAGATGGAATTATCGCATACATCGTATTAATTTATACCGTTTGTTTCTGTACATTACGCTTTGACGTTTGTATTTGAATGACATTCGTTTCTTACAAACTATTTAATAAACTGCAATGTCAGAACGTGGCAGAATATTTACGTTCACAATTGCAAGAACTTGTTTTAAATTTGCAATATTTCCAACAAGAGGAAGATAATGATGGTCATCTAATATGCATTACATCTGTAAAACAGGAAAAAAATGAATGATTTCACATCTTACAAATTCTATTGAATATTTTTTGCTAGTAGCAGATACAACGAAAGTAATAACAGCCACAGAAAAACCACAGTATAGTATCAATACAGTAAAACTTCTCCCTTAAAAATCCTGTGTATTATTAATGACTAAAAAATATACTTTATCGACGACTAAACAATAAGGTAGGTATTATATTAATCGCTATTGGTTAATAATAGAACTCATAACACCCAGAGGGAATAATGAAATGGGACCGGGGCATAATGAGACATAACGTTACCATTATTCCGTGCATTCCGCCAATAAGAACATAACCTTACGAACGTTGTCGTAGTAACGATAGACAAGTTTGGCCATTTTACTAACTGTCTAACCGTCAAACGTCATATCGATATAGTAATCTGACATTTCCGTTTAATAATTTTGATTTTTTTTAGTAATCTTCAGTTAGTCGTAGATAAAGTAGTGTATACTAACTCGCAATAATGACTATTATACCATTGAACCGAGTAACTCCCTCGCCGCTTCGCGGCTCGGTTCGTAAATTCGGCTTGGGGAATAATAACTGTCATTATTGACTCGTTGTATAAACTACCATTATCGACGATTAAACAATAAAATAGATATTATATTAATCGCTATTGGTTAATAATAGGACTCATAAGACCCAGAGGGAATAATGAAATGCGACCGGGGAATAATGATACATAACGTTACAATTATTTCCTGCATTCCGCCAATAAGAACATAACGTTACCAACGTTGTCGTAGTAACGATAGACACGTTCGGCCATTTTATTAACGGTCTAACCATCAAACGTCATATCGATATAGTAATCTGACATTTTCGTTTAATTACTTTGATTTTTTTTAGTAATCTTCAGTTAGTCATAGATAAAGTAGTGTATACTAACTCGCAATAATGACTATTATATGAGCAGTAATCTTCAGTTAGTCATAGATAAAGTAGTGTATACTAAATCGCAATAATGACTATTATACCCTCGAGCCGAGTTACTCCCTCGCCGCTTCACGGCTCGGTTCGTAAATTCGGTTCTAGGGAATAATAACTGTCATTATTGACTCCTTGTATAAACTACTATTATCTACCGCGCGATCATTTAAATTCTAAATTAGAGCAGGCTGTGAAATTTAAATTAAGTTGGTATATAAGTACCACGCGATCATTTAAATTCTAAATTATAGCAGGCGGGATTTTTTTTATTAGGTTGTCCAGAATGTCAATTATTGATTAATTAACATTTTGAAACGTCACTTTGACAATTCAAATTGTAAATTAGTACTTATATACCAACTTAATTTAAATTTCACAGCCTGCTCTAATTTAGAATTTAAATGATCGCGCGGTACTAATTTAGAATTTGAATTGTCAAAGTGACGTTTCAAAATGTTAATTAATCAATAATTGACATTCTGGACAACCTAATAAAAAAAATCCCGCCTGCTAGAATTTAGAATTTAAATGATCGCGTGGTACTAATGTCAAGTAATGAAAAAGTATATCGATATTAGACTTTAAAATACCTCATTATTAAACATTGTGTTGGTAAAGTGTTTTTGATTGGATACAGAAGTGTTGAATAATATTTTATTTACAACCATAAGCGTTAGCATTTCTGACTTTAAAAGTGTGGAAGTGTGACTTTGTGCACGCTTACTTCCCGCCCTCTATTACTGCCCTCATTTCCCAACCTCAATGTCAATCACAAAACTGTCAATTCTATATGTCAAAACCTTATCGGAATTTTTATCACAAATAATTATTAATTGTATGGCTATAAATAAAATTAATTGTTACATTAGAATTATTGGAAGCTTGAATCCATATAGATAAACCGCCCTGCTATTGCTGATATGATGATATAGTGATTTCTTGTCCTTGTCTATTCGAGCTAAGACATCCGGATTGCTACGGACAGTTTCCCTCAGTTCTAGTGGAGCGCAATCCTTGAAGACTTTACTACTCAACATTTCTTTTATAATCTAGTCACCGAAAAAACTGACGTACATTTATTTGACGTTTAGGCTAGAACATCACAAATCTGCTAGATAGACCCAGGGGGGGAAATGTTAAATTGAGATTGCGTAGACATCGTTTTACTTCTGCCTGCAGTTGGTAGGTGGCGCATGTGTTGACGAAATTTTAGGATCACATGTGATACTTCAGGGCTTAGCTGCTTGTAGGCTGTTTACTGTATTTGGTAACTATGGCAACTACATGTGGTATAGTTTTCAAATATTTCTGTTGACAGTTTTTAATTAATATTTATATATATATAAGCTAATTATTAATCAGAGTTATAAAATATTAACTTATTTCTTAAAATTGCATGTACGTAAGTATTTATTCTGCATAATTCGAGTAATTTATTTATTTATTAGCACTTTTTTCTAGACTTCCTAGTAATTATGCCGACAAGAAAATGGTATGTGTCAAATTGTGACCAAAATGTAAAAGTTTTCCACATCCAACATCAATTCGTTTTCATGAGTGGTAGGAAGCTACATGAGATCCTAATTTATTCAATGACATAAGAGAAGATCGACGATTTCCATTTAAGGAATAAATAAGTTCAAATGTAAGAATAATTTAGAATGCTTTCTCCTTAATATTTTGAAATAGAAATAAATTTTCATATAAAAACAAAGCGTTACTAAAAAGATATGTTTCTAATTTATTACTAAGTTATTATAGCAATAAGTGTAGTTTATTTTTCTTTAAAATACATTACTATTTTACTTCCGAACATTTAAAGTGTAGAATAAAAACTATTAAGGTAAATACAAAATGGAATAGAAATATATAATATTTAAATTTCCCGGTTCATCGGTTTGATCCATTTTAGTACTGCCTGCAGTTGGCAGGCGGCGCTAAACATTGTCTAAACTTTTTACTATTAAGTTATACTATCTTCTAGTATAGTGATCTGTGGATAGACCGCCCTGCTATTACTGATATGATGATAAAGTGATTTCTTGTCTTTCTCCATTCGAGCTAAGATATCCTGATTGCTACGGACAGTTTCCCTCAATTCCAGTGGAGTGCAATCGTTGAAGACTTTACTACTCAACATTTCTTTTATAATCTATTCACCGAAAATAATAATTATGGTTGTAAATAAAATAGCATACAAACCTCGGTGAAAAGTTTTATTCCTGTCTCGAGATGGATCTCTCGACAGTAATGAAACACTTTCCTCCTCGGTATGTAATATACTATTATACACTTCCTGGGACCAATACAAAAATTGCCGGGCAAATTTGACCAATTACATTCAACAACAGATACTGAAAAGAGAAGGGATTTTATCTGTGTTCCATTGTACTGAACGACATCCAACGGCTTTAAATGTCAAGCTGACATTATTAAGTAGCGTTGCTTATTATTATTATCCTGACCTTCTAACTAATAAACTTCGTTAATATTTAATTGTATTACATGATATCTTGATTAATTGCAATTTTTTATACTCGGACGCTTCGCTCGTGCTGCAAACTTCATCCTCATGTAATAAAATTATCCACTCAAATTCGTTGAATAATATATACTAGGGGAGGATGGGGGAATAAGAAACAGGGGTAATAAGAGATTTTTTTTTGTAATATTTTTGTTTCCGTGGAAAAAAATCCGAAAAAAAATTATAAGATACTTAGACCTTTCTACTATAAGAGACAAAAAGGATTTGCGTTTTGCTGCTCATATTTCTTGATTTCTTGACAGACAAAGTAAGTCTTCCTAAAACTTTACCAGGTCAAAGTAGTGCATTTCAGATAAAATTTTTTTTTTGTCCTAGGAAATATTTTTATTTGTAGTTTTGGTAACTTGTGCTTGTAGACGATTGAAAGACCTTTAATGTGATTTTTTCAAATTGCTTCTTGTCACAAACACAAGCGCTAGAAAGAATATATTTCTTATTACCCCAATAGTTAGTATCAGGGGGAAATAAGAAACATATAGTTTCTTTTGTTGCAGATTGATCCAAGTCTGTGAAAATGCCCAGAAAGTACGAAAAGAAAGGAATTAGGGTTACTTATGACCCCGAACGTATGGCAGAGGCGGTGTCTGCTGTTCGCGGAGGCTTAACATTACGTGTCGCGGCAGAACGTTATGAAGTGCCATTTGGGACGCTTAGTAAAAACAATATAAAAAAACGGGTGATTTGAAAGTGGGTGGGGGACGAAAGCCTGAACTTAGTGCTAAAGATGAAGAAGACATTGCTCAGTACCTAAGAGTGTGCGCACTGCATGGTGGAGGCTTAACTAGGAAAGAAACATTAACACTTGTGTCAGAGTTTATTGAACAAGAGAAAATAGTGACGAGATGGAAAGATGGGAAAGGTCCCGGTGAAGATTGGTTTCGCGGCTTCCTGGCTCGTCATCCACAGCTGACAATCAGAAAAGGTGAAGCTCTCAGCTCACAAAGAGTTAGGGGAACTGATCCTTTCATTATAAAACGTTTTTATGACGATATTGCCAAAATGTACGAAGACATGGGCATTGGCCCTACAGATGGTGGCCTCCTATTTAACTGTGATGAAACTTCGTTTTCTCACGATCCGAAGGATATGAAAATCGTGGCAGAAAAGGGGGTAAAAAGAATTTCAAGAAACATTGCGGGAATGGGGAAAACTAACACAACAGTATTAGCCGCTGGAGCAGCTGATGGGACAAAACTTCCGCCCTTCATTATTTTCACTGGAAAACAGATGTGGTCCACATGGATCCCACAACATGAATACCCTGGTACTTGCTATGCAGTTCAGGAAAAAGGTTGGATAGATGGAAATTTATTTCTCCAGTGGTTTACAAAATTGTTTCTGCCATTCATTCCTTCCAAAGAACAAAGACGAAAGAAGGTTTTCTTATTTTTTGATGGAGTCATCTTTCATATTAGTTACAATCTAGTGAAACTTGCACGCGAAAATGACGTCGTGCTCGTTAAATTTCCACCAAACGTCAGTCATTTCATTCAGCCTCTTGACAAGACAGTTTTCAAGACTATGAAAACAGATTGGAATCAGCTTCTTATTGAGCATAACAGAAAGTTTCCTGGGAAATTGTTGATAAAAGCGCAATTTGCTGAACTTATTGGTACTCTGTGGGAGGAGTCCTTCAAGTCCAGGAACCTGAGGTCAGGTTTTGAATCAACAAGACTGTTTCCCATAAACTTTAATAGATTTCCAGAGACAGCTTTTGATCCAATCAAACTAGAAAGATTCAGGAACAATGAAACTAATGATGAGTCTAACCATTCAACCCAAAGACAGTCCTCACATTCTCCACCACCTGTTGCCTCAGCTTCTTCATCTCCAATAATATCCGAAGATGTTCCTGGTCCTAGTCATAGGCTTACTGCAGCTGAAGAAGCTCTTTTGAAAGACCAGGAGACGGAAAAACAAGCGGCAAGTGCTTCTGAAACTAAAGAGAGGAAAGAAACAGGCAAGTCCAGGTTTGAATTCTTTATCAGGAAAAAACTTTCTGAAACTGTTTCGTTGCAAAAACCTCGACACTTCCGGGAAAACGAAAGAAAGTGTCGCAAGGTGTCGGGGAAATTCTGACATCTGAAATAGTTGCACAGCGCCTGAAAGACGAAGTAGAAGCAAAAAAGGCCAAGATTTCCACAAAAACAAAAGCAAAGGAAGATAAGAAGAGAAAGGACAAAAAGAAAACAAAGGAGAATAACTGCAAAAAGAAAGTCATAGCCAAAAAAAGGGCAGTTCCCGAAGAATTATCAATATCAGAGGACGAGCTTGACCCAAAATTGTTGGAATCCGATGATGCTTCAGATGACTGGAGTGATATGGATGACTGTACCTTGAGCAATCTCCGTGATCAGCACGGACTTAGTGATCCTGATGAGTCAGCAAACCAACTCACTTTAGAAGCTGAAAAATACTTTGCCGTTTATTATGACGTCAGTTGGTATCTGGGTCGAATAATTTCCATAGCCGAAGACACTTGTGTAGTCAAGTTTCTGAAAGAAAATCTTGAAACGTTTGATTGGCCGCCTCACGAGGACAAACAAGTGGTAAAAAAAGAATACGTATTCTACGGCCCTATTCAGTTAAAAGGCAGTGGACCCTTCACTCTAACAAGGGGTGATTATATAGAAATTAAAAAAGCCTATTCTTTAATGAAAAAGAAATATTTGTCCTCGTAATGTTATGTTAAAAGTGATGTTAAATACATCATAGTATTATCTCAAATGATTTTAGTAACAGAATGTTAATTTTTTTTATGTTTACTAAATTCGCTTCAAAACTTTAAACATGACTTTTGATCCCTCCATCTTTATCGCTATTGTAAAAATGTAAAAATTAAAAATAAAAATCTGAAAAAAATCAGAGTAATAAGATACACTTCAATGGTGTTTTCTATTACCCCGATGAAATTTAGACTGCTGATATATGAGAAGTAACGTGCCTGTTTCTTATTACCCCCAATGGGGAAATAAGAAACATATTAATGGGGTAATAAGAAACAAATACGGCTTTACAATATATATTTGATAAGAATGAATTGCTGCTCTCCAATGTGTATCTTTTAGTGGGATATATACTAGAAAAAAATAACAGAGCTGAATATTTAAAACCAACTCTTTGACGATTTTTTTCTGTTTCTTATTCCCCCAAGTGTTTCTTATTCCCCCGTCCTCCCCTATATTAGTATTTAAATAACACTACACTCACTAAAGATACAACGATCGTAATATTTTTAATCATCATAAAGGTAATCTCCATTGTATTTGATATACTATATCAATTGCACAAAACTAGTAGTTTTGTTTTGTAGGACACATAACCTAAAATAAGATACCTACCAGATAAATTTAACGTAAATCACTGAATAAATTATACATATTTCATGTGTATATTAGCATATTGGACCGACATAAAGACCCATGAGATTTATAATATTTTAAAAAAGATAAATTATAAATCAAGATTCCTTAATTGTCTATTAAGAGATAAATAAGTTCTGAGTCATATGTCAAGACATATCCACGACTAGAAATCTAACGAATAAAGAGTTTGATTATACAGATTTCTGTATACTTGGGAAATAAGGTAGGAAACTAATATTTTATATTTATTTATTATTATTTATATAATCGTCGTGTATTAATTCAGTACTTTTAAAGAATGATAATATATTATTCAAACAATACACATTTTCTTAGTATAGTCTACGAGACTAAGCAGTCTGAAACACGTGTCTGTGTTTGCACTACATCAGAACTTCCCAATAATATATTTTATCGCCAACCGTCAGTAAAGTGATGCGTTTTACGGAGGTAAACAAACACTTTATCGTACTGTACAATAAAGTACTTTACCTGCCGCTAATATCTGTCAACGTAGCCATGACTGAAAACTTTAAAAATAAATCGTTTGTCACTGTCATAAACTGTCATAAGTTATTATATCTTTCTTCTTAAAATTAACAATTTTCACGGTTGGCGATAAAATTTTGTATGCACCACGTCAGTAAAGTACCTTTATCGAACTCGTCTTTTACTCGCCGCGCTCGCTTCACTCGCTTGGCTCGTAAATCAGACTCGTTCGATAAAGTATCACTTTACTGACTTGGTACATAAATAACTATTAATTTACACATTTCCCCGTTACCAGCTTTCTATCTTTGTCAACCCTGGATAAATTAATGCATGGATTAACATTGTTGTGAAGTTAATTGTTGTCCACAATAAATTGACAGAAGCTACAAATACCTGTATAATTTACTATGATTGTCGGATAAGCCACTAATGCAAGATAATATTTTAATTAGTTTTCAACTTATCTTTAGTACATGCCTACCAATAATTTAGCGTTTATTTATGAAAGATCCATATCATCCTGCATTTTTGCACATACCAGAATTAATTTATTAATTTATTCGCTTTTAAAATATTGCTGTTTATTTTAGCATATTATAATGCCTTCTATTTTATGAAATATATTAAAATAAAAAATATACATTCTTTGCAGCAATAAATATAGATATAGAAATGTGCAATTTTATAAGCAATTCAAACATATTGCCCCAGTACGTACAAAACTTATACCTCTTTCTAAGCTCTTTCTTAGAAAATTCTATTATAAAGTCAATATTTTTAAAATTATTTTAAGCAGACTAACATCAACAAATCACTCTTGTCCATTCAGAAGCAAATTACTAAGTGGCATCTATTCAATTGCCAATTTCGTAGCTAGTATTATACCAGTATGAACGTACCATTATGTTATAACAAATGTACCTGCACACAAATAGTAATGCACTGACGTCCATAAAATACCCACAATGTTAACACACCCCATACATACACACAGTACGCACTACAAATACATTTATTGTCAGTGCCTTAGTAAAAATACTTCTCCAATTTAACTAGTAACATGCGTTTTGCTCCTTACTCATACATTTACACTAATTATTTGAGGTATAAACTCAAAATTAACGAACTTGTTGATTTTACCTGTTAGAGTTTAAGATTAGGACAGTCCGTCTAAGTACTACTAATTTTAAACTGAAACTAATTGTTACCTACGCACATATGAAAAATGTAATTATATTATGTTTGATTAACTTGACAGGCTTCTACAATTCATCACGTGTTCCCAATTAGCGGGGTCGAATTAGTAAATCTTTGTCAGTATCACTAATTTATTTGTGGATATACGAAGAGAGTTTCTTCTCTCTTGTTTACTGGGATTTTCGGCGTGTTAATTTTTAAGGCATGTTTACAATTGATCTAACTACTTAACGTTAATTATACAGTTTTTCATTATAGAACGAAAATATAATAGGAAGCAGAGGTCAGCTTTTTTTGTTTTGTTTTGTAAATAAAGTTGATGTGAGAGTTGTTGATTTCATATATTTAGCATACTAGACATGACTTACGCTAATAATATCAAATATAATTATCCAATAGAGAGAAAGTATAAAAAGTCTATCGAGAACACAGAGGGAGAATGAAAAATAATAGAGGACGGTGTTAAAGAAAATTATACTATAATAATTTTAATATAATCCACTTGTTGTTGGCATATGTTTCACGTAAGTTTTCTCATAGTTCTATAATTATTACAAACATCAAAAAATATGACAAATAGAGGTTGTCAGAATCACAGGGCTCGCCTTTTAAAATAGATGTAGAGAAGGGTGGTATATATTGGAAAATTTTTCTTTGCTTTGTTCTGGATTTTTTTATTGACAAACTTATAATTAACATATTGTGTGTTTTGCATATACGGCTGTGTAAAACAATGAAAAAAAGGCGTGTACTTAACGGAACTATCCCCATCAGGCAATGAAAATGCTATTTCCAAGACTTTTTTCTCTTCCGCTACCTATCCTAGATAATGTTTTATGCTTTTTTTCAATGCTAATATTTATTAAATCATCGAATATTGGTTCATTTGGCTCACTATCAGCAGATTCCTCAATAAAGAACTTTCTCTTGACAACCTTTGCCCCTTTTTTTTACAGTTAATTCTTCTGTTGGATTACTTCTTCTTCCATATTCGGTGTGTCTTTAAGTATAGTTGATACAACCCTCCTCCTTCCTTTGCGTATTTCTGTCTTTTCTTTGGTTTTAATTATCAGCAATATATACCACTTTTTTGGAGGGAATGTTTATTTTGGTACTGCTAGATTATGTCTTTGTGAATGGAGAGTCATTTAACATGGACTTTCTAACTACTACTAGCATAGTACCGTATGACATCAGCGATACCGAATCTTTTGGGTTTAAAACCATTGCCGGAAAATTCAGAACCATATCGAAAACGTGATTTGGTTACTCTTGAAGAGTATTTTGCATTACAGATCTCGGTTTCAGGTTCGAAGGAACGTCACGTTAGGCGCAGAAGCTGACGTAGGTATCTTCCAAAATACTTCCCCATATCCAAAACTAACAAGCGTTTTTCATATGTACAGTTTTTGTATTACTTAAACATTATTTATTCCTGAATCTTCATGCAAATTGTTTAATACTGTAGCTTCCAGGTCCATTATTGACACCCACACCCGTCTGTGACCCATCCTTAAGAAGCCTCCACATCCTGTAAAATTATTCAGCTCAATTGAAACTATTATACCATATCTACGTTCAAGTTAATTTTTTTTCTTATTTCAAGTCGGTAATCATTAAAATTTGCGATCGTTTTCGTCATGAAAATATAAACACAATATAAAAATCTCCAGATTGTTTAAAATGTTATCTTCTTTCAGGAACAAACAAAATCGATTCATCCAAGACTGCTTTTTTGAAAAGCTAAATCAATTTATTGCTTAACAATACCAATTAGTAGGTGACAATTAAGAAAAAATAAATTAAAAACCGTAAATAGTTATATTAGAAATTAATAGATTCGTTCCAAAAACCAAATTAAGCTATTCTCGACTGAACACGTCAAAATACAATGCCTTTATTTTAAGACGTTTCAATTTATATGAGCTTAATTTGAACTCGTTTTATAGAGAAGTGTGTTTTATAATTAAGAATATCCCAGTATTTTATTCATTGTATGAAGATTATCACTACAGTTTGCAAACCGTAATGGAAGAGTTTATATTGACCATAAACTTAATAGATAAATACAGTAACGCCTGCTATTAAGTTGTCGTTTTAGAGAAGCCCAAATTTTATGATGACTAAGTGATAACTATAAAGACGTTGCTTAACAAAATCAGGTTTTTAAAAATCAACTAAACGGCAAAAACACGTCTGTTCCGTATAGAACGAAAAAAAACAATCCTATTGATCTGTGGAAGACCAGAAGAAAGTACATACTACGAACGGTACGTATATGAAATATTTTGAGTTATGTAATAAAAACTATGTACATACATTAGTCGTGTGAATCCATACTACTACTAACAAAAAGAATTCGAACAAGAAAATAATTTCTGGCATATTTTCAATACGAAAGGCACTATGAATATTGCAAATTCTTGAAGACGAGTTTAAAACACTCGTAACAAGAGAAAAAAGGATAAAGAACAGGTAGTGATATAAACCGTTTTATATTCCAAGAATATATTTCAAAACCAGTTATTTGTCATGTTGTACATGCACATCTGCGAAATTAACACATCAGCATAAAGAAAAACATTCGTTCGGACATTGATATAAGAAAATAAGTATATACAGCATAGATTTACAAAAGGTAGTTATATAGTAATGTGATCTGATTTAAAAAACCATGATGAAATATACACTAAATAACGGTTTTTCGAGACGCGGCTGAACAAGAATATAGTGAAGGTCACGACAAATGAAATATTATGGAGTCAAGAAACAAAAATCATCCAAACAATAGGTTCAAGGTTTAAAATAATGTAATGTTTCTGGAAACAATGAGAGTGTACAATTTCTTCCATTACAAAATTATTGATATGTAGAAAAATATATTACTTATGAACTAGCAAGTTGCACTTTCACTAAATTAAGAAGATTGATCAATTACACTTGATACGAGAATTCATTTTAGCAATAAATACCTTTACATATTTATTTTTTAAAACATGTATTCTTGCAATAAAACTTCTTTTTTAGAGTGCTCGTGTTGTTTTTAGTGTTTTGAGTCTGAAGCCTGCTTGTCACGCTGCGGTGCTAGAAACGTCCATATTAGAAAATTGAACATATAGATTTGAATGTGAAATAAAACAAACAAATGTTTAAGATTTACACTACATTTAATAACAACGACAGCTATTTCGCTTCACTGTAGCTTCGTTAGGTTGACATATACAATAACTATCTACATACACTTGACTCTTATATATATATATTGTGTGGTTATTAGGAATTCTGAGACTAATATATAAAGAACAATTTCTTGTCTAAAAGTGTCGGGTCTATATGTGTATGTAGATAGTTATTATTGTATATGTCAACCTGACGAAGCTACAGTGTAGCGTAACAGCTGTCGTTGTTATAAAATATAATGCAAATCTTAAACATTTGTTTGTTTTATTTCATATTGAAAATGGATTTACATCAAGTAAAGACCAACTCAATCCAAGATATAGATTTGATCTTATTTCTCCACACGGCTACCGTTGTGTCAAATAGTAATCATTAACATACCCTGTATACAGTTGTGATTCTTTCTAGGTTGTTTGTTCAAAGTTATTTTGACAAAAATAAGTATTTATTCAACTTATGTACCTACCCTAATATCACTTAAATCTACGAAGTAGCCACTAGAAAGCAAACAAACATTATAATATTATTAGTTATTATCATAACTTCAAGCACCTATTCTAGTTCTACAATCATCGTGAATAGAAAAAAGCAACCATTAAATATACGGAAGGACGCGCGGGTTGGAATAAATTCATTTAAAATACAGTAGAACCTCGATTATCCGTGCTCCACGGGATCGGACGAGGCACGGAAAATTGAAAAGCACGGATAATCCGAACATTTATTTCTTATACCATGTGCTTGCAGGCGACCTGCGTATAGGGCTTACTGTAAGATAAAACGACGACACCGAGAGTTTGTATGAGTTAGTACGAGAAAGCAATATACAAACTGCAGTACAGCTGCTATCTATCCTCGTTGCCCTGCTTAAACGGAGAGTCAGCCTAGCCCGTTCTAGCCTCAGCGTAAATCTACTCGAATCCCCTCTTTTCCAATACTACACTGGACTAAGGAGCAGTTTGTATATTGCTTTTTCGTACTAACTCATACAAACTCTCGGTGTCGTCGTTTTATCTCACAGTAAGCCCTATACGGAGGTCGTCGGCAAGCACACTGTATGTATGTATACATACTAAAAAGATAACAATATAAAAAACAGAATTCTACATAAGTAAACTTTTACACTAAATAAGAAAACATAAACTCTACATAGGTAGGTTAACTTGCATTTATGTACATAAAGCCGATGAAAAGCGAATGATTCCCAGGGATTCCCCTAGTACACTGCTGGCGATATCGATATTGCGTCATCATGCGTATGGCACGGATAATCCGCAGCCCGGATAATCCGCACACAGATAATCGGGGTTCTACTGTATTTGGTTTTGTTTTATGGAAAAACGCTCGGATAGGTCGATTTTTATTTTTAGCTGCGGTTTTTGATATGTTCAATTGTATATTTATCGATAACTGTTGAGTTTGGGTATAGCACATGGTACATGAAACATACGTAGAATTCGATGTAGAATTAACAAATTAAATAAAAAACATGTGTTTCCATTTGAAAAAGAAAAATTGATGATCGTAACTTATTTTTGGACCACCCTTTGTACATCAATTTACCATCAGAAAAACCGCAGCTAAAAATAAAAATCGACCAATCCGAGCGTTTTTCCATAAAGCAAAACCAAAAATTTTAAATGAATTTATTCCAACCCGCGCGTCCTCCTGTATGTATGACAATCTCCTATTTAGAAATTACCACCTAATTCAATTTTCCTAGTGCACGAAAACAGGTTTTTGAATGAAAAATTGGATGAAAAATGGTATTGTGTCAAACACACTTGACAGAGAAAGAGATATGTGCTTTTTCGACAAAATTCAGTTTTATTTTAGTTATAGTTGTCGGTTTAAATCAATACATTTTTCCAGTAATGCAACCTCTTTAACTCATTCAAATAGTAGCTGATGTTTTGATATGCAGAATATCCGTCGCTGATGATGAAATGATCGCTTTTTTCGATGAATCTTCTGACACAAATTGTATACTGCGGAAAACGAACACAGTCAGGGGGTAAGTATATCTTCTCATGAACTTGGTTGGCGTCGATCAGATCGAATTACTTCAGTTTTTTAATGTACACCATGGGCCTGGCCGTAATAGAACGCTACAATTCTGAAGTGTTAAGCTAATATCACCAGGTTCTGCTTTGATATTATTACAACCACTAAACAAGTTTAAAAGGTTTAATTCATTGTATTCTTCCTTTCATATTGTATTGTCCAGGAGTTGAAGTAGTTTAGGATTTAATGGGCATGGAGTCTCCCATCATACGTAGTTGTAATCTTTTAATTTTTACTTTGACTGTATTTTCAGATTTCTATGGAAGTGGTCTTACTTACAGTTCCAAGAGGCATTTACTTCACTAGCTAAAACTTCATTTTGAAAAACTTATATAACTATCGTTTGCACATCCTCAAAGTTGTGTCCCGCATATCAAAATTGAAGATTTGTTTAAGCAATAGCAATGCAACTGATATAAATATAATAAGATCTCGTGCATAATGAGATATGACTAAACATCAACTCTTTAAACTCATTTATGTATGTTCCATGGAGATTAATATGGAAGAGGAATGAGAAAAAAAGATAAAGTTGAAATCTCTATTTCGCGCTCAGGTAAGTCTTAGCATGTTTATTAAAATGATATGGATGACTCGGAAACTGATCATTCCGGGTGTTAAATAACGTCCACACGCATTTACTATAATTTGTATACCAATGCAAAACAGAAACGTTGAGAATAGAGCATTGTTTCAATAGCTCATTACATACGAATTTATAAGCATTTAATTTTTTTCTGTTACACAGGATGGATGAAGAAAATCAAATCGATGGCAAATTAAAACGAAAAAGGGAATTGTCTGATGCGCGCGTGAAGAAATATCGTCAAAAGAAGCACACTAAGTCTCAGCAACTGAATTCGTCGATGCAGGATGACCCTAATGTAATATAGAACAAAAAAAAAAGTTGGATTTCGTATTATTAACCTCGCCTTGATGAAGTTTTCACTTCTGCCGTGTGGTTTTAAGCACACCCATTTTCTTTTTTTCTAGTCTAGACACAGAGCGAGAGCAAGAGATGTTTGAATCATGACAATACTTCCTTATAATACGTATAAGAAATTAAATGGATATTGATAAATATTAATGATTATTTAAAATTCACCCTACCCCACTACTTGGGAGGAATGCTCAATTTGCAAATGTTAATACATAGTACCTTCTAAATTAAGTGCCCGTTGCTGCTATAATGCAAGATGCCCGTGTATACTATTAGAGATGGTAGCCTAGGCCTATCAAACATAGGCTAACTATGTACAACTGAGTAAAAATCCGTTAATTGAGCTGATCACAGCAAAATAACAATAATCTTCTCTTCAAACTAATTTTGCACAAGTTAAGTATAGACCAGCTGCATATGAACTCGGTTATGCAAAAGAAAAGATAGTAAAACTAGGTTGACATACTAGAATTGTTTCATGTTGCCACAGTACACAAGCGAGGTCCTGTTATGGTATAAAACTATCCAACTGGAACTTCTCTAAGTGCCCAATGCGTCCCAAACTTCCTTCCGACCTCAAACTCTTAATGTTATGCTATCATGCTGAAAACCAATACGGTATTCATCAGTGACTAGAAATGCTTACCGCTTTGCGTAATTCTACCTGATATGTTATTATGGCCACACTAAATGCACTGTACCATTTACTTGCTAGGACACGAAATTCCGTACAATATTGTTTTATAATACTTTGCCCAGGTGCCATTGATGTTATAATTGGGCCTGCTCTGGACAACCAAATTTCGATATCGGCTTTGCTTTAGTTATACAATATTCGTGTCATTCATCTGCCTTGCTTGTCTCTAGATAAGTATAACAGCAATAAAAAATTTATCGTCATTCATCCAGATTGTTATGGACATTTGCTACGTCCCTCAAGAATTTAAGTTGACAATTCAACAAGGGCGCGAAGAAATGGCGTCGTCGGGAAACTAAGATAATTACAATTCATCCGTTCGGAACTGATAGCAAAACGGTTTGGCCAAGCTAAAATAATTATAACACCGCAAAATAATTCACCAAGTTTCGGAATAATTTTGGTCTTACCTTCAAGGATGTCTTACCTGATACTACCCTTGCGTACAGATGTAAAATATGGAAAAAGGAATTGCGCTCCAGCTCAATCGGACTTGTGGGGCGCGGATTTACACAGCAGTTGGATGAATTTTCGGACGGCACCTTCCTATTGTGTAATATTCCCTTTCCCAAAATGTACTTTGATTCGGAAGGAAAACCAGTTGTGTAGTCAAGGTAACAAAAGTCAGGACAAACCCACAAATTAATTAATAGAAATAGGTAATTAAATATTTGCAGCAGGTTACGAGCGGTGTATCCAATTCTATTATAAAATAAAATTTGGTACAAGGAAAAGAAACAATTGAAGTGACAGAGGTACTTGGACAGCCTGTATATCGCACATAACCAAAATTTAAAAAAAATATTTCAATTATTTAACAAAATTAATGCTAATGATAGCTAGAGATCTCAGGCTTTAGAGATAGTTACACAAAAGTGTCAGTGCGTGATCACAATATAAAAAAAATTAAAAGTACTTAAAATAAAATTAAACTTAACTATTGAAGGACTAAAATACTATTTAATGAAATTCCGGCTTAAAGCCTCCAACAGGAAATTTGAAATGACAATTTAAATTTACAAATTGTACGATAACTCTCGCAAACAGAATTTTCCTTTGCCAAATCAAATCAAAACTGGTAAACATTTTAAAAATAAAATGCTTAAATGAACCTAAATGAGAAATTCTGCAACGTTCTTAGCTCTGTATAATGCAAAATTTACAAAAGTAACGAACACACCCCCAGTTCTCCGATCATAGGATACCATCGGAGAAAATAACTTAATTTCAGAGCCGTGTACCTTATGGTACAATATAATTAATTAAAAAAAAAAAACACTACAATGAACTAACCGTATCTTACACTTTAGCACACAAATCATTGGGAAGAAGACAAAAAAAACACTTATTTTACAAATGGGTGTGGTCGAATACACAGAGAAAAACGTAAATAATTCTTTGGTCCGAAACTCCTGACCAAAGACGAAAGAAAATAAGAACCTTAGCTCGCTAGTTCGATGATAGAATAACTCTTCCGTAAAATACTAAAGGGGTCCTCGGAATACCAAAATCCAAAATGGAGGTCAGGAGCTTCCGACATGTGTTCCAAGTTCTAATCTTTTTAACGTAAATTACGAAAATTTCTGTATAAAATTAGAAGCTACAGGACAAAGAAAAACGAAACACATTACTAATAATTCTTATTAACGGAAAATCAAAATGAAAAAAAGAGTTCGTTTAAAAAACATGGTTTTTTAAACGAACGCCTTTTTAATTAACGGATGATACGTCAAAAGGAAAATATTCAAACGGAATATTAGATTAATAATGATCACTACAATTTCATCCGCATCAGCGTAATTTCTTCGGTGACAAAATGCAACATGAACCAAAATAAGCAGTGGATCAATAGCGATCGAAAACCAACTCCCCTCACTTCCAGATAACGATAGAAATCAATATGGGACAGGCGACACCCAAAATCTACCATCACCACACTCCAACGACAAGACGGAAATTAAACGGTGACAGTTGTACCAATACTTACAATTTTAATTACACCGTTAATAATTATAAACAAAAAAACAAAGAAGAAGCCTACTAAATACTTGGGAGGGAGAAAAAAAAATAAAAAGAAAAATTCTCTAACATAAATTAACAATAAGAAGTCCCTAATTAAGGGTTAACTGAAGAAACAAAACGGACGTAATTAAGGTTGACTACGCATCAGTTAACTTTTAAGCGAGAACAATTAAGTTGCATAACCGGGATCAACTTAAACACATCTTTTAGGCGCCACAGAGCGTTCTCGCCAACAGATGTCGGAACAGCCCAAAAAAATAGCAACTTAACTGATGCATGTTTAACATATAAATTTGACGTTAGTTACAACAGATATATAAAAATGAGGAATAGAAATAAGTCCAGCGAAAATTGCAAACGTAAAAACGATAAAAAAACAAAACAATAATTCTACCAAAATAAATGAAAGGAACAAAATTCCGAAATATACAGATCTATTCAAAATTACATCCAGTATATATGAAAATATATCAAAAAGATGATAATAAGGATATAAAATACGTTCACAATCAGAAATCGCTGCAATTACATCCTATATTGATGTTATTTCAATTTACTAAAGCATTGAATTATATGTTTGTACTTTACTGCATACGGCAGTACTATCATAAGACTTCTCCTGGAGCCAATACTTATTATTGTAGAATTTACTTTTAACTGTCCCGACAATATATTCCACCAGTGATACTTTCGTTGACAGGCATAATTAAATTTTGTCTTGATCTATCAGGCCAGTCAGTTAT
Source organism: Amphimallon solstitiale (assembly GCA_963170755.1). Classification (NCBI taxonomy): domain Eukaryota; kingdom Metazoa; phylum Arthropoda; class Insecta; order Coleoptera; family Scarabaeidae; genus Amphimallon; species Amphimallon solstitiale. Next base: position 119,050,288 of record OY720679.1, read on the forward strand.
TTCGCATTCATTCAATTCGATAGGAAGATAGTTATTACCACTGGCTGGCAAAGACATCCTGGGTTAAAGGTACTTTAAGTTAAAATATTAATATATTAATAATAAGTTCACCAGTGCTTGAAATTTATTAAAAAAATACAAAACTGGTGGTCCTTCGAAAGATAAACATCTTGAAAAAACTAGTGTGGAGTTACCTACGGTCAACTGCAATGAAGACAAGCAAACCGAACAGTTATGTTTAAGGATTAAGGATTTCTTAATATTGCTGGAATTGCAAGTGCTTTAATTTTGTAGTCCTTTAGTGTGTATTTAGCTTGAGATATGCAGAAAGCTCGTTTTACAAGAAGCTCTCGATGCGATAACGAGGTGATATAATATCACAAACCCATTTCAACGGTATTAGAGTTTATTCTTTATCGATCCTTGTGATAAATTACTTTAATCGAATATGATCGTGCAGCAAAAAAAAACATTAATATACATTTAATTTCACCAGCCAACCCTCATCAAGCCGACAACTTATGGAAATCACAAAAAATGTATACACGATTAGCTGTGCGAATAAGCATCAAGAGCATTAGAATTATGTTTACATAAAAGTATGCGTAGCTCCATATTCAGAAATGACCGAAACGAACTCAGGCAAAATAGATAAGCAAAGTTTAGGGTATCATTAACTGTTAACTACTAATGGTAGGAGAAATCAGCAGCACGAGGAGGACATGGAAGCAAATGTAGAGAATTAAATCGTTTCACATTATCAAACGAAACACAACGCGATACCATTCGTAAGCAGGCTCGAAACAATTTAGATAAATCCTATGTCTACACAATTCATACTCGAAACAACTGGGGTTCAAGATAGCGCGGGACACTACTTGGTCCAAATATTCCGGGTGGGCGCAAAGGGGCCGTTGGCACAGCTCACACTCAAGAGATAGCGTTTAGAGCACACGCCTCTTCCAATACCAGCCGGCGAACTTGAAGCGAGCAACATAGAAAGAGAGAGAGAGCGCGAGTATCGTTCAGTTGCAGTTATCGCAGCGAGAGTAGTGGAGCATAGACTGAGGAGGAATTCCGGGGAGCTTATCGGAATTCCAATTGAATCGACTAGTTATAAAGACATTGTATTGTAGAACAAGAACTACTAATTAGATAACAAGTGGAAAGTTTGGCGGTAACGACGAGAGGATACAATAGAGGAAAGGACCTCCGGAACTTTCTAACAAGAAAACCACATAGGAATAGAGAGAGGGTTAGGATTTAAGAAATTTTATTGCCCGATATGGGATACTTACTACTTACGTATCAGATATTAACGTTTAACTAAATAATATTATTCTTGCATCTTCTAAAGCTGACCGACCCTTATAAATTATCTTTCCTATTAGTTTAATTACTTTAGTACATATATTGTAAAACATTAAAGTTATCTCGATAGTTGTATCTTCTTGTATTTCTGTTTCATATTGCCTTTAAAAATATGTTTTGAGGGCTTTTCCTACAATAATTACATACTGTTATGAGGGAAGGATTAATGTTGAATGATATTAAATTATATTTAAATAATTAAATAGCTGAAAGTGATAAATGCAAATAACAATTTAAATATTTTGTTTTAATAATATTAAAAGTAGTGTTCTGTTTCACTATTAGTGTTAATCTTTTCAATGACAGTTCTCAATAATATAATAATGCTAGAGACATCTGTAAATAACAAACTTAAAAACAATTTCTTTTAATATATAAGCTCGCAAGTTATTAAAGCATTCTTCTATTTTCAAGGCTTACATTCGATTTACTAATGTTTTCGTAATCACCCTTTCTGCAATTGCAGCAATTTATATATTTTAATGCTTAATATTTTTATTTAAGAATAAACATCTCTTTAGTAATCACTATAGACCGGACGATAGATGTTGATGACTCATCGCCCATGGGCGCACTATTGAAATTTTCTGGTTTTAAAAAGCTTTAATTTTATTTATATAATTGGATAACGAGTGGGTAGTCATCTATAAAATACAAAATACCTTATTAATACTCAATTTGTAGTTCAATTCGAGTAAAGGAGTATGAATACTCACTAACAATACTTTCAAAAGGTTCTCTTCTGTAAATTTTGTTCTCTTTGATTGAAGTACATCCTTGTAGACAGAAAACGTCCTTTCTACATCGCAACTGGTTATAGGTGCATATTGGAAAAATTCTTTTATTTCAGGGTATTTAGCAGTTAGATTTTGTGTCATTGTCCCCATACACAATTGCCGCAATGTTATTAAATCTGGATTTCTATTAAGGCCACATTTGAGGTCACTTGGAATACTTTTGAAATTATTAATAGCCACATCTAATGTGGTTAATCCATCTCTTAATTTCAGATTTCGATTTTCAAAATATGTGATTAGTTTAGGCAAATTTTCAAAGTATTCCTGAAGGAATAACAACTGATTTTTTAAATTTGGGATTTGTGTTAGTTCCTTGCACTCAGAAATGCTTCGACCGTCAATGTTTAAACATGTAACGAAATTTTGTAAACTATCGAAATTCTCTGCATAAAAACTAGTAGCTTCCAACAATGTTCCCCATCTAGTTATTACTGGCGAGGAACGCAAAAGAGCTACTCTCAATGGTGTTTCTCTGAAAATTTTTTTAAAAGCTCTCCACAGATTCTGTGCAGCATATAAGGATATGTTTCCTTTAATAGTCTGCCCGTTTTTAAGGTATATGCGGCACTGTCATGGACAAATAAAAGTATTTCTTCCTTGTACCTGTCCTCCGAATGGAGCATTTTGTGCAAATTCTTGTCAATGGTTTTAGCAACTGTTTCCGCATCTGATTTGAAAGATGTCTTCCAATGCAATCTATTGTTTTCGTAAAGCACTTAGAAAAATAACATTTGCGTAAGGTGGATTCATCAGAAACATTTCGATCAGTATATTTTTGAATAAATGTTTTGCAAGTGGGGCTGACAATGAACATACAATGAGTATGACCCTTAATCCAACTCGCCATTGTTTCACGATGCCATTCTCGCCGTTCTTCCATATCATATCTGAAAAGGTAACATAAACAATGTTCTAGATCTAAATAAATGATAACTAAAAATGTATGCGTATGTTATTGAAACTTAACGAAATCCAATGCACACTTACGTCAAGATAATTGGGAGAAGTAGATTCAATGAAACGGTATTAAATAGGAACAATTCCAAAAATTACGATGTATGTAACAGTCAAAACAATGAAAGAACGAAAGTAACTCCCGGTACTTTCTTTATCTTACGAAATATAAGATAAATATAATAAATTTTAAAAACCCCTCACTTCAACAGATGTTGCAGTTTACCATATGAATAGTGCTATTCAGTAACTGCGTGATGTTTACATAATTTCTTTGCTCCGTGGTAATTTCAACCTGGTACGTCCGGTCTGTAGTAATCACCTACCTAACCATTCTTACCCTACAAGAAATAGGATGGACTACTGCTATCCTAAGCATCGCTTAACACTGACAGAAAATAATCTTGTTTATTCCTGTGTGAAATTTTTTAATGCTTTACCGCCAAATGCGAAATCTATCTCTAACTTAAATGTTTTTAAAAATGCTACATTTAAGTTACTATGTAATCTAGAGCCCTATAATGTAACAGAATACTTGGTCAATATATCTGAACTGTAATTTGGTATATTAATATTAATATCTATTTTTCTTAACGTTCGCTAATTGTAAATTTAAATTTATACAAATTATGTAACAATAAACTTACTTTACTTTACTTTCTAACAAAACAAAGTAAATAGTTCACTTTATTTTCTTATACCTACGAACGCAAGATGTCGTTATGCGGGTTCGTTTGCCATTACAAATAATAAGACACAAATTGACACAATCTGACTTAATAAGTTGCAATGACTGCTATATCCTTTAAAGTAGTAACTCTATTACGAAATTTTAAGATTTAGATAGACTATGTTAGCTTTTTTGCATTGAAAAGCATAATTACGATATAAGTTTTAAATCAGAAGAGCCAATAAATTAAACTTTAACAACATTATGAAAAACTAGGTAATAGTACTTTTCAAGTTGTTGACGGAAGACTGCTATGATCTGTCACAAGCTCTCTCAAAGGCTTAGAAGCAGCATTCAATCAATTAATCAGTTCTTTATTTCAAGATAGTGTACAAACACAGATTGGCAGATACAGCGTCAGAAATTGTCATACAACATATAAATATATAAAAAGACTACAAAAGAGGACAGATTAAAATCTTCAGTTTACATAAAAATTGAGTATATAATTCATAGAATATATTGAAAAAATGAAAATCTTCTTGGTAGTAGTGGCATACAATGAAATAAAAGTAATAACAATATGACAACAGGTTGTCAATTAGAAAACAATGACAAATATAAAATGTACATCAAAATGTATAAATGAAAATGTAATCAATAAGCATAGGACAGTCGGGATTACTTATATAGTCATATCAAAAGGCTTGGGATCTACCACAAACTGTTCAGTCAATGCAATTATACAAATAACAACGACGCAACTATGTAATGAAAAATTAAGAGTAGAACTGTTGATATTATAACAATATAGAATGTAAAATCAGTCATGTATAAATGTAAATGAAAGCAATAAGCATAGGACAATCGGTATTAATAATTTTTCATTACATAGTTGCGTCGTTGTTATTTGTATAATTGCATTGACTGAACAGTTTGTGGTAGATCCCAAGGCCTTTTGATGTGACCATACAGGGTGTTTAAAAAAGATGCGGCAATATTAAAGGGGTTGATTGTCCAGGTCATTTTATACAAAAAAGTTTATAATAAACAAGGTCCGCAAACGCTTCGTTACCGATCTAGAGCGTGTTGAAGTTTAATTAAAAGAAACAGTAAAAATTAGATTTCTCCAAGACGGCATTAAAGATCATAATGAAATTTTAGGCGTGTTATTTTTCAAGAAAAAAATAGGACGCCGCTGATTTCTCTAAAAATAAAAATATGTTTCTATTCTTTGTTCAATTGTGAAGAAAAAAGCTCTCTTAACTTTCTATCATACGACGTACTGTTTTTTAGTAAAAAAAACACATTTTAGTGCATGTACATTTATTACAGATTTTTTTTTTTTTAATAACAAGGGTTTTATTTAAGGGCAAAAACAAATATTTTACCATACCAACAATGTGTTTTTTTACTAAAAAACGTTACGTCGTACGATAAAAAGTTAAGAGAGCTTTTTTCAATTCGATAAGTAATCCCGACTGTCCTATGCTTATTGCTTACATTTTCATTTATACATTTTGATTTACATTTTATATTTGTCATTGTTTTCTAATTGACAACCAGTTGTCATATTGTTATTACTTTTATTTCATTGTATGCCACTACTACCAAGAAGATTTTCATTTTTTCAATACATTTGTATATTTGGCAAAGAATTGTAAAATATTCATAGAATATAAGTATACATGTCAATAAAATTTAATACATAAAAGAAATCCCAAAGCAAGTGATCAAAAACAAAGAGACTAGCAGCAACCAGAGTAGTCCCGTCCGAAGTATTCCTCCACAGAGTAGATACTGCTGGACAGAAGCATCTGTGTCGCACGTTATTTGTGTGGCTAGCTATGGCTAGTGGTTATACAGTTTTATAGCCATGTAATTGGACCCCGTCTGTGCACGGCTCACTCGGTAACAAAGAAACACGTAGTTATTTTTGTTACGGTTGTCATAATTGTGGTTTTCACTATGGGTTGGATATTTTTGTGTGAAATGAATGTGGAGTAAACTAGAAAGGATGTAGCAGGACGGCAAAGTAAGTATATTTAAAGCTTTAAATAAACTTCCACAACTAGTTGTTGAATTTACTCTGATTGCTCTGATTGCTTGTTTCTGTTGTAAAAATATTTTCCGTGCCGCTGCTGATCTAGCCCATAAGAGAATTCCGTAAGTGGCCCTACTATGGAAACTGCATATATGGATTTTGAAAGTTGGTACTGCAAGTTGGTGACTTAGTCGGCCCATGTTAACCTTGAATCGAAGAAAATGCCCAAGAATTTCGTTGATTCTTTTTGGTTATTGTCTGTGGGAAAGACCAAAGTTTGGGTCTTTTGCGCAGTGATACTGAGCTTATTTGCACCAAACCACTCCCCAGCTTCCGCCAGAACATTTTCTGTATCCTGCGTCATGCAAAAGGAAGGATGTATCATCTGCGTACATTAAGGTCTTATGGTAGTGGATATTTTCAGAAATATCATTTATGTACAGCAAGAATAACACAGGCCCCCAATATGGATCAAATAGCTTTTAATAGCTGGAGAGGAATGCTACGTACTCCGTAATATTCCATTTTCCCCAAAAAAAGGTCGTGATCAACACATTCAAATGCCTTTGACAGATCACAGCAGATTAGTTTCATGTTTTAATTGGGAGTTAGGTTGAAAGTTCTGGTGTTGAATATTGCCCAGGAGGTCCCGGAATATGATCTTTGTAGCTCCTATTAGACTTACTTATGACTCCACTTGCTTTATAATAGATAGTATTCGGAAAGATATACACAACTACTCTCACATTAATACAACAATTCTCCTCTTGCTAGTATCTTTTTTTCGTAAAAACGCTAGACCTATTCACCAAAGGGAATAAAGTTCTGATACACATTTCATACTCTCGAACCCGTCAATGTGATCATTATTGTAAATGTCTACTAATTATAAATTCACGCCGAAAGAAGTCTAGAATACCTGGTAGGATGCACAGGATGGTTGCTTATTTGATAGTCCTGAATCAATAGTGAATGCGTTCTTACAACATTTTCTCGAGGTGTACTGCCGTTTTCCCCTGATAATATGATGTATGGCGCTACTTAATCAATACACGTTGATGCGTTTTCCGAATCTAATGTTCTTTCCAGTATTAAGGCGCTCAGGAACACTCTAAGTTCTGGTTGTGATCAGATACCTAGTTTCCTACTAAAAGATTGCGCTACAGTACTTGTAGCACCTCTGTTATCAATTTTCAATTTAATACTAAAAACATCTACTTTCCCCCAAGTATGGAAACTGGCCAGAATATGCCCAGTGTTTAAAAAGGGCGACAAACCTGAAGTAGCAAATTATCGGCCCATATCAATTTTGTCTAATATAGCTAAAGTTTTTGAGTTGACCATCTATCGAGCCATCTACCATAAAGTCAGTAGCCTTTTGTACCGCGCGATCATTTAAATTCTAAATTAGAGCAGTTTGTGAAATTTAAATTAAGTTGGTATATAAGTACTAATTTACAATTTGAATTGTCAAAGTGACGTTTCAAAATGTTTGATTTGGAACATAAGATTTTTCTTACTGAAAGTTATTTTAAAAACGCCGAACGACAAGAGAATGGTGAATGGACATATTCAGTACCGCACTGCATCAATGATTTTCAAAATGCCTTCCCTAATTTTCCTGCGGATTATCAAAAATTAGTCCAAGACATTTACACATGTGTGGCGAAATTTCGTAATGTTGGAACTATAGGTAGGAAAGCTGGTAGTGGCGCGCCCAAAAAAAGGACTCCTGAGATTGTGGCAGATGTTGCAGAAAGAATGGAACAGTCTCCCAAAAAATCTCTTCGCAGATTAGCCCAAGAAATAAACCTTTCATATGGAACTTGTCAAAAAATTTCAAAAGAAAATTTAAATCTTTATCCCTATAAGATTAACGTCGTTCAAGAGCTATTCCCTCGAGATTTTCCTGTACGAATAGAATACTGTCAGTGGTATTTGAATAATTTAAATAACAACAACACTTTGGATTTAACATTTTTTTCTGACGAAGCATGGTTTCACCTATTCGGCTATATAAACAAACAAAATATGCGTATTTGGTCTTCGGAGAATATTCATGAGTTTATTCAATCGCCTCTCCACCCACAGAAAATTGGTGTTTGGCTAGCGGTTTCTAGAAGGCGTATATTTGGACCTGTGTTTTTTGAAGGAACGATAAATGCTGAGAGATATCGAAATAATTTACTTGAACCGTTTTTACAAAATCTTCATGATGACGAACTTTTATATGGGTATTTCCAACAGGACAATGCAACAGCTCACAAAACATGGGAAAATATGGCCCGAATTCGCGAGTTTTATGATAATCGAGTCATTGAATTTCCGCCTCGCTGTCCGGACTTAACGATTCTTGATTATTTCATTTATCCGTATCTGAAAAACACAGTTTACAAAAATAACCCACAAAATCTTGAAGAACTACAAGAGGCAATTTCTAATGCATGTAACGCTATAACCGTTCAGATGTTGGCAAATGCTTTTGAAAATATGAAACAGAGGGTTAACAGTTGCATTGCAACAGGGGGGAACACTTTGAACACCTTTTGTAATTCACAATAAAACTAATTTATCTTGTAATGCTTTCATTTCCATTAAATTTAAATCGATTACACATAAGATTCACAAATGTCACAAAGTATAACATAACCGCAAATTTCAATTAATCAATAATTGACATTCTCGACAACCTAATAAAAAAAATCCCGCCTGCTATAATTTAGAATTTAAATGATAGCGTGGTATGATATTGTACAGTTCTATTATAAAAGTACTATTGTGTATTGTAAATTGCCTTATTATTGGGTAAAACTGTTGGGCAATAAACATTTATTTATTTATTAATTAAATTAATAAATCAGAGCTGCTTTTTATACAAATCTTAAAATGCCAGTAAAAGTGTCTAATTTAGTAGTTCAAAGGAATTTCATTAAGATTTTTGTCATATTTTTAGTAAGAGTAGAATTATCTAGCAAATCCGCTTTGCTTAAACGCTAACCTGTAAGTACAAAATATTTATAAATGTCCGAATAATTGACTTTACATTCCAGTTATATTGATTCCGTTATGCTCTTTTTAAAAACTAAAGTACTTTCAGACGGAATTTCTAAGACGATCTGAATGCTTGTTAAATGTACGTTAACATCTAATAAACAATTACTGGCGGTGAGGGAGCGAGTCGACGATAGAAACGACCGACCCAAAACAGTTTCCGTCCCTCCGTTGGGTGACATTAGGTTTATCAGTAATGTGACAGAAACTTGCGGTTAAACGCCTCCTCCGACCGGCGGTTATCCGCTATTACAACATAATCTCGTTACGGCCACCGAGTTCCGGTAAACACGGAGTACGGTCCGGTTGAGAAATCGGGCACTTCGTAAGTCTCCTCGACTTCTTACTCACGGGTACACGTATACACACATACGATACACATTACAAACAAATACAAGCTTATATGTCGCGACAAAGAAGGGTGAGGAATTTCACTGTGTCGCCTCGTTTGTGAAGGTCATCTCATGATTTTCTATTCTCTTACAATTACAGGAATGGGAATTCTACAATATGCGAAGTTTATGCGATAATTGTACTATTAAAGTAAATGGTGAAGTTCTTTCATCAATTAACGTTTATTTTGAAATAAGCAAATACACATGAATTCTGAAGCAATCATTAAAACTATCCATAACAAGGAGACAAAATTGATAGAAAGAAGTAAGTAAGTGCCTATTGCCTTACTTAAAAATTTGGATAATTGTTGAAAAATATTATGCCAGAGATTGATGAGTTTAAACAATATACGGCATCCTGTACTAAAATCGACAAAATCATTTGTGTATGTTTAAAAAAGCTCTATACAACTTTTAAACTTTTAGTGGAAGTAATGATTGGTTTAAATAATACAGATAACAACTTGCGTTTTATGACTTTTTCCAAGACCTTTAATAGGGAGCTTCATCAAACTCTCTTGTTTTAGATGCAAGGGAATCCGGGATACCGGGATTAGACTCTGTGGTTTCTAATTGGACTCAAATGAAAAAAAAAATGAGGTGTAGCCACCACACGACTTTCTTATACGTATGAGCGTTTCAAACTATACAATCTTAAGAATTTTTTATACAAAACTTATTCATAATCCTATTCTACTTTTATTCTCTTAATAAGTCGCTATAGAATGCATACTTTGCAAGATATTCGAAAAAAAGTGCTACTCCCGGTTCGAATTTTGAAATTTCATATATACAAAAAATATTGCAAATATAACTCTAAATACTTTTGTACTCTAAATAAATATATATATAATGCATAATTTACGACATATTTGCCAAAAATCGCTATACGGTAAGAGTAAAAGTGTTACTTCCGGTCCGAATTTTAAAATCTTTTTTATACAAAAGATATTGAAAACTATGTTCTAAATACTTTTATACACGTAACGTACCTGTCTAAAAAGCTTCACTTGCGAAATATTCGCAAAAACCCGGTTTTCGATAAGAGTAAAAGACCTACTTCCGGTAGGAATTTCGAAAAACTTTTTAAATAAAATTGTTCTCAATTTTAATTTTAAGTACATATGAATTCTTTATAAATTTGTATAAACTTAGTATTTGACAAATATTGGCAAAATTCGATTTTTTCACTGAAGTAAACTGCTACTTCCGGTCTACCAATTTTACTGAAAAACTAATCAGATCTCAAGAGGGAGATTATACACGTAAATACAAAATTTGGAATTGATATCTTCAGCGGTTTGACCGCTATCGTGGTCACACACAGACAGACAGACAGACAGACAGACAGACAGACACACAGACACACAGACATTTTTTAAAAACCAGTTTTTTGGTATCGGGGGACCACAAAACGTGGACCTCTGCAAAAATCTCCAGGTCGAAAATTTTCATCATCACAATACTTCCTTATACTACGTATAAAAATGAGGTGTGGCCACCACACGACTTTCTTATACGTATGAGCGTTTCAAACTATACAATTTTAAAAAAAATTTTATACAAAACTTATTCAAAATCCTATTCTAGGTACTTTCATTCGCTTAATAAATTGCTATAGAATGCATACTTTGCAAGATATTATCAAAAAAGTGCTCCTCGCTAAGAGTAAAAGTGCTACTTCCGGTCCGAATTTTGAAATTTGATATATACAAAAAATATTGCAAATCCAGTTCTAAATACTTTTGCACTCTTGATAAATATATATAGAATGCATAACTTACGACATATTTGCAAAAAATCGCTATTCGATAAGAGTAAAAGTGGTACTTCCGGTCTGAATTTTGAAATTTTTTTTATACAAAAGATATTTACAAGTACGTTCTAAATACTTTTATACTCGTAATGTACCTGCCTAGAAAGCATGACTTGCGAGATATTCGCAAAAAACTGATTTTCGATAAGAGTAAAAGACCTACTTCCGGTAGGAATTTCGAAAAACTTTATTAATACAATTTTTCTCAAATTTAATTTTGAGTATATTTGAATTCTTTATAAATTTGTGTAAACTTGGTAATTGACGAAATATTCGCAAAATTCTATTTTTTCGCCGAAGTAAACTGCTACTTCCGGTCTACCGATTTTACTGAAAAACTAATCAGATCTCAAGAGGGAGATTATACACGTAAATACAAAATTTGGAATTGATATCTACAGCGGTTTGGCCGCTATCGTGGTCACAGACAGACACACAGACACACAGACAGACAGACACACAGACACACACACAGACATTTTTTTAAAAACCACTTTTTTGGTATCAGGGGACCTCAAAACGTGGACATCTGCAAAAATCTCGAGTTCGAAAATTTTCATCATCACAATACTTCCTTATACTACGTATAAGAAAGTAAAAATGAGGTGTGGCCACCACACGACTTTCTTATACGTATGAAAGTGTTACTTCCGGTCCGAATTTTGAAATTTCATTTATACAAAAAATATTCCAAATCCAACTCTAAATACTTTTGTACTCTTCATAAATATATATAGAATGCATAATTTACGACATATTTGCAAAAAATCGTTATTCGGTAAGAGTAAAAGTGTTACTTCCGGTCCGAATTTTGAATTTTTTTTTATATAAGAGATATTTAAAAGTACGTTCTAAATATTTTTATACTGGTAATGTACCTGCCTAGAAAGCATGACTTGCGAGATATTCGCAAAAAACTGATTTTCGATAAGAGTAAAAGACCTACTTCCGGTCGGAATTTCGAAAAACTTTATTAATACATTTTTTCTCAAATTTAATTTTAAGTACATTTGAATTCTTTATAAATTTGTATAAACTTAGTATTTGACGAAATATTGGCAAAATTCGATTTTTTCACTGAAGTAAACTGCTACTTCCGGTCTACCGATTTTACTGAAAAACTAATCAGATCTCAAGAGGGAGATTATACACGTAAATACAAAATTTGGAATTGATATCTCCAGCGGTTTGACCGCTATCGTGGTCACAGACAGACAGACAGACAGACAGACAGACAGACAGACAGACAGACAGACAGACACACAGACATTTTTTAAAAACCACTTTTTTGGTATCGGGGGACCTCAAAACGTGGACATCTGCAAAAATCTCGAGGTCGAAAATTTTCATCATCACAATACTTCCTTATACTAAAAAAAACTTCTTAAAAATTATTTATTAATATTGTTGCACAACACAATACACACTATACTAAAAAAAAGGAACAAAAAAGACAATACAAATAATGAGGTGTGGCCACCACATGACTTTCTTATACGTAGAACTTTTTTTTACAAACATTATTCAAAATCCTATTGCAGGTACTTCTATTCTCTTAATAAATTTCTATAGAAGGCGTATTTTGCTAGATATTCGAGAAAAAGTGTTACTCGCTAGGAGTAAAGGTGTTACTTTCGGTCTGAATTTTAAAATTTCATGTATACAAAAAACATTGCAAATCCAGCTGTGAATACTTTTGTACTCTTGATAAATATATACGGAATGCATAATTTACGACATATTTGCAAAAAATCGCTAATCGACAAAAGTAAAAGTGCTACTTCCGGTCCGAATTTCGTAATTTTTTTATACAAAAAGTATTGAAAATTATGTTTTTTTTAATACTTTTATGCTCGTAATGTAGTACGTGCCTAGAAAAGATGACTTGCGAGATATTCACAAAAAACTGATTTTAGAGTAAAAGACCTACTTCCGGTAGTAATTGACGAAATATTGGCAAAATTCCATTTTGTTACTAAAGGAAACTACTGCATCCGGTGTACCGATTTCACTGAAAAAGTAATCAGATCTCAAAATTGGGAATTGATATATATGTAGCCATTTGACCGCTATCGTGGTCAGAGAGAGAGAGAGAGAGAGAGAGTTGCAAAAATCTCGAGGTCGAAAATTTTCATCATCACAATACTTCCGTATACTACGTATAAGAAAGTAAAATTATTTAAAATTTCGAAAATACAATCGCAGAAATATCAAAGGATCCAATGTTTGACTTCCAAGCCTGCTTCGTAGTTTATTGCAAACATAAGCAGCAGTTGAAAACGTTCGCTCAGGTTCTACACTGGTTGGAGGAATAGACAACAGATATATTTATATCCTAATTCTAAGTGATATCCACGATCTCCTCCATTTTCGAACAGGCTCATTTCGCGTCTAATACTATTTACCGACCCCGATTCATTTTGTACTTCAGGATCTGGGGATTCCATGCTCTTATTAATTTCCAGCTGTAACTTTTCCTTTAGTGTCAATTGGAGTTGGGAGGTTTGTTGCCTTGGTTCATCATCTGTTTGTGATCCTGACCTTTCTGCCTCTTCCGTGTCATCTCGACTATTTAGTCTTTTAACAATACTCATTATTTGCTTCTTCACTAAAGCCTGCATGTGTAGGAACTGGAAATAAGTCAAGCCATTCCAAATCCTATAATATCTGATTTTCATCATCTTTTCGTGGATTTTGTAAATAATTCAACACACCAGTTAAATCATCAGTTCGTAGTTGCTTTATTCGTTCCACGAAGGATGTTTTCATTTTATTGGCGGCGAGTGCCGAGTTTTTGCTAGACAATTATTTTATAAGAAATTTCAAAGCGGCATCGGCTGTGCATAAATTAGCATCTTGCCGACAGATTGCTTCTACTGTTAATTTAATTGGGGTCAGCACATCAACAATTTTATTTACCAAGTCAAAATCAGGATCTTCTAAACGGATTGGATGATTCAAATCTCGGAATCAAAAAACGGCCGGGATCCCGGGATTGTATTCTCCAGTTTTATCTGATTGGGTACAAACAGTTTATCTTAATTAGAAATTGTGAGTCACTGCTAAAATCAGCATATGCACGTGTAGTTCAAATATAGTATTATTAGAACTATGTATTATCGCACATCGTCTGTATACCTATACATAAATTAAATAAATATAAATAAATCAGAAGTAATTAAATCTATATCAAAACCGGGTATTAAAAATACTAATTTTGAAGAAACACAATGATATACTGAGTCTGTTTTAATATATAATAGATCGAGTGTTCAGAAAATTTCGAAGTCAAGTAGGTTTTGAACAAAAAATCATAGTATGTCCTAACTTAATATGATTTGTATTAAATATCAAATGTCAATTATTGTCTATCTCAGACATGACTTCAAGTTGTTCAAGGATTACTCTGACTTCGAATTTTTCTGAACACCCGATATAATAATAACTCGGCCACAGCGTCACCTATGTGTTAAATGACTTGATGTGGGGTCAAGATTGTGTGATTTTCTTTTTTGGCACTAAACCAACATATATTGCAAATATTAGTCATTTTTATCCATAGATTTAGAATTTGTTAATAACTTGATTACAGCGTCATCTATCGTATCCTAGCATATCTATGAGCCATCGTTTCCACAAAACAAATATATTACAACGATCACTAACAGACGCACCAACCAGATTTTGCTCCAGATCCTCCAGATCTTTTTCAATTGAAAACATCTTGGAAACAACGAAAAAAACAAAAAAAAGAAAGTTCGAATCGTGAGTTATGTTCTTGATTTCATACAAAAGTTCTATATAAGAAAGCACTTTCAGTTTTCCCGAATTTTCCAAATTTCCGGGTAACGTTTCAAATTTTTCTTTCTTATTCGGATTATTACGAACATTTCCAGTCGTTCTCTAGTGATGCTTACCAAGGAACAGCATTTCATTTTTATCTATAGGTATAGTATGTACAGCTAACAAGAAAAGAAACAATTTTTTAAAATAAGTTGAAAAAGCATATACATTAATGTGGAGTAATTTTTTAAGTAATATATAATTTTATATCAGATTGTACATCAAATTGCAAAATTATATCTCGTCAAACACGGGAAACGTCAATAGTAAATGTTTCAAAATCAATAAATTATCATTAACGTCTATTATAGTCATTTAAGGTGACTTTTCAGTGGATCTTGTTTTAAATGAGGACGTATATGAAATATTTCATAGGGACCAAAACAATGGAAGAAGGTGATATATACACATAAGAACAGATTAATGATGGAATTTTAAGTCTCGGTAGTGTTGCAGAAAGAACTTTCGGCATGTCGAATGATAGAAAGATGATGTATATCACAAACGTATGTTTTTCATCATCTTCTTCTTCACGAATATCCTATTACCGCCTTAGACGTCGGACGAGTACTGTCAGTCAATAAACTTACGCATACCCCACGGTCACTCGCTATAGTTTCTTCATCTCTCTTAATGTTTTCCCTATCATATCTCCTTATTTCCTTTCCCACCAAGTCTTTGTCGGCCTTCCTCTATTGCGTTTCCTTTTTTTTTGCGGCTTTCTAGTATTTCTCTTGTAAGTCTGTTGGAGTCTACCTTCATCACAAAACCGATTCATTTCAAATGCCTCCTTTCTAACTTCAATGATATTATCTCATGGTTTGTTATTTTCCTTATCACCTCATTTCTCGACTGGTCATATACTTTGTCTATCCTGCAATGGTACCCAAGATTCACTTTCATATATGTAGCAGGACTGATGTGAGCCTTCGTCATCAAGTCTATCTCCTTTTCTCATAATATTGACTTAATTACGGCATAGATATTAATGGTACTCTGTTGTCTGCTTCTAACTATTTCTGTATCTGGGTTACTGTCATTTCTTATAATTCCTCCTAAGTACTCAGAAATTATTACCAAATTTAGTTTATCGTCTGTGAAAATTATTGTTTGGTCTCCATCTTCTAGATTATTGATAATCATCAACAAGCTTTTCTTTATGTTTATTTCTATTTTTAGGCTATCCAATTTCTTCTATCCAAACGTCCACTATTTATTGTAAATTTCTTTGTGTCTTGGTAATTAGCTCAGAATCGTTTGCATATAATGAACTTTCGAATTTTGTAGGTACTAGGTCTCTATAATCCAACAAGTTTTCGCCGTGTTCCCTTTTGTGTTTTTTGTTAATCTATCCATTACCACTATAAAGAGTAAAAAAGTTAAATGTCTCTGATCTTAGTCTGTATATTTGTACTCATGGTTTCGTATACCCGTAAATGGTTTTCGTAACATTTAGAAGTTTGTTATGGTCTTCTAGTGATCCCATTGCTTTCCATATTACTTCTCTTCCTATTATGTCATATGCTGCTCTTAGATCAATTGGTATAATTTTTCTTCTGATCCCTTTCAATTATATGCTTTTCATATGGTATAATATGGAGTAGTATACCGTTTTCTTGCAATTCTTAATTATAAGATTACCAAATGCTTAAAACTTATAAATTCAAACACTCCATTAAATTATTCTTATTTATATAGTTATGTACAGTGACGAGTAACGTTCTATATCTGAAAAACTAGAGCTGATAAAGGAGTAAGATTTTTAAAACATTTAAAAGTCATCTATATAGATGACTTATGTCTTACTATGTATATATTACATACATTCATTATTATTTTTAATCAATAGTAGCATAAATATTTATGTTTTGAATACGATTACGTTGCTGTTAATCGGAATAAGTTTATAATAAATTTTCTAAGAATATAATTCTCAGTATATTGTTTGTAAATTATACAATGTGCATATATTTACGGACATGCTCTCTGGTATTCATATAAGAAAATACAAGCGGCGCAAATCGGTCCCACTTTTTTTCAGCATGTCTACACACGAGAAGGTTCTTTATACCGACGAAACGAGCAATACATGAAACACCTGCATCGCACGACACAACAATTATGTGGTTTCCCGTTATCTCGCTGTGACCCAACGTTACGGGTCACCAACACGAGTTAATCACAATTTGAGAATGTCATTCTATTAATGCGACGGCGATTTTTCATTTCGAAGGATGATCTTTTATGAAGTGCTCCATAAATTACGTTGGGAGGTGCTTGCAACATACCGACACTACCGCGTTTAACCGTGGTTTGTTCGTTCGCAACATGATAAATATGCACACGTATATCTCATAACATGAAGGTGTGTGTGGATAAGACAGGCAGCATCTGTGTAACAATCTCGATCATACAGATTGCGAGATAACCAAAAAACGACAAATGTTATTTTGTACGATATTACAAACTGATTAAATTATTTACAAAACTTTAATAAACAGGAATTGTTTTAGAATCATATCACAATACAAAGTATTTGGTTAAGCAGCATTTGTAGGGCTGAGTTCGACAGCGATTGAAAACTGATTAGCAATTATTAAGAAAATGCAAAATTCGAAGAGAGAAAAGTATACGTAAGATATATAATAGCACAAGCATAATAATATATAAGGGTGTATAAAGATACTCTTGGTATTCATTAAAAAGGAGAAACTGATGACTTTTGCAAACAAAAATTTTAAAAAAATTGGTCTCTTTCCGGATATTGACTATCACTAACTAATTATATTAGAGTAATCTACTGGGACAATAAATTATTTATTTCCTAACTGATTAATCAATAAGCTATAAATAATGTTATAGGTAATATAAAAATATTACTAATTAGAAAAAAACAGTAACTGTAATAAATAACAATATAGCGGTTGTGTCAAATATCATTAGCCATAGGGAATCTCATGCATACGTATATACGATGTATACGTCGCCAGTATCGAGACGGAGAGTAGGTACTGGGTTGGCATACAAATACATACGTATATATCGTACATACGTTTGTATGAGATTCCCTATGGCTAATGATATTTAACACAACCGGTATATATACATATATAAATAAGTTTTTTCCAACAAAAAGCAGTAACCAGCTTCAAGAAAGTTAATAAGCTCACAATATTATAAAGTTTCAATATAATAATAACAAACTACGTATATAATACATGATTAAATTTGTACAATATGTCCGATATGACCAAATACTAAGGAAAATAGTTAATTACAAAGCATTAACACGAAAAGAATCTTATATTCCAGGCATATATTGCGTAATTTGTTTAAATGTTAATAAGACAAAACCATCCAATATATCTCACACTTTTACAAATAATCGACACTGGTGAGCGACTTAAAATGTTTGTTATGGCTATATCACAGTAAAACATTACTCAATGTCTTATTTAAAATACGATATAAGTTAAGCACAGTGTCTCTCTTTGGCAAGGAAATAAGCGTAAGGCGCCATAGCAAAATGCTATAGGTAATCTATGACCTCTAGTGACGATATCTGCTATAAACGTTATGTATGTATGTAATATTTTGCTTTGACAGAAATTTCAAAGAAAAGAATTGTTGGGCAATATGATTTATGTTGAAATTTTCATACTGTATGCGTAAGGAGATCGAATATTATGTGTTGTGTAGTTAGATGTATTAATTCTTACAACAATATTGAAAGCAACATTCAATGGATTTCTAGCAAAGTGCTGTAAAACTCATCTATCAAAAACTGAATTCAAAATGCGGAAAAATCCACATCTGTATAAACTTTTGGGCTTAGTAATTTATATGTGAATTTTAAACAATTTTAAATCGGTGGTTTCAAAGTGTAAATAATATAAATTTTAAGGTAATTTTTAAATACATACATAATTGTGTTTCAAGAATATCATCCATCGAGCGTTAATTATCCACAGTTTAAAACTAATACATAAATGCATGCACTAATACATAAAGCTAAAAAATATATACAAATATTTAGTGCCGTTAAGTTAATATTGATAGTGACAATGAGGACTTAATTTTTGAGTGTAAATTCTGAAAGAATGCAGTGAAATTTCTACCCCAGGCATATATTCCAAATAATAATTCTTCAGAAATATATATCTTTTTCTACTCCCATACTTTAATTGTATTATTAGATATGCTGAACCTGAACTTTAATGATGTCCATTAAGATACAGATTTTAGTTAGATACATGTTTATATCCAATAGGAATGCGACATTCCAATATTTATCAATATTCAATATGGCCACTTCACATCTGACAGAAATAAAAATTAATTAAATTTGACAGTTGTCTGTAATTTACTAGTAAGTAGTTAAAATTTGTGCTTTTTTGAAAATATAAACGGTAAAAATGAGGGATAATGACAGTGAAATGTAAAATTTGACTCCACCAGAAATTATGGAACAAGCTTTAGTGGGCACGAACAATTTATTACCAGGTAAATTCGCAAAAACATACGGAAAATTTTACGCTCAATTTATGAAATAGAATGTTCAAAAAATAATGTTTTGTTATAGGGTCGTAGACAAAATAGTGTATGCAACTCGCATTTAATGGTTATTAAGACACTTGTATTAATTACGATACGAGCCGAAGGCTCGTATCGTAATTTTCATTCTCGTGTCTTAATAGCCATCATTAAATGCTCATTGCATAATATACTATTATTCTATTATATATATACTTTAGACATGCAAAAGTCACAAACAGGAAATACCTTAGATTAGAAATACAATAAATGCAAAAATATTTATATATACAACGTACAATGATATACAAAAATCTGCGAGTAAATAGTAACTTAGAATGCAGCAGTAAAAAAATCCGTAATTGCATAAGGCTCTAAATTACGTTGTAAATTGAAAAGCATTTTACGAAAAATATATGGACCAGTGACTGACTTAATATGAATAGGTAACTTGTAAACTTTTAATTTTGTATACGTTATGTTGTTTTCTGTAACTGCAAGGCGATGTCTCGGATAGCAGTAATGGAAACTGTTACGCATTGTGTAACTGTGTGACGGTAAATTGTTTTCAAGCGCTGATCGGTTTTTGAAATGAAATATCAAAATTTATTAGATATAGACTCTGTAATCTGTAAGAAGATTGCTTGCTCTAAATAGTTCACGACAAGATTGATTATAATGCAGCCGGCAATTGTATATAGAATTCTTTTTTGATTAACGAACAGACGGTACAAATCCGCACTGCCACCCCAAACAACAATTCCATATCTCAATTAAGAGTAGCAACAACAAAGAGTAACGAGAGAGACAATTTGTAGCAGCGGTGGAAGAGTACGTTGATGATCTGTTAGTAAAAAATTAAAATTTCCAAGCAACTCTTTAATCAACCGAACGTGCTTTTGCCTTAGCAAATTGCGGCAGTGGTACTGACTTTGCTAATCAAGAAGAGCTTGCTAATATTGCACTAAGATCAGAAACGGACATTGACTCAAATGAAGTTCAGAAGAAACCTTTAATTTTAGTTGTTATCATCATATTAATCAATTGTAATTAAAATTGTGCATTATTTAAAATGCTGATAAAGATAGACATGGAATATTGTTAATAAATAACACATGTTTTGAAACATACCGAGGTCGTCATATTTTAATTTCTGATAGGAAAGTAGTAAGTGGAAAAGAGCGCGACGAATTAAAGTAAAGATAGACATAAGCGAGGCTGCCACACTGGACATTTGTAAGGCGTGGGGGTCCCCCGCCACTCCGTTGCTCTCCCTCCACTGTTAGCAAGCAGGCAGCGCTGTATGTGATAAGATCATCTTCTGCATATGATAGAAGTGCAAACCGAAATTAAAATTTGACGCTTACGGTATATCGATTGCCAATAGAGTGCTATTATTAAAGCACATTTAACAGTATGAAATTATGATTTACCATGTTCTTAATTGACTAATTTGTTTCCTTTCTTGGCATTTACTATCAGTTCGGTGTTCCTAATATTTGGTTAAAAAACAGAAAAATTTTTTTCGCTCTATATTAGGAAACCACAATTGACACACTCACTAAACCAATCTCCAAAACAAACGTTACATACAATAAACCATCAGTAAAGTGTACGAAAGCGTTGACTGAATTGTGGAAGTAACTGTGTGTTAATAATTATAATAATTATGCCAATATTGCCGCTAGAGGCGCTGGTTTACAAAATGTGTAAATCGTCTATAACCAAATCCTCATGGAAATATAATTTATTTCAAAACTGTTGTCCTTCTATGTTTAATGCCATGTTTACTTTAGCTTGTGTTTTAATGACTTTAAATCAAAAAATAAGGTTTCTATCTTATATGTTACTTGTGATTAATGGGACATGTATCCCAAAAGTATCCTACTAATTAGTATATTATGTAATATAGAGTTAGTTTAATTTAATAAAATCACCTACAGCAAAATTAAATTACGTGTTTTATAAATCTCTGTCTGGCGATATCGCTTTAATTTCATTTCATACATTAGTGTGAAGCATTGAAGTATGCCCCTATAGAAAAATTATAAGGCGAAACAAATCCAGAAAAATTAAAGAAATAATAACAAACAAACTCACGCTAAATTCGTGGTTATTAAATCATATTCTTCTGTCTTTCTTCGAAGGAACACTAATTCACGCCCACTTAATGTATATACATATAAACAATATTTAAAGCTTCCATATGTAAATCTACGTAAAAATAAGTTGAAATATTTGAATTTTTTACTGGTTATACAACACGTCGAAATGGAGGTGAGAGAAACTTAAAGGTAGGAAAAAAGAAAGCGAATTGAATAAGTGTTATAAGTGCATGTTTGACCTTATGTTTCTTCTTAAAAAAAGCAGCAGCACCTTAAATTGTGGCGAGTTAAAGAAAAAGTAATTGGAGAAATTGTTAGATTATCCTGATTACATGTAGGTACAAAGCACGCAGATACATTAAAACTACAATTAAGTTTCATTAATTATTATAAATGTCCATTTTTTCCTAAATATTTGTATAATTAAACTAATTTACTACGACTTTTAGTAGCTATTTTATTCTATTATAGAAGTTGTTTCCATTAAACCCTCACACACTTTCCTACAACTTTTTTTCGTGTATTTAACGCTTGTCATTACAGGCAGACATGGGAATGTTCAGCAATAGACATAATTGAATCAATTAGTTGCATATTTTGCTTTCTACGCAACATCTTTTAATATTATTGAAGTAATTACTGTTTCCTAAATATTCAATATTAACGTTTCAACTATTGGGAGGCTTCCCCCATATAATTTTTCCACTTAATTATGCTGTCACACTGATAATAGTATAAAACTACCAAATACGATGTTATTTATAGTGTGACCTTACGATGTTAATTGCGATATATAATTTTTATAAAATATTTTGCTTGAAATGTTGAAAACATAGGTACTTAGGGTGAATAGGTTAGGGTTTGTCTATCGTAGTAAAACTTTTAGGGAGAAATGTATTTTATTCCCAATAAGAACCTAGAACAGTATTATCAAAAAAACAATCATGTTAACGTTGTCCATGAACTGTAAAAATATTTTAAGTTTACTTAGTTCTAGTGTAGCGTAAAAAAATCTTATCCGACAACGAACGCATTTTCATCAATAAATTGAATTTGAACGTGATAGAATAATCTTCGTAGGTACGAGAAGGATTTTTCATTTGTAATATTAGTGAAAATTATTATTTCTATGTATACCGTAGTCGACAATTTTTAATTTCTGTTTATACTTCTATACTAGCTATCTATCCCATGCATTGTAAATGCAGCGATGCCTGCTTTCCAACAGTCAGTGGTGGGAGAAGCACAAACAGTCGGGGGTATTCACATTTCATAGGAAAGGTTTGCCGGGTATACTTGGCAGCCTCGCTATATGTTTGTCTTTACTATATTTCGCTGTGCTCTTTTCCTCTTCTACTTTCGTACCAGAAATTAAAATTTGTCGACTACGGTATATGAATGTCCAAGGTACTCTTCTAATTTGTCTCTTCGATTTGGATAAATCATTAACACTAAAATACTGCATAAATTCTAATTATAATTTTCTGCTCAGTAATGGTAATTTAATTATTAAATTAGTCACAGTTGAGATTCCAAGTAATGACCGCCCAATTGCTATTCAGGTGTTATATTGTATTCAAACGTTTTGCATCAGTCTATGAGTGAGAAATATTTATATATGTAGTGAATACAGCATTATTTGCAATAACTATTTATCTAGTGTATTCTCTATTTGACTAATATTAATTTATTTCATGTGAGTGTTTTCATGTTTCAGTCAGCTAATTATAAGAAATAGACATATATTAATGAAAAAATCAAATTTTAACAATTAAGGTAAAACAAAAGCACGAGGGGTGTTTTTTATGTTATCTACATAGCTATGGAAACAATATGTTATCGCGGCAATTTTTTTTAAATCACATTTCTGTGACATTTTATAGTAACATCTCAAAGTTTAGTTCGAATCGCTTAACATTTGTTACTTTTACATTCGTTTAAAAAGAAAATAAGTGAATTGAAACTTGAACACAGAAGTGTCATGAAATTTTTATCAAAAGAAGGCAGTATTCCGAAGAATATCCATGAGAAAATGGTGAGTGTATGAAGAAAACAGGCCTTCCTATTTCCAAGTCAAATTTTGGTGTAGTTCAAATCGGGCAGAGAATCCATTCTTGGTGATCCAGGATGTGGAACACCTTTGAAGCACGAACAGAAGAAATCATCAAAAAATTTAAGATTTGGTGTTGACTGGCGACCGAGTAAAAGTTTCAGTTATTGCTAGAGAAATAGAAGTATCAGAAACGTGTGTTTTTAAAGTTCTACACGAAGATTTGGGATTGCAATGTGTCGGCCCGATTAATTGGAATCTTTTATCTCAAGATGATGGCTCCCTAAATAGAACTGTAACTAGGCATGAAATAGGGTACATCACTGAGACCCTCCCACGATACAAGAGTCCATGCAATGGGTTCATACAGGCCCTCCACAGCCCAAGAAGGCAAAAACGCAATCTTCTGCGGGAAAAGTGATGGCCACAGTTTTCTGAGACGCGGAAAAAATTGTCTTAATTGAGTATATGGCAAGAGAGACTACAATAACGGAACATGTCTACCAAGACCCAATTAAGAAAATAAACAGGGCTATAGGCGAAAAAAGACCCCACAATTTTACTCAGAAATTCTGCTTCTGCACAACAACTGCAGGGTGCATAAGGTACGAATTGTTCAAGTAGTAATCAATGACTGCTTAAAAGAATTACAACATCCACCCTACAATCCCTACCTCACCCTGTGCGACTATTACTTTTTACTCAAAAAACACATGGGAGGGCGTTGATTTTTATCAAATGAAGACGTGGAAATGCTATAGGATCGTATTTTGCGGAATTACCATAAGAATTCCTTTTCGAAGTTATTATTATTAAAGAAACGTTGAAATAAGTGTTGACGTTGTTCGTTTTCTAACTTGTTTCATTCACAGCTAAATAACATAAAAAATTTCCCTCATATTTCATTTCTAAATAACGCCATACTGAAAAACTATTTACTGCTGTTCTATGAGATTTCATGTCAAACATATTTTTACAAAAATCTTAAGAATTTCCGTTAACCTCGTATCTCCACGTTTTTTCTACTAATAGTTCGTGATTTACGTCTTCGAAAGCTTTCGTAGCATGTATGGAAAAGATCCTGAACATATAATGTATTTTCAATCGACACAGTACTTCAACAGTCAAGTCAACCAATGTATCAGAGTGCTCTGGTCCTTTCTCAAACCAAACATATGGAAAATAATTCAGGGAAGTTGACCAATATGTTTGAGCACTATATATTGTCGAAAGGTATAGTAATATTATGAATAATACCATAAATCTTGGAGTACTTTCAAAATTATAGTATATTTTATCTAAACAGATTTGGAGGTCTTTACTTTATCAAAAATAGAGGGACTGCGATTTTCTATGCTTAGGTTTCAAAATGTCAATTAAACAAGAAAATGGGTGTGCTTAAAACCACACAGCAGAAGTGCAAACTTCATCAAGGCGAGGTTAATAATACGAAATACAACTTTTTCTTTTCGTTCTATATTACATTTAAATAATCGTCCGCGAAGTTACCAATTCTCGAACGCAACACAGTTCGCGAAATACAATTTCGCGGGCCGTTGCTATGGCAGCGGCCGTTAAAGTAAATACACATTTTGACACATGTTTAATCACACATTCTACGACTTATTTTGACAACTATCAAGTATTTGTAGTTTATTATATTCGTCTCATTTCCATGATAACGCATGTAAAGTAAGTAAACCACTTTAATTTAGCACCTTTAGAACTAAATTAAATTAAATTGTGTCTCAATTTAAATTAAATCGATTGAAAAATTTAACGGTTGCCCAAAAAATTGTGTGTATATCTTGTCCGCGAAAAACTTTAACGTACTCGAGATTGTCTTGCCTCGGCCGCAAGCATTATTAAGGAGATTTTCGGACGCATGTATATATATATATATAAATAGACGATATAAATACTGGCTTTCGACTCCCGCCCTTGATCTAATGGTTAAGAGCTGGCCTCTCACCCAGGCGGCTCCGGTTCACATCTGCTCTGGGACATGAATTTATTTATTCATTTAAATTTAAATTTAATTGAAATTAAATACCTATTGATGCTATATTTATTTATCTTGTTCCCTTAGCCGACTTTACCCGAAGAGCGTTACATATCCGAGCGTTACATATCCGAGCGTTGCAGGTCAGTCTTGTTCACTGCCTACAATCAGCGCAACGCGCCTAAAGAAGTTTACACTTCAAAAACATTTGCATATGTTTCTCTGAAATTGTTCTTCTTTTCGAGCTCTATATCTATAATCTTAGCTAGTTCGATTGTTAATAATTCACATTGTTCCATGCATATTATCGAATCATTTATAAAAATTAATACAATATATTGGGCAACCTGTACTTCATCAACGCTCGGAGTCTGTATGAATACTACAATCGGTTATAAAGTAATTAGATCTAGTATCTATGTAAATCTATTTCAATAACTACTAACAGAACACTTTATGGTATCTGTATTAAAATAATTTAACTTTGCCGTTATAACTATCTACAACAGTATAATTAGTTACATGTTTGCAATTCTCCTAACATAGATGCAATAAATTACGTAAACCTAAGCCTCCGTGAAATTCATTATGGAAATGGAAAAATGTCTGCCATTATTGTTGACCTTCAGCTATTGTATGCGCTAATAGAATCTTTTTGCATTAAGAAAACATTCAAGCTCACTTAATAGTGCATTATTGCAAAATGTAAATGAGATCTGTTGAACAAAGAAGCAGTGCAATTAACCATAATATTTAAACTAATTTAAACTCAATACGAACTACTAGATGAGAGCAATTAAATTAAAAACCAAAGCGGGAATTTTAAATAAGTAAGAATTCAAATAGAGTATCAACAATAAATTATATATAGGACTTTTAGGATCCAAGAAGGTGTTGCGTTTCAGAAATGGTAAATTGGTAGAAATGGGCGACGACCGAGGTAGGAATAAGATGAAAAGAGGGGCGGTGCGGAGAGGAAAGAGAGGTCAGCCGGAGAAGAAGTCGTCTACAGAAAGAAAACCGGTTGAGTCTGTTGTTGGCTGATGCATAACACAATGCACATACGTGGGAGTGGGACAGTTCTATCGGACATTTACTCAGGAATGCGGTTGGTTTACCTAAACTTGCGAATCGTACAACAAGGGGGATAACGAGAATAACACGAAAAATTTGTAATAACCGTAGATACAACCTTTGATCTTCCATTATCTCACGAGTTGTATGTTGTTACAACAAGACGGCTTCTCGGTTTACACGGAATTTTTTAGATAAGAGACGCGCCACGGACATTCAAGTCAGTAGGAAAATATTTCATTTACTGCTATGGCTATTATAAATTCAGTTTCACAGCTCGCACGCGCCAGAAACTCATACGTTTCGGCTGTATTAAGTGAATACTATCTTATTATCTCCCTTCTTTTAAGAGTGTTAGATATAAGATACAGTCACTAACTAAATTATTATAAATAATGTATATTGACAATAGAATAGAATTACAATAATTTGAAAATTGAAGCAGGATCGTGCAATAGAAAATAGGTCAAGAACCATGACGACAAATATGAGAAATGTATTTGGAATATTATTTCATTCCCCAATGATCCAAATATTTATTTAAAGTTCTAACAGAAGTGTATTATGTTGTTGCTGCGTTGCGTGGTAGTTACCTGTCATCCCGCCAAACACGGACATTTAATCCTGCTACTAATCCTTTGAAAAAGTTCGACCGTACTTCGTTCATTACAAAACGTTCAATTCTTTTAATTTAGAAATAGTTATTTACCAACCAAGTGCGGGATGACTATTTTCCCGCATGAGCACACTTTGAAAGCACGAGCGACCGCTGAAAGCGCGTGCTTTTAATAGCGCGAATGCGTGGAAGATGTCTTCACGTAAGTTGTTTGTACAAAATTTTTTGTTGCAACATTAAGAGGGGTGTTTACCTTTCGAAAACTAAGGCATCGCCGTTTCCCGTTTTTTAAACTTATTTTGTAATTTTAGAATCTCAAATTTGGGTTAGTGGTGCAAAAGGCATACATTTATAATGTCAAGGTCAGTTTTTGTACTAATTTATTTTCTTAAAAAAGTTATGTGTTTTTTAGAAATAATCACAAAAATGCATGAATTTGATTAATGTTATTTAATGTTTTGCCAAATGAAATCAGTGCATGTCCCACTTTACAAGTTTTTAAAATGAAATACAAGTAAAGAAGTTATTAATTATTTTACATAACTTTGTATTATATATGAAGGGTACAGGTCCATAAGGGGCTATGTCACAAATTACTCGTTTTGCGAAAGACTCAATTTAAATTTGAAAACTGGTTTTTAAAAAATGGTTCAAATTTTAGAAACTGTATTGATTCAAGGATTTACTCTGGGTATTTACTTAGAACATTAGATCAAATATATATATAAACTTGTATTTGCAGAAAAGAACACAAAAATAAGAAATTGAGTTTGAAACTACCAAAAATAAATGTCCAATAGGAGTTAAGACCAAAGAAGTGAATACAAACTATTGTATTATAAAACATTTTATAACAATAGATATTCCTAATTTTTGGGAATGTTGTCGAAAAATAATTGTGCTTCAACACCGCAGAATTTCTTCAAGTCTTGCAGGCACTTAAACTTTTTGGCGGTGATTGGTATCAGACGTAAAAATACATTTATAAAAAGGTTAAAACTTCAACAGCATAATATAAATATTGTACCAGTATAGGAGTACGGAGGCAGCACAAATTAATTTGATAGTAAAAGAGGCCCCTTACATTTTCTTTTTTTATCCTTCACTATTGCTGAGTCCCATGGTCCATTATAGGAATCTCTATAATATAGCAGTCTAGAATGATCCTGGCGAAATTCTAGTTCCCGAATCGGACGGGAACTAAATGGGCATTTCTGTGCATAATCTATGCTGGTATTAAAAAAATTGGTCCAGGCTCGAAAGTACGACAGAGCAACTTCTACAACATCAAAAGGAGTCGGTTTCATTGGAGCGTTCTTGAATATTTCAACCCAGTCTGACGGAATTTCAGCTCTTTGTCTGGAATTTACTAATCCCATATTTTTGTCTGGCTCCATATAGGAATGACCACGAATGGGAAAAGTAACTTTGACGTAATCCACTCGCCTCTCTTTGTGAACAACATAATGCAGAAACCGAAACATATGATACTATAGTCTTTATTTTGCTCTCCGCATGAGCCGCAAAAAATTTCAAGAGCCCTTACTCGCAAATCTGACTCTTGTAATAAACATCGGTTGTTGTTATGTTTGGAAGACCAAAATATAGACAATCGCTTGTAGAGTCCCAGAAGTTCGGCTACTTTGCTTTGCAGCTCTTTTTCTGTTGTAGAATACCGCAGCCATTCTTTTGTGCAAATCATTTTGTATTGTCAACTGCTTTATCTCATTTTGTAAACATTCTTTTTCATCAATACTAGGACTTCTTGAAATATCAGATTGAAGAGATTTTATTTTAACGAGAAACTCGTCGCATGAGCTACATGTATCAGTTCTAAGATATCCAAAAGCTATATTAAATTTGGTTTTGAAGATTGTTCTATACGACTCGTAAGATACTTTCATCTGAGGATGCAAATCACAAAATATTTTAAACATCTTTTTTACGTTAAGGTCATCAGGTAAGTATAATCTCTTACTGTCATTTACATTATAATGGCTATTTCTACCATTGAATGACTGATGTGTTTATGTATGGCTTCACGGATCCCGTTATCGAGTTTTCTGGGATGTTTTTTGTTTTCGCCTCTTCCATCTTTCGGAGCCATTCCAGTCATTTTGAAAGAATTTTGTAGTATTGCTAGCTTTTTTCTCTTTATACCATGAATGGACATGAAAGCTTGTTTACAAACATCTACTTCTTTGAGGCTGTCATCAATTCTGAAACGAACTTTATAAACAAATGTAGCACTTCTTAGATTTGCTTCTCCTTCATTTTTCCTAGGTCTCCTTCGACGAATAGGTAGTACTGCAATCAATCCACACAAATACTAATTCTGCTCATTAACAGAAGCTGGTGTGTTAAAATTTTAATTATACTTTTCCTTGCTTCTATGGGCACTTTTTGAAAACATTGTTTTTGGCAATTACAGTTTTCACCCAATTCATGGCTTTGTAACCAAATTTTTTTCATAACATCTCTCATTCTTCCATGTTTTTGCCTCTTTTTTGTTTCCTTTTTAGCAATCAATTCTTCTGACGGACTGTCACTACCATTACAATTATTTTCAGGTTCCATTAATATTTTATTTTATTGCACAAACACAAACTGATTGTCAGCTGCACTAAAATCTCTACTGTCACTTCAGGCGGGATACCTGATTATACTACGCCTTATTTATGCGAACTTGGCCCCTTTTGGACATGGCTAACATGGACTTGACACCTTGTGGCGCTGTATGCAATAACGAAAACTTATATTTGCTAGGTTTTTGTCGCCTTCTGGACGTGTATGAATATTTTGGCACATTCTACATGAAAAATGTCACAGAATGGCAGCAGTGGTTTAGTATATGTGATTTTTGGACATGGCTCCTTTTGGACCTGTAACCTTCATATGACGTATTTCTTCTAATTTACTGTGTTACACTGTATTAAGTATTAAGGAATAGAATAAATTATTACTATACTTCGTATAACATGAAATTTTTACCAGTAGGGGAGACTGGGGTTGGATGTTACAGTTTTTGATTATGAATTTTTTATTTTATTTTAGTAATTGTTTTAAAAATTTGAAATATATCATAAGAAAGTAATAACCTTTATTTATGTAATAGGCCTTACAGTTTAACAAAAACTAAACTATTTTTTTAGAAAATATATAATAATTAAAAAAAGTCAAAACGTAACAACTTTCCCCAAGGTGGGGTTGATTGATACATGCTTGGGGCAATTTGTTACATGTCATCATCTGAATCGCAGTGCTGACAAATAAAGTAAGTTTCACCTGGAGTACATAGTTCATGTGTCCATTTTTCACATTTATGGCATTTGATCCATCCTTCGCCTGGTTTTGAGTTTAAATAAAGTTCTCCACATATCACACACTCTTCATTTTCATCTTCGGAACTATCTGCTACAGATTTCTTACCTTTTTTCTTATTACCCACAATGTTTTTCTTTAAATTTTTTTTAACTTTATCAGCTTTTTTATTTGTTTTTCTTTTTTTCTCTTCCTCTTCTTCCAATTCTTTTTTATTTGGTGTATCAGTCCATACAGCGGCTTTTCTGCGTTTTCTTGTATTCGTATTTTTCCTCATGCCTGCTTTTGGAAAAGGACGAATACATTCTGGAGTTATATGTTGGTGATCTTGGTTTGAGGTAGAAGCTACAGCTGGATTATAATAACAGCTTGACACAGGTTGAGTTTCATTGACACTGACGTTTTCAACAAGTTTATTGTTATTTACTAACCTCGGAGGAGTTACATTAGAATGAGGGTTTTGATCGTGAGTGTTACTCACTTCTTCAACTTCTGCATCGTGACTTATATTACCTTCATGTTCGTGTTCATTGGTGCCTTCTAATGGACGGTCTGTCACAGACGAGCTCAAAAATTCGTCATCATTAAAAATGTTTCTATTTGTGGGCCAAATACCAGTGACACGGAAACCAGATTGAATGTTCACTGGTGTTGCAGCTAGTGGTAAAGCATCGCGTACAATAGAAGGAATATCGTAAATAGTTAACGTTTTCCCTGGGTTATTTCTGATCCATGAGTCACAGAAAGAATTAATATATTTTTTAAGTGGGCCATAAACCGATCTATCCAATGGTTGGAGTTTATGCGTAGTATGTGGCGGGAAGGATAAAACAATTATACCTTTTTCTCTACAAAAATCGATGCCTTTTACAGATAAGTGTGAGTCATGGTTGTCTAGAAGTAAAAGGACAGGTCGCTCCTTGCTACAACGACTGTGTTTAGCAAAGTGTTCTAAAAAAATGTAAAAGTCCTCTTGATTCATCCAACCAGATTTGTTAGCTGAGCCTATGCAACCAGGTGGACCGTTTGCAACAAAGTACTTTTTATAATTTTTTCGGGGAAAAACAAAAAACGGTGGAATATAACTTCCATTTGCATTAACTGCTACTGCTAATGTCACCAAAGTTCCTCGCTCAGCGGATACTACAGATCCAATTTGTTTCATTCCTTTACGTGCAATGATTCTGTCAGGTTTTTGCACCGTAGTGACGCCTGTCTCGTCTATATTATATATATCTTGGCACTCAAATTTGTATTTATCCAAAACTTCTTCTAATAAATCAAAAATTTTTTTGACATTTGCTTTATTGAAACTGGTTGCCCGAGCTAGACTTGTAGCTTCGGGTTTTCTTATAGATAAAGTAGGATGTCGACGAAGAAATCCCCATAACCAATCATAGGTAGCCATTTGAAACTGATGCCAACTATTATGTACAGTAATATTGTTTTTTACTGCATACTGGTATGCTAATTTGCGAGTCTCTTTAGGAGTAAGACCATGATACATCTTAGCACTTTGGTCGAGATAGGTAACTAATTCTTCTTCAAACGTGTCATTGAACAGTTGCCGATTACGCCGATATCCAACCTTAGGTATAGGATCTGTTTCACCTATGGTTATTGAAAAAACAAAAATATAAATATCTGACTAATTCGTAAAGAGCGGTTATACCTTTATTTTTTAACTTCTTACAAAATCTTTGTAAAGTCATGAAATTTATGTCAAAATCAGCTGCTACTTTTCTCAAACCTCTGCCCTTCTCTACTTCTCGAGCCGCTCTTATAAAAATGTCTTGTGGGACATTTCCCCTATCAGTCTTCTTTTTATAAACCCGCATGTTTGGTCTGCAAATGAACAAAAAACCAATTACGACTTTCAGAACAATTGCTCTAGCCCTTGGGGGTTAGTTGTTACACTGTCACAACCTGCCCCAGTTTAGATGTAACAACCAACCCATTTCGAAGTTTTTCAATGACTTTGTTAAATACAGCTAAACAATTTATTCCAGCGAAATGGAATATAGTACATATCAAAAAGAACAAATATCAAGGTAGCGATTACAGCAGTTAGAACTTTCACAGACATTTGGAGATTTTAATAAAAAGAAATTTTTACCTTACGCACAGAATTACGTTGAACCATCAAAAACACGTTTTCCACCATATTACTTTTTCGTTTGTAGCGCCATCTCTACAAAATTGTATGAAGTTAGTAGTCGACTAAAAGAACTACTACACTGTGTTTGAGACTCGGATACATAATTGTAAAAAAAAATATTCAGACTGTAACAACCAACCCCTGTAACATCTAACCCCAGTCTCCCCTACTTTTCCGCTTCAAACTTCAAATAACTTTAATGATTTATATTTTACATTCTAATCTAAATTAATGATTAGAAGGCAACTTCAACCAAAATGTTAACTACACAATGCAATAATAAACTGTAAAACTATGTACATGCGAAAGTCTAAGAATTCCTTTCGGAAATTTTGAATAAATCCTTAAATTTACTTGTTTCATACTTAATTAAGATTTTCCGGGACAACAATATGGTCGCGCATCTTCCGCATAATCATCCTAATTGAAGGCAAGACGCCCAATTAATTAAATTTGAAGTTTCCAAAGTCAGGACACGCTCTCGCGAATACTTAACTCACGCAATAAATTTTCGCCAAAGAAGGCCCCGTCGTATAGGAACTGCGGGGGGTACGGTACACGAGTGAGGGATGGAGGAGGAAAACCGAAACGAGAATGTACACGAATTTATAGAAAATTAATCAAAATCCTAATCGATATTTAATTAAAAGAGGCCGATAGTCCCGTTGTGAACAAAGTCCTCGGGTAATATTAATTAGTTAACCGAGATAACGCAAAAATTGCTTAAGTATATAATTGAAATTACCCGGAGTACAACAACCACACGGAACCAATGTGGATGAAACGGCAGCGACGACCATAAAATAAGAAGAAACAAGAACGGAGACGCACAGTGAGAGAAGTGATTAATTGATTTTAGTACAATAAAAGTACGTCGATAACTCGTAATTGCTCCCGTGGAAAAGGCGGCTTCTTTTGACTCCTTTTAAATAACTCCCGTGTGTGTATGTGTGTGTTAGTGTGTATTCTTGTAGCTATAAAACATCAGTAATTAATCCGGATAGAAATGAAATTGAATGCTCATCTATCTGTGACAACGAGCGACTATGCCGTCAGTTAACATTGATTGCATATTTCTGGGAAGTGCGATAATTACATACGATCCCCATACAATATCTGATAATTGAATTAGCACTTATTTATAAAACATTCTTATTTTATTGTATTATAAATACGTTGCTCCAATTTCGAATTATTTGACTTACTTTTCTTCAATAATATCTTATATTCATATTCAATACATTTTTCTTTACTTAAATTATAGCTTATGAACAGAAACAGATTTGTAAATATTTGGAACACAAATTTAATTTTTCGGAAAGTTCAGGATAACTACCAGTGATGTAAGTCGGTAAATTACGCCGTATATTACCGAATTAATTACCGTCATTTACGGTAAATTACCACATAAAATTTCGGTAAATTACAAACAAAGTAAAACATCATGTACATGTATGAAATTGCACACTCGGTGATTGGGGAAGTCCCTCTCTAGCAGATGTAAAAGCCTGTAAATCAGCCGTTTATACCGTAGTCGACATATTTTAATTTCTGATACGAAAGTAGAAAGAGGAAAAGAGCGCGATGAAATAAACTAAAGATAAACATATAGCGAGGCTGCCAAGACAGTACACCCGACAAACGTTTCCTATGAAATGTAAGGAGTGAGGATCCCCCGACACTGCGTAGCTCTCCCACCACTGTAAGCAAGCAGGCATCGCTGCATATTATGTCATCTTCTGCATGGGATAGAAGTACAAACCGAAATTAAAATTTGTCGACTAGGTATAACGAATGAAGTAGTCTTTCAAAAGATTTCGGTGTATAAGCTGAACTATATAAAGTTTGTGAATATCCAGTCCAAATATTTTTCTTGTTATGGATGTTGTGCTCATATTTTGAATTTATTCGCACAAGATATTTTAAAATTAGAAGTATTTGCATGTTTAATTACTGATTGTAAAGTCATAGTAAAAACTATTTTAAAAAATCGCATATTTTGAATACCACATTTAAAAATATACAAGATGAACAGCAAGCGTTACAAAAATCAAACACACTAAAATCTCTTAAACTACCTAGCCAAACTAGATGGAGCTCTAATATTTTCTGTTTAGAAAGCTTAAGGATAAATAAAAAAATTTTAAAAGAATTGGCTATAATAGCTAATACTTAAAACAACTGATCAACTGATTGCTGCATGCCCAGTTTCAGAACTAAATGCTGTCTTATCACATTTAAAATCACGGAGAGAAATGGCTATAACACCTTTGCATTTGGCTGCCAATTTACTAGATTTAAAATCATTTTTTCCTCTTTATATATAAGGTGTTACATATAACAAGGAAGAAGAAGGCTGATGTTTTGATAGCAATGAGGTAAGTCTAATATACAACCTAATATATGCCTATCACTGTCTTAATGTTTTCCATTTGTTTTTCATGCAACATCTCTACTGATTTTCATCAAGTGGTGGTTGGCTTTCTTTCAATTTTTGATTAGTATACTGCAGTTTAAAGTTTGCTTTCTCTGAGTGTTGGTTTTCCCTAAGAATGTGTTTTATTCATTGCCCTTTGCATTTTATTATGCTTACATTCACATTTTCTTCTGCTTTTTCTGTCCATTGTTCTTCAGTTTTCTTTTCACTGGCCAAGACATGTGATTAGGATATATGTTTTATAAGTCTATTATTAGTATTGTCCATGACATTATCATTCACATCATAAACACGTCTTTCGAACTTCTTTGTTTTCTTCAGTACGACACATCCAAGAAAATCACTATTGATCAGCGATTCCAAAGCAGTTCAATATGTTCCACATTAGGTTATTTATTTATCTTAATATATTTCCTTCGAGTAGAAAGACCAGAAGCTTTGGTTTTTTGACCAGAGAACAAATTAGAACAGATTCAACTAACTTA
Source organism: Amphimallon solstitiale (assembly GCA_963170755.1). Taxonomy (NCBI): domain Eukaryota; kingdom Metazoa; phylum Arthropoda; class Insecta; order Coleoptera; family Scarabaeidae; genus Amphimallon; species Amphimallon solstitiale. The sequence goes on from OY720679.1 coordinate 119,086,010, forward strand.
CAGTTGAATCTGTTCTAATATTTTGTCCTCTTCTAAATTAAAACCTACATATATTTATTCACTTATGGTTTCAGTAAGTAACGGTTTCAAAATAATTTCTGGATGTATTGATGCTTGTCATTATCGACATCTATAGAATTGAATAATATTGTGTTTATTCGAATTTTTGCTTGTATGGACATCACATTTACTAGGTTACTTGTTGCTACAAGAACTTGTTTTTTGTTTGTATCTTAAATTTCTCCTCGGAAGGACGCATTTTTTCCTCTATACTGAATTACTTATTATTAAACCACAAAAAGATTATCTTGATCTGGTAGCGCTTCCATAGCGTAATATCTTTTCTTTAAAAATGTACGAAAAATTAATGTACAAAAAGTTAATTAACTTTTTTAATATCTTCAATTTATTGCATTCTAATTACCATAAACAAATTATCCAAACTTCTCAAAGAAACTTCAATTAACTTAGATTAAAATTGCAACTGAATAGGCATTTGTACTGACTTATCTAAGGCTTTCGATCTCGTCGTTCACAAGGTACTGTTACATAAATTGAGCAATATGGAATTGACGGTGTTTCCCCTAAATCGGTTACTGTCGAAATGAATGCATACAGATCAATCCTCCTATAAAATGGACAAAATTGGTGTTCTTCAAGACTCCGTTTTGAAACCTATGTTATTTTTAATCTATATTAATATTTACCCAGTTTTTCATTTCTCTTCTTAAATAATATTATATGCTGATGATATTAATATTAGTTTGAGTTCATCTACTCAATCAGAGATTAACCGTAAAAAGGAATTACTTCTTAGTCAAATTAGTAAATTTAGGTCGAACAACAAATTACTTATTAGATCGAACAATAGCAAATTTCTATGCTTTAGTAACAATTAAAGTCCTTTCCAACGCTTTCTAGCAGATTTGGTGAGAACTGACAGCTGTCTGTTAAAGTTCTTACTATAGATATATATTTATATAGATTTTGCACGTTAATGTACTGAGCATAACCATATCAAAAAAAGGCAACTGAAACATATTTGTAATTCTGCTACAACAAACACTCAAATTTTCTGTCTTGTAAGCAATATTACCCATTGGAGCACATTATTTGAAGCTGATAGATTTTTTTTTTAAATACAAAAGCCTGCCATTGGGATCGTCTACAATATTGGTTTCTAAATAAGGTTTTCAAATATAATTTTCGTCTAACATTTTATAATATTTATATTCCGGGGATACTTTGCTTCGTATATACAATAATAACTCCGATTTTGTAATACTTGTCATATATATTACACACGTATTAATGATTATTTGTTACTTAGTCCGTACAAAAAAGCAATCTTTCAGAAGGGTCTCTATTTTATTGTTTGTAAACTTAATAAACTAGCAGGCCTCACAGATGTTGTTCTGCCCTTTCCAGTAGGTGGCGCGATGACAACTTGCTGACATGTTTCAAGATTGCACTGTTATTCCTTTGTATTAATCGTTTATGTCAACTATCCTCTTTCTCGTTGCTCTAGTGTCCGAAAAATTCTTATACACCAAATATTTAGGGTAGACAAGTAAAAAGTTATTGCCACATTGTAATGCCACAATGCTAAATTTCAGATTTACTGAAAATTCTCTAGTCATGCCACCGAGGGATTAGCTATTATTATATAAAATTTACATATTTTGAGATGTTAATACTTTTACTTAATTCTAAATTATTAATAATATTAGAATTATGGTATAGCAATAAGCAATATATGAAACACTACTAGCTTCGGGTTTTACGTTGCCAACGTTTCATAAAAGCTACTAACTGATAAAATGCGCTAATTGAATTATCAGGTTCTGTAAGATACATACATATATACACAGGAAATACCGATGCGTTCCTGCATGAATCGCTGTTAAGGATTTCTTTTTGCTCTTTCGCGTACGCAGTGTTTACTTTTTAAACGAATAAATTAAGGTCAATATCTTAATCCGGTATACAAACTAATATATTATTTCCTTAAGTTATATTGCCAAATGATTTCAGATGCGTATCTGTGCGCTGGAATCGAACGTGCGATCACATAAATAATGTCGTTGAAGTCATGAGTTGAATTAAGTGCGGTCAAACAAAATACAGTGCGCGTAAGTGCGGTGAATATTAAGTACTGCCGTACAAGCGCTCCGTACGGCAGATGGATCATTTTTTAAGAGAGGGAAACGGATCCAACGATTTATGTGTTTGTTTTGTTTTTTAGAACATATTAATCAACGTGAGCGCGAAAACCATTTTGCATGGTATTTCACCTGAATTTTAAGAAAATTGCGAAATACGTTTATTGATTTGTAAGTAGCTCGTAATGTAATCTTAATGCTTGTAACATCTCGAAAACAGTAATTTACAAATTTTGCATATAAAATTGCGTTTGACGATAAAAACACTTCATCGCAGGAATGCACAGAAAGGACATGGATTTCAATATATTAACCAAGAATACCTCAATTTAAGTGATGTAAGAAGTAAAGGTTTAATGCTTATGCAGAATTGTTTTGGCAGCTGGCATGGTCATATTAAAAAGTACACGTTGCTATTCAATACCACTATATATTGATATCGCCGGAAACAATTTCAGAATTATCAATCTAATATACTTGATACCCTCGTTTAACATTAGAGCGGGTGTCTACCCATATGTTTCTCAGGAACTACTGGGCCGATTTCCTTTTTAAATTACCATTGGGGCGAATCTAGGAAAAAATTTCAAAGAACTAGATTTTAAAAAGTGTTGGCTTGCAAGTTACGATCAAATCATGTAATTCGTTGTGCCAGTCCAAACGATAAAATTGACCTGGAACAAAAGTCTGAAATTTAAGAAATAAATTGTAAAAATGAGATAAAAATATAAATATAGCGGGTAGACGAGACGTACACTTGCAATTCGTTATAAAGAACACATCGCTCACTTACAGTTTAATAGGGCAGCGAAGTGTAGCTCGAGGTATTTTGGACACAGCCAATGATATTCAAATTTATAAAACAAGTGTATAATTATAGGGAATTTTATAGCTATGAGTGAATATATACATATAAAAATATAAGCACTGAATTCAGATAACGAACCAATATACAAATCATGTATGAGTTGTAAACTGAAAGAATTCATAAATGCTATAATATTCCAGCTGTTCTATTTAAGAAAACCTAAAGTGAATTACAATATAGATCAAATGGGTTAACAAGTATAGTTAATAGTATATTATTTATCAAGTTTTATACACCTCGTTTTAGTCGTGAGTTTTATTAATCACGAGCGAAGCGTAGCGGAGCGATGCCAGTTTGTCAAGGTGTATTTAAAAAATCACTTAGCGTAGTAAAAACTTATACGATAAATGCCATCTCAAAGATGTAAGTAGAATAAAGGTATTTCAAAATGTGAAAATAATGGCTTGACACAAACTTTAATTTATAATATATTTGATAGTAATAAAGTACGAACGACATCATTTCGAAATAGTTATTTATGAACTACAAAGCTCCCATATTTGTTTTCATTCGAACTGCTTTAAACTCTTCGTATCAGTTCTGCTACTCATACTAGTAACTCTGTTAGCGCGTTATAGTTTAACATTCAGAGAGAAATGGAAGAGTGCAATTTAGATCGAATTTCCTGTATTTTCTTTTCATTTTAAAATATGACTCCTTAAGAAACGCCTATTATGCAGAGACAGTAATATGTGCAGTCACCAATTATTTCCATTGGCCAAAAGATTAAATATACATGTCTCTTCGCCCAGATCAATCAGATTAAAAAAAACACCAAATATATCAATAAAATGTAAAAATTTATTTTTCCATAAAAATGTAATATTTATGGAATTTCTTACACATGTCAATATTACGCATTCCAGCCAATGTTTTAACGCGTGTCACGTTCGAATAGCTCCCGCCGAGTTATAATAATGACATCCTCGTCAACATGTTCCTACATTCGTCGCTTTCAACCAAGAATGGAATTATCCTTGTTGAATACTTTCCCCTCCCAGTTCGTTATGTGGCGGAGATGAATACCTTTAATTTCTTCAATTTCTAGGATATGAACTGATGTTTCCAGGTAGATGAATAGAGAGAAAAAAATCTCATTTCCTTTCGTTAATTAATTTTTCAAACCCTTGTTTTGTTTGTGGACGTGTAGAGGGAATATTAAAATTTTACCCTTAAAAAAACAATATAGGGATCCCTTTTCTGGAAACGGGAGGACCGTCGTAATCACTAAATTAAATATTTTGGAAAAGATCTACCTAACTGTGTCACACACACTGTTTCACTTCAATAGAACCTACAAAAGTTTTCGACGTTAACGATGTAGAACAGGTACGTATCAAGCAGAAGGTTACACAGCTACTAAATCGTAGATGTGATTAATATACAAAGACATATAAGTTGATAACAGACACATGAATATAAAACAATAGTCATAACTTTCAATAACAGTAACAAATATAACCACTGAACGTTAATTTCTAACTACGCAAAAGAAAAAAAAATCACTATAAGTTTTATAACCAAATCTAAAGAATTCGCTCAAAAGTTCATTAGAAAAAAACTTATAGGCCATCATGTAGCTATTACCAGTTTATTGAAAGGTTAGGAAGCATATCAACCTTTCGATCCATCATATACCTGATATGTTCTATAAGCGATAGATCTAGCGACTAGGCAACCAATAGAGAATATTAATTTTGGAATCGTAATGTAACAGGTGTATCATTATGATTGGTATTTTTTTGCTGAAATGCGATATTATCTACCACTTGATATATGGCAAGGCAAATGGTTCCAGAACTTCGCCAATGTACGGTTCAGCATTCAAACAGCTTCGCAGGAATACTAAAACAGTCCTACTCCTATGTTAATTTCACCCGAGAGCATCAGTCCTATCAATCAAGTGCAACCTCCTTAAAATGCTGATGGCATACAACTTAGCACGTCGTTGTATGCTATCAGCGTCTTGAGGAGAAGCGTGACAATGTTTTTATTGAAATCTTTCTATTACGCATATGTGGAATCGAGGCTGCGTTATGCACTGATTTTTTGGAGAAGCTCTGTCCTATTTGGGAATATTTTTCGGCTCCAGAAACGGATAATTCGGTCATTGTATGGCGTGCCATATAATACTCCGTGCAAACCATTTTCCGGGAATTACGGCTTTACCAGGCCTGTACATATATGAACTTGTTATGTTTCTCATTGAGAATGACGCCCTCTTTACTCGCAATAGCGAAATTTATGATAAAATGAGAACTCGACAATGCAACGATTCCTCTATTCCAGCCCACTCTACGGCTTTCTTTAAGCGGAGGCCACACTATATGGCGAGTTGTCAATGGACTACCTTAGGGTCTCCAAAAAATTTCAAATGCTAGCAAAACACGGTTTAAAGTGGAATTAAAAAATTTTTTGGTGGACGCAGCCCTCTACAGTGTTAGGGAATTCCTAGCCTAGACGTACTACTCCTGTGTGTCCTATGAATATAAATAAATAAATGAATAATTTAAATTAAATTTCGTAATTTTATTGATTTTTGTTGTTTATGTATTTGTATTTTAATTGTATTTGTATTTTCTGGATAACAATGCTTGTAACCAGTTGGATCTACAGCACTAAAGATTATTATTATTATGTTTTGCGGAAAATTGAAAAAAACTTTCATTCTTCTCGTCGACGGCGACGTCGGTCGCACCTACGTCAATCAGGAACCACAAACAAAAACTAAATTCCATAATATTCCAAGGGAACAGTGCCGATTACTGAGAGGCAGCATTATTCTTGGACGATAGAGAATCAACCCAATGAATGCCGCGGCATGTGGAACGCATTACTATTCTATGGCTTTAAAAATCAGTTCCCACAATACAATTAGACCCTTGTCTAAGATTGTTCCTACTTCCTTCTTACTAATATCTCTAACAAAGCACTAACTCTAATAACTATAGCAATATTTCTTTACATCTGCCTAGCAATTTTATGAAACTCAATGCCCACGTAATGTAGTCCAACGTACGATCTCTTTCAACATCTATTAGCTGGTGATAATTTGGTTGTCTTCGAGGTACAAATATTTTAATAGGCTAATGCATAAATATAGACTATTAAAATGGAAGAGCCGCCACAGTAAACGGATACAATATCAAGAAGAGGAATTTTTATTACCGTTAAGCAAAAAAAAGCATCAGATGCTTTTTATAATTTATTATTCTCAAAACAGTAAACATTTTTTAAAAAGTTGGTTCTTCGTTTTTTTGTCACTTAGCATAAACACATGACTGAGACTGCCTGCGAGTCTGATTTAGCTTCGCTACAGAAATTCAGTTTTTGCAAAATATATCTAAAAATTGCTTGTAATATTTATTTAAACTATTTAAAATCTTTCCTACTTTAGTACTAAGTAGGTGTATACAGCATGTGTCAAATACCGTTAGGCATAGAGATTCAATGTTTACGTGCGATTTATACGTATGCATGTAATACTTGGCAACGTGGTACCCCTACTGTCCGTCACCAATGCCGGCGACAACCGACACCACAATGATTTTCTCCGATCCCCATCGTCCCCACTACTCCCCACCCAAAATTTACATTCAATGTTTAGCTGCGAACACGTTGCGGTGTGCAATAAAAGCATACAGTAAAATTAAATGCTTTGAAAATGTCACCTCATCATGTTGATAGGAAGCTTTTTCCAGTTTTCACATAAGATAGGTCCATTCCATGCGATGCATCAACTTCTTTGTTCTTTTATTTTGCAAAGACAGATTCACTGATTCAGGTTCGATTAACAATTCGTTGCCTACTACTCCCATCTGTCTCGGTACTCAAAGTAGCTTTGTTGTAATTAGGCAGGTCGTGAAAAGTCTTGTCAGTAACATTTGCGTATTATTTTTGGCTTTCAACACCATGGATTGTAGTGCCCAATCCGTCTGTGTACCATACAATATCTAATCTTTATCGAATACTTTTGTGCAGATCAACTGTTATTTTATAAATTATATCAAAAGCTATCTAAGTACTGTAACGCCGCGCTGTAGTCGTTTTAAAAAACGCGTACACCACTTACTAAAGTAGTAGTCGGAATATTGGACTATATTTGTCCCACTATTTCTAATCCTGTGCGGACTTACTCTAACCGCTCGCCATCTAATTTGGCGTTTACTGTAGATGGGTATGTAATCGCGCCTCATTTCAAATAATGAACATGACTGTACCTGTTATTCTGGCATGCGCACAAATTATCAATGAGCCCGGGCTTCTACTATATGTCAGCTTATGATATCTCTATCTTTCATCATTGTACCTCTTCCTTTGCAAGGTGTATATCTCTTCTACGTTCTTGCCAACAGAAAAGAAAACATTCCAACTTATGCACTTTAATAATTTGTGATTGTGGAACAAGGTACTAGTGTCCACCTGTATACAACACAACACAAGACAAAATAAAAAAAAAAAAAAAACAACAGGTAGTCATGTACAGGCGCGTTCACATTTATCATACACTCACCGACAATATTGTTTAGCCACGGAAGTTATAGATCTCAAATATGTGAAATCAATGGTCACATTCAGCAGACACAACAGTTGCGCAACTGTTCAGTGATCGGATTCAGATTATGTACGTTTACTCTGGACATGTTACGGAGCGGACGCCATTTTTGTGAGCGGAAAAAATCTACGCTCACTTAGTAAGCGCATTCTGTAAGTATGCGCCATTAAACAATTCCAACACCATCGTAACACACAATTTTAAAGAAAGTTCCTAGAAAAGTAAGGTAGGCATATTAAAGGTATTGTCCAGAAATAAATGTATTATAATATAGGAGTTAACAGAGTATTTTAATCGGGGTAGGAAAAACAGACCCTTACAGTAAAAACTATGCCGAAACGTAATGTAGAAAAAGGATTTATTATTTTTGTTTATTAGGTTTAAACTGTACGATTCTCACATATGGCAGCAGTGAAAAGTACCAAATGGAAGGTGATCACATAAAGGTGAACGGTCCTGTCCAGCGAACACTCAACTGTTGTCAAGTGAACTCTTGGAGCGCGAACTGTTCCGAACCGTCTGCTGAATGCGACCAATATCACATATTCTATATATTCTGATCTAATTGCTACTGCACATTGGTTCTTGTTTCAGGGCACTTTCGAAAAACTAAACGCGGTACGAGAAATGAAATTTGAAAAAGTAAGACAGCAATAACTTGAACAAGAAAAAACATCTCTCCTACATTCAAAAGATGGTATATTAAATTACGTTAGAAGTTCGTTATGTAAACATTCACGAGGACGAAGGAAGTCATCAATATGAACAGATAAAAATGTTAGAAATTTTCTTTGAGTAGCTTCAAGAGCAAACCTACGAGATTCATAGATGGGATTTCAAATAAGTAAACCATATTCAAGTGTGTAGATCTAACTAATGCAACAATATGCACCATCATATACTTTTGCAGAAGCTTGAATGCATGGGCTTTAGGGGTGTGACTTTGGACCTATTGAGATCTTACCTCACTGGTAGGAGGCAGTGTGTGGCTGCCCGTGCGGCGTCTGGGTGACAGATTGTCTCGTCTTATCGTTCTATCATGTATGGAGTCCCGCAGGGTTCCATCCTTGGACCACTTCTGTTTTTACTATATGTGAACGATCTACCTGAAATCATGGAGGGCCTGACGGTATTATATGCGGATGACACCTCGTGTATTGTGCGCGCACAAACTTGTGAGAGGGTCAAACTCAGTATGGAACAAAACTTCCGGTTAATGGATGAGTGGTTTGAGATGAATAACCTAAAACTTAACTCTGGAAAAACGAATATTCTAACTTTTAATGTACATCCGGAAGATCTGGTCATTGAGCACAAGGATGAGTCACTTCCATGTGTCGATAGTGCGGGTTTTTTGGGCGTGGTGGTGGACTCTCGGCTGTCTTGGACACCTCATATTGATGGTCTCGCGAAGACATTGAGTGGCTATTGCTACAGTTTGAGGGTTGTGGCTCGGAGTGTTGATGCTGAAACCTCCTTAAGTGTATACTATGCATGCGTACAGTCAAGACTACGGTATGGTGTTATCTCTTGGGGAAATTCACTGGATGTGGAAAGAATCTTTAACCTACAAAAGGCCTGTGTGAGAGCTGTTTTCCAATTAAGATCTAGAGACTCATGTAAATTAGTGTTCAAGGACTATAATATACTTACTCTACCTTCGCTGTACATATTGGAGTCTGTTACTTTTGTTAAAAATCATTACGAAGAACTCTTTAAGAAATACGAACTTGAACATGGTCACAGTACTCGGGGTAAGGCCTCTTTGCATTTGCTTCCTCCACACACCCGCTTGGCGGGGATACAGAAACAAACCATCTGGCAATGCATTAAATTATACAACTGCTTACCACAAACTCTGAACGTCTTACCGCCACAAAAATTTAAAGCGACATTAAAGAAATTTTTGACGAGTAAGGCCACTAACTCAACTAATGATTTTTTTAACTCTAATTATGTATCATGATTTTATTTATTTATTGTTTGTTTGTTTGACTCTAAATGCTTTTAAACTTTGTGCATCTACTATGTTTATATTGTAATTGACGTGTTCTATGCTCAGCAATATGGAATAAACTATATATTATTATTATTATTATTATTATTATATTATATATGTTAAAGCAATTATATTAGAGAAAGAAAGAAGTTCTAATAAAGATAAAAGTTCTCCGTGCCGACAATATGTTGGAAATATGTTCAACACATTTCAACCCCTTATCAAATATAATCCCAAAATCCTTAACCAAAGCAGTTACGAGTAAAAGTTTTCTTTTTCAAAACAGCCACATAGCTACGAAAAAAGATAATGGCTGCAGTTTCCTGGTAAATGTGATTTTACATTTCGAGAAATTTTGTCCAATAATTACAACACTAGCCGAAAATGTTGAACAATTGTTCTTATAGAAAGAGGCAATAATAGTACATTCAATGAATTGACGCAAGGCATTAGAACATTAAGAAACAATAATAGTTGACCCAGGTTGGATCTCACTTTTATTTATTCCAATATTAAAATATATATAATTTGTAAACCGGTTTAAGTGTAGCTAGCTGTAGGATGTTCATTTTCCACAACCAAAATTATTACACTAAACTGAGCTAAAGTACACCCAAACAATTATTTTGTAGAAATGTTAAACGGTGACATATATTTAATAGTAAACAAAATTATGTATTGCGAAATATAAAATAAAACCCAAAAAATATTAAATATATAGTAAAAAATTGGTCACCAGAACAAAAGTATTGTTTTATGTAAAAATATATAAACAAACTTTGCTAATTAAAATTTATAGCTTCAATTTTACAAATTGCCCATAAAAAAATTTAATAAACATTTTATTAAAGTAAAGTAATGTTTTTTTTTTACTGTATATGCACTAAACTGTTCTGCATAGCGTTTACATATGGAATTACCAAATTTATTTTTTTAACAGATTAGTGAACAAATAAATTTACAGGCTAATTCCAATTACAGTTTCAGTTTTTGCATACTGTACGTTCAGTTCGTTAATTAAATTCATACGTAAATAAATATCAATACATATATAAAAATGTATGTAAAATAGATGTATTATTCATGGATATATTAATATACAAAATGACAAACACTTTGTATAAAATTTAAGTGTAGATACCGCAATCTGGACCCTGATGAAGACTGTTCTAAAATGATACATATCAATATTCAAAAACATAGTCCATTAAAACGTCGTCATATAAGATGCAGATATTGTTGATTGTTCTACATTTTACAACTCATAATAAAAGCAAAGTATTCAATGGAATTTCGTTAACTTAAATAGGGCATTAATAATTTGAATTTATATGTATGCATCAGGTCTTTAAATATTGGTTGTTAATGTAGCCTTGTAGATTTAAAACTTTAATTTTCCAATTTTTTCACAAGTTGAATAGGAACTTGCACATCGCTTGCCTAATATTAGAAGGTTATAATATTGATTTTAAAAATTTCAACTGTTCTCTATGATTTATTCGTGCCTTTTGATTCTATTGGATGCAATAATATGCGAACACACAAAAACGAACAAATATTACCAGAGGTTCTCATAGTTGTTAAAACAGCAACACAGAACATATTACTGCAAAAACACTTAATCTTTTTAGAAATGTGTGTCATAAATGTTTGAAACTGAAAAAAAATGTCTTTGGCAATACAACATGTATCTAACAAGAAGAAAAAACTACATTTTTAATCATAAGATGCTTTATTAGTAAAAACATCCCTATTATGGATTAGAAAATGAACATTCATATGACTGTTAATAAAACTGTAGTTTAATCTTAACCAACTAACTGAAAAAAAAGGAACATTAAATTTCTTACACGAAACCATTAAGAAAAAAATAGTCTCCTAAACCAAGAAAGATAAAACAACATTCTTTATACGTATGTGCGTTCCGAAATGTGTATACAAAAGTTCATAATTTAGATTTAAATTCTGTAGTGTTATTTCCGGTCTGAAACTTCAGCAATCTTTTATACAAAAATTATCCCAAATCCAGCTCAAAGTACTTTTATTCTCTTAAAAAGTCTATAGAATGCAATATTTGCAGAAAACTGCTATTTGATAAGAGTAAAAGTGTTACTTGAATTTTTAAATAATTTTTATACAAACATTATTTCAAATGTAGCTGTAAATATTTTTGTCTTCTAAATAAATCTGTAGAGAATGCAAAATTTGCGAGATATTTGAAAAAAACTGCTATTTTGCTATTTGATAAGAGTAGAAAGAAGTAGTACTTCCGGTCCAAATTTTAAAATTTCTGTTATACAAACATTATTCTAATACTTTTATAAATAAAATAAATGTATCTGTATAGAATGTTTAATTTGCTAGATATTCGCAAAAACTTCTATTCGATAAAAGTCTTACTTCTTCATAATTTGCGAGGTATTTGTAAAAAACTGTTTTTCGCTTTTTTATAAGATCTTTCTAGTTCAGTTTTTTCTACTTTTATAATCTTTAGAAATTTGTTTAAACTTAGAAGTTGACAAGATATTAGTAAATTTTGATTGTTATCACTAGACGCTGCAGTGACGTGGATTCTAGTATTGCGTCTAGCTCTTTATTTTGAAAAGTGTAAATTTTATTTCAGTCTGATCAAATATAAAACGGGGTATGGTTAATCATCAAAGAAATTAAATTTATGAAATTGAAGGTGGACATTTCATTGGTCTTAAGCATTCAATTTCACACATTCATAGATAATAAAAATACAACAAATTATATTACGATTGACAAAATATTGCCCATATGTGTTACCTGACTCTGACTTTTGACTTACGCATTTACAGTTACGGCAGTTATTTTGCGAATAAATCAAATGTCAACGCAGAATTGTTCAAATAATATTTTGCAAAAGAATCAAATATCTACGCAGAATTCAAATAATGTAACGCAGATCATACATTGATCAAATGTTTCTTCCAATTGTATACACTTATATACTACGCCAGGCCCTGTTGGGTTTTCCGCATCTTCACTCTGTGAGGGCGAGGCCAGGATGAGTGCCTTTTGGCTAAATACCAAAAATATCAAAAGAACAGCGCGACATATATCAATTGCAGACCTTGTAGTTGGAGATATTCTAGACACGAATGCAGACCACATGGTCTGTATTCATTCAAGTAATATAGCCTAAACAGACTATTTGAAGTATGCTTTCCAGAAAGATTCAAATTAGAAAATGGAAACAGACCTGATGGGTCGAAAACTGCAAGTGGCACCGAGATAGGAAACTAATCTGCTAGATTCAGAGTAAATACTATGCACTGTGGAGGTATGCCTCTGTATTTCAGTCAGAGGTGTATGCTATACTCCAGTTGGCTATAGAAAACAATAAGAAAGCCGGCGGTCACTGGTGGCACTGCGGTAAATATCAAGTCAAGAGGTGCCGTCAAGACTGGTTTGGGAATGCCACGAAGACCTTAAATCGCTGACAGATCCGAACAAAATAAAACTAATCTGTGTGCCATGACACAGAGGGCTCGAGCGCAACAGAAAAACTTATTAACTCGCTAGTAGAGGATCAGAAACACAAAACTCATAGGCCCAAAACCCACTCTGAGGTGAGCTAAAAGTATGACACAAAGCCAGGTCAAAGACTGGGTATATGAAAAACATAAGCACTACTGGGCAACAATATCAGGGAAAATCATGGTAAGGAATTTATTGGTCAACCATGCAACAAAAGGGCTGTAGAACTGAAATAGGTATGTATGATAGAAACATTAGCTGCAGAATCTGAAATAAGGAACGAGAAACAGTCAGACATGTTCTACTAAACTGTGAGGCACTGAATCATAGGAGCGAACGCATTTTTGGGCAACCCACAGATGATCAAGAGACACCAAGTAAAGACTGATGAAGGACACATTACTGGAGTGGATAACATAAACGACACAGGTTCAGCGGAAAAATCCTTATTGACTGCGGTGCAAACTGGGGGCGTAAGTCGAACAGGCCTGTGAAAAAAAAGACATCACTCGTATAAATCAGCATCTTCTTGCAATTACTGCTAAAAGTGCTTATTGTTTTGGTTAAAGAATTCATAATCCCCTTCTGAACATTAACAAGACTTTTGGATGAAGTTTGCACAAATTAAAAGTATTATTTCTCTGACTATAAAATCGTCCGACATTAACTAGATGTTGAAAATAACAAAACTCAAGTAAAATATAATGTACTTGAACGACACATTACTTGCATACATTGAACGTATAATGATTTATTTAGAAACGTACATAAATACTAATAATATGTGATGCAAATGCATACCCATCAACCGTTCTAATGGCTGCACTTATGATTTAATACATCTCTACATATAGTATATAGATGTATGTATATGTATATATAACAACATATTGTATATGAAATTATAATTGGGTCTAAATAGTGAATATATTAATAAATAAATTGAGGGGTACGTTATACAATGGGAGTACCCTTCAGGCAAAATTAGGGGTTAGTGTTATCACCTGCCTCCCTTGCTTCATTGTCACTCTTATATACAATTCTCGACCGTATTGATGTAATATTCAATTTGAGCTCATTGTGTATTGTACACATATTCGGGTCGTTTCTCTTTTTATTTGTTCCCGCTCTAATATACGAAGCAGTGCACCTCGCCACATTAGACCATAATTAAGACCTCTCTCCGTTTCTAAAAGCTACGCTTGCAATATTTATGAACTTAATGTTCTCGATAAGTGAAAGAAGATGTATACGGAACGGAATATAATGAATGTGCTTTCCTGGGGGTCAAATTTCAATAAGCTCTTTCAGTGACTGTTAATTGCAAATGCGCAATATTGCGTTACGTGCAAAATATGATATTCAAGCATGTGAAACTGTCGAGATGGTAATTAATAGAACATTCCAGAAATAATATATAAAAAACCTCTTTAGTCACGACTTTTTTTTACATTATATCGAGAATCCCAGCGAAACGATTAACTATATTATCGGTATCTAATAATATAGATAACAAAAAATTGTTTAATATTATTTTTATATATAATTATGTACAACTTAAAAATATTTTCATTCTCGGTACGAGAACATGAACCAACACAAATTTAAATTTTTTAGAAGTATTATATATCTTCACGACTTGACCCCATAACAGTTCCGTAATCATTAACTTTAAATTTTTAACTCTAAATTTTTGATTTGTTGGACAATTTTTGACAATAGTCAGACACAGTTGAAAATCAGTTAATACTAATTCTTATCATGAATGTATGGTTATGGTATATAGTATAGAGGAGAATAAATTAAGAAAAGAATGGACAGAGACCAATAACCAGGAAGATAAAACAAAATATGACAAAAAAAAAAGAAAGCAACAAAACGATAAAGAGTAATAAAGTTTCTTTGTACAGGGTGTCCAGAAAGGGTGGGGGTATTTGTATCTGCGCTGCCCATGTAACGGCGCAGTTTGGAGGGGTAGGGTAAGGATAGGTCATTGCACTGCTCTTTGGAGATACAGTAGCCATGGAAGTGTACCCGGGAGATCATCGTGCTTTTTGCGTACGCGCCTATTATCGCAATGGTGATTCCATTCATACAGCGCAACGTTTATATCGTGCAGAATTTAACGTACGAAATGCACCGAAGGATGATACCATCAGAAAATGGATTCGAATGTTTGCAAATACCGGTTCGACTGTAAAAATTCTCAATCCAGGTCGCCCGCGCTCTGTTCGAAGCCAACACACGATTGAAGAAGTGAGTGTTTCAGTGCGTGAAAAGTCGTCTCAATCAGTTCGCAAACGCAGTCAAGTAATGAACATTAAAAAATCGTCGTTGCACAAGATTCTGAAGCAAGATTTACAACTTACAGCCTACAAAATTCAGTTTGTTCAAAACCTGAATGTCACCGACTATCCTGTCCGGTTGAATTTTACAAATGAAATGCTTCAACGTTTCCCAACGTTCGAAAATATTCTGTTTAGTGACGAAGCGAACTTTTACTTAAATGGTCACGTGAACAAACACAACTGCCGCTATTGGGCCAACGAAAATCCAAGACAGAAACATGAACGACCATTACATAGTCCAAAAGGGATTGTGTGGGCTGCCATGTCTGGTGAAGGCATTATTGGGCCATATTTTTTTGAAGACCAGCGAGGGCGAGCACTTACGGTAAACAGTGAACGGTATTGCGACATGTTAAGAAACTTTTTGGTTCCACAACTGCAGGAGTTTGAAGGCGTAAATGGGGAAACATGGTTTCAACAAGATGGCGCCACATGCCATACCTCAAACCAATCACTTGAGGTTGTGAATCAACTTTTCCCGGAAAAAGTGATCTCACGTCGAGGCACCATCAACTGGCCCCCGAGAAGCCCCGATCTTACACCCCTTGATTATTTCTTATGGGGATACCTTAAAGAGAAAGTGTATGCAAAAAAACCACGAACTCTACTGCAATTAAATCACAATATCCGCACTAAAATGGCCGCCGTTTCCAGAGAGATGTGTAGACGCGTGGCGGCTAATTTCCGTGTTCGGTTAAAGGAGTGCCAGCAGCGCGAGGGTCAATATTTGGACAACGTAATCTTTGCCACTTAATTTTCCAAAACTTTGTCTAAAGATTAAAAATAAAAAAATATTTTACTGACTGGTAGTCTTTTTTTTATTAAATTTACAAATACCCCATACCCTTTCTGGACACCCTGTATAACTACTTTCGCTTCGCAATGTAGTTATACAAAGAAAGATGGACGTAGTAGAAAACAAAAACAACGCCACGAAAGGTGGAAAAGCGACACGTTTGGAGAGTCCTATGTGGAAGAATCTGTGCTGAATAAAACGAAAATCGCAAAGACTATTTTAGGTGAAGGTCAAACTGACAACATAGTTGTTATCAATGATAATTATACCAAAGATTTACAAATTAGTAATACATATAAGAATCCTCAAACATTTTCAATATAAACTGCTTCAACTTCAGGAATTAATTTTTATAATGCGTCAGGTTATAAGTTCGCGTTTAATATATCAAATAATAAGTAGATTTGTTTTGTATTCGCTGTTATTTTTCTATCTGTTTACATCGTCATAATAAAATGTGATAAGTTATAATATCTTCATTTTTTTAAATTAAACACTTTTACGGTTGGCAATAAAATTTTATCAAACTTGCCTGTTACTCGCCTCGCTCGCTTTGCTCGCTCTACTCAATCTCAGACTCGTTCGATAAAGAATCCCTTTACTGACTTGGTACATAAATAACAATAGTCGTATAACTCCGTAATTAAGTGCAAGCAGACGAACAAAACATCGTTTTATGGAAAATTCAATTATATTTAAAATGGCGTACTGCTCAACTTCGATTCCCTATTGTGATGCGATTGGGGCGTCACCCTGCTTTACGACAGAAATTCCAAAAACAGAAGATATCACAAGAAAGCACGCTTGATATATTTCAGCAGTTTTGTTATAAATAGTCAATTTCAAAGATAATTCATCAGCTTCGTTTTCGACGAACCTGTATGTATCTTGCACTAATTAACGACGCAAGTTTGCAAATGGTTTCCTTCAGAATTATTTCTATCCCTACTTCCTAACTTCACCGTACATACTCGTATATAATATACGCACGCAGTTCATTTTTAATTTGACGTCGATATTTAGTGATGAACGATCCGTGAAACCCATTGAATCAAAGATTATTTAACGTAGACGTGACTCTTATACAGGCATTTTTTACCTTCCATCTAGATTTATGGCGAGGTACGGAAAGTGTCGTGTCAGTGGAAGGTAAATCATTCCTTTCTAATTGACTTGATTTGTACTAAATAACGTTTCTTTGCGTCTCTGCTCAGGGGGCGAGACCCGCTAGCTAATGGTGAGTTTGGAGGGTAGGTTATAGTAATTAATAGTCAGTTTTTATATGCCTTTTGCGAGATCGTATTCGTAATGATGAATACAGAATATGTTCCAGAGAAAAAAAATCAAGTCTGTTGCTCAATTGAACAGAAAAAAATTTCATAATTATAATCGAATGTGAAAATTGCGTTAATTATAGCAGAAAGTACAATATATTTATTTAATTTCTCGTGTACCTGAAAATACAAATGAAACATAGATCCCAATGTACGAGGTAGGCGCCATAAATTCTCGGCCTCACAGACTTATAGAGGTTCAAACGTGTTCAAATTCCGTCACGTCATGCATGCCCATCGCGAGGTTTGCAGTATAAATATGACGGTTCGAAGCCTAGTAGTTTTTAGTTTTTGCAAATATCTCGTAAATTATGCATTCTATACAGACTTATTTATCATGAGAATGCGAGTATTTAGAACTAGATTTGGAATAATTTTTGTATAAAAAAATTACAGAATTCGAACCGGAAGTAACAATATTACTCTTATCGAGTAGCACCTTTCTGAAAATATTTCGCGAAGTATGCATTCTGTAGTGATTTATTAAGAGAATACAAGTATAACTTATAGAATTGAATTTTGAGTAATTTTTGTATACAAAAATTCTCAAAATTCAGGTTTATTTTTAAGGCAAAAGTATTTAAACTTAAGTTAGAGCGACTTTTGTCTAATTTAAAATGCACATACGTATAAGAAAGTCGTGTGGTGGCTACACCTCAGTTCTTATATAGTTATAAAAAAAAGACTAATTAGGTACATACACTCTAGAATCCACTTACTTTTCGCTCATACGGTACACTACATATACATAAACTCTAAGTAATTGTAAAGCAATGGCTCACTAACACTAACAATTAAGTTATTATCATATTGACATTATTTATAATATTGCCAATAAAGGAGAGGATCGTATTCGAGACCTGTTATATTGTAAGTCTGTTTAAACAAGCATAGAAATTAAACATTACAACAAACTTCAAGTCTTTTTACAGCGTTATATGGTTTATTTCCTTTAATATTAATTGTCAAATACAAAAAAAAAATATACCCCGAAAACTATAGTGGTCACTTATCCATACTACATGAACATGCACCTATTCAAAACTAAATTCAAATTTCATCAGTTTATCCTATAAAGGTTTTCCGCAACGGTAATTTTTCACAAAATCGCGGCTTTAATTCATTTTTAATTAGTTATTTTAAAATATACGTGCACCATCGATAGGCATAAATTAATTAAAAGAGCATATATCATTTTGTCTGCTTTGATTACAGGTACCTTTATTTAAGGATGGAATAATAAATATGTACAACATAGTTCTATTACACACAACTATACGTGATGCGCAATATTTTAATATAATAGTTGAATGTGCACAAAATAATGAATTTATTTAAATTTTATGACAAATTTCAATTATGTAGTGAGTTTGGGTACAATTAAAATTCGCCATGTACAAGAGTTGACTTCAAAATCATGTACACAATTTGATTAACATTATTTAGATTTACCTAATAATTTACGTTCGCAGTAACTTATTCTTGTTACTTCATCGTTTGTATAATATTTATCGTTGTTTTTCTAATACTAATTAGGTATTACAAATAACAATTAGTGTAACGAGCAACAAGTCGATTTTGGAATTAAATTATTTTAAAAGAACGAAGAAAAAATGTTTTAATATATGCGTGCGCCATTTATTACAGCTAGAGCGTTTCCTCATTTCCTATTAGCACGAGAAACATTCTGACATCAAAGTGCCACGGTACTGCATATTAAAACCTAGTGCAGCTTGCTAACTTTTAAGAAGCTCATGTAAGCTCATGTATGATGTATTCACATGTTCCCGTTTTTGTTTCCTAAAAATATTGTGGTAATACTTTGAATATACAAGTAGCTGATTCTCTGAAATTCTATATCGAGTACTAGAAGGCTAGTTTGGGGCCTAAGAATGTTCACTTTGTGAAACGTCACAATACTTTTCTTTAAAATATTGAAATGGTTGTATTACACTAACTCCGGTAAAATGTTGTTTGTCTTGGCTACCAATACAATATTTAACAGAATAGCAATCCTTTTATTCTTCATATTTGCATAGGGTTTCTATATGTGATAAGCATATACAACATGCCTATATGATAAATATTTTCTATGCGTAAGCGGACAGCTTCTACCTAAATTTTAAAAAAATCTTCTTCTTGATTGTTTGAAAACAGTAATTATATTTTTTTGTTAGGCACTACTAATATACTTTAAAAAAATAATTTAAATAATTATCCATGGGTGAGATTTGAACTCAGGCCTCCCAATCACTAGTCAGGTGCTATAACCACCGAGCCACTAATGATCTCAGAAGTCGACTTTTTTAGATCGCCAGTTGTTAAGAGAGAAGCTCCCAGTAATAATTCCTTCTATAATACGTATATCAAATGGTTTAATTTCATTAAAATTAAACATTTGATTGTTGATCTCATATACAGGGCAATCCAAATTAAGTGTTCACCATTGGTAACTTTGTTATTATTAAAGATACAAGATTGTTTAAATTAGCAATCTTGTAGTACTTTTAACGCTCTTTAAGATGGAAGAATAAAAAAAACAAATGAGCAACGCGTTTTCGAGTTTTGCCGAGAAATTTTTTTTTTCAAATGGAATTTCTGCTAGAACTTTAATTTTTAAACAAAAAATCTTATAAGATTTTTTTTACTGGGATTAAAAATACTTGAGTTATAATGAATAAACGAAAACAGCTAAATTAGTTTTATAAACTTTATTTTATACATAAACTTATCATTAAAAGAAAATAAAAATCACTGATTTTTTCATAGAAGATGTTCAAAAATACCACCTTGTAGTTCAATACATTTTTGTACACGCTTCCGAACTTCTCGAACTGCCTTCAGTATGGTCCTACCATCTATTTGGTTTATCTTTTCACTAACTGCAATCTTTAGGGCGTTTACGTTTTCGTACCTTTGCTTATAAATCTGGTTCTTTAAATAACCCCACAAAAAAAATCAAGCGGCATTAAATCTGGCGATCGGGGAGGCCACTGAATAGGACCATTTGTTCCTATCCATGAAGTGTTAAAAATAGTATTTAGAAGTTGATGAGTACCTCTGTAGTTGTGCGCAGGTGCGCCATCCTGCTGAAAATGCAGATTCTGTCTACTTATGAGAGAAATTATTCAAAATTTCAGTCAAAAATTCTATGTACCTTTCACCAGTTAGAGTGCCCTCATAAAAGAAAGGACCAACAATCCATGAACCGATTAAACCGCACCAAACATTAAAACTGAAACGGACTTGTGGACGTCTTGGATTTACTAAAAGAAGATTTTCCTTTGACCAGTAATGATGATTTTTTTATTGTACATTCCAGAATTTGAGAAATTCGATTCATCGGTCCATAAAATATAACGAAAGTTGTTTACATTTTGGCGACAAAAGTTAAGATACCAGTGGCAAAAAACCATTCTTCTCTCTGGATCCCCTGGCAAAAAAACCTGAACTGGTTTGTACTTATAAGGAATGAATTTGTGTTTCTTCAGAATCCTATGCACAGTACCGTGACTTAAATCAGATTCATTGACAATATCTAGTATGGAATTCTCACGGTTGGCCTCAAAATATGCGATAACAGCAATTTCCGTGGCCTCGCTTTTTATAAAAGTCCTTTTTGTCCTTGTTTTGGCAAAAACACTCTCATTGCCTCTAAATTTTCGGTAAAGTCTCAGAAAATATTGCTCATGTGGTTGTGTTCGGAGTGGATATAATTGAGCGTAGTGTTCTTTTGCCCTCCTAGAGGATTTTCTGCACACTAAATAGGATTCTAACATATCACACTTTTCTGAATGGGTGAAAATCATTTTTTTGTGAAATTAATAACTAGCACAATGAAACTTATGAGTGAAAAACTAATAAAACTCTACTAATATTTGACGTTTGGTAGAAAGACTTATCGTCGTTTTCATAGATACATAGAAATGCACTTGATTTAGCTACTTTTTGTTTATTCATTATAACTCAAGTACTTTTAATCCCAGTAAAAAATTTCTTATAAGATTTTTTGTTTAAAAATTAAAGTTCTAGCAGAAAATGATATAATATACAGGGGTTTCCATTTGAAAAAAAAATATTTTTCGGCAAAACTCGAAAACGCGTTGCTCATTTGTTTTTTTTTATTCTTCCATATTAAAGAGCGTTAAAAGTACTACAAGTTTGCTTATTTAAACAATCTTGTATCTTTAATAATAACAACGTTACCAATGGTGAACACTTAATTTGGATTGCCCTATATACCTCGTCCTATTCTTGGCGACGTAATATCATGTAGTGTAGACGTATATAAAAGAATCATCTTATATGATAATATTTCCTATGTAAACGGATGCTGTTAGTAGCATAATGCGTTTCTATATTTCTTTCTATTTCTGTACAACCACAAGTTGTATATTGTTCAAGGAAGAGTACAGAAATTTCATGTTTTCAGGCATTATTAGAATCATAATAGATGAATAACAATAATACATTAGCAAGATATATCATTAATGACGGCTTAAGACTGGAAGGTATAATGGTGGTATACTAAAATACACACTTAAAATGGATGATATAATTGAGACTTGTAGATAAGCCTTAAAGGAAAACTTATTAGAATGTGCGTTTGCAGATGAGTAATGGTCAAACATAATATCTGCAAAATTAACGATTAATAAAGAAACAGTATAAATATATACAGACAAGAAGGTAAGGATTACTGCAAATACAGAAGTTCAAATACTTAGGAGTAGCAATATACGAAAAAGGAAATGAGAAAATAGGTGTAAATGAAAGAACTTAGCAAGGAAATACATCCACTATCAACGCAGCAAGAAATTCATTCTGCAATTCTCTACGGCTTTCGGCGTCAACTTAAGCCAGTGGAAAGTTTCCATGCATTCCAAACTGCATATGGAGCAAATGCACAATCTCTTAAGACTTTTTCCATGTGGTTCCCAATATTCCAGACTGGAAATTTTTCTGTAGAAGACGAACTTCGGAAAGGTCCATCAAAATCTTCGACAGGCAAGAAAAATGTGTCCCTGGTGAAGGCTAACATTGACGAGAAGATCCACGATTGACACAAGAAATGATAGCTGATAAACTGGAATTGAATGTCATGGCTGTGTCACAAATATTGCAAAATGATTTACTATACACGAAGATATCTGCTCAAAGGATTTCACGAATTTTAAATGATGGTCAAAAAGAGTCCGTTTTGTCTAATATTTCCTAAACGGGCAGGTTAGTAATTCTAATAAAATCCGATCTGGGAACCAAACAGCAGTCCAAGGTACAGAGTTCAAAAGGTGCAAATCCACCCTGATGTTCACTTATTATAGCAGACCAAAAATTATGGCTGCTATTCCACTAGGTGCTGGTCAGGTAGTAACTGCTACATGGTATACTGAAGACTGCTTACCAGAAGGTTTGGAAAATTTGTTGGAAAGCTGGACAAAAAGGAATTTCATCGCTACTTTTTTGCACCACAATAAAGCAGCTGCTCACAGTGCTCAAAGAAGCTTTATTGCGCCCTCAGGTATCGAAAAAATTCGCCCAACACATATTCTCCGGATCTAGCGTCGTGAGATATTTGGTTATTTCAAAAATAAAAACAAGGGGGAAGGATATGCAATTGTAGTGCGAAATTAATAATTATTATTTGGGCAACTTAAAAAAAGACTAATAATATTTATGTCTATATTTTCACATAATTACGCGCCCTCGTATATCTAGACGCTTATTATTATAAGGGAATAAAAATGAGCAATAAACAATATAAACTTTACTAACGTTTAAAATACAAAGTATTCTGTCACTGAATCATATATAAAATTTTACATCCTGAACTGTAAAAGTCATTCGGACTTCACTTCCTAAAATCAATACATTTGTTCAATAGTCAGCACATATCAATGTATGTTCCGTCAATTTTTCTCGATTGTATTGATAAAACGAATAGCAATTAAATAAAAATATTTTTTATGCAACTTCATTTGATTCTGGTAAGGAACCTAGTAAATAAAAATAAACTGCAAAATCCCTCAGATGTCTTTATACCTGTAATAACTCATACAAGTTACCGCTATCTTCACTAACGCTATAAAACAGAGTAATTGCACTTACCATGAAAGTGCAAGAACAAAGAATCTTGATGTGTTTCGGAATATTTTGGGCCAGCAGTTAGTTACGGAACTTGATTATGTTTATGCGGCGTATCGCAAGAGCCAGGGGTCAAGAACGAAACTTGTTTTAACCAGTCAGGTACTACATACTGGCACATGGTGGACACAGAAATCTACAATGTTACTCGTAGTGGAAAGTGCAGTCGGGTCACATTTGACCATGCACAGGTAAAACGATAAGGTTTCGTGTCGGAAAAATATCATTACGGAAGAGATGTTTAACAAGAAACTGACCAATATATACATTGAAACGCCTCCAGATATAATATACAATTAGCAAGTAATATTTTTCATCGTTCATTGTAGCCTTTCGTTTGCTAATTTAGACCAATGTCGGTGATAAATTGAAAGTTGAACATATTAATTTAATCACTGGATTGCGTGCTCGAGATAAAAGCTTTTGAAAATAATTTTCTCTAATAAAAACTTTCTATTTCCTTGGCACAACTACCTAAATTATTACCTTGATTAAAACGAAACGAAATGTCTCGAATATAATAAAGGATATGTATAATACAACAAAATAGAATTTGAGACGGAGAAAGTAATAATTAATTTTTGAATATACAAAAGTATGGTTTCTATATATGGAACTATTCATATTAAATAAGATTGGAGAAATAGGATATGACGGTGGTATTCGTTTGCTCTGTCTTACATACATGGAAATAGTTATTAACTGACTACTTTTGTAACTTCCATATAGTTATTGCTGTACAAGATTTTCTTGTCGAATTTCCATTCATGCGTGTCTTCATGGGCTGCCTTTATTCTACATCGTATTTGCTGTGTCAATCTATAAATCCATCGATAAACTCGCGATATTTAAACTTGCCACAAACGCTGATTCAATAAAAAAAAAACATTGGGTATGTATGCTTTCGGTAATATCATGGTTATAGCTGTCAATTTAAGTCAGGTATTATACTTATGTTTATCTATCCATTTTATATCATTAAAAAACAAACATTTTGATTTAACGCATGCGCAGAATAGACTATGCCACAAATTCTATCTCTCTTAGTAAGGCCAAATAATGATACGTTATCAAGATACTGCGCACACAATATAGTAGTAGTATTATATACATATATGACTACACCTTTTGTGCTATATATGTCACCAAAAGATTGTTCAGAATTACGAACAATAAATTCGTAGCATCTTTGTTCGCAACAAACAGTAGCAGTATTTTATTTGTAGTAAGTAGTATACTACATTTATATTGCAACTCAGTAACAAAAGTATATTTTTTTAATATTTATTACGGAATTATATTTGCCATTCACCTTATCTACTTCATGTATATGTGGTAGAGGATCAACATTAAAACGGCAAGAACAGAATTATTTAAATTATTATTTTTAGAATTTTTGTGTTTACTACCTGGTTTAGGTACTACAACAACAGAGCAATATATATATAGGTATATTGGTTTCCCATTGCAAAACCAGGAAAGTAAGAAACAATTGAAGTAGATAACGCCAATTTGGTAAGTTGCACCAAATAAAACATAATTTTGAAGCAACGCAGTAACCCTGGTCCCGGTTCATATGTCTGTAGTTGTCATTTCTAATGTGGCTTAAAGTAAAATTTTCTATATCCCATGTGTTTTCCTGTCAATGTAGCACTTCCAACCAGTTGCCTATCATATAGCCAGGTTAATTTGATTTATTTATCAATTTTGAAGGCTAAAACGAATAAAAAAAACCTTGTCTTTAACCGGTAAATATCATACCCGCAAAAAGGCTGAAGACCATACTCATACTGTGCTATGGATACCTACCTACAGCGGGTCAATTTTACTTTCTTATACGTAATATAACGAAGTATTGTGATGATAAAGATTTTCTGTTTCGGAACTTATGCAGATGTTCATGTTTTGAAGTCCCCTGATACTGAAAAAGTGGTTTTTGGAAACATCTCTCTCTGTGTGTGTGCGACCAGGAGAGAGTCCAAACGGCTACAGATACCTATACCAAACTTTATGAGTATAATCTTCCTCTGGAGATCTGATAAGATTTTCAATAAAGTCCGTAAACTGGAAGTGGTAGCTTATTTCAATAAAAAATATCTAAATGTACTTATGTATCGTCAACTACAAAGTTTAGGCAAATTTCTAAAGAACACATATATACATAACATATTAAAAAGTGTATTTTATAGAAAGATTTTATAAAAAAAGTTTTTGGAAATTCCTACCGTAAGTAAGTCTTTTTGTCTTAGCGAAAAACAATTTTGTACTAATATTTCCCATATGATATACAGATTTCTGAATAAAAATTATTTCAAAATTACCGGAAGTAACACTTTTACTCTTATGAAATAGCAGCTTTCTGCAAATATTAATCAAATTATGCATTTTATAGAGATTTATTGACAGAATAAGAGTACTTTGAGCTGAATTTGGGATAATTTCTGTATAAAGAAATTTTCAAGATTCGGACCCCAACACATTTACTCACAGTTTTATTTTAGTAAGAAGATACAGAATGAAAACTAAATTTGAACTTTTGTATATATATTTCGGAACTCACATAGGTATAAGAAAGTCGTGTGGTGCCCACACCTCATTTTTCTTTGTTTTATATTAACTTCGTGTAAGAAATGTTATGTTCTTTATTTCATTTTGTTATTTAAGATTTAAATACTAAGTATTTTTTACCAAAGATTAGTTTGGCATAAGAATGTCCATTTTCTTTTCCATAAAACGAGGTCTTTTTTACTAATGATCAATCTTTTATCTTGCCGAAAAAGTTTTTTTTGCAAATATCTCGCAAATTATGCATTCTATACAGATTTATCTGGAATACAAAAGTACAGAGATCGTAAAAGGTTGACCGTGCCGCTTCATAGTCATGGTGTATTTGCCGCATATATCATATTCTGAATTGTATTTCGTCCGTGCGACATCTATTATTTTATGTAAGCACTACGTTCAAGAATTTTTGTCAAGTTTACTTGTTTTAATAACTCAAGAAATACAATTGATAATATCTTTACTAAAAATAATGTAAGATCGATATTACCAATAATAAATAATTTAATACAAAGATCGATATTGCATATAACATTACATATTTAGAAATATAAAATATGTTCAAAATAAAATCCTTCATTATGTAGACACACATTTATACGTCTTTAGAGAAATGAAAACATTTTTGATCATTTCTTCTGTTACAGCTACGAAAATAAGCCTCAACAATGATAATGATACTCGTAGAAACACAAAAAAAAAAATAACTTACAGTAATAACGAAATGTGCCTTTTATTACATTGAGAAAGACAGTTTCTAATATTCAATTAATCGCAGTAAACCAAGGGAAAAAGAAACGACAAAAAACTTATACGACTGACAATTATGTATAAATGACAGAATATTGGATTGACAGCCACTTTAGCGAAGTTATGTACAAACTAAATATTCATACTACAACAATGAACGTGTGGCAAACTCGTGCTAAGTTGAAATATCGATGATGCGGTTCGGTCAACCATTTACGATCTCTGTATTTAGAGCACGAGTTGGAACAATTTTTGTATATAAAAAATTTCAAAATTCGACCATGAAGGAACACTTACTCTTACTGGATATCAGTTAGTATTGTGATGATGAAAATTTTCGGCCTCGAGATTTTTGCAGATGTCCACGTTTTGAAGTCTCCTGATACCGAAAAAGTGCTGTTTAAGAAATCTCTCTCTGTGTGTGTGTGAGTGTGTCTGTCTGGCAGAGTATGTGCGACCCCGATAGCTATCTATTCCAAATTTTGTATTTACCAGCATCTCTCTCTTGAGATCTGATGAGATTATCAGTAAAATGGGAAAACTCAAGTACTCAAAATTAAATCCGAGAAAATTTTTATTAAAAAACGTTTTCGAAATTCCTACCGGAAGTAGGTCTTTTATCAAAAATCAGTTTTACGCGAATGTCTCGCAATTCATCATTTTTAGGCAAGTGCATTACGAGTATAAAAGTATTTAAAACATAAGTTTCAATACCTTTTGTATAAAAAAAAATTCAAAATTCGAACCGGAAGTAACACGTTCACTATTATAAAATATCGATTTTTTACAAATATGTCGTAAATTATGCATTCCATATATATTTATCAAGAGTACAAAAGTATTTAGTGCTGAATTTGCAATATTTTTTATTAACATGAATGTCAAAATTCGGAACGAAAGTAAATTTTTACTCTTAGCACTTTTTATCGAACATCTTGCAAAGTATGCATTCTCTAGTGATTTATAGAGAATAGAAGTACTTAAAATAAGATTTTGAATAATTGTTGTATTAAAAAATTCTTATAATTGTATAGTTTGAATCGCTCATACGTATAAGAAAGTCGTGCGGTGGCCACACCTAATTTTTTTCTAATATTTCTCAAATTCTGTTTCTATAGTGATTTATTAAAAGAATAAAAGTAGTTTGAGCTGGATTTGTTATAATTTCTGTATAAAAAAAAATCTTGAAAATTCGTTTATTTTATTGAGGACTACAGAATTTAAAGTTTAATTTGGAACAACTTCTGTATACACATTTTCGGGTCGTCTCTTTCTTTTTTTAAATTTTGTTGATTGTGTCATATTTCATGAAAAAAAAAATTACAAAATCCAATCCAATGCTTTGCTTCAAAATGATCATCTATAATGTGAATGTTTCTTAATGACAATGGCCTCTCCGCCTCTATTTTCCTTTATTTTATGAGAGAAACGAATGCCTCTGACGTTGGACGGCAGTTATGTTTAGGCTAATAGGCCTGCCACAGACATTTCAATATACAGATATAGCGATCGCGGCCCGATGTATTGTCTCTGCACCGTCAGAAAAAAAAAAGGACAATTCAATTGTTCCGTATATATTTTACATGCGCGTATTCAAGAATGTGAAATTCTGACACGAATATAAATTGCAGAAATAATGTGTCACGGATAACGTATTTTTCTGGTTTTATTTTTTCTATGCGAATGCTATGTGTACGTATATGTGTGTGTGTGTGTTCGCCCTCCCGTTGGTCGTCGAAAAATCGTGAATGCTGATGAGTTATGTTTGGAATTAATAAATGATCTTCATTGTTCTCTGAAATGGACTGGATTGGTCGAATTCAATTTCTACGAACCTATTTTATTATTTTCGGTTCTGCGTTATCATACCGGGAGCCTACCAGACAAAAGATGGATTTAACATACTGAATTCTCGGAATATATACGGTCCTATTTAAGAAAATCTAATCTTAATGGTCAAACCACATATATTAATATGTGAAAAATATGCTTAATTTAGTGCGGCTATCCGAAAAATGGAATTATGCTACAATAATAATAAATGGAAGATAACAATGATAAAATCATGGTACAAATATAAAAGCTATAATATAACCTTGACTCAATTTCGTATAGTTCACTCTGATGTCACAAACCAAAAGCCTCCCGAAGTTGTTTGTCCATGGATATGCATCATATGTTATCTTTAGTTTCGTTATGGTTATTTTTTGGTTTTGGAGCAATGTTTATTATGTATTTATAGTTACCAGTTTTTATATGTGTATATGGTGCAGAAGATGTTAAAAAAGCGGTGCATAATTTGCATCACGATTCTTTTAACAAGAGTAAAAAACAATACAAATATCAGAGGAGCAACAGGGTTCAGAAAAAATCGTAGTACAACAGATGCCATTTTCATCATACGCCAATTGGTAGAAAAATCAATCGAATATAACAACCTATTCATGCGCTTCGTGGATTTCAGCAAGGCTTTCGACCCTGTGAGTAGAAACGACGTCGTGAAAATTTTACATGAATATGACGTACCACAAACCCTTGTGGAACTGGTCAATAATATTTACACTAATACGTCGATTACAATCAAAACATCTGATGGAATTATGGAACCAATCAAAATAAACATTGGCATACGGCAAGGGTATTCGTTGAGCCCCTTCTTATTCAATTTAATAATGGACCGTATGATATAGAATCAATGAAGAGAAAAAATGGTTAGCTTATGGGAAGACACAACGTGAACATAGTATGCTACGCCGATTATGCAGTGCTCCTAGCAGACAGCGAGATAACTTACAAAGATTTTTGCATCAATTCAGCATTACCGACAAAAAATATAATAGGAACATCTCCAAAGACAAAACTATGTGCATGGTAATATGTAAGTAGTCAGTTCGTTGTAAACTAGAAATAGACGGATCCGTCGTTCAACAGGTAATGAGCTTCAGGTATCTTGGTGTCGAGTAACAAGTCAAAGAGACCTGCGGGCGGAGGTTCAACAACAGGCGATGAAGGCGACACGAGTAACCGGGTATCTATACACAATGGTCTGACGGAACACATACCTGACTAAGGAAAGTAAAGTACAAGTATACAAAGCTATGCTTCGCCCAGTACTAACATACTCCATGGTGACAAGAGCAGATACCAAGAAAACTAAACAAAAAATTCGAATGGTAGAAATGAAGATTCTCAGAAAAATAGCGAATGACACGTTACGAGATAGATAGACGAGTAGATCCATAAGAGAAGGATGCGGAGTGCAGTATGTGGTGAAGTGGAATAAGCGAAGAAGGAAGGAATGGAATCACCACGTCGAGAGAATTCAAACCAAGAGACTAGCATATATATGCAAACATGAGAGACCAAAAGGAAAGAGACAACAAGGACGACCACCCAAGAGATGGGGCCAAACATGGTTTTCCTAATCCGCTGAATAGAAACAGGCCAGGCAAACAGAA
Organism: Amphimallon solstitiale; assembly: GCA_963170755.1. Classification (NCBI taxonomy): domain Eukaryota; kingdom Metazoa; phylum Arthropoda; class Insecta; order Coleoptera; family Scarabaeidae; genus Amphimallon; species Amphimallon solstitiale. The sequence continues at coordinate 119,116,490 of OY720679.1, forward strand.
GAAGAAGAAGATTCTATTAACAAACAAACCAAAATATTAAAGCATGTGTTGAAAGGAGTTGAGGCATGCATGAGAGTACCTATGCCAGCGGAATTAAATATCCTACAGTTCCAGAGATATAAAATGGTAAGGACGTGTTTTCATAGTATAGCGAAGCTTAGTAAACACGCACATACCACCTTCTCCTTATATCTCCACGAAATGTACGGAATTTTAATACCGCTGGTGAACCCATATACTTATATGAGAGAAGAATTCAGCACAGTAACCATACGTATTCTTAGGTGTTTATTACAAGTAAATTAAAAAGAATTGATAAACGAAAATGCTTTTTGTGAAACAGTTTTTCCTAGTGCGTTCTAACAATTTTGAGCAACTGTGTGCCTGATAAGGTTTTACTTCAGAATTGAGGACAGTGTAGCGGAAACTTTTGTAAAACTTCAGCAGGTCTACGAAGACAATGTTTTGTCAAGGGCCCCGGTTTTTCAATCGTTTCAGGCATTTTTAGAATGAAGTGAGCTGACTGAAAATGAGCCACGAACTGAAAGGCCTTCATCATCAAAAACCGATGAAAACGTGTACAGAATTCGGAAGAGTTGAATTTGACATACACCACGGATCATCAGATTTCGATCAATGAATTGTGAATGAGAAAAGTCTGGGTAAAATAGTTCCGAAAAACTTTTCGCAGGACCAAAAGAATATCAGGAGGGAAAGATGCTTTAACTTTTTGGAAGTGGCTGGAAACTAACCCATTTTCAAGAACGTGTCATAACTGGTGATGGATGTTTTAGTGTAACCCGAAAACCAAGCGCCAGAGCATGGAATACCACACTTCAATCTCTCCAAAGCCTAAAAAGCAACAATGGGCAAGCCGAAAAGCAATTACATGCTAATTTGCTTTTTTGACAGGCAAGAAATCATCATCAAAGAGTATGTTCCTCAAATCCAAACGGTCAACACTTTTACCAAGAAGTTCGAAAAAGGGTCACGCGTATGAGGCCAATCACCAAGAACAACTCGGAGTTTTTTACCAGTAAACACATTCTTGTTGCTCTTCAGCCTCCTCATTCGCCTGAGTTGAATCCGTATGACTTTTTCCTCTTCGCGAGATTAAAAAGTCTGAAGGAGCGTCATGTTGGAATACTCGAAAACATTCAAGCGGCTGTAACTGACCAGTTGAAGGCTATTCCAGTTTCAGCATGCTATGAAGATTAGGAACACCATCCAGTGCTGTGTGGCTTAAGATGGAAGCTCGGATGGAAGTTACTAAGGGTGACAATATTGAATTATAATTATATTTGAATACAAAAATTGAAAAATCAGACTCATTACTTAATTTAAACACCTCTTTTTTTGCAATTGTTTAATCAAAAAAAGAACATAAAACGTGTTTCTTAAGCCAAAGTGTGACTTAAGTTTATGTACCAGCCCTTTCATGAATACAATTTTAATATTTTGCTTTATGCTTTCTTAAACAGGTAATTTGCAAGATTTTATTTTAGCTACACATTCGTAAACAACGGTGCTGTGCAGCAGCAGAAGAAATGTGCCCAGGAAAAGCTAATTTATTCAAAAACATAGTTTGTCAAAAAGTCCAATCCAACAAAAAATTGCTTTGTTCGATCTCAAATTAACAAAAATGTTTCTTACATTTCATAAGACATGCATTCTTATTAGAGACTTTCTCTCACAGTGTGTAATCCGTTGCATAAATATGCTCGTGGCTGTGTTTCCGTTTTCTGAACTACTTATCTGTGTGAAAAAATATTCTTCAAACTAAACTATACAAAAAAAAATTACCAATCCAAATTAACTGATGAGCATTTAAAGTCGCTGTTGATATTTCATTACTAAAGTAATCAAAATTATAATGTTTTATTTTATTATGTTAATTACCTATGCATGTCACTTATTACAAATTTTTAGAGTGAATCTCATATCATTAATTACAGTTAAAAATTTTCAATTTCATTATGTACGTCAGTTATTGGTCGTCTAATAAAAACATCTGATTATAATTTTTATTTTGTATGATTTACTTACATTGTAAATTTTACAATAATGTAATCTAAATAAAATGCTGTGGGCCGAACTCGCGATACTCGTGTGCCGTAGGTTGGAAATCACTACACTAGACCCTACGAGTATAGATTTTTAATTTAAATATGTACTGAATTTAAGAGCATCGGTATCAGTAAAAAGAATAAATATACTTCTTTCGCATTTTTTGTTTCTATAAAACCGCCTCCAATCATAATCTGTTTAAGGAAAAGATTTTATTTCACTTAAAATCTCACATATACAGGCTGTTTACTAGACATGCAGAAAACTTGCAAAGGTCATATTGGACTATTTTAAGAGTGTTGTCCTTGAGATGATTTTCGAAGAAATGCTTTGTTTCGAAGTTAAAAGGGTATTAAAGCTTATCAGAAACAAAATAATGCATTATAACTAGAGCTAGTATAATTAGGCAAATTGCCTTATTATGCCTTTTTTGCGTCTTTTTTAGGATTCTGCCTTTTTTAAGGAATCTTCTGTTTTCTTGCCTTTTTGTGCCTTTTATTGTATACTAAATTGAAATTTTAAGAAATTTAGTTTTTAAATTTTCAATTTAAAAGACAAATCCTACTAGCAATTTTTTTTAGAAAAATGCACATTTTAAATTTCTGAAATAAATAGTAAAAAACCGTATACAGCTTGTGTAATGGAACACTTGATAGCAAGTCCAAAATACATCAGAATTGCAACGTCGCAGTACTGTATCCCGAGCGACCCAGGACCAGCAGAAATAAAAATAAAGGATAAACTTAAAGCTGTTTTGCAAAAAATTCCTTCTTTAGAAAAGTTAAAAATAATTTCGGAAATTCACAGGGGATTTCCACTCGAAATTATATCTTTGATATACTGTCACCACAACAAATCAGTTCTCTGAAATACTCTCCGTTAACATCATGTGACCTAGAAAGGTTCTTTTCAAGCTACAAATTGTCAGCGACAAGAAAACTTGTTTGACTTCGGAGAACACAGAGACATTACTGGTAACTAGTTGGCAGTGTAATAAAACCAATGTTTAAAGAATCATGTGCCTTCCTACAATAAATAAATTGTTAATACTGTATATACGTACTTATGCTATATTTCTTTTATATAAGCAGTTTAACTTTATGTTTTTGACATTTTTATATTTTATTTTTGCCTTTTTAGTGCTTTTTTCAATATTTTTTTTGCCTGCCTTTTCGAGACTTTATTTTGCCTAAGTATCGTTGCTCTAATTATAACACACTATTAATCCAAAAAAAAATTGTTGGAAATGTCTACCATCGATTATATTGAATGTACAAACCATTAGCTTCAACTATTTCAGAAATACAGATTTTTCAAATCTTCGACCTTTAGTTACGGTTTTTGATGTAGAGCGAAATGTTTTAACAGGTTGAATGAGTTAAATCTGGACTAGGTCCGTCGTTTCTGCAACTTTGTAGGGAACGGCGTCTCCCTGCATACCCAAACGCACCAGGTCGCTCATTGATTCTTTCATTTAAATCCACAGACACAAGTGGGTGTACTAATGAGCAATTAAGGGAGAACTAACATGGATTGCATTTTTGAACACTGGACACTAGGATCTTAACAACTTGCCACACTTTTTAATATTATTTCATTTTCGATGCGAATTTGTAAATAGGCAAAACGATGCCGTCTGATGTCTATATGTTTGACCACACTACATAGCATGTGGCTAAATCGCATAGCATTTGCTTTCTATGTAGAAATAAGTGACTCTTATTCTACCATGTTCGTCATATTTTCTTCGAATTCTACCGCTCTTACAATATTTGGTTTTCATGAACAGTCACTGCTTGAAGGTCTGTTTGTATCATGAGGGTGACGAATATTTATTTTCCTAACTAATTTATCAATTAAAAGGGAGTCGTATCCATTATTATGTGTAATAATTCACTAGCATTAAAATTAGCATTTCACCAGAACTGGAATGTAACAATGGCTGAAAATCCCATATTTAGGAAGAATCCGTTAGAAAATAAACAATATTTAAAGAAATGAGACATTAAAATAGCCTTCTTAAAACAGTAGTACATTAAAAAGTCATTTGATTAATAACAAAACATCAGACTCTAAGTTAATTTATAAAATTAATTGTAGTGGATGTAAAAATGTTATGTAGGTTAGTTAAAGTAAAGTTATCAGAACATATGAGCGCTATTAGGCTAAATTATGGGAATGCTTGCGTAGAAACTGAACATCAATGTTCATTAGACAATTTGGAAGTTCTGTTTAATTTTAAAAAGAATTAAAAAAACGAGTGCTTTAGAAGGTTACTATATTAAAGAAGGTTTACTTTTGCATCCAGACAATATTCTTAATGAACAGGCACATATAATACACTCTCCACTAACAAATCCGAGAGTTTATTGTGCATTAGTATATGGCGAAAATGCCATACCACTTTATATCTCCGCGAAGTGTACGGTTACTTATTTCCCTTGGTGTACGTTAGCCGTACATATGCATATGTGTTTATATACATTCTTATTTCTTATTATCTACGATCACTACATTGTAATCATTTTTTGGACCTCGTCTGTCGGGCAATAAATATATTATATTATTATTATTATTATTGTTAAATGAAATGTTATTTGGTGTTCTATAACTTAGCATATATTTCTACCATTTTAGATGCTCATGTGAAAGCTTTACGAGGAGAACGGTTGCTTGTACCACAGCTGATACTAACAAAATTTTAAATCAACTTTATTTCAAGTATTTCAAAAATAATAAAAAAATCGCGTTAATAACTGACATAAATGTTCAGTAGTCTAAGAAAAAGCTTTTAATCTGATTTATGCATGTACTTATATGTATCCTTGCGTTAGCTTTATCATGTTATGAACACCATAAATGGTAGTAGGTAGCATTAGCAACTACTTACAAAAAGCTTCCATTATGATGCAAACTGCTGGAAAACATCAAAGTTACCTGAAACAAACAAAAAACAATAAACATAAGTATCTAATTGAAGCTTCTAGCGATTCTACTATTTCATTAAATTATATTACACCCTTTAAAATACATACATACATTTAAGCATATTTCAACGTACAAGTGGTATTTAAGTATCTTAGGCTTGCGACCGTGTGAGATATATGGCTCTCCGTTATAGAACGGGTGTATTGCGTCCGACGTACGAAGCACCGTATTTTAAAAGGGGGAAAAATTACAGGACCGAAAATATATTAAAGCAAAACAGATTCCACGACGGAAAGTAGCAGTGGTAATTTTTTAACACGTGAACGCTAATTAAGTAAACTATTCATTATGTAAATGAGTTAAGTGGCTTTGAAACTGATATTCAAATTACTCCCGCGTCCCGTTTATAATTATAAACAGTCCGGTTTTCGTGTATAATTATAGACACACTAGTAAATTTACCAGAATTGAAAAAAAACTTCGTTTTATATACCGTTATGTAACAAAGAACGAGTTGATATTAACTTCAGTTCACAGTAAAAAACTAAATATATGTAGACAGATACTAATGGACTATTAATAATGTTAAATAATGAAACCGACGATTCACCCATATCAAGTATTTGTAAAAAAATACAACATTCCATAGATATGTTTCAATTAAAGATATCTTTGTACAAAAACTACCGGTTTTACAGTTAGAATGACGCAATAGAAATATGTAAAATCAAAATGATAAATGTTTAATTTCAGCGAAAGATCTTCGTTTGTTTGTTAATATTGTTCTAAAGTAATAATAATAATAAATAATACAAGCCAAGTATATTTCATATTCCTTGATTACACATTCCGGCTATGTCTACCACAGTACTTACGTGCAATCCTAAATTTTTAATCAACATTTTCTTGAGTAAAAATTGTTCCGAATTAAGTATTGTCTCGATAATAAATCCATTCCAAATGGTAAATTAACATCTACTATACCTATCTACCTCTACATCTATATATCTATTTATAAATCTGTGTAGAATGAGATATTTGCAAAAGAAATTGGTTTCCTGTTTGAAACCTTTATATAAAGTGGTTTCAAAATTCGGATTGAATACTTTTATTCCAATCCGAATTTTGAAACGCTTTATATAAAAATTTCAAACAACTTCAAATTAAGTGTCGAATACTTTTATCGTGTTAAACAATCTGTCTAGAATGCGTAACTTACGAGATGTATTCAAAAAACAAATTTTCGATACGATTCAAAACTTCCGATAGGAATTTTTATGCTTTCATTGAAGTAAATTACTACTTCCGGTCTACCAATTTGACTCAGAATCATCTGCAACCTTGAGAGAAATATATACATTTATATATAAAGTACGAAATTTACAGCATTATCCGTTTAACCGATAATAAAGTCACACACACCCACATATTCAAAAACGTTTACTGGTTTTTAGCCACATTTCTTCATTTTCAATCTGCTCAGCGGAGATTATATCTGTCAAATTTTATGACGTCACTTCCTAAGAGGCGATTCATATCACCCATTGTACATGTTAGTGTAAAGTCTTATCCTTCATTTGAAGATAATGCACAAATGTTTATATTTTATGCGCTTCTTTTTATTTTTTGATAGGAAGGGTGACTTTTATATTATTCTGAATGTTTACTGTTATGTTGTTGTGACATTCTGATGTTTTGACCAGAGCTGGGCAATTACTTTACAAAAAGGAATTAGCAATTACAAATCACTATAGAAATCAGTAATTGCGTAATTAGTAATTAATTCCTTTGCCTTTTGAAGTAATTTCTAATTGTAATTGCATGAAAACTCGTAAAGTATTTGTAATTTGTATTTAAATACTTTTATTTTTTTTAAAGTTCAATTACAAATTACTTTTCCAATTCACTCATATTTAGGACATACCCTTAGCTTCCCTGGAATCACTAGGTGGAACTCAATGTATGACAGTATCAAAAAAATACTGGACGTGAAAGAAAAACTTTCCATTCTCTTTTTAAAATTAGAAATACCATGCTTTTCTGAATACGAGTTCCTTACGCTGCAAGAATATTGTGAAGTCACTGCACTTTTAGCAGAGACCCTAAATATTTTGCAAGGTGAAAACAGTTTTTTATGGCGTTCTTTTTCCTAGTCTAGTGTCACTTAAAAATAAGCTAAATAAATTAAGTAAAAATAAGTTTAAAAGTGGCGGAGATATAATACTTCAAAGTGCCATTAAAGGTTTAGATAATAGATTTAAACATCTTTTAACTTTAGAGGATACCTATGCACTTTTAGGAGCAATTATACATCCTGAGTTTAAACTTCGTTGGTTTCCGTTAGTCGAGTCAACGTTTGTGTTATCTAAACATGATATTAAACAACTGCTTATTTCGGAGTGTGAATTATTTTCTATCGAACAGTCCGAATTAATGAATGTTACATATATTGGTACCGATAATTATAAGAAGGAAGTTAACAATAGCAACTTCTTTAATTTTAATGAAGGAACTGAAGGAATCATACAATCAGCTGACACTGAAAATAAAAATAAGATGCATCTTGAAATTTTACAGTATCTGGATAATATAAGTGTAACGGTAGGCCCTGTATATAATGAATAAAATATAAATATTATATAACATCCAAAATATTTATATTAAGGTAATGTATATTATGAAATTAAGGTAGATAATAAATCAACACAGATCAGGAAACATGTATTATTCATTTATTTGTATTAAATTATTATATTCCTGTTTAAAATGTTTCTATATAAATTCTGTATATGTAAGAAAGAAATAGGGCGTAGGTGTATCGGTGTGAAAGAGAGAAAACACAAGTGGCGGCAATGATATCGGAGTCAGCCAGGAAGTTATGCGACATAGGTAAGAAACAGTTTGTGTGCAACCGACACGTGGAACCTTGAACATTATGAAGAAAAGTAAAGTACATAGGTGGCCCGGGGAACCCCCTTAAAAGAATACGGTGAGATGTGCCGTAAGCGAAGAGGCAGAATTAGACGCTCCCTAGCCCGTAAACAAGTAGGTTCGCAGGTCCCGTTAAGTAAAATAACACTGGACCGCACCCAAGAAAAAGGGAACGATCTCACAGGCTAACAGTGCGAATACAAATATAGTAATTCTAAGCATTAGTAAAAAGTGAGATAAAAGCCTGGTGAGAAAAGAGATATATTTTTATTAAAATAAGTGTGTGCCGTATCTCGGGACAAAGAAGACGACGATTTCAGTCTACCCTGGGAAAGCTGCCCGTGAAAACACCGTTCCAGCGTCACAGCATCGTATAAAGGTACCCAACGTTGTTTGAATTAAAGGCCTCTATCATGCATGCAAATTTTGTGAATAATGAATTAGAATCTAGTAAAATTCACGAGATATTATTTATATAAGGCAACATTGTTGAATCAATTTATTATATTTGCCCATGTTGTAATTGATGCGTAATTTGTATTGTGTTGTACCATTTGAATTGTGTTTCGTTCTATAACCTTTGTTTGTAACCTGATCTGTGTTGATGGTGTTATAATCAATATATTAATAATATTTAAACATTCTTTTGCGTATTATTTGTCTACCTTAATATAAGAAATTTGGATTTTTAAAAAAAGAAGTAATAGTACGTTCAGATAAATAATCTTAGTGTCTAAATACCCGAACCGTCTTGAAATTGAGAGTCTTATGCAAAACCGAACTATTTACCTGAGCTAATTACGCGGAGCATTCAATAAGTCATTTTATTTAGTTGAGTCATTTTAATTATATTATTTAAATCTGTATTATTACATATGAACATCCCACTTTGGGGCATCTATATTATTTTATATTAAACTTTAAAAAGACCGTACTATTACATAAGACAAAACTTTCCCATGCTAGAAAGTTACCCTCTCATTAAGCAAGTGTTTTTTAAATACAGTACTGCATTACCATCTTCAGCACCCGTCGAACGATTATTTTTATTCGCTACTATGATTCATGCAGCCAAAAGATATGCCCTCTCAGACACAAATTTTGAAAAGTTAATTGTAATGAAAAGCAACAAAATATACAGTTAAATGATCATTTTAAATCATCCAACCAACAATACCAAATGTTTTAGTATTTTATATTGAATGTAACAATAAAAGGTATTTATTTCAATACTTTCCGAGGGTGAAAATAAGTTGATTTAAGGTATATGTTACCTTTAAAGCCCCTTTTTTAAAGACTAGCCACTGATTTTTACGGAAAATTTTAATTTCAATTCATTTTTTTTTTTGGTCTTCTTCAATAAGAATAATATTATTTTAGAGCTCAACAATAAGATATTTTAAAAAATTGAAAGAAAAAGCATAAAATGGGGTTGAAATATTATTATGTAAAATACACTACAAAATGTGTGAAATGAAAACACTGAACAACTACGCGTGACATTTCCTGATCTAATAATTATTTTAGTAGCAATAATTTTGAGGAAATACATATGATCCCTTATACTACCCCAAATTTGTAACCCCAGGGTAAGTAATGTACCCTAAATTACCTTATTTTCATTCCTAGTTTTATGGTGCAATTTTTTGTTACTAATATTGTAATTACATATTTTATGTAATACTTGGATACTTGCTTTATTTCTTTTGTTTTTCATATAATAAATTACGTTGTTTTTTATACAGGTGGGTTGGAATATAGTTTATTTCTTTCCCATTTCCTATTTTAAGTTCCGATTTGTATATTATATATAGCAAAAGACTAATAACAGAAAAAAACGTTTTTCCTCGGATTTTATAAACAAATGTAATTGTAATTGTAATAAGAAAAGTAATTGACAATTACATTTTATTTGTAATTGTAATTAGAAGAAAAATTCCTTTCTTAATCTTTTGTACTTTGTAATTGTAATTAATTCCTCTTAAAAAAAATGAGGTGTAGCCACCACACGACTTTCTTATACGTATGAGCGTTTCAAACTATACAATCTAAAGAATTTTTTTATACAAAACTTATTCAAAATCCTATTCTACTTTTATTCTCTTAATAAGTCGCTATAGAATGCATACTTTGCAAGATATTCGAAAAAAAGTGCTACTCCCGGTTCGAATTTTGAAATTTCATATATACAAAAAATATTGCAAATATAACTCTAAATACTTTTGTACTCTTAATAAATATATATAGAATGCATAATTTACGACATATTTGCCAAAAATCGCTATACGGTAAGAGTAAAAGTGTTACTTCCGGTCCGAATTTTGAAATCTTTTTTATACAAAAGATATTGAAAACTATGTTCTAAATACTTTTATACACGTAACGTACCTGTCTAAAAAGCTTCACTTGCGAAATATTCGCAAAAACCCGGTTTTCCATAAGAGTAAAAGACCTACTTCCGGTAGGAATTTCGAAAAACTTTTTAAATAAAATTGTTCTCAATTTTAATTTTAAGTACATATGAATTCTTTATAAATTTGTATAAACTTAGTATTTGACAAATATTGGCAAAATTCGATTTTTTCACTGAAGTAAACTGCTACTTCCGGTCTACCAATTTTACTGAAAAACTAATCAGATCTCAAGAGGGAGATTATACACGTAAATACAAAATTTGGAATTGATATCTCCAGCGGTTTGACCGCTATCGTGGTCACAGACAGACACACAGACATTTTTTAAAAACCAGTTTTTTGGTATCGGGGGACCACAAAACGTGGACATCTGCAAAAATCTCGAGGTCGAAAATTTTCATCATCACAATACTTCCTTATACTACGTATAAGAAAGTAAAAAGTATTTTGTAATTGTAATTAATTACTATTTGAAAGTAATTGCCCAGCTCTGGTTTTGACCAACTTTGGTTCACATTCAAGAAGTGTTGCTGTTTTTGTGTAGTCTTAACTACCAAAAGAAGTTAAGTTCTTGTAGAATGAAGGAAATGTATCCGAGAATATTAACCAGAAAATGATTAATGCGTACGTGGAAAATGTGTCCTCATATTTTACGATAAAATGTAGATTTACATAATTTCGATGGCGTAGTAAGTTAATCGAAGATGATACAAAATGCGGTAGACCTGTCAACGCAATAACCAATGAAAACATCAAGAAAGTTAAAGTTTTAATCTTAGCTAATCAAAGTGTAAACTCCATCGGCAAACACATTTGAGACAAAAACTTAGGCTGACGAAGAAGTGTTTTTTTTCGATAAATATAAAAAATGATAGCACGTGGATCTATCACTAAAAAACCAACGAAAAAAAAACAAGAATTCATGCAGTAGGTCCAAAAAAAAAGCCAAGAACTTTATTTAGATATCGTATTGTAAAAGATATCAATCATATATATATCACAAAGAGTAGAGGCCCCAATACAGAACCCCTGGGACCCGTCTCACCAAATATTGTAGAGTGGATCTTTTACTATTAAACTCGACTACCTGATACACATCGCTAAGATACGACGACATTAGATCACATGTTATACCTCTTATGCCATACTAGTAAAGCTTTTCCAGCAACACACCATGTCAAATGTCCCGCTCAAGTCACAACATGTTAATTCGGCCTGACCACGTCTATGACATAATTCCATGACTGTTTTAATAATATCTAATATAGCCGTAGTGGTCAGCTTATTTTCCCTGTAATCATGCTATTTATTGGATATAAATTTTCCTTTCAAGACATACAATTAGACTGTCAACAATGTTTTTTGATACAGTCATTTAGTCTTTGTGTAAATTGGAAGTATTTTCGCTAATCTAACTACTGAAGAAAACAATTTTTCTTCAAAACATTTATTCAATACTATTGGTATGGGGATGTCGTCACTATCATTAATCTTTTTGTGAGATTCGTTGAAATGTCATATATAGCTTTCACATTTCCAGTTTTTATTCTTCTGTATTATGTTTCTAATTTAATTTTCCTCAATGGGACCAAAATAAATTGACTCATTGTTATCGATCTTCATGTTATACAAATAAGCTGATAGTTCCCCATTCACTACAATGTCTTGCACTATCGGATGCTATTAGTGTTGTTTCAGGTTGAATCGAATTATTGACCTTATTTATCTCTGAATTAATTAGCGTGCATCTGGCTTCTACGTTTGTTGTTTTGCTGGTTTCCCTCTACTTAGGTATTCCTTCTTGTAACTTCTATACAAGTTATTCGTATTTCATCTTTGGTGGTTTACATAATTATGTAAGAGCATAAGAGCGTTCATGGTATTGGAAATCCGCTGTAATTCAAGGGTATTCCGTACTATACCCCTTTTGTCTTTTTTTTTTGTTCCCATTAGTAATTAGTAATTAATAGATCACATGCTTAAAAACAGAAAAAGTATTTTCTCCAAACTCTTAGATAATATGAAAATCTTCTCTCGTAACTTAAACATTAGTATGTATATGAATATACAATAAAGTTTAATAAGGAGTAACATAAACGATATTTAATCACGATCAATAATGAAATTATAAATAGTAATTATTTATACCTTTCTTTAATTGACGACCAAATGTTTCAACAATATATTCATTATGAACGCTCTATTCCATTCATACACATAACGTATGCATACATGAAGGTACGTACAAAAAAAAACAGTTCTAAGCTCTTCGGTCCGAACATAATGCCAATTCAGGTGTGCACAATAATAAGGCAGAAAAACATGTACCATTACAAATATCAAAAGCAAATTAATGATACAAATCGAACCGAACAAACGAACGCAGACCTGCCTGCCTGACTGCCTGTCAAGTTCCTCTTTAACGGGCATGAGAACATTCCTCGAGTATGAGGTACGTTTTGTGCGGGAGGACAGTATGAATGGGAACAAACTAACTTCGGATAATGCCTTGTATACCTGCTCGTGGTACATTCCTTTTCTTCTTCTTTTACACTTTTAAATACACGAAATGTACATTCTTCTTCCGTGATGGGTCCCATTTGTCCGTTTGACTCAGACGTTACTAGGACGCACACATACGGAACTGTTTCTCTCGGCTAACGAGTAAAATTCTGATCGGTTATTCATTATCTCTTTTGAGCTTTACACGTCGACAATCTATTAAGATCGATAATAGTGTTACTATTGATTGTAATTGCTTGTATGTGTTTTTTTCAGTCTTCATTTAGTAGATAGACGGGAAATTGTAATGAAAGGGACTTGTAAACGTGACAAATCGAAAATTATACTTTATTATCCACGTTGGCTGGCAATGTATTGGCCTCCTTCAACAAAACATTTGCTGGCCTTGCAATTACAAGGGAAAGAGTTGACACAAAGCAAAACTTGTATTTTGCTCAGTATAACCACTCGAATCTGTAATAATTTATATACAGTGAGGGCAAAATAATCGGCATTAGAAGGTAACTTTTTAATATAATTTGATGAAAAAGTAAACACGTCGATTAAAGACTGCTGAAAAAAAATTACAAGTTTGACATATTAAATTTGCTATATAAGTGTTATCTGTAAAATTTTTCTTCTTTTAGAAAAACAGTATTTCGGAGTAACCAAATACGAGGACGTATTGATATCTAGTTAGCCTTGATAAAGAAAACATTGCGATACCATAGTAACGGAAAATAACCTATTAGCAGTGTCAGTGTAAAGTTTCCCATCAAAACGTCAAACCAAAGTTGTGCGCTGAAATTTGAAAAAAAGTATGTCGACCGAAATTGTGAAAATCGAAAAATTGTAGTGTCGAGCCTTCATCAAGTACATGTATTTGAAGGGGTAAAGAAGTAAGCAGATTTATGCTTAATACCCTTGACGATCAATGTCTATCGTATGCGACCGTAAAAAATTAGATTGTAAGTTTCAAAAGGGGTAACTTTTCCATTGAAGATGAACACCGAACGGGAAAGCCAGTTTCTGTGTCCGTGTATGATTTTGTTAGACCGTCGAATTGGGCTAAAACGAATATCCTAGGCACTGAATATTTCATAAGAACGCGTCCACCATGTAGTTCACGTCGATTTGGACATGAGGAAAATTTCTGCAAAATGGATCCCCAAATGTATGTCTGTTGACCAGAAACGTGCAAGTGTGGAAGCATAGCGTTCGATCTGTGCTCGGTTTGAAAAACATCAGACTACTTAAGCCGTATTGTTACTGTGGATGAAGCTTGGGTACATTTCTACAACCCAGAAACAAAACAGCAATCGATGGAATGAATATTCTCTGGTTCTCCAAGGCCTAAAAAGTTTCGTGTTCAAAAATCTGCTGGAAGAGCTCTTGTTTGAGTTTTTTGGGATTGCTATGGAGTAATCATGATTTATTTTCTGGATAACGTTAGAACAATAACTGGGAATTACTATTGGACGTTACTGATCACTTTACGAGAAAAAAATATGGAGAGAAAATGCGAAAACAATGCACCTGCACACAAATCGCATGTTGCCATGCAAACAATTCGTGGTTTAGGTTCGAATTACTCGAATACCCCCTTATTCACCAGATCTGGTTCCGTCCGACTATCACGTCTTTCCTCAAGCGAAAAAAAGTTTAGAAGATCGTATATTTTCTTCCAACGAAGAGGTGATAGAAGCTGTGGAGGCCTGGTTTGCAGGGCAAGACAAAAATTTCTTTTAGAAAGGTCCAAAGGCATTGCAGGTTCGTTATAATAAATGTATCGAATTAAAAGGAGAGTATGTTGAACAATAAAACATTTTGACTTTCAAATTTTTGTTTCTTCTTAGTAAACTAACAAATGCTATAATATATTATACAGGATGATGTTACTAAAAAAACTGTATTAAATGTGAGTTTTTATCTAAATTCAAAATTGACAAAAAACTAGAGTTTTGTTCATTTGATAATATTCTATGGTCATATCAAATAGATACTCAATGTATTTTAACCGATAATGTTAAGCAATATCATACGAGGATGACAGTTTTTGGTAAAAAATGGTATTATTTTCGACTAGAACATGCGCTTTCAAGAAATATTTATATAAGTTTGCTAGATCCTGGACCCTAAAGAGGACGTGTTTAATCACTTGAAAAACAGACAAAATCGTTATTCGTGGTGCAATTTGAACATGACTGAAATTTTGAAGCATATACAGCATACAATGATCAACGATGCTTCTTCGAAAGTCTGGATTTGCCACTAGACTGCTCGTTTTAAACCTGAGGACATGAGTCTGAGCGATGAAGAACTTCCTGGGCCTTCAATGCAAGTTATTATTCAATAAAGGTTAAAAAAAAGTTCAACATTTTGTGTTACACGACCAAAGAGTGAAAGTAGGAGAGACGGAGACTATAGGGATTGGTCTACCGGACATGTACACCACATTCTCTGCCAGAAGGGTACCACGTTTATTGAATGTAGATAAAAAAATCTGAAAGAGTAGGAATTTTCGGCGACAATTTGTTGCCCTTTAATATCAATCCAGTAGATTTGTGTCGCTTAAGGTGAACAAATCTAGGTCCCATATATACGTTCCAGAATCAAAACGGCAATCTCATCAGTGGGGGTATCATGCTAATCCACCGCTAATGAAGCCGAAGGAAACGTGTGGGTTCCTTCGGCTGTAATTGAATTGGCAAGAGATATTTTGGCATTCGGGGATACTTGTTATAGACTATCTCGTAAAGGGCCCAACTAATAACAGTACATATTATGCTGGCCTTCTGAGCAAAGTAAAAGTTGTCTTTAGCGAAAAAGCCCAACAGTGGGTCGAAAATAAATGCTATTCCATCACTACATGCGCCATCATAAACCAAAACTGTTCCAGAAAAATTGTATGAATTACGATTTAGGTGCTCATACTTCCCTGTTCGCAGCATCCCCGGAACTCAAACTGTTCTTCGGCGGTGAGAAATTCTAGACAAACGAAGAAATTATTACAGAAGTATTTTGATGATCTTAATGCCAATTAATGCAGAATTTGTATAATGGCAGTCACTGGTTCATGTGTATTAATATTAAAGGGAGTATGTTAAAAAACTAAAATAAAATAGTTGCGGTTATTTAAGTCCATCCGTTAAATCATCCTCGTAATTGTTACTGAAATAAGGATATACATATTGTAACGTTTTCGAGTTAGCAATAAACAACTCGTGCAATTTATTTATTTAAAACAGTCTGTATATTCATACACTTAAAATTAATTACAATATAAAATATAAAACTAATGTATCACACTTAAACTACTACGATTTAACTTAACACATGTATTTATTTCTATTACTAATATTTATGTCCGTATATTTAAATCACTTCTATTTATTTGTCACGATAATATTTATGTCTTTATTGCACTATATTTATGTTTATTCTTCGACTACCACTTAAAGAACTATTTATTTATTTCTTATATTTATCTTACTGTTCGGCACGAGACTACTTAAGGACTTTCTTATTCCGGAATTACTCATCCATCGGTGACCCAGTCGCCTTATGTACACATACGAAACATCTGGAAGCATTCGCGTAAACTCCATCTTCCTCTCGATGTTTGTAGAACATTCCACACACATTCTGTCTCGATGCAGTACATATATAAAATGGATGATTTATTGGTTTATGATGTTTACCAGTCGCGTCGAGATGATTTACAACCTCTTTTTATTGTCGCCCGGATATCTACTGGTTTCGTTACAATATATTAAATTTCTTTATGTTAAAAACAGAAAAATAGTGATAGTTGTCGCTACATGGAGCTATGCCGAGCGTATATATGCTGGCTTAACAATGTTCATCTAAAGTATACCAATGCTTCCAATAGTTTGTTGCAATATCCAACTTATTGTCCAAAATACAATGTTGTCCACTAATAATTGAAAGTATATTCAGTGTTGTTATAGTTAAGTCAATGCTTGTAATGATTGCATAAGTTATAGCAGATGTGGTTCTGATGAAAAATGAAAAACAATTCTAAAATACGAAGAACATAAAATGGGCGTATTGAGTTTCTTCTATCTCGTATGTTATTGTAGGGCTACGATTCTCAATACTGCTATCTGAGTTCTAAACCGGTAAGTTTCAAATGATGATTAAATGTTAATAAACTGTAAATGTATGCAATGCCAATAAAAAGACGTAACATCGCTCTACCTATCATTAAAGGTAAATGAAATATACTGATAACTTGTTAGGGAAAATGAATGACTGGTATAATGCTTACGTGGAGATGGTGAAACAAAACAGTGAAGCCAAGTTTGTAAAAGTTGTCGTTCAAGTAGAATTATGCGGGCTAGAAGAGAATAAAAAAATGAGGTGTGGCCACCACACGACTTTCTTATACGTATGAAAGTGTTACTTCCGGTCCGAATTTTGAAATTTCATTTATACAAAAAATATTCCGTATCTAACTCTAAATACTTTTGTACTCTTGATAAATATATATAGAATGCATGACTTACGACATATTTGCAAAAAATCGCTATTCGATAAGAGTAAAAGTGGTACTTCCGGCCTGAATTTTGAAATTTTTTTTATACAAAAGATATTGAAAATGATGTTTTAAAGACTTTTATATTCGTAACGTATTTGTCTTAAAAGCATGACTTGCGAGATATTCCCAAAAAACTGATTTTCGATAAGAGTGAAAGACCTACTTCCGGTTGGAATTTCGAAAAACTTTTTTAAGACAATTTGTTTCAAACTTAATTCTAAGTACATATGAATTCTTTATAAATTTGTTTAAACTTAGTAATTGACGAAATATTTGCAAATTTCGATTTTTTCACTGAAGTAAACTACTACTTCCGGTCTGCCGATTTTGCTCAAAATCTAATCAGTTCTTAAGAGGCAGATTATACACGTAAATACAAAATTTGGAATTGATATCTACAGCGGTTTGACCGCTATCGTGGTCATACACACACAGACAGACAGACACACACACACACACAGAGAGAGAGAGAGAGACATTTTTTAAAAACCACTTTTTTGGTATCAGGGGACCTCAAAACGTGGACATCTGCAAAAATCTCGAGGTCGAAAATTTTCATCATCACAATACTTCCTTATACTACGTATAAGGAAGTAAAAGAATGTACAAAGACAAGAAGTATGTGCTGCTATAACAATACTACGAATGAGATTGGAAAAACATCCATATTCATTTACCTGAAAATGCTGAAATCAAACAACAAAATAAAGGCAGGAAATCATAGCAAAAGCGAGGCAAAAAACAAAGCAACCATAGATGATGAAAGTAAATAAGAATCAAAAATTCACAAAAGCTCTCTAAAAGTAACAGAGAGAAGTGCAGCGCATTATATCATGACAAGGAAGACAAAAAAATAAGATGATTTGAAAGACAGATTTTCAGAACTATAATTGCAGCAGTAAAGACGGTAGAATATGTATACAGAACTTGAATTAGCAATTAAATAAGAGAAGCCCAAGCAAGTGCAGATATTTTGAAAGTAATAAAAGCGGAAAGAATCATATGGTTACAAGGGAGCACACGATATTAGAAAACTAGATTTAAGGAATGTAATATGTAAAATAATATTAGATTAAATTAACATTAATGATGACTGGGAAACATTCCTTTTTTAAATTCCCTTTTATTTCTAAATAAGCATAAGCACCATATTACGTATAGGTGCACCACTCATATATCAGTTTTCTTAGAACAGGAAATGTAAAATCACAATAATAGCCAGCTTAAGAATCTATAAGAGGACCGTATTTTGTTACTTCGTCTCCCATAAGCTCAGTTGGTTTTACCTTTTCACATATAAAGAATGCCCATGCACCTATCCCTAGTTCTTTTCGCAAGCTCACCTAATGCTCCTAATGATGTACTTTTAAAACTGGTCCTCGGAATCGACCTTGTCACATCGCATTCGCCCCGTAAATACGGTTTTCGAATTACGATGGCCTGTCGTCTGATGGCTACCGGCCGACAATACCCAACAAATGACAAATGAAATACGCAAATGAAGAATTGTCGAACGCGTGAATGGAGATCATAATGATCCTCCGACCGCATCGCAACACCCGTCGTCGTCCGCATTCGTCCCAACGGTGCACGAACGACGTGCCTGCTCTCTTCACTCATCTGCGTCGTTTCGACACCGCACTAAACTCTTCCCTCCCCGTGATTTTCATCGTCATCCTAGAACGGTTCAGTAATGAGATATTGTCCGGTGTCAGGACGAATCATTGCACGAGGCCTCTAGCTTGGCTTTACCTCGAGCAAGTCAATAAGGACTTTTATATGTTATCATGAGCGCTATTGAAAGAAGTTTCGGTTGAATTAGAAGTTAGATTCCATATAAAAAATTATATAATAATGTATATATCATTTAAAAAGAAATCTTTTTTTAATAAAAATAATAACATCTTTTAAAAAAAAACTCTTATTCTTAAAATACCAATGACATAGCATATAGGAAAATGTTACTAGTAAAACACAATTGTTGAATTTTTAAAAATTAGAATATACACACTACATACCTTTCGTTATATTCATTAGGTGGATGAAAGATAAAACTTGAATTTACAGGTCGGTACTTAGATGATGCATACAAACAAAATTCAATATAACAGGGAAGTAAACGAACTCACTAATTTTAAATTTAATAGAGGCCTATTGTTCGAATTGTTCGAACTGGTCATTTTAAATTACAGCTAATTTTATTACACTTAATAATTTCTAAATTTTGTAATAAATTGGATTTTGTATTTTTTATCTATAAAATTTGTAATCAACTATTAAACACTGATTAGAAAACCTATTATTGGTGTACATACTTTTCCGTCTGTCCCATATTCAATATTTTCCATGTATATGAATGATAGTTACCATACTATTAGCCCCCAAAATATAATTTGAAAATACATTTTTCCTCCTTGTGAACTTCTGACTCATACGTGAAAGTAACTTGCACACACAGTTTATATTTTCTAGGTACAAGCTCTACCATTTGAGCAACCATGCTATCTATATGTCTCCAAGTCTTTGATATGTCCTGAAGCAAAGATATTTTTTGAAAATATATTACTCATCTCAAGTAAAAATTTCGCTTGAAGGTTAGTTGAACACACTCAAAAATACGTTTTGCTATTTCAGTGCGATGTGTTTTTAAGTCTCTTACAGAAATTGTAAAAGCTCCTAAAATATATAATTCGAGTATATTCAATTTTGGTTGAAATAATACACCACTAATTATTTTTCTGATTTTATGTCAATCAAATACTCTTCAATTCTTTAAGGTACTTGAAAGCAGAACATCCTTCATTCAGCCAGTCTTGAACAATGTTTATTCCGACTGCTATTGGTGGAAATTGAACAATTTCCGAACAAATAACACACGACTCATATTCAAACTATCCGAAGCAACAACTTGCATGAACCAACGTGAGGCCACGAATGAACATAATCGTATTCTTCACTTTTCCGATACTGCTGATTTTCACAGGCGTTCCGAAAGTTCGCCATCTTCAGCGTCTCCACAAATTTCTTGTATATGTTTGTACCATTTGCAAACATTTGTTTTATTCACAGAAAATGTCCAAAAGCAAATAATCATCCAGTATGGCTGCTCCCCCCACCCCCGCTAAATTATTCCCAGGTTCGTGATCATAACATGCTTTGATACAATTCAACTTAAGTAAATTTGATTAGGATTCAGTTGATAAATCATCCCCATAAACTTTTTCGTGACTACTGGTAATATTTTTGGCGATAGCAAATTGAATTTCTTATGTATATCACACATAGTCTCAAAACGTTTTTCGAGTGATTAGTAATAATATCAGTACTGGCATTATACATTTTAACCTCAAATAATCGTTTAGTATTTTGCAGTCGCCACTACCAAGTTCATAAAAAAATTGTTTCACTCTCTATCTCTTTGCTTCAAATCTTAGTGTGATATTCCATATCCAAGCCAGAGTACTAGCAGTTTTTCTTATTTTTGTAAAGTTATGACAAAGGTTTGTGATAGAAGATGAACTGCAATTCAGCATTTTAATGATTTCTTCCGAATGTATTTCTGCGGATTGTAATGTTTTTGATGTCAAATGTAATATATGCGTTATAAAATTTCGCATTGAAACACAAGAAAAATACGAAATCAAATATTCACATGTGCTAGTAAGTTCAATATTTGACAATATTTGACCGAAGTGACGACAGTCGAATCCAGTTACCTTGTGATTTTATACTCATTCAGATTCATTGGTCTATAAGATTCAAAGTTCAAAGGTTATAAAGGCATATCCATGATGAGTAAAAAGTATCCACCTTCATACTTTTACTATTAATATTGTGTTCTTTTACCGTTTCGCTTTTGTGCACCACTTACAACACTTCTTTTTAATTGCACTCACATTTAAGAAAAATATACACAAATTTTCACGCCTCGTGTTTAACTAAAGGAAAACGTCGGTGTCAACAAAATGCATTCGAACAATTCCACTGATTTCTAAACTTAAAAATAAATTCAAATAATCCATACTTATTTTTCCCATAGAAGTATTTTGTTACTTACATATTTCATACGATGGTAATCTTTGAGTATATTTATTGTCACACCATAATGGGTCCATGAATATACAACATACATACATGTGGCCCAGTCAAGAGAAAATAAATAAGCAATTCGAGCACTTGAAGTGTTCTCTGATTTTTTTAAAATCTAAAGTAGGTATTCGTTTTGAATGTACAGTTATTTCTTTTTGACTCTTTGTTTAGGTTGCATTATAATTACACTTTTTAACAAAAAAAAACGTTGGAATTCTTTCCTTGAACAAAATAGCTAAACTAGCTTAATTTTTGGGTCGAGAAAAACGAATATGACATCAGATATTGCTTTTTAAGATATAGGTACTAATTTCAAGTACCAAAAATACACTTCGATATTCTATCCTTTCTGAAAATAGGTGAACTATCCTAATTTTAGCTCGATAATGTAACATTTGATATTGATTAGTTTAGTTGACATTAGATTCTGGTTTTATAGCTTAATTAATCTCTAATGAAAGGACATACGCACGTGGACGTTTTCACTTTGCTTGCCGCTTGCACTCTTGTCCTGGGTCGTCTCTTGTCACTTTCCAACAGTAGTCAGCACAGAATTATTCTATTTTCGCTGATACCTTCGTTCCATTTGCGAAACGTCCTGATCGAATCGCTCTCTATTATCGTTACTTATAGCACCACAGTTTTCAGGGAAGGAAGCCAGGTGAGATGTAGAAGTGGAGTTTAAGTGAAATGTTGCAGCCTAATTGATGATATTTTTCTAGAAGATTATTCACATTCGCGACGTAGTTGTTAACTGTTCGATTTCCCAAGAAGACATTCACCACATCTTTAAATGCTTTCCATACTGCTTTTTCATGGCCCAGGAGAACTTGATCGAAGTTGTCATCTTTAACATAAATCTGCGGGCCAATGAAGATACCTTTTTTTGAAAACTTTAGTATCACTGATCTGTGAAAATTGTCCTCTAAGGTAATTAAAAGCTTCTCCACCCTGTTTCGCCCCGTTTACAAAGTTTTCCATTAATCAATGTTTTATGTGTTGAGAGAGCAAAAAAAATGTTTTTTGATAGATTATAGAAGTTTAGTTATATCCTTTTAAAGTATCTAGTGAACTAATTTTATCTAAGAAACAAGCTATTTATTTTTTTGGTTGAAGAAAAAAATGCTCCTTCTCAAGTATTTTCGGTCCTGAATCCCCTGGATGGGCTATATCTGAGGAGACCTAACTGAAGGTTTTAAGTGTCGTTTTCGTTTTTTCGATGATGAAATGAATTCGAAACAGCTACTTTCAAGTCGGTAAGATAATCACTGTTGACCAGTGTTATTCACCGTTTTAATTTATTAGCAAGTACCATATTCCCAAACATTTTGGGTATACAAGCTAAATAAAATCACTCATAATGCTTGGCGGCGGTTTTTAATAATGCAATCAATTGGAATTTAGTAAATCCAATTGATATTTAATAATAAACATAGCAACAGCTGTTGCAGATCACTCGTTTTGTATTGTATTTGTGTAAATTCCAATTACTTCTATCTTCAATATTTTGTGCATACATAAATAATTAAGAGTTATTTTTCTCCGTAAGGCTGACTGCATAGGTCAGAAGCATTGGTGGTGGTTCAATAGCTCATATTTGAGGCAAAAATGCTCTGCGCAGCACGTAAAATGAATTGCAGTAAGTTGACATACCCACGCAAACCACGTATATATTACGAACTTCTTCATATGTCATTTTCTCAGAAACGAGCGAAAAGAAGCTGCTGAAATTTGTAAGGATATAACAGATATTATAAGTATCACATATGCAAAACATAAACTTGTAGCTACTTGCTGATGGATACTAAAAGCCTATGCGAATTTTATATGCGTTTTATCACAGTAATCAGAATGTGTGATACAATGCAACATTCTTCAAATCGTATTATATTTGTTTTCGTAGAAAATACTATATTTTCATAAAATTTGATTATTTAATTGAGTATTTACGGTAAATATATAGTAAAATTCATTTTTTCTCAAAATCTACTTCTGGCCACTCCCGAACCACTGTGGCCGTGCGTAAAGTCACTAGATATATAAAGTACCGCAAACCTCCGCCATTTTTGGGCAAAAATTATTATTATTATTATAAATTTGGCGCCAAAATTGAATTGCTGTGTTAAATAAAAAATCAATTTAGTACTGTATTCTTAAAAGAACGCAACGGTATGAACATGCGTTAATAATTAAACCGCAGATAGTAAGGCAATTAATTAAAACAAGCAAGCACCGTTTTCATTATTTATTATTGTTGGTTTACTAAAGCACGCATTGCAACGCTGCGACTACTTTTTAAAATTGACCTGGTAGCCCCTTTGTCCAAATCGGACAAAACAAAATATAATCTACTTCGTATAAATATAGAAATAATATTATCTAATATATTATGACAATTTGGTATGTCAGGAGTATCAAATTTCGTCTTAATAATTGCTTTGAACTCATTTAATGATAAATCATTTTGTATCAATGAATTCGTACATTCACGGAAGTACAGTTCAATTTTTTTAATATATTGATAGAAATCATTTGTTGCGAATTGGAGAACGTCAACTTTAAACTCCTTTAATTTCGCCTTTTGTGGTTGACAACCAGATCAGGGTGTGCATTTGGAGTTAGTTTTTTCATGTCATCTGCTCTTGATTGTTAAAATTGGGAATCAGAAAAATGCACCTTACATAAGTAACTAAGTGTTATAACATGTGATCTGCTTTTACATATGTACTCACCTCACAAATCTTCGCATTTACCGGCACATTGTCTTGATTAATGTCACATAACCACACTTTTCTTCTGTCTGCATTCCTTTCACCACTGGGAAATGCAAATAAACGGAAACCTTTGGCGACACTGTTTTTGCAATTGATAATACAACAACCAGGCATAATTACACTTTATGTTGCCAACAGTGGGTTTATATGCAACGATGTCGCACGCTTAACCAAACTGAACACTACGTCTACGTTTTCGAACGATTTGACAAGTGATTTGACGTTTGGCGGCCATGTTTGGGCAAAAGTAGCGCTTTCTCTCTCGCACTCTTTGGCCTTATGGATTGCGGTACTTTATATATGTAGTGACTTTAGCCGTGCGGGGTTTGCGAGAATTTACTTTACGCCGCCACTGGTCAGGCCGTCACTATACAAAACCGCTGTCACATGTATACTAAGAATACAGTTTGCCAAATGAACATTTCGTATGTAGTACTATCAAAATATCATATAATACTAGGTTATTTTTGGTTAAATCGAATCATACTAGTATACTCAAATAATCAATTTTAAATTGTTTGCAGGATGACGGTAAATAAAATAGCATTTTAGTAATTCGTGTTTTATACTTTCCGCGCCACCATATTTATGTATAAATCGATAAAACATCAAATAAAACTTCTCCTTTCTTCGAACGATGACGGTCCTGCCGTGGCATTAAATGTACATTTAACATTGCTTTCCCCCGCTTTAAATCAAGCTGGTTTCTAGCACGCCTATAATATTAATTTAATCAAGTCCTGTACATTGCACCGATGCGATGGTATGAGAAACCTATTATGCTCAACATGGACATTCAATTAGTAAAACCACGGTATTTCATTACGTGAAGTTAATGAAGTGACGTCAGTGTGGCAAGGCGGCCAGACCAGGTGATTATCAATCATCTTGCCGTGACGGTCCGGTCTGGTCGCGCGAAGGTAGAAAGGGAATCTGCCGTATACCCGCCGCCGCACGCCGTCCGAAGGATTGACTTCACGCTGCGCCAAAGGTCTCCCACACTGCCTCTTGTCACATAACGCAATTCGTTTCGTACTAGAAGAGACCTTTTTCTTCTTAGTTATTCCCTTCTACTTCGTTTATTTCCATCTTGTCTTTTCTTTCCTTTTATTTCTCTTTTACTAGGTACTCTCTATGTTCATGCACACATGCGTATATCAAACATTTACATCCCATAAATCAATCAAAAATAGGAAAGAATGTCTTCAATGGATTTGATGTGAGAATATTTCTTTTTCTTTTGTTATGCATCCGTCGTGTCAGTATTTATGAGAATATAGGCTCTCTTACTTTCTATAAGGAAGTATTGTGATGATGAAAATTTTCGACCTCTAGATTTTTGCAGATGTCCACGTTTTGAAGTCTCCTGATACCAAAAAAGTGAGTTTTAAAAAATGTCTGTGTGTCTGTCTGTGTGTGTGTCTGTCTGTGACCACGATAGCCGTCAAACCGCTATAGCTATCAATTCCAAATTTTGAATTTAGGTGTATAATCTCCCTCTTAAGATCTGGTTAGTTTTTCAGTAAAATCGGTAGTCCGGAAGTAGCAGTTTACTTCAGTGAAAAAATCGAATTTTGCCAATATTTCGTCAACTACTAAGTTTAAACAAATTTATAAAGAATTCATATGTACTTAAAATTAAGTTTGAGACAAATTGTCTTAAAAAAGTTTTTTTAGCGATTTTTTGCAAATATGTCGTAAGTTATGCATTCTATATATATTTATCAAGAGTACAAAAGTATTTAGAACTAGATTTGCAATATTTTTGCATATATGTTGTATAGTTTGAAACGCTCATACGTATAAGAAAGTCGTGTGGTGGCCACACCTCATTTTGTAGTTATAGAAAGCTGTGTTTATAAGAACTATACTGAGATTTCGGTATAGTTTTAACTGAAATCTAATATTAAATCTACCGTAACAGGAACACAAAACCTAATAAAAGTATCAATTTCTAAAGATAAAGAAACACGATCTAATTTAGTTGAACAATTTCGTTGATGAAACTGGTACAGGTAAAATACATGTTTAAATGTAATTTGTTACTATGAGTTCAGTTTGAGAAATTTCGCAATTCGATTTGGTGCAGGTGGGTGTTAATTTAATTTGCAAACGTGCTTTAAATGAAATAGTACATAACAACATTTTTATTGAAAACATTTATAATGATATTTATAAAAAATAACTTTCAATGGTTAAGCACTTTCCTTCAATAGACCTTGGTTGAATGAATCAAATTGAATCTGCTTTGCAAAACAGGCAGACTTTGCACACAAATTAATCATACCAGGAATTGTCAAATAACTTAATATTAATTCACAAACTTTGGCAAAATACGAAAGAAGAACGATAATTAATTTCGAAGATCTATGCAAATAGTTCTGTAATTTAGATAGAAAAAAGCAAATATTGACAGCGCAAGTAACCTTGACACATTCATTAATAACACTGATTACAATAGAAAAACTTATCTAAACAACAAAAATATACGATGAACAAATGCACAATATTATATTAATTCTTTAAACCCATGTTAGTTCAAATGGGCTCTATTTTAATGTGAAATAAAATAAATGTTGATAGATAATAATCACAGTTTTAATAAAGATTTTGATATCCTTCATGATGAAAATAAAAGTATTAAACTAGATTTACTAGAGATATTAGAAATTAATAAATATAAACATTCAGACAATTTATTAAACGACATAGTGGACCTCAACTCATCATCATTGTTAAATATATTCAGTCAGTAATACAGTTTCCCTAATTTCACACATAACATCTGTTAGCAATATATTTAGTTACACGTACTTTTTGTATAGACCCGACACTTTTAGACAAGAAATTGTTCTTTATAAATTATTTCTTAGAATTCCTAATAAGCACACACTATATATAAGAGTCAAGTGTATGTAGATAGTTATTATTGTACATGTCAACCTGACGAAGCTACAGTGTAGCGAAACAGCTGTCGTTGTTATTAAATATAGTGTAAATCTTAAACATTTGTTTGTTTTACTTCACATTGAAAATGGATTTACATCAAGTAAAGACAAACTCAATCCAAGGCTCTATTTTAATTCTTTTCTCTTGCTAGAAGTAAGACAGTTTCCACTTACTTCTTGATAAACCTGAGACAAACAACAGGTACTATTTTTATATTTTTGTTATATACCTTAATGATTAAAAAATTCTAGAAGAAGCATACTCGAGAGCATATTGGTAAAGTGAATGTAGTGGAGATCTTTGATAAACATATAAAAATATAAAGAAAGGAAACAATAATATAAACACTAAAACAATAACCAACAACAAACAAAATAAGAGAGACAATAAAGTGGTATTGTCACCTTATGGAGGTGAAACCCAGAAGAATAAGAGAGAGCGTATATATATAATATGAAGCAACGAATTTAACAAAGATGAAAAAGGGCAGCTTACGCAAGGAATGGATGCAACAGATGGCAGATAAAGAGGCAATAAACACAAAAGAAGTTTCAATTTTTTTATAGAATGTGGCCAAGCAACGCCGAGCTACGGGCAACCAGTTACATATAAAACCATTCTTATCAAAAAATTAATGGAAGAGGGACACACCTGTTGAAACTCCATGACAAATATAACAAAAACAAAACACTGATTTTAAATTTTCAAAATTTTAATTATAGTAAACCACTACAACATTGTTTCATCGCACAGCATTATTCATCCACCTGATGAAGTCGCTGTGCGACGAAACAAGGTTGTAGTGGTTTACTATAATTAAAACTTTGAAACTTTAAAATCAGTGTTTTGTTTTTATTATTATTTGACATTCTTATGTCACTTAATTATCTGCATAATTAGTATAAACCGTATTTACTACCAATTAATATATATGTACTAATATACAGCATAGGGAATCAATGTAATACGTACGATATATACTTATATACGTATGTATGTAATACGTGGCACCCCTACTGTCCGTCACCAATGCCGGCGACAACCGATACCGCAACGATTTTCTCCGATCCCGATTGTCCCCATCCAGATTTTACATTCAATTTTTAGTTGCGGACACGTTGCGGTGTGCAATAAAAGCATTCAATAAAATTAATGAGGCTGTATACACCCGCTAAAAAAGCTTCAGATAGTAAAATGGTTTTATGATAGTAACTCTGCAATGAAGTGCATAAATATGTTTGCGCTGACTTTTGCAGACCGTCCTGTATCTTGCGTTTGTAGTATTGTGGAAATTGACAACACGGTATCAACTAGAAGTGCTGCCGAGGATTTGAGATTAAGTAAGAAAAATATTTCACGTATTTGGAGACGTAATGGTTTGAAATCTTTTAATTATTCGAAAACCCAAGATCCGAGGACCATTTTCGAAGAATTAAGTTTTGTCAATCCGTTATGGATAAAATACATCGAGACGCCAATTTTGTTAGAAGTATTTGCTTCACCGATGAGTCAACTTTTCCATAGAACGGAAAGCACAATCCCGCTGTTCTTCGATTTTGGGCGACAGAAAAGGAACACCGGCATTTGATAGGCCCGTTTTTTATTGATGGTATATTAAATGTCGACAATTATCTCGAATTATTGCAAAATCAAATACATCCCGCCATTCAAAACATTGGAATAAATCAGGAAATCGTTTGATTTCAACATGATGGTTGTCCAGCACATAATGCAGTCAGGGTACAGGAATTTCTAGGCAATACTTTTCCTGGCCGTCTTATGACAGGAACGGGAAACATACTCGTATAATTGCCTCCGCGATCTTCTGATCTACCTCCAAATGATTTTCTTTTTGTAGAGATATCTAAAAATATTGTTTATACCCATGAAGCTAGTAGAGCAGAAAACATAGTTGCCTTGAGAGAAAAAATAATTGAGGTTGCTAATTCAGTAACTGCTCACATGTTAGCAAAGGTAAGAGCAAATTTCTACAACCGCCTAGGGCAATGTCTTGCTGTGCAGGGAGGAATTTTTAAGCCCCTTGTATAGTTTATTAATTATTTTCAGAATTATTTTTTATTTATTTTATTGGGGTTATTTTTTTTTATTTTATTATGGTTGTTTTTTAATTTTTTTAGAATTCTCTGCATCTACTGAAAGGAAAAAGAAAAACAAATCCTTGCATATATTATTTTTGAACGCATTACAAACACCCAAGTCGGTGGTCCAATGGTTACTGCTAACTTGTATTTGCGATATAATCGTTGTGGTATCGGTCGTCGCCGGCATTGGCATGGACAGTCGGGGTATCACGTTGCCACGTATTACATACATCGATTCTCTATGCCTAATCATATTTGACACATGCGGTATATAGGGTCATTCAAAAAGCGGTGCAGGTTTTGATATATTAAATTACAAACTTTAATTTATCAAAATACACAAACATGTTCATCATACCTTTCCAATTCAGGATGGAAAATAATGTCGGACATATGACCTCTGTGTCCGTGAAATTCGCTATGACTGCCCGACGAGTTTCGCGTTGGATTTCGCCGACAACCCGTCGCATTTCCTTCTTCAAGTCACGGATGTTTCGGCGTTGACTGACATAGGTATACTAATGATTTAAGAGTCACAAGGAGTTATGTCACATGACCTTGGTGGCCCCTATTAGCATTACGCACAAAAACTAATCGCACGGTATACCCTTCCATTAACTGCGAAGAACCGCTCTCATTGAAGTAACAGCCACACTGCCAGAAACCACCGCAACATTTTGCTCAGATCGGACAGAACGACGACGTCCAGGACTCTTAATGTTCACTGTTGAATCCGTTTCATTGAATTATTTCATAAGTCTGTGAACTGTTAATTCATTCGGTGCTTCATTGCGCCCCAGAATCGCGCGACAAAACGTTTTCACAATTAGCACTGTTCCATGGCTAGACAAAGACTGGGGCAACAATCGGAATGTTTATGGATCTGAAAATAATACAAAATAATGTCGGCAACGGACAAAGAAATCCGGTTTTAAATCGCTTGGAAATGCGATTCAAAACCGGCGGACTTCTTGAATGACCCTTTACAATTATTAGGTTCCACTAGGCATCGCCTACGTATAGACAATTTTAAAGCTGTAGCAAAACTTAATGTGATTTAGTATTGCGTATAATATTAGTTCTTACAATACGTGCTGGTGGCTTAGTGATAAGGGCAGCCGCCTGGTGAACAGAAGGTTGTGGTTCCCACAAGAACCCATTCCGGAAGTTCATGAAACAGAAACGTTGGCTAATAATTAACGTAAATAGTATAAGCCGTATCGTATATCATTAAAAAAAACACACAATTACCGCTGAGATTATTAAATTTACTAAAACATGTTTACCATACACCAAGTTAATCTAATTTTAAAATAATTAATTCAGTTTTACAATTATTGCATATCTCGTGCTTACGAGCAGAATCCACTTAATTTAAAATAATTCAAACTTTCACTTCACACAGAAAGGAACCAAGCTGTTGTTACCATTTCTTTTTTTATAAATGTAATCTTATCAACATATAGCGACATAAGATTAATTAAAATATTTCTAAGGTAATTTAAATCGAATCGAAGAAACGAACGTATGTTGATTAGTTAGATTTAATTTCCGATAAAATACTTCCTGGAGATATCGCCTGTACCTACACTAAAAGCAATATTAGTTTCCAAGTAATTATTAACATGTAGAAATTAATTCTCGACTCATTATGTAGAGATAAATAAACTTTAAAATATAGAGGTTACTTGTAAAAGAAGCAAATAGTAGACGTCTCTGTAAGTGCCATGCACATAAAATTCTACTTCTGTCTGAAGTATTTGTAGTGCACATATTTGTAATATAGTTAAGACGTTAATAAACCGTTGAAGTTACAATGTTTGTAAAGCGAAAGTTATTTGTCGTTCTGTTAACGCAAAGTTGTAAACTTAAAATTTTTTAACACAAAGAAACATAAATCAAAAGCGTCAAGTAACATCAGAGGAATAGTCTATAATATAACGGTTTATTACCTGATGTTCACCCGACCCGACCTGATTACGAATATCTCTTTTGACCCGTTCTCCAAAAGTAAATGCCGGCTCCAATGTGTGGGTGATAATAATCTACAAATATTTCCTGGTTAAGATTTCTAATAAGAAGTAAAAGTTGCTTATGTAACTTGCCATTTTTGTTTAATTGTATAATCTGTCATCGTATACGAAATTTATTCATTATTACGTTTGGTATAATTTTCCATCGGAAATCCAACAAACAAAATCAATCCGGACTAATTCGTTGTCGTTCCATTATAATGTGGATATTAAAAACTTAATATAACAATAATAATAATAATAAATACTTAATAATTTAATTCATGCTTCGTCGAAGTATACTCGTAACAAGGACTTCGTTATGCCGTGAAAAAGCAAATCTAATTACATAGCTTAAATGCAGTTTTATACGCTTGTCATTTAGTATTCAGATTGTGGCACACTAATTTGGAATTATTACATTTTTCATGACCATCACCTTCGAGCGGTGCTTCTGAATGGAGAAATATATTCCGATTGGGCATGCATGTCAATACCGAGAACAAGAGTCGTTACAGTTATGCATTCGATTATACGTCAACATTGTTGACGTCTTGTCATCTGTGGTTTATTCAAATTTGATCATTTTTTTCAAATCTATGCCTTTCTAAATTGTCCGTTGCGCTCTAATAAAAGTACAATCATGTTTTGGAGATTATATTTATATTAACTTCGGTTAAGAGGAACTATCTGCGCCTAAGTTTTCCTCAATATGTTGTTGTCTAGACAGACAATGAAGCTCCGATCAGTTAAGTTTTATGCATAATATCCCATAGTCACTATTCGTAGATTCGTTTTAAGATTGCAATGCTCCGCAGCAATTCAAGAACTAACTATAATAAGCTAGGTACTATAATTGCATTAAATTGTTGCACACATAGTTCTTCCGTAGGATCGCCAATACTTATTTATTTTTGCCAATATATTTATATCTATCAAAATTGACAAATTCTTGCCATATCACTTTGAAAAAATGCATCTATAAGAATTAGAATATATGCGGTTAATCGACAATAGAAGTTCAAAAAATATATTAAACACGACAATTCCTTCGCTACGAAAGCTTCATCAAGTGATCATAATTATAATAGAGGCCTTATTGTTAAAGTAAACAAAAACAAATAAAATATTAGAGGTCTTTACTGAATCATGCCATTTGGTTTATGGCAATTATGTGTGAAAGCTGATATAAGTCAAAGGTTCTCCACGATTTGAGCGGTACACCATCTATAAGTCTAAATTTTGAATGACATCTCGACGGAATAATTGGATATCAGTCCAATTTACCATATCCATAGCTTCCCTTTAGGACTATTATATATATAATCATATCCCCTTTTACCCCTTAGGGTGTTGGAGTCTTTATTGCTTGTTTTCCTTCTGTCCATGTCTTACGTCTTTTCAACAAAAATTACACGTTTGTCTCGTAATTCTTTACCTGTACTCCATGCTTCTCATACAGTCTGCTTTTTTCCATTCTTTGCGGGTGGACTCACCAAATTAGTTACCTTTGCTCAATAAATTCATGCACAGAAATGACGTCAAGCTCAGGCCTGCAATATGATCTTCTGCCTTGCTGACTGCCCAGGATTCACATACAGATGTGAGTATAGACCTGTATATTGTTTTGAACACTGTTTATTGTGCCATATTCTACATATTTTATGAAATATATTGCTGGTATAAAGTGTATTGTAAATAAGATACATCAAATTCTTTGTCATTTCCCCAAATACACAAAAAAAAATCATATATCTAAGCTAAGTTTAGTAAGCAATACAAAAATGAACTGATATATAGCTTGTTCCATTTAAAAGAAAACACAAAAATATATTATTTAATTTTAATCCAGTTTTCTGCAAATGTAATTATTAATTGGAAAAAAAATAAAGAGTGCTTGTATTAGGACATTCTATTATAAACAATACTACCACACATTGTGTTCATCTGATACGTTGTTTTCAAGAAATATAAGTTTGTAAAGTTTTTCAGAAAAAATAATGATAATACTTCGAAAACTTTAAATTTTAGGCCTATACAATCTTATATCTTTTTGACTAAGAAATATATGGGAAATACAAAAATGTAATAATATACAGGCTGATCCACTAAAAAAAAAAAAATTAACTATTATCACCAAGTTATGGAACACTGTGTATAATAATAATAATAATAACTTTATTTGCGTATTTCATACGGTTTAGTACATTATACACGTCACATACTGGTACATATAAACTAATTACATAGCGAAGCATATAAACAAACAATACAGTACAAGAACAAAAAACACATATGTTCATCAAAAATTAAAAAGTTGTTAAAAAGAGAGAGAATGTGCGCTTCATCCTGTCACATATTCGCATCTACATATTCCTCGACGGAATAAAATTCACCTTCCATCAGCGTTTTGCGCAGCGTTATTATTGCTTTGAGGATTGCAAACCATTGATATCATGTGGTGCACTTTATTATATATTTTAATGGCTGCGTAGTTTGTGCTTCCCTGTGCGCACTTTACTCTGTGATGTGGTACTGGCAAATTGTTTTTGTTTCTAGTGTTGTAAGTGTGATAATCACTATGTTCACTATACACACACCGATTTTCCTGTACATGTTTACACGGGTAAGTATATCATGACGTCGAAAAAGCCCCCTGCAACGTATTTGGTGGTCGCCAATATTACTCACTATTCTAATGGCTGTCTTTTGTCTCAGGAATACCATATTGGCCGCGGAGGCATTACCCCAAAGTAAAATTCCATAGGCTGCCACGCTGTGGAAATAACTAAAATAAGTGACACGTGCCGCTTCGTAGGTAGTCACTTGACTTATTCTTCTAAGTGCAAATAGGACAGATGACAACTTTTCACTCACCTTGTCGACATGGTGGCTCGACCTTAAGCCACTGACAATTTTAAAACCAACCAGAGTTGCAGTTTGCTGACCATGAAAATAATATTCTCTGCGACTTTTCTTCATTTAATTTGAGTCTCATGTAGTCTAACCAGTTCTTCCCGCAATATAACGAGTTACGTGATTTCGTTTTTAAAGTTGTTTTACATGTATCTCTATTCAACAACGATGTGTCCGCAAATAAGGTTACACCGTCTGACCTTATATTTATTGGTAGGTCATTAACGTATATAACAAACAAATGTGGCCGCATTACTGATCCGTGAGGTACTCCACATGTCGCCATGTACTCTCTCCAGAGTAGTCGCCATTCCAATATAACGTTTGGTTTCTATTTTGTAAGTCACTTTTACATAGGTGCAATGGTACACCTCTGGCCCTGTAAAACGACAGTTTACCTAACAGAATTTATTTCTTTTGCCGATACCCGTGTTGGTTATAGTTGAAAAATTTGTTGTTTTCCAAGTATTTTACTAAGCGCTGTTTTATGGCAGTGCCTAATACCTTCGATAACGCAAACAGGATCAATATGGATCTGTTGTTTTCATACTGATTCCTTCTTGAATATCGGAACAACTTTGGCCAGATTCAATGCATCCGAAAAGACTCCCTCCTTAAAGCACAGATTTATGACATATGCCAATAGCCCCATTATGTCCATTGCAACCTCCTTCAATAGAGCTGTAGAAAACCCATATATATCCTGTGTGTTTTTACATTTTAGGGATCATATGTCAATTTCTTGTGGTGTCATCGGGGTCAAATAAAACGAGTTGGTATTATTTATCTTCATGTCCTCGAAATAGGCACCTGCTGCTTGCTCATATCTACAAATAGTATCAAGCAATTGCTGCCCGACAGAGCTGAATTATCTCTGAAAGGAATTACAATCCAGTTCTTCTCCAATTATCTCAGTGTCTCCTGATTTTTGGACATCTTTATTGACAACCTCCCATTGCTTTCTGTTTATTGGACAATAATATGACATGATTTGTGTTCATTTTCCTTTTACTCATTTCTATCTTTGTTCTATACTCTCTCCAAACCATATTGAATGCATTCTAATAATCCCCATCACCCTGCACCATCATCACAAATTTCAGGGCGTCCATTGTATTTTTTATTTTACCAATATAGGTATTTATCCAAACATTAGTTTTCCCCCGTGGCTTTACTGTGATATTCCTCACGGGAATGGTATCGTCAAGATGATTCATTACAGTGTTATGCAAACATGCGAATTCATCTAAAGCACTTTTGTTATGCAGCGCTTCAATGTTCAATGTATGTAACTTATTCCTGATATTAAATATGTTTATATCATTCATTAACCGTTTCAAATTGTTTTTGTTTCAGGTAACCCAAAATTCAGAACTTTATTTAAAGTTAACACCTATGCAAGGTGGTCCAATAGATGGGATTATCGTTTGTTTAGGCGGTAGATACAAAATATTTTTAAAATGTGCTCCTAATGAGTGGCTATCATAGGAAAAACCCGCTTCAAAGTAACTGTTCAAACAAAGCCCCAATCCGCCTTCCCAGGGAGATGACTCACCCTGTACAGTTGTTCATTAGAAATGATTTCTCATAAGTCTTTGTCGCTTAGTAAGTATTTATTAAAATTGCTCCGCTACTATTGATTTTCATCCTTTAGCGAATTCTGGTAATTTGTGAATTTTACTGCTCGATTTGTTTTAATTGTACCTTACGTCACCGAGAAAAAGTATCTGATGAAAACTGTATATGTAATTTTATACAATATTCTGGGAAATTTCATTAAACGTTTCATGTACGCCCGAAATTCAATTTTAAAATCCCATTTTAAGAAACTGCCCATTGAAAACACTCACCCAAATTAAAAAGCATTCCCCGTAATT
Source organism: Amphimallon solstitiale (assembly GCA_963170755.1). NCBI lineage: Eukaryota > Metazoa > Arthropoda > Insecta > Coleoptera > Scarabaeidae > Amphimallon > Amphimallon solstitiale. The sequence continues at coordinate 119,152,612 of OY720679.1, forward strand.
TAGTCGGCACCAGGTCGTGGTTTTATATTGTACAGTAGGTGATAAATTTTCGAGAGAGTATCAAAATTTTTAATTAGCTGTCAAATGTGGCAAATTACATTTGGCATTTAATTATGAAATCGATACGCCCGAACTCGTAGCCGCGCTGTGAGAGCGAGTCAGACGACCAGATAAGGGGAGACAGACAAGAGAGTCTCCTTGTCTGTATTATCTGCTCGCCCACGACTTATACCCGAAAACATAATTAATAATTAAATTTAACACAAAAATAAATAAGGTTCGCGAAATTATGTTGGTAGAAACTCATTTAGTTTTTAATTAAGATTATGGCTATTTGCTCGGACCGAGCCACAATTTAATCTTTTTTATTCAAGAAGTGTCCATTAACTTAAATTGGGTTTGTTTTAATTTTTTTTCTACGTTCGTTGCACCCTGCCCCACGCTGTCTTCACCATATCTTGAGTAACTCTCTCCCTCTCTCTGTATCTTTCTTGTAACTCGAGTATGTCAGTTATCTGTTTAGAAAACTATATTAATACAGAAAACTGTTGCTAGAAGTAATTTCATTACGGTAGTACATATTCTGGATTGGAAGTAATGATCGCAGAGGGGTAGTTTAAATAAATATGGCATTAATTATCTAAAGCTATATGGATAGTAACATAATATAATGAGATAAACATATTTCTTCTTTAAACAAAGGGAAGAGGTTCACTACAAAGCAAGAGAATTTTTCAAAGTAAATATTCTTTAAAATGAGTAAAGAATCGGAACATAACAGGCCACCTTATTTTTCAAACCTATTAACATATATTTTCAAGATCCTGCTACTCTTAGTGATAATACAAGAACGTCTATTCCTGTGAAAACTATTGAAACGAAATAAGACAATTCGAGTATTTGTGTTGACGGTGTTTGTGATACCTGAATATTTACTCAAACCCAGACACAATTTAATCTTTTTTATGCAGGAAAAGTCCATTAACTGAAATTGGGTTTGTTTTGGTTTTTTTTTTTGGACATTTTTTGCACCCTGCCCCACGCTGTCTTCACCATATCTTGAGGAACTATATCCTTCTAGTGAGTGACGATCGCAGAGAGACATTTGAAGTGTTTCCTGGCGCAGTCTAAATGTGGCATTAATTATCTAAGGCGGACAGTAATATAATATACTGAGATAAACATATTTTTTCTTTAAATAAGCAGAAGTGTTTCATTACAAATCAGGAGAATTTCTGAAACGAAATATTCTTCAAAAGAAATTATTATCGACTTAGGTCTTTATAGTTCATTGCCAAAATAAATCCATGGAAGTATGATCTAGTACTATACTCATTTTAGATAATCATAAAACAAATATGAACAAATTTATAATTATTGAAAGTAGCAAAAGCACTAACAGTGCTTTCCCCCTACATACAAGATGCATAAACTAAGTAATGAAGCTGGTTACGTAGCCATCGATAAGGAGCTTGGAACATAAGCTTGAATGCGCCCTTTACTTCTTCATAGATCGTAAATTTCTTCCCACGCAGCTCTTTTTTTTATTATATGCAACAGGTAAAAATCGGAAGGAACCAGGTCTAAACTATAGATTGGGTGATTCAAAATATCGAAGCCCACTTTATGCAGGCCACCTAGTGCAACATGACTTTTGTCGTGCAGGGCCAGGACAACTTTCGTCAATCAAAAGGATAGAAGCGAAGTATTATCCAGGTATGAAAACACTTTTACCTTTGTAATCATTTAAAAGGATTCCCTCTGAGTCCAAAAAAAAAACAGTTTCTATAAGTTTGCCTGCCAAATATCACACCTCACACTTCTTTAGTGATGAAGTGCCTTTTTTATGTCAGTGCGTGGAGTTTTGCTTGGACAACCAACAATAAATCCATTTCTCATCCTCAGTAACAATTCGACTCAATACACCATACCTGTCCTTATTACAGAGGTTCAAAAATGCACCGAGACACTCCACGCGGTGTTGATCTTGTGGTGGCTGAAGCATTCTCGGCACCTTAGTTATACCAAGAAGATCATGAAGACTTTTAAGAATGACTGCATCATATTCCTTAGTTCTTTTTTCTTAGGAAAACAACTTCAATTATCAATTTTTTAACTTGTTTAACAAGTTCTGCAATGGTTTTTTCCGGACAAGCATCCGAATAAACCGATGACATCTCTTCTAGTATGCTATGAACAGACTTTCCTTGTTTTATAAAGAACTTTATAACGACGTAATACTCGATTTTCTTCATATTTCGCAGTTTCTTCCTGAAAGTTGCTTGATCGACGATAGTTTAAAGATTACTGAAGCGATTGTTCTAATCCTTTATACTTAAACTAATATTGATTCACACAACAATGCGAAAGAGCTCCCCATCGAACCTCTCCATTCCGCGAACTTAGAGACGCTCCTTCGTAGTTTAAACTCAGTTGGTTCACCGTAGTGATTCTTTTTTTTCGGGAAATAGCTTTTTTAATGCGTTCTAGAAATAAGTGGCACCAATTTCAAGTAACGATGTGCTATCATGTTTTGCTTCAGACTTGAGCACAGTGCAACGGAAACTTTTGCAAAACTTCAGCAGGCCTACGAAGACAGTATTTTCTTAAAGGCGCAGGTTTTTTGGTAGTTTAAGGAATTTTCAGAAAAAAGAGAGTCGATTGAAAATGGACCACGCAGCGGAAGGCCTTCGTTTTCAAGACGCGATAAAAGTGTCGAGAGAACTTGTATGTGTACAGATCATCGGTTGACAGTTAGAATGACTGGGAAAGTGTTGAATATGACTCACCACTGCTCCTCAGATTTTGATTAATTATTTGATGATGAAGAACATTTGCGCAAGTAAGTTCCAAAAAACTTTGTCACACATCAGTTTCAATAAGCGAGTTTTTAGCTCCTCAGCCTCCTTATTCGCCCGACTTGACTCCTTATGACTTTTCCTCTTCCTGAGATTTAAAAATCACCTCAACGAACGTCATTTTGAGCCACTCGAAAACATTCAAACAGCTATAACTGACCAGTTGAAGGCTATTCCAGTATCCAAGTTCCAGAACTGCTATGAAGATTGGAAAAATCTCCTCCAGCGCTGTGTGGCTTCCCAAGGAAGTTATTTTGAGGAAGACAATACAGAATTGTAATTCTATTCGAATAAAAAAAAATGAAAAAATCTGTTTCATTACTTAATTTACACACCTTGTAGCACAAATAAACTGCAAACGTTCAATAACACAGTTAGTTGCGAGTGATTTAAAATTATCCTATAGGCAAGATATACGAATATTCTTGCGAATTAGAAAACGTGCAGTTGCGCTATTTGTTGTCGGCTTAGATACAAGAGGATTATATTTAGCCTGTCGTCATGTTTTCTAAGAAACGGAATTTTTAACCTGTAGTTCAAAAAAAAAATAGTAAAAAAAATTTAGCTTGAACAACCGATCTCCTGAATAAGCTTCAATTACAAAACATGCCATTGCCAACATTAAAACAAAGAAAGGTGAGACTATGGATAGACAAGCTATTTATGCCTATGAAGTACAATAAATAGAAGCAAGAAAAAGCCAAGGGAAACTAGGTGAAGTAGGTGCTGGTTACAAATCCAGAAGAAGCATTTTCTTCCGAAGGTTGAAACTTCAAGATTCTGCAGATGATGATATTTTACATACATAAAAATCACAAAAAAAATTAAATAATTTGGGTAGTACCATTTGAGCTGAGTAAGTGTGTTAGTGAAGTATGGTTTTAGCTGCACTACAGCTTTTTTTTTTTTTTGAAAGATATTGCATTATATTCTCGCAACTATATATACGTTCTTTTCAATATTAGGAACTCATAAATTCCAAATTAGGAGACCATTCTTGAAATGTTACATAACAGCCTATTTTCAAATTCCGTGATATATTGTTCAAGAAAAATCTGAAGATCATCTTCTAAATACGTACCTCATTAACTAAATTAATTTTATTTATGTCATAGAGAGCAGTATTTATATATATATCAAGATTCGACGAAAATAAAAACAGTATTACATATTCAGTGCCTTCACTCTATAAACAAAACTTTTATTTTACATATTTATAACACAAATTCTGTTGAAATAATAAATGACTATAATATAGGAAAGTGAAAGCAACATTTCTAGCCGTTAAAATGTACACACGTAATAAATATAAAATAATGAATTTTTAATGCCACGTAAATTAACTGTTCGTGGCATTTCTTTCTTATGTTAACTTGGCGCATTCGTAAAATGAGTAATTTATTAAGCGATAGTAGAGAGCAATTATATTGTTTATAACTAAGAGGAGATACGTAGAAATGTTTCGTGTTATTAGCTAAATAACTGAACTTCATTACAATACAATTTATATTAATAAATAAAATAGTACAGGAATCCTTTAAAAGATTTTCAAGACGAAAATCTATATTATTACACATTCCTAGTATTTACACAATAGTTAGAGTAAATGATTGTCGTTGTAGATATGTCATTTTCGTTAGTGTTTGTTCTTACTACACTTGGTGTTTTCAATGATCATAATATATTCATCATATATTATAATATTAATTTGTAAGATTATTGACAATTGCAAATATTAACTTAAACATATTTATCTCTATTTGTAAGGCTAAGAGGTGCATTTGATGTATTGTTAAAAGTAGATCAGATACATATATTCTCAAAAGGACAACCTTATCTTACTCCTTTATTATTACTTATTTAATGGCTATAATTCGATTTCAAAGAGATTCAGGTGTTCTCACATAATTCTTATTGCAACAGAACTATTTGAAAATAATAATTTACTAAATTTAATTTATATATATTTTGCTGCCTACGTAGATCTCGACGTTTGTCGGACCTAAGTGCTACCTACTACACCCCAACGGAGTTGAATGTACGAACGTTTTGACATCATAAATTACATTAAGATGATACTACTAATTTGCACATAGGTGGGTTGTATTTCATGAAATTAAATTTGAGAACGAAAATTGATAATCTTAATAAACAATATTGAATTAAAAAATTTTGCCGTTCGTGATTCTAAAATGCGGCAAGACGTATGCCAAACCTGCGTGCTACCGACTGCACCACACAGATGAATGTACGAGTGTTATAGTATTAAATTGACATTCTTCAAATATTTGTCCTACTCATATATAACAACAACTGAATGTAATTTATTTAGCAATAGGTACATAATTCTGATCACAACACAAGTTTTAAATTGTCTAGGGGAAATTTTCTATATTGAGTCACACGCCTCAACTTTATCTTCAAACAGTAAAATGAAAAGAAATAACCTTGTGGCAAGACTACATTTTGGCAAACTCTTAAAGGCTTTTCCACTATTACTATAATTGCCCATGCATTAGAAGAGACGTAAACAAACTTCAGCATGATTTAAAACGTAAGTTAATTTTGGACAGATGTGTGAATCAATGTACATGTCTGTAACAACGGTAAACTCGACAAAAGATATTTTGGCGATTGATACTGTAACTGCAAAGAAGTTACGAGCAACTGATAGCATATAGCTTGACTTTTCTCCAGCAAATGTGATTGTAATCACTTTAACATTATCATATTTATAAGATTTAGTGTGAAATTCGTATCAATAGGATCCAATCTTTAAGTAGAAAATAGAATTTTTTATGCTTCTTTACGTAATATTTTGCTACCCTATTAATATTATTAATAGGGTAGCAAAATATCACTTAATTCTTAAGGCTGGACGCCCGCTTCAAGCTGAGTTCGATTTGAAATAGGCGTACCACTGTTTTCTTCGTGCAAATGTAATAAAAGACAAATGTTTAAGGGTCCGCGTGCTCTGTCTTATGCTGAGGAAAAAGATAGAGAAAAGAACTTGTCACCTAATCTAATCTGCCTGTAATTTATGGCTGCGTTGTGGTCTCAGATAATCGCCGGTTGGCCGACACGTTTGCAGTCGGGAAGCAACCCCCCCTAAATTAGATAATCTATATTTTCTCAAACACACAAAAAAAGGTGAAGCTGAATATGTAAAATCACCTGCCGGATTCAAATTTTGAGTTGGAAAATAAAATCGAAATCGCAAAAAGGTCGAAAAATCGTTTTTTTGTGTAAATTTTAAAATTTTCATTTTCTTCAATTTTTAATACTTATCTCGTGATATCTTAGCAATGCAGAGAACTAGGGATCTGTTTTTTTTAAAGGTTATACCCTAAAGTATTTGGATGATACTAGTGTTTTCGATTTTTCTTTTTGGTGTGTAAATTTTATAAAAAAAAAAAAGTTTTAGTAGACGACCAATTTGTGTAACGTATATTTCAGCTATCGAGTAACTAATCTTATTTTTCAGAATTTACCCATATATATGTGAAACAAAATAAAGCCAACATTCCAAAATTATTTTTTGTGCAAGAAATAAATTTCTAGATCGTTTCAGAAGCAAATTATTGCGAGTCAAATATAATAATTATACTCCCAGCCCGCAAGCCGTGTGAGTCCTAACATGCGCTTCTAGCAGGTATAGCGTTAGGGACGGGAAGAGATATTGCTTTTACTTTCTGATACGTAGTATAAGGAAGTATTGTGACGCTGACATTGTATATGTACACTATATTGTAAAGAAAATATCAACGGTTTCGATAAAATAATGTCCGAGTAACGATTACTTTCTTAACAAACACCGATCTCAGAAGTATTTTGCAAACTGCGTAGAAACTGCCCGAAATGGTAGGCGGAGCTACCTCTCGACACAATGTGCGAGCGTACCACATACTCTATTTGATTTCAGTGAATTTCGCCCAAATTTCAAAATTTTGTTTTCCGTTTCGTGACCTTATTTTTAAAAATTAAGAAAAAATAAAATTTATGTATTGCTGTTGAGTGTTACATAATGTTAAATAAAGGCTTGTTTTTTGAAATTTCTTACATTTTTATTTTTATTTAGGGCCCTTTGGACAATTTCGAAGAAATTACGATTTATCCATTGAAAGGCGTTGTTTTCTTAAATTAGCGTGTAAATTCGGTAAGGTTTTCATGAAAAATACGATTAGGAAATGGGAAAAACGATTTCGAGGCCGGGCGTACAGCCTTAAAGAAAAATCAAAACAAATATACATACATAACTTAAATCAACAAATAGAGCGCAATATTTAAGCCATTGGAACAGATATACATACAAAATTTAAAATAGACAAATAGAGCAATATTTGAGTCATTGGAAGACATTATGAAAAAGTTGAACAAAAGACAAAGAGTTGCGTGTCTATTCACAAATTTGTCAAACACATGCGTACTATGGCATTAAAAAGTTAGACTTTTAATGAATAACATTGATGGATAGAGTCATACGTATTAAAAAGAAAGCAATACATTCTAACATGCGATAATACTGGACAGGAACTTAGCTCAGAATTGAAAGAAAATAACATTAATGATATTCCACGAGTATTAATTATATTATGGGCCGGGTTTTATTTAGCCTATATATTAATGAGTTTTCGGTGGTTGGCTCAATTTTAACCATTTCAAGTAGTACATAAGAAACTGAACTTTTTGTAATGAACGTAAATTCAGAAAAATTTAAGATACTGCATCAAACCAAAAATCTCCTTAGTAAACAGATCAACTTCCTTGGAATCCAGGTCATATACAAAGCGCACCTGTCAGTTGGCCGCTAAATTACAGCCGCGGTGGCGTAATGGTAGCGCAACCGACTAGAGATTGGAAGGTACTGGGTTTGATTCTCAACCGTGAGTAACTTTTAAAATTAAAAATTTACCGAATTAAATAATTATCAGTGCTAAAAGCAAAAAATTATAATTAGAAACTACAAACCCTTGATACATTCACATTCACAACATAATATAATGTTCTTCAAAAGAGTTTAGTTGTATCTGAAATATTTATTTTATAATAACATCATTATTCTCTACTTGTGTCTAGAATTTTAATGCATTTATTTCATATCAAGTGTATTAAGTATTTAAATATATATATTTCTCAGATTGTTAGGTTAAGTATAAATAGTTTAAGTTTCATATTTAATTGCAGTGTATGTAAATTACGTAGCTTATTTTTTTCAAGAACTGGATGAAGTGTACGTATTTTTGAAAGGCTTTTTAAAGGAGTAAGAAATTCAATATTATTTGACAATTCACATACACAAATTCAATTTTCCACAATTATATATGTCAAGAGTCAATTTATATTGTGTAATAGTGTTCTATTTTATATTATTCTTCTGTAGTATAAGTAACATTGCAATGATCAAGTTGGTCTAAACAGCAATCACACACATGGTGATAAATATAAGTGTTTTACACAATATCGAGCATATTGAGCACATTTATATACGAATTGCTCTAACTTATGCTATTCATACACAACTTGCTTTCCAGGTTGCTACAGCGACTCGATCAACATCTATAAGATGCCCTGAATATGTCCCTTGCAGCGGTAGACGAAACGTGAATATAAGGAGTACGAGTTTCGTATTGATTATTTATATGTTTAATAAAAGTTGAGTAAAGTATTGTGTATGACCGGTCCAGGCCCGCGCCACCGAGAAACTAGTCTTTATGTTAGGAGATTCGAATACAACTTTATACTCTATTTCATCTTTTGCACTGTTATTCAAGTAACTTTTTTTTTAATTAAGTTCAACTTTTATAATAAAAAACGGTTATTAATATTGTTATTATTATACCAGTAATCGAACGCAAGTCAATAAAATTTTATTATGATTAATAATAATAATAATAACAATAATATGTCTTTTTACCCTCAAAGTACAAAAATGATAAGTAAAAGTTTTGAAACAAAACTTAATGTAAGTGAAGTATAACTAAATAAGTGAGTGAAAAGTAACTATATAAGAAATACTAATAATTACATTTAAAACATACAAAAATATACTAATTCTGTGATGTACCATTCATCATATGCAACTAACAATCTTATCAAAATATACATAAATACTGTAAAATAAGTAGTGTGCTGAACCAGTGCAAATGAAAAAGTAGAAGCCATGAACAGACAAAAGAACACCAGAGAATAACAACTTCTAAAGCAGATATAGAGGGATTTCTGTCATAATTGTTTTATATATAAATCTGCTGGCTGCAGCAGAAATCTGTTAGTCATATTGAGCCATCTAAAATCTGACAGTTTATGGCTCACATAGTCATATTTTCTAATGCCGAAAATGTAACATGGGCTGCAGGCATTTTGAACTCTCTGTATACGCCCCCTATCGGAAGCATCAATTACAGGTGCGTCTACATGAAAAATTGATTCGTTCTTACTATAAAATTATATAATAAATTTCATAGCAAAACAATTCCTACCAGCAACCACATAAATGAAAGTATACTCCATAAACGTTTTCTATTTGTACCATATTTTATTTCAAAATATAATGTGTACAAACAAATACATTTTTGTGCTGGGTTCATTTCTAAAATTCCAATTTAGAAATGTGTAAATTAACAGTAATAATAAGAATAATCATTAAAAAAAATGTTTTAGAATTATGACGTATATAATTTTACAACAGTTTTACAAATATATATCATTTCGCAATTTTAAACAATGATCAAATAATTACTTAATGTTATGTTAAAAAGTGGTTGATGGACAAAATCTTTCTTCTTCTTTTTCTTGCTCTTGTTTAATTGATATCCATTAAGTTATTTATATTTATTTCATTATATTTATTTTACAATAGATTGATACTTTAAAATATATGTGTTCTAATCACATATCATTGACTGGTCAGTTTATTTTCCAACTCTCCAAAATAACAAGCCTCTATAGTTACATTTCGAGTTTTAATTGCCAACTTGAGTTTTTCAAAATGTTGATGTACTCGATTTTTCTTAAATCTGTGTTCGCATTGTTTCTCTTTAAATTGTCATTGCATTGCATTGGTAATGTTCTATGTATTTGTATAGTTTGCTTTATACATTAAATTTGAATTGTTTTAAATTAATATATTCCTAATTCTAAATAGTGATTTCAACTTTTCCCCTTCATACCTGACAAAACAATATAAACCAAGTAAAGAATTTAATTTTTCTATATTGCTACTACTATATGAAGACAAAAGGACACTAACATTACCAAACTGATATTAGTCAAATACAGGAAACACTAGATAAACAACTTATTTCAAATAAAAGAATATTTTTACTACATAATAAATATTGCTGACTCATAGAAAGCACAGAAAAAACATAGGTATTACATTCGTACATGCAAAGCGTTTCAATACTAATACATAACAAACAGTAATATGTATACATAAAAAAAAACAATTATCACTCTCACTTGTACGTAATACTCAGTACCTTAGTCTATTCAAATAAATTATTAAGCAACTCGTTAAATTTCTTATTGGTGTATAGCTACTATTCAGAGCAACTGTATATTATGTACATACAACTTTACCTTATATACCTAATTATATACATACACATGTGTGCTTCCACAAACGAATTTGGTCTAATTAAAAGTCGTTATCGAAACATTTATCAGTTCCGTTCAGACAGAGCAGTGTAATTTTATTATGGCAGTAATTAAAATTAGACAAAATACTAGGAACAGCTCAACACGCTGTTCGTATTGGTTTGTCTTTCATACTGTCCATATTACTAGCTAAAACAAAATATTAAGATGCTGATGGAAGAAATATCTTATTTAATTAACAACTTACTGCCAATAAAACTCCTTTAGACTTGATGAAAATGGTATATAGCATATATACACTTGTATGTGAACGACGTCTATAAATAATACTTAAAATTATAGTAGATAGCCAATTAATAAATATGTAAGTCAGTAAAAATGTTACTAATAATGCAGTTAAATGAAATTCTTATAAATATAACTAATCATGCATTTTAATCGTTGAATAATTTACAGGCATATCTTCGAAATGACTTGATCATTTCGAAAGCTGTTGGCTCAACAGCAATTACGCGATGACTTCGCCATAATGCGAGCGAAAATCGAACCCCGAAGGTGTTCGCAAAAAGAAAGTGAAGCAAATACAAGCTAACCTTGATACGTCGTTGCCGACAATAATGCAACCATTAATTTGAAATCGTCAATCGAGATGAACGATATTATCGAGTGATATGATTTGCAAGATCGCTCAAATCACATCATCATTCGCGATATAGCGATGACCTCTTTTAGATAATATATATCTGCACATAACTATAGTTTTATATATCGAAATTAAAATTCATCTTGAAAAATTGGTATTGAATGTACATATAGAAATATTATGGAATTGGTTAGCTAAAAATTGGACGTGCGCAGAAGGCCGATTTTTCCATTCTTACATACATCATGGAATAATTAACTTTACTGGGGAAAACTGTTTTCCATAGACATAGTTAGGATAAACAGGAACCGTTCTATATATCGGCTACTGCCTTCGTCTACTAATATATCCAAAAACCGCATTCCACGTTAACTTAGTAGCTATGATATAGACATGTTATTTTGAAACCGTTCCGATATAGCATCACAATGAACTCATTCAATAAATACCCAATATGCTGAGTGTATACATATATTCATTACTGATTTTTATACACAACTGTTTGTCACTTGCGAATATTATATTGATTTTTGTTGTATGAAAATTTCATTATAAATCTATTAAACGCGAATGAAATACATATTTGGAATTTTGAAACAAAAAAATTCTGAAACATAAACAAATACTTTAGTATATGTACCTATATGTTACAATAAAGACGCGTTTTTAGTTTAAACTGGTTTTTACTGAAAGCCTTCGTTACAACTAGTATTTACTAATAATCAAAAACAAATGTCAATTAAAACGGGTTGTATTCTAGGGAAATCTAGTTTTAACGAAATACAACAATAACAATCGCCTCTAGATGAAATTAAGGAGGAGGTACACTCATTTGCAAAAAAAAAGTTTCCACTAACCACATTGGAGCGGTGATATTCATAATTTTAGTGGAACCTTTTTTACCAATAAGCGTACATGTATAGGTCATGTAAGGATACACTTACTTCGAAAAATAATCCACTAAAATTTCGAATATCACCACTCCAATTTGGTTAGTAAAGACTTTTTTGCAACTAAGTGTTCAAAATAAAGATAATCTCAGAGAGGCTTTCAATAAAATTAATATAATAGATAAAGAAAGTTCGGCACCTGATGATGCGGACGTATTATATAACTCAGAACGTAGGACATATTATATAACTGAACCTAGTTCGAGACTCAGATAACTTACCTAATACGAGTAGACAGTCTTAAATTGCAGTAGCTCGGCAAAAAAATTCAGAAGCCATAGCTAATACAAATCGACAGTCCCAAATGATAGCTGCCAGAGAAGAATCTCATATAAACTTGGCAAAATAGGCCAGAAGAAAGAAAATGGCTTCGGATACAATACATACTCCTGTGGAGTTGGATGTTGCAGATGTCGACAGAGCAAAAGCTGATTCTCGCAATATTATTGGAGTGGTGTTTCAAAAGAATAAAGAAGGTTTGCACATGATCGGAGCTCAATATGGGATTAATATTAACGACATTTGGCTGCCTAACAGCACAAATAATTTTAGAATATGTCTTTAAGAGTATCATGTTAAGATATATCCTCAATAAATACTACATAATAGAAATACTTTTAATTCCCAATCAACACTTTTCCAACAGTTTTCCTTAGCAAAAACTAGTTTTAACTAACATTCAAGTTTGTTTAGCATTGAATTTCAATTTTTCTTAGGAAACACTAGTTTTAACAAAGGTGTTCAGTATAAACTAGTTTTTCCTACTAAAAAGGCGTTTCAATTAAAAACGGGTTTTTACTATAACATATATAGGTATGTTTTAAAAGCTATGGTAGGAAATAAGTATTTGACTTCAAGTTAATTGAAAAAGTAACAGTATAAGTTTTAGAAAGTAAAATAATTCATAGGTGTCTAAAAAGATTATAAGACGATGAGTAACTATGATTTGGTGGAGAGCGAAAAGCCAAAAAAAAAGTATTTAACGAAAGATAATTTAGGATGTTTGAAAAACACGTATATAAAAATTTATATCGAACGAATAAATAATATTAATTCGAAATACTTTAACATTATTTCAGTAGAAATATTTATAAAGGAGTTAAGAATATTTAAATTTGAAGAAGATTTTAAAACCCAAAAAGCACCCAAATTCCCAAATTCCCAAATTAGTAGTTCACAATGAAAACAATGATATGGATCTATTTTTAAAAATTAAACATTAAATATATCTAGTGTTTTTTAACGACTACCTTAAAAGATATATATTTCGAAACCATTCAAGAAGAAGCAAATTATCAGAAGACCATATTCACAAATACTGAATAATATTCGAACTTTGAAGTTTGTGACTATTAGAATCAATATCATCTATCGTTGAAGATTAGACTACAGTAACTACATATCTAGATAAATATTTGTATCAATGTTATCAATTACACCACAAGCGATATAACTTCTTGGAAGTACGAACACATCACTATTTATATTACAAAATATAATTTGGAATATAGTGTACAAGTTAATTAACATCTAAAGTTTGAACATCATAAGTTTTGGTTGCTGCTTGAATTTAAATTACACAAATCATAATAATAGCTAAAGTATCGGTCCCAGTACGCTGTCCTGTGGTATTCCAGATTTGACTGAATTGAAAGATTGCTTATTCCCTGAGCATATTTCATCATAAAATGCTTTCCTGTACATATGATTGTAGTATGAGGTACATTGTGTGAAGAAATCGGTCGTAAACAATAGAAAAAGTACACATCAGAATTGAATGCATAGAAATTGCGTGTTTCTTGCGAGATTTCACCATAAAATGTCTTTTTTGCACATGGAATTGCAGTATGAGGCATATTCTTTGCGCGAATCCTTTTTCTAATTTCCAAAGTAGACGTTGGCGTCAAACATTGTGACGCCTGGCTGGATTCTATCTATGAAAACATCAGCGCAGTAGCATCTGGTGGTTTGATAGAACGTTATTGCTGCCGATCACTGGCGTTTGTCTCGTTTAAAGCAGTTTTACCAGTAGTTTGCTCAAAGTAGGAAGAAGTAAATCTGTAGGAGGTAACGTTTTTGGGAGATTTTTCCAGGTTTCAGAATTAGGATGATTTGAGTAGCCTTCGATTGGGGTGGAAAATAAGTTTCTTAGTTAACAAAATACCTATCTACCTACTCTATTTCTAACGTGAAATTTCCCGACAACTCATTCTTAATAAAGATGGCACTACGATATGTTTTCAGTACCACAAATCAAGAGCAAGTACACTTAACTTTTAAGTAAGACTATTTCGCATCATAATAATAAACAACCAACGATTAACCTGGTAAATTTACATGAAAATGTGTATGCATGTAGTTATCAAAATATATTAAGTTATTAAATTCTAAACTAGAAATTAGTAAAACATATCTTCGACATAGGTAACACAAAGCGATTCGCATGCATCACGGTATTGAGCAATAAAATAGAGTTTATTGACAGTGACAATATTGACGAATTTAAATTATGTTTACTGGAATGTCTGCCTGTCCATCTCTTGTTATATGTGCGTCAATCCATTATATTTTCATATTAGACGCCGATTACAGAACTCGCACACAATACACACATTAATAACAATATAGCATCAACGACAAGTACAGCATCACCAATATCTGCCACTATCGTAGTATAGTATCTGCGGTAACAAAATGATCATGTGTACAAATAACGAAAGCGACACGCATAAATACATCTGGACTATCGGATAGATGCGTATATACGCACATAATAACAATATTAAATTAACAAAACCGAACAGTCACACTATTAATTCTGCGGTTTGTGTGCGAGTTACGTAAACGCAAGCCGGAATTTAATGCTTACACCGACAATATACATACATATACATACATAACAAATACAAGTTCTAATATTTCAATTATCCGTTTCACGTCCGCTACCGTGACTCTTTTGTCTGCGATGAGTAATGATGCTAACGTTTATTTGTTTATTTATCGTAATGCTACTTGGAACAAGGCAGCGATAGTTTGCCGCGAACTAAGAACTAACGCCGTTGCACTCGAACGAATACAGATGACCTTAATCTAAGAGTATTTGACAACACCGCCTGTACATCCACCCTTTTTCTACTCTTCTTCGGTGCAGGTAAAAGAAAAAGAGTGACGAGTGGAGTGAATAGAAGCAACAGGCCACTTTATACGCACAGTATTCAGCACCGTAACATTTCGAAACAGTACATTTTTTTATTTACTTCAATGCGCAAATTAAAATATATCAGTCATCCGATAGATATCAGTTACAAAATGAGTTAAATCCATATATCTATCTACTTAAAATATTTCAAAAGCTGACCAATTCACCGATTTAATACAACTGCCAAAGCGGCTCAATAATATGATATATATCCAAGAGCGTTGATTCTAGTAGCTCTCGTTTAGTGAGGTTTTCGGAAGTAACAACCAAATTACTTAAACCCTCTTTGAAAACGTTTTCTGCCAATATCCTTTTTTCACTTCTGCGCAGATTTCTTTATACTAACTGAACAAGTGAAATTCAGATGGTGCCAAGTCGGGACTGTGCGGTGGATAGATCAGAATATCCCGTCCAAATGACTGGAATAGTTCGGTTGAGAATCGAACGCAATTTGGTGGGCTGCTGTCGTAAAAAAGTCCTGAAGCCAAAGATTTTTATTTATCTTGAGTCGTCCAGAACAGTTTTGTTAGGGTTCCACAATAGCAATCGGTGTTGACTGTTTTTTCTTGTTGTGAAAAATCAATGTAGGCCGACGCATTTTCATTTCAGCAAACGAAAGTATAATAATGAGGTGTGGCCACCACACAACTTTCCTGCATGTATGAGAGTTTCAAATTATAGAATTTTAAGAATTTTGTCTACAAAAATTATTCAAAATCCTATTCTAAGTACCTCTATTCTCTTAATAAATCTCTATAGAATGCATACTTTGCGAGATATTCAAAAGAAAGTACTACTCGCCAAGGGTAAAAGTATTGCTTCCGGTGCGAATGTTGAAATTTCATTTATACAAAAAATATTCCAAATCCAACTCTAAATACTTTTGTACTCTTGACATATCTCTATATATAGAATGCTCAATTTAGCAAAAAATCGCTATTCGATAAGAGTAAAAGTGTTAGTTACGGTCCGAATTGTGAATTTTTTTATACAAAAGGTATTAAAAACTTTAAAAAAAACAGATTTTCGATAAGAGTAAAAGACCTACTTCCGGTCTGCCGATTTTACAGAAAATCTAATCAGATCTCAAGAAGGAGATTATACTAGTAAATGCAAAATTTAGAATTGATAGCTAAAACGATTTGACCGCTATCGTGGTCATACACACACACACTGACACACACACACACACACACACACGGTTTGACCGCTATCGTGGTCACACACACACACACACTGACACACACACACACAGAGAGAGAGAGAGAGACATTTTTTAAAAACCACTTTTTCGGTATCAGGAGACTTCTAAACGTGGACATCTGCAAAAATCTCGAGGTCGAAAATTTTCGTCATCACAATACTTCCTTATACTCTTATACTTACTACGTATAAGAAAGTAAAAACAAAAATGCAATGGGAGTGGAATATAAACCCGGGTCGGATGTCTGTTTTGATATTACTGACGTGACGTCACCGTCCTCGTATCCAGGCAGCCAACTACTTCAACGCAGAGGTCCCTAACTTTGCCACTACGATTTCCCTCAAGCTTAAAATATGAATGTTAAGTGTTAAAAAGTAACAACAAAGAATTGTAACAAAATAAAGCTGGTAAATCTATACATTGAATCCCAATAATTCAATAATAATTTTAAGGGCTGAGGTTTCAGGTTTTAATATACTGTCAGAGAATCAATAACCGGATCTACCCATACATTTGTTTTGATTGAAATCTCCTATGTTAGAATCCGGATCCACAAGTGTATGCAATATATATATATACAGCGTTAGTAAAAAGTCCCGGAACGGTCGAATAACTTTGTTATTTGAAAATTATGATTTCTAAAATTTGGTATGGGGGTATAGTTAATATAAATGCATTTTATGCAATACAGTTAATATTTTTTTCACTTCCGGTTTAATCGGCAATACGTCCAACTTTTTTTTTTAAATGGAACGCCCAGATTTTTTTAACACTTTTGAATGCAAAATAAAAAACTACGTTCAGGAAATATTAAGATGTTTATTTTTATTCACAAAAAAACAGTTAAAAAATTAAAAAAGTGTCCTAATACAGAAAAATCAAGGTACATTTGAAAAAAGTTGTTGTTTAGTGTTTGCATTCTTTTTGCCGTCACATTTGACAATTTTTAAAGCGTTTTAACTTTTGCATCGCTATAAATTTACTTATTTTAGACATTGACACATTTGAAAATGGCAGTAAAACTTACTGAATCAGAACGAATTGAGATATTAATGATGCGTGGGTACGGTGATCGTCAACGTTCTTTTGAAGAGGTTCGTATTTTGTTTAATACTGTTTATCCAGATCGTCACATTAGTAAAAGTACGGTATGCCGAACAATTCAAAAGTTTGAAGTCTTTCGTCAGGTGAAGGATTTACCTAGAAGGGGACGTCCATTAACAGCAACAGATGAAGAAACTAGTTTGAATGTGTTACTTACAGTGGAAGAAAATCACGTGTCCACAACAGAATTAGGTCAAATTCATGAGATCTCTCAAAAATCTGCTCATAATATTCTTAAATCAGCAAGAATGAAAGCCTATAAAATGTATCCCGTCCATGAGTTAACTGAAGATGATCCAGATCGTAGACTACAATTTTGCGAAACAATGACGGAATTGATCGAGCAGCAGCCTAATGTTTTAGATCACATCATTTTTTCAGATGAGGCAACGTTTTGTCTCAACGGCACTGTGAACAGACATAATTGTCGCTACTGGTCAATTGAAAATCCGCATTGGATTGAAGAAGTCCATACACAGCTTCCTCAAAAGGTGAATGTCTGGGCTGGTCTTGTTGGAAACAACATCATATGACCATTTTTTATAAGAGGAAATTTAACTGGCAACGTCTACTTAAATTTATTGCGAAATGAGGTTGTACCAGCACTTGCGGCCCTCTTTCCAAATGCAAACATAGGTGATCACCCTAATGAACATTTTTGGTTTCAACTAGATGGAGCTACCCCCCATTTTGCCCATAATGTCCGCGATTATTTGAATGAAATTTTTCCGGGACGTTGGATCGGACGTAGAGGAGCAATCGAATGGCCAGCACGTTCGCCAGATCTCTCGCCATTAGATTTTTTCTTTTGGGGTCACTTGAAATGTCAAGTGTACAAAAATCGTCCCCATAATCTTGAACAATTGGAAGAGAGAATAGTTCAAGAAGCCAATCGCATCACTCCAGAACAAATACAAAATTCAAAAAGAAATTTTACTGACCGTTTACATTTTTGTCAAATTGTAAATGGAGAGCATTTTGAACAATTATTGTAATCGCAACCTGAATAGACAGGTATCTTGATTTTTCTGTATTAGGACACTTTTTTAATTTTTTAACTGTTTTCTTGTGAATAAAAATAAACATCTTAATACTTCCTGAACGTAGTTTTTTATTTGGCATTTAAAAGTGTTAAAAAAATCTGGGCGTTCCATTTAAAAAAATAAAGTTGGACGTATTGCCGATTAAACCGGAAGTGAAAAAAATATTAACTGTATTGCATAAAATGCATTTATATTAACTATACCCCCAATACCAAATTTCAGAAATCATAATTTTCAAATAATAAAGTCATTCGACCGTTCCGGGACTTTTTACTAACCCTGTATATATAAATGCCGTCTATCTTTAAATTTGTCATATTTAAAGCTTGCAGTGTGAATTTTTGAATATTTATTAATAGCCTATCCACTTCATATTATTCCTATAAATGTATTTATATCAAAAAATATATAGAGCAGAAAAAATGACTTCCGGAAGGCAAAACCAAAATTAAAGAAAAACAATATAGTCTAAATATGGATACCCTAATAATGCTATCTGCAAACTGGAAGTAATGCCAAAATAACAAGATCCGTATCCTATAACAGTTAAATACTAATTCAGATGAATACGTATCAAGAATAGAAAGTACACATTTTGTAATGAATCAGAATTTTGTATATTTTTGAAAGCAATAAATTATCTTTATATCGTAAAGCTACAATAAAGTTTCGTCGTTTTGGTGTGCCTGATTTTCAATGTTCGCAAATAGTAGTGGTAAAAATCTTATTTACAGAAGGACTACTCCAATGTTTATGAACAGAAAATTATTATGTTGAAGAAGACAATGATTTTAGGCATTTGTGTTCAAGAATTGATTATCGACGATCAATAAATAAACCTATTTCCCATTGAGGAATACCACCGAAAGCAGAGAAACTATGCTAGTATAAGAAAAATTATTGGAGATATTTAAAAACAAGAAAATTAGTTTAATATATGAGGGAATTCGAAAGCTAATCAATGACAATGAACCAAAAACTTCAGATAAAGGAAACACTATAAACACAAAACTATTAATTTGGAAAACTAAAGAACTCAAAAACATTTCAATACAGAAGGATTATGGCGATTATGATGATTCCATAAATAACATAGGCCAACACACAGTTTGGTGCTTGCTATTTTTTAACTGTTTCTAGGTAATTTTTGGGTGTAGAATATGAGAATGAAATTTAAATAAAAATCATCTATTTTTGTATATTTCAGATTTCAGTGCCCAGTACTTGAGATAAAAGCTCATTAAAAAACAAAGAAATGTATGTAATTCACAATAAAATAGATAAATATACATTCATGACTTATCAATTAAAAATGCTTTTTATGCGATTTTCTAGCATGGAGCTTAGTAGTAGGACAGTCTCGCTGCAGACTCCAACAGTAATCGGCCATGTGAATATTCGACCTTTTTTGATGTCGTTCTTCCATCGTCTTAATATCGTGATAAAATCACTTAGAATTTGTGGGAATCGATCTAAGTGGCTGTGGAGGTAGCGATATTTTATGCTCATATTACAACTGAGAATATTAAATTTAAATTTATAAATATTTTTAATAAAATTTTGCACTACTTCAACAAATGAGCACCAAGCATTAGATTTACTCTGGTTCATTGCTGCGGTAAATTGTTGATCTTTTATTAGCTGTCTTATTTATGGGTCACTTAATCTGCCTCCTTTCAGTTTTTCCATTCTAATCCCAGGGAATTTACGAACTAAGTACCTAAAGCAAAATCCATCTCTATTTAACGCCTTCACAAGTTGCTTCATGGGTCCCAGTTTGATATGTAAAGGTAGAAATATGTTTTTGTGTCTCGCAACCAAAGTTAGTGGCCAATTTTTGTTAACCCAGTGCTGAGCTTTAGCTCTGCTCTCCCAAAGGCATAAAAAACAAGCATATTTTGTATATCCACTTTGCTGTCCAAAGAGGAAGTTAACCATTCTTAAATCGATGCAAATCACCCACAGTTCATGCGGTTTTTGTATACAGCAGAGTGTCATGAATATTCTTTAAGTTGTTGATCGATAGCACTTGTCTGTTATCTGTCAACCACTTTAGTATCAATCCTTCTGTCATTTAATACATACACATTTCGTGACAATTATTTAATTATTAATTTGAATAGTTGAAAATGGAAACGAATAAAACTTTAATTCGAGGTTGTTTACTCTATGAGTACAAACTTGGTACTAAAGCTGCAGTGGCGGCGCGAAAAATATGTACCGCATTCGGAGATGATGTCGTAAATGATCGAACAGCACAGAAGTGGTTCAAGAAATTTTCTTCGGGAGATTTCAACTTAACCGATGAAGCACGCTCTGGAAGACCGAAGATCATTAATAACGAGGATCTTCAAGAGGTTGTGGAGGCAAATTCCAGTACAACGTGCCTAGAGCTTGCAGAAAGGTTCAATGTGAGTGACGAAACCATTCGTTTACATCTTCATCAGCTAGGAAAGACGTGGAAGTTGAGCAAATGGGTTCCACATGAATTGTCAAATGATAACAAATTAAGTCGTCTTACCATTTGTTCGGCAAACATTTCACGCAACGATAATGAACCATTTCTTGATCGGTTGTTAACCTGCGACGAAAAATGGATATTATACTCAAATTCTAAGCGTTCGTATCATTGGTTGTCGCCTACTGATGCAATACCTCACAATCCCAAGGCTTCCTTGCACCCAAACAAAAAAAAAAAAAAAAATTTGTGAACTTGGCTGGGAAATATTGCCACACCCTCCATATTCCCCTGACATTTCGCCAAGTGATTACCATCTTTTTTTGTCTCTTTCTTGACAACTGTATGAGACATAGGCAGTTTAAAACTCGAGTTAATGTAATAGACGCAGTCCGTCAATTTTTTGATTCAAAATCCGTAGAGTTCTACAATACCGGCATAAAAAAATTGGTGTCACGTTGGCAAAAGGTGATGGTAATTACTTTGATGAATAATATTGTACTATTGTTTCTTAATAAATATTTATATTTTACCATAAAAAACCGCATGCACTTATTTGGTTACCTGATATCTTAGAGCTGCTACGAAAAAAAGCAAGGTATTTTTGTAATTAGCACATCAAATATATTAAAAATGAGTACTCATTTCTCCGGCAAAAAAAAATAAAGCCTTTGTATTAGGCAAACTTGTAAAATGTATTTGATTAAAAATCATGTAATAAACCACTCCTTGTTTATAAAATGCTGGTAAAGCGTTCGAATATCGAAAGACCTAGTAGGAGCTTCTGAAAAAGTCATCATACAATTCTACGAAGATGACAAAGAAAAAGTAGGTAATCTTTCCATGTAGATAATAAATATGACATGGATATGAATATCTTTTATGAAATTATATTAATAAATTTCAGTTAAACTGACATACCGCCCTCATAATACAACTAACTACCTAGGCATGAAGAGGAAAATAATTAGTCAATGCATAGAAAACTTGACAAAAATAAATTAATCCCGATTATGCAATGATTAACTGTTTTAACTTTCGTAAGAGCATTCTAATAAATTTCACCTGCAGCAACTACACCAAAATCCACAGGAGACTTTTGTTTAATATCGAATATATGTTGCATCTGTGCGATTGAGAACCAGCATTAGTATAAGTACACATACCTATATACATATAAATCTACATTTTATGAAAGTTCAAAAACGAGTATACACAAATATACTGCGTATATGCTACAATATATGTCTAATACTTTAATTTTAATTAGTAAGTCCTATACTTATTTTATTTTATTTTTCTTTTGTAAATGTATGTCTCTTAAATTAATGTATACCTAATCTAATTAAAGACACACGATATTTTTATAATCCTAAATAAGGATATTTAAACTATTATCTTTACAAAAGTAAAAATTATTTGAAAAGTCGAACAAACCGCTGCGGTATTTTACATTTTTTTTCTTCTCAGGTATTAGTGTAAACGTGTCCGCTCTAAGGAGTACAAAGAACATCGCATAAGTAAGCTGGTCGCAATAACACAGGAGAAACAAGATAAGCCAATCTGCTGAGAACATGGTCTTCTCACGAACTTGTCCCCGTGTAACCAACTCGTTTCACCTTAGACTGTGCGTATGTTACATATTGGAAACCACTACGCGAATACAGTCTATTCCACTTTGACCGGTTCATTATGTACGATTTAATAAAAAGCCTAGGCGAATAGGTGATGGCACTTTCCAACCATTAATGCGATCCCGCGGTAAACATATCCACATACACTCTTGCTCAAGATGATAAGAAAGCTGTGGAATGTACGTACGTGTGATAAGTAAATAAATAAAGATTTTCACCACTTTATTCCTATGTTGTCTATGGGAATAATAATAATAATATTATAATAATAATTATCTTAATTCATATACGCCTTGATTATAAATATCACGGAAATATATTTCTAAAAGCCTAGATGTATCAAAGTAATGTACGTCTAAAGATACAAGTATATAGGTTTATTCAAAAGTAACTTCCTACATTTAAAGAAGTGAATCTTCTGATACTATTTAACAGTTTGGTTCCATATACAAATGTCATCATGCTTTAAAAAGGATGATGGCTTCTTCAATTCACATTTGTTTAATTTTCTTGGCTATAGTGATTGCGCCTAGGTCACGTTGTGGTTTGGAGTACTAAAAGCAATTTTTGATAGGAGACACATTCGAGAGGAATTTATACGCAATTGCAAGCTGAATATGACTTATTCAACAGTAGCGAATTATATGAATACATACGTATTAAAAATTAAAAAACAATTTTACTTCCAAGAACAAGATAAATATCTTCGAACCACATTTCAAATTTAATCCGACTGACTACTAATAATATCTTTAACAAAAGATATTTATTACTACACCTAATAATGGTGAGGAAAGGCAACAGTCTATATTTTATATAATCAAAGCATTTTCAGAAATGACTTCATAATGGCGTTCATAGTGTATAGAGGAATAGATATTACCTATTGATCATCATGTTTGTGCTCTCATTTATTTACAAGAAAAGATATTTTTATTTCTACTGCAATCAAAAAATTTGCCAAACTGATGGTCAATTGTCAACTTTTAAATATCTCTTTTTAAATGTTCAGCATTAAGCTTATATTTTGAGAAGGTGAGGGATAAGAAGCATTGTGTAATAAGAGTAAGATTTCTATGTTGTTTGGTATTTTGTGGAGACTAACAGCTTTTACAAACTTGTCCAGGGAAATACAAACGCTGCAGTGGCATCTCCAGTGCTCCAGCTAACCAAAGACGTATATAGCAAATTCTTCTACTGAAAAAATGCAACTATTATTTTGGGACTCAAGGGCAAGGATAGTATAATAACAAGAGAGCATTATGCAACCTTAATGCATGACTTCAGAAGTTTTATTAGAGTGTCACGGTTCGTAAAAGTAAAACAATTGCGTAATGATAATGCATTTAGGTATAAATAAGGGTTTAAAAATTATGTTGTCGCCAATTAGTTTCTAGGAAATTAAATACCCGCTTAATAATCCAAATTAGGCACCAGCATTTGTAAAATAATCTATATCAACAATTAATTCCTTTTTGTGGATTAGACGCTGTCGATGAAATTAAACACTATCGAATTAAAACATTACGAAAATATATAGGTATATTATCATTATTAATTAATTACAATTAGAACACTAAATATTAAGAAACGGAAAAGCCGTGAATCTTCTATATCGGGTATCAAAAAGTGGTTTTTATATATACAATGCACTCGTTTTATTACAAATATAAATAGGAGTTGTTATTTAATATGACATTTTCTAATTTCCTTTCATAATGACTAAACGTAAAATCAACATACAAAATAGCAGAGAACCCGAAATGTTTTAAGTGAAGTATAAATTTTGAGAATCAGAAGACAAACCTTACACTTTTTGCCTTGATCTTTCACATATACGTGTTCAAACTCCGCCACGTCATGCATGCACATACGCGAGGTGTACACTATAAATATGATCGTTCGTAGTCTAGTAGATTTTATTTAGTAACCAGCCAACCAACGTGACTAGCGCACGAAAATGTCTGAAATAACGAAAATTGAGTACCGCGCGGTTACTAAATTTTTAACAAAAGAAGGGCATACACTTTATCACATTAAACAACGTTTAGACGGCGTTTAAGGTGATTCATCTTCTTCGTATTCAAATGTAAAACAGTGGGCAAAATGTTTCCGTTTGGGACAAGAATCCCTGGAAGATGCTGATCGGTCAGGTCGACCAATTGAAGTAATAACTCATCAACAAATTCCAATTATTGAACATTTAGTGCTAGAAGATCACCCTTTGAAAGTGAAGGAATTAACAGTGATAACAAACATTTCCAAAACAAGTATTTGCCGAATTCTCCATGACCATTTGGGTTTAAATAAAATTAGTGCTACACGACTTCTTTCTGCTCTCCAACGTGAACGTCGAGTCGAATGTGCGCAGTCGTTTTTAAACATGTGTGGGGACGACCCAAAACCGATTTTGGAGTCCATTGTCACAGGGGATGAAACAGTGATTCTGTTTTGCGATCCTCTATCGAAAAGGGAGTCCATGAAATACCGACGACCTGATGAACCTCGTCCCAGAAAGGTGAAAGTCGTTTAATCAACGAAAAAGGTGATGGCCAAAATATTCTGGTATTGTGAGGGCATTTTGCTAATTGACTTTAAAGAGCGTAATACAAGTGTGAACGGCACATATTATGCGTCTTTATTGCATAAATTAAGGAACATTATTCGTGCAAAACGTCGTGGAAAATTGACAAAAGATGTGCGATTATTGCACGACAATGCTCCCGTCCATACTGCCACCATTTCACAAGCTGTCATCCATGAATGTGGCTCTCAAGAATTGGAACATCCACCGTATAGTCCGGATATGGCCCCTTGTGATTTTTTTTGTTTTCTAATTTAAATAAAGACCTTAGGGCACGTAGTTTTAACGACGACAGTGAGTTGCAAGCAGCTGTTGTAGAACATTTTGACGCAACAACTTCAGATTATTTTGACAAGGATATGGAATTATTAATTAATCGTTGTAATAAATGTATAGAAGTTAGGGGAGATTACATTGAAAAATAAAAATTATTATAGTGTTCCAAGTTTCTTTTTTGTATATCAGGCCGAAAATTTATGGCGTCTACCTCGTATATGTAAAATATATCAATATAACTTTCGTGAAAGGTGCAACCAAAGAAGAGCAAAACAATGTCGCCGGATACTCTTGTTCTGTGATTATCCGACGAAGGCTTAAAGAATTCAGACAATCAATATATGCAAAACCTGAACGAAGACGATTCGAATAATACCATGACGAGAATGACGTTTTTGACATGGCTTGTACTAATAGTAGTGATAACGATACTGATTGTAATGAATAATTTGTAAAGCTGCAGTTATATTGACAAGGTTTTACGTACATCTTTCACGAGTTAAGTAACCCAACATTGTAAGAATAGAATATAAAATTAATGATACGCTATTTGGAACATTTTTGTCGGAAAAAAATCGCCATTTTCAATTTTGAAATTTAAATATTTTATCATCAGCGACACCAAAAACTTGACTCACTAATTTACAGCCTTAAGTAGGTACCTATATATTTTTTTCTAAAAAAGTTCGCCATTTTGAATTTTGATGTGTTAATATTTTATTCTTCATGAGCGACCCAAAAAATTCTCACATCCATAATTTCAACCTTTTAGGTTGTGGCCAGGAATCTGGGGTTTTGTCCCACTATGCGACAGTTAAATTTTGATAAAAACGAAAGAGTGTACAAGGAATCAATCGAAACGATACTATATGAGACTCTATGAACAACAGAAAACCAAGAACAAAAGATTGACAAATGTAAGGAAGAGAGTGTAACAAGTCGTTCTAGAAACCACGATGACAACACTAAAGACAATTTATTTGAAACTATCACAACCAATAATTTTGGAACAGCAATATAGTTCTTCATAATTTATTTGATTTTCAATATGCCTCATTTACTCATCTCAAGCATTATAATTTATATAAATTTGCATGTCATGTTTTTAAATGTTTTTTTTTCCTAGTAATTCAAGTAGTATAAATGTAAAGATAAAAATGCAAAATACTAATAAAATATCAATTTGTTATCAAATAATGATAATTAATTTAATTGATTATTAGTGTCAGTATGAATAGCAACTATTTACTTTATATTCTCCTACAGCATGAACCCGATCCTTATCGCTCGTAATAATTCACTAAACAGTATAAGCATGTAATATATACATTAAAACCCATTTTATACATATTACCATTTCAGGTAAATATTATTTATAGGTGTTGTACGCCACTAAGTATTTAAGTATGGTATTTATCTAGATTGCGGCAGCATTAAATAACGTCCGCATGTCATTAGTCCATGTACATTAGGTACATCGGATCTCTCAGCATTATCGACAGTCGATAAGTTAGCACTTAATTACCACCGTTGTACCATCGGCGAGCTATGATGTCAAAATAGGGATAAATATGGTATCCGCGGAGATATGATCTTTCTTTTCTTTCTCGCTCGTTCTGTCTCTCTTCGGCATACGCGCGATTGCCAAGTCGGAGATCCAGTTTTATTAGATGGCGGGAGAGAGAGAGCACGATAGGTATTTCGTGGCACGATTCTTAAAGGAAATCGCCTCGTCATCTATGCATTACGCAATTTACCATTACTTATTCTTTAATAAATATTTTAACATCGCGGAACGTGCTTTTACAGATTTTTACAAAAAAAAAGGCAAGAGATATAATGATTTGGACTTTTCTTGAAAAACAATTCGAAACAAATAAGCACTGGGAAGCAATTTATAAATAATTTAATGTTTCTTCTAGTAAATATTTGTGCAACTAAGCACTTGTACCACAGTTTCTTGTTTTGGCAATTTCAGGCCGGCTTTCTTTTTCTGTGGGCATAATGAGCAGAGTATTACCACAGAACAACGATCAACGAGAAGCACCAGTATTGTCGAATCCTTTGATGTTTCGTGTTCCACTTTCGCCTCGTAGTATTTGAGTCATAAACAACCACCAAGTCCACTCAGAAAACGTTAATTACATTTTATTTAATACCAACAATAGATGATATTGTAATATAAATTTGCGTTACTAGCAAAATCAAATGACCGAAACAGTTTTTTCCTTCTGCTGTGAAGTTTACAGAATGCTAATTTAGATTCATGTGTTACTAGTCTGATCTACGTAACAACTACTTATATACATATGTATGAAGGTGGGTCGGTCAAGAAGTCTCTGAAAATTGAGATAAGGAACACTATCCGGCAAAAAAAAGTTTCACTTTTCAACATAATCTCCTTTCAGGTCGATGCACTTGATCCACAAGTTTCCTCAATTTTTTGATGCCCTCCAAATAATAAATTTCTTCAAATTTCTACATATTTGGAAATAGGAAATAGTCTGAGGAAGCTAAATCTAGAGAATATGCCGGATGAGGAAGCAATTCATAACGCAATTCAAGCAATTTTGCCGTTGCGACTGTGGACTTGTGAGCCGGTGCATTGTTCCTCATCAAATGCGGTCATTTATGCTTCAAATCGGCGTGGAATCGAGCCAACAGCTCTACATAATATGGTGCCGGTGATCGTTTTACCCGTTTCAAGATAATTGGTGTGAATGATATCGCATGCATCCTAAAAAACTGGCGCGATGACCTTGTTGGCCGACAGACCCACCTTGGCTTTCTTTGGAGACGTTTCACCACGAGAAGTCCACTGCCACGACTGTTCCTTGGTCGCTGGAGTGTTGTATAAATCCATGTTTCGTCCAGGGCTAAGAAATGGCGCAAAAACTCTTTCAAGTTTTCAAACGATGCATTTATTGTTATTTGTGAAAAAACGCGGCACCCATCTTACGGATATATTTTTCATATCCATGGACTGTATCGACCATTTCTGGTGTTGTGACCTCAATTAGGCAACAAGAACGTTCGCCGTCACTTGTGTTGGTACGACCGTACAGAAATGGTGGTGCGTTCTTTAGAAAGATACTTCTTGACGAGCACAATGTTGAATTTGAAGTTGCAGCGCCACATGTGCTAATTTTCAGGTATGAAAAATAGTTTTTAGTTTACTATCAGCCTTTCACACTTTTAAAGTCTTTGTTGTACCTTGGTATTACGTTACGTTCTTTCAAAGGAAAGTGGGCGTTCCCGTAAATCAACATTAGGTACGTACAATACTCGTTTTTGAATAGATTTGAATACACATAGTAACAATTACTTGAAAGTATAATAATGTTATAAAAAGGAAAGTATGGCATAGGCAAACTCAACAATTTCTGCTATAAAAATAATCACCGATAAATTGGATATTACGTCAAATATTGTACGAAGACATTAAAACACCTTTTTTTAAACAAGGTAAAAGCGTATACCTAATAAATAAAACTATTCCAATAGTGGTTTTGCAACCACAAATTGAAATCCAACTTATACGAGGTAATGAAGGAAGAGGAGAAAATTTCTTCAAGTAACTGTTTACTATGGAATTTTAAATACAGATTAAGCATAAGATTTCTGAAAATATTCCGTCCATAAATCGTGAACCAATGAATTCATATAAACGAAGCCTGTGATTCGTTATGTAACCCAAGAGGAACTCAGTTTACATAAATGAAGAGGATCAAATATTCACCAACGAGGAATTGGAAGACCTTGTGAAATCTTCTCCAGAAGCGAGTGACGATGAGGATGAGGGTCAACAAGAACCGCCAGCATGGACGCTTGAAACATTTTCAGCGATATTTCGAACTGCTCAAACATTAAAAGAACAGATAGTAGAATATGATCTAATAATGGAACGCAGTTACTCGCACTATAACAGAAGCCTTGAAACCTTTGGAGGATTTGTTTATTGAAATGAAAAGACAAAAACGACAACTACCAATAACAATGTACTTTGAAAAAGTCGACAAAACTATCGATAATGCACAGCCATCAACATCGTTTGCTTCGGATCTAAGTAAACGATCGACTGCTAACTTGGACTTGGAGGAAGATGAATGAATATGTAGCTCACGATGATAAAGTTTTTCTTGTTGTATATTTTCTTGTTGTGTATGTAAATATGTACTACATATATGTACATGAACTTATATATTTATTAAACTTAAATTCTATTTGTGCCACAGCACAAGAATATTTATTTATTTATTGTTTATTTATTTTAAATAAATATTATATAGCTTATTTTTTCTTGTTTAATTGTTTTAACTTTGCTTCATATTTCATATTGTACTCGAAAATAAAGCGTTCGCTACTATCCGCGGTTTTCAATATCCGCGAAAGACCGCAGAACCAAACCCCCGCGGATATGGGGGTACTACTGTACCAACATACTTCACTTCGTAGTTAATATTATCTTGTAGGTCATATTATAATATTAACTACACTATATCTATGATTTACTAATAACTTTTAGTATCTTGTTTCGTAAACCTAACCGTATAGATATCACTAATTGTGTACAGCTCAAACATGTCGGATCCTGGTTCATTATCACGATTAGTGCGCTGTAAAACCGTTCAATAAAAAAAAGTACATTATATTATGCCCCACCCCATTTGTCGATGCTGAAACTCTTTATTACAGTGAAGATAAACCAGTTAATTAAGCGCGATCAGACATCTAATTGGATTTCGAACAATCCAGGCATTCGTTGGAGGCACGATAATTTGTAAATATTAGCCGTCGAGAGCCGACCAACCGTCTGTATGCGTTCCATGGCTAAAAACATTTACAAATACCTTAAATAAGCGAATGAGACTTCGCCACTTCACCACAATATTTAGTATCAATATTGATTGTCAATACGCAGTGTCAATACGTTCAAGATGTCAGCGATTAATTTCAACGTTAAACGTATTAACAAAGCAGGAAGTTTTTTGGAGCAGGTATTGTGTTGGACAGCGACGAGGTCGTTGTTTGAGTATCGTTTTAGCTGCGGTCAGACAAAAGGAAGTAACGGAAAAAAGTGGGCGATGACGTTCATGACAGATGGAAGGCAGTGTATGTATGTGTGTCTACATATGCGACTGCCCGTGTTAATTGGGCCAAAATGAAGTTTGTTGAATTTAATAATTTTCGATATTAAGTTTGAGTGACAACATGTTTAACGCAAATGTGACCGTTTACTGAATTTACAATGAAGAGAGCTGAGTAGTCGAGCAGATGAGTAACGTGTAGTTTATAATTTGCAAGATAAATATTTCCACCTTGTAAAATACATATAAGTATATGGAAAATACACACTAGTAAATCAAACAGACATTTGAACACATATGCGCATACATGTCTATACAGTTAGCGAATCTATAAAGCAAGTTGACTATTTATCACATTAAACACCGACAATATTTTCATATTATTTAATATTTGTGTTTTTTTCAATCATCTATTTGAATTATTGAAAATGACAAAACGTTTAACGAAAGCAAGAAGAAAGCAAGCATTCATAGTGAATGGCTTTTGCGAAGACCAGCAGCGAAATTAAATGTTATAAAATTTTCAATTGACGAAATGTAGAAAATAATTGCCATCAAGGGATTGTCGGCAAAATATATAATTATTGAATTTGCTATACCTACTATTTATTAATCTAATAAAGTTTTTGTGGTCAGTTTTAATGATTCAACCAATTAAATTTATTGTACTGACGCGCTCATTTTACATACGTCAAAACATCGAAAATTCAAAAAGTATTATTTACATTAGCTAATTACACTCATTGACCAATAAATTTCAAATTTTGTTTTTGCCATAAAACTGGAAAATGTCACGTTATTAATTATTTTGGTACCTATAAGATAAATGGTCAAGTTCGCTATAATTTAATTTGGATCTATATGAAAAGATTTTTCTGTTTATAATATACTTTAATGTATTACATTTTTAATTTTGATTTTGTGGGTTATTTTTACTTTCTTATACGTAGTATAATAAGGAAGTATTGTGATGACGAAAATTTTCGACCTCGAGATTGTTGCAGATGTCCACGTTTCGAGGTCCCCTGATACCAAAAAAGTGGTTTTTAAAAAATGTCTGTGTGTCTGTGTGTGTGTGACCACGATAGCGGTCAAACCGCTGTAGATATCAATTCCAAATTTTGTATTTACGTGTATAATCTGCCTCTTGAGAACTGATTAGATTTTGAGCAAAATCGGCAGACCGGAAGTAGTAGTTTACTTCAGTGAAAAAATCGAAATTTGCAAATATTTCGTCAATTACTAAGTTTAAACAAATTTATAAAAAATTGAAATGTACTCAAAATTAAATTTCAGACAAATTATCTTAAAAAAAGTTTTTCGAAATTCCAACCGGAAGTAGATCTTTTACTCTTATCGAAAATCAGTTTTTTGCGAATATCTCGCAAGTCATGCTTTTAAGACAAGTACGTTACGAGTATAAAAGTATATAAAACATAATCTTCAATATCTTTTATATAAAAAAAATTTCAAAATTCAGATCGGAAGTACCACTTTTACTCTTATCGCATAGCGATTTTTTGCAAATATGTCGTAAGTTATGTATGTATATTTATGAAGAGTACAAAAGTATTTAGAGTTGGATTTGGAATATTTTTTGTATAAATGAAATTTCAAAATTCGGACCGGAAGTAACACTTGCATACGTATAAGAAAGTCGTGTGGTGGCCACACCTCATTTTTTAAAAAAATGTCTGTGTGTCTGTCTGTCTGTCTGTGACCACGATAGCGGTCAAACCGCTGTAGATATCTATTCCAAATTTTGTATTTACGTGTATAATCTCGCTCTTGTTCTCTGATTAGTTTTTCAGCAAAATCGGTAGACCGGAAGTAGTAGTTTACTTCAGTGAAAAAATCGAATTTTGCAAATATTTCGTCAATTACTAAGTTTAAACAAATTTATAAAGAATTCAAATATACTCAAAATTAAATTTGAGACTAATTGTCTTAAAAAAATTTTTCGAAATTTCAACCGGAAGTAGGTCTTTTACTCTTATCGAAAATCAGTCTTTTGCGAATAACTCGCAAGTCATGCTTTCTAGGCAGGTACATTACGAGTAAAAAAGTATTTAGATTATAATTTTAAATATCTTTTGTATAAAAGAAAATTCAAAATTCGGACCGGAAGTACCACTTTTACATTTACCGAATAGCGATTTTTTGCAAATATGTCGTAAATTATGCATTCTATATATATTTATTAAGAGTACAAAAGTATTTAGAGTTGGATTTGCAATATTTTTTGTATACATGAAATTTCAAAATTCGGACCGGAAGTAGCACTTTTACTCTTAGCGAGTAGCATTTTTTCGAATATCTTGCAAAGTATACATTCTATAGCGATTTATTAGGAGAATGAAAGTACTTAGAATAGGATTTTGAATAAGTTTTGTATAAAAAAATCTTAAAATTGTATAGTTTGAAACGCTCATACGTATAAGAAAGTCGTGTGGTGGCCACACCTCATTTTTGAAATTAGAATTTTATTTGTGTGTTCAGAGTTCGCATTATTTGCGATTCTAGATCCTTCATTTATAGACCACATTTTGGGGTAAGCTTTCGTTGTAATCAGATTTTATGGATTCTCCTACTGTATCTTAATTTTTAATTGTCCTTTCTTTCTCAATGTTTTATTTGTACTGCCTGTGCAGGCGATTACTCTGATGATAATTAAGAATTAATTACCTAGTTTTGTGACCAATGATATAAATTTAATTCTGCATTTAGTTTCAAATACCTATTTTAAAATTATGATATCTAATTTTTATGTTTGCTTTCTTTTTGGAACTAATTTCTTTTGCAAAATGTAATATATATTAAGACAGGAGCTTATACAGTGTGTAAATAAAGTAAGGAATAATATTCCTATTTTGTTTATTATCGCTGTTTGGGGGAAAAGCTCGGAGAGGTCAATTTTATTTTCTTCCTCCGGATTTTATGGATGTCAATTTTTTTCTTTGGTTTACTACTCTGGGACCTATGACGTCAGCGACTTCTTTTTCAAATGGAACCTTCTTATTTTTTTGCTAGAAATAAAAAGTACATTTTTTTCTGAATTCAGCAATACCGCATATGTGGTATTGATAAAGTTGGAGTTGACATTCTTCTAAAACTATTAATTTTAGATACCACATATGGGGGTATTGCTGAATTCAGAAAAAAATATACTTTTTATTTCTAGCAAAAAAATAAGGAGGTTCTATTTGAAAAAGAAGTCGATGACGTCATAGATACCAGAGTAGTAAACCAAAGAAAAAAAGTTGACATCCATAAAATCCGGAGGAACAAAATGAAATTGATCTGTCCGAGCTTTTCTCCTAAACAGCGATAATAAACAAAATATGAATATTATTCCTTACTTTATTTACACACTGTATACTGCTATAAAATTAAGGGTACTTGTTGAAGATTTATATAAAATTTTCAGACGAAAGACAACACTTAGATGTACTTCTGTACTTTGATCTCTAATATTATTTAGACTTAAATACTAAAATCGAACTTTGCTATTAAATTATATAAGTAATATACTCGGGCAACCGTAAATTTTTGGACTTTTAGGAAATTTAACTTGTCTACTATTCAATTCTAATTAATATATAATTTGCATTTGAAATACAATGGAGTAGAATTTTTTTAGTCAATTGATAACACATCTGGTTATTGTTTTTAATAATGGCTTGTTCGACCCACTCCCTTCTCCAGTTCGAACATAGCAACGGCGAACTATCCTTCATTTATCGCCCGTCTAGAGAGTTTGAACTGCAAGTTTGAGTATAGGTCAAGTATACAGGTATCATGGCACAAAGATTTAGTTTTAAAAGACGATCATTTTGCGAAGCGCCATACTTGCCCCTGCTTATCGCAAGGAGACACCTAATGTCTATTTCAAATTCTTATAATTAGAAATATGACGAAGTATTGTATTTCCTCTTATGAACAACATCCTCATTGTTTAAAATATATTCATGGTTCAAGATTTCAATAAAATGTGTTGTTGTTTGGAAGACCTTTGATTTTACTGGGTTTATATTTTATTCAAATTATCCTGATTTCCTCATGGTTACGTAGATCTTCCTGGAGTTCTAAGTTTTAATAAAGTGCGGTGCCGTCCTACCAGCATATATGTGTGCATTATCTTAACCCACACCATCTTCACGAAAGAGCGCAGAGGCCTTAGGTCCTTCAGCATTTTTTTAACATTTAAATAAGTTTTATTAGCCAGTTAGAATTAAGTGTATTTCCAATGTTGTTAAAGTATTTTATGAGAGAGCTTTTTGTATAACTAGGACAGGTCGTTATACAGATAGAACCACCGGCTATCTGCCTATAGGGAATTGTATGCAGTACACATTTATATACGCCAACGTATATATCTACGTACCGGCAATAATAATTTGTGGCGTAAAAAGAAATAAATACACATCCGTCGATAAAGCATATTTAATCTTTAAATATGACACAGATATTGCCATTTCATTTCGTAGATATTTGTAAGAATCAATCATCGGCATAATGTTTCGTGTTGTAGAAATATTAGTAGTAGATTTGTAATGAAAACGAAGGTTTGAGATTCCAAAGAAGTAGTAACTAGTGATTCTGAATGTACCTAGTTAAATAAAATTAAATTGCAAATTACTAAACCAAGAGAAAATAAGAAAAATAATTCTAAAAAGGAAGCAACATGGAGAAATTAAAAAACGTTCAAAAAGTAATAATTGATGTCAAACAAAAAAAATCTAGAGAAAATAAAATAGAATTCTAGAGGCTAATAAATATCTCTTTCAAACAAGCCTCCATTGTTTGCCTCACAGTAGCCCAGTCTGTTGTAAAATTCTCTACGTACATTAGAGAGAGTTACAGGTGAAATACTATTACAGAGTTGTGTAATTCGCATTCGTAAATCATCTAATGTGCGGGATCTTTCATTCTGGTGTACATAAATGGTTTCATTCAAATATCCCCAAAGGAAAAAATCACATGGCGTTAAGTCAGGGGATCTAGGCGGCCAAGAAATATTACCTCTAGTGCTAATGGTATGTGGAAAATGCAATGAAAGACATTCTTGTACTATTCTGGCATTATGAGCTGGGCAGCCATCTTGCTGAAACCAAATATCATTAAAGTTTACAGCAAGGTCACGCACTGCAGGAACAATATGATTTTGCAGTAATTGTAAATATGACTGCGCATTTAATGTTCCGTTTAGGAAAAATGGCCCTATGATGTGATCCCCTAAGA
The DNA here is from genome assembly GCA_963170755.1 of Amphimallon solstitiale. NCBI lineage: Eukaryota > Metazoa > Arthropoda > Insecta > Coleoptera > Scarabaeidae > Amphimallon > Amphimallon solstitiale. The sequence goes on from OY720679.1 coordinate 119,188,492, forward strand.
TTCCTGCCCAGACATTTAGTTTCTGTGGATATTGAGTGTTGACATCCCTGCTCAAATGTTTGTTTTTCTGAGACCAGTAGCGAACGGCAGATGGATTATGGCGTTTGTGAAGGGAAAATGTTGATTCGTCAGTGAACAAAATATTTCGTGTAAAATTATCATCATTATCACATTTTTCTCTAATAGCCTCACAAAATTCGAGACGTCTAAACTGGTCATCTGGGAATATTTCTTGATTTTTTCTAACCTTATAACACTTATATTTCTTTTTGTGTAATATACGCCTAACTGTGGTTTTTGGAATACCTAATTGTTCAGAAATTTGGCGGCTAGAGCAGGGCTCACTTGATTCTACAAAGGCGCATACACTGACTTCCTTCTCTATTCTTTCCTCCGAAATAGGATGGAAATTACTCTGATAGCATTTCGAACATCCATTAATGCAGCCCGACTTTTCAAAACGATGTATGATATCTAGTATCGTCCGACGGCAGGGAACTGGACGATCAGGAAACGAAAAAACAAAACGACCAATCACTTCTTGCGTACCTCCTTGAGATGAGTAATACCATTTAATAATATTTATTTTTTCTTCTTTACTATAAACTAACGGCATAGTAAATACGTAAATGAATATCGGTAAAAAAACAGAAAAAAATACTGAGCTCTAAATATTTCTAAACCCTAAAGATGCAGACAGCAAGAATTTGCGTATTTTTGCAAGTTCGACCAACTATGAGTATACTCCACCGCAGTCAAGACACGACTGACGCGGTTGACTGTCGATCCCTAGCGTCGGCATAGACAACGCTTCTGATAAACGGTAGGACTAGATACATAGGTATATGTACATATAAATGTGTACTGCATACAATTCCCTATAGGCAGATGGCCGGTGGTTCTATCGGTATATGCGGTATTTTGCTCTCCTTTAAGCACGTAGATGCCATCACACAAAAGCTCCACTTTTTCTGAGATACACTTTATTATGACTTACTTATACAAAATTTCAAGCAGATATTGCGAATGCGTAAGAAATTTCAATTTCTAGAAATCTTATTTACGATAAATTTAGAACATCTTTTTAAATTAGTAGCTGATCGGAGATTTCTTTAAGTGCAGATAGTAATATAGAATAGTAGCTCTCACGACAAGACTGTTGACGTCGTTGAGTGTTACTGCTCGACAGCTGGAATATTGTAGTTTTATCCTATTTGTAAAAATGTATGTAACAATTTATTACATTAAAAACTAGTTTCTCTGAGATATAGTTAATAGATAATCAGTAATGTTGTCCATTACAGATATTATTTAAGGATAATTTTTAAGTTAGGACACAAACTTATTTGAAACCTACAGAAGATTATTTAAGATGCTTTGATATTGAAAGTCAATAAAACTGACAGTAAAAATCACTTACTTTCCCACTTTATTGATAACATATCATGACGATCGTTTCGACACACGGTGTCTTCTTCAGATGAGGTTGTATAAAAAAGTATACTAATCGTGTTACAATATGCAAAATACAAAAGAAATACAATCATTAAGAAATATTTAGAAAATAATTTGATAATGGGTAATTTAAGTCCTACAGTGTTTACAAATACCTGGTAATACGACGTCACTATAACGGGAAAACCAGTAAAGGTTTAGTTGTCGAATCGATTTAATAATGGAGAACTTCCAAGTTCTATTTGATTATTAAGGAAAATTTGTGTATTTTTATGTTTCAAAATTTCCATAGTTTCTAACAAATTTAATTTCTGAGATTTATTTACTGTGTAAAATTTCAAAATTATTGTAAAAGCTATGAATGTCCTATCTCAAATGGATAGCATAATGTAAATCGTCTTTATTATTAATAGCTTCGTTCGTGTTCCTTTTAGAAAAAGATCTACCTGCCAGGCCTACATAAAATTTAGGGCAAGAACTGCAAACTAGTTTGTAAGCTCCTCACTTGTTATTTTCGTTTGTTTATCGTTTTTAATCATTGAACGTAAAAAATTGTTAGTTGTGAAGGCTATGTTATAGATATTCTTAGTCAGGATTTTTGAAATTTTGTATGTAAAATTCCCCGTATACGGTTAGTCTAGTATATTTCTTCTTTGTATCAACTTTCTCTGTAGGATATATTAAATTAATAGCTTTTTTGTAACAATGTTTATTGAGGATATTGTGAATAAATCTGGGTTATAACCATTGATGTAGGCTATTTGCTTGATGAAGTTGAATTCTATATTATAGTTATCTTTAGATAAGGGAACATTAATGAGTCTAAGAATTAACGAATTGAACGAAGCCATTTTATGTGAGTAAGGATGAGTAGAGTTAGTATGAATAATCGTGTCCGTATGAGACGATTTATGGTAAATTGCAAAATCGTGTTTGTATTATTATTCTTTGAAATCGTTAAATCTAAAAAATTGATAGCCTATTAATTCAAAGCTCGTTAATTCATAGAATCATTAATGTTCCCTTATCTAAAGATAACTATAATATAGAATTCAACTACATGAAGCAAACAGCCTACAACAATGGTTATAACTAGGGGGCGGACATTACCGGTTTAAACTACGACGAAGTTACAAGGGAGCAAAGAAATAATGTAAACAACACCCACTTACTGAATAGCACTAATTCGTATGGTGTACTGCAACATCTGTTGTTTGCTTGAAAACGACAACAAAAAATGTCCAAAAAATAAGGAATTTATGAGTAAAATCCTTTCCACATCGGCGTAGATAGGAGCGTAAGGGGTTTTTAAAATTTATTATATTTACCTTATATTTCGCAAGAGAAATAATGTAAATATGTATATACTTACTGTTATTTAGTTTCAATAACATACGCGTATATTTTTAGTTATCATTTATTTAGATCTAGAACGTTGTTTATGTTACTTCTTCTGATATGAAAATGAATTGTCAGTGATTCCGAAATTTATTACAAAATCTGTAAAATATCGTTACAGAATGCCAAAATATCGCACGTTCGTCACTTAACTTTGCTAAAACATACACAGAAATAGTTTTTATGCAGAGAATTTCGATAGTTTACAAAATTTCGTTACATGTTTAAATGACGATGCTCGAAGTATTTCTGAGTACAAGGAACTAACACAAATACCAAATTTAAAAAATCAGTTGCTATTCCTTATAATTTGAAAACCGATTCTCAAATTACAAAATGGATTACCACATTAGACGTGGGCTATTAATAATTTCAAAAGTATTCCGAGTGACTTCGGATATGGCCTTCGGCAAAAGTTAGACGCAGTTTTTAATAGAAATCCAGATTTAATAACATTGCGGCAATTGTTGTGTATGCTAAATACGCTGAAATAAAAGAATATTTCCAGTACGCACCTATAACTAGTTGCGATGTAGAAAGGACGTTTTCAAAGAGAACAAGTCTTACTGAAGAGAAAATGAACAAATAATGAGTTATTTTGTATTTTATAGATCACCAGCCACTTGTTATCCAATTATATGAATAAAATTAAAACCTTTTTAAAAATACAACATTTCAATAGTGCGCCCATGGGCGATGAGTCATCAACCGTTCGTGTCCGCGCCCTAGTTATAACCCAGACATTATTCACAATATCCTCAATAAACATTATTACAAGAAAGCTATTAGTTCAGTATATCCTACAGAGAAAGTTGATACAAAGAAGAAATATAACACACTAACCTATACGGTGAATTTTACGTACAAAATTTCAAAAATACTGTCTAAGAATAGCTATAACATAGCCTTCACTACTAACAATTCTTTAAGTTCCATTATTAAAAACAATAAACAAAAAACAGACAAAAATAACAAGTCAAGAGTGTACAAACTTGTATGCAGTTCTTGCCCAAAATGTTACATACGCCAGACAGGTGGATCTTTTTCTAAAAGAATTAAGGAACACGAAGCTATATTAATAATAAAGATGAGTCACATTATGCTATCCGTTTGAGAGAGGAAACTCATAGCTTTAACCATAATTTTGTAATTTTACACACAGTCAAAAAATAAAATACGCAACTTTTACTTAATAATCAAATAAAACTTGGAAGTTCTCCACTGTTAAATTTATTACACAACTAAACCTTTACTGGTTTTCCCGTAGTGACGCCGTATTACCAGGTATTTGTAAATATGAGGGGGGGGGTAGGACTTAAATTACCCATTTTGCTAATTGACTCTAAAGAGCGCAATACAAGTGTGAACGGCACATATTATGCGTCTTTATTGCATAAATTAAGGGACAGTATTCGTGCAAAACGTCGTGGAAAATTGACAAAAGATGTGCGATTATTGCACGACAATGCTCCCGTCCATACTGCCGCCATTTCACAAGCTGCCCTCAGCAGCTGTTATAGAACATTTTGACGGAAAAACTTATTTTTACAAGGGTATCGAATTATTAATTAGTCGATGTAATAAATGTATAGAAGTTAGGGGAGATTACATTGAAAAATAAAAATTCTTATATTGTTTCAAGTTTCTTTTTTGTATATCAGGCCGAGAATTTATGGCGCCTACCTCGTATGTTATCAATAAAATGGGAATTTAAGTGATTTTTACTCTCAGTTTTATTTACTTTCAACGTTATGAATACCATATCAACACATCCTTCCGTTACTAAAGAGAAGATGAAGTAAGAGAGTTACCAAACTTTATATCAGCTCAAACTACACATCAAAATGGAAAACTTAATAATAAAAACAGCTTAGTACCAAGTTTTGGTGCATATGACAGAAAGGGGAGCGATTTTTAAATAATTTTTGGAAGGAAACAAACATATAAAGTAGTGAATGTTTTTTTCTTTGACTCCATTATTCTGGAAATGATACGTATTAGGGACTCAAAAATTGTTTTAATTAAGTAAGTTTGGATGGGGACATTTAATTTGCAATGAAATATCCGTCACAAATCAATCGAGCGCCCAACAGACGCAACCGTTACCTATCCGAGCAAACCACTCGTAGATTTTATGGTGCAATAAATTAAGTGACGAGTTCCAACGTGGTGGCAGATATGCGATCGGCTTGGTTCCCTCCATTCGAACATGTCCTTTTCGCGAAACGTGCAGCACAGTGTTAGCACAGCGTTGCAACGCTCCAATCCGCCAGGATGCATGCAGAAAAAAGCGCGCACCACTTCATTTGCATCCGTTTAATATATCTGATCGCTTCATTACGCTCGGCAATAAATTGAAGCCAGATACAGTGGAGTGTGTATTTGTGCGAGGAGAGGCTTGTGGGGCGGTTGCCGGACCGCGAATGATGAGGCCATTTGTAGTAAAGAGAAACTGTATAGTGACTCGCCAAATTGCCGACCGCGTATATATTTTCCGAATTGTGCCGCTCCAGCTAGGCCGGACAGACCGCCTTTAAAATACCGAAGTCATTTGTTCAGTTGTTCAGTGATGAACAATCTTTCTCTTAAATTGCAACCCAAAAACAGTTGATTAGTATTACTAGCTTTTAGTGTATAAGATTAAACAAAAATGTACATATCTCAATAGACAGATAGTTTCTTTGGCCATTGGCATTAAAGATTTATAATTTAAATAATAATTAACAATAATAAGTAATATAATCCATTTCATCTCCCAGAAAGCTTTCCTTCAATGTCATTGTGCTTTTAATATTCACTGTGGTAAATCATTAATGAAAGTAACGGGGAAAATGCACCTAAAGTAGAGCTCTAAGTCTGCACCAATTTTAAGCAATTTAAACTATGTCCATAGTTTTAAACTATAGAAATATGTCTTAAATATACGTAGCACACTATAACATCTAAATTTTTTTCAAAAGTATGCCATAATTAATTATTAATTTTCTAAAATAGCAGCCTATGATGTAACAATGGACTCGCTTTCAAGAAAGTTATTTTTGGATGTTTTTTAAGGGATCTAAAATAAAAAGAACAAGAATATTATCGATTCTGACATCACATGCACTATTTAATTGTATTATGGAATTCAGTAAACATCGTAAATTGTCGTCAGTCTTATAACATCTAAATTTTTTTCAAAAGTATGCCATAATTAATTATTAATTTTCTAAAATAGCAGCCTATGATGTAACAATGGACTCGCTTTCAAGAAAGTTATTTTTGGATGTTTTTTAAGGGATCTAAAATAAAAAGAACAAGAATATTATCGATTCTGACATCACATGCACTATTTAATTGTATTATGGAATTCAGTAAACATCGTAAATTGTCGTCAGTCTTATAAAATGACTGACGATGATTTTATATATATATATCAAAAAATGACGTTTTCCCGCGTTAATTCAAATCAAGTGTACATATACGAAATAATTCGTATATGCATAAATGATATGAAATTTAATGTATGCATACCTACACCACCATTGCTGGCATTGCAAATATCAACGTTAGTAAGCTGTTTCGATCTAACCTAGATCTCGTCAATACACGATGGTCATATTTGCAATGTCTGACAAACTTGGATTTCCTGCCTATATACTTGAATTGGGTACCAAATACCTATGAGAGAGACTCCTAGCGGCATCTGTGATCCAAGTTCAAGAATGCAAGGAAATGTTAACCCTCAGTAAAACATATACTATATCGGGCAACTATAAATATATAAACCTTTCTAATATTATAGGCAGTGACAACTAAAAGGCAATTTTTTCAAATACCGCGCGATCATTTAAATTCTAAATTAGAGCAGGCTGTGAAATTTAAATTAAGTTGGTATATAAGTACTAATTTTGCAATTTGAATTGTCAAAGTGACGTTTCACAATGTTGATTAATCAATAATTGACATTCTGGACAACCTAATAAAAAAAATCCCGCCTGCTATAATTTAGAATTTAAATGATCACGTGGTACAACGGCCTATATATCATTTCATTTTTGAATTGCTCACTAAATTTGTAAGGACATTATTACTTTCAAACTGGTCATTTCTAGATTATTCCCTTTTTTTTATATAATTTTGTTAGTGTCATGGTTTTATAGGAATATAGTATAGTAAGCTGTAAAATTAGCTGAAAAATTAACAACTGAATGGATGTTAAACGTCATCCATTCAGTTGTTAATTTCCTTGTTGTTTCTCAGCTGACAGACTTAACTTGTTGATGTGAGTCAGCTTAAAATAACTGAAGTAATTTGATAATGAATGTTCTAAAGAACGGCTTACAGGTATGATTTTCGAACTAGGAAAATTTCAAAGGAATTATTTACTACCTAGAAACTTGACCGACAGCGTTACCTTGGAAGTAGATGGAGAAGAGTAATGAGCACTTTCGTCACTGATAGTGTTACTTATCCAAAACCACTGAAATCTGGATATCATCAACTACAAATTTTCAGGTCATAAGCAAGATAACTAAAATTAATACTCAGGCAATTGTGTTTAATAATATGTTGTTGACGGAGGAATCTAATTTTCAGAGTAACGATATAGTTGGTGGAGCATAAATTAGTTCGAAATATTTTTCCTCATAAAGATACAATCCACGTTCCCACAAAGCTGACTTACACTGGATATTATACTCGCTTTTTATTTTTATTATTTTTTCTATTGCGTACTTCTGTTTAACTTTTTTATTAATTTTTCAAGTTGAAGTTGAAAAGACGTTTATCCAACACTGTAATTTTGTGTAATTTCATGAATGAAAGCATTTATTATTACTTACGCATTTTAAAAAATAGCTAAAACTAATTGGGTCCCATTCCAGCAAGTGACCTCACTTCACGTACTATGAGAAACAAATCTTGATTCAGATAGCTGAATACGGTGATTATTTAGCTCAAAGCGTGTAATTAAATATAACAATCAAAAGCAATTCTAAAAATTCTGAATATGTTTTATGTAAAAGTTGTTTCTCTACAAGTTGAAAGACTACTTTTTTCCTAAAGTACACAATTATCAATAATATACCAATTTTCAATATATTGATCGACAATTATTTACGTTTATTGCAATGGCACACGCGAATGTTACCGAAATTACTGTTGCATAGAGGTCGTTTTAAAAGTAATATTAAGAAGATGCCCAGTTCGGTGAGGCAGTTTCAAATATTACTATAGCCATTTATTATAAATTGCAAGTCTAAAGTTCAATTTTCAACAGTTTGAAATCTAATGTTTTCCTTTATCATCTTACGTTGGTTTTTCTTTAATAGGGGATTACCAGGAATTTTCATAAAACCAAATTAATATATATTTTACGAATGCTAAGTAAATATGCTTATGCAGCCGAAATTCTAATGAGAGCATTCGACCCCAAATTTAAACTATAAAAATTATGAAATGATAAATTAGCAACATTATAAAAGATCTAAGGCGGTAGGTATCTGCAAATAATTCCCAAATAAAATCTCAAAAACAACGCATACCCCGTTATTAAAACGATAGTAATCGATAAGCACACGGTATAAACAGTTACTTGACCTTGAAGGTTTTTGAGATAATCGAGAAAATGCGTGTTAGGGAGAATATTTTTCCAATAGCTTTTCCATGAAGCAATATTGTGCGTCACAAATAGATGAACACCCAGTAATCGTAACATATATTTTTATAAAAATTTAGGAATGTATATTATTTGCAACAAGAGATACGCAGCAAGATTTTTTTTATGTTATTAATAATCAATCTGTGATAGCTTAATAAAAATTAGTCCAATTTATATATCCCTTGTGTGAAACGCAGAAGTAGGTTACCTTCTAAAATAAAATTATTTCTAAGTAAAATACCCAAGTGAAATTCTGAATATTGATAAGCAATAAAACGATCATCAATGTGTAATATAAAATATGCATATGCACAGAAGTAAATAAAAATAAAAAAAAATATTAGAATCCCATATTATTATTATTTAATGTAGAAAAGCTGATTGACTTAATTAATAAAACAAGTATATTATGTTTAAAATAATTAATAGATGAATAACTGATTGAATATGTATTGAAAGGAGTTACAATTTTGAATATGTTAATTTTAAATTTCCGGCGTTTAAGCTCTTCCACGCGTATGATTCAAGAGATATGTACAAACTAAACCTTTATGTTTGATGGTACTTATGTAAGTTTAAATTACTTATTATTTTCTTCTAAAATCTCGTATGAAATTCTCATGGTAGGCTTGAAAATATCCAAAAGTTACGATTTTTATAACTTGGGTTATTGTGAAATTCATAAAACATCAGACAATATCGCTCGTTTGCTTTATGAAGTAGATATAATTATCTTGCTCTTAATCAGGAATTTGGCACACTAAATAACACATCACACATTTTTCATTCGTGAAAACACTTTTTTCCAAATTAATAACTGACTCATAAAAATGTTAGTCCAAAAATGAATAAATGAAACTAATAATTCTCAGGCAGAGTTGATATTATTTTCCAAGTCCTCCTAAATAATTGGCATCTATAGTTCTACTATTTATTGTTTATCCCAGTGCAAACAAATCAATAAGCTCATGTGTTGTTTTCACATAGTCTTTTTCACAAGCACATTTGTTTGACCGAATTAAATTAACATTATTTTCCAGACTACTAAATAATTAGGACCTGTTATTTTTCTATTTACCTCTCATCAAAGCCATCTTAACGTTTAAATATTGATAATATTTAGAAATTGTTAGTTTGTTACTGTATACAATGCTTTATCTCTAATAACAACAAACTTATGAATGGTGTCCACTTAATTTTGAAAATTATGGATGGAAATTAATATCGAAAATACGACTGTGACCTGGGAAATGAAGATATTGTAGTACAGATTCTAGAAAGCTCAGTGAACATTATCTCCAAGCCGAATGATGCAAATATAGAGTCAACTCTGTGAGTTTCAAGTTATTTCATGAAAACTTACTGAATAATCTCATACTTCTTTTCTAATCAATGCCGAAAATATTTCATACGAGAGCAACAGAAAACCAGAAGATGGTGATGTTCATGTTTATTTAAGTGACCTATTCATTCAAGTGAACTGTTATGTCTATCACTACATTTTAAAGTATGAACAAACAAATATATATTGGAAAACCTTCCGTTATTTTTATTTTGCGTCTGAAAAGATATTGCTACTATAATAGTTATTTTTGTACTCACCGCCTGTAAAGTGACATTTGGCGCATGTGTAGCTCGACTGGGAAGTACGTTTTCCCGGTTGAGGCGACTGTAAAAATTGAAAAAAACACTGGCACTTTGGGACATTTAAAAAAAAATCTAACTTCGTAGTAATAAAATTTAGTCTATAAAATACTACTTCCCTCCACTATTATTCACTAAAAGTTGGGGATATAGGAGAAATAATTAAAAATTCTTCCAAAAAAATTGTGGTGCCATCTATTGGACGATATTTTAAGCGACATCATAAGCAAGAGTCAAGCGCCATCTATTTGAACCACATCGACATTCATATTCGCAGTTCGGAATTGTTTGTATTTAAACATGAGGTATTCATTCTTATATCTATAAATTTATAGTAGGTACATTTATTGCGTTTTTTGGTTTAAATACAAACAATTCCGAACTGCCAATATGAATGTCGATGTGGTTCAAATAGATGGACCTTGAATCTTGCTTAAGATGCCGCTTAAAATGTCGTCAAATATTCCTATTTCCCCAACTTTTAGTGAAGAATAGTGGAGCGAAGTAGTATTTTATAGACTAAATTTTATTACTACCAAGTTAGATTTTTTTTTAAATGTCCCAAAGTGCCAGTGTTTTTTTCAATTTTTACAGTCGCTTCAACCGGGAAAACGTATTTCCCAGTCGAGCTACACATGCGCCAAATGTCACGTTACAGGCGGTGAGTACAAAAATACTTTATTAATTTAATAACATAATGTCTCCGAAATAAAAACAGATTTTCTTTTTCAGTACTAGTGCCCTGTCTAAAATAAAAGTTTGTACGAATTACTGGAATAAGAGCTGCAATTCTTGGACATATTTTTTTGTGTTTGTAGATTAGAGACGGGTAGTAGATAGAATCGGCGGCCATAACCAATGGTTGGCGGCTTCGGCGTCGACAGAGAGGCAATGTGTGCATGTAAATTAGTTAACCAATCTGCCGACACGCGAGTATAACGAAGGAAATGAGAATGCGGGAATAGAGGGGTTATTAATTAACCAGAAGCCTAATCAAGGCTCGGACGGCCATCGTCGGTATCGGGTCATACATATGGAACCCTCGCCTTCCTCCACCTCTTAGAGTTGGAACAGCTGTTCCCGTTCCCTCGTGTAACGTTTAGACGCACTTTTAAAACTGGCGGGACTCGAAATCAATTAAAACTTTACAAAACACCTAATTAGTTTCATTTTGAGTAACGACACAATTAGGATAGTTTGTGTCGGAGGAGTTTCCACAACAACGGAACTATAGGAAATCCGACAATTCTGAACACTAGTTTAATTGGAACTAATTTTTAATTTGTTATTAATTTGCGTCTTTTAGAATAATTAACCATAATGAAAATGCTTTTCAATTTCATTTAGAAAGGTAAGATTTAAATAAACATTTTTTGCTTTCTACAAATCTTTAGGAGTAGGTTTCATTAAAAGAGAACAAAATATAAAAACCCGGATGGCAATATTATTGAAAAATTTAATATTTCTCCCTAAAAGCTATACGCCAATTATATTGAGTTTTAACGCCAATTAAGTCGGCCTTTTAACGCCCCCTTTTTACTCATAGTATACCCTAACTATTTTTCGTATATTATTTTCATAAAAAGTGCTGTGAAAACCTGAATCGAATGTGATGCCACAGAAAAATATTATCTGTAAAACCCTTATTCCACAGATAAGTTATTGTGCTGAATTATTATACAATTTGCAAAGAAAACCATATAAGTGGGTGAAGTAATATATATGACATACATCCTAAAACAAGACACTCAAGTACTTGAATGTACTGTAGAAATATAACAAATCATTTTTTAATTATCATTCGTTTTCTAAATTTACAAGCAATCCATTATTATTAGGAAACAAAGAAGTGAAGAATTTAGTGTTTTACAATACTAATCCGTTTAATGTGTGGAAACTTAATGACTTTAAATTGGCCTTCAATTGCTTAGTTTTGTTTCATAAAAACCATTCCTTAAAACACCTTCCCTTATGTACTTTTGTACTTTGTACTTTTGTACTTTCATATAAGTTTTAAAAAATCTTATACTAGGTGTTATAACTTGCGCGTGTGCAGCATTGTTGTAATCATAAGAGAAAGTAACAATGAACAAATTCCAAGAGCGACAAAGAACGAGATATAAAGTGGATACAGGCAAGTTTTAAATGAAAGAAACCATTTAAAATAATAATTTATTTTGAAAATCGTTATGTCAAGGAGATCCGAATGTTATGGGATAATTTAGGAAAATAAGATAAATAAAGTGCAACAATGAGATTTTATTGAGAACACAGTATATAAAATTTAACTAATTAACTACCACAATAATAGTATTAATTGGGTAACAAGCTGGATTAAATACAATTATGTAATATATTAATAATAATCCAGTAATTCATAATAACATGTATGAAAATACATTGCACCCCAAAAGGCGGTTATTTGAAGAACAGTTTTTCTAAAATCATTAAAATGTGCATACATGATATATTTATTTGTTTTATGGATAAATTACTGGTTTTTAGTCAGTTTCCAAAAACAAGAACTGCACTTCCCTTCAATATAAAAAACTATTTCAGGAATTTTCTTTCGGAATATCAAAAAATAATTATTGATTTTTAAATAAAATTACTATAGCTTTATTCAAAAAATTAGTATAAAATTCTATTAAGTTATAAAAAGAATTTTTAATTAGATAAAATATGAAACAACCACATTTATATTAACTAATTACATAATATACTTAATATATAGTTTTTAATAATTTGCACAGCAAATTACACTGTGAAAATATACATTTTGAGGTGTGTACATCCATAAGTAGATACAATAATATTGACGATTCAAAACAATCAAAAAACAATAATTGATAGAACAGCTGGTATATCCATAATATTAAATCACTAAAAGAATTATTGGTTTTTGCAATAGTCTGTAGCAAACTTAACCTAAAGCCCAAGAATCTGAAATCACCCCCACTGCCGGTGAGGATCAGATACCTTCCTATCTAATTTTGGATTACCGTATGGTGTTTGTAGGCTCAATAAAAATTATTTTCAATCTGCGCTGTCCAAAAATGTTTATCCGACTAGATGGAAGATAGCTAGAATTAGCCCTGTTCTGTTCGTGCCTGGTCACTCAACGATAAGTAATCTGATTTGTATCACCCAAGATATTAATGCCGCTCTTGATTCTCGCTCTCAAATGGATGTAATATATACAGATTTTGCGCGCGCATTTGACACTATTAGACATGACATTCTGTTGAGGAAACTTGATGCACTAGATGCTCTCCAATTCATGGTAATCTGGTTGGTTTTCTGAGGTCATATCTTCGGGAACGGACCGATTATGTACTACAATGAATTCAAATCTGCTGAATTTTCTGCCACCTCAGGCGTTCCACAGGGGTGTAATTTAGGCCCTCTGCTTTTTATACTATTTATTAATGACCTCTTGGAATCGCTTTCTTGTGATGGGTTGGCGTACGCTGACAACTTGAAAATCTATCGTCCTATTGATAATATCTCAGACGCTCTGCGTGTGATTTAGATACTCCCTATTAATGGTTTCAGCACAATGATTTGGCAGTTAATATCAATAAATGTCATGTTATGAAGTATTCTAGAAGGATGGAACTCATTGACTTCTATTATAGCATTGGGGGACAGGTTTTAGCCTGCGTGCAGGAGGTAAAGGGTTTGGGAGTGCTATTTGATCGACACTTATCCTTCGCCAAATATATTACTAATGTATGTACTTCTGCCTCTCGTACAATTGGTTTTATTCTTAGAAATAGTAGGTATTTTGCTACTGCAATCATTATTGAGCTTCTTTATTTTTTGCTCGTGCATCCAATTTATATCTGCTATAAATTGAAATTGGAGAGCATCCAGAGACGATTTTTGAAGTTCTTGAGCTTTAAGCCAGCGGAGTTTATCCCTGTAGAAATACTGACCATGCAGTTTTGTTGGAGGAACATGATTTCGTTCTACTGGACATACGTCGTGAGATTGCTAGTGCTAACTTTTTACATGGTTTAGTGTATAACAGGATTGACTGCCCCTATCTATTTGGTTTGATTCATTTCAACGTGCCAGGCTTTCTGCCAGAAGCCAAGTTACATTTTTTATTTCCACGTGCAGGACAAATGTCATGCAGAGGAGTCCACTACATCAAATGTGATGGAAACAAGTATTTTAATGATATTTTTTTGGAGCTCAAACTTAAATGACTGATTTATGTGTAATTTATTGTATTGTATTGTTTGTAATCCGCACATCTATTGTATATTACAGTGTTCCCCTGGCTGTTTTCTTACTGTTGAGTACACAATAAAATATTATTATTATTATTAAAACAGAAGAATATACACATATATATACGCATTAATTGTACCTATTAAATAATTGTTCACTGTAACTCCTTGTCAATTCTTAATATCTAATCATCAAACAAAGTAAAACCACGTCAAACTAAAGCTAAAACCACAAAAAATTATAGCCTGATACTGGGTGGTATTGTAGGTTTAAATTGGCGGTTCCCAATGTTTTGCCCTTACCCTGTTGATTGCGCATTTGCTCATCTCACTCTAGTGTTCATAGCAATACCTCTCACTCGTCTACTTATCCAACTAAATATAAGATTGGTAGTAAAAGGAAGTATTGTAAAGAAGAAAATTTTCGACCTCGATATTTTTGTAGATGTCCACGTTTCGAAGTTCCCCAAAAACATTCTTTTTATATGTTGTAACTACAGTAACGGACAAACTGTAAAGGATATCAGTTGCAAACTTTATATATAGAAATATAATTTTCCTAGTAAAATCGGTAGACCAGAAGTAGTAGTTTACTTTACGGGAAAAAAATTACCAATATCTCATCAACTAGTAAGTTTAGACAAATTTGTAGTGACTTTCGAAATTCCTGTCGGAAGTAAGTCTTACTCTTATCTAAAAACAGTTTTTTTTTGGAATAAAATTATTTAAACTACAATCTAGAACAACTTTTGCATAATAAAACCGGAATGCACAGACTTAGAAGAATGTCGTTTGGTGCACACACCTCATTTTTATTATATGTATATATTACGAATATTATATCATTATACAGAGGATATTAAGGACTTTAATGCAAAAGCATTAAGAGACATGAGAATATTTTATTTTATTACCAATGATTATAATGTTTTTATATTTTATGCCTATTTATCATGCATTATTGCCAATGCTTAAGTTTGTAATAATGTTCGAATATATTTCAGTAAAGTAATAAAATACATGGAAAAATTTGGGAAAGCAAATATTGTTGTTTTATTATTGTAAAAAGAAACACTACAGCTTAATAAATCACTACCAAGAAGATGCAGAAGTGATATTTGTGTCATTAAGACTTTTAAATGTTCATCAACATTCCAAGATGGAATTATTGAAGTACTAAACTGTAAACGTACGATTATATACTGTCATTTGAAATTTAACAGAAAAAGTAAAGAATATTTGCACTGTATATAATCTTTTGTGCAATTTAGAACCTAATGGTGTCGAGGCTTTTACTATTCTTAAGCAATTATTTTATTTTTAATAATATTGTATTTCATTTTATTATCATATCATCATATTGTCTCAATTGTTTCGAATCACATATATTTTCTTGCTCTGTAATTTTACAAGTATCAGGTAACCAAATAAGTTCATGCGGTTTTTTATGGTAAAATATAAATATTTATTAAGAAACAATAGTACAATATTATTCATCAAAGTAATTACCATCACACTCAATGACCTTTTGCCAACGTGACACCAATTTTTTTATGCCGGTATTGTAGAACTCTACGGATTTTGAATCAAAAAATTGACGGACTGCGTCTATTACATTAACTCGAGTTTTAAACTGCCTATGTCTCATACAGTTGTCAAGAAACAAAAAAAGATGGTAATCACTTGGCGAAATGTCAGGGGAATATGGAGGGTGTGGCAATATTTCCCAGCCAAGTTCACAAATTTTTTCCCGGGTCACTTTTGCAGTATGCGGTTTGGCGTTATCTTGTAAGAATATCACTTTCTTTCGATTGATTAAAGAAGGCTGTTTTTGGATGAGTGCTGCTTGTACTCGCTGAAGTTGTTCACAATACAAGTCCGCAGTGATGGTTTGGCCCTTTTCCAAAAACTCATAATGGACTATTCCATTTGCTGTCCACCAAACACACAATAAAATCTTGTTTGGGTGCAAGGAAGCCTTGGGAGTGTGAGGTATTGCATCAGTAGGCGACAACAAATGATACGAACGCTTAGAATTTGAGTATAATATCCATTTTTCGTCGCAGGTTAACAACCGATCAAGAAATGGTTCATTATCGTTGCGTGAAATGTTTGCCGAACAAATGGTAAGACGACTTAATTTGCTATCATTTGACAATTCATGTGGAACCCATTTGCTCAACTTCCACGTCTTTCCTAGCTGATGAAGATGCAAACGAATGGTTTCGTCACTCACATTGAACCTTTCTGCAAGCTCTAGGCACGTTGTACTGGAATTTGCCTCCACAACCTGTTGAAGATCCTCGTTGTTAATGATCTTCGGTCTTCCAGAGCGTGCTTCATCGGTTAAGTTGAAATCTCCCGAAGAAAATTTCTTGAACCACTTCTGTGCTGTTCGATCACTTACGACATCATCTCCGAATGCGGTACATATTTTTCGCGCCGCCACTGCAGCTTTAGTACCAAGTTTGTACTCATAAAGTAAACAACCTCGAATTAAAGTTTTATTCGTTTCCATTTTCAACTATTCAAATTAATAATTAAATAATTGTCACGAAATGTGTATGTATTAAATGACAGAAGGATTGATACTAAAGTGGATGACAGGTAACAGACAAGTGCTATCGATCAACAACTTAAAGAATATTCATGGCACTCTGCTGTATACAAAAACCGCATGAACTTATTTGGTTACCAGTAATAAAAATTTATTATTACTTTGACACAGAATTGGAAATAAGTGAAAATTTAGTTAATTTTCACTCGATATATTTATTTATACATGCTTGTAATTCTGTAGTAAGTAGTATACCGTAGTCGTCAAATTTTAATTTCGGTTTCTACTTCTATACCATGCAGAAGATGACCTTATAAAATGCAGCGATGCCTGCTTGCTAACCGTGGTGGGAGAGCAACGCAGTGTCGGGGGACCCTCACGCCTTACATTTCATAGGAAACGTTTGTCGAGTATACTGTCTTGGCAGCCTCGCGTATGTTTATCTTTAGTTTATTTCGTCGCGCTCTTTTCCTCTTTCTACTTTCGTATCAGAAATTAAAATATGTCGACTACGGTATAAATATTACTAAGGTTAGGTCGTATTCTCATTAAAAAAATGAGGTGTGGCCACCACACGACTTTCTTATACGTATGAGCGTTTCAAACTATACAATCTTAAGAATTTTTTTATACAAAACTTATTCAAAATCCTATTCTAAGTACTTTTATTCTCTTAATAAATCGCTATAGAATGCATACTTTGCAAGATATTCGAAAAAAAGTGCTACTCGCTAAGAGTAAAAGTGCTACTTCCGGTCCGAATTTTGAAATTTCATGTATACAAAAAATATTGCAAATATAACTCTAAATACTTTTGTACTCTTAATAAATATATATAGAGAGCATAATTTACGACATATTTGCCAAAAATCGCTATTCGGTAAGAGTAAAAGTGTTACTTCCGGTCCGAATTTTGAAATCTTTTTTATACAAAAGATATTGAAAACTATGTTTTAAATACTTTTATACACGTAACGTACCTGTCTAAAAAGCTTGACTTGCGAAATATTCGCAAAAAACCGATTTTCGTTAAGAGTAAAAGACCTACTTCCGGTAGGAATTTCGAAAAACTTTTTAAATAAAATTGTTCTCAATTTTAATTTTAAGTACATATGAATTCTTTCTAAATTTGTATAAACTTAGTATTTGACGAAATATTGGCAAAATTCGATTTTTTCACTGAAGTAAACTGCTACTTCCGGTCTACCGATTTTACTGAAAAACTAATCAGATCTCAAGAGGGAGATTATACACGTAAATA
This sequence comes from Amphimallon solstitiale, assembly GCA_963170755.1. Lineage (NCBI taxonomy): Eukaryota > Metazoa > Arthropoda > Insecta > Coleoptera > Scarabaeidae > Amphimallon > Amphimallon solstitiale. Next base: position 119,206,686 of record OY720679.1, read on the forward strand.
CAAAATTTGGAATTGATATCTCCAGCGGTTTGACCGCTATCGTGGTCACACACACACACACAGACACACAGACACACACACACACACACAGAGAGAGACACACAGACATTTTTTAAAAACCACTTTTTCGGTATCAGGGGACTTCAAAACGTGGACATCTGCAAAAATCTCAAGGTCGAAAATTTTCATCATCACAATACTTCCTTATACTACGTATAAGAAAGTAAAAAGAGACTCACATTCCACAACCACACACTTTAACAATAGATCTCCTCTATGTACTCCTTATCCTATTTATTAGAGTTAACTATGGAAGAAAGTCGATAATATGGATATTTATACTATATTTGTTTGCGCTAAAAATAAGTACATATTTGAACGAATCTATTAATATACAACAAATTGAAAACTTGGCCGCAATATCCGGTAATATTCATTATATACGGTTTACTAAGATTGTTTATGTTATTTTCTGTTGACAAACAAATACCTATAAAGGTGCTACTTTTCAGCAAAAGAAAACGCACACGTGTTTATTAAATCAAATAATTTATTTCATCATGTTTTATTCATAATAATTTTAGCTCCTCGACAGGCGTGCATTCAATGGCTATACAAGTTTTTTTTTTTACTCTTTTCTTTTAGATTGGCGTATAAGAAAGTTTCGAAATGATTAATGGCATTATAAAACGGAGTGAAAGTCTAGTTGGCTGACCTGCGCTGAGCCGATCCTTAGGTCCCACTGGTTAACTGCTTTTATATAAGCATGCATAATGTTTAAGTACTTATTAAAAAAGTATACATATGCAAATTGGGATTCGCAAATATGTAAGAACGTGACACAAGTGTGAAAAGTAAAGACAAGACAAGGAATATTTACATGTATTTACGCCTTTTTAAGGTGATGAAGGCGTTCGTGCTAATTGATTTGATTAAAAAAGGCTATTGCATTAAGCGAAAACATGGTTTTATTTTACTTCCTGGTAATGTCCTGATTACGAAATACGAAAATTACAAGTTATAAACAGCAACATTTCAATGTCGATTCTATAGGGTTTACGAAAAGACGCTAAAATTTAAAATAAATTGTTTAACAGTCAATGCATATTACATTTTTTAATACTTATATTAAAATATATTTCCAATTTTGAATAATACAATTGTTGTAATAATAGAAAATTCGTATCCGTTATTGAAGATCCCAGGCAGATTCTGGAACATACTATGTTTTATCTGAGTCCTGTGGATTTGCTGGATACATCACTGCCTATCGCATTAGATGTCGATGAATTATGGGTGATATTCTAAGATGTATTAGACGCACTAGGTAGTACATTGGCAACCTCTTTTTCTTAGTAGAATTATCAATTAAACCTTCAGTCATAGCTGAAGATTTCCATCCTCCATGACGCTTAAGTTAATTTGACTATTCGCCACGAGTCGAACGTCTGATCAAAATCAAGTGAAGTGCTCAGGATTAGATATTTTAAGTAGCAATATTTTCTACTTTAGAGCTTGGAGCGCTTATAGGTAACATGACTAGGACGAAGAGAATAATCCTGTTAACCAAATCAATCCATAACCTTTGTATTATAACAAACAGTCTTGGAATGTAAGTTTTAGTTTTGGATACTCCAACCATTATGACGTCATTTTTGAACTGTGTATCAATGACGATACCTGCTTTTATCTTGCTATCTTTATCAAAATAAGCAATTACTATATATTTTCGGTAATATACTTCATATGACTGTCCTTAATTCATTTGTAAATATGCCGAAAGCAAATATTATTGAAATTGAATTGGCTAGCAGACGCCATTTGCTTCATACTCTTCCACTACTTACTTTGTTTGAATTAGTCAGAAATAGTTCATCTATGTAGATATCTTCGTAAGTATGAGTATGATACCTCAACAAATTGGACGCATGTCGATAGGTATATAAGTGTTGTAAAAGTTGTTTTTCCTAAAGCTGTATACAGGCTGTATTTGAAATAAGGGGACAGAGTATGATAAATGGAAAGATGCAATTATGTAAAATATAAATCCCAAAAATTGTGAGTCAATTACGACACAAACGCCAATATTAACCCCCCCCCCCCGAAAAGTGTTTAATATGCCGGCTATGGATTTAGCATGTGTCTAGTCGTAGGTACCGCGCCAGTTGGGTCAGACAGCCGACGTCATGTCTGGCCCATGCGGCGGGATAAACACGCTTACATACACACACCGCAATAACAGCTCTAGACGTTATAAAAACCTCAATGATAGCATTGTTTACTATTTCTAAACAGGTGTTCATGCTAAGAGTTCAACAACCTTAATATGAAATATCAGCTGTTAATAACTTGTGAATAGATTTGTGATTTATTTAGATATTACGTTTTCTTCCGCAATAAATGTATAGTAAGTACTATTACTGTTATTATGATTAAATTCAATGACTTTTTACTTCTTATTTCTCACAAAAACAAATTTGTGTTGTAAAATTTGTGAATTGATCTGAAGACGACATCCATTACGCACTTGTAACATGGGGCTCGACGATTAGGAAAACGCAACCTATACGTCCGACAAATTCGACGTGCATCTCTACCTGTTTCACCGTAAATGTACCAACATATCGAATAGTTCGTGTGTTGTGTAAGCCACAGTCGAAACATTCACATGTAACAATCGAACGAGACTGACCTCGCACGCCTTCACACTCCTACTTAGTACCCCGCCCCACCCTTCCATACCCTACAGTCGTATTTAAGTGCAGTGGCGCGACGAATATTTTAAAAATATCTTTGTATTTTTTTTCTCGCGTTAGCGAGGGAAGTTGCGCAAAATATTTTGGATTTGAGTCTAATAAAATTACATCTTTCCATTAATCATACTCTGTCCCCTTATTTCAAATACACCCTGTATAATTATAAAAACAAGTTACCGGTACTCTTACATAATTTCTTTTTGCCTATCAGTAGCAATAAAATAATTTCTATTGTAGTTGTAAAAATTGACTGCAAGCATGTGGAATAAATGATTTATTGACATAATATCCGTAAGAATTGTATACAAACTACCGAATATACAGTAAACATATTGCAGTAGAAATATTCATGACTAATCATGACTATGAAAGAAATTATCTATCGGCAGTACCTGTGCTAGTGAGTTTTCAGGCAAAGTAAATCCTATTTTAGAAACAATATATTAGAATGATATAATTAACGATAAACAAATACAAACATTTTGTTCGCTGAACCAGTTCCACCATGTACAGGAAACGTAGTCAGAAGATGGGGAATGAAACAGAAAGTGTAGTATCTTCTATATTAAATAATAAAAGTCCATTTGTAAAGCCAAAATTTAAATGTCATATGTAAAGAATAAAGAGGATTTTTTATATGACATTTATCTTCTATATTACTAGATGTTTATGTATGTACATCTTTTTTATATATAGTTTCTCCAGTGGAAACTGATAATATATAACAACCTTCACCCATAGCAGCACAGGCACCACAGTCTTCATCATTAAAATCACCACGAAAAGAGAAGTTCAAGCACGATATACTCCTTTGGACCAACGAAAATAAGAACCTGAAAAAGCAGCTCTGTATGTTACAAGAACAGCATCGAAAAAAAATTACATAACTTTAAATATTTATGTGACAAATTTTCAACCCCAGACATTTCAAAATTAAGATTAACATAGAAGCCGCATACAAACGAAATGGTCGAGCTCTTGTCTTTTGCTACTTACGCATTTAGACGAATCAGATTTCTAACTTAGGAATTTCCGGCAATAGCAACATACTATGGACTATTGAATTCACGTAACAGCTATACATTACCAATATGGGATGAGACTGCCCAATCACAGATGTTCATTTTTTGTCAATGTTTCACAAACCACCCACTGCAAACGTGTTTTCAAGGAGCTTAAAATAATGATACTACCCTCGGCATATATACTGCAACAACTGATGAGGGATTGGAATGACCACTAAGGATGAGATTACAAAAGTCTCTACCCGTTAAAGTAATTCTGCCAGTGTACTCCTAACTTCCGATCACTGTGCTATAGACCGATTCTTTACAATTACTACCTGTCTACATCTCTGTTCCTCTTGTTTATGAAGATTGATTTAATCTTACTTTATATGAAAAATGTATCTCTTTACATGTTTCTAATAATGTTTTAACATCAAGAACACTAGTACTTCCGTAATTTACAACACAGCACCCTGTAGGCATCTTTTCTTAAGAAACACTAATAAACAAGAAAATGGGCGTGCTTAAAACCACACAGCAGATGTGTAAACTTCATCAAGGCGAGGTTAATAATACGAAATACAACTTTTTTTTCGTTCTATATTACATTTAAATAATCGTCCGCGAAGTTACCAATTCGCGAACGCAACACAGTTCGCGAAATTCAATTTCGCGGCCGTTGCTATGGCAGCGGCCGTTAAAGTAAATACACATTTTGACACATGTTTAATCACACATTCTACGACTTATTTTGACAACTATCAATTATTATATTCGTCTCATTTCCATGGTAACGCATGTAAAGCAAGTAAACCACTTTAATTTAGCACCTATAGAACTACATTAAATTAAATTGTGTCCCAATTTACATTAAATCGATTGAAAAATTTAACGGTTGCCCAAAAATTGTGTGTATATCTTGTCCGCGAAAAACTTTAACGTACTCGAGATTGTCTTGCCTCGGCCGCAAGCATTATTAAGGAGATTTTCGGACGCATGTATATATATAAATAGACGATGTCAATACTGGCTTTCGACTCCCGCCCTTGGTATAATGGTTAAGTGCTGGCCTCTCACCCAGGCGGCTCCGGTTCACATCAGCTCTGGGACACGAATTTATTTATTCATTTAAATTTAAATTTAATTGAAATTAAATACCTCTATATGATATATTTATTTATCTTGTTCCATTAGCCGACTTTACCCGAAGAGCGTTGCATACCCGAGCGTTACATATCCGAGCGTTGCAGGTCAGTCTTGTTCACTGCCTAGCGCAACGCGCCTAAAGAAGTTTACACTTCAAAAAGGACAAAAGGTGAAAACACGTTTATTTACGTCATTCAAATAAATCAATCAATTGAATTAATATTAACGATTTCGTAGAATAGACATATTACATAAATTTGGAAATTTTATAGCATGGCTACAAGCAGTCGTATTGATAACAATTTGAGAGGTTATTGGACAACTCTATTGCTAAAAAACTAAATTGAATCCATAATTTGTAGTTTATTTACATAAAAGTTTCAAAACTAATGTGTGTATTAATACACCTTGGAACATCACTTAACAACATATTCAGGGCAGTGCATCTGTATATTATCAGTGACATCCTGTGATACATATAAAGCAACGAATTATATAATGTACAAATGCTATAGGTATAGGAAGGATCTTTCATAGAAGCATCAAATATCTGAATCTCGGAAGCAATGATTTCTAAATGGATCCGATTTTCTAAATCTGTGCAACGTTGCAAATGCCAGATCATATTACCAGTCTTGTTTCGACTCAAAATAAAAGGAACACTCTGCAGCAAAGTTATTAATGTAGCAGTGTTGTCCTGGACACGTCAAGTATAAATTTGAGTATCATCAGTAATGATGTTGTCCGTTGTATTAGATGGATCAGATTAGGCGATTTAATATTATGTGTGCTCAATAGCTGAGTGTGCTTTATACCGTGGAATTTGTAATTTGCCACCATAGTTTTTAGTGTACTCGTATTTTGGAGTTGACTATTAGATTGAATATCTCAGTATCATTAACAAAATTCTTGTATCAACCCGTCGATTATATTGTTTGATACTTTTAAAATGTTCGTTATTTGTTTCGCTTTGTATAAAAACGAGCGTTTTCGGATCTATTGTTTTAAATTTCTTCTTATTTAGGTGAGCCTGACAAAATCGTAAGCATATCCATGAAATAGATTACAATTACATTAAAATTATTAGATTTAATAAAAATTTAAATAGGACATTCTAATCAGAACCAGAACTTCATTTACCTACTTGATATTTGATAAACGGCATCTAATATCGTTGGATTTCTATATACTATTATAGAAAAACTACATACCAACATATATTGCAAACTTATGTAGAAGAACAAGGATTTCACAAGGCAAAGTTGCAAATGTTACGCACAATTAATTTATGACTGAATGCCAGAGGAAGATATTTTTAGCATTTATTGTATGTTCTTTTAACTTACACTAATACTTTTTTCCTCTGGTTGAGTCTGGATTTATTTATTGACGTTTAGAGATATATTTCTTATTTATATTTAATTCTTATTTAACTTGCCACTTCATATAAACGTAATTAATATCCTGTTTTCCTAGAATATATCATAATTGGGATTATATACATTATTATAATCTTCACATAAATTATGTTGGCGTTTTATGTATTACAGAGGACATAAATATGATTTTTGCTCAATAAATTATAATTATTATAGGCTGTATATCAATATGTTTGACTTACAAACCTAAAGTAATAAATAGAATTATATAGAGTTTATATAAATATTTTGTGTTTTCAGTATTGATTTGTTATTTGGTATATTACTTTTTCTTATAAATTTGAAGTTTTTGGTAATCCTGAATGCTTTTCTCTTCAGAATTTTTTTTTATATGAAAAATTATTATCTTGGTCCCACCAAAATATAAATTTTACGTCTACTTGGAAATGAGATAAATAACTGCGAAAAGTATAGCTGTATATCCGTGTAAGATAACAATAACGGGGAGCTTGAAACTATTAAGTAAGATCACACGCATATTAACTCCTATAATTAAGGAAAAAATACAACAAAAATTAAAAATGCATGTGCTTTAATTCTTTTTATTTATGGGCAATTAATAAATTATCCTCACAATATGACTATTCTTTTAAGTAGAGTCGATTTTGTAGAAAAAAAGATTGTATAAAATCAGCAATTAATTCCACATAACACCCTGATGAAGCACAGACATTAGAAAATGTAGTGATAAATAAAAAGAATTATAAATCATAGGTGTTTGGATACTCTATTGAATCAAAAAAAAAATACAAAATGAATATGTTTGGAGCATTTGATATTTAGAGGAAATAAATCAATATTTTATTCATTTCACTCTGCAATATTCATTTTGCTTCGGTTGTATTCCTCTCCAATATTAAATACATTGATTGGTGATTAAAACTTGTCAACATGTTATTACTAAAAACTTGTCATTATTATACATGACTTCTATTAATTTAAATATTTTATTATAATAGACATTTTCAAAGCAGACACGTCGCTGTAATATACAGCGGGTCGTGTAGACAAAACTAGCATATGCATTTCTTCCTACATCAAAATCTTTTGATTTACCTGATAATCAGGTAAATCAAATTGAATCAGGTCCTGATTCAATTATAATATAGCAAAATACACTAACATAGTTATCCTCTTTACTGTTATATTAATAATAAAGAGTATTGTCCAGATAACTAAAATAAAGGTTAAGAAAGAAATGAATACAAAAATAAACACAATGCACCTACATCTTTATTAAATACGGCATATTATAATTTTGAAAGTAATAATTGCATGTTTCCATTTCACTAACGTTTACGTGAAAGAAAGGATAATTCAGTTCCTCAAATTGTCACAATGTAATTTAACCAGCACGGTATTAGTAAATTCCGTAAATTCATATTTGAGTGAAGTATTAATAACCTTGATGATGATGATATTTTAAAAACGTGTCAATGTTTACGTTATTTTTTATGGAGGTACTATTATGTAACACTAAGTAACGTGTGATATCATAAAATAAAGTCATTCAGATGTGATAAAACGTGTTTTAGCATTTTCTACTCTATTTGAAGCTAGAAGAAATCAGCAAGCTTTACTTCCAAAATACGGTTATGGTACCAATTTTATCGTATGAATCAAGCTATGATATATTTGGCACCAAACTAAAGTAGCTTCGTCACACAAAAAACCCTGGAAATTCTGATATTGCATTAGGTATCGAAAACAATGAGTGAAACAATGAAGTCTTGTATAGTTGCACTCCACGAAAAACAACCATAGGTAATCGTTAAGGTAGAAAAAATAATAGCATGTGGAATACCCTGGCAATAAAAAATAATTGGAAGATTAATTATAAATATTTAAAGAGTAAAATTTAAGTAACAACATACCAATTTTGTATAAATTGATGCTCTGCAATAATAAGTCTAAACAAGTAAAATTTGCCAACTAATCAAGCTGTGAAATAATACCTACATCAACGGAGATGCTATTTTTAGGCAAAAAGACGACGCATGCATTATGTACCACTGAAAGAAAAACGCTCTAAAAGTTTACTTATATCTGGAATCCGTACATTGATTATTTAAGTACATACCATAAGACCGCGTGCGTCTGCATTATCGCGATACCTGTAGAGTAAGCGAAACAGATAGAGATGTCTGTGTATTAGAACGGTAAACAAATGAACGCAGTGTTATACTGGATTACAACAGAGCTAGTATTTCGCGTATGCCTATGATGCACTCGCATTTGTCCAAAAAATCTACATTTATACGGTGTAGTCGGGCAGTCGCTTCCACATATGGGCGTCAGTTCGAGTTTTATTATTGCTTAAGAATAACATTTTTTTAGCTAATTACAGGTTAATAGCAATGTTGAATTACAATTCTGTTTTAAGAAGTAAATATTTTATGTTTCAGTATTTTATTATAGTTGAGTTTTTAGATTATAATATTTGTTGAAAAATATTATTTTAGTTAAGAAGTTTTTTTTATTTTAAAGTCTAGGAGTTATTTTTTATTTATTTTTGCTCTTTTATGTTGTTTATGAAGCTGTGATGAGTTGCTTCACTGACATATTATCAGTGATTATCTGATTCTTCAAACAACTACAAATAATTACTTACAACGGGAACGCAATACCTATTACACTGCTTTTCACTTGATTTGCCTACGAATACATTTATACGTATAACTTATACGCCCGCTGTCTGTGTGGCATTCAAGTTGGCACGCCCATTTATAGTCGACCAGTAGTTACTAATACATGCATCGCGCTATGAACGACGGCCACACGGTATACGTAACGTTGTTAACTAAGAGACAAACTACCAAAAAAAATCATTTTATTCAAACCTCGACTGTGGGACAATAAACACCATATTCACTTCATCCACTCAAGTAAGACTCAATTTAGGTGTTTAAGAAAAACTATTTTTCTGTCGTGAATATTGAAAGTCAGGAGAAAAAATGTTCATTCCAAATCTGGATGTATTTCAACTGAGTACTTATGAGTCTTATGACGCTAAAGGTGCACGCACACTGAGGCGAGGCGAAGCGAAGCGAAGAGAAGCGCATTTATTACGTCTGATAAAAATGCACGTAATCAAATGGGTGCCCGCACACTGAGGCGTCGCGTGTCGAAGCGAAGCTGACGTACATTTCTATAGGCGTAATAAATGCGCTTCTCTTCGCTTCGTCTCGCCTCAGTGTGCGTGCACCTTAAGAATCCGGATGTTTTTGTTTTGTGTGGACTGTATTTACCACAATTGTATTACTTTTCGACCGGCTAAATTGCGCACGACAGAAAACCTCCCAAAGCAGGAAAATATAAGCAAAATTATATACAAATTTGGATTAGAATCATAATAAAACCCCACAGAAAGAAAAGAAAATTTTTTTAACAATTTATATTAAAAGAAATCATTTATAAAAAAGTTTGAGGAAAAAATTGACAATTGAAACAAGAGGTGTCGATGTAGCAAGGCTAATATTAACATTATCCCCACTTCTTTAAAGCTGACCAACTATTTCTTATATATGTATCTGCAGCTGAACTCTGAGCATAAAATATACCATTGGCATAAGCATAGATGATATTATGCCCATGCTAAATGCGTTTTTAGCATATACATTAATAATATTCCTCCAAAATAACTGAAAATTGGGATAGATCATGTTCAACCTTATTTTTCATGTTTGCATTGGAACAACCTCAATCGTTCAAATCGGTATTTAAATCTACTTCTGGAATATATTTATATTCATCTTCGCTGGATATTTTGTATAAAATAATATATCTTCATAAATTTATTTGATGGAGATGGTATTATACATTTTGTATGAGTAGGTATAGAATTAACCGGCGTCACTCAAAACTGACACGTGAACTAACTAGGTAGTATTAATCTATGTCTCTATGAAACGTATATATTTCAGTAAATTGAATATCAAATGATTGACAGAGAAGTATGATGTGTAATATCAGCAATTACACTCCTCATTTTCATTACGAATATATTAAATATTTATATAGTTTTTATCAGTGTCAATTAGTACTTATCGGAATTAATAGGAACTCGATCAAGAAACTGTACGTTTACGACAAGCATATGAGGATTTATTATACTTATTTCAGTCATAAATTGATCATAGTGGCTACCTACTTCTTAAAATAATGAATAAATTAAAATTATAAGCATTATTAAAAATATGCACAGTTCTCCATTAATCTTCAGAATCCTGGTGAAAATGCTTTTGCTGTTTTTCTACATTAGCAAATATAATTCGAATATAATTTGATATATTTTTTTAAGTATTATGCCTGCTATTTAATTGTATACGTCTATCCAAAATAAAGGTTTATATTAAAAACTCTTAAAATGAATATAGAACTCACTAAGTAAGGAATCCTAAATATTTAAGAATTCCAAAAGTTAATTTTTGAATAGGAAAACTATGTCTGATAATATTTTATACATGGGCGTAACGTACACCTCCGTTTAACTTGCCGCGGGGGGCGGTGGCAGAAGGTCAATGTGCCCTGCGTTGGCCCAGAGGCCCATATTACCTTGTACTTTTCGCAGGACGGGGACCCAGCTCAAAAAATTACGCCACTAGCTGTATAACAAATGTCAATTGATGAAGCTATATTTACACACTAACATCAACATCATATTTTATAAATATTGTAAATGCTTTGCAAAAATGTTTAATAATCATGTACCACATTAAATATAAATATAAGGAATACATAGATAATCTAGCAATTTACTATCTTTTTGGGACGTCAACAAACTACCATTTCTTCTCACATGTAAATATAATGATTCATACTGAAATCGAATAGACAAATTATTTAGGATATGTTCATTTTGATTTTTGTTATTATTTTTATTGTTTTGTTATTATTTTGAGTTAAAACGAACGTCATATTATAAATAAGTGTGGTTTTTCTTGGAAGCAGTGAAATACTAGTACAAATTTTTGGTAGTATTCAGTAGCATGAGCTTTCTTTAAAAGTTAAAACAGAAAAAATGGATGCACTGTCGAGTAAATTAAAAAGTTTATGTAATACAAGTCAGTATTGAAAGTACTCTCTAATATTGCACTTACAAATAAAAAAGGGGACAAACAGGAAGCAGCAGTCGCTATAAAAAACAAAATAGAAAATTTTTAACTCATTTTTATACTTGTTTTCCAATGTGATATATTAAGAAAGATCAATTTGACGTCTAAGCTACTGCAAATTTCAATAGCTGATCTCGAAATACTACTACAATGCTAGAATCAACTTTGAAAGGTATTCAAAATCTTCGTGTCAAGTTTCTTGAATTTAAAGATAAAGCAACAGTGGCTAACTCGCGGAAAATAAATCCAAATTTTCGGAATAAAAGGCATCGAAAAGTTAAACGTTTTCTTTAACGAGTTACTTTGTGATGAACGTTTGGAAAATTCGGAACCTTTGTTTGAAGTCGGTGAATTCAAAAGCAGTATTGATATATATGTGAGTCAATTACGGAGCGGATATCAAAGTTTAAATGAAACTTATGGCAGATTTAGCTTCTTGGCTCCAAAAAGTATCGTTGAATTTGCCGAAGAAAAATTGTATAGTTCCGCAGCAACATTACAATCATATTACAGCCAGGACCTATCTCCAGAATTTCCCGAGCAAGTACTAACCTCCCAAAAAGTTTTTGGCGATGAAATTAAAAATTTAAATTTCATAAAAGATCAAGGATATTTTTTATTGTTAGACAATAATTACATAACGAGCAATTCGTCAGACATGTGTAGTGCAATTCTTTTATTTCTCACATTGCCAATTACTGTTGCAACCGCAAAACGTTCATTTGCAAAACTAAAATTAATAAAATAACTATTTAAGAACTACAATGAGTAAGAGCAGGCTTTCAAGTTTAGCGATTATAAGCATTGAGCACCGAGAAACCAGCAGCCTTAGTTTAGATTATTGACGAATTTGCAACTAAGCAAGCGCATCGCACAAATAAGTTTTAATGTGTTTATGTTCTTTTCTTTTTGTTTGGTAGGTATCTAAATTATCTAATAAAAGAGTATTATATTTATTAAGCTCAGAAGGTTAGGCCACTGATTTCATATATTCTGAGACTGTACCTATTGAATCTTTCATAGGAAAACAATGAGCTTCAATTAAAAAAGTTAAAATTCATTTTTATTTGTATTATGTATGGGGATTAGTACCTATATATCATAATAATTCTATTAAGTTACTTCTCTTGATGTAACTTTAATATTTTCAAGGTTAAAAGACGCTAAAATTTAAACCACACAAATCCTGTGTGAATTGGAGATACCTACATATTTTAAAATACTAACTCAAAATAAAGAGATGATGTATTGCTCATTCTGGTAGTTACTTAAACGACTGCCGACGGAAAACTAATTTAGGAAAAAACATTCTATGTTATACCTAGCAATTAATGAAAAACCACTTCATTTTATTACACAATAATATGTGACGTTCTACAATTCTTTGGAAACTCCACATTGTCAATTTCAAGAAAAGTAAGTAGGTAATGCAAAATTATTTAAAAATATAATTAATCTTTGCACCCTTCCAACTGCGAAAAGTTACTAGAGAATAATGTATGGTTAAAACAGTTATTAATTTTTAATAATGTTTAAACAAATTATTTTATGTAGTCGCTAAAAATTTATAGATATTTTTTTTTAAATTAATTGTTTTGTCATAATATATTCAATCTAGAAACAAACTTATAAATTGTGCTCCTTTTTATTATACTGGATTAATTTGATATTTTTCAAATTATAAAAATAATTTAGACAAGTATATATGCTGGGCTTGTCTAAAAATAAGTTGCTGATGAATAAAATATTTGCAAATTTGGTAGATGCACCATAACTCGGATACCTATATAAACAAAATATTGTAGTATGAAAAGTTTCTTGAAAATGATCTTTTTTTTTAACATTCTTAAAATTAACCGCGCATAACACATGTTGAGGTAATTAAAATGGGCTTCATAGGGCCCCAGATACGTTTTTATTGGTAGGCGACAGGCAAATTTAGATTTGGCGATCCAATGTTCAGTATTAAGTAAGTTAAGATATTTTCCTTTGGAGAATTTTTCAAATTCAAATTTTGATTTTTTTTTATATTTATTAATTTATAAAACAATATTTCGGTAATAATTTTGATGTAGGTAGGTACTTGATTCTATTTACAGTTTGATCATAAATATATGTATGCTATATGATATAAATGCTGAATATCAAGAAACCGGTTATATGGAAGTAGTTTGCGAAATTATAGGTACATTTTTCAGTCTAAAGACTTCGAAAATGAATATAAGAATAATATAAAAAAATATAACCGTGAGTAATTGCTCTTTTTGTCTGTAGGATAACATGCCACTAGGTCAGTACTTTTGTATTCATTTTTTTATTAAAATACAAGTAGGTATATAGACTTACCTTTTATTTCGTTGCTGAGAATGAAGATTAAAAGAAAATCGTGGAACACACCAAAAACAAAAACCAAGAAATTGGCCGAAAATATCAACTATCTGCGCACATTCAGAAGTAAACCATCCAAGAACCAACAACCGAAATTTGAACGTATGCACAATATCCGAAACTTATGCCCCTTGTTATAATACACATGAAACATTAAGGGAGCAACAGTCCAATAACAGCACAACATACAATACTAATACGAGAGCAACAACTACGGCAGGACCACGATGAGCACACAACGGTGTTATCGCCAATATAAAGCACCAATTCGAACGAAATGTTTGAACGAACCAATTTATTTTGATTGCGTCCCGCGTCATTTTGATTTCATTAAGGGTGTCATCGCGCCTCTATCGGTGACAAACGCAATAACCGAAACATATGGTGATGCCGGTCGTCGCGAACTCAGAATAGCACATATTACCTATTACACACAATGCAGGAAATGTATTTTTTCTTCGTATTCGGTAAGTTAAATAAATGGATTCTCTTTTGTCAGGTAGGTGGGTAGGTATATTTTTACATTCGTTTCGTTAGCATAACATAACCTCCAAAGTTTCTGTTGTGAATATCAGGGACGTTTGCGACATTGCACGTGCGTTAAAAATCCATGCAAGCATGTGATAAATGTACATACGCGTGTTATATATTTATTCACACAGCCACTGCCACATACATTAGTACAGATAGTATGTATACACAACACGTTCACGCAGTCTAGTGTTTAGACTGTGTGGCGAGAGAGCAACACGGCATCTACTCGCACCCGTCTACTTCGAACTGACTGACTTCTACGAGTCTCTCGTCTCCCTCGCGGCGGCCGTGCCTGAAAACTTGAAACGCGTTTGCTGTGCTGCCGTCTGAGCGCCCCGTCGCCATCGCCGTCCCATCGTGTCCCGTTTACTCTTTGGGATATGTCTCTTAAGAGATTTAAAGCGGGCGTTGAGTGGATCGGTCAACTGATTTTAGCTGTACGCCCATACGTAAATATTTACAGGAGTATCTGTGGCAGAAGCGCGAATATACACACTTTTATTTCTAAAGCTCCTGCAAAAAAATAGAATTTTTAGGCAACGACAGGCTAATTCGCAAATATCCGCGAATCGAATAATGGACGTGAAGTTCATTGTTTTAAAAATTGATTTTATCGTATCATCATCTATTAAGTTCATTTATTTATAATTATTGAGACTATAATATTATTTCTCTACTCCCATACTTTAATTGTATTATTAGATATGGCGAACCTGTACTTTAATGATGTCCATTACGATACAGATTTTCATTATGATACAAGTTTATATCCAATAGGAATACAGATTTTTCATTACGATACAAGTTTATATCCAATAGGAATGCGACATTCCAATATTCAAACAATATTCAATATGGCGACTGCATATCTGACAGATATAAAGATTAATTAAATGTGACAGTTCTCTGCAATTTACTAGTAAGTATTTAAAATTTGTGCTTTTTTGAAAATATAAACGGTAAAAATGAGGGATAATGACAGTGAAATATAGAATTTGAGTCCACCAGAATTTATGGAACAAGCCTTAGTAACCACGAACAATTTATTACCAGTTAAATTTGCAAAGGTGTACGGAAAATTTTAACCTCAATTTATGAAATGGAATGTTCAAAAAATAATGCTTCATTATGGGGTCGTAGAAAAAATAGTGTATGCAACTCGCATTTAATGGCTATTAAGACACTCGTATTCATTACAATACTCGGCTTCGCCTCGTATTGTAATTCTCTTACTCGTGTCTTAATAGCTATCATTAAATGCTCATTGCATAATATACTATTTTCTACTCCCATACTTTAATTTGTATTATTAGATATTCCGAACCTGTACTTTATTGATGTCCATTACGATACAGATTTTCATTATGATACAAGTTTATATCCAATAGGAATACAGATTTTTCATTACGATACAAGTTTATATCCAATAGGAATGCGACATTCCAATATTCAAACAATATTCAATATGGCGACTATATATCTGACAGATATACAAATTAAATAAATGTGACAGTTCTCTGCAATTTACAAGTAAGTACTTAAAGTTTGTGTTTTTTTGAAAATATAAACGGTAAAAATGAGGGATAATGACAGTGAAATGTAAAATTTTAGTCCACCACAAATTATGGAACAAGCCTTAGTAACCACGAACAATTTATTACCAGCTAAATTCGCAAAGGTGCATGGAAAATTTTAACCTCAATTTATGAAATGGAATGTCAAAAAATAATATTTTATTATGGGGTCGTAGAAAAAATAGTGTATGCAACTCGCATTTAATGGCTATTAAGACACTTAATACAATTCAATTACAATACTCGGCTTCGCCTCGTATTGTAATTTTCTTACTCGTGTCTTAACAGCTATCATTAAATGCTCATTGCATACTAGGTTATGTTGGTTACTCATAATACGTTAGATACAAACTCATGTTAGGTAGAAATTATTTATAATACAAGTTTATTTTTGAACATGAATATCTATTTTGTTGCAATTATTAAATGTAAAAGATATGCCGTTCGTGTATACGAGCGCTAGATCTTCAGTTTCTCTACTATTTGCATATAGTGAACTTTCCATTGATTCTTTAGTATTTGACATATTGCTTATTCAAACGTTCCCGGCTTGGATCTTCCGCGCAATAGAAACTCTTAATCAGGTTTTCTTCTAAATACCCTCTGGCAACTTTGCTTGACTTCCATCCACCCAGTTGCGTTAACAAGCAAAGTTGCTGAAGATCTAATACAATGACCGGTATACATAGTTGGATTTTCAAGAAATATTTTGCGATTTTCTCAGATATTTTAGAAAAGAAATGGATACCACAAGGCTGAATCTTACATTTTCCATTTTGTGTACGAGATAAACAGTCTTTTAGTGGTAACATGTGCCGGCCTTAATGGTGCATATTTCTTAAATAACATCACGGGATTAATATTACCCTTAAAAAATCTTTTCCCGTAATTTTTTGAGTCAGGAATGGTAATGACAATCTTACTCTTTAAAATTTCAACATCGTCTATAGACATTTTCACTTATTCATTACTTCTACAAGTTCCACCAAGTACAATCAAAAAAGATACTTTCATCATAAAAAATACTTCGTCGGGGGCTGTACACAAAATTTCATCAACTTGCTTGCTCTGTTGTGAATGTTCTAGATTTTTAACTCTATATCCAACATTCTTCTTTTTGATAAAACTTATCAAACCACAATACTTGTCGATTTTCACTCTTTCCTTGAATTCCAAACATGCTCGCAACATGAAATACTACAGCCACAAAAATGATGGAGAATATTCATTTGAAAGTTTGACAAAATAAACGAGTATAATCGTTTCTCCGGCACCTTGAACTTGTTCTTGGACTCGCCACTCGCATAACAGACGATATTCTTTTTCGCAATATATATTTGTGATTTCTCTGGCAGCAAATCCAATCTTCCACTGTTTACTGCATCTATAGAGTGCTTTCATTACATTGATTTTTTAGTAAATCTAAAATTCTCTCTTCAAAGGCTACTGTAAATAAAGCCGCACAGTTGATTAAAGAATTACCACCATAATACTATTTTATTATTTGAATTTTTTCAACTGATATGTATAGAGATATAATGTTGCGAAAATATACGAGCGCACCTCACACCACAGTTCTTCATATCGCGTATGGAACTAAATTCCTCTTTGTTTCGTATATATTGAAGGAATTTAATTAAAAAATATAATGAATCGGTTATTTCTTAAACACCCTAAGTCATTTTTTACAAGTTCTTAGGAAACAAAAAAAAAACGTTTTATTCCTAGAAACACAAAACAAAATATTGTTTCTTTATTTCAAATGATTATTTAACATGTTTTAGACATAATGTAGTAACAATATTTTATATTAATTAAAATTATAATATTAAAAAAAAATATTCAAAAATTCTGACTTAGATTGTTTCTGCAACAAACGTAAAATTTGTAATACAAGTTATACCTTTTTAAGAACTTTACTCACTATTCCCTTTTTGCAGCTTTATTTTTCCGTTCCTTGTTTTACTGAAGTTGATAATAGCTTCATAGAAAGGTTTGTCGTCTTCATTGACCCATTGCAGCAATGTTTTAAGATGTTCCAGTTTAGTGCTCAAGATAGGAATGCTTCCTTCGTAAGCACAGGATTTTGGAAAACACAGCAGTCTATTTTTCGTATTCCTAGCTTCCATTAAGGGAAACGTATGCCACAAACAACCATTGATTAGTTCAGAAGCTTTTACATATCCAGGATTTGAAGATAAGTGTATGAAGTGGTGAAATTTCGATATGGCAAATGTTACCTTTGCATCTCTAGAAACCTTCGCCGATTCCTCGAAAGTAGTGTCCCTTTTATAATAGGCTGTCCACCAATTTTTGAAATCTAAAATTTCATCTCCCTTAACGTCCTTGACCGTAAAATTATTTTGCGAGTTTGCTTTGACGATAATTTCTGTGTAGCTGTGTAAATTGTATACTCTGTCATATTTCCGGAGGTTTCTTTTGGCAACGCCGAAGTCCCTGTCGCAAGGAAGGAACGAATGGCCTCTTATAGGGTAAAATTGTTGCACTTTCTTAAAACGATTTGTTTCTGCTAAAGCCATACATAATCGAATAATGCAGTGATTTTTATTCTGCCCAGGGCAGTTATCAGAAAACAATCGCAGTTCTTCAACTTGTTTAGGCAAATAGTTGTCAATGTAATCCATTAGGAACGACGCTACCTCATTGGGACCCTTTGCTGCACCATTTTCGGTGTATGTGTAGAAATAAGCCTTATTGGTTTTTAAATCGTGTATACAAAACACAGACACGCTTAATTGGGTTAAATAGAACAAATCCTGTACAGGAATTAATGGGAGCTGTAGGTTTTGCATGAAATCGAATGCTATTGCTCCAAGTTTTTCGTTGCTTTTACATTCTTCAGTAGCAGTCCGAAGTGCTGTATAAAATTTTTTTGCACGGCGCTGATGGGCTATCTTTTCAGCTACTGCAGCTTTTTTTGCAGATTCTCCTAAAGATGTACTTTTTATTTTCAAAGTTAGTACCTCGCATTTATTGCAAGTGTCAACTTGTGGCCGTCCAAAGTGAAGATTAAAATTTTCATGGAAAAATTTTAAATAATAATGGTATGTTACTTTTAAATCAGGATATGTAGCACAAAACATCTCGTGCATTATTTTTACGTTCAGCTTGGCATCCAAATACTGATAGTCTGACCCTGAATAGTGTGTCTGCTTTACAGGATATAAAGAAATGTGACTTTTAACTAAATTCATAATATCGGCTGTAATGGAATTTCCTTTAGGATACTTTCCTCTTTTATCGGAAGGCGTTTTATTGTTTAATAGCAGCTTTTTAATTCTTTTTAGTCTCTCAATACTTACACCATGTAAGTTTGCAAAAGTAAACTGACAAACTTTAATCTTTTTGTTACTAAGATTCACAAAATAGCCATATGATCTACTACGCTCTTTTCCTTCTAAGTTGCGCTTACGCCTCTGTTTTATATTTCGAAATTCAATCAAACATTGAAGATAAATATCCTGTTCATCTTTTGTTTTCATAGAATGAAATCTTTGAAAAATTTCCTTTTTAGTATGTAGATCTATTTTAGTTCCACATTTCAAGGACACCTACATTAGAAAACATACAATAAATAAAACGTTAGTACTATTTAATTACCTGAGAACATACTTGCAATTCGTTAGATTTAAAATTTTCGCAGGTACAGTTTTCCCTCTGTAATTTTTATACTCTGCTCCTTTGACTCGAGAATCCCGGATCAGGTTTCTTTTGTATAATCCGTCATTACGAACACCTTTCTTCCGTTTTTGGAGAGATTCCGCACAATCGACCATCATAATGTAATAATTTATTATATCTTTAGCAACAATCTCACAGATAATAATCGAAATGCACTGACAAATGCACTCAAAAGTTGCACGATTATTAGAGGTTATGAATCAGCTGTTACTAAGAAGCGCTTATTCATGTAGTGCTAAAACACCATAAGTCAATGACTTGAGTTGTTTAAGCATTAAATGAAAAATTTCGTTTACATGTTTCTAAGGTAAGGAATATAGTACTTAGATTGTATAAGCACCAAAGGATAGGAAACAGCCGCTTTCATATTAATCGTGTATTAACTCAAAAAGGCCGAAAAATGACTTAGGGTGTTTAAGAAATAACCGATTGATATATAAAAGAAGATTTATTCATAAATTGATAGATGATTAACACAAAATTACAGTAACTGTTCAAACTGAGAACCGCCATTTTCTAAACAAACAACTATTCTTTGTGTCATAGAATGTTGCCAGTGAATTGTTACCAATTCATTCTTTAGAGAATTAGTAGCTTCAACTATACGGTCAGTCAACTCTTCGCGTGTATCTGGAATAATCTCCAAATTATTTTGTAACCACTGGCAATATCGGACTCGATTTTCTAAATCTCCAAGAAGTAAATGCTGTAAATGATAAAGCCCATTATGGTACAGAATTCTCCATACATTGGTTTGAGGAATTCTCGCTGATTGAGATATTCCTTCTGGTAAAAGGACTTCGTTCAACTGCATTTAAAACTAATTCAGCGTTCCCTAATCCATCTTTTTCTACACGACGATTTGGGAAAGATCCTGCCTCTCTTAAACAGCGAAAAACGTTTGAAAATGTTGTGTGGTGAGGAAAAATGCGATCTGACAAGAAAACCATATCGGCATATTATGCATTAGTAAAACGCGGCATAATGGCTTAAATTAATATTACAGCACAAAACTCATTAATTTGTCAAACATACGTCAATTCGTCAAGGCTAACTAAATTATACGTCATATAACATTTTTTGATTGTAATGACTGCCGGAATATATGGGATAAGTTTGTCGGTCGAGTCGCGGGACACCTGTATATTCCAATTAATTCTACAACATACTATGAGTCTAATGATGAAGAAATGTTGTATGTTAACTTATGAACATGTGAATGTGAACTATCGATAAATAAATGCAATGTCATTTATCTCATATTGCCCTTCAAAATTGTTGATGCAATATTTATAATCCTACCATTCTTGATATAATATTTAGGAGATATAGAATAAACGCTTTCTACATCTGTTAAATACTACCACGTACCATTTGAAATAAAAATTGGTCTTACCCATCATTTTTCCATAAATTATATATATATATACAGTGAAACTTCCCATAGACGGACACTGTTCGTTCCGACAAAACTGCCCGTTTAAAAGAAGTGCCCGTTTATCAGAGAAGACAGAAAAATTAAGTAGAAACGCAAAGCTAAACTTTCATTTGAACACACAGTGTAAAATTATATACTTATAACTTTATTTGCTAAATAAAACTCAAACGGCTATGTGCACATTTATATATACATACATATAATAGGAATATATGTAGGTAAGGTACATATAAAATTTATATACTATCTTACAAAATAATCTAAAATGGAAGTTTGCTTGTGTGTATTACATGCCAATTTTGCTTCAAAATGTAATGATAGCTCATTAAGCATACCAAATGCTTGTACATCATCTTTTTCAACACAAAATTGTTTTAGTTTTTTCATTTCCAGTAGACCATCTTTATACGATACTATTCTTTTCTCATAATCTTTAGTTCTAGGAATTTCTATTTCATGTTCTTCATCATCACTGTTTTGACTTTCGTTTTCTAAATTATCGGGCAAAATATAATATGGATTATAGTCTTCTGTATACAAATTGGCGTCAATATTTATAAATTCCTGTACATCATTATTTCCTAATTTTCCCATTAGCGTACACATTTCAGCCACTTTAGATAAAGGAATTTCATCTTCAGGATCAAATTGATCACTTTCGAACTCCTCATTTACTTCTTGAAATCCTGTTTTCTTGAAACAATTTTTAATTGTATCAGATGAGACATCATCCCAAGCTTTTTTAATAAAATAAATCGCATCTAATACGCTAATAGAATTGGTTAAATTATGTACAGAATCAGAACTCTCAAACTGCGATAAGATGTGTTTTAGTATTAAATGTCGGTACCAAGTTTTGAACATTTTTATAATGCCTTGATCTAGCGGTTGGCAGTAAGCTGTCGTATTTGGCGGTAAGAAAACGAGTTTAACATTTTGCAACTGTACGTCCTTAGGATGGGCAGCTGCATTGTCCACAAATAATAAAACTTTTCTGTTTTGATCGATCATTTTCCGATCAAATTCACGCAACCATAATAGAATTAGTCATCCAAGCTTTATTATTTGAATACCATTGGACTGGAAGAAGAGCAATGCTAATATTTTTAAATGCGCGAGGACGTGCTCATTTTCCGATAACCAACAGTTTTTCTTTCTCCCCTGCCATATTCACACAATGCATTATAGTTAATCTTTCTTTCGATAACTTGCCGCCCACATATTTTTCGCCTTTTAATGCCATCGTCTTTGTTGGTAGTGCCCGAAAAAATAACCCTGTTTCGTCCAAATTATAAATATCGCAGGGTTTGTACCCTTTAATTATTAACGGCAACCTGTTTATGAAAGCTTCGACATCTTCTTGATTTGCGTTAGCGGCTTCGCCAGATATCATGCGGTAATGAATATTATGTCGCTTCTTGAATTTATCTAGCCATTCAGTAGAAGCGGAAAAATTACAATTGCCTAATTTCTCAGCAATATCCTTGGCTTTATACTTTATTAGTACCCCCAGATGCAGGCATATCCTTATTTCTAGCTTGCACAAACCATTCGTATGTTAACTGGTCTATTTTGAGGCCTTCAGTTTTAAAAAATCGCCTTTTAATTCCACTCTTGTCATTTGTTTGCCACTGCTTTAGATATTCATATTTGTTTGTTATTATTTGCGCGGCTTGTGTTTTGCCAATATTAAATTTTTTAGCTAAATCACGTGAACTGAGCTTGTTTTTATTATTATATTCTATGATCGAAATCTTTTCCTTCAGCGTTAAAGTATTCCTTTTTTTGATATTGTTTTCTACAATAATTAAAATACATACATAGTTCATATGAATTATGCCATAAAAACCATTTAAAAATTACCATTTTCTACAGAGAACGTAACAAATATGTATTCAAATTATTTCAAATACATACATATATATTTTCACACAACACATCCAGACGAAGATGACTTGCGAACTAAACAAATATCTATACTGTTCAAATTAAATCATTGACGAAGGCAGGAGATTTACCGGACAGAATTACTATGTGTTGATTCTCGCGTCCGTTTAATGGAAACTTTGCGGTCCAAAAGCAGCTAAATAACTGTCCGCGCCCGTTCAAAGGAGTATCCGCATAAGAGAAACCAATTTATTAGGAATTCCCTACTAATATATTCGGGACCGGATAAAATGTTCGTTTAAGGGAAGTGCCCGGCTAATAGAAGTGGCCCGTTAAGGGAAGTTTCACTCTATATATATATATATATTGTGATGGTTTGCCGTTTACCATTACTAGACAACAATATGGTATATAAATAAATTTGGAGAATTTAATTTAAATTGTTTTTTTTTATATATAGCAGAATTTTTATATTGATTAAATATTTGAGGTATACCAAAAGTATAAAGATGTTAATGTTATCAAATGTGTAGTTTATTCTGTTTTCTTCATGCATTTACATAGGTGGATGTAGCAGGATACTTTGCTGCATTGTTTTTCTTCAGTCTGAAAGTAGAGATTTATATATTACTTGATTTGTTTGTATATGTAATATAATTTTTGTGAAAGCTTGTTTAATTAACAAAGTATATGAGAATAGTAATTGGTAATGAAATTTGAAATATAAATGCAATAAAATAATGAATAGCTAACGCGCCTAAATTCAAATTCTGGAACTGTCAGATTTTGATATTTATAAATACTAACTAGAAATGGGTATTAATATGTAGAAGGATAGCAAATAAATTCAAATATTAAATTGAGATTTAAAATAGTAAGATATCGGAATTTTATATAAGTATTTAAAACATTCAAATATAATGTAGAATCTTTGTTGGATAAATATAATGTGTGGAATAATATAATTGGATAAAGAAAATTAATTACTGATCGTCAAGGAAATGTGAAATGAAAAAATAACAATTCTAAAATTTTGGAGAAGATAGCGGACGTTTTTCTCGAGTAGAGAAAGATTTTCCTCAATAAATACGGGTATTGTTCTCGATTTTCGCTCCAAAGTGTTATAAAAGTGCTTAAAATTAAACAGAGAAGATAGTGATATTTTTTTTTAGGAAAATATATAATAATTTGAAATTTTCCATTGAGATTATCTGGTGTATTATAAAAAAAAAGAAGAAAGGATTAATATGTATTACGAACGCCTAGTAAAGAGAAGAGAGATTTATTCAAACTTACCTTATTGTTGAATATTCACGAAGTATTGTCCAATTCAGCTAGAACCATTTCGTAAGAATAGTTATTGAGTTCCTGCATTTGTCTCATCGAACCAGTTAAGTTGAGAAGAATTTGAATTCGAGCGATAATTTTTGGTGTACAAGTTTACTAATACAGCAGTGAGATATTCCGAGGCATATAAAATTATAAACAGTCCCAGTTCAAGCATTCCAGGAGAACAGAAACCAGGAGTACATCAAGATAGTGTGTTTATTCCAGGTGTGCGAGAGTGCAGAGTTTTCATCCTGGTACTTCAAGATAGCAGTTCAAGGTCCGAGTATTCAAATTGTAATATTAACATCATCGTTAGAGTGAGAAGAAGTTACGCTAGAAAGAAAGACATATTGAAGAATAAGAAAGAAAATACTTTTATAATTATATCAGGTTGTATAATCATTTGAATTAATTTCTGAGTTTAAGTAATGTTTATTGCATAATTTCTGATGAGATATTATAAATCATTTTTATAATTGTGTGAATTACTGTATATTATCATTATTAACAGTAAATCTAAATCTTTACTTAACGATATAAAATCATAATCTCAATTTAGTGATTGTTTAAAAGTAAGGTGCTTTTAAAATACTACATAGTTGAATAACATAATTTAGCATTTCATGGAATATAAAAGTTCTGCTTAAAAATACTTTATGAAATTTTGTGAATGACTGATACAAACAGATTTCAGTTATCGTATTAAGCAATAATAAAATTTAGTACTTACGTTATTGCATTTATATCCATTTTAGTCAATAGACAATCTTGAATTAAGTACATCTCATATTGTTGATTAGACGTGTTGTGTAAATTTTCATATGTGTTCTTTTGATTGATATTAAAATTTTCCATAGTCATATTTATAAATTTTCGAACGAATTAAACAAATCTGTACTGATATTTTCTTTTATTTGGCATAGTATTAAAGTTTTTTTAGAGTTGAGTAGAAAAATAAACAGTGACGCTAATAACAATAACCTAAAAGGAAAAAATATATGTCAGTAAATGTAAATGGTATAAATAGTTATTGAAATACATACCTTGTTATAGTATTGCTTAAAATTGATGTAATCAGATCGAATAGGTTCTTGGACAATTCCACATCTTTACAGTATTATTTTATCGATATAATTTATTATTTTTAAAGATCGGTAAAGATGCGAACGTATTAGTTTACATTATTTGGTACTGAACAAATTAAGATATAGGAATCTGCATGATCTATACAAGTAACTGAAAGTCAGCAACCTATTTAGCACAAATAGTATATGCTTATTATTTTTAAAATTATTGATAGTTATAATAACTGAGCTAGTTTTGGGCAAAATAATATAAAAGATTTTAAAGTTAATTTTTTTTACCTGAATGTCATAATACTCTTTATAAATTAGGAGTATTGTCTCAATATATATATATATATATATATTACAAACGTTTTCAACAATATGATTACTACTTGCACATAATACACTTTTGATTCTGATGATCACTACTGCCTGTTTCGTGAAAATAATTTATTAACATGAAAACAGTTGAACCAGATCTTCCAAAAAAAAAAAAATAATAATTCAGAGTGTTCCTAGAGAAGAAAGAAAAGACATTATCAGACCACATATGTTCCCATTGATAAATATGTAACAGGGCTGCTACAACTACCACCACCGGCACCACCGCCACCGACACTGCTGCCGCACGGCCATCACTTATCCTTGCACTCGTCTGGAAAGCGTTTTGTATTCCAGCGTCCGGCAACTACGAAAAGGAAAATATCGATGAACCCGAACTGAATTAAATTGAGGAGATCCGAACACCTCTGTCCGGCTCAATTTCCAATTTCTTTCTCCCCCAGTCCAGTCTGTTCTGAGCTAGTCAGTATGAGCGCCGCTACGTGTCTGTGTGCTGTACACATGGACGTGTGTGTGTGTTTCTTACTACCAAAGTCGCATAAACAGAACAGAAAGCTATCCATCTATCCTGGCTTGGTTGTCCAGGACCGGATTACTATAAGAAATTTCAATGATATAACAGATATGTGTGTAGATAGCCATTGACATGATCTTTATTAGAAACGAATATAAGATAAAATACTAAGATGTGCCATTGTATTTAATAAATTGCTACTATACTGATTATTGATGAATTGATTACTTTAAAGTGTTATTACTCCCCCCTCTTCATTTAGGAAAAGACATAAATAAGAACGTCTACAAATATTTTGTATTATAATATTCATCACCTGATGAAGCCCTAGTAGGGTGAAACAATTGTTGTGAATTAAATAAAACTGTTTTGAACTCAATTTGAATTTATTTCAATTTTTACTTGTTATTACTTTATTTTACCAATTATCATTTGTAGAATGTTATTTTAAAATGTTATTTTAGTGTCAATTAATACAGTTACAGATATAGACCGGACACGAACGGCGGATGACTCTTCGCCCATGGGCGCGCTATTGAAATGTTGCATTTTTAAAGAGGTTTTAATTTTATTTATATAATTGCGTAACAAGTGGGTGGTGATCTATAAAATACAAAATACGTTATTATTTGTTCATTTTGTAGTTCAAGTCGTGTAAAGGAGTACTAACATATCTAGCAATACTTTCTCTAGGTTCTCTTCTGTATGATTTTTACTCTTTGAATGAAGTACATCCATGCAGATAGAAAACGTCCTTTTTATATCGCATCTGGTTCTAGGTGCGCACTGGAAATATTCTTTTATTTCAACGTAGCAGTTAGATTTGTGCCATTGTTATTAAATCTGGATTTCTATTAAAAACAGCGTCTATCTTTTGCCGAAGGCCACATCCGAAGTCACTTGGAATACTTTTGAAATTATTAATGGCCACATCTAATGTGGCTAATCCTTCTTTTAATTTGAGGTATCGATTTTCAAAATATGTGATTAGTTTAGGCAAATTTCCAAAGTGTTCCTGAAGGAATAACAACTGATTTTTTAAATTTAGGATTTGTGTTAGTTCCTTACACTCAGAAATACTTCGAGCATCGTCATTTAAACATGTAACGAAGTTTTGTAAGCTATGGAAATTCTCTGTCGAAAAACTAGTAGCTTCCAACCAATGGGGAGCATCTAGTTTGGGAGGCAGTAACAAAGATGGAAGTTTTTCACTGTAAAGAGCTACTCTCAATAGTGCTTTTCTGAAAACCTTTAAAACCGGATACAAGTCTTATCAACTTCCGGATAGGTGTCTCTGATATATTCACAGATTGTGTGGAGAGTATGTGCTACACAAGTAATATGCAGCATATAAGAATATGTTTCATTTAAGAGATCATCACAGTGTAAAATTTTCAAATTTTCGAATTTTTTTTGTATTATCAGATAGTATAGATGGTTATAAACATGCTCTTCAAATTTTGGGGTGAAATTCGAATTATTTTGGTCACTACAGCCTTTCTTATCAACCAGCTAAATTCTGCCCTCGAAACTTTGAACGCGTTTTTCTCGAAATGTAGTTTTTCAAAACGGTGTACACTCTCAAAGGAAGAGTTCTCAAGCTATCGATCTCAAATTTTAACTCAACATTCTTTACATTACTCTTTATCTTGCTATGGAAGCTTATTCTATTTTTCGAAATATTTCTATTTTTCATAACGAAAAAACTGTCAGAAAAATAGGTTGAATTCGATATTTTTTTTCAAATCGCCGCCATTTTGTCACTTTTGATGATAAAAAAAACCTCCATAGCAAGATAACGGTTTTCATACTGACTAATAACCTTTTTCCAGATTTCATTTCAGATAAGATTTGCGGCTGCAATCGTGTACACCGTGAGGACTCCTTTTTTTCGAAGACATTTTCGTCCGTTGAAAAAATGTTATCAAAAATGTGAATAAACGTTTTGAAAATTTATTTTCTGTTCTTCGTGAGTGTTTTGATACGACACAAAAGAATCAGATTAATAAGCATATTTTAATCGTCAAAAATAAAATCGCAAAAAATGATCCCTTAATAGCCTGCCTATTTTTAACATATATGCGGCACTGTCACTAATAAACAAGAGTATTTTTTCCTTGTACCTACCTGTCGTACGAATGAAGCATTTTGTGCAAATTCGCGTCAATAGTTTTAGCAACTGTTTCCGCATCAACTGTTATATGGAATAGTTGAATCTAGTACACCAGCTACAACATTTACCACACAGCGTCCTAATATATCGACAGTTTCGTCAGCATCTATCCATAGGTACTGATTTGCTCGTGAAGCACATAGAAACATGACATTTGCGTAAGGTGGATTCATCATGAACATTTCGACCAGTATATTTTTGGAGAAATGTTTTCAAAGTGTGATTGTCAAGTATTTAATGGGATATTAGCCGCCATTAAAGTTTCACAGAGTACTTCGTTAAATTGTCAGTTTCCACCGTGTCCAATTTGTGTGCATATTTTAGCGAAGCTAAGTGCAGTACGTGCGATTTTTTGTCATTCTGTAACGATATTTTACAGACTTTGCAGTAAATTTCGGATTCATTGACAATGGAGGACATACAATCAGTATGACCCTTGATCAATTCGCCATTGTTTCACGATGCCATTCTCGACGTTATTTATTATAAAATAAAATAATAAAAAACCCACGATAAAAATTATGCTAATGTAGAAAAAACTAAGAAAACTCTTCATTTTTTTAAATAGGAATCCAAATTAAATTAACTACGGTCACTACTCTGATCATTAAAATTTGGTTTCTTAATATATATTTCGTATGCCTACAATTCACTGGATGATCAAACTCCTTTGATGAAAGTTTTGCGGCTTGATTGGTGAAATATAAATTTCAACATGATAACGTGCCGTATGCCTTAAAACGAGTTTCTATATGGAATTTAATTTATACAACAAACAATATACAATAAGCAGTATGAGACATTTTGTTATATTCCAGGCATATATTTAATTTCTAGTTCATCTTGCGGATTTTCTAACACATTCCCTTATGTGCTTGATGATGCCTTACAACTTAAAGAAAATAATTTGAAATAAAGGGCAAATTCGCAAACTTCTGTATTAATCTAAAGACTTAATATCTATTCGAAGACCATCATCACTATTTTGCAGCAAGCAGTGTCGCTATTGGCTTTTACAGGTACTGGCATAGTTAATGGTTCTTGGTCAATTACTTCCTTATTACAACTTTTTGTAGCTTTCTGCATTCAACTCCATCATGTTTACTTAACAAATTTGCGACAGATGCCGCTTTCTGAAAACCTACATGTTTTCCTTCTTGCTTAATATCAGGAGTTCACCTAATTCCCGCTTTTCTACATTTAATAGTGCTTTTTAAAACTCCAGTATTGGTTTTGTAATTTACTTCGCCGTATCGTTTAATAATTGTTATCCATCTCTTTCAAAACAAATCTTTTGGCATAGTGAAGCAGAAAATGTCAATTTGTTGGAGATTTAATAACTGAAGTTGTTACTTCCTTCCATTTGTAAGCATCCCAGACTTTTCCTAGAACGTGGATACTGAAGAATTCTTTGATTATTTTATATCCTATATATTTCTAATTGCGTTTTTTTTGCATTTTTTAATAAGTCCAAAAACTTGATCAATATAATGTCAGACGAAGAAAAAATTAATTCAATTTTAGATATACAATTTGGAATAACTCTGTAAAGCCACACAGCGACCATACAAATAAAGTTCTTGTTTCCTAAAAATTTGACTTTTCTAAACTGGAGTCCTTTCTTTAGAAATGTCAAATTTTAAAAGACATGAAAGAGGGCTACGACGCCTTCTGATTTATCCACAACTATAAAATTATATTTTCAAAACCACGTGATATTCTTCGATACATATACTGGTCAAAATTGACTTGGAGTAACATGTACTGAAAGATGGCTGCAGTTGGAATGGTTAATAGACAGACTGGTTGCGCTGTAACTCTTAAAAAATTGACAATGCTCTAGTGTAAAATCATTATTATTTCGTGCTTATTAGTACTTTTGTGAAACTACATAACAAGAAGAATCAGAATATTAGTATTCAATTGTCAAGAATACAGGATAGTTTGGCTCAATAGTCACTGATGTTCCTTTTGCATTACTAGGTTTTGACCTTGGATACCTGGAACCATATGCAATGTGGTAGTCTGCAAAAGCAAAAGAGGATGAGAAAATTATGTTCTTCTCTCTTCCAAAAAGCCCTGAAATTTATAAATAATTGGTCAGGAGGTGTTGCCGTAAGCGTAAATGTGATCCAAAAACAAGTGAACGCGCAGCAAGTTCATTACTGAATATGATTACTAGGACAGCCTGCAAGCAAAATTAAATATTCAGCCAGCAACGTTGAAATATCCAGGGCCCAGTAGAAGAGATAAAAGAAAACTGACAAAAAAGCGAATACAAATTGTGAAAGAAGCGTTGGCTATGGCAAATTTGGGAGTACTATCTGTAGAAGCTGCCAAACTGCCATACATAGTCTCCCTTCCGGCAGTTCTGAGACCGAAATATTTTACAAAGAAAATAAATGCTTTGATTGCAAAAAATGAAAGACTGAAAAAATTACTAGAATTTTAGATTCAGTATGTATAAATAAATTTATGCTTCGCACAACAAATTAAACAAAATTCCCAAAAAATTCTTTAATTATAATACAAATATTAATTAAATAATTGTAAAGTGTTTTTTCAATTTCGTGCATAGGAACAAGAAAGACGTATCCATGATTTATTTACCCATCTGAATCCTTTTCAGTCTTCCGTAAATTTCTTTCGGCAAGTTAGATAATATTTTATTAAAAATAGAATATTATGTACAGTGCATCGTAATAATGTAGGTAGGTACTTGACATAATGTTCTTGCTCAGTCTTGTTAACATTTTTATTTATAAAGTAGTTATATTACGTAATATCCAACCACAATGATACTCTTATATAAGATGGATTTTTTCTATTTTATTTTGCGAATCAGATATTTACAATTTAATTCTCAGAAGAAAAAATAGAGGTTTGAACTGGTAAAACTATCATGCGATTCAACCGTGCGTACGGTGTGACATTGTGAATATAATATTATTCACATACAATGCGAGTGAAAGGGAAATACATTTAATATCCTTGTTTCTAAAATTCACTGGTACTCAATAATAACACTGGTAAACAGTGAAATTGCTTCTTAAGTGAAAGTACCCAATCCGGAATGAATTCAACGTGCTGAACACGAATATCACATTGAAAAAAGTTGATTGGCTCACGTTCAAGAGATATTGACGTTTTGTCCATTGTATAGATGCTATTGCATAATGTAATGCAATTTAGTGAGAAATTACGAAATTTTGCGTCATATTGCATCACCCCATCATGCAAAGAAGTTAATGCAGCATTTACTGTAAGTTTCCATTGAGAGTGTTGCGAAATTGATTGCGCAATATCAAGCAATAGCTAATTATAGTTTGTTTATAAATGGCCGACGTGACAGTTAACTCGTGCAATGTCCGTTCATTCGCGCATATTTTTCGAAGCTCTAGCATACATAAGTGATTGCTATAGTGTAAAGTAACTAAACAGTAGCAATGCCTCGTAACTGTGTTAATAGTGCAAATAACTTCTGTTATATTTGCGGAGAAGTGACATTTGCTGCACAGAAAAAGAACATCAGTGCAACAGTTAAGAAAGCGTATCATTTGTATTTTGGTTGCAAGATAGGCGACCAGGACAAAGACTGGGCCCCACACGTATGCTGCCGCACTTGTGCCGTAAATCTTTCACAGTGGCTTAATGGCAAAAGAAAGGCAATGCCATTTGCTGTGCCCATGATTTGGAGGGAGCCCACCAATCACGTTGACGACTGTTATTTCTGTATGGTACGACCAGCTTCTGGAGGCATCACCAAGAAGAAGAAGTGGACAGTTGAATACCCTAACATACCATCTGCTCTGCGACCTGTCTCTCATGGCGAAGGACTCCCAATTCCAGAACCTCCTACAGATTTTTCTATCAGTTCAGACGATGAGGATGGCCATGCGTCGGCGAGTTCTCCTCAACGTGGCAGTAAGGATGATGACTTTTCGTGCTTTGGCGAAACATCTGCACCACATAAAATTACCCAGGATGAAATGAACGATCTTGTTCGCGATTTGGATCTGTCGAAAAGCAAAGCGGAGATACTGGCCTCAAGACTTCGACAGTGGAATCTTCTGGAACAGAATGTCCGAGTGACTTCATTTCGCACTCGCCATCAGCTCTTCGAATCTTTCTTTAAGAAAGAAGAAAGCCTTGTGTTCTGCTGCGATATTGATGGTCTACTACAAGCTCTCGGTATTGCATATGATCCCCACGAATGGCGGCTGTTTATAGACGCTTCAAAACTGAGCCTAAAGGCGGTTTTGTTGAATAATGGGAACCAGCTTCCATCCATACCTATTGCACATGCGGTCTACATGAAGGAGACTTACGGCAATCTAAAGCAGCTACTGGAGACGATTAACTACAGCAAGTATGGCTGGCAGATATGTTCTGACCTGAAGGTAGTATCTCTGTTGATGGGTTTGCAGCAGGGATATACAAAGTACTGCTGTTTTCTTTGTCTGTGGGACAGCAGAGCAATCGATTTGCACTACATCAAGAAAGACTGGCCTCCGAGAGCATTTTTTAAGCCTGGAGAAACGAATGTACAGCACCCACCATTGGGACAGCCACACAAAATCATCATTCCTTCTTTACACATCAAACTCGGTCTTGTCAAAAACTTGGTAAAACCCATGGATAAGAATGGACCAGCATTCAAGTACCTGCATGACAAATTCCCTCGACTCAGTGAAGCCAAAATTAAAGAGGGCATCTTTGTGGGGCCTCAAATCAGACAGCTCTTCCGAGACCCCAAGTTTGAGGAACCTCTTCAAGGTAAAGAAAAACAGGTTTGGGATGCATTCTATCAAGTGGCAGCAAACTTCCTGGGGAATGACAAGGCAGAAAATTACAAGTGTCTGGTTGAGGATATGTTGGCTTTATTTCATGAATTCGGCTGCAATATGTCCTTAAAGATCCACTTTCTTGATTCCCACTTAGATTTCTTTCCTGATAACTGCGGGCAGGTCAGCGATGAGCACGGCGAACGCTTTCATCAGGACATTGCCACCATGGAGCAACGGTACCAAGGCAAATGGTCTACGTTAATGCTAGCTGACTATTGTTGGACAATCAGTAGAGATGCTCCACAAGTCCACTACAAACGGCAGGCCAAAAGAAGTCGAAAGCCGGAAGCAGACTAATGTTTTCTTATCATGTATTATAATATTGACATAAGTACACTTTTTCTGAAATATGCGTAAATGTTTTCTTACCATGTATTATAATATTGACATAAGTACACTTTTTCTGAAATATGCGTACATATTACAGAAAACCCGTAGCCAATTCAGCTTTTTCTTAGTCATTTTCGTGTTCAGCACATTGAATTCATTAAGAAATGACAATTTTCAGCTTGGAAGCATGAACTTTTCGAAAATTTGTTGCCCAGTGTAATTAAGGGTGACTTTTTGTATCCATATTTTTTATCTTTGCATAGTACGAAGTAAGTAACTATGCATGTGCTATATAGGATATTTGTTTGAATTTTATATATTCATAACTCCTACAATCTATGTTATTTGCATTATTTGGGAAAAGGAGTTTAAATGAAGAAAATCTCTGGAAATTGTAAAACATAAAGAATTGGATTATCTTCCATCTATTTAAGAGTGAATGAACCTGAGGCTGACCTTTATACATATACAGTATGTGTCAATTTTCATTAAGTATAGGGATTCAATGTTTACATGCGATTTATACGTATACAAGTAATACGTGGCAACGTGGCACCCCTACTGTCCGTCACCAATCCCGGCAACAATCGACATCACAACGATTTTCTCCGATCTTCCCACTTCTCCCGACCAGATTTTACATTCAATGTTTAGCTGCGAACACGTTGCGACCTAGTCTGCAATAAAAGCCGTCTTATTACTGGAACGGGAAACATCAAATGGTCGCCGCGATCTCCTGATCTAGTAGTTTATTATTATTTTCAGAATCCTTTTTTATTTACCTTATTTTTAATTTTATTAGAATTACGCTTTTGTTTGTGTCATGCAGCGTGAACGCAGCTTAATAATTCTCTGCATTTACTGAAAGGAAAAAGAAAAACAAATCCTTGCAACTCGTAAATATTATTTCTGAACGCATTACAAACACCCAAGCCGGTGGTCGAATAGTTACTGCTAATCACGCTAACTTGTTTTTACGATCATGCATCGGTCGTGCTGGCATTGGAAAGGAAAGAAGGGGTACTATGTTGCCACGTACTGTATGGATTAATCGCCTATGGCTAATGAAAATTGACACATGCTGTATACTGCTATCAATTTCCTAACTTTTAATTAACATAGGTATATTAAGTTTTACGTTTTTTTAATTTTTAATTATAGCAATGTTTTGTTGTACTTTTGTTTTATATAACGTGTGTATAAAATGTCGTAAAATCTACACGCAGCGACATTCTTCGTTCGGTACTAAATAAAAAATCGCGTATCATGTTTCGTATGTGTTCAGGAACCATTTGAAAGAAACATACATTTGGCAACACTGTAGCCGCATACTATTGTAATTGTAGATACCGCAATAATTTCTGTATTTCGATCTTCGAAAACATTTTACTCGTTATCAGTATTATCAGATGGGTAAATCTAACGTTTTAAATTTTACACATTGCGCTAGCAATAATTTGCTCTTCAAATTATATTTATTGTCAATATAATACATATTGAAAAATGTTACAACAGGTATCGTCTGTACTACTTGTTCGAGTCTTTTTGGTGAAATTTCCAATACTGCGGCGTTTATTCTGTTTCTGACTTCGTCAGCCTGTTTAGGAGGCGTTACATAAGCTTTCTCCTTAATGAAACCCCAAACAAAAAAAGTATAAAGGATTGAGATCGGGAGATCTCGCAGGAGGCCACACGATAGGACCACCGCGACCAATCCATCTGTCTGGGAAGTAGTCATCTAACCATTCCCTTGCATTATGAGCATAGTGTGCATGCAAATAATGTTTAGCGTTTTTGTAATGGCATCACGTTAATAACTTGTTCCAATACATCGAGATACTCATCGGCATCAAGACGATTTGGTAGATAAATTATCCGAACGACGCGCAGATTTATTATGCCCAGCCGAACGTTAATTGAAAACCTCCTTTGGTGACCATATTCTCGAAATGCATGCGGATTTTCATCCGCCCAGTGGTGAAAATTATGGGTATTAAATACACCATCTCTGGTAAACATACTCTCATCGCTCCAAAGAATATCTCTTAAAAAGTTGTCATCTTCTTGATTCCTATTTAAAATTGTATTGCAAAAGTTGAATCAAAAAATTTTCTCGTTTCCACACAGCAGCTGAATTTTACGAACATGATATGGACGAAGAAGGTTTTCTCTCAGAACCAACTAAACGTTTTTATTATTAGGGATATTCAAGGTTGATGCTAACTGGTACTAATGGAGCAATCTTCTTGTATTGCGTCTAGAATTTGCTCTTCTAGTTGTCTTGTACGCCGTTCCCTTGGTCGACCAGCATTAGCATTTCTTTTAGTAACCGAATCACTTTCAAGTAGACTTTATTCCAACCTTCGAAATACATTGCCACTATATTCGCGTTCTGCCATATTAGAATTTCTATTACAGAAACCATACACCATCTACATATCGGCATCTTCGTTAAATGTAAAATCCATTATGAAGGAATAAAATAACAACAAAGAAACGATAAAACACAGTAGCACAACTAATCAAAACAACAGAAATAACCACGAGGAACCGGAGTTTACACAAAATGAAACACGATGGTTGAATTAAATACACAGGAAAATGTCAAAATTTGACAGTAATGATATTGATTGAAACCACTTTGAAATACAAACTCATTGTTTTACAACGTTGTCAAACGTGTTTTTCATGAAAGGACGCTAATGAGGCTATGTTAAAAACAAAATTTTTAATCAAAACGAAGACGTTTACGGAATAATACTAGTAAAAATTATTCTTTAAACTAAACGCAGCTCTCTCTAATAACAGATATCGAAAAGTAAGGTTTAGTTACGCACTAGATGTCTGAACTTCATACCTCGTGAAAACAAACGAAGCATGATAGAATTTTTTTATCTTTAAGATTTTTTTATTTAGAACCGAACAAAGAATGTTCTGCCTGTAGTTTTGGGACAATTTATATACACTACACAGTACTCACGTTGTATATTCTTTAGTTTATGTTGTGTCAATAAATATTATTTGACGACATGCACATTTTACTATAATATTTGAGGAAACAAATAATAACGGTGCACCTACATATACAGCTTGTGTAATGAAACACTTGATATTACCAAGTAAACATTGCAACGTTGTATTCTGTGGCCGCAGTGGGCACGCAACGAACGACAGGAGAGGGTAGAGGTAACTGCGATACTGCCAGTCGATACAGTACGCGACGTTGCAATTCTGATGTATTTTGGACTTGCTATATAAAGTGTTCCATTACACAACCTGTATAGCACTATATCGTGCTTGCAATACAATAAAAAATATAATATTTACTGTAAGAAATGATATCCAGCTGATCGTGCATGTTCAATACTACAAAGGTTGTGACTGGAAAAATTGAACCGGACCGGCTCGAATGCCGAACCGGTTCGGCAAGTCAAGCCGGGCCGGTCCGACAATTAAGCAGAGCCGGGTCGACGGATATACCAAGTCCATACAAGAGTTTTTTAAAACCCTCAAAAAAGTCGAGCTTTAGCATTAATTTTGTACCACTTCAATTTTGGTAAGGAGTGTGAAATATTACAGAAAAATCAATACTCAGACAAGCAGACAACCAAAGCTCTAACACATGGACCTGGACCATGAAGCCTTACATGCTGATTTCACAATCTGGCCAGAAGTTTGGGTATTGTACCATTTTAATTTTACTTGACATCAAAAACGAAAATATTTATTGGCAAAATTACTAAAAAGAACTAGTATCCACCAGTGAAAGAGATAACTGCCTTTTTAAATACTTCTGTTCTTTTTTTCAAATCCCACTAGCAAAACTGTACTATTTTTTAAGTAGTGAATTCAAATATTACATACCTACAACTACAACAAGTAAAAGTAAATGAAAATTAAAATCTGACATTTTAATTATGAACAAAATATTTAAATACATTAATGTATCCATAATTTACTTTTCCTTTTCTGGATATTTTATTTTTCTTCCCTAGATGTACTTGAAATATTTAAAATACTTTACATCAGAAACATAATATTTTAGATGGGAATTTAAATGAGCAAACCAAGTATATACCTATTCAGTTTTATAATGTTAAAAAAGAATATTTACTTTTATATTCGTAGCATATCACATTCGAATTAATATTTTATTTTATCGTGCTGAAACTAATATTAACTCTATATAACATCATTTTAAAAACAATAAGAGAGTAGTCAAACTTAAAAACAGAAGTTCAATTTCCGTATTGTATGCAGGAGTCGTCTTCTAACTCGGCCTTAGGGAAGATGATCCGGCCCTGGTACATCCCGTTTCCAATAACGGCTCTCGCACGAGGGGCGAGAGGGTGCTGCAATATACTGGCCTACATTATACGATGCCCATCTTATACCCCGATCCTGATGAAAAAATAATATTCTCAGTAAAAGCGCATATAACGTACACACACACACGTGGAAGGGTGCTGCGGAGGCAGGAGCAGACCGGGGCCTTCTTTGGTTATAAAATATTTTCCCTGCCTCACTAAATTATTAAAATTTTACAAACAAGATCTATGTTTGCCCTTTGCTTGCCCGCTTTCTGTCTGTGTATACATACACATAAATATGTGCATATTCTAAACAATATAATGGGTATTATAGCTACGTCTCCATATGAAACATTAAGGCCATGGAAGTAACAGTCGATGTAACATATAGACAGAATTTGTAATTATGTCATGTAATCCAATAATGAAAAGGATAATATCAGTAGACAGGAAGACTTCTCAAACATAAAGATATAACGCATAATATACGTACATACACGTAATCGAGTATGTTATATTTGTATATCTAAACTGTAAAATTTACTTGTCTACTTTGACCATAAATATTTGATTAATTATAAACAACGTGAATATTTTAAACTTCATTTCGTGCAAGTTTCTACTAGCGTGTGTATATAATTGATTTATATAGGGGAAAATTTTTACTTTTTTTTTTTACATTTTTTGGCTTTATGTGACGTTTATTCTAAAATGTCACAGATATGAATCATAACTATATGGTAGTTTGCCAAATTAATATTATTTTTCTAGTATAATTTTGAAATAAACAAATAAATAGGTTTGCAGTATACTGTCCTAGGGGCGGACATGACCGGTTTAAACTACGACGAAGTTACAACGGAGCAAAGAAATAATGTAAACAACGCCCACTTACTGAATAGTACTAATTCATATGATGAACTGCAACATCTGTTTACGCCCGAGAAGTGCCCGAGAATGAGAGTAAAAGATGCCCATAAAATATGGAATTTTTGAGTAAAATCCTTTCTACATCGGCGTAGATAGGAGCGTGAGGGGTTTTTAAAATTTATTATATTTACCTTATATTTCGCAAGAGAAATAATGTAAATATGTATATACTTACAGTTATTTAATTTCAATAACATACGCGTACATTTTTAGTTATCATTTATTTAGGTCTAGAACGTTGTTTATGTTACTTTTTCTGATATAAAAATGAATTGTCAGTGATTCCGAAATTTATTACAAACTCTGTAAAATATCGTTACATAATGTCAAAATATTGCAAGTTCGTCACTTAGCTTTGCTAAAACATACACAGAAACAGTTTTTATGCAGAGAATTTCGATAGTTTACAAAATTTCGTTACATGTTTAAATGACGATGCTCGAAGTATTTCTGAGTGCAAGGAACTAACACAAATCCCAAATTTAAAAAATCAGTTGTCATTCCTTCAGGAACACTTTGGAAATTTGCCTAAACTAATCACATATTTTGAAAATGGATTCTCAAATTAAAAAATGGATTAACCACATTAGATGTGGCTATTAATAATTTCAAAAGTATTCCAAGTGACTTCGGATGTGGCCTTCGGCAAAAGTTAGACGCAGTTTTTAATAGAAATCCAGATTTAATGACATTGCGGCAATTGTGTATGCTTAAATACGCTAAAATAAATGAATATTTGCAGTACGCACCTATAACCAGTTGCGAAGTAGAAAGGACGTTTTCTATCTACAAGGATGTACTTAATACAAAGAGAACAAGTTTACAGAAGAGAAAATGAACAAATAATAAGGTATTTTGTATTTTGTAGATCACCAGCCACTTGTTATCCAATTATATATATATAAAATTAAAACCTCTTTAAAAATACAACATTTCAATACTGCTTTTACCATTCGCAATTAATTCTGAAGAGTTAGTGCAATATTCGCCAAATTTCAACTTGAATTAACGGATCTGCAATATCACTTGCTACTCAAAAATAAATTTGCGGAGCTGATCAGATCACAAACGACAGAAGAGTAGGTATGTGAAATTTTGGAAATTTGTGCCTTATCAGGATTATCCAAATATCAGACTTCAAACTATGCATTGTGTGCGAACAATTCTTTTCGTCATTAAATTTCATAAAAGATAAGTATCGAACAACACTGACGCGAGTTCATCTCTCAGTTTTATTAATATTATTCACTTCTGCAGTTACACCAAACATTGAAGAACTACTTAACAATAAGAATATACAGAAGGCGCATTAAAACTCCACTATTTAATAAATGTTTAATAATTAATTAAGTTTTAATTTATAATCAAGTGTATGTATATTGGCCCGCAAACAGATTAGCTTTAAAAATACGGCTCACTTCAGTTTTACATTGGGCACCCCTGCAATGGTATATAGATTTGCATATGTACAACAATAATATAAAACATAATATGTAATAACAGCACATTTGTTTGCGAATGTACAATTAAAACAAACGTTCTTTACAAATTATCTGTTTAAAACCCCATAAAGCAAAATAATAAAACTCTATTAATGAATAGGCCGCACTAAAACTTAAGTGGTTTTGATAATACAATTTAAATTAAACAATAAATTTTATAATGATTATTGCAAAGTTGAAAGTATTAAGGGAACTATTGCTTTAATATAGGATTCCATTTATTATTGTTTGTTAATTTACAGGTAATAAATAAAACAATACGTTATTACATTTTGTAGTGGTAAATTTTAATGTTTGGTTTTCTTTAATTGAGTTCTTGTCAGTTATAATTATATAATTACAAACTCATACGTATGCTTTAACTACTTCTTCCGGTACTGTCTTTCATCAAACGCGTTAGTAGTTTTGTGTTGTTGCTAATAGTATCGATATGCAAATTACAAAACGGTCTGTCATTTTCTAGACTGTATATCGTCGCTTGAATGCAGAACTAGTCTAAGTCCAAAAGTTGCAATTTTGTGATTTTGATACCATATAATACCTTATAACCTATTTTCTTACATGCAGAAGTATTGGAACTCTAAACATCTGGATAACCCCCACCAATATATAATGACAAACTATTCTATCTTAACTTTGTGTGGTTCAGTTAATACAGAACTACCGTAAGTGTTGCATGTATGGTAAGTCCACGTAGACAATGTGAGATAGAATAGCTCTGCTCTATACACACTCTGAGTAAGCATAATAACAACTGCACATAGACTACTTCTGCTCAACTTTAGTTTATTATGACAACTAGCAGAACAGAAAAAATTCTGAATTTAGTTCGGAAAGAGAGTAATCCAAAGTCACCTGTAAATTTATTATCATTGGATACATTTGCATGCGGTATGTATAATATTTATATAAATTATATCTTGTTTAAAGTGTATGTGTGGGTTACATAACCTAAATTATATTTTTAGGTAATAAAATTTCTAAGAAAGAAACTCAGCTATCTACAAAAGCGACAAATTGTGAAGATCTCATGTTAAAATCGGTTAATTTAATGCGATCTGATAATCTGTTTCTGTCGGAGACGTCCACATATTTTTGTAATACGAAGTTTTACCAAATTTTATCGTCAGAAATTTTAGAACGCATTCGTCTTTGTAAAAATTTAGTTCTGGAGAGCAGTCAACATGAAGATGTTACACATAATACCATCAATAGTAGCGTTATCTTGTTAGGTAATAGTAACGTTTATACCAAAAACGGCAAACATACAACACCTGAACTTGATACATCTGCAAAAGCGTCGAATCATGTTGAAGAAAGTAGTCTGTACAAAGACTCTTATTCTTCAGATTTTCACCCTTTCGAAACAGATAATGAAAGTAATGATCCCAACTTTGAGCCTTCCGGTGAAGATAGCAGTAGCGAAAATGGTGAGAATCGTAACGATAACCTTAGAAGAGATGAGAAGGTTCGGCAAGTGAGTAGAAAAAAGACAAGAAATCCTCAAACCTGGAGAAGAAATATAATAAAGAAATGTCGAAATAGTGGCGAGGCATATACAAATTGGAATGGAAAATTACAAGCTAAGCGAACAGTAAAGGTGGCTTGTAAAAATTGTAGAAGGAAATGTGGAGAAAAAGTATCAGAAGAAGAACGACAAAGTATATTCAAGGAATTTTGGTCTTTATCTGATATTAATCGACAAAGAGATTTCATTTCCAAATTTGTCTATATAAAAGAAAAGGAAAGAATTCGCAAACGTCAACAAAATAATGGTGCCGAAGATATTGAAAATAAAGAAAAACCGAGTAGGAGAAGGTTTACATATAAATATTTTCTGCCACGTGGAGGCACAAGTATAGTCTGCAAAATATTTTTTCTCAACACTTTGAATATTAGTTCACAAATGGTGCAAACAGTATTTGCTAAAATAGGAAGCGCAGGCGTAGTATTAGAGGATAGAAGAGGAAAAGCATGCTTAAATTCGAAATTGGATGATTCAGTAAATGCTTCCGTTAGAAACCACATAAATTCTTTCCAGACTGTCGATAGTCATTATTGTAGGAAAAGCACGGTGCGAAAGTATCTCCCTGAAACTTTAAACATTGCAAAAATGTACTGCCTGTACCTAGAATTTTGTGAGGACAATAATATATATCTAGTAGCGACAGAGAGCATGTATAGACGGATTTTTAATACAGAATTCAATCTGTCATTCTTTAAACCAAAAAAGGATTTGTGTGAAATATGCCACAAATATGATAATCTTTCAGAACAAAGTCGAAGTGGTATTGAAGAAACAGAATATACACAGCACATTAGAAATAAAGATTTGGCTCGCCAATTGAAAAATAATGATAAAGAAGTAGCATCTCGAAATACACGATTTTGTGCCGCTGTATTTGATTTACAGCAGGTATTACCGGTGCCAAAATCAAATGTTGGTTTAGCGTACTATAAATTAAAACTGTCTTCTTATAATTTTACAATATTTAATTTAGCCACAAAAAGTTGCCAGTGTTATATGTGGTACGAATCCATCGCTCAACGAGGCTCATCTGAAATAGGCTGTTTGCTACAATATATTGAAAATCATGTTGGAAAAGGTGTTAAAGAATTTGCATTTTATTCAGACAATTGTGGTGGTCAAAATCGCAATAAATACATCTTTTCTCTTTATAGTTACTTAACACAAAAACATTCGATTAAAATTCGTCATATATTTTTGGAGCGTGGTCATACCCAGAGCGAGGTAGATTCCGTCCATAGCGTGATTGACAGGGCCGCAAAGAACGTGCCGGTATATACACCAGATCAGTGGATTTCGATAGTAAGATTAGCGAAGAGAAAACAACCTTATGAGGTGTATGAAGTATCGCAGAATGATGTATATGATTTGAAAGATCTGCAAAATAGTATCGCTATTAATTTTGATAAAGATCAAAATGGAGAAAAGGTTCAAGTCAGTAATTTTAAAATAATTGCAACAGATCCAGAGCTTCCAAATTGTTTACTGTTCAAGACAACGTACGAGCAAGAGGAATTTAAAACAATAGATTTATCTCAAAGAGGAAGAAAGAAAGCTACTATTACCTATAAGTCCGTTCAATTAAAACAACTTTACAAAGAAAAAATATC
Organism: Amphimallon solstitiale; assembly: GCA_963170755.1. Lineage (NCBI taxonomy): Eukaryota > Metazoa > Arthropoda > Insecta > Coleoptera > Scarabaeidae > Amphimallon > Amphimallon solstitiale. Next base: position 119,250,153 of record OY720679.1, read on the forward strand.
TTTCAAAAAAGAAATATGATCATTTACAGTTTCTCTGCGCGAAACAAGTCATAAAACGTCAGTACCATGACTTTTTCAAAAACTTACCTTTCTCTGCTACACGCACCAGAAACGACTCGGATGATGAATAAATAAATAATGTTCCTGTTAGAATTGTTATATTTCAGTCTAAAAAACCAAAGAAAAACTATTTTTGTTCATTGTGCATTTTATATTTCAGTTTATAAAATAAAAGATATGTTCAAACGTTCGTGCTTTTTAATCAGAACTATTCTAAGTCAACGTTTGTCAAGTATACTAAGTTTATGTTTTTGGACATACAATTGCTTTGAACTATCTTAGTATCCTATGTCCATACTTTTCTATATTTTTTACTTCACAGTGTTAAACACAAATGACGTGCCTGCGTTATGTAAATTTAACATACAAATGATTATAATATTTACAAGACCAAATTCAGTTCTCTTAGAAAACAAAAAAAATGCTCTCCTGTAAAATTTGCATTTTGTGACATATACTACTTCTGCATTCAGGCGACGATATACAAAATAACAACTATAAACATACACATAAAAACACAACATAACAATGCTTGAAAATTAAAATGAATCATAACTAAACTTAACAGAAACATATGATAGGTATAAAAACAAAAAACTTTCCGAGAACGTCTTGTAATTTGTGACGTCACCGTGGGCTGCGCGAAATGTACCACAATGTATTAAAGTTATAGCATACCTTATATATTTGCATCATGTTTCGAGCCGATTCTATGATGTCATAACTTTAAATTGAAATGCATTCGTATTAGTCATCTCATCTTGGTGAAAATCAAAATCAGTCGAAAAGCCTTATTGTATATCTTCAATTTTGAAAGTCGGGAGATCTTATTTGAGAATACAAGAAGTCAGTGGATATAAGTGACATAAAGTTAAAAATGAGTAAAGGAAGTCTGAAATTGCAAGTCATTATAATTGACAGGTTATTTTAATATATAATTTTTAAGCAGATTAAGAGATCTCTATTGTACTTATATACTCTGGCTACTAAATAAAAACTGACATTTTAATACAATTAAGAATAAGTTTTATTATATCAAATTAAAGATTAATAGAAAATCCTTCACTTTCATAGAATAGAACAGAATAGAATTTATTCACTGTAACATATACATTTCATATACATTACAATAAAAGTTATACTCATATAAGTATAAAAATAACTATAACAAAATTCAGATATCATAAATAAATAGACAAATATACAGTGTAAAACAATTAAAACAAAGACAACATTTTAAAATTTAATAGTTTTAGTAATTTATGAACTCTTGCACCTAGTAGAAAGTATTTTCTAAAAAAAAAATCCTAATTCTGTGGACATAATCCTTCCTGCTGATGTTCTGCATAATATCACGATTGATTTCTATAAGTTTATTATATATTTTTTGTACTCGCTTATCAAAACCTGTCATTTCACGATTCGATTTGCGTGCGTAAAAAGTCATTTTAAACACGAGTGCGTAAAAGTAAAGTTGGTACTTCCTAGAACTTGATTAATTTAGTGACATTTTAAAATCATAAATCCCAAACCTTAATGATATGCTACCCAGTTCGTTGTTTTTCTATGAAAATAAAAGGAAATGAAATAGAAATTGTTATATTTGGAAGGTATGTAATTCAATGTCAGAACAGCAACAAATATTATATAAATTACCATTATTCATTCTTTTCAGAAATTGAAACGGAACAATTATTAAAAATTTTGATTGGGCAATTTTGACAACCAGAGATTGATACCCCAGGGATTAACTGGTTTGTTTGAATTGTCGAACAAGTTGCAGGCGGAGTCGATATCTCTAACGGGGTCATTGTTTTAGCCAATTACATTCTACTATGCAGAGAATTTTCGATATATCCTTCTGCAACCGTAGATGATTTCCATCCACCATGCCTTTTAATTGAAAGCAAGTCACCTCCTTGGTTTGCCAACAATGTCGCTGAACTCCTTCGGAAACAGTGACCTGTGAAGTTACTTGCGCTATCAAGCTGAAGGTACTCAGCTATTCGCATTGGAATTTTGCCAATTGTATTAAGACCAACAGGTGAACAAGCACACTTGCCATTGCGATAAGTTAAAAAGAATCGTTGCTGCCTGTCCGGTCTTAAATTTGCATATTGCCGAATTAATGCAATCCATTCGGGATTAATGATTGCAAATGTACGGCTGTTACCTGTTTTAGTTTATGGAATTGTTACGATAATTAAATTCGATTTAAATTCTATGTCTCGCAATGACATTTTTCAAAGTTCTTCACGTCGACACGCTCCAGAAATACCCAATATTAATACAGCCTATAAATACATATAGTGTTGTATGGAATTTAAATATACGGAAATGACTTTACCTTCATTAGTAGGAACAAAGAATTTGCTGCTTCAACAATAAATTTAGTAAATTGTTCTTCGGTTAATACTGCTGATTTTTTAGGCTGATGTTGCTTCGTTATCTGTTTTAAATACGCTATGACTTTTGCATATTTAGATATATCCGTATTATCATATATTATTAAGCATGATTTTAACATAGAATAAGGGGATCATTATGATTTATTTGATTGTAAATTTTGAAAATAAACTAATAAACAATTTTCGGAGTATTTTTGTATATTTTTAGATCTAGACCAAGTTACGAATTTAGTATAAGTGTTTTTGTATACGTTTTCTGATTTTATGGGTAATAAATTATCCACTGCAATATTGGCAGCTTCGCGAATTTCAGGCGGTGTACATTGCATTTCATTATCAGAATTCATGTTGTTGGTGAGGTTTTTATTTTGTATGGAATTTTTGAATTTGATAATTTTAAATTAAATGTCACTTCAAATAATCAATACTGCCAACTCAAATTTCTTTAATTAATATCAAGAGATTAGTAGTGTGTCATAAACGATAACGTATTTAACAATATGTATTATTATTATAGTTCTCGTACAAAAAATATTGTACAAACTTCGTGCGTGAAACATTTCGCGAATTCGTGTCCATAAAGCGCTCGCCTTTCGGCTCGCGCTTTAAACTGGTCACTCATTCGCGAAATATGATTTCACGCACTTGGTTCGTAAATAACTATTTGAACCCCAGTAGTACACATATTTCTGGGTCGTTGCCAGACGATGATATGATATTTTCAGGGAATACTTATTTCGTGTTGCCTAGAGGTGCGTGTCGTTATTTTTCCGAAATTTATTCATATTGTCGTATACGTATTTTGATATGGCCAATATACCGGGTGCGGCAATAGTGTGTCGGCGGAGCTTAGCATGAAAACTAATAACGCTGTAGCAATTAGACTTTACGTACGTATGTAGTATGCTATTGTGCATTTTCTGTTTTTATTTACAAATATACAGGGTGTTTCAAATTTCCGCAACCACCTTCAACTTTTTTATTCTAAATAGGTTGCTATACTTTCTAGCTATTATGATAGCCACCCAAATTATCTTTGTAGTGATATATGGATATGTGCACTTACGATTGTTAGTTTGTTTTATTGAAAACTTTGTTAATATCTCGACAGTTGCAGCATCTAACATTTTAAGTCTTAGTTTGAAAATGGCTACAGTGTCTCATGTAATTTATGGACTAAGGCTAGGTTCACACGGCATTGTACTGCACGTTTTTAGCAGTATTCGATTTTAACCGTACACGGTGCGGACTGTTCACATGATACGGCTTTTATTCGTTTAAAAAACGTATAGCCCCAGTTTTCATACAGCGATCTCCATGTAGCAGACCGAATACGTTTTAAGTTTATTCGGTTTGCTTGACAAGTCCGTTGAGTATTCGATAAACGTATAAACGTATATACGTCTTTTTGCAGGACAAGCGACGTGTGAACGGTTCTATACTCAATGTATGCGCCACTACTTATTCGGTAAAATTCATCCTGCACAAAAACGTGCAGTACAATGCCGTGTGAACCTAGCCTAACACGTTATTTGTTTTGAGGTTGAACAATGTGAATACATATACAGGGTGTTAAAAATGGCGTGTCTAAGTTATCGATCTTTATTGGCTATTTTCTCGTTTTTTTTTTTAAATCGAACAAATAATTATTTAAGTCCTTGTAAAATTGCCGTTAAAATGGTACCAATAGCATAGTACTTATTTCTAGTATTTTCAGTAATAATATCACAAGAGCATAGAAAATAATCAATTATATTTCCAAGTCACGAAACGTATTCTGTGTTTTAAGGATATACGTCGAGTGAAGAGGTTATATAATGGACTATTTTCGTTTGCTCGAGTGGTATTTGTTACGATTATATAAAGAATTAACTAACGAAATTTTTTTATTGGTTGAAATTAAAAGTACAATTATTATAATAAATATTTGTTGTATTATCTTCAGAAGTTGAATTTGAGGTGCTGGTGCTGGTGATGGTAGAGTTGCCAGAATCTTGTTTATTTCTCATTTTTTCAAGTATCTTGCTATGGTGTTCATTAGTAAGCTTTAGATACGGCTTCAGAGATTCAAATGATGAGTGGCCTGTTATCTTAATAATTTCTTGTAAGTTTGCTCCAGATTGTGTCAAGATGCTAACAGCGGAAGACCAATTGGAATGATTAGATATTTTTTGCTTCTTTGTATTAAGTCCTATACTTTCTGTCGCTGAACGTGTCCATTTACTTAATTTATTAAGGCCTACAGGGCAGTTTTTGTACCATATTTTAGTTTTCTGCCAATTAGGATTAGGTGTTAAAAATAAACGATTGGTTTTAATGTTTGGTGTTCTTTTGCTTAACATTTTCTTCAACAGACGTACTGGACACTGATCTTCACAATTTTTATTCTGTGTCAACCATTTAGATTCAGCTGTATGTTTTTCGCCACCTTGTGCTGTCTTTGAAAATATGGTATTGTACTCAATACGTCCTGTGGGTTGACCATAATTGTCGCATACTGCTTTGAAATAGTCAATTAAGCAAAAGACTGCTTCATTTCCACGCCACGCCAGTTCCACAGAACAACTTTGATAGAATTTGTTTTGTAAACCGTCTGGTGTATTTTCGTTAAAAAATGACACAATTTTGCTAATTTCTTCCGTTTTAAGGACGACAGAACTTGTTCTTTTTTTCAGGAATTGCTTGTAACTTCTTCCTTTTAGCTGCCCGCGCCTTTCTTGCATCTTCAAAAGTCACGCCTCTGAATGGATTTGTTTTTCGATTAAACTCTTCATAAAACTTTTTCTGGACAAGTTTAGCGGAAATATTCCAAATTGTTTTCACGGTACCTTCTTTGTATTCGGTGCCGCCTGCACGTTGCATGTTGAATGCCCAATCTTTCAAAATACTTGCTAATTGTTCGTCAGAAGTTTGAGCACAAAGTTTATAATTTCGCTTTTCACAAAATTCGGTGAACTGTTTCCAAACATATTTATGTATTTTAACGGTATTTTGCGGTGTCAAATTTTCAGTTTCTTTATCTATTTCGGTCCCCGAGCTTATACCAAAGCGTTCCATGTCGAAAAAATTAAAAAAGCATTATGAAAATTGCTGAATATATTTTTGACGTTTATCAACAAACTTCAAAACACTTGTTACCATGACAAAATTCATATTGTTGGAGGAAGCGAAACACCAAAACGGTTATATCACGTCGTGAAGAGTATATTCACTTATCAATACATGGTAACTATGTACAATTTGTAATTGCTATTGGTTAAATTTCAAATGAGTTATATAATCAAACTTATAACTCTTTAATGGGATACACCTATGTTTATAATATGTCATATGCTGGGCATCTAATAATTGGTTGGCCTTAGTTTAAAAAAAAAATGGCTGTGCAACCAAACGTCAAATCTCTACTTCAAAATTCCATTTAAAGACGTTATCTGTAGTTTCTCTTTTCTGCAATTGCGTGTTATTGTTATAATTTAATTTCGGGTAGTTAATTATCAATTACCGTTTGTTTGTTTGTTAGTAGTTGTTACGTGTTGCATTTACCTTGTTGTCAGTTATATCGTTTTGTTATTTTTCACATATGAAGCACAGATGCTAATTTCCTTTTATTTTTTTTTTAACAGAAGGTAGCTCTGGTAATAGTCTCGTTTTTCTACTAGCTTCATATGATTTCACCGACAAAGTAAAAAAAGATGTCGAATGACATCCAACATTATTTCTATATATTATTTCTGATACAACGTAAAGGGATTTTCTTTTTAATATGAAACCACTTGCTATTGTGGAATCCAGTTACCGATTTCCTGAAAAAATATAACAGCATGTCAGAAACAATAACGTCTTTATCCTGCATTTGTATTACTTGAACTTTTTGTGTGAAAAGGACCGATTTATTAAAAAAACAGAAAAACAAATCAAATTAAATGTTCAAACTATTGACCACTAACTTCCTGATAATAGGCAAGCCGAAGATCAATTTCTCGTAACACTGCAGTTAACGTTTGCGCCTTAATTTGTTGTATTTCGGTTATAATTCTATTCTTCAATTCATTAATATTTTCCTGTTTATTGAAGTACACTTTGGATTTTAGATAACCCCATAGATAAAAATCTAATGGGCTTAGATCTGGAGACCATAGCTACCGATCCATCTATTTGGGAAAATATTATGAAGATATTCTCGTACTGTTCTCGAATAATGTGGGAGCGCTCCATTCTGTTGGAACCAAATCGAATCTGCCGGTATATTTGGATTCTCATTATTCGGGTTAAGTGCACTTACACTGGGTACTATGTAATTTTGTAGTAGGTCAAAATATTTTTCAGAATTAAGTGGCCCAAACGTTTACCTTCTGGGGGAATTGTGTTTGACTCTCTATTCTCCAATGTGGGTTTTCTGATGCCCAATATCGAAAATCTTGCCTGTTCACCGAATCATTCAAACAAAATGTCGCCTCGTCGGAAAAAGCTATATTACTTAAAAATTGTGGGTTGGCATTGCATCTATCCATCATAATTTGGCAAAATTCGAATCTGCGGTCGAGATCGCCTTCAACAAGTTCCTGAACTAAATGCACTTTGTATGGGTGCTATTTTTTCTTGTGTAAATATTTTAAAATAGAAGATTTACCTACTGACTGTTCTGCAGCTACTTTTCGATTTGATATGTGAGGATTTTCTTGTTAATCGAGCAAAACATTCAATTGTGTGTTTTCTGGATCTGTAACATTGTTGGCATTGTAATTGTCTCTTACGTGGCCAAAGACTCTACACTTTTTTTCTATCCTACTAACTACTGATGCCTCTCCGGGGACTTATCATCAAACAATTCACAAACTTCCGCTTGTGTTCGAGTCCTGTCGCCATATCCTACCATCATCAAAATTTCTATACGTTGTTTCTCAATTAGACGCGGCATTCTGTCAAACTTTGCAACTGCACTTGACAAGTACTTATTTTAAGTGACATTGTCATACAGTTTTGATGTGACTAAACGGTGACAAGTCAACAATAAAAAAAAAACAAATAAACACAGATTTTAATGTTTTGCTAGATTTACAAAAAAAAAAGAAAATAAAAAACATTTACAATCAGAAAAACCGCAGCTAAAAATAAAAATTGACCTATCCGAGCATTTTTCCATAAAACAAAGCATGAAATTGTTCCAACCCGCGCGTCCTCACTCTTTAACGAATAATGTTGTATATCCAAAGGCATTGGAGTGATAGATTAATTATAATAAAATGTCATTGATTCGTTATTTAGCTAGAGAATAAATAAAAATTTCATATCGGTCAATGGCAATAACACCAAGCAAGTTTTAAATTTTCTATAGAATGTGGCCGAGCAACGCTGGGCTACGGGCAGTTCGTTATATATACACTTTATGTGTAACATCAATAATTATGTTGGAAGGTATATCTTTTTCATATTAATATCTTTCACGTTACTAATATCACAACAATTCGTATAATATACAAAAAAGCAAACACGACTGCTTTTAAAAGAATAAACGAATTTGGCAAATATAATTCACAAACAAGTTTATCGGAGCGATATTCATTTTAGATTTCATTGGCTTCTCGGTAATTCTCATTCTGCTCTATTATGCAGCAGGTCTAGCGCATTTCAAAATTAATATGCTTGCCAGCCGCGGGAATTTCACATAATAACCGGAGACCACACGAAGTATTGCGATGTAATCTGTTATTTCGAGAAAAGAGAAGTAAATATACACACAAATTCACATACAGTCATCATGTACCTAATGCGTCATCTCGCGCGGCATTCAGTTTTCGACATGGAATCGGAGATCTTCAATATTGAGATCGAGATAACAGTCACACAATACTGAATTATCCCCAATTATAGGTGAATAGAGATGTGTGCGGAGATACAAAAGATATCGCAGCGTGTGGGAAGATGAACTGGTATGGAAATAAGACGTCGCGATTTGATTCGGATAATGGTGCATGTTTTCTTTGTGCATGAGTTACGTACAGAAAAGACAGACGACATTAGATATTTCACTAATACGTACCATAAACTAGCCTATAAAAATAAAATCAAACAAATTACCAATAACTTAATATTAAAAGTGACTTTTCCGGCATATTGTTATATACAATGTTCTTCATTTTAGTTATGTACGCGAATCGTTTTAGTGATGAAACGAATACAATATCATGAACTGATATACGAGAGTAGTCTGAAATGTTTTGGGCTTCCAAATGAAGATGGCGTTACTCGTCAAAACTATTCTGGTAAGTAATTGCCCCCAGTTGTTGTTTGATACTCGTTTGTGTTAGTCGATATTAGTGTTTTTATAAAGTGTAAAAAATCGAATATTGTGCCGTGATTACATTGTTGCATTTGAAAGGCAATACGCCTATACAAATTAAAATTGAGTTGGACGCTGTTTACGGGAAGTCAGCCCCATGATTTACATCCGGGGCAGCCGAATTTAAACGTCCATCGAATTATGGTTAGAAAGATAGCAGAAACTATACAATTATCGAAAAAGCACGTTTGTCATATACTGATTAAAGAATTAGAAATGCCTAAGCTATCTGCGCTTGCTCACCCTGGACCAAAAACACATTCAAGTGACTATTTCCAAAGCCCTGTTGGAACGGTTTAAGCGAAACGAGTCAGATTTTTTGCGTCGATTCATAATTCTAGATGAAACTTGAATCCACCACTGTACTCACGAGATGAAAGACACAGTGGATTGCAAAGGGTAAACCTGTTCCAAAAAAGGCAAAGACGGTTCCATCGGCCTGGAAGGTGATGGAAACTGTTTTTTGGGATAGTCACGGAATTGTGTTCATCAATTACCTCGAAATAGGTAAAACAATAATGGGAATGTATAACGCATCATTACTTGATAAGCTGAGGACAGAAATTGCACAAAAAAACCGCCGCATTTGAAGAAGAAGCGTGTTCTGTTCCTCCAAGACATCGCACCTGTTCAAACTTCGGCGGTCACCATAGCCAAAATTTACGAATTACACCTCAAATTGGTTGAACACCCACCGTATTCACCAGATCTGGCCCGCAGCGACTTTTTCCTGTTTCCTAAGCTTAAAGTTTGCCTTAGGAAATAACTTTTCTTTCTATATTAGTCTCAAACATTTGAGGCTACCCTCGTAAGTGTACTTATTTATGATGGATTTATTTCTATTCGTGTTTAAAAGAGTTCAAATCACATGCCTTAAATCTTTTGAAATTGTCGCTTGTTTTCGGTTGTTGCGTTATTATCGGAACTTCCCAAGTTCCACCAATTCGAGCCCACGACTCTTGTGTTAGTTAAATCAGCTTAGTGCTTTTTACATCCAAGAGTTTAAAACTGTTAAAGCTTAGTTTTCTATTCATCAGAAGGGTTTAAGAGCAAAGGAGCGGGTAAAGTACGAAGATTTATGATAAACTATGTCACAATTACCCAGCTTATGGTTCAAAAGATCCTACACCTTTTCAGACAAATGCTTGGGGCCAAACAAAAACCGTACATTAGTAAAATTATGTATATCATTTGTTCAGATACGATAGTTTTCTAATATGCAACCATTTTTTACCAATTCGGGGACACTGTGACAGAAATTTTGAGATCACCAAAAGATCTAAGTCCAATACTTTCCCGGTTGTCGTTAAGTGCTTCTTCGTTTCTGGGTTGAAAAAGAATCGTCGCGGTTTCGACACAAAAGCATAAGTATAATGAGAAATCACTCAATCTGGTACACGTGATAAATTTGTTGTAAAAGAGATTTAAATACATCTGAAATTCGAGAAACGGAAGATTGAATCTCCAAAGGAAAATGTATCTAGAAATCAGAAAGAAAATTGTCAGTGTTAATATCTTTTACATAATAAAATATATGCTTGGGAAGCTAGTCACTTATTTAATGGGATTATTTTCATCAATTTATGTATTATAGTGCTACCCACTCAAAAATAACAGTGCAGTAAGCTTATGCAAAAAGCCTACACATGTGATAAAATTTCAATCCTAGGCAGCAAAGTTAAGTACATATTCGGAGTAGTTGATTATATAGGTGGATATAGAAAATAATACGTTTTATCAATACTTGATTGAAGCATGAGATAAAAATCCTGGAGTAATTAAAAATGTGTGAATATATGAATTTTAGAACATGATTCTATAAAAGGCATCAATGTTTTGTCTACGCTGATGACATAGTGCTACTGACAAGAATCAGAAAGAAACTGAGAAATATCAAGAAATAGCTTATAACTATTGTAGAACATATTTTTCTTAAATTTAATATGGCTAAAACGAAATATACTGAACTTAAAACCAAACTTTAAAGGTGTACCATAGTGGAAAGACACGGTGAGACATTGAAGTGCTGCAAGAACACATGTATTTGGCTGAACAGATAAGATTACCAATAAATATAGCAAAGACAAAAAAAAATAAGTTAGGGATAGCTATTGGTAATAAGTCTTGGGGAGATTTTAACAGAATTGTAGAATCCATAGAAATATCTCGAAATTTAGAAATAAAAACATACAAGACGATGTTAAGCCCAACATTGTCTTCTTGATGTGAGTCCTGGATTTTAAGCAGTAAAAATTTAGAGAGGATACAGATTTGGGAAAGAAAGACTAATATAGAATTGTATCAACATTTTAAAGAAAAGTCTATTGGCGAATTAGTTAAAAGCAAACGATTAAAATGGTTGGAAAACTCGGAAAGAATTGACAATTAAAGATATGTGAAGAATATTGCTTGGAGAAACCTTGATTAGTGGAAGAATAGAAAAAGAGGTAGATATATGCAGTGGAGAAAAATCTCAAGAGAAAGCAGATCAGAAATTGGCATTAAGAAATTGAGGAAAATTACAAATTCAGATAAGAGTTTGGCAAGCACAGCCCTTCCCAAGGCTGAACTGAAGACGACAGAAGAATATCTACCGAAATGTAGAAGATTCAAAATCCAATAAACTATGCAAATAGCACAAACACCAACTCAAAAGACATTTATTTATCTTCATTTTGTTTTTTTGTCAATTTGTCCCCTTAATTGGATTGTTATGTATTCCCATTTCTGAGAAATGGGAATACATAAGCATTAGCTTCTCCAATAACAGCAATCCTGAACGCAAAATGTCGTCCAATACACCCACATAAACAATCCCAGTATTGCACTTATTTCTTGCTCCTCACCTGATATAATAAGAATTTCATAGTTATTGAAATTATCATTTCATTTTAGTTTCATATATCGCACTATTATTAATAAACCAATGTACTTACTTGAATATCTTATTAGCATAGAATCATCAGCTAGAATAACAAATAAGTTTCGATTTTTCTTGAATTCCACCATTTTTTTTTTTGCAGATATATATGCTTTAGTATTGTGCAAATAAAGCTTATATACAAAACATATTAATTTTGTTGATATGTCAAGTAAATATTGGATATGTCAGGTATTTGGAAATATAATAATATTCCAGACATTATACTTATCAATCAAAATTTGTATGTTATTGCAACAGAAATGACACCTCAAAATATTTTTTAATTGAAATTGTAGACACGTTTGAATATTGTAGTTAAGACTAGAAATATCGAAAATTAACAAGCATTTATGAAAACATGTTGATTTTGATTCAAATGCCTACCCAAGATGTATTTTATGACTGATGTTAGGTGGATCTTGTTTTCACGTAAGTGGCTATGTAAGATATTCTTTTAGCAGGGCCATATATTAATAACTATATATCAAACTTCCGCAATAAATTTCGACGGAAAGTTGGAAGCATTAACTTTGTGATTAAATTCGAAAGAGGTGTTAGGGGCGCCATATTAAAAGTCATAAATTTTACCAATACAATCGTTTTCAAGGACGTTCTTGCGATAAGCGATTTGCTATTTCATGCGTATGTCTATTTAATATTCTATTAATTATGCTTACGTATTTTTCGGTTAAGAGTGTGTTTGTTGGCTAAAGGAAATTCCAAAACTATTGGCCACATTGCGCATATAAAAAAATACCATACAGATTGCAAGCAGATTTTAGTATTTTTTTGGTATTATTAATTATTATTACTCTTGTATTATCCCATTAAATAATTTATATAGTTATAGTTTTTTTTTGTAACTTGTCATTTATAGTTTATGGTGCTTCTTTTAAAATCTTTAAACAATATAATAGTTTGCCTGTTTATTATGACTTCTCTTATTAACTAATCCCTAAGTGAACGATGTACGATTATCCCATTAAGTAATTTGTATATACCCTATTGCTTGTATAAAGTTTTTTTTGCAACTTTTCATTTACAGCTCATGGTGTTTCTTTTAAAATCCTTAGGCAGTATAATACTTTGCCTATTTATTATGCTTTTTCTTACTACCTAAGCCCTAAGTGAACGATGTACTCGTATATTTCTGTGTTCAGATAAATATATAGAATCTGAATTTGGCCGGACAAGCCCAATACTACCAAAATTACAAATTCTAGAACGATTCGAAAACTACTCAGAACTAGGGGTCCAAATAAACCTCATATTTCTCGGTCTATTGTTCTTAGGAATATCGTCATCATTACTAGTTTACCAGTCCTTTGTGGATAACGTGTGAATGGATTGTACTCTATTAGTCAATAATGCTAAGCATATATACAGAGTAATATTGGCTCTATACAACAGTAAAAATTCAGGCACATTAGAAAATACTGCTGTAAATACTCGGCATTGTATATACAGGGTGAGTCATCTAAGCGGGTAAGGCCGATTATGCCTTTATGAGTAAAGATATTTCGAAGCGGTTTTTTCCTTGTGATAGCTGTTCATTAGGAGCACATTTTAAAAATATTTTATATTATACAGAGTGTTCCATAACTTGGTGGCTAACCATACTTATAGTTTTTTAAATGGAATACCCTATATATTATTGCATTTTTGTATTCCCCGTATAATTTTTAGTCAAAAAGTAATAAGACAGTATAGGCCTAAAATCTAAAGTTTTTGACTTATTTGACTTATTTTGCTGAAAAATTCAATGTTTGTATAAAATTATATTTCTCGAAAACGACGTATTAGATGGACACAATTTTTTGCAGTATTGTTTACAATAACAGGTCCTAAGAGAAGCATGTTTTATTTTTTTTACAGTTACTAACTGCATGTCCAGGAAACTGGATTAAAATGAAATGACAGGTTTTTGTATAAAAGTCAATTATTTGTAATGGAACACCCTATATATCAGTTCATTTTTGAATTGTTTATTAAATTTCATATCAGAAACATGACGTTAATACTTTAAATGCGACTATTACTGAGCTACTGTCGTTTACTGATATGCTCTTGTTAGTTTTTGCAAAAAAGTAATTTTTTTCAAATGGAACACCCTGTATATTATTTCATTTTTGAATTTCTATACTATACTATACTATATTAATTAAAACCACAAAACTGACAAAACTATATAGAAAGACACAATGGCTCAGTAATAGTCACTTTTAAAGTATTAATGTCTTACATGTTTTTTTATGTGAAATTTAATAAGAAATTCAAAAATGAAATAATATACAGGCTGTTCCATTTGAGAAAATTGACTTTTTTGCAAAAACTTACAAAAGCATATTAAAAAACGACAGTAGCTCAGTAGTAGTCGCATTTAAAGTATTAACGTCTTACATGCTTCTGACATGAAATTTAATAAACACTTCAAAAATGAACTGATATACTGATAAGGGTGTTACATTTAAAAAAAATGTCATGTAATTTTAATCCAGTTTCCTGCACATGCAGTTAGTAACTGTAAAAAAAAAAATAAAACATGCTTCTATTAGGACCTCTTATTGTAAACAATACTGCAAAAAATTTTGTCCATCTAATACGTCGTTTTCGATAAATATAATTTTATACAAACATTGAATTTTTCAGAAAAATGGGAATAAGTCGAAAACTTTAGGTTTTAGGCCTATACTATCTTATTACTTTTTGACTAAAAATTATACGGGGAATTCAAAAATGCAGTAATATATAGGATGTTCCATTTAAAAAACTATAATTATGGTTAGCCCCAAGTTATGGAACACTCTGTATAATACAAAATATTTTTAGAATGTGCTCCTAATGAACAGCTATCACAGGGAAAAAACCGCTTCGAAATATCTTTACTCATAAAACATAATCGGCCTTACCCGCTTAGATGACTCACCCTGTATATATATTAAAAATATACAGAGAAAACGCAAAAGTTATTCCTAATTTCATGACTAAACTACGTAGCATAAAATGAGCAGATATCCAATATAGGACGTAGTATTAATTCAGAAAAAACACTATCTTTAACCAAGTCATTAACAAATTCCCTAGCTTTTTCTCAGTACGTCAATGTAACAAAACAATGTGAATGTAATGGTGTAGTAGCGTTTGATGTTATTGTAAAATAAAACTGTAAAATGTAATTACGTTCTCTTCCTAAAATAGAGTAATATACAATTAATTTTATTGCACAAGGCAATTTATTTTCAATTATGTTGACATTATTATATATTAGAGAATTGGAAACAATACAATTTTTATATGTAGTACAAAAAAGGTATAATTTGTTAAATAAGTCAAAGTAACTGTTACATAATCTAGGAATTATAAAATCGAGTAGGTACGACCTATTTTTACCTCAACAAGAGAAATTTAAGTTATTGACGTTTATTAAACAATAAAAAACAAAGCAAATAGTAATATCATTTGACGTAAACAAGAAATACATGAGTCATTTTGTGCGTATTATGTAGGTACTCTTTATTTATAGAGGCGATCATATTTCTATTATTAATTAGATGTGTGTGTTTGCATGGATGTCATCCTTATGTCAACTAATATTTTATGGTTAATGGAATGGCAACAGACTGCAGTGGTGACAGCCAGTGGCGTAGCCACGGGGGGGGTTATGGGGGTTAGAACCCCCCCCCATACAGCACACCGTGCATGTTAAATTTTTTCAAAGTTGTTTACAACCGCGCTGACCGTCTAGTCTGGTCGAGTCTAGCTGAACACAGCTGTAGTGTAGCTGTAACGTATTAGAAGTACCTGGTCTGTGGAAGTACTTAGTTCCAAACGTCATGGCACGCGAGATGCGCGCGAAGGCGAAGGAAGTCGGTAGCAGTCGTGTAAGCCGAACGGTCGCTATACCGTCCTGCAAAAGTCGTACTACCTAGGTATCTCCCGATCACTCGATCACGAAGCATCGCCAAGCGATCTAACACTACACACGGGCAATCGCGGGCAATTAACATCAAATGGCTATGTTATTAGAACAGATAGTAACTCAGTGGGAGGGAATATTCCACAGAAATCTATAACAAAATTAGTTTCCTGGAATATTAGAAGAGACCAGTAATTAGGTAAGGCGCTATTTCCAGTCATTCATTCATTATATGATTTTTTTTTACAACTCTGAAATTGTAGACAATGGGTGACAAGAAAAAAAGAGTTTCAACTCTGGATACATTCGTGTTTAAGAAACAAAGAAACACATTTTCTAATAATGTTGCTGAAAATGTGTGTTCATCTTCATCAACTAATTCTCCAGATGAAAGGGGGGTAGACGAAGATTTCAGCTTACAACTAAATCACCCAGAGGATAATACTCGAGATATTGTAACATATATTGGAAGAAAGCTAACAGTCGATGTGTGTGCAGCAGTGGAAAACATTTGGTATCCATGTCCTAATTTCAAGTTTCCGTCGTCTGGAAAAAGAAACTTAAAATTTCAATTTGCATGGTTTCATCGTTGGAGCTGGCTAGCATATTCTAAAGAAGTAGATGGTGCGTTTTGTAAGTTTTGTGTCTTTTTTGCCAACGACGTAGGAGGCATAGGAGGGCAGCCACTAAAAAGTTTGGTGAAGAAACCATTTACTAATTGGAAAGACGCCGTTGAAGTGTTTAATAATCATCAATTAAACGAATATCATAAGCTGAGCGTGGTCAAATCACAAAATGTTACTTTAATTCAAGAGAAAAAAATGGACCCTATTATTCTCCAAGTAGACGATGCACGAAAAAATCAAATAGAAGAAAACAGGCAAAAGTTAGTCCCCATAGTAGATACCGTAATATTGTGTGGACGACAAAATATTCCCTTAAGGGGTCACAGAGATTCTGGTCTCATTAATATCGCAGATGACCCTATAGAAAACGATGGAAACTTTCGTGCCATTTTAAGATCGAAACTTCGATCTGGAGATAAAGCTCTACAACTTCACTTAGAAACAATGTCTAAAAATGCAACATATCTCAGTTCGACAGTTCAAAACGAAATTATACACATTTGTGGACAAATTATAGTAAGGAAAATAGTGACAAAATTAGATGAAGCAAAATTTTTCTCAGTGTTAGCAGATGAATGTACTGATGTGGCTGGTATAGAACAGTTTTCCTTATGCATCAGATTTTTTAATGAAAACCTATTAAAAGTTGAAGAACATTTCATTCAATTTGTTCCTGTCGCAGATTTGACTGGTCAAAATTTATCCAACGTGTTATTACAAACTCTAAGAGAATTGCAAATCAATTGTATGTATCTAGTAGGGCAAGGTTATGATGGAGCTTCATCAATGAGTGGTGCATTTCATGGCGCTCAGGCTTATGTACGTAAACAACATAAAACTGCAATGTATGTGCACTGTGCTTCACATTCTTTGAATTTAGCTATATCTGATGCTTGCGATTTGCCTGAAATTCGCAATTGTTTAGGTGTCATTGGAAAAATTTGTAACTTTTTAAAAACTCCTAAAAGACAAAACGTTCTGGAGTCTTCAATTGAACAAAAATGTGCAGACTTGAAAGCACGTAAACTGAAAACATTATGCAATACACGTTGGGTGGAGAGACATGATTCGGTGATAACATTTTTGGAAATGCAAGAAGCTACGATAGATGCTCTATCAAAAATACAAATGTGGAAAGAAAAAGACACTTCGAGCGATGCACACTCTTTACTTAATTCAATTGAGACAGTTGAATTCCAAACAACGTTAAGAGTGATAGCAAAAGTATTTTCAATTTCACTTCCACTGTCGAAAAGCTTGCAGTCTGTTAATCTGGATTTAGGACAGGCAATAAGTTTGGCAACTGTTACTGAAAAAGTGCTTTTAAACATAAGAGAGAATGTCGATGCAGAATTTAGTGAAATATTTAATGAAGTGAAAACATTTTGCAATAATTTAGACATAGACATTAAAGTTCCCCGCACAGTTAAAATTCAGACTCAAAGAAATAACGTTCCCTTTTCTTCTTCGGAAGATTATTACAAAAAAGCGATATTTATTCCTTTCTTGGATTCTTTTATTCTTCACTTGCACGACCGACTGTCAAAACATAGAAGTGTACTAAGTAGCTTTCAAGTGTTATTCAAAAGGGAAGTGTATACTGAGGAAGACAAGAATAAATTAATGTGTCTGTTTTCTGAATACAAAGATTTTTTGGATATATATAATTATGACACTCTTCTAGGGGAGGCAAAAATATGGCAGCAAGTACTGTGTGATTGTCAAAATTTACCCAAAAACGCCATCGAATGTTTAATTCTTTTGAAAGAAACTGGCAAGTGTTTACCACTGTCAAATGTGTTTCGTCTTTTGAAGATATATGTTACTCTACCCGTCACAACATCTTCAAATGAGCGTTCATTTTCTACACTGAGACGATTGAAAACCTACTTGAGGAGTACAACAGAGGAAAAGAGACTAAATGGTCTTGCGCTATTGAATATTCATCGTGAAATACCGATCTCAGTTCATGAAGTAATCGATGAGATGAGTAAAGTTAAACGAAAGCTGCCGTTTGTTATATAAATATGAAGTACTTTCCTTTACTATGTTTGACTACTATCATTATAATTAGTTGAGCTTTTATTTTGTCATTTAGTTTCAGTGAAATTTTTTTAATTTTGTTAATTTTTCTTGTTCATTCGTGCAATAGGTACATATTATTATATTGTACATATGTATTATATAATAGTATTAAAAATATTTTACTTGTTAACTATAATTATTTCACTTATATTAAACAATGAAAACAGCATTACATTATTAACAAAAAATGTACATCTCCTATAGCCTACAGATGCATTTGACGTACAACCCCCCCCTTTGAAAATTTCTGGCTACGCCACTGGTGACAGCGGTGATTTATTTTCAAAAGTGTTTAAAACAAAGTAATAATATTTGAAAAACTCGAAAAGAAAATACAGAAAAGAAAAATGTTGTTTTATAAAGATGGAAAATATGGAGGAGTTTAGCTGCTTCATTAAAAGTTCACATCTGCTCCTCCACTTAACCATTCCAACTACCATAATCTAATAAAAAGGAAGCTACCTGCAATAGCTAACAATGAGTACGTATTAGTCAAAAACAAAGAATGTAAACTTCTTAACGAGAGATAAACTATCGCTGACCTAAGAATAAAGTCCGATATAATTCGTGAAGGAAAGAGGCCATATTATATATGTGCGATATCTGATACGTTAAGAAATTTTCGAAGTTTACCAATTTGTGAATTGCAGGATCAGCAGTTGCCTTAAACTTGATATTCACGTTATTGTAAATTGTAATTAAGATTCTTGACGTGTAATCCCATATACTAACATCATGTACGAATTCTGCAGCTTTTGTCATTTCCAAGAAAATATAGCGCCGCCTGATAGGAATCGTAATAGTCTATCTGTGGGACAGCAAGGGTTTCACATAGTAACCTTTTAGCTTTTGCGTCTAGCATACAAAAGCCTTAAAGCAGAGTAAACGCGCTGTAAGCAAGCTTTGATGCGAAATATCTGGCCATTTCCGAAGTACAAATTGAGAATAGTAGTGGCCTAAGAATGGAACCTTGCAGAACAACGAAAGTTGTATGCACAAAACCAGAGAAACGATCAAGGACCACCACGCGCTTTCTCCTTCCAACATGGTAGATATACAGAAAATTTACAGATTTTTGCACCAAAACAACATTAGACAAAATGGCGAAAATTAGCGAGTGGTTATTAGTATGAAATGCCGTCGTAAAGTCAAGCAAGCACAGAAGAGTTAAATTATTCTTATCCAGTTCTCTGATTATATCAATTGTGGTATTCAGTAATGCTGTATTACAACTAAAGTTCTTTCTGAATTCCAACTGCGCAGGACGCAAAATATCATTGTCTAACACAAATTGCTTCAACTGATACTCCACGACTCTTTCAGCAACCTCGGACAACACCGGCAAAGTGCAGGTCGCAGATCTCAGTAATCTGTGGAATTTGATTTCTTTGGGAGTGGTTGAACAAGAAACCAGTTTCCGGCACTCCGGAAAACGATTACTTCTATGCAGCAGTTTATTATGTGGATCACAAAAGGCAGCACATATGCTTATACCGTAGTCGTCAAATTTTAATTTCGGTTTATGCTTCTATACCATGCAGAAGATGACCTTATAATATGCAGCGATGCCTGCTTGCTAACAGTGGTGGGAGAGCAACGGAGTGTCGGGGGACCCTCACGCCTTACATGTCATAGCAAACGTTTGTCGAGTGTACTGTCTTGGCAGCCTCGCTTATGTTTATCTTAGGTTATTTCGTCGCGCTCTTTTCCTCTTTCTACTTTCGTATCAGAAATTAAAATATGTCGACTACGGTATATCATCTTCTGCATCAGTTAAATGATGCCTCTCTATATTGTAAACGCGATATAACACCAGTATGAAAATAACAATGTATCAATACACCAGACGATAAAGACAACCCTGACATTTTTATTTTTATAAACCAAAAAGTGTGTGTGTATGGTGTGGGCACCATATGACTTTGTTGTACGTATGTGCGTTCGGAAATGTGTATACCAAAATTGTTCCAAATTAAGTTTTAAATTCTGTATCATATTAATAAAATAAACCTCTGTGTAAAAGGACACTTCCGGTGCAAATTTAGAATTTTTTTTTATACAGCTCAAAATACTTTTATTCTCTTAATAAATTTCTATAGAATGCTTAATTTGAGAAATATTTGCAAAAAACTGCTATTTGATGAGTAAAAGTGTTCCGGTCCGAATTTTGAAAATTTTTGTACAAAAATTATTCCAAATGCAGCTTTAAGTATTTTTGTCTTCTTAATAGATCTGGATAGAATGCAAGATTTTCGAGATATTTGAAAAAAACTGCTATTTGATAAAAAGAGTAGAAGTATTATTTTTCGTTCGAATTTTGAATTTTTTATAAACAAAAATTGTTCCAATTTGGTTTCTAAATACTTTTGTATGCCAGATAAATCTGTATAGAATGCATAATTTGCGAGTTATTTGCAAAAAACTATTTTTCGCTAAGAGAAAAAGACCTACTTCTGAAATTTCAAAAAAGAATTTTTATAAGATCCTTCTAAAATTCATTTGTTAGTACTTATGTATTCTTTAGAAATCTGTCTAAACTTTTTTACTGAAATAAGTTTACTTCCGGTCCACCGATTTTACTGTAAATCTAATCATATCTGAATTGATAGCTGCACCCCTTTGATCGTTTTAACAGACAGATAGACATGTTTGCAAAAATCACTTTTCAGTATCTGGGGACTTCATATGCAAAAGTCTCGTGGTCGAAAATTTTCGTCATCACAATACGTATAAGAAAGTTAAAGATGTAAAATGTAGTCAGCTCTTATGGATAAAATCCTTAAGAAACCTGGACATACAGATATTTTAACAATATGATCAGTTTACATTCTGAAAATACAATTACTACAAAATTTCAATATTCACTCGTAAAACAGTTGACAGGTAATGAATAACATATAGACGGGTTTAGCTGTAAAACATTGCAACTAAACGCGTTCAGTGTTAAATTTCAACCTATCCTCTGCATATTACTAATGTCCAAACGCATTCTTTCTTTTTATTTTCACATCACCAATTTACAGAATTGCTATCATTATACTTATTATCTTTCATACGTTGTGGTTGTTCCTCTTCTTTGTTTTTTTTCTTCGAGTACCTCGTGCCGCTAAATAATAACCAGTTAAACGAACAGAAAGGGACGAAGAAGAGATAACTGAAAGACGCCCGCGGGAAAGTATTTAATTGGTGTATGCCTTCGTCTCGAGGAAATATCCCGAATAGCACAAGTCATTCTCCTTAATTTATATTTAACATTTAAATTAAATTGGTATTGTTTGAAGAGGACGCATGTCCATATATGTTAATGTTAGTTACTTGCAATGTTTTATTTCATTACTGAACACAATATTGTATCGATGTTTTTTCATTCGTATTATACTCCTAACTGCAAAACAATAGCCTTCGCACAACAGTTGATGGTGAGATGGATACACATTTATCGATTTATATATTTAATGAGATCCATTAACTTATCAAGTCAGTACCTGCTTGCGGTCAATTTTCCTGAGTTTAATTCTGCTAGACAGTTTATATACAGGGTGTCCAGAAACTCTCCTGACAAACGAAGACCGGAGATTCCTCAGATAATTTTAAGACAATTTAACCCAATTCACCCTAGTCCGAAAATGCTTCCTAAGGTCATAGGCGTCCGTTTTGGGTAGGTAAACGGTTATTTTAACGCATAACTTTTTTGTCTTTAACTTTTAAGCATTTGTGACACTAGATTATTTAATTTTCAGGTATTCTAGTACTAAAAGGTACTCTTACTTTAAGTCGGTAGGATACACCGTTTTCTAGAAAAATCGATTTGAAAATTTTTCGTTTTTTCGTCATTAAAATTCAATTTATTATTTTTTGCACTAGTTCGCTCTGAACTGCCAACAGAAATAAAACCTACGTTTTTAATTGTCAAATTGTTGTTAGTTCACGAAGTTGAAATGACGAAAGATGAAATGAGGAAAAAACGAAAAATGTTCAAATCGATTTTTCTAGAAAACGGTGTATCCTACCGACATAAAGTAAGAGTACCTTTTAGTACTAGAATACCTGAAAATTTAATGATCTAGTGTCACAAATGCTTAAAAGTTAAAGACAAAAAAGTTATGCGTTAAAATAACCGTTTACCTACCCAAAACGGACGCCTATGACCGGTACTAGAAATTCGCAATTGATGGAATCGGTTCATCTCTGGAGGATAAATAAGCATACCAGTTTTGGTTTTCTAAATAGAAGCGTTCGGGAGATATTAAAAAAAACTAATTACAAGGCGCCATCTTCAAAGAGCTCTAGCTCCCTTAGGAAGCATTTTCGCACTAGGATGAATTGGGTTAAATTGTCTTAAAATTGTCTGAGGAATCTCCGGTCTTCGTTTGCCAGGAGAGTTTCTGGACACCCTGTATATTTTTCTCGTTCTTCTTACCTTACATTTAGATTTAGTTCAGTCCTGTGTCAAATTATTTTGCTTTTTATGTCTATGTTCATTGGTGATAAATGCAATAATAATTATTATCATATATACAGGACACCCTCGTTTATCATTAGAGGGGGCGGGGCGTCTACCTATATGTCTCTAAGGAACTTCTGAGCTGATTTACTGGAACTTTTTTTTGACCACTGGGGCGAGACTAGGTTGTGAGTCAAATTAGGGTTCACGAAACCAAAGCGGGGCTTGGCAAAGTACCAAAAGCTGCAAAATTTGCATAAAATGAAGATGATGCTCTTGAGCAAATCGTCAATTTTTACAGTAGAAGGCTGGAATTTTGCACAGTTATATTGCAACGTGTCCTATAAATTACAGTTTTTCCGTTTTGAAAAATCTTCATTAGAAGCGATTTTATTCAAATTTTTCTGAACGTAAGTAGTGTAAATTCGCCGTTGATATGGCATCGTCAATTTTTAAAAAGAAAGTTGAATCATGATACTAAATTATTCTACGACACAAGTTCTATCAGATTTTTTTTCCGTTTTTAAAAATCTTGTTTAAATCAGATTTTATTTAGATTCAGAAAGTTTTCAAAAATTCGAGTTTTTCAAACCTCATGCGTTTTATGGCATGTGGTTCAAATTTGTATCGAAAGAAAGCAGCAGCACTAAGAATATCTAGGAGAGAATGATGAGAGTGTATAGAGAAAATCCCGTCTTATTTCCAAGTAAAATTTTGGTGTAAGCAATTCAAATGGGACAGAGAATCCAATTATGATGACCCAAAGTTTGGAAGACCTCTAGAAGCACGAACTGAGGAAATCATCAGCAAAGTTGAAGATTTGGTGTTGACAAACGCCGAGTAAAAGTTTTAGTTATTGCTAGAGAAATAGGAATATCAGAAACGAGTATTTTTAAAATTCTACAAGAAGTTTTGGGAATGAGCAAAGTGTGGGCACGATGGATTCCAAGGCTGCTCAGTCCTGAACAAAAATTATGAGGACGACAAATTTATGAAGAGAATTTAACTCCTTTATCTGAACACAAAAACTTAAATAGAACTGGACTGGGGATGAAACTTGGGTACACCACTCCGACCGTCCTAAGAAACAAGAGTACATGCAATGGGTTCATGAGAACTAATCAAACTCATGTAATTATAAGCCGTCCACAGTATATCTCTAGGATAAGATAACATTTAGAGGTCAAGTAAGAATACAATAAATATAGAAATACAAAAAAATATAACAGTTGCATGGAAGGGGCCGGCTAATTAAATTTCTTTATAACTTTGGATCGCACTATCATCAGGTCGACAAAATAGACTTTGAAGATGTTCGCCTAGCATTCGATTTATCTTGCACTAATGCATGATTGAAATACAAGAAGCAAAGTGACATTTTTAAAATACTCAAAAACGATGTACTTGATCTCCGTGGCTTTCAATTATTTTTTTATGAAAAAGTCATGCAATATGAAAATTTTTCAGGATGATGGCAATGTCTTAAATGTAAGTTCATTAAAAAAAAACTGCTTTCAAATGTAATAAGTTTAATAATATCATAAAATAGAAGAACGCGTTTTCAAGATATCGGATTCAATTCATTTCGTCTGCCCATTCATTATTAAGAATATATTCAACATGAAACTAAATATTCAAACAAGAATTGGAATGTGTAAAAAAAATCACGAAAAAATAAATTCCTTACAACACCATGTATCAGAAATTTCGGAGATTAGAAAAATGTCGTGATCGAAAAGATACAGATCATACAAGCATTGATAGCAAATTTCGGTGATTTCGTTACTTCCATAGATATATTGATATCATCGAAATTTGTATTCTGACATTGGTAATATGTTTCACACTATTACAAAGTTTATCTACTTTTTATTTGGAAGAATATCAAAACTTGCTTTACCATATATCACGTTTGATGATCACTTGATCCTTGTCAACTTATAAGTGAACTAACTAAGGGTGCAATTCTGCGTGGCTCTCGTAAGCTACGATTATTGGAAGCTTACGGTGCCTAGCAACGAGATGACGTTTCGATTACGATTTTAGAATCTTTTACGATAAATGACGTAGAATGTCATTAAGAGCGTAAACAAAATTTTGTAGGTTATATTTTATATTTATTAATGTTCTTGTTTGCAAATATTCATGACTCTGTAGCATTATTGTAAGAGGTACATCAGAACAGGTAGGGATTCGTCTATGTAAAATATATGTATAGAGTGTAATATATTCTTTATATTCCAGAAATTATATGGGTATTTTAGGAAAGCAGTTATTCGGACATGTAAATCCCTAACAGGCATTTTAAGCAAAAGCTTAGGCGTTCAGAGCGTTAATTGGGTACTGGATAAACGTATTTATAAAACTAATATACATATAGTTACATTTGAAGGTTACTTGAAATGCATATACCTATACAGTGTACATAATATCTTTGTTACAGGTCTTAACAACATTAAGTTTATGGATATTTCAGATTATTTGGCAGCTGCCAGAATAATATTGGTGCTAATAGCTTTGTTTCATTTGGCCAAATATAAGTGAGTTGCATAATCATAAGATCTGTCACATGATGATGAGGAATTTTTTTGAGTGGACAAAATTTCCAGCAAATTATGAATCAAACAATGTTATGCAAGGGTAATTATGTTGTATGTAAACATTCTAGAATTAATTCCTCATTTTATTTTTATGAAGAAATGCGATACCGAAAGCGTGCTATTTAACCGACACCGCCCATAGGCATTTTATGAATTGACCAATAAAGTAATCTACATATTTCAATGCCGGTGATGTTGGTAACTGTTGGTTATCCCATGCAACTATGCTTATTCACTCCAACTAATAATTCCTCAGAAGCGTGCTTAATATTAAATTGAAATCTGTTCCCAGTATTATCGAAATGACAATGCTATTTTGTAAAGTAGTTATTGGTGTCTCTCCAGAATCCGCACATTAATGTACCATCCCATAAAGGCAGCTAGTATAATTTACATATTGCTGTGGCAACATAATTATTTGGAATAAAATAATTGTAGTATTGCCATACGTTAGGCATTGCCAAATAGATTATGCTGTGTGCTGTTCCAGCAATATAACTAATAAAGATGATGATAATTTTTATTATCCTTAATATATTTATTTATTTTCTTAACAGCACGTACTTTATAAGTATACGTGAAATCAGTGTATCTAAATTTCTCTTCTCTCGTCAAATCTCTTGTTTTTCTTTTTATAGGGATAAGGTTATAGCTTATTTTAAATAAAAATCATAAACCATATAAAACATAATTGTATAATTTATTCAACATTATTTTTAGAATAGACATCGCTATACTATATTTACCATTTAATTATAAAAGAAGAACATAATTGAAAGAAAACATTTTTCTAGGTTGTAATGTTTTATAGAAGGAATATATTTTTAATGCTTAAACAAAATTAAAATATTGTCCTGTTTTAAAACAAAGAAAATTCATTTAATGTTAGTATTCTATTGATATTTTATGCTAATTCTATTCCATCAGAAACATTATATTCGCACGTAATGCTCTGATAAACTTAGAACTTCGCAATGGTTAATGTTGGGAGAAAAAGCTTGAATTTGATTACTGGCTACAACCATTCACACGTATTGTGTCCTGCATCTCAAAGTCCGCCACCCAGAAACAGTTCCCTTCTTAAAAATCTACTTTAAATTATTAATTTATAATCAAAAATTATTTTGAGAATTAATGATGCCTAATAAAGTGCCAGAAAATATACATTTGCACGTTATATCCTCTTAACACCCAACACCATTAATAATTCTATTTGTGTTGTTAAAATTAATGAATGTATATTATTACAGGACAATATCTATTATACCTGTTGCACAACGTTATATTGAATATACATTTGCACGTTATATTACAATATACGCATAGCAACATTGATAAATCTTTGTATCTAAAACTTACTTTGAATCATTGAAAAACTCTTCAAACTCCATTTTTTTTACACAAAAAAATTATTAACAAAAGAAAATTCTTATAATGAATGAAACTTAAATACAAATAAAATTAATATGCTAATACAAGAAATAATGAATGAATATAATCGCGGTGTATCTGACCCTACGATTTAATGTCTTTTTTAAGTCGCTTTTAATCTCTCTCCAAATAACTAATTAATCTTGTTCATTCTTGTTTTTCAATTTATATACCCGGGAAGACACGTGACCGCTCTCAACGCCATCCTTGGAACTAACATTTAAGTTGTCACCCTGCGTCTTCAGTGATATATCTGCCCTCAAATTGCCATCGTGATACGAACACACACACACACACACACACGCACTTATTGTTTTTGACAGTTCCTTCACCTAAACGTCAACACACTGAGAATTGTTCGCTTATTTTTAAAACAGTCTTTCGTTTAAATTATCCAGTATCTTCCAATGTAGGTACATTCGTATTAATATAATTCTTCCTTATATTTGTTTATTAACTTGCTTATTCATTATTCTCCACATACTTCCTTCTCACACGCTAATGTAAACCATTATCTTCTTTTAGGTAAATGAAAATTGTGTACAACTGGAAATATATTTTACAAATTACGAAAATTCTTCCAACGTTCGCTGCTCGTACATCACGACCCATCGGATCTGCCATTTCATAGCTGCTTTCGATCCAAGATTTTTTTAATGGTTATATTTTTTTAACTGTAAAAAAACTACAAACGAAGTTTACACTATATTTTCTTTTTGTAGGTCTTAAAACCGTACAAATCTCTCTCTCGAGTCAATGAAACATAGTGGTACACACCCGAATTCATGAATGTATTTTATTATTTGCTCAGCGGCTGTTTATAAAAACATTACTACTGACTGTATGGTCTCGGAATATTTTAACTTTATATCCTTTTTTATTTTATTTACATATAGTTATAACTATAAGTGAAGGTAAATTTTATTCTTTTAGCATGACTTATTTTAATTTCTTTTATAAAGTTTTTATTACCTTATGCACGTTTTTAAGTCTACATAATTTATTCAATTATATTTTTCTCTCGTGCATATCGCATTGGATCCCCTTTTTACAATTTTACTGCGTTTAAATGGCTAAATCTCTTTACTTTTCTATAAAAGAAATATATATATATAGCTTAAATTTATCTCGTCTTTTATTTCGTACCTGTTTAATATCTTAATTCTAAATATGAATTCATTTTTATGCCTGTGTTTTCTATACTTAAATGTATGCAACTTAGTATACTCTTATGTTGAAAACTTTGAATAATAAAAACTGATTCTTACTGTCTCTTTTATATTTTGTATACTTAAATTAATTCTTATTGCTATTATTATTATTTTTAATATGCAAGAGACCACGGCAATATGTTGTATATTGTATATCATCGCGTTACAGTATAATTTTCCGTTACAGAAGGGAATGACGAACAATGTGTTACAGGTAAAATTGTGATTTATCATCTATATTTTATTATGTATTATAGTTATTTTAGTTCAAAACCAGAAAAATAATTATTTGGAAATTGGAAGAATGTGATGCATCACAAAGAGACTGAAAGAATGCACTTATATTTTTAATGTGAATACATGTGTTTACAACTAATTTAAAACAAATGGGTTGTCTTATGAACCAAACCCTAAGCATGAAAATAATGTACATATTTAATATACTAAAAGTAGGATATGTGCAATAACTCTTGTGTAAAGGTTGTGTTGCAAAATCTTGGATTATATTGAAAATCCGTTGAAAGTATTTGGTAAAATATTAAATTTACCATATAAATTTAACAACTTCAGTGCATTTACGTAGTAAACAAAACGTAGTCGTGAGATATTCAAGATATTTGCCACACTTTAGTGTCACAATAGAGATAGGTATAAAATAAAGAGGAAATAATTTATTATCGTCTATCAGTTGGTGCATATTTTAAAATAAAATATGCCTTTGCCATAATTTACATATATATTTCCTTTCTAAGTATTGTTTAAAGTCCAGGTACTGTAACTGCTTTTCTTTAACTTTCGCATTATAATATAATTTTATAATAGTGTTAATAAATAATATATATTTGGCAATAAAATGTCCTTTATTTTTCAGTATTTATACAAGCTTTATAGTATTATTCAAAGTTCACATATTCCAGTTAAGTAATAACTATCTTGTTTCAAAGTAAACATATAATTCATATCTAGTATTAATGTAATAATCCAAGTCCAATGTCTTCATTGTTTTATAATACATAACCCTTAAACAATAAATTTTCACATTCTTATCGTTCTTTTGAAGTGAAAAAGTGCAAATTTCTGAATATTAATCTCCTGTTAAAATTGCTAATAAACAGAACTTTGAATTACTATAAATTTTAGTGGTTCGGCAACCATATCCTGCAATAATATCGAATGATTTGTTGTACTCGATATCAAATATGTTGTTGTGTAAGGCTTCTCCTATTCAGACAATACATTCCTACAGCTAGTAAAATAAAAATGATTGTGACGAAAAATATTGAAACCAAGTGCAAGTTTGTATAACAGGATTGGTCGATTTTCTAAATACAAAGTAATCTATATAAGTACTTCAAGTATTCACGTACTTTGCCCAATGCTATTAGAACATGACGTTACGTGTTTGAGGCCTAAAACATTAATCGTTCAATATGCTACATATTGTTAAATCTTTGCGGTTTGACTTATAAATAAAGAAAGTCATTGACTAAACAGATAAATTTCATCTTATTTTCTTCAACAAAATATAAAGCTCAACATCCTTTTAATTTGATGTAGTTTTACCATTAGAAAATTTGATGAAAATTTTAAGTTTAAATTGTAAACAGGATACTATGATAGACTTTCTCGAACATTTAGTTTGTATAAATTTCACATGCTTTACGTTGTCTGTATATTATCTGCTGGGCCTATGTATTTTTTTGTAATTAGGAACTCTTGTATGTAAGAAAAACAATGTTCACTTTATAGGAATAACTGTCCTTGTTGGCGTCATAGAAAAATCACATTTCACCATTCATAGATGTGCCTAAAACGACATTTATCTGCAAATTCACTATACACTACTGTGATACGATATCCTTTTCATCTCTCTTAATGGTAGCAGTTCTTACTGAAATTTTCTAAAGTGCTTCCTGCTACTTTGGCATTACAAAATTTTCCTTACATTTTCTTTTAAAAAAAATGTTAGCAATCGCTAATTATATTTCAAACAATTTTCTTATTAGTTAAAATTTTAAATTAAAATATTCTGTTATATATTTAAGAGATGATATGTCTCTTTGCATGTTAAACATAAAGGTTATGTACAAAACCCGCAAATTGTTATTTTAGTTGCTAGGTTGCATTTGTGACGTGTTTCTCGTAGCTTACGATGACCGTAAGGCTTCCGATAGCCGCACAGAATCCCGTCTTGAGCTATATTCAAACCATTTGATATATTTATTTATAGGAGTGAAAAAGAAAAGCTAAATCCACATATATGAATGATTAATAATGTTATTGAAATCCCTTAATCACTAGGGGAAAAATCCTACAAAACACTAAATATTGTTTATAGTTTAAGGTTAAATGTTTACCAAATCTTAGCCCAGCGAAAACAGAAAATAATTTTAATTTAGCGGTATTATATAAACATATTATGTTATCTATTTTACATTCCATTACATTTCTTCATATTGATATAACAGCTGATTACGCTATTTTGAGTATTGTTGATTTCACTCTGATATATTATACTAAAAACATTAAATTAAGTAATAGCAACTATAAAAAATAAATGCATGTTTTCAGACATTCGAAAACAGAACCAGTTATAAACATTACACACTTCACTGAATTTTCGATAAAACCCATGGGATTTAAGTACTAAATTTTTTTACAACAATTAAAATTTAAATGGTTGAGTAATTGCAAAGAACGGATGTCTGAATTGAACCTGTGCATAAGATATTATTTAGTATTTGATTTTTAAAAGAAACATTCCTGAAGAAACCACAAAATGTCTTCTTTTTTTTTTTTCCCAGATGCAAACGTATAGAAACCATAGAAACGAAACTTTTGCGTGAGCCTGGTATTTAAGCTTCTCTATTAATTTATTTCAAATAGAAAATAAAACTACAAATCGACGTTGCATTCTTACCAGCGGAGCGGCACTTTTCACCGGGCTAGAGGTTAATGACTTAATGGTAGACAATATCTGTGAGATTTCACGCTGAATGATCCATAATGATACGCTGTCCAACGGCGGAGAACCAGAGAATAACTTTTATTTTACTCGTTTTTTTTTGTGTCTGACCGACGACCATAACGTCACATCCACTCGTCGGTGTCTTCACAAACAATTCGTACAAAAACGGCGGAAAAATCGCCGAAAAGACAAGTTCTAACCGATCTATTGTAAATATGTAAGATTAATAAGGTAACAGTTAATCTTGTTTGCAAATTAACTTATAAGTGATTATATCAAATGAAATTAGGAATGAGTAATGTTTTGTATTATTTGTACACCAGGCTGTACACTGTAAACGAATATGATAGTTATAATAGTTGTAACGTAGATTACCCTACAGCTGAAGAAATTACTACATCATTATATAATATTTAGCGCACAATACGAATACCGATAATTGTCATCGAAAGATTAAAAAATTTTAAACCATGACTACTAAACAGAATAGCCAAGTATTAAAATCATATCGGCATAAAAAAGTAATATTTAACACAATTATATATGATATACAATTTGTATATGGTTTCAAGGTAGTGTTATTTTTGTAGAGAAAGCTATATGTATATTCTGAAATATCATTTAATTAGTTTCCTTTCCTTGTTCTGCAATTGTTCTGGTAAATGTCATGTTGTAGTGGCATTGAATCGTCGTCTGTAGTTCGTACTTTGGTCGCGTCGGTTTGCTAAAACGATTCTTCTTTAATTTAAAATTTCATTATAATACTGTGTACAATAGCTAATCTGCATACAAGTAATACATAAATGCCAAATATACATACTGACAATGCGCAACAGGTTTACCCAGTTTCTGTACAACATTTTGCCAGGAAATAAAATACGTTCGTAATAAAGAGCAGCATGGAAAACTGTCAGCTTTTCCCGCGTTTTGTGTATGCAGAATTTTGCATCGAATTGTACCATACCAAGTTCTCCTAAAGTATAATTCGCTTCTTAAAAATAAACTGTTATTCCACAATTTTGAGGATATAATTTATCTCTTTCCTTGGTTAGTAAAAAGTAGCCCGAGAATAGGAAGTCCATAAATTTTCATACTGTACAATACGACAACTGAAACACTGTGTAGATAGAACATTTATTGCGCCTTTACACATTCTATATTATTTTATAATATTATGGTGTGGGGATTGGTAACATATTAGAAACAAGTATTTACTGCTCAAAAGAGTAGTAATGAGATTGATTTGTAACACTATTCAAGGTGATTTTTGTAGAGGTACGTTTAGTAATGAGATTGTTTTAACATTTCTGGGTGAATTGGTTTAGACACACAATAACAGACTTGAAGAAAAAGGCGATAAATATTATTATAGCAATAGGCATGCGCATCATTTTTCCATACCATAATTTATCAAAAAGATTAATAGTAAAAAGAATTAAGTCTGGTCTAAAAAAATTAGATTTATAAATTCTATATTGTAAGTATTGTGGACAGTGCCCTCTACATACTTTTTTTTTGACATCAGTCATACTGTATGTATCTATATATCTGGATGTGAAAATGAAAAGTGTTAAATACTTAGATTCTAGAACTAACATCAAGAGGTAAATACTATTTACATATACCGGGTGTCAACGAGATCATGTATCAGCACGCCATGTATTTATTAGTTAAAATAAAACTTTGAAATTCGTACCGTATATATGAGTGATCGGTGGGCTTCTTCAGGTGCACTCAGTTTGTCGATATCACTTCCGGTCAAACCGGAAGTGACGTTAATTTTGAATTTTTAAATACAACATTTATTATTTCTGTTCATATTCTGTTTCTTCTAAAAAATTGCCATCTAGTGCAGGTTAACTTTTGACATTTCTGTCAAAGATGGCGGTATCTGTTAAATTTATCCATTAAAGTGACACTGCTTCGCAACAATTGTCGAAATGTAACAACCATCAAAGTTAGCTTTGAAAACAATTAAGAAACGTATTTTTCACATTTACACGCATTGGCAAAGGAAACATGTATTTCACGTTGAAATTACTAAAGAAAATAAGATTTTTTTTTCTGTTGCTTTGGAATTAGACTACTTATAAAACATTTTATATTTTGTACTACCTGTCTACCACTAAACCACAGCATATTTTATATCACTTGAAAGCGAAAAATTATGCCAATATGGCACTGTAATAAAACAATAGGTGTTACATTTAAAAAAACGAGTACCTGTCATTTGAAAATGCAAAATGTGAAAAATACGTTTCTTAATTGTTTTCAAAGCTAACTTTGATGGTTGTTACATTTCGACAATTGTTGCGAAACAGTTTCACTTTAATGGATAAATTTAACAGATACCGCCATCTTTGACAGAAATGTCAAAAGTTAACCTGTACTAGATGGCAAATTTTTAGAAGAAACAGAATATGAACAGAAATAATAAATGTTGTATTTAAAAATTCAAAATTAACGTCACTTCCGGTTTGACCGGTTTGACCGGAAGTGCTATAGAAAAACTGCCCACCAATCACTCATATATACGGTCCGAATTTCAAAGTTTTATTTTAACTAATAAATAAATGGCGGGCTGATACATGATCTCGTTGACACCCGGTATACATTTATACGCAAAACGTATATGTATATATACATGTGTTAGGGATAAACACTCACATCTTGTATCATTACCGACAACGCACAGACACCGTGTTTTCACCTTTAAGGCCTCGTCAGTGTACGTGCGACTGCCGGTAATGACTAAACTAGTTTCGCTACTTATGTCGGCTTTGCGTGGAAAATTTCGTGAGAACTTCACAGCGGCATCTGCCACCCAAAAGCGACACCGAAAGCAAAGGTCGAAACACGGTGTCTGTGCGTTGATTGTCGGTAATGACACTACCCCAAACACATGTATATATACATATACGTTTTGCGTATAAATGTATAGATGTAAATAGTATATCTGTATTTGTATCTGCATCTTGACAATTCAATCCGGAGTGCTGGTACGTGAATAAAGATATAATTATTATTAATTTAATTGAAAAAGATGGAAAGAGACTGCTGATGAAAATAAAACAAATGAAATTCTATTACTAACATTGCAATTAATTAATTAATAATATTGTGATTTATTTGTCTTCCTATAATATAAGGATAAAATAGTAATTGTTAATTTAAATTTTAATCTCTAAAAAATAAAAAACAATTTATTGTGGAATGATTAAATGAAAGATCTATATCAATCTATTTCTTCTAATGGCGAATGTGTTTGTGTAAATGTTAAGTTTCTTAGAAATTCAGTTTATGTATTACTTTTAGAGGTCAAAAGCCTCATTTATAAATAACGGTCGCTTGACTTTCATCTTAAATAGTTTAGTCCATTAAACTAAAACTTTTGCGTACGAACAACATTTATTCACATTAAATTACAAGTAATTTACTTTATCTACATTACGAATCTGTAATGCTCAGTACAAATTTTTTAACGAAACATTATTGAATAGTAGTAAGGCACTCTTGGTATTGCCTTCGTTAATCACTCATTTCGTTCACTTTTACATTAGTTTAAACTATCGGTATTTCAGTACTAGTCTGCTGCACTCAGAATTTTTTCTCACATAGATTACAATCGAATTGCTGAACTATCTAAATTAATAGATCGATCAACAATTCCAGTAATTACATACTTTTATAGTCGGTTCTCCTGTCGATTCGTAATTTAGATATCTACCAGACCATGTTAATTTGTGTATTTTTCTTTGGACTCTTTTTTTTTTTGACTGTTTCTACCGTTAATTCTAATCGACAATAAAGAGAAACGTGCACAGTTCAGTAAATATTTGATAGGAAAGAGTAATTTTTTTCGAATTAACCTCACTATTAACGCAGAAAAATAAAACTGAATAATTTATATTATTGAAAATAGGAACAATAATCTTAATGATATCTTTACGTGATTTACTGTATTTTGTAGGTAAATAAAGTGAATTATGGTATAATACATTCATTGATGGTGATTATTTGGAGTACGTAGGGAAGAACTATAGCTGAAAAACTGTTATGAAAACCATGGAAGAATATTGTAATTTTTTAAATTGAAAAATGCATTGACAATTGTTATAAATCTAGGAAATGTTTAGATAATATGATACGCGCTTCAGTGGACAATATGAAAGCAAAATTTATCGGCTTATGTTGACGATTATGAAAGAAACTCGTATTTTGTAGTAAAAAGTTATCTAACCATTATGGCGGAAGTAAAGGTTGGTGAAATAAGTGTTATTTCTTTTTACAAAAACTTACACATAAAGCTAGGAAATTATACACATACCCCTTGATAAAAATTATATTGTGGAAAAGAAGACATTGAAGAAATTGAAAATTATGTTTTAATATATCCAAAGGGTTTAGATATACACTTATAAAATAAAAAAAGTCCTGTCGAATTCGAAAATGAAAGCCGAATTTGACACAGGGAGATGAAATACCATTGGCGAAGTAGTATTCTTGCTAAATAAATGAAGAGAATGATATAAAACTAAAATTACAGTGCAGTTCAGGCACATGCCTTTCCTTGACCTTTGAATATATAAACATTCAGATGCGACATTCTGTGGATTATTTATTCTTTGGGCACTTTTCAGGTATATATATATATACCTATAAAGAAAAGAAATATTGCGGATTATAGAATAATAAAGTATAGAATTTCATGGGGTAACTCCGCTCAAAATGCAACTGTGGACACGTGTTTCGAACTACTTGGTTCTCGTCAGCGCAGTGTAGCCAAGGAATAGGATGGGATAACCTTGGAGCTGAAAAACATCAATCAGAGACATACACAAGGGACAGCCTACCAATTGAGGCTTCAGCTAGAGTGTCCTCGATACTGAGAATGAATCTAACGTCGCCGCGAGGTAGACATTGTCCACCTGCAAGCCATCTGAACCCACAGGATAACAATAAAGAAAAGAAATATTGCGGATTATAGAATAATAAAGTATAGAATTTCATGGGGTAACTCCGCTCAAAATGCAACTGCGGACACGTGTTTCGAACTACTTGGTTCTCGTCAGCGCAGTGTAGCCAAGGAATAGGATGGGATAACCTTGGAGCTGAAAAACATCAATCAGAGACATACACAAGGGACAGCCTACCAATTGAGGCTTCAGCTAGAGTGTCCTCGATATTGAGAATGAATCTAACGTCGCCGCGAGGTAGACATTGTCCACCTGCAAGCCATCTGAACCCACAGGATAACAATAAAGAAAAGAAATATTGCGGATTATAGAATAATAAAGTATAGAATTTCATGGGGTAACTCCGCTCAAAATGCAACTGCGGACACGTGTTTCAAACTACTTGGTTCTCGTCAGCGCAGTGTAGCCAAGTAGTTCGAAACACGTGTCCGCAGTTGCATTTTGAGCGGAGTTACCCCATGAAATTCTATACTTTATTATTCTATAATCCGCAATATTTCTTTTCTTTATTGTTATCCTGTGGGTTCAGATGGCTTGCAGGTGGACAATGTCTACCTCGCGGCGACGTTAGATTCATTCTCAATATCGAGGACACTCTAGCTGAAGCCTCAATTGGTAGGCTGTCCCTTGTGTATGTCTCTGATTGATGTTTTTCAGCTCCAAGGTTATCCCATCCTATTCCTTGGCTACACTGCGCTGACGAGAACCAAGTAGTTCGAAACACGTGTCCGCAGTTGCATTTTGAGCGGAGTTACCCCATGAAATTCTATACTTTATATACCTATATATATGGAGAAATTGTTATTCAACCTAACTTTTCCTTTGCACAAAATCATAGATTTGGTTTTTGACTCATGGAGCCGAAATTACGACGGTCAAAAGAAATGATGTATAACATCACGCAGTTATTGAAATAGCACTATTCACATGGTGAATTTTACTCTTAAATTACTTTCTTCATCGGCGTAGGTAGAATGGTGAGGAGTTTTTAAAATTTATGATATTTACCTTATATTTCGTAAGATAAATAAAGTACGGGGAGTTAAGATGTTTTATTGTTTTGACTGTTAATTACATACTTCGTTTGTAATAGTTCCTGTTTAGTACCGTTTCATTGAATCTACTTCTCCCAATTATCTTGACGTACGTGTCCACTGGATTTCGTTAAGTTTCAATAACATACGCATACATTTTGGCTATCATTTATTTAGACCTAGAACATCATTTATGTTACTTTTTCAGATATGATATGGAATAAAGTCGAGAATGGCATCGTGATATAATGGCGAATTGGATTAAGGGTCATACTGATTGTATGTCCTCCATTGTCAGTGATTCCAAAATTTATTGCAAAGCCTGTAAAATATCGTTACAGAATGCCAAAAATCGCACGTACGTCACTTAGCTTCGCTAAAACATACACAGTGATTGGGCCCGTTGGAAGGTGACAATTTTAACGAAAAACTCTGTGAAACTTTAATGGCGGCTAATATCCCATTAAATAAACTTGACAATCACCCTTTGCAAACATTTCTCCAAAAATATACTTGTCGAAATGTTCCTGATGAATTCACCTTACGCAAATGTTTCTAAGTGCTTCACGAAAGCAGTAGAATGCATTAGAAGACGTCTTTCAAATCAGTACCTATGGATAGGTGCCGACGAAACTGTCCATATATTAGGACGCTGTGTAGTAAATGTTGTAGCTGGTGTACTAGATTCAACTGTTCCATATAACAGTTGATGCGGAAACAGTTGCTAAAACCATTGACGAGAATTTGCACAAAATGCTTCATTCGGACGACAGGTTCAAGGAAAAAATACTAAAGAAATTGGGAAATGATATATTTTACTAAATTTGTATGTTTGTATTATTTTATATATATATATATATATATATATATATATATATATATATATATATATATATATATATTTGTACCTGTCGATTGTCTATATTCTGTACCAATCATTATAACAAAATATATTATATTATTATTATTACTATTATATTTCACTGCTCCTTTCCTTAATGTCTATTTGTTTGTTTTTTTGTAGTCTCTACATAGATACCTACTTCATATGTATGTTAATTATTAAGTTCCCTATTTTTGGTTATAAGTATAATGTGAATATTATAAATAGCATATTACTCGTTCTGCAATTGGAAGTGAATATTTAAAAAAATGTATACTCTTACGTCTTTACTGTGTAACTCCAATGCATTATTCATGACGATACGCACATCCAACGCAATGTAACATAAATTAAATGCTAATTGCTCATACATTTTGAATAAAAACAGACGTTTATGTTTACGTTGATTGTTATATACATATGCAAATGAAATATTTATTTCGGGCAATTAAAATTAATTGAGTTCCGAGAACTAGTGTGACATCGAACTCTAAGGTACTACCTATATCGACAGAATGGTGCTTTTTGATAAAGTTTAGATAATATGTACATACATTACAGCAGTTTACCATTCCTTATCATCATTTCAATCTTAAACAATTACACTTGTCTTGTATGTATGTATTAGTTTTTGACAATTTTAATGTACATTAGCGATTAGATTCATCTTTAAAATTTAAATTTATGTAAATTTGAATCTATCCGTGTTGTATGCAAGGCGATTTAAGTCAGTAGCCCCTAATATCACATTTTTTAAGGGTAAATAAAATGAACGCAAGAAGATTTTCTTAAACATATTATTTCTCCACCACACAGAGGAGTGCCGTTGAGTTACCTTCCAGTTTGGTAGATAATATCATCCATATACGCCTTA
Source organism: Amphimallon solstitiale (assembly GCA_963170755.1). NCBI lineage: Eukaryota > Metazoa > Arthropoda > Insecta > Coleoptera > Scarabaeidae > Amphimallon > Amphimallon solstitiale. Next base: position 119,288,932 of record OY720679.1, read on the forward strand.
CACACTTTAATGGTATAGTTTATAGTTAGTTTCGCAATATAACTATTTAAATCAAAAGCAACATGTTGCCTGCATTGCGTGTGACCTAACAAAAGCATTTGATCTAGTTGATCACAGTATTCTAATGGACAAGCTTTATAGATTTGGGGGGGTAAGAGGAATAGCTTATGAGTTACTGAGGTCATATTTGGACCGACGAACACAATTTATTGAAATAAAACATCTACACAATGATCAATTCATACGGTCACATCAGTCCAAAATTGTTGAAACCAGTGTAGGAGTGCCCCAGGGCTCGATTCTGGGGCCCCTACTTTTTCTTACGTATATTAGTGACCTTCCATCGTACGTATCTGGGAATATAACACTATATGCAGACGACACAACACTCGTTGTTACCGGGGATAATCATGATAATCTTGTTCATAATATCAAAAAAACTTTGAAAGAACTATTATATTGGCTGTCTATAAACAAATTAGTACTTAACATTGAAAAGACCAAAATACTAATCTTTGAGGGGGATAATACGGGTGAGGCACTAGAGGTGGAGGGCGTAGCCTTCGATTCTGCATCGGAATGTAAATTGCTGGGATTAACAATTAACAATAAATTAAACTGGGATTCGCATATTGATGGTGTTACGTCCAAACTAAATAAAGCTCTATACATATTTAGAAGAATGAAGAAGTCTTGTGACATTACGACCCTCAGAATGATATATTTTGCCCATTTTAATTCACATCTAAACCATGGTCTAATTCTGTGGTGTTCAAATAGACACCTACAATCAATGTTATTGTTGCAAAAGAAGGCAATTCGGATTATTAAAGATTTATTACCAATGCAGACATGTAGAGAGAGCTTCCTTTCTAGAGCTAGGTATACCAACAGCCTATAATCTATATATTTTAGAAGCAGCCTTGTATGTATTTAACAATTACAATAAGTTCCAAACCAATACTGATGCTCATAATTACTCGACGAGAAATTCTAATTATATACGTTGCGAATTTGCAAGATCTAGTAAATATTATAATTCGCATATACCGATAAGCGTTAAAATATATAACTCTCTTCCGATTGTGGGAAGGTATGATTCGCTTGCCAGTTTCAGAATAGCCATAAAAAAATATTTGGCGAGACAGGTCTTTTACTCACTTGATGAGTTTTTTGACGAAGGCACACGTTCCGGGCGTTGAGACTGGGTAACTTTGTGTTTGTTTGTTTGTTGTTTTTTATTTTGCCATTTATATGTGTATACACCTGTTTTGGAAACTATACGTAAAGTGCTATGTATTATTGTATTTCTGTGTGAATGTTTGTATTTATAACTCTTTGTACGCCACTGGTATTTTCAAATATATCTATCTATCTATCTATAAATGTTGAACAGCTAATTTTATGATCTAATTTTGAATTTATTTTCCTACTTATATATAATGCTTGCCTCAAATGCAAAATAGAAAATCATAGTATTAATATTTGGATCATATGCTGATTCAGCTGCGAATACAGATATTAGAAACGACGGGTTTTAAACTAAGTATAAGTGGGTGACAATGAAATTTTTTAGGCCCAGATCAAAACACGTTTTATTTGCTTTTCTATAAATATTTTTGGCAGAATTTGATTTAATATACTTATTAGAAATTAAAAAAAAAACTGTTCTTCACTTCTCTTTATTGGATTTGCAATGTAAATTTGCATATGATTTATGTTATTATTTTATTGCAAGGATTCCTGCTTCTGAAGGAGAGACTGTAATGCGGTGGGCGTCCGTGTAGAGACTGAAAATCAATTAATTGAATAGCGTCGCAGTGAGGTTTACTACTAAAAGATTGCTGCACCACGATAACATTCCTGGGGCAGCCTAGGTGAAATACTTGGCCTCCAGACAAGTAGTTAACATGGGAGCCGCAAATGGATGCGGCAAAGAACAAGTTCCCGGCTGCAAGTAATCTGATCTTTCCCCTGATTTTGCGCCTGATTCCGCTTATGCACACTGAATTATTAAACACTAGGTTGTGAATTATACATAGTAACTACGCATGAAACTACATCACAGGTACAAGAAAAGAAACATATATAAATTATATTACAAAAGTAGAAATATATTTAGAAAAGCCGTAACTGCAGGGATCCTGTCAAACACTGCACCATTTGGTCTAGGATATAGGAAAAAACGGCAGAATAAGAAAACCTACATCACAGTGTCACAAAACTTTTTGTGAAGATCCAAGCAACAGCCTCTGGAGTTAAATTATGTAAATCTGTGTATCCAAATTCAAACTTAGCTAGAGGACATTCTTCAGCAATACGTTTAACTGTTTCAATCTGAGCTCCGCAATCACAAGCTGGACTCGCAGTCACATTGCCCTTGAAAAACATACTATTCTTCTCTTGAAACCAGTTGATCCACTGATGTTACAAGAAATTTCATTTGTCTTTGGATATACCTTCGATAATAAGTTGACAAATCTTAACAACTGGACCAATATTCCTAAAAGTAACATACTTTGAATTCAAACTTGAAAAATTATACCTGTAATATGACCATGAGGATCTTGGCGATCTTGTACGGTCTTCCAAGTGATGGTTATTATAGACAAAATTATATTATCCATTTTGGACCATCGTAAAGATCAATAAAATTAAAGAAATATAGATTAGAACATAAAAATAATAAGGAGAATAGAAACTTACTTTCGTTATTTTCATATTGCCTAATTTTTGTGCCAATAAAATCAGCTTTTTTTTATTCTTCTGTTAATAACACGCTCTTCATAAATTTTTGCATAATTTATTCTTGTATAGTTGCATATTTTCCAAAGCTTTTACAAAAACGTGAATATTGGGATGTGGAGAAAAACAGTACGAATTAAATTTGGAATGAAATGCTTCACATACATTTGTTGTTCTTGGTAAAGAGTTTGTGTTTGCAGCCCAAATACAGGGTGGAAAGCTGGAGTCTTCGTTAATATATGTATCGATTAAGTAATCAACAAATTTTGTGACTCTTGGATCGCCTGGTTGATCAGTTGCAAAATCGAACACAAAACAGTCTCCTACTTCATCAGGGTATAAAAATGTTAAACTAAATAAATATCTTATCCAATTTCCGATAGTTGATTCTTTATCTTTTTATCTAAAGTAAGATCAAGTTGCTGGATCTTTCGCCACCACGCCTGGGCCAAGTGAAATCTGCATCTTATAATATTCACAGTTGGCGTACCTCTAACACACCCACATGTATGAAGGGCGGGGCTGAATAACGTCTTTAAACCAAAATAATATAATATTTGTAGGACCAACAAAATATTTCCCCTCAAAACCGATAATCCTTAAATCCTGAAATTTCTATGTAATCACCTGTTCCAAGAACCAACCCTTCATCTTTGAACTGCAATTCATGCTTCGGATTAACGATCCTCATTATGGTCTAGGTCAGCGGTTCTCAACCTTTTGTTTATCGCGTACCACCATAAGGAAATCACATAAACTATAGTACCATCAGCATTTAAAAAAAATGTCTACTTTTTATTCAACAAAAAATATATTCTTAAAATTTAAAATGAAATACATTTTAAAGTTTACATCCAAAAAACATAAAAAAAGTAAAAGTAAACTATTCAATGCGATCCTTGCGCTTGTTTTGCAGATACAATTTTTTCAATTTCTGGTTCTATGTCAGTTAATTTTAATCTTAAATTTGATCCAATTTTTAATTTTGTTCTGTATTTATTCTTCAGATATAACATTTTTGAAAAATCTTTTTCACATAAATACGTGGTACAGAAGGGCATTAAAAACTGAATAGCAATCTTTGCTATGTCTTTAAAATCTGTTCTTTGTTGAAGCCAAAATTCAATCAGTGTTTTTTGATTAAGTTTTCCATTACAGTGGAATCACTTGACATATCTATTATTTGCTCTTTTTGTTCACGTGAAAAATATTCTGGAATATTTGAAGGAAGAGGGTTTCTGATCCAATTTTGATTTTCCAAATCTTCTTGGAAATAAAATTTAAATTTATTAATCAATAAGGAACAATGATGTTTTATATCTGATGCTAATTCCTCATTATTGTTCATATTGTTTTCCGTAAGAAAATTTTCAAGGGTTGGTAAAAGACTGAAAGTATTCTTATCTATTTCACTGATACTTAGTTCGGTCTTTTTTTGCTGTTGCAGTTATTTTATAATTAACTGTAAAAAAATTGACGTGCGGTCCTTGTAAGCCTAAATTTAAATCGTTTAACCTTCCAAAAATATCAGCTAAATATGATAAACAGGCCAACCACATTTCATCTAAAAAACACATTCCCAATTCAAATTTCGAAGTCAATAAAAAAGCTTGCACTTCTAATCGAAGTTCAAAAAGACGATTTAAAACCTTGCCTCTGGACAGCCATCTAACTTCAGAATGTAATAATAAGGTTTCTTAATCACTTCCCATGTCTTGGCACAAAATTGCAAACATTCTGGTGTTTAAAGCTCGACTCTTAATGAAATTTACAACCTTAACAGATTGATCCAAAACAGTCTTCAATTTTTCTGGGATTTCTTTTGCTACTAAGCTTCACGATGAATACTGCATTGAGTAAATTTAGCTTCAGGGGCAACTGCTTTTATTTGAGATAAAACACCAGAATGTTTGCCAGTTAAAACTCGAGCTCCATCAGTACAAACTACAAACACCAATACATTTTTTCCAAGAAATATTATTTTCTGACATAAAGTTATCAATTAGCCTGAATATTTCTTTCGCAGTAGTTCTCCCAGGAAGAGGTTCGTAAAATAAAATATCCTCTTTTATTTTTTCTTCCGCCTCGAATCTATTATCTTTAGCAGCAAACTACAAACACCAATACATTTTTTTCAAGAAATATTATTTTCTGACATAAAGTTATCAATTAGCCTGAATATTTCTTTCGCAGTAGTTCTCCCAGGAAGAGGTTCGTAAAATAAAATATCCTCTTTTATTTTTTCTTCCGCCTCGAATCTATTATCTTTAGCAGCTGGTAATATTAAATTTTCGCCAATAGTATGAGCACTACCTGTGTTGGCAATTCTTAAACTTACAAGATAACTTGCATGCAAGCACTTGTCATTAACACTAACAAAACTTTTCATTAGCTGTTTACTAGATTTAAAATAGTCGACAGATTTATTTTTCAAATGTAGATGCTTGGATTCAAAATGTCTCTTAAGTAAAGATGGTTCCATACTTTGATTCGAGAACAATTCGCAACAAATAACACACTGAGGTTGAGGGTCCATTTCATCTTCATTCCAAGTGAAGCAAAATGCTAAATAACTTGAATCATACCTTCTGGTAACTTTTCGTTTCTGTTCAGAATTATTACTACTGGTAGTAGTTTGTTTTTGTGAATCTATTTCCTGTGCATTATCAGGTTTCCGCTTACTCTGTCCTAGCCACTTATCCATTTTCTAAATTTAAAATTTTCTTATAATATGTAAACTTATATTATACATTCGCTTTTTAAACTTACATTACTCCGTTAAATTTAGACGAGCGTCGTAAAAGTAACATGCAAATATATGCGTTCGTTTATAACTTATGACTACAGCCGCAGACTACAATGGAAAAGGAAATAATATTAAAAGGAAAATGGAAAAGGAAATAATATTAAAGTTACGGAAAAGGCCTTATATTTTGTTATATTTTGCGTACCACCTGGTGTTCTTTAATGTACCACCAGTGGTACATGTACCACAGGTTGAGAACCGATGGTCTAGGTGCTAAAAGTAACCGCGACTGCAGTTCATGTTCGCCGAGAATGGGCGTTTTCACACTGGCCGACACGGCACCGGCACGATAACGATAACGATGCCGGTGGACGCGTAATCTCATGTAAATAAATGGGAATGCTTGCACATTCGCCGACATGTCGGCAACGTGTCGTTATAGGCGACGACATGTCGGAGAGGAGCAGTCACTCCACTCGTGTCGTCGACTGCTGGTTAGTGTTTAAATAGAAATGTCCGGTTTCAAATATGATATTGTTACGTTAATTGAACTTGTAGAATCGAAACCCTGTATTTGGGATAAAACGAATGAAAATAATAAAAACAAAATACTACGGGACAAAAGTTGGCAGGAAATATTTATATTTTTAGAGCATGGATATGAGCAATTATCCCAAGCGGAAAAGAAAAAGACAGGTAAGTATTATTATTATTATTATTTTATTTAACATAAGTTAAATTTTTGTTAACTGCCAGGGTAATTGTCCGTCTTTACTAACAAAATAATTTGCAAAACACGTGCGCACACCTTGCCCAGTTTTATTTGTTGACTGTGTTTTAACAGGTGGTATGTTTTGTAATTTGGAACCAGAAGAAATAATCAAATCTTCCGTGCGATATCCATCTTTTTTTCGTATTATGTTATGTAATACAATGCAAGTTTTTATAATATTTTTTGAAAAAGGTTTGGAAACATTTATTGCTCTGTGAAATATCCTCCATTTGTTGCTTAAAATTCCAAATGCGCATTCCACATATCTACGAGCTCTATGCAGTCTATAGTTAAATACACGTTGTTTAATACTTAAACTATGATTTGAGAAATCTCTTAGAATGTGCTCATTCATTGCAAACGCATTATCGGCAACAAAAACATAAGGAACTTTTAGGCCCATTTCTGGCGTTAAAGGTCTTGCTTCTGGTATGTCTAATTCATTGTCCATTAGTCTTCTCCAAAACTCAGTATTTTTAAGAATTGAGGAATCACAATCCTTCCCATATGCTCCAATATCCACGAATAAGGAATAGTAATCTGCATCGGCAATTGCCAAAAGGACTGTAGAGTAATATTTCTTGTAATTGAAATTCATCGATCCCGCATGAGGAAAGTTTTCAATCCGAATGTGCTTTCCATCAATAGCTCCAAGGCACAGAGGAAAATGGGCTTTAGTTTGGAATTTATTGGCAATTTCTCTCCAGTCCTCTTGTGTCATTTCTTTGAGATATATGGATCTGAAAGTGTTCCATATCTGCTACACAAAAAGTTTATATTTTTGCTTAAAGTAGATATTCCAATTCTATAATTATAATGGAAATCTGTCAGCGTGCACCCGGCAGCTAAATATCTAGAACAAAATAAAAGATTATTTAGTTTATTTGTTTTTCTTTTTTTCTGCAGGAGACATTATTATGTCTAAATGGTCTAATATAAGGGATTCCTTTCTGAGATCTTTGAAAACAAAAAGTGGCCAAGGAGCAAAAAGAAGTTATATATACGGCGAACATCTCCAATTTTTGCGGAAGATAGCACAGAAAGATGAGACAGAGAGCAATTTCAGTCGGGCTGGAACAGAAGAAGACAGCATTGAAGTTGAGGAGCTAACAGATTCACAGCTGCCAGCTGCATCTACGCGATATCAACCTAAACTAACGTCGCAGACACAGCCCTCTCCATTAACTAATCGATCAACTCCAAGTCAATATCGGCCAAAGTCTAAAAGGCAATTGGATGATATAGAGCGTGAAATCCTATTAGAACTAAAAAGAGGAAAACAATCAGTTGATCCATGTTCACATCATCCTCGATCCGACCATGAAATGTTGCTATTGTCCTTTCTTCCATATATACGAGATATGAGTGAGACAGAATTGATGGATTTGCAAATGGAAGTGCTAACGTGTATAAAAAAAATTAAACAACAACGTGTTTCAAAACAACAATCTTTTCAACCGCAGCTTGTTAATGTTCCGCCGCCTTCGCCTGCGATGAGCCACTCAGATTCTTACCTAAGCTCGCTCCAAAGTTTTGATTATCAATCGCCTCCTCCTTTGAATCAGGTGGAACAACAACAAGAACTATCTTCTCAAAGATTTTTGACAAATTATACAGGAGCAAACAAATTTCAAGAACTATTTGAAGAAACATCAAATAATTAGTTAATTTTTTACTATTTCTTCTATTATTTTTTTTTTTTGATTTTAATCATAAAATAATAAGTTTCTATGGTTTTTGAATAAACTTATATATAACTTAAAATAAAACGATTTTTTTTCCAATACATGATGGCAAAAACCTTACCTTATTGTCACTGCTAGCATTTCTTCTGGTGGTATGCACATTCTAAATTGAGTATCTTGCTTCTTGATCTTATTCATTATATTATATAATATGTATAGTGGAGGCAATCCTTAAACCGTTGCACGTCATTACTCGTTAATGACGTCATATACTGCAGCGTAGTCAAGTCTGTTTGAAAAATCATATGATTTGCACGCCATTTTAATGTAAACAAATTTGACATATAAATATCTGAAAAATATAATTGTGTATTGTAAATTTTATAATTTTTTGGGTGGTACGGTTTTTAAAAAATGAATGACGTGCAACGGTTTAAGGATTGCCTCCACTATAATCAAATGTATTTTTGCTCATACGAAAATAGTTAAAAAACTTTTTTGGGTCATTAGCCAACTTATCAAACAGAGTATAGTAGGTACCTTCTAAATATCTCACTTTTATAATTGGATGTACCCATATCTGCCTTTGTTTATTTCGTTTTTTGCGCCTTAAATTTAACAAATAAAGCAAATACAATTTGCTAACTCCCGCCATGACGTTTCCTCGAACGACAAACGACAACTACATATGTCGTGTCGTTTAATGTGCAACTACTCTACTAATATCGTGCCGGTATCGGTGCTGTGCTGATGTCGTGTCGATGTCGGTGTCGGTTAATGTGAAAACGGCCAATGTCTTGAGTTTGATTGCTGTAGCTATAAATTCTTTTTCCTATTTTTAAGCTTCTACGCAGAAGAATGTAGCGCATTTAGAGATCCACATCTTCTGCACTCACTAGAAGCTACGTAATGTTTATCGTTTATGATTTTCACTTTATAAGCTTCAGCGACTTCAATTACATCATAAGTAATGTCATCGGTTTGGACTATTACTGCTAGCCATTACATATGAGGTAAAGTTACACCTCATGATTATAATCTAAATCAAGGACGTTTATAAATATGGTTTTTATATTTTATAGACTTAAAGCATTAAATCAACGTAAGTTTTTCCATAAAACACTTACATTTTAATCCCATAACTTTTCATATCTAATCCAAAATTAAGCGTAACTCGTCACTTGAATAAAAGACATGCAATGCTATATATAAATGTAGTGGACACAATATTAATCGTGAATCCCGTACGGGCATAATTGCGTGCTCGCTGCACGATCTTTTTGCACGAAATTCCAACATCGACGATCAAGACGTCAACACATGCGTGACAATATTTCGCGCAAGAAGTTCATTCTTTCTTGTGACGTTTTCCGCCGTTTCTTGCTTTACTGTGTGCCTTAGTTTTCTACAACGCGTTGGTCGATGTACGCTACGTGTTAATCTGAAACAGTCAGACAGAGTGACGACCTAGGCAAGCAAGCACCGTAAACAGACGACTTGACGCGATGATGTTGCATTTTCATCTTGTTGAACTCTTCCGAATTTGATCCTGTAATCCGCAGAAAAGAAAAGAGGAAGAAGAATAAAAAAAAACAGGGTACGATAGTCTATAAGAAAGAATTCTTCTCTTTAACATGAGCTCTCTTTATCTTTCTCCATCATACCAGTTATCTTTTTGTACTCCCACCATCGCAAACTAGTCCTCATTTACACGGCTACCTCGTTGACTATTCAAGCAAAATCATCGGGCACCTGTTCGATCTAGATGCCTTCTTCGGCTTTACCAACTTAATTAGAATGAGATTCTTTTGGATTTTTTCAGTAATTAGATCTCCAAACTAGTTGATTTCTTTTTCATTTTTTGATCTAATAAGCGGATACAATCTTTTTCTCAGTTTTAACAAAGTTTGTGCTTATTATACAATGTATTTAATTATTTTTGTTACGGGATCAAAACGGAACTAATCTCGATATTTATTAATCATAACAATGTATTTAGTACCTGCACTAAAGGATAACAACAAGGATATAAAGTAATTTCATTGCAGATGAACAGGAACAAAAAGGTGTTAAAATAAATATGTTCTTCGTTGTTAATTGTGTGTTGATCAATTACACAAATAGAAATGTGATAGTTTGCTCAGAATATTGTAGATTTTGTGTGGAAAGCGACCATGATAGAAAAGCATTTGGTTAGAAAACCACACATAGAGCAAAACTTTTAGATAAAAACTTCAAATAATTTTGATGATATACAGTAGTATTAAGGAATAGCATCATCATTTGTTCCACATAAATCACTAGTAAGGAGAAAATTAATTAGTTAGGAGAAATCTGAAACAAGTTTCTGATTGCTCTGTTCTAGAACTTTTGTATTCTTCTGATGTTTGTTTCTTAGTAGTTGACGTAAAATTGGTCAATTTTGATTTTTTCACAATAATAAACTACCACTTCCAGTCCACCAGTTCCACCAAAAATCTAGTGAGATAAGAACGTAAAAGCGAGAAAGAAACATTATAATATCTAAAGTGGCTTGAATAAACTATTGGCAATTTGACAAATCTCTTTTACTAAGCTAGTCACGTAATTTTTAAAACTATGGAAAGTAGTTACTTTCATTTTAAATTTATTTTTCGTTCATTGGAAAAGTAGTATGACAACTGGATGAACTTGTAGAGAATTTAATAAAATTTGCACACTATAAATTTTAATGTAAATTATCAAATTTTAGAAGTGTGATCACGTCAATATCCTTTCAGGTATAAGTGTCGGACGGCTATGATGTGATAAACATATTAGGGTACTTCAAAGACAACGAAAATTTTCCAAAAAATTTTTTTTTTATTGAAAAAACAATCATTTTAAATCCCAAGTCTAGTTGGATAAAAAACACCAAACAAATTCTCAATCTGTATATATACTGCTTATTAATAGAAAACTAAATTATGAGTACGTCAGAACTGAAAATACTAGCTGCTGACTTTGATAGTTGGTAAATATAGAAGCTCTATGAGAAGGCTTTGGCAAGTTTAATTATTCATGGGTCAAGGTCACAGAATCTTAATGAACAGTTTGTTTTATTTTAAATACCGGAGTAGGATATATTAAAGAACCTATGATAAAAGGAAGAACATGAAGATGAAGCAGATCGACTATATCAATTATTAATGTTTAATTTAAGAAAGCCTAATTTGGGACACTTAAACTTAATGGATTCTTTTCTATAGTCTGAATAAGTACGTATAAATAGAAATGCATCCGATTAGCTGTTGCCTCCATCTAACTATTCTCAGCATTTTTTTTTTAATTTTTGCAAACTGACTCACATGATTATTTCTTGTGGTATCAACTTGAAGTTTCAACAAAAATATAAAATATTTTGAAAAAGTTAGGTTTAGGTTAAAACGTTGTTGGATAAAGGTATTCTAAATATAAAATGTAGAGTTCAAATATTGCCAAAAATTAAGTAAGTTATTAGTAGTTTTCGATATAGCCAGAAGTGAAACTAACATACACATATTTTTGAATAAAGATAGTCTTTGGTCCCTCATATCACTAGGCAAAATTTCATAATAAAAGCTTTTGCATATCTCAATGTAATTCAGAAAAAAAGATGATTTAGCGAAAACATGAATTTTACTATGTGTTTGTAGCAAATTCTTAATTAAATAATGATAAAGATGTAGTATTTTATAGGAAAATGAGTATGATATGCTTTGGAGAATATTGCAGTTTATTACTACTTTATGATTACCTTTGCTACTTCTAATAATCCTCCTAACTCTACAGTTCCTCCTCAAGTGTTTTCTCAGTTTCCCTCTCTGGCCATTCATTATATCTCCAAAGAGTCTCTTATTGAGATAACGGCCAAATTCGATTCGGGTTTCAATGCAGATAATGATTTTGTTTCTTGGTTAAAAGCTTCCGATTTTATCTTGCAAGGCCACTATGCTCAGTAATTAATCTAGCAATAAAGTCTTCAATTTTCCCGAACCGATAGAAACGTACCAGAATTATTCACAGTCATAGGTCACTATCCACCCATCAACATTTTATCCAACTTTAGAACAGTACCGTATGCTTTGGCACTTCCTCAGTCATATATAAGTAAAGCAGTAAACGATAGAGGTCAGGTTGATGTTATGTTTCTACAGTTTTCCCGTGCGTTCGACAAAATCGATGACAGTCTTCTAATGGGTAAATTGAGTTATGTATTATGGATTTACTCCTCGCTTGATAAACTTGATAAAATCCTATATTACTAATCGTACAAATTACGTCTTCTAAAATGTATACAAATCTTTCGATTTCCATGCAACCCGTGGTGTACCTCAAGGTTCTAATCTTAGACTTGTGCTATTCAATTTATTCATCAATGATCTATATGTCCTGCTAATATGTCAGGCATTAGTAGATGATAATATTCTCAAAATTTATACAATCGTCACTGATGATAAAGGTTTCACCCACTTACAACACAACCTCGATATTGTTATGGCTTGGTCACACTCGAATAGCCTTATACTCATTGATAAATGTAATGTCGTGAAGTTTACTCGTAAATCTGTATCTCTGGTTACCAATTATTCGATAACTGGATAGATACTCCATAAAGGCCAATAAGGCAGGGAATTGAGAATGGTATTTGACGCTTCCATATGTTTTAATCCGCATATGATTTCCATGTATGCAGCAGCATCTAGAATGTTGGGATTTTTAACGAAGATCTCAATATATTTTGCAAATGGCTGCCTCCTAAGATGCCTAAATTCTGCTTTCGTAGTTAATAACTTGAAGTTGGCTTCAATAATATGGTACCCCTACTATATGTCTTAACAGATCCCTATAGATAAAATTCAGATTTCTCCGATTCATGTTCTTCAGATTGACTGGAACGTACCCAGATAGAAACGTTTCTTATAGCGACTTGTTTGAAGTACATCAACTCTAGTCTTTGGCCATTCGTTGTTCTTTACAGTATGCTACATTTTATTTAAGCTGGCAAACAATAAAATCGATTGTCGAGCACTACTAGCCTCTATACTCTATACCATTCAATGTTTTTCGCTATTCTACTCGATTTGCTGTTTTTTAATCTGTCAACAGCTAGGACCAATGTGCTGATGAAATCGCCTTTACACCATATGGCACACAATGCTAAGTTTGTCTACAATGACATCTTCACTCGTAAAATGATGTGTTAACGACGTATTCTATGTACTACTGTTCCTTTATCATTATTATTTTATGTTAAATATATATGTATGTGTTTATTATATGTTCTGTCTTATAACTGGAAGTACTGTTGGGTAAATCAACGTATTACTGTTATTATTAAAACGCATATACAATTCGCGTAGGCTTAATTATCCACCAGTAAGTAGTTACCAGTTCATATTTTGCAAACATCATTCCTATGATCTCTACTATCAACCACAAACTTCAGCTGTTCCTGTTGCTCCATTTTGAGAAAATGAAGAAGTTCGTAATATACCTACGTCTTCTGCCTGGGTATATAAGCTGACTTCACTTCATTTTACAAGATGCACAGAGAATTCTTGCCGCAAATATGCAATTTTGAACGACTGTGCGTCGTGGATCAACGTCTTTAGTAACATATATAGTATTAATATTATCCTTATACATAAGTTACTTTAACCAGCAGGGTGCGTTCAGAAATGTTGGATAGGATACTGGCATGGTCAGGTCATTTTTTATGACGTCATCCACTTGGTAAACTTGGAGCGCTTTAGAATTCTGAACGCCCGCCGTAGAGTGAGTCGACTTAGTTTGTGGCAAAAGTCAAAGGTCAAAGCTAAGTATTGCAGAGTTAGAGGTTATGTATGAAAAAATAAAGTCATCAAAGAAATAAGTCGAAAATTAAAATTAATTAGAACAATGGATCATAATTGAAAAAAAATTTTTTTGTCCAAAAACAAACTGTTCAAACTCCAAGAAACACACATATGACCATATGATATGAAATGACATGAAATTATAATTATAGCCTTAAAAAACACGCAGAACCGGGCTTTAAATACCCCGACCCGAATGCGGATGAATCGCCCGCTATTAACCATCACAAATAGGTGGGTGATAGAAGGAACACTCCGAGTGTCGCACCAATCATTTCTGAACGGCAATGACGTCATAATTTTGGGACATCTTTTTGTTTCTGAACAGCAAGTGTGAAATTGGAATGACAGTTGGATAACATTCTTTCCTTTTCTGAACGCACCCCAGTTGTACATATTCTTTTTACCCTCTAACCGCTTTGTATATATGAATGTAAAATGCTGTCTTATCCTTAGAAAACAGCACCATCTTAAATCTCTCAGTGGAATAAATTGAACATGTTAATACTTATTTTATAAAACAAAAATAGTTTCCAAAAATCAAAGATTACATTACATTACCGCCAAATGCGACTAACAGCTTGAAAATAGTTTAGAACCTTTGGCAATTATAACAAAATTAGTTCGCGCACTGTGCATCCATTTAATTATGTATATATACCCATACATGTCGTGTTTAGTCGTGTAACGTGGAGGATTGCGAATGTATGTATGTATGAAGCGCCAAAAGACAAATTTCGTGTCTCCGGTAATGTTTACAAATTACATGCATTTATGTATGAAATTAATAGCGAGCGCATACTCAATATCGTTCGTGTACTTTGCACAAATTAAAGCATTTATCTTTATGAAGTCGATGCGCGTCTCGAACATTCTTTGGGTGTTTTAAAGGAAATATTTCATGCCTTGCTCTATCAAAATGATAAGATAGTAGCTTTTGCTATTTATTTTTTTTATTCATTTAGAACCATTTCGGCACTTTCAAGTTTGGATTTTCTCAACTACCTGCTTGCTTAATGAAAACTTTTTTGAAATTATAAGTTGAGCTTATTTAAAGTTTCGCTCGCAATAGAAAATAGAGGACCGAAACAGTTGGCGTTTGATTCCGCTAGTCACACGTATTATTACATTTAACAACATTTAATGTCTGATTTGAAAATTTAAGACCGACTGTTTGTAAAAAATGGGATAATAAATATACAGGGTGTAACAAAATAAGTGTAAAACATTTCAGGGGTTGATTCCTTAGCGAAAAAGAGATAGGGTCTTTCATATAAAAAAACTTCAATGGAGCATCCCTTGTTAAGATACAGCCCCATAAAGGGAGTACATAAAATTTGTTTTACAATTTTTCTCACAAACACTAAAAATGTAATTTATTTCCAATGTAACTTTTTGTCTGATTATTTGTTTACCATTTAAAAATCTATTTCCAATACCTTGTTTCATTCGAAACAAAAAATGTCTCTTGAATTTTTTGCCCAAAAGTAATCAGTTCGCAGCAAAAAATTATTTTACGAACAACTACAGAGATACATCGTCATAAAACGAAAATGTAAAACTAATTTATTTAGTAGGCCGCTAATAGTGGTATCACGCTGTCAGTTTGTAAATTTTTGAAATTGAATTAATACTTAATTGTGTGTGGTTGTTTTGTTCGTAATTTGTTAGTTTAATAATTCACTTGTTATTAAAATGGCATACACAAATGAGGAAATGGCTGATATGCATTACGTTTACGGTCTGTCGCAGGGGAATGGGTTAGAAGCTTCTAGAAGATATGCTGAAATGTATCCTCAACGGCAGCTTCCTTCGCATAGAATATTTGCCCGACTTCATCAACGATTACGAGAATATGGTTCATTCGACAAAAGAACGCAGGATTGTGGTCGCCATCGAGAAGTTAGAACAACACATCTTGAAGAAGCAGTACTTAATTTGGTTGAAGAACAACCTACTAGCAGTACTAGAAAGATTGCTTTCGAGTTAAATGTTGATCATATGACGGTATTTCGAATTTTAAAGGAACAACTCTTATACCCTTACAATCTGCAGCGAGTACAGGCACTGTTACAGCGAGATTTTCCGAACCGTCTTGAATTTTCCAATTGGATGCTGGAAATGATTAGAAGAAATCCTGACTTTCTGAAGACGATCGAATTCACAGACGAATGTACTTTTTCTCGGGACAAGATAATTAATTTTCATAATAACCACATATGGGCTGATGAAAACCCTCACGCTATTGTACAAGCTAACCATCAAGAACACTTTTCTCTTAACGTGTGGCTCGGAGTTATTGGGGATTATTTAATTGGCCCTCATTTTCTACCTCCTCGATTAAATGGTGAGGCATACACGCAATTTTTAAGAGAAGTGCATCCAGTACTGCTGGAGAAAGTTCCTTTGAGCGTCAGAAGGGATATGTTTTTTATGCATGATGGGGCTCCCGCCCATTTTAGTCAAGCAGCACGTCAGCATTTAACCCAAACATATCCAAATCATTGGATAGGTCGAGGAGGACCACAGAATTGGCCCGCTCGATTCCCGGATCTCAATCCTCTCGATTTCTCTACTTGGGGCCATTTACAGACTTTGGTTTATCCTACTCCTGTTCGCGATGTAGAGGACTTAAGAAACCGCATCATCGATGCGTGCAGGGTAATTAGAGAGAATCCAGGAATATTTGAGCGAATACGTGGCTCAATGCGTCGACGTCTAGACGCATGTGTAATGACTGAAGGTGGACATATTGAACATTTACTATGATTTCTACATGTTTTATGTTTTGTTATTAATAAATTAGTTTTGTTTATTCATCTTTAATCATATGTATTTTGATGCAGGTAGTAACTACAAAATAACAATACTAATCCAGTTCGCATTTATGACGATGTATCTCTGTAGTTGTTCGTAAAATAATTTTTTGCTGCGAACTGATTACTTTTGGGCAAAAAATTCAAGAGACATTTTTTGTTTCGAATGAAACAAGGTATTGGAAATAGATTTTTAAATGGTAAACAAATAATCAGACAAAAAGTTACATTGGAAATAAATTACATTTTTAGTGTTTGTGAGAAAAATTGTAAAACAAATTTTATGTACTCCCTTTATGGGGCTGTATCTTAACAAGGGATGCTCCATTGAAGTTTTTTTATATGAAAGACCCTATTTCTTTTTCGCTAAGGAATAACCCCCTGAAATGTTTTACACTTATTTTGTTACACCCTGTATATATATATTATATAGGTACACCTGCATATCAAACTACAGGTACCTGCATTACCAGCAGGGATTATTATCTAAGAACCCTCATCCACGACGAGAAGAAAACCCAATTATACGTATAAGTCACTAATGCTTCGAAGCCGACGACAGTTATTCAATCGTGTACGTGTACAAATAGTTTTATTCTTTTAGTTTTAATACAATTTTCATGGAAATATGCGCAGCAATACATGCATTAGTTATGAATGAAAATAAATTGATATTACTTCGTAGTAAAACGATGTAATTGATCTTTATAATTATAATTTCAAAATTCGTGGCCGTTTGTATTTACCGTTTTCCTCGATGAGTTTATTCTGGGAAGCTAATACTTGGAACATAATACTTATACAATAGAATTATTCACTTAGATTCAACTGAATAGCTATTGCGAATCAGAAATTCTATATTTAAAATAACTTTAGGAGAGGAGGGAATAGATGAACATATGAAGTAAGTGGCATACAAAATTAATACTCCTGTCAATCTTTATATCGATTTAATTTAAGAATTCAACAGAAGAAATTATGTATATAGCATTTTGAACATGTTCGACTATAATTATTCCTTTATTACTCTTGTATTGTAATTGATTTTGTTGAAATATTTGTAACTTGCATAAGCTACTATGCGTTTTGTTGACTAACATGTTTGTGCGTCTGCAAATGTGTCTCTCTGAATGCCTGTATTTGTGTGCTTCTATCTGTGTGTCTCTTTACCTGACCCCAATAGTGGTCAGGTAAACAACTTCAGTAATAAAATAATTTAGTTTGAATATCTCGTCAACTACTAAGTTTAGACAAATATTTAGGGAACAGAAAAAAAGTTTTCAAAACGAATCTGAGATAGCTTTTTTTCAATACGCTCATTTAGTGCGCGTCATGAAATTCTGTTTGCATCCAGTTCAACAGACCTATCTATTGTGACGTATTTACTAAATGAGGGTTGTTTGCATCCACTTCACTGACTTATCTTATCACCGTGCTTAACAATTTGGCGTTGTGACGTATTTACTAAATGAGCGTATTTGTATACTACATTGGTCTTTTATTCTTATCAAAAATCAGTTTTTGGGAAATATTTCACAAATTATAGCAGAGATTAATTTAAAATAGATTTTGTATAAACAAAAAGACTAACATTTAGACAGGAAGTAACAATTTTACCCATATCGAAAAGCAGTTTGAAAATATCTCGCAAACTATGAATTGCATGACAATTTATTAAGAGCAAGATTACGAGCAATTTTTTTTAAAAAAATTAAATTCAAAATTCAGACCAGAAATAACACTTTATCTAATTGAAAAACAATTTTTTTTTAGATTTTAGTAATTGGTCTTTGGTATAAAATTTTGGCCTTCAAAAACATAAAAGAAAGGTTTTGACTACCTAAAATAATATTTTCAATGCCTTCCAGATTGTAACTGGGCCGTGCTGTCTATCTAAGTTTATATATATTGTTAAAGTTCAATTATAGACTCTAACAATACTATTTAAAATGTTATCTTATGAAAATTCAGTTAATTATTAAAAAAATTAAGAGTTATAGTATGGAATAATAATAATTTATTTGAAATAGAAGTAAGAATTTAATAATAAATGCAATGGTATTTATTGAGTATGGTACTTAATTTAGTTTTTCATCCTGTATATACACATGTTGACCATTTACATTGTTCATTGAAGTTTACCAGAATCTGGGAGGAAGAAATTTAAATGTTAATTATTGTACTATAATATGTATTATTATATTGCAAAAACTTATTTAAGTTACGTTAATGAGGTGAAAGATAATATAAATTGAATATTGTGAAATGAATAGTCAAAATTAAGTTGGAAGTACATAAATATTATAAAACCGGAGGTGTCACTGAAATGTCAAAATTGACATCTGGTTAAAAATTTGTTATAAATTCGTTTTTAGGATACTTAAAGTATACGAAATACTAATTAAAATCTGGAAAGAATTTAAATAATGGAAATTATTAAGTTTAGATGGTATTAAAAGTAATCTAACAAATTTAAATACTATATTGTTTAGAAATGGTTTGTGTAATATACTGATTGGTGGAATTTAAAATAATGTTAAGATCGTCAAGGAGATTGAATATTAAAGAAAAAACAGGTAGAGAGAATAATGTTTGCTTCTAGAGAGAAGTTTTGCTTTTAGAAGAGAATTATAAATATTCTCAAATATTAATAAAAGGAAGCTAGAATTGAGTGAATAGTATATAAATTCAATAACCATACATTTAATAAAAGTGAAGTGTTATAATAGGTAATTCATAAATTTTTTAAAAAAATTCAAGATATTTGGTAATAAATAATAAGGAATACTTACGATATTGAGGTATATTCACTAATATTTGAAGATTTAGTTGAGAAAGAAAATTTGTATATCCAGAAGTTTATTGAAGTGTAATTTAAATCTAGAATCCAAGTAGCAGTAATTTATTTCAGCGATATTAATTGAAAGTGAGGAGACCAGAGTGTAGAAATTGATTACGAGGAGCAGGAGAGCCATTTGTGGATCCGGTTTGCTTGAAGTACGATACCATTTGAGAATTCAGTGTCTATAAGGCTGGATAAATCACAAATTTCAAGAAGTTCCTGTGGTTCCTGATTGCAGAGCCATTTGTGAATCCGGTTTACTTGAAGTACGATACCATTTGAGAATTCAGTGTCTATAAGGCTGGATAAATCACAAATTTCAAGAAGTTCCTGTGGTTCCTGATTGCAGAGCCATTTGTGGATCCGGTTTACTTGAAGTACGATACCATTTGAGAATTCAGTGTCTATAAGGCTGGATAAATCACAAATTTCAAGAAGTTCCTGTGGTTCCTGATTGCAGAGCCATTTGTGAATCCGGTTTACTTGAAGTACGATACCATTTGAGAATTCAGTGTCTATAAGGCTGGATAAATCACAAATTTCAAGAAGTTCCTGTGGTTCCTGATTGCAGAGCCATTTGTGGATCCGGTTTACTTGAAGTACGATACCATTTGAGAATTCAGTGTCTATAAGGCTGGATAAATCACAAATTTCAAGAAGTTCCTGTGGTTCCTGATTGCAGAGCCATTTGTGGATCCGGTTTACTTGAAGTACGATACCATTTGAGAATTCAGTGTCTATAAGGCTGGATAAATCACAAATTTCAAGAAGTTTCTGTGGTTCCTGATTGCAGAGCCATTTGTGGATCCGGTTGACTTGAAGTACGATACCATTTGAGAGTTCAGTGTCTATAAGGCTGGATAAATCACAAATTTCAAGAAGTTTCTGTGGTTCCTGATTGCAGAGCCATTTGTGGATCCGGTTGACTTGAAGTACGATACCATTTGAGAATTCAGTGTCCATAAGGCTGGATAAATCACAAATTTCAAGAAGTTCCTGTTGTTCCTGATTGCAGAGCCATTTGTGGATCCGGTTTACTTGAAGTACGATACCATTTGAGAATTCAGTGTCTATAAGGCTGGATAAATCACAAATTTCAAGAAGTTTCTGTGGTTCCTGATTGCAGAGCCATTTGTGGATCCGGTTGACTTGAAGTACCTACGATACCATTTGAGAATTCAGTGTCCATAAGGCTGGATAAATCACAAATTTCAAGAAGTTCCTGTTGTTCCTGATTGCAGAGCCATTTGTGAATCCGGTTTACTTGAAGTACGATACCATTTGAGAATTCAGTGTCTATAAGGCTGGATAAATCACAAATTTCAAGAAGTTCCTGTGGTTCCTGATTGCAGAGCCATTTGTGAATCCGGTTTACTTGAAGTACGATACCATTTGAGAATTCAGTGTCTATAAGGCTGGATAAATCACAAATTTCAAGAAGTTCCTGTGGTTCCTGATTGCAGAGCCATTTGTGGATCCGGTTTACTTGAAGTACGATACCATTTGAGAATTCAGTGTCTATAAGGCTGGATAAATCACAAATTTCAAGAAGTTTCTGTGGTTCCTGATTGCAGAGCCATTTGTGGATCCGGTTGACTTGAAGTACGATACCATTTGAGAATTCAGTGTCCATAAGGCTGGATAAATCACAAATTTCAAGAAGTTCCTGTTGTTCCTGATTGCAGAGCCATTTGTGGATCCGGTTTACTTGAAGTACGATACCATTTGAGAGTTCAGTGTCTATAAGGCTGGATATATCACAAATTTCAAGAAGTTCCTGTGGTTCCTGATTGCAGAGCCGTTGTCCTGTAAGCAGTGGTGGTTTCGGTCTTGAGTACTGTAGTTATTGATGTTATTCCGAAGAAATTATCCAAGTTTCAAAGAGGTCATCGGAAAGGACTGCTAGTGCCAGAAAACCTTCCAATACGGGAGATTTCTATTAGTGAATAGAATCATGATAAATAATTGGAAGTACAAAAAGGATAATTGGAAGTATTTTGTTTAAGGTTGTATTCGTTATTAATATAATTATGAAATTAATATACTCAAGCTAATAGAAGCTGGTATTTGTTATAAAAGTTATTTAAATTATCATTTAAATAAGATTTAATAATCTTATTTGCCTAGTTTTTAAAATCTCATCTTGATTGACATGTTGAATTTCAATTTAAATATGCCATATTAAATAAATATTACACATTCCTAAAAAGCAAGCAAATATACTATTAATATTGTGTTTATAAATTGATATTGTACGTAATTAAGTAATTAATGGTATATTTGAAAATTTAGAATTGCAAAATATAAAAATATAAAAGTATTTACCTTTGAAGTTAATAGAAAAAGGTGTTCAGTATTACATTCATAACGTCAGTTAAATTAGTTTAAGATATTTATGATGCCGTTTTTACTTTCTTATACGTAGTATAAGGAAGTATTGTGATGACGAAAATTTTCGACCTCGAGATTTTTGCAGATGTCCACGTTTTGAAGTCCCCTGATACCGAAAAAGTGGTTTTTAAAAAATGTCTGTGTGTCTGTGTGTCTGTGTGTGTGTGTGTGTGTGTGTGACCACGATAGCGGTCAAACCGCTGTAGATATCAATTCCAAATTTTGTATTTACGTGTATAATCTCCCTCTTGAGATCTGATTAGTTTTTCAGTAAAATCGATAGACCGGAAGTAGCAGTTTACTTCAGTGAAAAAATCGAATTTTGCCAATATTTCGTCAAATACTAAGTTTAAACAAATTTATAAAGAATCCATATGTACTTAAAATTAAAATTGAGAACAATTTTATTTAAAAAGTTTTTCGAAATTCCTACCGGAAGTAGGTCTTTTACTCTTATCAAAAATCAGTTTTTTGCGAATATTTCGCAAGTCAAGCTTTTTAGACAAGTACGTTACGGGTGTAAAAGTATTTAAAATATACTTTTCAATATCTTTTGTATAAAAAAAATTTCAAAATTCGGACCGGAAGTAACAGTTTTACTCTTACCGAATAGCGATTTTTTGCAAATATGTCGTAAATTATTCATTTTATATATATTTATTAAGAGTACAAAAGTATTTAGAGTTAGATTTGCAATATTTTTTGTATACATGAAATTTCAAAATTCGGACTGGAAGTAGCACTTTTACTCTTAGCGAGTAGCACTTTTTTTCGAATATCTTGCAAAGTATGCATTCTATAGAGATTTATTAAGAGAATGAAAGTACTTAGAATATGATTTTGAATAAGTTTTGTATAAAAAAATTCTTAAAATTGTATAGTTTGAAACGCTCATACGTATAAGAAAGTCGTGTGGTGGCCACACCTCATTTTTTTTATCTTGATACATATGTTATAAATAGGACCTCTATATATTTGAATATATCGTATTTATTAAATTGGTTGAGTTATGAATCGTCTTTGATTTCATTTTGTAATAAGAAGTGTATGTTTGGAAGTATAAGTGGCAGGAAAGTATTTTAGATTTTTGTAATATAAATTAAAAAAAATGACAATTGTAAACAATTAAGTATTGAATGAGTCTCATGTTCATATTTATATAAATTATTAATGAATATGCATTTAGAAATGAAATTTGAGCTAGTCTGGGAATAAAATAAATGTTTAATAATATAAATATGTGGTAATTATAATCAATTGTTATTAAAAATATTATATTAATATATATCTTTGAAAGCATTTGAATTAGCCGGAAATTTATATATACACACAATTTGCTGTATTGCCTTTTCTTACATGGAAGCACGCCACGATATGTCAAATATAGAAGCTTGAAAAAAAATTGCAACGAGTTGCTGTATGGTTTGGAAGGAGTAAGTAAATTTGTAATTTTTGGATTTTGTTGTTGCTTCTCGGAAAATGGATATGAATAAGAAGGCACCAGCAAATCTGACCATCATCAACTACACGAACAGACAATCGATCCCGTATCGACAGTGCTATACAGACTGTCATACGTATATGTCGGAAATCACGTATCCATCTAGCAAATATCGTAAACAATTTGAATGAGACAGTTAGCATAAAAAGAATAGGGCAGCCTGCTAATTATATACAGGTAATGGGCTTGCTACCCTATTTAATGCTAACTAAACAATCAATAAAACAGAGCACCCCTGAAATGTTGTGGAAAAATATTTTAGTGTCCCAAAGATGCCACCAAATTGCTGGAGAGGAAAGTGGTATGATTCCCTGTGAAATATTGGACATTTTAGTCCGTATCATGTCATACAGATAACAAACGTTTTATGCTGCTTGTGGCAACCAAAATAAAATAAATAATGTAATCTCTGTTATTTTTGCAATAACTATTGCTATAACGCATGCGTAAATTAAAAGGTTTCAGTATTTTTTCTATATTGAAAATGCAGCATATTAGCTTTTCCCAACAATATAATAGCATTAACATGTGTCCAAATGAGATAAAATGCAATGATGTCAGATATTATCACAAATATAAAGAAAACACAGAATATGTTATTTTATGATTATTATCATGAAATATCCGTTAGTTGTTATGTACAGTGTATTTAATAAGGCAAGGTGGTCGAAAATTCATTCTGGCAGTTCATAACACGCCTCTTTTATAAGCATAAGGAAAATCTACTGGATACAAAAAAAGTTAGCCTCATACTACTCTATACTATTTAAATAAATCTATAAATACATTGAAAGATTGTGACGAGCTTCAGTCAAACTTGCTTGCTTTCAATAATTGATGGACTACTAATTGGTTGGACCTCAACATTTCAAAATGTAAAGTCGGCTCCTATACTCGGAAACTGTCATTTCTACATTTTAACTATATACACTGTCAACTGCATTCGTATTACCAGAAGGCATCCGTGACTTGAGGGTTTGTATAGACTTTTCTTTGACATTCAATAAATATGTTCAGGATATGGTGGCTACGGCTAGTGGGATGTTGGGTTTTGTCTTCCGCAATACCGAATCTTTTACTAATCTCTCAACGCTCAAGACCTTATATTTCACTCTGGTACGCTCTAAAATAGAGTATCCTGTACTTGTATGGAATCCGAAGTACGAAACTCATAAACTTTCATTGGATGGATGGAATGTTCAGAGACGATTCTTAAAGTAATTGTGGTATAAAGAGCATGACGTCTATCCATATAGAGGGTTTCCATATGACATCTTACTGAAGGAATTTTCAGTTACCTCTCTTGAGGCACGTCGTAACAACATAGGTCTCACCTTTTTGTGTAAATTATTACATGATCAGATTGACGCAAGTCTGCCTGTTTCAAAACTTAACTTTCATTTACCTCGTGATTCCGATACATTTTATATCAAACAGGCCAGAAGTAACCTGTTATCTCGTTCACCGATTTCATTTATATGTTCATTGTATAACGAAATTAGCTCAGAATGCGATATTTTTTTAGTGTTCCCTTAAGCAGCTTTTACGTGTCAATTTAGAATAATCCTTTGAGTTGTTTAGCTGCCGATCTATAACCTTATTTTTTCTTACATGGTACTTCTGCGTTTTATCCTTATATTAATTGTGCAGTTAAATTATGTTCTTATGTTATTGTATTATATATTGTACTGTTCTGTTATTTAAGTACTATTGTATTAAATTGCCTTATTATTGGGTTAAACTGTCGGGCAATAAACGTTTATTTATTTAAACAAAATTTCTACCCACCTCTAAATTGTAATACACCATGTAACACCCTTATCCTAGTGTGACTAAAGTTGTTACCTTTCATAATGGACGGGAAAGCTGACCAAAGAAATGAAGAGAGGCAATAGTGGAAAACAAACTACTGAATTTGTAACTATGATAAAACATAGCACCAATGACTAGATTAATAATACTAAATGATTGATTAAGTAGAATATGTTTACCGCCGCCACCAGCCCTAACATAGATAAAAAATAAGAACTACTGATTTTCTAGAATCTCCCTTGCTGAACTCCCAACTACTCATCTATATCTACCTCACTAGGCTGTGTGATAGACAGTGATATCTCTCACTTTACTTCCTTTGCAATCAAATATGATTGACTTTGAAAATGGTGTAAAGATACTTCACCGCTTCGCAATTCAAATAATCGGCCCTTTATGGTATCTGCTGCTCTGGTATACACACTTAGAATCAGCGAACAGTATTCATCAGTCTATGAGCTCCCACTCTAATCTCAGCCTTTATAAGAATCGTTTACAAAAGTAAGCAAGTAAGACTGAAAATACGTATTGGCTGCAATTAGGAACACTGGGCTTTAGTAAAGTAAAAATATGCTAACCGATTGAACTTTTTTCAATTAGTTTGTTGCTGGACCCAAATCATATCATGAGTGAATTTAAATTTCATGTCTTCCCCAAAACTCATCATAGGCAGAATAGATTTTTGACAAGCCTACGTCTATTTGCATATTTCAGTTCTAAAGTATAGTTACTTTTTGATGAAAATTATCTTTTTTTAGATCGTATCGTGGTGTACTTCTTGTAATAAGTAGTAGGTGCAGTTTTCAGAGTTACGCTATCTAGCCACCTTAGCTCTTTTAAAAGTTATAGGATTAAAGTTTTAAGGACACCTTCTATATAAGCATATGACGATTTCGCCCATAAAAAAGGCATTTTAAACTTATTTTTGCGATGAACAGAAAATAAACACAATGTAAATTTAATTTTAAAATGCCTTTAAATTACACGCTAGCAAATATAGATTCATATCTTTAGATGTCTTAGGGTGAAGTCAAACATATCTTGGTATATCTGTGGTTATTTCAAATTGAATTTATTCTACGTTTTCTTAAAAGAACCCTTAAACAGAAATAGGCGACTTTAGAATCACTGCCTCATTAACTTAACATATACGTGTCCTTTTAAATCACTCCATCAATCTGAGCGCGTCTTTTTTCGCCATTTCAGCGACATTAAGGAGACACACAAACGCACATCCTTACAAACTCGACCACCATTAGTGCCTGACGTGACGTCTCCAATGCGATGGCACGAATCAGTAGCGGTTACATTATCAATTGGGAAAAGTCCATCATCAAGAGTAGCTTTCTCGTTATGCTGTACGCTACTCAGGTGTAGTTATAATTGGTACGACTGCAGAGAAGTGACACGGATGGCGGTCCAAGTAATTGGTTGAGATTTTGCCAGCAGAGGGACGACTCCGTTTGATAATGTAGGTGACTCCGGCTATTTGTTGTAGGATAACGCGTTCAACGAGACTTTAATCGAAATTGTTCGAATTCCGGAATGTCTAGGCTAAACCATCAAACCGCTTATATTGTCCGGTTCACAATGCATCACATTTGTTTTCGATTTATTGTCTTAGTCGGGTCGACAGAACGGGAAAAGTGATTGTAAAGGAAAGAACAAGAAGCCCTGGCGGTTCTCTCTGTTTTTTTTTTCGGTTTAAATCGTGCTTTAATTTCTCCTGATTGTCTAACAATTAAGTATCCTATAAATTACACCATTTATGTAATTCGCGAATTAAATTTATAACCAACTGCATATCGCATTTTCTTGTTAATTATTTGGTGTCATTAATCTGAACTAGAGCAGAATAAATAGCCACGATAAAAACATATTAGTCTACTTTCAATATAAATATATTATTACAATTTGCATTACTCGTTTTTAGTATTAACCACCTTATTGGCTTTTATGTTTCTATAATAATATATTAAATAATGGTATTGTTCGTACTGGATACCACCCTTACCTCAAAATTATTTTAGGTTTTTGGATGTCATTAAAGGAGAGAGCTAAGAGATATATTCCATGAGGTTTTCGTAAAGAATACATTCCATGCTGCTCTGAAAGAACAAATGAATTATATAGAAATTTCAATGAAAATCATAGTCCAGAAATTTCTGTTAATTACATATTAACTTTATTCAATCAAGAAAAAAAATCAAATGGGCACGTCTTATGGAAGAAATGAATTTCACACATTCTAGTCGTAGCAGTTGGAATCTATTAATGAAACTAGGAGGTGCAACCGAAACTAGTATTGTAGAATCGAGAATCAGCGCTAATACAATAGCTTCAAGATTAGTGGATGTCTCCAATATGATAAAGTTAAGTAAAGTAGAAATCAAAAATATGAAGGAATTATTACGCAAGAAAAGAAAATCAATACATAAAAAACGATGATCTTACAAGACCCTTTTCTATTAAGGAATTGGATACAGTGATAGAATTATTAAAAATTCGTAAGGCTGCTTGCTGGTTTTGATGGAATTTATCCTGAATTTATTAAATATCTAGGTCCTTTAGGACGTAATTGGCTTTTATGTTTCTATAATAGTGTTTTACATAATGTTATTGTTCCTACTAAATTTAAAAAGGCAAAAGTTGTAGCTGTTTTGAAGCCAGGAAAGCCAGCAGATATCGCTTCTAGTTATAGACCAATTTCATTATTATCAGTATTTTACAAGATGTTAGAGAAATTGTTATATCATAGAATTTCTCCAGATATGGAAAATATCTTTTCCAAAGAGCAAGCTGGTTTTAGACCAAATCGTAATAGCTGTGATCAAGTATTAGCTTTAACTAATTATATAGAGAATGGTTTTCAAAAGAATTTGAAAACAGGAATTAGTTTCATTCATTTAACAGTTGCTTACAGTTTGGTTAGATGGATTATTTTTTAAAATTAAATAATGTATTGCCTAATGGTAATTTAATTAAACTTATGGAAAATATCAAATCGTAAATTTAGAGATTTTATGAATGGAAAAATTAATAAATTTAAAGTATTATATAATGGTTTACCTCAAGGATATGTATCATCTCCCCTTCTCTTTAATCTATATACAATTGATTTAACAGATACGACTTCTAGAAGATTCATCTATGCTGATGACATGGCAATTGCTTACCAACACAATAATTTCAATCAAATTGAAGATAATTTAGACGACGTGACGACTCAGTGATTATTTTAGAAAATAGAAGTTATGTCCTAATCCATCTAAGCCAGAAGTTTCTTGTTTCCATCTTAAGAATAACGAAAAACAAAAAACCTGTAGTATCTTTTAATGGTACTGTTCTAAGACATAATTTCAATCCAACATTTCTAGGAGTTACTCTGGATACATCGTTAAGATATGAATTGGGTATGAAGATTAAAACAAGAAATAATGCAGACATTTTACGTACCATCGCTCTAGCATTGGTGTATTCTGCTGTTGACTATTGTAGTGCAGTTTGGATGGATAGCGTACATGTTGGTAAAGTAGATATTCAGTTAAATTGTACACTTCGAATTATTACGGACATAGTAAAATCTACTCCACTTCCTTGGCTCAACGTACTGGCTAACATTTATCCTCATCAGTTAAGAAGAAAATTGGATTTAAAACGTTGTTGGAATAAATATAAAAATTTTCCTAAAATATATGTAATTATTCAATATTTTCAGAACTTACCACCTTATAGATTGAAATAACGTAGTCCAATTTAGAAGGATGATTTCCTAAATCAACAATTTTCAATTAAAGACCTATGAAAATCAGTTTGGTTAGAATGTGAAGTGTTTAATAAACAATTAATAGACGATCCTTTGATTAAAGTGCCTGGCTTTACGCAACCAAGAAAAATTTGGTGTAAGTTGAATCGTCTTGGAAGTTGCAATAGTATGTCATTTAAGTGGAATGTGAATGCGAGTCCAGCTTGTGATTGCGGAGCTGAAATTGAAACAGTTAAACATATTGTTGAAGAATGTCCTCTAGCTAAGTTTGAATTTGGATACACAGATTTACATAATTTAATTCCAGAGGGTGTTGCTTGGATCTTAATAACTAAACACCTTTAGTTTTGTGGCGCTGTGATGTAGCTTTTTTATTCTGCAGATTTTTCCTACATCCTAGACCAAATGGTGGAGTGTTTTAAAGCGCCCCTGCAGTTATGTCCCTTATAAATATATTTCTACTTTTGTAATATAATTTATATGTTTCTTTTCTTGTACTTGTCATGTAGTTTCCTACGAATATATATATATATATAGTATTAAAATTATTTTTAAATATTAGACATTTATTTTAAAAACTTCGCATGCACAGGACTAACTTTGACCGCGTGTAAAGAGAAATTTCTCTTCCTTTGTTAAAGCCGGTAGAGCAATAAAAAAAAATTCTGTCCCCAACTACATACGACAATACATTTCATACACATCAGTTTTAGATATCTCATTTACCTTTTCCAGTGTATAATATTTCTTTGTTTTTGACGCGCCTTTTTTCTATTGGTCAAAAAATTAACCGCCAATTTCCCTGTCCTTCACGATTCTTTAAAAGCCCCAGCTTCTTGACTCGTTCTCTCAGTACTATTATCATGCCTCTTACTTAGCATCTCTCTCACTAACACTAATAGTGCATCTGTGCGGATACATACACACTCAAGTATAAACATGTATCGTTCGATAGCATTGATTTTTTTCGTAAATCCATACTTTTGAAACAACTTGTAAATAATGCCTGTTTATTTAGTTCTCATAATTATACCTGCGTTAAATTGAAAACGCTTAATTGTTTTATTGTAGTTTTTTTTAATTCTTTATGTTTTTATTAAGTAAAAATTTAAAGAGAACTCTCTTTGCTTTGTTTTCATACCTTCTTTTACAAAACAGTATCCTGGACCTTTGATGAGCAACCATGCCGAGATCACGTAATTTATCTTCTCGTTAATTAATAATTGTTCCGTATATAACCTTTTATAAACAATTTTACCCACCCAGCGTGACAATATTTAATATTTTATTCATATTTTATTGGTACTAATATTAATTACAGCTCAGCAATAAGATGTGAAGTACTATAAGGATTCATTCTGGTGTAGTGCCTGTGTCTCCCTATTATTATCAATATTATTGTTATTATTAAACTACTACTAGGTATTATTTCACAAAATTCTTTAAAAATACATAGTGTTTTATTAATGTTACTTGCAATTTGTTCTTCTATGTAAGTAAGGTCCGGTAATTCTAAAAAGAATTTATACATAAGTTGCTCTAAATTGTGTTCTAATACTTTCATAGCGTTAGTAAAGCTATAGTTAAGAGGGCATTCTGCATTAATTTAAGGAATGCCAATAACAGCAGTTCGACATTAAGTATATGAAAATATTTAAAACTTCATTTGGAACAACTTTTGTATAAAATTTTCGTATCGCACATACTTATAAGAAAGGCGAATGGATACTAGATTAATTTATTTTATTTATTAAAGTATATTCACGTTATTTCCAAAAATAAAACTAATGCTAAATTACGTCAAAGCGGTTAAAAGCAGTAATTCTTAATTCAATTCCTGGAGAGATCACACATCTCAAGAATAATTATATTGTTATAAATTTAATGAAAGCTGTTCTAATTATTCCTTGCGAAATTATATAATTTTAAAAGAATTAGCTACATTCTAAGATCAGTCGGGGGTTGAAGGTATCATTTTAATTAAAACAATTGACAAAATGATATGTTGTCGTTGATAGATACTGTGTATTATCGTTGATTGAAGGAATATATAAAGATGCGCCACTACATAGCACTGAGCGTAGTCAAAACTGGGTCCGAGATCTATAGCGATTGCATTAGTCGTTTGGATCCGAGTTTCGAAACAGACGATGATGTTTCTCGGCAAGGGGTTTGCGGGACGACTTAACGGAAAGACAAGTTATATTACTCTAGCGTTGCGCATCTTTATATATTCCTTCAATCAACGGTATTATTCATCATAAAATACTGAACAAACGGTCAAAAAACACACAAGATACAATCTTCAATGTAGAAAAGTTGGTTTGATATTACTCACCTTTATTTAACAATGGAATAGTGCAATTATTTACCTGAAACAAAATATTCATGTTAGTTATTTACTTCGCATATTTCACATAAGTCAGTGCATCAAAGTAAAAACATAGAAATTATAAAAACGCAAATTATAATCTTAAAGTTTAAAGAATATCACAATTAGTACTAATATGTATTCTCAACTACATTATAAATTATCTTTTACAAATACAGTAGAACCCCGATTATCCGTGTGCGGATTATCCGTGCCATGCGCATGATGACGCAATATCGATATCGCCAGCAGTGTACTAGGGGAATCCCTGGGAATCATTCGCTTTTCATCTGCTTTATGTACATAAATGCAAGTTAACATACCTATGTAGAGTTTATTTTTTCTTATTTAGTGTAAAAGTTTACTTATATAGAATTCTGTTTTTTATTTTGTTATCTTTTTAGTATGCATACATACATACATATAAGAAATAAATGTTCGTATTATCCGTGCTTTTCAATTTTCCGTACCTCGTCCGGTCCCGTGGAGCACGGATAATCGAGGTTCTACTGTACTAAAGTTGCTATGTACATTCAGATAGTATGAGACATTTATTCATTATAACAATGGCAATATATATCCGAAATAAGGAGAAGCTTATACTTCAGAAAAATCGTAATTTAATAAGTATATAGGGTACAATATAGTAAAATGAGGCACTTTTCAATATGTACTTCTAATTTTTCGCATGTTAATATGCGGAATTTGTTGGAAATTAATTTCAACACAAACAATTTTACTTAACTAAAATAGTTTTAATTGAAACAAATAAAAG
Organism: Amphimallon solstitiale; assembly: GCA_963170755.1. Taxonomy (NCBI): domain Eukaryota; kingdom Metazoa; phylum Arthropoda; class Insecta; order Coleoptera; family Scarabaeidae; genus Amphimallon; species Amphimallon solstitiale. Next base: position 119,321,009 of record OY720679.1, read on the forward strand.
CTTTGTCTCATTTTTAGTCGGCCTTCAGGGTAATAGGTTGTACTTTTACTAGTGATTGTGAGCCTTTACTAGTAAATGCTGTTGTATAATCACATTTACTAGTACAGCCAGTGTAAGCAAGCTTTTACTAGTGATTGCTGGCATTTCCTGAATTTCCTGCTTTCATATGTAAAGTTTAGGTAAGGGGTAACATCAGATTGCGAAAACGTTGTAAATATGTTAAAAATTGCTGTTCTATGGCAGAATCGATAAAGCTTTTATAACTAATATATGTTCAACATTCCACTTATTTTAAATTAGAAATCCATTTTAATTGTAAAATCATTGCTTTTTTCTCTGGCAAAATTCGATTCGAAATGGAACAGCAAACTTATTCAGAGGTAATCCCAGACTAATAAAAAAATATTTAGTTGGCTTTAAAATGCGATAAATTTGATCAAAAAAATCGACTGGCGATTCGATTTTGATTTCTGCTGCTGTCATCATCTTTTTGTCGGCGGCGGTGGTCAACTCGAGTTGAAAAAATTAACAATTTCGTTGTTTTCTGTTTTAATGATGTGGATAATTAAATTTAATTAAAGTTAATCGCGTAGATTGTCACGGACGAATGGATGTTCGACCAAGGCCAACCAAACAGAACAGCGTCGTGTTTATACCTTCGAGCGGCGAATATACTATTAGTGTAAAGAAGTTTTATAAAATTCTATTTCTGCTGAATAGGTGTATATCTAAACGCTAAGTATTTATGCGGTTACTATACCTTATGCAATACATTAAATGAAAATGCAATAGACCGTATGGAGAATCATATTAATTAAGTTTTGAAAGATGAATTAATCATGTCCATAATGTATTAGAGATGCATAGTATCATAAATTATAAGTTTGCAAAGCGCTAGTATTTATCATTGTTAAGTGGTTATTCTAATTTATTTCTTAGATATATAAATTAATGGCTTTGTATATAGCGGAAAATTACCAAGAAATATTGTTATTGTTATTGTTGTTGTTTTTGTTGTTGTTAGGAACAAGACGTTTTAATTCATGCACTTTATCTGTATTTATAAACCGTTTGTGCTTTTACGAGATTTTTATTTGAAACTAATTTTAATACACGCGTGCTGTAGAGTCTCGAATTTCGTATCTTTAAACAAACACACTTTATAATTGCCCAAATAAGGCAGTGACTTTTGCTCACGCATGGCTGAAATAATATGAGGGAATCATAGAAATTATTCGTGGATAGAACAGAAAAGAGAATCATACTTCGTATACCAATTTTAAGAGAAGAGAAACCTCGGAACCATTAAAGAAAATAAGGTGTGGACGCCACACGACCTCCTTATACGTACGTGCGTTCCGAAATTTGTATACCAAAGTTATTCCAAATTAAGTTTAAATTCTGCATCTTCTTAACACAATAAAGCTTGGAGTAAAAAGTGTTACTTCCTGTTCTAATATTGGAATTTCTTTTTTTACACAGAAATTATCCCAAATCCAGTTCAAAGTAGTTTTATGTTCTTAATAAATCTCTGTAGAACGTATAATTAGAGTAATATTTGCAAAACACTACTTTGCGATAAGAATTTTGAATATTTTCTTTAAAAAAAATTATTCCAAATGTAGATTTAAACATTTTTCATTCTCAATAAATTTGTACAAAATACATAATTTGTGAGACATTCGCAAAAAGCTGCTATTCTATAAGAGTATTCAGTGTTACTTCAGGCCCACATTTGGAAATTGTTTATATACAAAAATTATTCCAAGTCGAGCTCTAAATACTTTTGTATTCTAGATAATTCTGTATCGAGCTCTAAATACTTTTGTATTCTAGATAAATCTGTATAGAATGCATAATTTCCTAGATATCTGCAAAGAGCTGTTTTTCGATAACACAAAAAGACTTCCGGTAGGAATTTCGAAAAACTTTTTTTATAAAGATTTTCTAAAATTCATTTCTTAGTACTTTTGTATTTTCTATAAATTTCTCTAAACTTAGTGTTGATGAAATATTGCCAAAATTCTATTTTTTCACTAAAGTAAACTACGTACTATTTCCAGTCTACCGATTTTACTGAAAATCTTATCAGATCCGAAGAGCGAAATTATACTGGTATATATAAAGTTTGATGTTGATAGCTATTGCCGTATAGCCGCTATCGTGGCCAGAAGGAAAGACAGAGAATGAGGGAGAGGAAGAAAGAGATATTTGTAAAAAACACTTTTTCGATATTGATATTTTTTACTTTCTTATACGTAGTAATAATATAATATTTTATTCTACAAATAAGAAAGTAAAAAAAAAACTATAATTTTATTTATACTAATTAACAATATAAATCGTTAAATAGAGTTGGATATTAGCATTTCTAATCTACAATTTGCTTCTTATTTTTACAATAATTTACTGTAGTACTAGAAGATTCGTGTGCGTTAATGGAGATTCCATGCATATTCTGGGAGCGCATTATGATTTGTTTAATTTTTTGTTGTTTCATATTGACTGATTCCTCGCCTATTAAATTAGAAGTCAGATTGTGAGTGATCTTCGTGGATAAATTAGGTGCACTGAACATTATCGGAGTCACCTTAAGTATTTTCTTAGTGTAATTATCAATATGACCTTCAACCATAGCTGAAGATTTGAACGCGTAAAGCAATGCTGCGTGAAGAACTCAGGTAAATGTCATATTGCATTGTTACCTTTTAGACAATTTATGTAATATACAGGGTTATGATAAAGTAACGCACAAAATTCATAAAACGTACAATGTTCATTTTTGAAAAAAATGCAAAAACACGTCAAACAGTTTATTTTATTCCGCGTCTTTTAACATAAGTCAAAAAAATAAAACGTCAAATTTGTCAAAGTTGTGACGCCATCAATATTTTTTTTAAATATAAAGCTTGGTTTTTATTTTACTTTATTTGATAAAGCTTTTTTTTCTGCATTATAAAGAAATAATTGAAGTAGGGGTCACATAAGAAAAAAACCAGACAATTTAGAAGACTTAATGGCACGAATTAGACATGAAATGACTCGTATAACTCCGCAGATCATCGAAGACTCTGTAAATCAGGTCTACCATCGTCTTGGCCTATGTCAGATAGTGAACGGGACACAGTTCGAACAATTCCTATAAGAAATCGTTTTGGTTTAATGGACTGTTTAGTTAATTTAAATGTTATTACTATAATAAAGTTTATTTTGTTTTTTATTAATTCTCTCAGTTTTTTATTATGTGACCCCTACTTCAATTATTTCTTTATAATGCAGAAAAACAAGCTTTATCAAATAAAGTAAAAAAAAACCAAGCTTCATATTTAAAAAATAAATTGATGACGTCATAACTTTGACAAATTTGACGTTTTATTTTTTTGACTTATGTTAAAAGACGCGGAATAAAATAAACTGTTTGACGTGTTTTTGCATTTTTTTCAAAAATGAACATTGTACGTTTTATGAATTTTGTGCGTTACTTTATCATAACCCTGTATATAATATAATGCAACAATAAGCGTTTATGTTGTAATATGACTGGGGTGAAGAGAATAAAAGTTGAATCTTTTTGTTATAATAAATTGTAACATAACAGGCTATTTATGACTATTATAAAAAAATATTGTAGACAATAAAATTAATAAATTACTACTAAAATTATGTCTTTATTATTTACTTTCATTGCTAAATATCTTTTATCATCAGCTTCTCTTATAAAGCGGTTAACATGCCCAGTTTCTGAAATCTTTGATTTATTAAACTCGTAGGCTTCAGATAATCTTTTTAAATATGCCAGTAGAGCAGAAAATTTTGATTTATGCATTTCTACTTTTACAAGTATTTAGAGATCTTAACATAGAATATTCGAACCACAAGGACGATGTCTTCTTATTTTCTTATACGTACTATAAGCAAATATTGTAAGGACGAAATTTTGCGACCTCGAGATTTTGAAGTCTGTGTGCGTTCACGATAGCGTCCAAACGGCTAAAGCATACCAAACATTATATTTAGGAGTATAATCTTCCTCTTGACATATGATTAGATTTTCAGTAAAATCAGTAGACTGGTAGTAGTAGTTTAAACGAATTTATAAAGAATAAAAGAGTATATACTAAAAAATGAATTTTAGAAACAATTTATAGATAAAGTAGGTATTTTTGTCTTATCGAAAAATAACTCTTTTAGCAAGTATCTCGGAAATGATGCTATCCACACATACTTATCTCGAATAAAAAAGTAACTGGAGCTTAATTTGGAACAATTTTTGCATATAAAAAATTCAAAATTCAAACTGGAAGTAACAGTTAACTCATCGAACAGCAGCATTTTGCGAATATCTGGTAAATTATAAATTCAACACGATTTATTATAAGTGCAAAAGTATTTAGAACTAGATTTGGAATGAGTTTAGTATCGAAGATATTTTAAAATTCGAACCGAATACTTCTACTCTTATCAAGTAAATCTTTTTTACAAATATCTCCTAAATTTTGCATTTTGTACAGAATTATTGTGATCGCAAAAGTATTTAAAGTGGCGTTTGGGATAATTTTTATTTAAAAAAAAAATTTCAAAATTCTGACCGGAAGTAAGCTTTTACTCTTCTCGGAAAGTAGTGTCTTGTAAATATTTCTCAAATTTTATACAGTCTATAGAGATTTATTAAGAAAATAAAACTACTTTGAGGTGGATAATTTCTACCATAAAAAATTTTCAAAATTCGGACAGGAAGTAACCCTTTTCCCCTAGGGCTTTAGTTTGTTAAGACGATACGGAATTGAAAACTTACTTTGTAACAACTTTATATACACAGTTTAGAACGCACATACTGGCTATGGTATATCGCATAGCCAGGAACTAGCTCAGTTTTTAAAAACAAAATTTCTTTATCTCAGGTTCCCTCAGAGATTGGATCTTCTCGTCTAGAATCGCGCTCATATATCCCATAAAAATAATACAATAAAGTCAATTAATCTTCAAATAACACGAAGTCACAATTTTCAAAATTTGCAGTTTATTAATATTATTCAAAAAAAAAAACAAAAAAAAATAAAAAAAAGAATTCAAAAGTACATGAAAACATTTCCCCTAATGAAAGAGAAAGATCAACAAACATGTGATGACTTCCGCGACCAAAAAAATCTATTAGAAAAATTGTAAATTAATTGAAAGAATAATATAGAAATAAAGAAAACACCCTTAATAGTTTAGCTGATTACAGATTTAAAAATATAATCAATTAAAATAACATAACACCAAATAAATTCTCTCTATGATATTCATAAAAATTATTTTTTTAAGACGCAATAATAGTAATCTTTATAGAAATTTTTAACAAAAAAATTTTCACATTCAATAAATATGCGTCCTTGAAGAATTTTTACAGTATAACCTCTTTTAATAATTATATACTTATCTTTAACAATCCTTAGAACTACACACAATTAACATAACTTTTGATTAAAACTTGTAACGTTTACTAAAGGTAAAATTAAAATTCTTATTAAAAATACCAAAATTAATATTTTTAATAACACATATAAAATTTACCACGAAGTATAACTTTCCACGGCACAAATCTTAATAATTTTCCTTCGTTCGCTCGCATACGATCGAGGTATTCAAGGACATTTTCAACACACCAAACGCACGCTTCTTTACATCGATCTATGCAAAAAAAAAGTTTTAAATTATTGAAATACACATTAATTTTTAATAAATCAATACAACTTCTAAATATTATATGTTCAATATTAATTAATATAGTTTTTTTTATTAAACACATCTCATGCATTTTCTCCCGAAAAAACCTAACATTTAGTCAATTCACAAACATATCAATTTTATACAAGGATAAGCAAAATTAATACTCTAGAGATATCTATATTACTTTAAATTCATACTTTCAATTAATTTTTATTAGATAATAAAATTTCTTAATATTTCATATATATATAAAACCATAGCAATACGTATAGGAGAGTCGTGTGGTGGCCACACCTCTTTTTTATCTTGCTTTCCTTAGCGAAATAAAAAAACATTACAATTTTTATTGTAAATATATCAAGGATTTGTTAAATTTCGTAAATTTGTCGTCAGCTAGTTTCGGAATATCTGCGAATGTGCAATTATTGTATGGTCATTTCTGTTCATTACTTAAAATAATTTATTACAAAAATCAGACTTTTTTACCTAAAATAGAGAAACAATAGAAAAAATACACTCTTTTTAGACACTTGCGCACGCGCTTTTTTGAAAACTCGCCGCAACCGGCTCGCTTTCTAAGCTTATCCTGGATCGCAAAATTAATTTTCTTTTTTAATATACTTTGATATATCAAATTTATCATATTATATCGGGAGTGAAGTTCGAACAGTCATATCATGTAAGTACAAACAATTCGATAGTCTAATTAATTAATTCGAAAGCAAATCCTAAACATTTCTTTTCACATTATCTTTGAATTAGTAGTCCACACCAGACGCTAGAAATACAAACGGAGAGGAACGCATCTACAAAATTCTAAACAAAGGAAGCTCATAGATCGATCGAATGTTATTCCAGACGTTTTGATTTATCCAAATTATGTTTAATAAGCGATTAAGTATAAGGTAAATAGCAGGTTGATAAACCAGGTGCCACGGTGAACACGAAACTAGTCGACCTTGACTTTAAAGTACATGTATATATACACACACTTATAGAGGAGACACACCACATGCACATTTATATACGGGTGTATATGAATGTATACAAGATGATTTAAAACAAACAAAAAACGACTCGTCACAGATAAAACGTGAATAATACACACGGTTCTACATGAAATACTAGTCTAACGTTGTAAATGAGTCGGTTATTAATACACTATTAATTGTTAAATTTCTAATGTTAATATAAATGTTAAACCATCACTAAAATAACAATTAATTACCTAGCTATAATTATTAATGAATTTCTTAGGCACTTGGTGTAGAGTATTGTCTTAAAAAATAATTACATACTGTTTTATAGAGCTTTTAGGACAATGAAATCTGTAAACATAATTATAAGGTCATAGGTTTTAATTTAAAAAATCTTGTGTGTACAAAGGTAAAATTATTTATATGAACTTATTAATTATATTTATAGATTTTAAATAGTAATTTAGTGTATACAAATACTATACCAGAATTTTAATTTATTTAGTGCTTTCCTCTAAACTGATGAACTAATAATAATAATAATAATACTTTATTTGTCATAGGTTTACAATAAACATAGACATCGTCAGTACATAATACATACATATAAAGAAATCTGACAAACATTATATTATATAAAAAAAATGCAATCATACAAGATAAATTATATAACAAATGCAATATTGTTAAGAGACTGATTAAAAATTGGTGTTAAAAAATTCAGTCAACGTGTAACAAGAATACCGCCGGAGATGGTGCTTCAGAACCGATTTCAATCTCTGGATAGTTTAGTTTAGTTTAGTTTAGTTTATTTGTCGTAAATTTCAAAGAAATGCGGACATTGTCAGTAACAATAATAATACAATACAATATACAATAGTATATAATACAGCAAAATACAAAAAAAAACATGTTAAAATTTGTGAGAAACTCCGCCAAAAGTTTATCAGTGAGTAATATTCACCCAGAAACTAATTTCTTATGATCTATTTGAGCATGTCAATTTTAGTAGTATAGAACTCGTTTATATTATATTCAAATTAAATTATATACTATAACGAAATGAGTTTACATTAAGTAAAAGAATCAGACCTCTCGGCGCGATAAAAACGAAATTGTCACACGCAAAAAAAGAGGCAGACCGTGCGACGTATAAAAACGGTCTTATTTACACACCACCATAACTCAATCTCCACGCCGTACGGCATAGTCCAGCGGAGACAGAATGTCTATGGAATATTCTACAAACATCGAGAGAAGGATGGAGTTTTACGCGAATGCTTCGAGATGTTTCGTAGGTGTATATGAGGCGACTGGGTCACCGATGGAGGAAGCAATTGCGGAGTAATTCGGGATTAAGAAAGTCCGTAAGAAGTAGCCGACGCGCCTAGAAATAAATAAATATAAGTCGTACGGTAGAAATAAATATAGTGGTGCGTGTTATATAAATAGAAGTGTTACATAAATACGGACAGAGATATTAGTAATAGAACTAAATAAATAGATGTGTTAATTTTAATTTATTAATAGTAGTTTAAGTGTGATACGTTAGATATATATTTTTATATTGTAATTAATTTTAAGTGTATAAATATACAGACTGTTTTAAATAAATAATTGCACGAGTTGTTTATTGGAACCCCGAAAACGTTACAATACTATAAAATAAAAATAAAAATGCAAAAATCTGGAACACAACTGTCAAAATAAAACACAACATGAACAATTACATTTAAAATACGCTCAAATATTCATCGATACTATAGAAGCACTCTGCTTCAATGATTTCTTAAAGCCAAAAAAAAGTATTTAGATTTTTAATGTCCGAAGGCAAACGATTAAACAGTTGATACCCCAAATAGTCCAGATGTTTCCGGAAAAGAGCAGAGCGATGCGCAGGTGGCATATAATAATAAAACCAGAAAAATCAAGTATGTTGGTGTCTACTTATCATCTGTTTTTCTTCTTTCGTCACCTTCTTTTCTCCAAAGTCATATATAAGCTTCGGATAAATATGCAATTGCATAACTGCATATTCTAATGCATAATTAAGTCATTTTTGTGTTGAAGTGCATATTTTAGTCATTTTCAGTTTTATTTGCATATTTCCCAGTTAATTTTTTTTTTAAACATAATGTAATGGTTTTTATGGGTCCGAAAAATAATAATCAATTCATTCACTATTTATTTTTAAAAGTCTATATTTAAAACACCAAATAAAATATAATTGAAATTGAAATTAAAGAACATTCTTGAAACAAAGGAACTATATATAAACTAAATTCAATAAAACTATAACTATTGAATCAGAGTAACACAAAATACCATATATGTACAAGTTTATCTAAGAATATTTATGTGACAGATTTATGTAAGAGTATTTATTTGGTACACACGTATTTACATAACCCACTCTGAATTAATGAATGAATGCTTTTTCTGTCCGGCTGCCTTTTTATGGCAGTCCTATTATTCTCGAATTACATTACATAAAAAATCTAATAGAACCGTCACCGTCCTTCGAAAATATATTTGGTAAATCCCAAACAGCTTTTATGACCGATTATCAGGTACCCAAACCGCAAGAAGTGAAAGATTCCATAACTTTGTTGTTTGATTTTGAGAAGCGAACATCCCAGTGTTAAAAATGCCGAAAGAAAATTAGCGCTGTTTTTTAAATACTATGAAGTGAATGTAACAGCAACAAAAAAGTGCCAAGTGACGCAGCAATTACAAACCAGTAAGCACCAAAAAAAGAAGAACCGAAGCTTTGGGAGTAAACAGCAGATGTTAGTACCAGCTATATTAAAACTTGGTCCCAGTCGTTCACCATTTAACGAGGAATTGTGTGAAGCTCTAATTTCTGCTAGCATATCGTTGGCGAAATTAAAAAGTGAAGCATTTAAAACCTTTTTGGAAAAACATACCAAGCAAAATATTCAAGACGAATCTACACTGCGAAAAAACTATGTTCTGCCATTATATAACGCCACAATACAAAACCTGCGGGAAAAAGCTAAAGATAAAAATATTTGGGTATCTTTAGATGAAACAACGGATGTAGAACAAAGAAGCATAGCAAATTTTGTTTTTGGTATTTTGGGAGTTGAAGAAGAAAGAAATAACTCGGATCTGTTAACAATGGAAGTGTTGGAAAAAGTGAACCATTCAACAATTGCCACATTTTTCAATGATGCGCTAAATTTTTTGTGGCCAACAGGCATTTGCTACGAAAAAAGTGCTCGTTGTGTGTACGGATGCTGCTCCATACATGTGTAAAGCAATGAGTGGTTTGAAAATACTTTATTCAAAAATAACTCACGTTACTTGTGTGGCGCATGGCTTACATCGAGTGGCCGAATTAGTGCGTTCCGTTTACACAAATGTATATTTGTTAATATCATTGACCAAGAAAGTGTTTTTAAAAGCACCTTTTCGTGTTGCCAAGTTCAAAGAAATTGCTGGTGGTGGGATTCCACTTCCGCCGTCCCCGATTCTTACAAGATGGGGCACCTGGATTGAAGCTGAAAGCTATTACGCTTAACATTTTGAGCTTATTGCCCTTATTGTGAACGATTTCGATCCAGAAGAAGCGAAAAGCATAGAGGATGCTCAAAACGCTTTAACACAAAAAGGATTGCGCGAAGATTTGATTTTCATTATATTAAATTTTGCTTGTATTTCCAAGGCTATTTTGAAATTGGAAACCAAGGGACTTCCTTTAGAAAACAGCATACAAATTGTGGAAAATGTTTTTGATAGGTTAAGTAAATTAAAAAATTGTAGTTTTGAAAAAAAAAAATTTCGTCAGTTTTAGATAAATATAATGGATATCAAATTTTGAAAAATATTTCTAAGATTTTACAAAATGAGGAAACTGCTGTTGCTCCCAGTAATTTGAATCTCACTGACATAGTGGATTTATCATTCACTCCTATTGTATCATGTGACGTGGAACGATGTTTTTTAGAATTTAAAAATATTTTAGGTGATAATAGGCGTAAATTTATATTTGACAATTTATTACATCATGTCATAGTGAAGTGTAATAGTAGAACTCTGTAAATTTATTGTAAATAGACCAATATAACCTTTAAAAAATGTTTTATTTAAAACTAATAAACGATTTTTAAATGCATATTTTTAATATTTTAGATGCATATTTGCATGCATATTTTGTGGTTTTTTAATGCATAATTATCCGAAGCCTAGTCATATATAAATAATATCATTAACAATAATGACATTAGAGAAAACGGAAAATAGCATTAAAGTAAATGCAAGACGAACAAGAACTGATCTACGGTGTCAGACGACAGAGCTATCCACTGTCGGTAATTTTATTTAATATAGTCCCCGAATACTAATAATCAGTAATGCAAATATAAGTATGGAGGGACAATCAACCCATTTCTTCATCAGTGTACAAGTTTCGTCGATGATATAGCTGTCCTAAAAAGAATCAGAAAAGAAATGATAGGTGTAGTAAGAAATTTCTTCCTAAGCGCACAAAACAGGAGACTACAATGTAACTGCCAGAAAACAAAATATATGACATGGCACTAAGAAGTATATCAACCAGCTAAATAATTAATAATTAAAATAGATTAAAACAGAACATATAAATTTGAAGGGATAAAAGATTTACATTTTGGGTTGAGTGTTAACTAGAAAACCAGACAACAATACAGAAATTAATGCGAGATGTGCAGCAGGAACTAACATTGCTGCCGTGTTAAGAAGCATATTTTCAAGTCATACATTATCTCGATCAAAATAACTTGGAGTCTACAAAACTTACATAACTTACAGTTATCTATGTGTATGTGGAAGAAGTGCGAAAGTTACCAAAATCTTACCAAGTAAACCTGAAAGTGTGCGAGCGGAAAATATTACGCAAAAGTTAACAAAGAAAGAGCACAGAGGGTCAAAGCACAGACGAACAACCCAAGAACGATACGATAAGATATATAGTACGTCAAATGTAATCGAGATGGTAAAAACACAAGAATTAGATGGCTAGGTAATTTAATAAGAATGAATGAACAACACAGAACTCCAAAAAATATATACAAAGTATAAAACTTGCAAAAGAAAAAGGGAGTAACTGCAAGGAATGGAAGGAAATAGTTAAATAATCCATAAGCCTACTAAGGCTTCTAATGCTACTCTATATAATTAAATAATGAGTTTATATTACCAAATGCAGTATCATATAGAAACCGGACTATGTATGAATATAAAAAATTGTAAAATTATTATTAAAAATTGGGCTGATGTAGTCTGCCAATGGTTCATATTTATGCGTGATAAAGCTCGCCCTCACCGCAGAAATAGCATCGCCGACTGGTATGAAGAATATGGAATCACCAAAATGGACTGGTCTTCTTCAACTCTTAACTTAAATATGATTGAGTATCCTTGGAATATTCTGGGGCCTGTTGTACCGCCAAGAACACATAACAACATAGATATTGTCCTAACTGAAGAATGGCCAAGGATCCCAAAGGGACTAATGATTAACATGAAAGCTCCATGACTGTACAAGCGTATTAATCTGTGCTGACCGTACACCATATTGAAATATTTTTCGAGGAATAAACCATAAAAATGTCATTGTCCATAAAACTCATTCGTAATCAAGCTGTGACTACCTCTATGTTTTTACAAATCTGCATACAATTTATAGTTTTTCGAAATATTTGCATGAAACTGCTTTTAGTTAAAAGCAAATACATATCCGAATGTTGATAAGAAAATTCTTTCTTATACAAAAGTGATTTCAAATGAAGTTCTAACTATTTTGATACTCCTAGTATACATATATAAATTAAATATATAAATTATGAGATATTCTCCAAAAACCATTTTTCGGTAAGAGTAAGACTTACTTCCGGTAGGAATTTTAAACAAAATTTTGTATAAACATTTTTCAAATTAACTTTTGAGCACCTTTGTTTTCATTTGGAAATTTATTAGGGAGAGTATTTGAGATAATGGCAAAACTTTATTTTTTCACTGAAGTAAACTCCTACTTCCAGTCTACTGATTTATCTGAAAATCTAATCAGATCTTCTGCTCATAAATACAAGGTTCGATATTGATAGTTTTAGTAGTTTGGCCCTGACTACGATCATTGAGAGAGAGAAGGAGAGAGAGAAATTTTAAAATCGACTTGTTCAGTATCAGGGGACTTCAAAACGTGGATATCTGTAAAAATCTCGAGCTTGAAATCATGACTACGTATGAGAAACAAAACTCAAATTGCCAGAAGCTGTAAGTGACAAACTGAACAGAAAAGACCGAAATAGTACGATTCCAGTTACTTTCTCGTAGACATGGAACGCTTTGTAAAAAAATCGATTTTGTTTTTGGAACGAGCACTAAAGATGATATAAAAAAATTAATATATTTCGAAGACCAGTGTAATTAATGATTGCAAATGTATGTGTAATTGCTATTCAGAAAATAAATTATTATTGTTTATTATTATCATCTGTATTTCCTATTTAATGTCAATGTAAAAGAACATTATGTTGTTATTAACCTAATGTATTCATCTACTATTACAGGTGCATGTAATGTCTGTATATATCGCAAATTTTTCTTTGCTTATGGCTCTCTTGATTTCTTTTCGGTCAATCCCACTTTTTATTTTTATTAACATTATGTAACAGTTTAAAGTCATCTAAGTAAATCGAAAAAGTGATTATTTGTTATGCTGTATAAAATCGCTCTTTCATATCCTTTTAGTCGTATTTCTAACTTCAGACCACTATTTAAGATATATATATATATATGGCTGTGGAATCTTTACAATTTATTTAGTATACCCCGATTCATGGGGCTGTTTAGTTTTTACTATGTTGTTAATTACAGCTATGTTTTAACAATAACAGTTTTTATTTAATTTACTTTTAGTCATCTTATCTCTTTGACAATGGAAAACATATGTTAGAGAAAATATTATATAATTATGAAGCAATTAAGATCGAATTTATTTGAAATTATAGTTATTCAAAACTTTTGAACAAATCTATCATCCTATTAGTTAAAGAAAATAATAATTAATTTCAGCGGAGTACAGATAATTAGAAATAAGCTTAGTATAGTAATATCTACTCCAATAGACAAAAGAGGAGGAATAAACCACAAGAAATAAACGTAATAGTTTTTAATTGATACAAGTGCTATACAGGGTGCATCGTATGCTAAATTAAATTGGCCGATAGAAAAGGTCATTTGCTGTCTCTTAAGGCCCAATAATTCAATATTAGTCCCGCGGGTTTTTTTGACGTTTTAATTTTTATTTTGCAAAATTCCATAATTCAGCATTTAAATTTGAATTTAAAAAATGTTACATGTATATCCTCCAAATGTAAATTTAATTTTAATGCGTACTGTTGTGTGGTTCAATCAATTTAAAAATTACTTGCAAATAACATGTGATTTTATTAACTCACAAAGTTTTTGAAGAGGTAAAACCTTAAACTCAACTTTACATTGCAATAAAAAAATAACTAAAAGCGGTCATAATCTTCTATTTTTTTTTAAAAACTTCTCTAATGTATTGACTTTCCAACGGTATGCAATATGCCATAGAAACCTTGATTACAACATCACTAATCCGCTAAATTTGTGTATCGGGACACAAGATGACATGATCACAAATCTACAAATCTGCTCGAATTGCTCGTCTCTGTTGCGTATGCATGAGCAACATCTTTGCCTTATTTTTGCAGTAGTTGTGTGTAAATGTATTTCTTGTTTAATGGTGTCCAAAGCCGCTCCAATACGTGGACTAAATCTTCCCTTGTTTCAATTTCCGTGGCGTATACGAATCCTTTGACCCGTCCCCAGAAGTGAAAATCTAACGGAGTTAGGTCTGAGGAACGTGGAAGCAATGGAATAGGACCATCTTTTCCAATCCATGAATTTGGGAACTCATTATTCGGGTACTCCCTGATGGTTAATCTCCAGTGTGCAAGAAAACCTTCGTTTTGCAAAACGTCTAGGTAATTATCCCCGTTGAGATTATGACAGTAACAGAACGAGAATAGCGAAGTGTGTCGTTACGTAGAGACTGTCAAATCTCAACTAAAAAAGTAAACCCGTGGCGCGTGCTTGCCTAGCCAGTTTGGGGAATACCCTAAGAAAAACAAACACAGATGTCGATTTCTGATACCCAGGAAGCAGAAAACAGTTTCTACCTGTTTCGCGCGTGTTATTTACGCAAATAGTTATTGATACCTCAAAGAAGGTAAGTAGCTTTTAGCAGTCGAAGATGATTTTGCGCGATTCCGAGACTGGTCAAGATACTTACCTCCTGTATTGTGTATAACGTTTTATCTGCTACCACATGGTTCACAAAATATAAAACAGATTTTTCATTTTTTGATCACTTTATTTTGACAGTGACACTTATTATCTTTTTTTGATGTTAATGTTTTTTTGATGTTAATGTTAAATATCACTTACCACTTGTTGTCAATAGCAACTAAGAATTACCACCCGTTCTCAATAGCAACTATGACTTACCACCCGTTGTCAATAGCAGCTAAGACTTAGCTTCCGTTGTCAATAGCGACTAGAACTTTCGCGGTAAAATCAACTTACTTGCTTGAGGGCAGTTTAACAATAGTCTACTTACCATAGTGGAAGCAGATAAAATAAGTTTTCATATCGAATATCAGCCTGATGTGCCCCGATACACAAATTTAGTGAATTAGCGAAATTGTACTCAATGTTTTTATGGTATATTGCATACCGTTGGAAAGAGAATACACTAGAGAAGTTTTTAAAAGGATTAGAAGATCACTATCGCTTTAGTTATTTTTTTATTGCAATGTAAACTTGAGTTTAAAATTTATTTTTACCTCTTCCAAAAACTTTGTGAGTTAATAAAATGAAAACTATATGTATTTGCAAGTAATTTTGAATTTTGCTAAGCCACACAACAGTACACATTAAAACTAAACCTAAATTTGAAGGTTGTACCTATAATATTTTTTAAATTGAGTTTAAATACTGAATTTTGGAATTTTGTAAAATATAAATCAGAAAGTCGAAAAAAAGGCCCATTGGACTAATAGAGTTCTCGTGTCTTAAGAGACAGCAAATGGCCCCTTCCATCAACCAATTTAATTTGGCAAACGATGTACGAAACCCCCTATAATAAATATATCAGTATAAATTTATCAGACAATAGTCTTGATGAAAGCGATCCTGAGTCTTTATTTTGATCATATACTATAGCGTAAATATTTAAAGTTTTGATAACATTAAAGACAAATAAACACATTCGAGTTTCTTCTATTACTTATTTGAACTTATATAGACTTTTCTATCAATAGTAAGCATTAACATCTTTGACGCCTGCTATCTAAAGTAGTTATTCATGTTTTAATATGTATATATATCCACATATACCAAAACCAGGTAGCAACAAGAATTCATTAAATTTTAACTATATACATATGCACATACATCTATATCTATACAAAGTAATTTGTATTATGAAATAACGTGAAATTAATGGAATAAAAGATTAAAAACGGGAAGTTATTAGCTTTCTCAGCGAGTGGTTCTGTTACTGGATTGAAAATATTGTGACATCACGTGTTCATAATATTTATTCGAGATGTTGGTAAACCTGCCCGTAAGTACGACTATAAATATAAATTTTGATAGAATGAAAATATTACCATCCGGCTAGCCGAGGCATTTATTGCTCTATTTACATTACCACTACTACATCTATTCGAACTTCGGAAGATCGTGTATGTTAATCAGTCGATATCCTGTGGAGCATTTAAGTATTCATCTTTATGGAATTTAGCAACAAATATATTATACATGAAAAATAATATAAATTACGCTCTTGGCAGATGTATTGGAATAATATATGGGTCGTTAATGTTTGTGCACGCCACAAAGAACAACTACCTCGTATATATATCAAATGCTAAATATACAATACAATAATAATTTCCAAAATTCATACATTAAATGTTATTACATTAATGTTACAGTAATGAGAATGATACTGTTGTTAATGCATACCGCATGTGTCAAGAAACATTAGCCATAGGAGATCTGTGTATAAGTATGTACAGCTCACAGACTGAGACCTGCCGATGAGATACCCCTCCCACAAGGTGCGCAGTGAATCCTTATAATATTAGGGTAAGGACGAGCAGTCTACAAAAATTATCAAACGCTACACATATATGTATCTCTTTTCAGTATATTACAATTTCTTATCTGCATTTACTCGTTCGTCCGGATAATGTATGCGATGATGAACAAATGTTATCATTTCTTTTTTCCGAATACTTTCTCTGTCACGCACTGACCTATAAATCTGCGCGACTTATAGGTCGAGGCTCCTCCCATCGGCCAAGACTCAATCTGTGTATTGTATGTATATACGATGTACAGACACCGTGCTGCGACGTATTACATACATACGTATAAACTGATTACCTATGGCTAATGGTATTCGACACAACCGGTATACTATAAAACCTTACACTTATGTACCGTACTAACGACAAAAATTAGGTGTGGGCACCACACTACTTTCTTATAAGTATGTACGGTCATGTGCAGTGAAAAGTAACCAGTTGATTAGTTACAGTGTAAGTTGGGCTGTAAGAGAAAATCATATTCTTTAACGCTCTTACAAAATCGTTTTATATAAAATAAATAGGACAGTTTTATTTCCATATGTAAATATTTACATAGCACGCAATGAATAAAGGTGTTTATTTCATTTTTTGTTTAGCTGGCCTTTCGTCTGTATCAGTGCTTGCTATGCATGTCTGAGATGGAACATATCGTATTTAATGTTTATTTTTTTATGCTAATTGAATTCGTCATTGAAGATTTATTGTATACTACAAATTAATTAAAACAAATTTGATATCAAGTAGAATTTTCAAACCAATTTTGAAATGCGCATAAATATAATTTAAAACCTTAAAATTATAATTTTTCACCAGTGAACATACTCTGTATTTTCCAATATTTACTAAACTCTGCAAAAACTATACTTAAAACTAACATTAATATGAAATGAGGAGGACAAAAAATCTTTATTATTATTATTACTACCTACCCAGAAAATTCAACCGTCGGCGTCGTCTGTTACAAATTCATAATTCGTTTCCTATGCATATACGTACATGTAATAGCAGTATGTAAAGCGCAAATATATGTTTCTTTTCGCTTCTTCTTTAATTCTTTTGGGTTATATTATTAAGAGTTTTTGCTTGAGCATTTTTCATGTACCCACTCTTCGCGGATTACGTCGTAACTATGCAAACCACTGTATCTCTTTCTCTATTGTAATTAGACACATGAGCCTTATCTATAAGTTTTATCTAAATCGTGCATTGCGTACAATTTTCATTCTTTTGTTCTGAATTGTCCTTATCTGTATTGGTATATCTTTATTCCTTCAAGATGTTGTTTTCGTCGTTTTAAATAAGTTCCGCTTTTCTATTTTGCATTTGCTCTTTGTTTTAACTTAGAATGGTTTTTAAATATAGACCCCAAATCGCTACGGCTGGCCTTCCTTTTTATGTTCCATTTATATTGTAAGTTTGACACATATTTGATTTAAATTACAAAGCGCCATCTCTTTTTAATCAATATTATATGCGCCACGGTGTACAGACAACACGGTTTTTTTTTAATCAGTGGTACTGATGATGACAACATAGTTTCCGAAATGCACACTAACGCAAAGATTAGTGTGCTTTTTTTTTAGTACCTATCAAGCCAGAATCTCCATTAGGTTTATTAATATCTATCATCTTAAGTTTCTTAGTTATTTGCTTAATATTGGTCACATACAGTAGACGGATCGGGAACCGTTCCCGCTAAAACTGTGCGCTTGACAACATTTGAGTGTTGGCTGGACAGGACCTTTCACCTCTACGTGATCACTTTCCATTTCGTATTTTTCACTGCTGCCATAAGTTAGACTTATACAAATTAAACCGAATAAACAATAATAATAAAATGTTTTTCTGTATTAAGTTTCGGCGTAGTTTTTGGTGTAAGGACCGGACCGGTTTTTCCAACCCCGACTAATTTGCCTTTTATTTCCGCACAATAGCATTTCCTTATCTTATTTTTCTAGTAACTTTCTTCAAAATTGTGTGTTACGTTGGTGTTAGTGCGTTAAAGGGTCATGCGGACAGAAAACGCTCACTAAGAGAGCGCAGAATTTTTCCGCTCGCAAAAATGACGACCGCTCCACAACATGTTCAAAGTGAGCTTACATCATCTAAATTCGATCACTGAACAGTTGCTCAACTGCTGTGTCCGCTGAATACGACAATGCTATTTCGGTAATTTTGTTTCGTATTAGACAAAAAGGCCTCATCATCTACAAACGTCGATTTAATTGTTTTTCCCTTTGCTTCAATCGTGGATTTAATGTTTTCATTTACTATATTAGTGTTCTTTGTATCTGTGCTTAATATACCAAAGTGACACCACATGTTTTTGTTGTAGGTGTGGTTTAGGCTCAGAAATTTGTAATTCAGTATTAATTTTTCTGCTGAAGTACATAGAACAGCTGTTATGCGTCTGGGTGCGGATTGCTGACTACAGTATTCTTCATATTACAGATGTTAGCGCGTCAGTGTTCTGTCATGAATATAGTCTGTAGTCAGAATTTTGTCGAATTACATGGTCCAATAATGGGTGGAGACTGCGGCTAAAAATCTGAAATAAAATGCAAAAGGAAAAATCCCTTACAACAAAAAATATATAAAAAACCTATATACGTATTTCGGCAACTAAGTCCATCTTTAGTAGAAATCTGTATAAAACAAAAAAGAGTGTTAAACGTAGTATTTTTGGCTAAGGTGTAACCTTTGAAGGTATGCTCTTCACCAAATCACCAGTGGGATAACACTCACAGTGTTGTGTTGACAAACATTAATCTTAACAAATAAATCTTATGACTAAGAAAAGAAAATATAATTGTATCTTCTTGATACAGTATTTATATTTAGCAATATTATTTTTAAAATTTCTGACTGTTATATTAATATTTAAACGGTTGTACCAATATGGTAAATTCTTTAAACATGATTTAATGATTAAAATAAACATCCATAATTTTTAAAATTAAATAAAATTAATCTTAGACTCGGTTTTATTGTACTTACCCATGATATTCTCACAGTCACAATTAAGCATCTTATTCCTAAGTCAAATATATAGGTTAATTGAACATCCACCCTCTCTTTTGACTCCTACGAGCGCAGATCATATAAACACTAAACTTGGCTAAAATTATGTACAGCCCCGTAACTATTCTTGTGTATTGGCAGTGATAACACGATTGTGTATTTTCACTCTCAAAAATGTCATCTTTAGTATACAAAATAACGTTTGCTGCTTACACAGACGCTTATTTTATGACCCAACAATAGGTTTTATCCAACAAGTGTCTGCCCAAGAATTCAGCTACGTTAAAATAGCTATTTATTTATGACACATTTCGCTCCGATGGATTTATTAAATTTTGAAAGAAAAATGTATTATCATGCTAAAAGTCTTAAATTTTAAAATAAGTACCTTAGATTTTCGTATAACTCATTAAAATCCTTTTCACCATTTCTGCTTCAAGTTAAATAACACTATATAATTATGTGAGTACACCTTGCACATTGTAAGTGTGGATGTATTATACCACTTCCATCAATTTGTTTTCTGAAGAAGTGTTTTCTCCGATTGCTCGAAAAATAATCTCCGTTTAAAAGATGCGCTCAGACCTTTTATGGATTTCTCCTACTCTTCAATTACAATTTGAAAAAATCTTATATCCGCCACAGGCAGGAAATAAATAAAAAAAATTACATTCTAGATTATTTAGTTTGAAACACTGCTACCAAATGAAAATTCCAAACGTGTTGTGGCAACAGTGGCACTTTAGTTCAAATCACATCTATGTTTACAAAATGTTGTCAACTCTTTGACATCGATGTTTATGTATTTTAAAAATTGATTTTAAGACAAAAATAAATTTATATTACATTTAGAAAGTTAATATTAACTTATTATACTCTACAAAGTAAGTATTAACTATACACATTCATATTTACACATATAATACTGTTTATCCTTTCTTTCAGGTATAGTATAAATGACTAATAAACAAAGTGGAATGTCAATATAAAAATACTATTATGAATACGATATACATTATTAAATAAATAAAGGCGATTATATAAATAGTACAGATTCCTTTATAAGCTGAGATACAAGTTTTGACTCATGTGAACATCATGAATATCCTTTTTTATAAAACAACTAATATGTATGTGTAAGTTGCGCCTATTCGATAGGCAAACCGTATTACGCGATATTATATCATTATGGGCATTTGAAAATTACAAATTATTATATTACATAAAGAGTTCAAATACATCTCACGTTATTTATAAAGTATACTGAGTAATCTATTTCAACATCTCAGCATAATTAGTTAATCATACAGTGTATGATGCATAAATTTAAAGAAATAAAATTTCAAAATTCTTAAGCATTACTAAAACATATACGCGCACATGTTAAACATATTTAGCAGTATACCTAAATGAATACAAAACTAAACTAAACATTATTGACATTTCATTAAGAAAATATTAATTATACGAATCTTACATTTATATACAAATTTTCATTAGATTGCGTACCACAGCAATATGTATTGACTTTAGTTGATCAGCTGACTAAAGGCAAAACATAAGCCTATCTCTCTCTCACGTTATCGTCATTATTTGTCTATCTACACTCCGTCCATTAAAAGTATTGTAGGATTACTAATACATAAACGCATTATTACGCATACACTAAATAAATTAGGAATGACACTTCTGATGATATGTATTATAGTCTGTATAGTTTTAGACGCTCACGCATGGTGGCGCGACAAGAGTATGTGTGTGTGAACACAGATATTGACAAGACATCATATCGTATAATAATTGATGTCTAAATACTTATTAATACAACAATACAGTCCACTAAGTTACAGTTTTATTACAACACACAACATAGTGCCAAGGTAAGTATTACTGATACTATTTTCAGTTTTTGAGAAAAAAGTTTACTTAAGCTTTAATGGGTGTTTTATTAATACATTCGTGAGGGACCTCCTACTGTCGCTCTAAATACTGCAGATACTAGTCTGTAATTTTGTGGTATTTGTTTCCGTCTATTACTAGTGGCGATTAATGAAAAATATGTTATTAACTTGATGGTTCTCTTTTTCTTTACTGTAGGTGGCTTATACAGTTAAGGCTTGCCAATACATACATGTATTCGTGTAGCACTCGAGGATATTCACGACAATAAACCAGATGTGTAAGTTTTTCATTTACTTGACGATGCCATTAAAATGATTCACTTATTATTATGCATCCCAGAGGATACCATAACAGGTTGTAGATACTTCATTAAAAGCTGCAAGAAGAAGAAGTAGAAGAAGAAGAAGAAGAATGACATATGTAAATTTCAAGCCTGCATCCGAGGGAGATTGTAATATGTAAATGAGCGATATTTTTATAATTACAGCCAAATGAGCACTTCCCGTCTATCTTACTCACTATATGTACTTTTTTCTCCTTTTCCAACCGCGTCCGTCAAGGTATATATGCAAGTCTTTCTCTTAAGTGAACCTTTATCTCGTTCAGCTCACCATTGGATATTGAAATGAAGACGGACTAATTGGTTATCACTTATAATGCGTTAATTGGTAATAAAAGTGCGATTATTACAGATTACCTGCTTAAAATTTATTAGATTTCCAATACACACAGATGCGACCCTCTTAAATGCATGCCCTTTTATGCATTGTAAAGTCGTTTTATTTGTTGTGCACCTTTAAATACATACATACATACATAGGCGTGAACATTCTGGATTTGTGTACTTTCTATTTAAAATACGTCCACGATTTATATTCTACGACATATATGTATGTACTTATGTACATAAGTACGTTGAAATGATACACCCAGGATTAAATTAAAAGGTGGAAAAGTAAGGAGAGAATGAACTGAAAAATTTATTGAACCATTCAAAACATTCCGCGCCTTTTTTCTTCAATTCTTCTACACCACGCTTATTGTGTGTCGTTGCTCAAGAGTTTTCTAATATATGTACATACAAAACGTGAATTTCCAAATATATGTGTGTACTCATATATGAAACCTAAAATAAATATTAACTTGTAGGTTGCTTGTGCATATATTTAGTAAAAGTAAGTTTTGAAAGAGAGTTTATCAAAAGCAAATAATTGTGTATTTATCCACAACTAATCTACGTCAATTACCTAACAAAAGCTGTTAATTAAATCCGACATTTATCCTGGAGTTAATAGAGGAGTCTTGTATAGTTCCGTCAAAAAGTTTTGCCGGATACTAAGACCCCAGCGATATGGACAACTTCAGGAAATTTTAACACCAAACAAACGGAGATTGTGTTCATTTTTACTTTCTTATACGTAGTATAAGTCGGGGCGCGCACCGAAATGGTACGCATTTGGCATTGAAGTGGCGTGGTGACTACGTGGCCTGCGGCAATTTTTAAACGAGTGAAATCATATGAGAGGATTCTTCTTCAGACGATGAAGGAAAAGGAAATCGGAGTGAATTATGATGTAGAATTATTATTTTAAGAAGAAGACGATCAACATGTGTTCCAAACAAATTTTGCTGTAGTTACGAAGCCCAATTCATTGCAAGAAAATAATGAAAGACAACTGGGAAAATTCAAAATGGAATTACTTAGTATAACGTAAATAAATCGGGTTTTGAATATTTTGAAAGAAAGGACAAGGGATCATACAACGGTGCCTAATGTCTTGATATAGGAGGACGCTGATGCACACTTTTTCTTAAGTGTACTGCCAGAGTTAAAAAAAGGACAGACAGGCAGAAACGATCTTTTAAAATTGGTATTTCGACCCTATCCGGGCAAATCTTGAGCCTACAACAGATATAAACGTAACTCCCTCTTTTCCGGCGTCTACAAGTAGTAATGCACTAACTGCAGTGGACAACACGTCAAGTCGTTCATGTACGACATGTAGTTACTATCCATCTTCAATAGAGGAGACGAGTTCAAACCTTGCTAAGGAGTTATTTTCACGGCAGATACACATACTAGATGAAGCAGACTTTTATAGGAAATGCATTCAATGTATTAGATGAGAATGATCTACAAGCGGAAGTAAAGGACTTTTTAAATGGGAACTATGTTTTGTTATATGTTTATTTCGTGTGTTTCGTTTTTTCTGTATTATAGGACCCCCTTCTTCAAGTAATCTGGAAAAAGTGGCGTTTTCTATTCGATAAAAGTTTAAACTTTTTGTCGTCCAAGTATAAATCATTGCGGTAAACATTAGGAATTCCGTACTACATATTTTTCTGCAACAGGGGATGAACCGAGGGCGCTTTTCTACGATTATTACAACTATCACTGAGGATAGCGATTTGAACAAATGCGAAAGCACCGTCACTCTCGGATGACGACATTACCACTGCTAATCGCAATAGTGGAATAGCGTGGCTGCCACTTCGGTGCGCATTAACCACACTGCGCAATCATACTACCGCCATTTTACAGCCACACCACGTTGGTGCCACTCCTATATCACTTGCCATTTCAAATCCACGCCATCGCCACGCCACTTTGGTGCGCGCCTTGACTAAGGAAGTAATGTGATGAGGAAAATTTTAGACCTCGAGATTTTTGCAGATATCCACTTTTTGAAGTCCCCTTATACCAAAAAAGTGTTTTTTGCGAATATCTCTCTCTCTCTCTCTCTCTCTGTTTGACCACTATTGCGATCAGACGGCTAAAACTATTTAAATTTTTATATTTACGAGTATAATTTCCCTTTTGAAATCTTTTTGCTGTTTCTCAAAAACCTTCTCGCTTTGAGAATGTATTCTATTTTCAAGGGACAGAACGAATGTTTGATATTAACATATATTAATTATTCTTCTGGAATAAATATATAGTTCTTGCTATTATTAGGTAGGTACTATTAAAGTTTACTTGTTACTTATTATTTCTCGCATTATTTGTGTTTACTTTAGATGTTGAAACTTTTTAATTGTAATAATATGAGCAATGTTTTATAGACAACTAAAATAAAAACAATTTTGTTTTGTAACAGTAACAGTGACAGTGTAACAATAGAAATTAAATGATACAAGCCACAGATAAGATTCGAACATCTACTACTCTTAAAGCTACCTTTGAAAAGGTTCTGAAGTACCAAAATTTGTACTTCGCGTTTTTCCGAAGTTATATTGCAAAACATAAAATTTATAGATTAGCCCACATCAGTTCATCTAGGCCATGGATTTTTTTACAAGTTGCTATGAACAAGCTATGAAACCACACAATTTTTTTGGCCTAAGTTCGGCACTTTCCAGGATATTGGGGTTCAAAATTTATGGCAAATATGCGTTTTAGCCGTTCTTCAGACTATGCGACAGTCGTAGCTAGCAAGAAAAAACTTCATAACTCATATATTTTTCTCGAAATAAGCAGATACTGCAAAAAATAGTTCTAATGTATTGTATTGCTTTGAACCATATTTAAAAAAAAAAACTGTATGCATTTTCAAAATTTTGACGTAAGAAAACAAGTCAACTTTTTTTTTCAAATATACCTTGACGTATATTCTAATAGAAGGCAAATTAAATTAATGGGATTTTAGGGAAAAAATGAAAAACATTAACTTGAAAAATATTAAGAATATTTCAGGAAGACTGAGAAATCGTTCACCATACAATATTGCTGTTGATCGTTTATGAATTAAGACCCAAATAGAGGGGTTTATTAAAATATTTACATCGGTATCAATAAAAATATATTCGTATTTCAATGTGGTAGTATGTAAAATAAGTTTAATATTGATGTTTCAATATTATCTAATTTTTGGCATGTATCATCTTTAAACAAGAAACTATTCTGTCAGAAAATAAACGTAATCACAATACTAAGAATGAACAATCATTGGTTTTTGCGATATTTATGATAAAATTTGAGATATACTACGTAGAGTACATTCGTAAATTGTTGATTTTGATTGAAACTTTCTATCACAATAGTTTAAGAGGCGTGTATACCCTCCCTTTGCACGAATAAAGTGTGAGTCTAATCTGAATACTTTAAGATTTGCTGCTATGAAATGGAAAATAATATGTGAAAATAAATTATTTGGAAAGGAGACTGTATTGTGTAAGCAAGCCGGACATCCATGATCTTTTTATGATTTCTTGAAACCTACACTGTTCTACTAGTACAAGTATAACAAAAAGTATCTATGCACTGGCTAATAATATGTTAAAAAATGACGTTTCCGTTGTTTAGTTAAGTATTCTACAACACCTTCAAATAGAAAAAGATTATTTGGTTTAAAAAATTTTTTTTCGTTTACTATCCACCATTAAATTACGATTAATATCAACCAATTTCATCAATTTTGAGATGTAGAGTATGATATAAAGATTCAAGATATGCAATCCTTTTCGGTAATTCTATTGGCATGGGAGATGTTGTGGGGGACATTTTTATGGAATTCCCCATAAATAAATTGGGTAGTGATAGAAATTCGTCAAAATTTAGTATTGAAACGACACATTATTATGTTAACATTTTTGGATTTTTGGCAATTTTTTAAGTCAAAAAATACGTCTGGCATCAATTTTGCGATGGAAATTTCATGACCATGCTAATGATAGGTATACACAAAACACAGCACATGCTAATTAACAAATAAGAAATAAACTAAACGGATTTGCAATAATATGGTACGTAGGCAAATAAATCTTGATTCATAGTTTTGAATTGTGACTTTCATAGTAATAAATAATAAACTGTAGTAGCATCTTTACGACACTCCTTGTCAATTAATCGTATGGTACCGCTATAACATGTACCTATCACAATGAAAAGACCGACATTCAATAGAAGATACGCAAAAAAGTCGAGGAGTCAAATTGACTCCGTCCATGTGTTCAATTTATGATATTTGCCCACTCCTCCTATATATACGTCTCTACGTTTTAGTATCTTCCTAGTTCTCAGTAAAAAGTCGTCTGACAAAGCAGTGTGTTGTTTGTATTAGCCATCCTTTTACTGCGTGCTAAAAAATTGAAGGGGTCAGAAAGACGTCAGGTCTGTATGTAAGTAATGATTCTCGTTTTAGCATCAAATTGATTTGTGTTTTACCCAGGCTGAAACAATGAGTATGGACGAAGTGTCTAGGCCCCCAAAGAGGGTAAGATATGGAGATAAGAAACATTGATGAAATGGATAGAAGATGTTAGTTCTGGTGATAGCGATGTAGAATGCAATGCTGATTATGTTCCAAGTGATCATGACACCGAGTCTGAAATAGAAGCGGATGAAGAACAACTGCTTAAGGAACCAGGTCCCTCTTGTAGCACAAATTATTTTCATGGTAAAAATCCATCTGTATATGGAATGCACAAAGAGAAAATGCATAGACTGTGCTCCTTAAGAAATATGACAAGATAACCGGTTGCAGTTTTTCTTATTTTAGCTTCTTTTCATAACATTGCCAGTTTCTTATGTTTATTTAGGTTTATATTTACTAATTATGTTACAATATAACGATTTTTTTAAAATCTTTCTGTGTGGATTTAATAAAATTGCATGTCAAAAACAATGTAAAAAATGAGGTGTGCCCACCACACGACTTCCTTATACGTATGAAAGTGTTACTTCCGGTCCGAATTTTGATTTTTTTTTATACAAAAGGTATCGAAAATTTAGTTCTAAATACTTTTATACTCGCAACG
This sequence comes from Amphimallon solstitiale, assembly GCA_963170755.1. NCBI lineage: Eukaryota > Metazoa > Arthropoda > Insecta > Coleoptera > Scarabaeidae > Amphimallon > Amphimallon solstitiale. Next base: position 119,348,568 of record OY720679.1, read on the forward strand.
TACCTGTATAAAAAGCATGACTAGCAAAATATTTGCAAAAAACTGATTTTCGATAAGAGTACAAAACCTACTTCCGGTAGGAACTTCGAAAAACTTTTTTAATAAAGTTGTTCACAATTTCAATTTTAAGTTTCTTTCTAAATTTGTCTAAACTTAGTAGTTGACGAAATATTGGCAAAATTCGATTTTTCACTGAAGTAAACTACTACTTCCGGTCTGCCGATTTTGCTCAAAATCTAATCAGTTCTCAAGAGGGAGATTATACTACTAAATGCAAAACTTGGAATAGATCGCTATAGCGGTTTGACCTCTATCGTGGTCACACACAGACACACAGACATTTTCTAAAAACCACTTTCTTGGTATCAGGGGACTTCAAAACGTGGACATTTGCAAAAATCTCGAGGTCGAAAATTTTCATCGTCACAATACTTCCTTATACTACGTATAAGAAAGTAAAAAATCATTCCAAATAAATCTGCTTGTAAGTATACCTTATTTTAGTATAAATCTGTTAAAACGTGTAGCTACTAAACATTTAGTACTCAAATAATATTATTATCTTGTCACAGGTTCAAATATTTTGATTTTTTACGTTACTTTGCATTTTTCTTTACAGGGGTCATTATGATCACAGGTCTGTGCCGGCGTGCAGTCGTTTGCACGTATGTGGTTATGGGTTAATTCATAATTACTTGTTTAAAATAAACGTAAACAAGTCAGAACACAAACAGAAACAGAGAATATTGATCAATATTGCAACTTAATAGAAACGGCTTGGTAGGAAGTTGTCAACTTATTTATTTATTTATCGTATGGCAACAACAGCAACATATAGCACAATACAAAAACACAAAAATATATAAAAATATAAAACAGAAATATAACACAATTCACAGTTGATTCATAGTTGTCAACTATTCATTTGTGAATGCCGTAATTTTGAAATTGCCATGTTTTTCTTAGTTTATAGAGTAATTTCGAAACTAATATTATTGATTTTCGACACGATATTCTTGTCTCAGAGAAAATTGCTTATAAAACTCGTTGTAATAGTGAAATAAGAATGTAGATATAGGTTTTTTATATGTCAGATGCAGTACTAAACATAGACCGAGCTATATATCGTATAAAGTGGCGAACGTAAACGAGCCGCAATTCTTTAGTGACATAATAAAACGGTTGTTCATCAAAAGTTCTAATTAAGGCAGTATCTAATTATCCTGTAGCTAATTAAATATCTAACCGCAGACGAGATTCGCTGAATAAAGCCAAAGCATCCTTATAAAACTGAACTACACAACAAGACAGCAATTTTGACTTTCTGTTTATACAACTTTCCTGACAGTTCAAACCCAATAAATGTTATAATGAGGCGCTTTATGTATATTTACGGGCTCGGTAAACGAGGCAGATACTCCATTTATAATCTATTACGTAGACTCATAATTAGTTTCTTGTTTTAATTATTAATTAAGGAGAGGCTCGGCTTATAAAGTGTCTTCCATTTTCCACGTTCTGTGATTTATGGCAACAATTTTGTTATAATTATATATATACTTCTTTAAATCTTTTAACAATTTCAAAACGAAATATTGCCTTATATATGTCAATCTCGATTCTAATTAAATCTTGATATTAAAGGATTACCTTGAAATTAATTTTAAAATTTGAAATTAAAGAAAATGTTCAAATATTATTAGTGTTTCGTAAAGCCTGCGAAATTTCAAAATTATTTCATATCAGAATAGTGAAAAATGTTCATTAGTAATCTTTGCCTAAAATAGTATCCTTTGTACCTTATTTAAACACGCTACAAAAAGAAATCAGCCAACATACTTAAATAAGCTTAAATAAGTATCTAAATGTTTTTTGACCTTAATTCTCATATAGGTACCAAATTTATTATTGTCAACTGACTATACATATTGCTATAGTTTTATATATAATTATGTATAATTGGCAAAGAATTGTAATATGTTTTATATATATATATAAAATATTAAGAAAATTTATTATCTAATAAAAATTAATTGATAGTATGAATTTAAATTAATATAGATATCTCTAGAGTATTAATTTTGCTTAACCCTGTATAAAATTGATATGTTTGTGAATTGACTAAATCTTAGGTTTTTTCGGGAACAAAATTCATAAGATGTGTTTTAAAAAAACTGTATTAATTAATATTGAACATATAATATTAGCTTTTATATATTATTATATTGTAAATAAAATCATAAGTTAAAACCTCATATATGTAAATTCAAGCCACTAGTTGAAGTATGTAGATATATTAGTAATAAATGTATATGTATATAAATTTGCTATTGTGTAAGTCGTTTATACTATTGCCAATGTGCACACATTGTTAATTATTATATTTCAGTTTTACATAGAGTAAATATTGAGTGAATATTACAGTTGAGTGATATACATTTCTATGCTTGCAGAGCCATTAATTGTTCTGAAAGGCACCTTTGGAAATAACATTTTTACTTCAGTTATGTATTGAAAGTTTACGTAGCAAATATTTATTTTTAGAAATATCTATAATTTGTTTTTTTTAAGTATCATTATTAGAGAAGAAGATTTCATCTATAAACAATTAAAAAATAATAATATTCGAATTTAAATAATTTAATAATTTGATTACATATGATACCTAACGGTATGCAACCTGCCAAGGATGCAACAATTTTACCCTGCCCGTATCCTACTAGGCTTCACTTTATTTGTCTATAAACTGATATTATGCTCTATCTATATATCCTACTTACTCTAAGTTGTATTCAAGTTTTAATTTTTTTATTGAAATTGCCTTTCCACACCGCATATTGATTTAAATATTTCGTCATATTGTGGATAATAGTATTTGAATATATTCACTTGTCTATGATGAATGACTACCACCACATGGATCGAGATAAAAATCTGCAAATGAAAAACCATTTTCAAATACCATTCTAAACTGTTTGATATTTATTTGTCTGTCAAAGGCAAACCACTTCTTGCTTTCTCCGGCTGAATCGGGTTCCATGTTCCAGAACCAAGGCGTCATGAACAACAACCTCTTGAGAAGCTACGACTTAGATTTACTTAGAATTTGACATTGCTTTTACAATGAGAATCTAATTTCTAATATCATACAAAACCATATGTACTATAATTCATAACCTACAAGCAATGATGTTGTATGATTAGTTAACAAATTATCAATTTTTTAATTTATATAACCTAGTATTTTAAAATTCTAAAAGTATACGTGTATGCATTGATTCAACATTAAAATCAATATTATTAACTTTACATGGATTGTTCATCCAAACCACTATAGCTCTCTATTCCAATTTTTGTTTTTAGAAATACAATCTCCCTTTTGAGATCAGACCAGAAGTAGTAGTTTAGTTCAGTGAAACAATCGAATTTAGCCAATATATCGTCAACCACTAGGTTTAAACAAATTTATAAAGAATTCATATGTACTCAAAATTAAATTTGAAAAGAATTTTATTAAAAAAGTTTTTCGAAATTCCTTCCGGAAGCAGGTCTTTTATCGAAAATCAGTTATTGCTGACAGGTACGTTACGAGTATAAAAGTATTTAGAATTTGATTTTCAATACTTGCTTTTAAAAAATTATTTCAAAATTCGTACCGGAAGTAACACTTTTACTCTTACTGAGTAGCACTTTTTTCCGAATACCTCGCAAAGTATGCATTCTATAGTGATTTATTAAGAGAATAGAAGTACTTAGAATAGGATTTTGAATAATTTTTATATAAAAATTCTTAAAATTTGGTTTAATTTTCTAATCCATAGTAATTTTGTATAATTCGAAACACTCATACGTATAAGAAAGTCGTGTGGTGGCCACACCTCATTTTTTAAAATGCAATTAATAGAAAGTAAATAGAATATACAGATATGTATTTAAAAATTTAACTCACGAAAATATTAGCGGCTGGAATATATACCAATAATGTTAACGATGAAATACAACTATAGACAGCCCTGTATCGGCTGTGGGAAGATATACAGTTGAATTTCATCTAAGCACCGTGGCCGTAACAGAAGCAGAAGCACCAGCAATAGCAGCTGATTCCTATCGCGCGCACTTCGTCTAATTAGCATCTTGCTTATTAACGGCGCTCCCCAACCGGCGTCAGCCAGACAAGTCTAGGGTTCTCCTTTCCCTCGTCTTCGTTAGTACATTCCTTGTTCGTTAGTTAATTCCTTAGTTAAAGGAACTACGCATGTACCAAAAATATTTGCAAGCACTAATGAACATGTGCATTATTATGAGAAGAGAAAGAAGCGAGCAGTGAAGATGTTGCCAGACAGGGTGAATAAGACTAGGTAACCGGCAAATATGTATCCCCAAATATACTGGATATAACGATAAACTTAAGCTTCAAGAAAATGGAAGGTCATGTCATTATATTCGCTATAATAATTTATAATTTGATTACCGTCAGAAACTTAAATCACGTGCAATATAGAGATAGTTTAATTAAGAGAGAAAATCACGAAAACTTCACATTAGTAGCTTTGTATTAGTGAAATGTTTGCGGATGCTAATCGAGTTGTTAAAATGTGTAATTGAAAGAATCGCATACTTACATTGTGACAAAGATTTAATTTTATTTATTGTTAACTATAATCCGTGAATTACTTGCATTTTTTAATATACTTTGCTATTTGTAATAGTAAGTCATAACTCCCGAAACCCATGTACTCGACATACACATAATGGAGTATCTTAAGTCAGAGAAATTCTTGGAAAAATAATAACTCAAGAGTGTATTTCTTCTAACGTCTAATTCTTCAGCTAACAATTCTTTAAGAAATGGGTTCTTCGTAATAAAATAGTTTAGAAATGGGACTATTAAACTCTTAAATATAAATGTACCTTTAGAATAATGTATACTTGTAAAAGGTCGGGATCTCCTGGTCACTGGGATTATTATAAAAATGTAAGAAACTTTACCAATACAATACGTTACGGTAAAAAATAAATACTGGCGCTTTTTGAGTATACTCTTAAACGATCTAACCTCAAGAGTGTTTAAACTCATTTTCTTTAGGCCAAAGTGACATAACGGAATATCGACACTTTTGCAAATTACTGATAAAATTAATGATTTCTTAAAAAAAAGATAAACTCGCGCTCTTTGAATATACCTACTCTTAAACGATCTAATCCCAAGAATGTTTGAACTCATTTTCTTTAGGCGAAAGTGACATAACGAAATACCGAAATATTTGAAAATTACTGATAAAATTAATGATTTATTTACTAATACTGATAACTGATAACAATGAATTACTAAATTATTACAAAACAAGTAAAATTCGCAACGATTTGGATTTCGCGATCCAGCATCAACAGACTGGAGTCTACAATTTTCAAATTTATTAAAGAAATCAAGACGACTGCCACGGGTCATGATGGTTTGAATATTGAAATTTTAAAGATCTGCTGCCCTGCTATATATGCGACTTTCAATTTCTTGGTAAGGAGCTGTTGTTGTTCTGGTAACTCAGATAAGACGGGCTAATGGATACAAAACTTGCGACCAATAAGTATTTTATTGATGCGCACCAAATTACTGCAGAAGATCGTAAATGAAGAGTTAAGGAGATTCTTAATTTCGGCTGTTTTTTTACGTTTTTGTACTTTTTTTATGATGGTTCTCAGGATTCATCTCTTGCTCGTCTCCTTCAGCAGTCGCTACCCGGATCATGGCAGCTTCAATAGGTTCTTCAAACTCGCGATTTTTCTACATGGAGTTCATTTTCTATAGGTGTTTCGCGTCAGGTGTTCCATCATTTTTTTTTATTTGCTTATCTGATGCCGCTGCTCAAGTTCACGTTCCTCTAGCCTGTGTTTCCATATATTCCTCGTGACTCTCGAAATGAAGATCCGAGATTAGCTGCGTTTTGTGGAGGATTCAAAGCGCCCCATTATGTATCTTATAACCGTGCTTTGGAGAGTCTCGAATATCCTCATGTTTGTTAAGAAGGCGTTCAGCCATCCCAGAGCTCCATACGTTATTTGCAGTCTCAGTTTATCTTTGTAGAATGGGCTCTTTATGTGTAGGTCCTGAGCATTCTTCCCTTATAACCAGTGCATGGGTGTCCTTTGTCAGTGTTCGGTTTAGTGTCAGGCAAGTATTTTGCATTGTCCATTCGTTCTATATCAACACCTCCATTTTGGACATTACATGGGGGTGGTTTCACCTTTTTTATATTTTCAAAATTAGACACTCTGTCCTGTCGACCATCATGTACCACATCGGCATCCATCCCGTAACTTTATTAATGGCAATAATATTAATTTTTCATCTCTGCTGGAAGTGTAAATTGCAGTATCGTCTGCGTATAGGGCGGGACCAACCCCAGTAGTTTGCAGGGTGTTAACCGTGTATAGTGTAAAGCCAGTTCTAATTTGGTTCGTATTTGGAATAGATAGCTGGTATTTATAACTATTTAGAGGCAGCCGTGCACTGCTACTAGAGAGAGTGCAGTAGTAGTAGGGATGGGAGATCGGAGGAAATAGAGGGGGAAAAGAAAAAAGAGGTGAAGAACAAAAGACGAGCGGAGAAAGATATAAATGCTCTATTTGAAAAAGCACTTTCTTGCTATTAAGGATCCTCAGTATATATCGTACGGTTATGACTTCGCCACTTCTCCATAAAAGCTATGCGCAGTGCCGATCGCCCTAATATCATCCCTAATTAAATGATTGAATCATATGCTATATTTATACACGTGCGAATGAATTGTTAAGAAATAGGGGCCAAGATATGAGCAGGCTAGGACACGTGTAAAAAATAATATACAAAAGGCCGATAAATAATCTATTTATAAAGTGTGGTGATAAACTTTGGAACAAAATTCATAAAAGCATTCTATATTGTTTTTTAGAAAATCGCTGTGACAGGACAATTTTTGTTTTTAAATGCCGTCTTTTCCCGATTTTTTTTTATGACGTCAATGCGTCATCATCATTTTTTTTAAATGACAACTCCACTGTTTTTTTCAGTTTTTAATAGATCTTCTTACTGCTAAAACGACAATGTACAGTAATTGGTCCCTAACATAGCAATTTTTTTAAATAAATTACACATTTACTTCACAATTTTAATAGTCATAATTCAGTAAACATAATAATCAAAAACAAAAACATACAACACATATTTAACAAATTAATCAACAGAACTTAACGCAAATGTTCAAAGTGCCCCCCTCACACCATTTGGCATTGACCAGCACGACAGTAAACACTTTCTATATCGCGCTCAATAATATTTGACCTAATTTGTTGCATTGCATCACGAATTCTCTGTTGTAAATCTTCCAAGTTGTTGAGTCTATTGAACTAAACTGTTGATTTTAAAGTAACCCCATAGACAGAAATCTAAGGGCGTTAGGTCGGGGAAACACGCTGGCCACTCAATTGGTCCGCGCCGCTCTATCCATTTTTCTGTAAATATAGCATCAAGGTATTGACGAACCCTTATGCCAAAATGAGGAGGTGCCCCATCTTGTTGAAATCAAATATTCTGATGAGGTACGTCGTCATCTTCATTATTAGGAAAAAGAGCTGCCACCGCTGGCTGAAAATTAAATTGCAAAAAATTTAAATATCGGACAGCAGTCAGGTCTCTTTCAAAAAAGTAAGGTCCTAAAAAACGCCGTCGTATCATTCCCATTTATACATTTAATTTGTCTTGATGTTGGTTGTGTGATTCCTGAATCCAGTGGGGATTGTCCCGTGATCAATACCTACAGTTAGAGCGATGCACTGATCCATTGAGGAAGAAAGCAATGGCGCTCTAGATCATCTTCGTTTAACTCGTGAATTAGGTGCACTTTGTACGGATGATACTTTTCTTTTTTAAATAATTTTACAACAAAACTGTGGTCCACGTTGTTATCTAGGGCAAATTGCCTTGTAAAAATATTATGGTGTTCCTCTGCTTCAAGTAGTACTTTTAATTTTGTTTTATCACTTATTCGTGGTCGATCTTCTCGAGACAAATCTTTTCGGTTTCCATAAACTTGGCGACCAATTTACTAACTGTATCCCTTGCAATTGGAGGACTATCAGGATGTGCTTGATTGAATAACACACAAGTTTCCGCATGAGTTCTTAGTCTATCGCCGTATCCAACCATTATTAAAGACTTTATTATTTCCCGTTCAGTTAAATTTGCAATTTTTTGTTCTTAACTTCAAAATTTAGATTGGCCTCTTACAGTTTAGATAACTGTCAAACTTTTCCAAGTTAAGTTGATTTGAATTAAGATTTTTGATCAAATAATTTTTACTTTGTAAATGAGTCATTTATTCAAACAAATTGTTATGTAAGGTACCAATTTTTCTACATCACCGTCTAAGGACTAAGAAGGTCTATTAAAATAATTAATGCTGTAAGCCGTTACTTTGTGATAATCCATATTAAAACAATAAAACACATTTACTTTGTTGTATCACTATACTTATTTAAACAAATGGTGTGACCGCGGTTTCGACCAATATGGCCATTAACGAACACAGTGTTGAATGAGACACAAAACTATGTTAAACTTAGTGTTAGGCAGTAATTATAAAGTAGAGGGGAAATACATGGGATAATACACAATACATTATAACAGTTATTAGTTAATTATATAATTAACCACCATTTGTTTAAATATAGTGATACAACAAAGTAAATGTGTTTTATTGTTTTAGGTCTATTAAAGACTGAAAAAAATAGTGAAGGTTGTCATTTAAAAAAAAATTATGATGACGTCATTGTGTAAAAACCAATGATGTCATTCAAAAAATATTCGTCAAAAGACGGCATTTTAAAAACAAAAATTGACCTTGCCGAGCGATTTTCTTAGAAACATTATAGAACGGTTTTATGAATTTTGTTCCAAACTTTAGCACTCGTAATCATCGGTTTGTCTTTCCTCACTAACATCCACAATAAGCAATAGGTTCTTCCTGCGTTCGTATAATGCGTTGGGTTACTCGACTGTTCAGTGCAAATAAGTAAAAATTCTGCATAAATACTGGTAAGTAAAAAATACTAGTGAAGGTTCGAACGTTCTCCGGTGTAGTAGGTAGAATAGCGATGACATTAATAAGGTAACTGGCCCTAATATGAGACACCATTTTGTTCGGGAAATATAATTTTGAATCAGTAAGAGAAAATTCAATTCTAATTAATGGAAGTTGTATAAAATACATTTACCTTTCATATTTAGCAATCAGATTTTGGAAAAAAAGAAGATTTAAAATTGCAAAAAAAAAAATTAAAGTTAAGAGCCAAAAAATTGTACATGCAAAGTATGATCCTAATATGAGACCCTTATTATTTTATTTCCCTATGCCAAATATTTTAATTCAAAATAATACTCAACCTATTTAAATGCATTAACGCATATTCCTATCTAAATTTTGACAAATACATCAATTAACTAACAACAGAAAACAACAGATCGACATCAAAATTTTATTATAAATAGTCTTTATATTAGATTTTACATTAGAATTTTACTGCAAATGTCTTTATTATCTATTTAATGTTTTTGTGCATGAAGGGCACACAAAGTTAACATCAGTTGCACCACAGTACTCATGGGCCCATCTATAGCACTTGGTACATTGAACCCATTGCTCTCCATTCTGATCAGCAGAATAAAGACAGGAACAAAACAGACATTTAGCATCGTCATCATCATTGCCAAATTCTAAGTCAGAACTATCGTCACATATTTCCGATTCGTCTATTTTTTCGTCATCATCAGATTCTTCATCCATTCTGGACTTAGATGGACCTGGTTTACAAATATCTGCTACAAACAGTGTTTTCGACACTTTTCCTCTGTTGTTTTTAATAGCTGCCTTCTGCTATTTACTGAAAATTTTTTTCACACTCTGCTCCAACTCCGATTTATATGGTGATTGAGTTATAATGCATGCCTTACCTCCTTTTCTCTTTTGGATGTCATCCAAATTTATATTAAATTGAGGCAATGGCCTGATTTCCTCTGGCGAAACTAATTTACAATTATTAATTCGAATTCCTTCTTCGTTCGCAGTTAATTGATCTGACTTGTGAACTGCAAATTCATATTCTTCAAAAATATGTCTATTACATGGAAATAATCCAGTTTTCTTGAATCCATTAACCGAAATCTGCATCGTAGCAGCTTTATTGTAAGCATTGCCAAATAATTTCCCCACAACATACGGAGTCACAGTTCTTAAAGGATTGTTATGTAACCAAGTTTCAATCTCTGAGGCATAGTAGCTTTTTAGTGGCTTCATAAACGCAACATCTAACGGTTGCATTTTGTGTGTACTGTGAGGCGGTAGACATATAACAACTACGTTATTTTCTCGTGCTTTGTTAATAAGATCAATATTCCTGACATAGCTGTAGTGTCCATCAAGAACGAGCAAAACAGGATCTTCATGTGTTGGTTTTGTAAACTGAACAAAATGGTCAAACCACATACAAAATATATCACTTTGAATCCAGCCTGATATATGACATGCAGCTGTACTGCCTGTAGGTGTCCCATCCATCAGCTCAGCCTTCATGTTTCTTCTCGGCCACACAATTAAAGGGGGAACGAAAGTACCAGCAGCATTCATACAAACTACAGTTGTGATGAGCGCTCCTCTTTCAGCTGAGGTAAGACTTCCTACTTCTTTTTTACCTTTCGCTGAAATTACTTTTGTATTTTTATGTTGAACGACTGTTAACCCTGTCTCGTCCACGTTAAATACACGGTTAGCTTTTTTCCCAACCTTATCAAATGCTTGTTCATACAAATCAAAGAATTTTGAAACCTTTTCCGGAGTAAAACCTTTGACTCTTGCGTGTGAAACTCCTTGAGGGGTTCGATTGCTAAATTCTTATGGCGCTTTAAAAATCTATTTAACCATTTTCTACCTGCCGCACCACTTGCTACTGAAAATGGATGTGCAATATGATTTCTTATTGCCAATTGGAAAGCCATTCTTCTTATATCTGAACGCCTTAATCCGTAGAATCTTTTGTCCATCTCTAAACAGTACTCTACCAAACATTGTTCAATTCTATCGCATAAAACTGGCCGCCTGCCTAGTTTCACGTCAACCAAAGTTTCCGGATTGTAATCGTTATTTTTTACGTATCTTTCCAATGTTCTTTTAGGTACGTGGTACTGTTTTGAAGCCTTCTTATATCCCATTTCACCCTTCCTCACAGCATTCACGGCTAGAATCATTTGCTCCTTATTCCAACTTTTCCGTTTAGTAGGCGCTGACATCTGCAAAAATAAGAAAATGATTTTTGAGAAGTCGGATCACTAACAAAAATAATATAAAAGCAATAAATATTTGTGATATTTATGATATTCTATGGTAGTGAAACATAAATAATGCACAGAAAATTAGTTAATAATATGTGTTCCTCATGTGAGATACTCTGTTCCTAATATGAGATATATCTCATATAAGGAACATTAACAGGTCTCATTTTAGGAACACCAATACATACAAAAAGAAAGTGAGGTTAACAAAGAATCGGTGAATTTGTATTGATTATAATACCATAAAGTAACAGATAACTATAATGCAGATTGAAGGATATAAAATTATTATTGGTAACTTACCTTGAAGGCAACTCCAATGATATTTTCCAATATTTGTCTAAAAACTTCAAACTTTGAAATATATTTATTCTTGTTCACAACCGCTAGTAGAGTAGCAATAGCAATGGCGGTTATTCTGTTGCAGTTTAACAACGTGGTCTTTCAGTTCCGCTGTCTTCCGCTAGATTTCGTCACTTATTAATCGAAATAACATAGGGTCTCTTTTTAGGAACATGTCTCATATTAGGAGCTTTTACCTTACTGCTCGATCGGCTATCGGTACCTTTCTTCCTAGTGGGGATTTAATTGAAGAATGGAATATATAAATATAATTCTGCTATATGATATTTGTGGACGTAACAAATGTGTAATATGTTTATTCGAATTATTTTTTTTTTTTAAAACACCTCATGGCATTACACATAAAACAATATAAAAAACTAAAAAGTTATTAGTACCTAGTAGAAAAATATGAGTAATGCCAGTACAACAAAAATCGCTGTCCAATGTGCACGCAGTGACAAGAAATTAATTTTTCTTTCCTCGAGTCCGAACCTGTCGCAGTTAATATACAAACATAATAATTTTCATATAGAGGAATTTAAGTTTCAAAATAATATACTTCTATTTAACGGGAAAAAAAACATGGTAATGCCCCGAGATTGTCGACCTTTTCCATATAAAGGCGTGCTATTCACACAAAAAAACATCGCCACAGAAAATCTTTTCTATTGTCATTCATTCTCAAAGGTTGTAACTATTTGCATTTTATCTTTTTTTTGGAAGGACGTTAAACTGGAAATACCAGTGGTATTTACGTAAATGTGTATAGGAAAAACAAAGTTATGGACCGACTTTAACTACATTTTGGCCCTTAAAATTTAGAGATTTTTGATGAGTTACAAATAAATTTCTTGTTTGATTTTCAGTTAGACATTTATACGTATTCTTCATATTCGTATACCCTGGTATCTATTTAGCGGTAACCCTGTATGCTGAAAGCGTCAAACAGCTAACAAACAAAATCTTCTTTCTTTAACAGAATATGCAATACTTAATAATAATAATATTAGTTCCAGTTTAAATTTATTACATTTTTTGAACATAGTTTTTCAAATAAAACTTACTCACTGTAAAATAAATACGTTTCACACTTTTTTTCGTGAAATATTTCATGATTCGTGACAATTTATAAGTAATCGATTTATCATTATCCCTTATAGATTTAAATCGGTTATGCGTTACATTTAAAAAGTGTTTCAATATGATAATATGGCTGCATAGATTGAAGAATTGAAAATAAAAATTGGAGGGAAAAAATGAACGAACGCGCTACAGTTCCAATGATTGGAGATCCATTATTAGGCCCGAGCATAATTTTCATTTCAACAAGTTTTTGTGTAATTGACCGTAAAGTTGTACAATTGTTCCAATTATCTTTGCTTCGCCGTATTTTTTTCTAAATGAAAATTTCTGCCTCCTACTCAATATTCACCTTAGGTTAAGATGGTGTTTCTAAACGCACGAGAAAGTCAATTAAACTCAGAGGAATTCTTTTATGTCAATGGTTTATGAAGTATGAATCAAATGAATTATAATTTTAAGAAATATTTTTTATTTAAATATTATACGAATGTACTTAAATACAAATAAATAAATGTGGATGAAATCAAACAAAATAATCATAAATTAAATTATGTTATCTAATCCAGTGCTGATAAAAGCTCAAATATCACACATTTGAAGGAGAAAATTTGCGTATTCAACAGTAAGCAATCAAAAAATTGTAACGAGAATACTAAAACTGCATTACAAAATTCACTGCTCAACAATTGAAGTGGATATCATAATAATTTCGAAAACGCACACGTGAAAATACTTTGCATATGTTCTTGAACATATGAACTGCTATAATGCTCAGCGAAAATTTTTTGTTTACTCCCATGCTTGTCAACGTGTTGTGTCTGTATGAATAGGCTGTTGATAAACGGGGTATCAATAAGCGATTGATTGAAACATATAAGAGTGCTCGTGATCATCATCGAAGAAAACAAAATGTACGTGGAAACAACATTGTCAACTATGGGGTAGTAAGTTTTACTTTAATTGTAAATATTAGATTACCTTGAAAGACTATATACTAAATAAAAAATGTCTAAATCTTAAATACTCAAATGACATATATTTATCAGATACTATAAAGGACACTAGCTGTCCATCAATTTCTTCGAGCTTGAATCGCCTTTTCGCGTCCGCTTACAGTTTTATTACAATTCCCTGTAAAACGCCAAAAAAATTATTTTTGATTTTCTAAACTTTTGGCACACCTTGTATAGACGTATATTTTTGTCGACGAACTGCTGTCACGGTGACAGGTGGAACGACAATTTAAAGCATCTTAACGTCAGTCTGACTTTTCGTAATTGAAGTTTGAAATTTAGATGCTATTTAGCGTAATACTAAGACTTGACACTAAGAGATTCATAATGTTATTAGTTTTACATAATGAAAGGACTAAATCATTATTAAAAACGTAATATTAAATTTATTTTAGTTTTGCATAATTTGACCTGTCAATTATCATGGCCCACAAACGTCATTTCTGGTATAGAATAGTATGACTTATTAATTTTATTTATAGTAGTGAATTTATAACTAGCTTTCATATTATTAAATTAGTTTCATGTGTCTGCTCTGAAATTGTTCCTGTCAAAGTAAGTTTGCTGGAAAAAATCAGCTAGGGTAGTACTAGGAATAGATGTAGATAACATAAAGAAATCAGACTAGGTATTAGACGAGGACAGGAAAAATATAATTACCAGCCTGTATTAGAACAAGTATATTGATTGATTGATTGATATTTGGGCATGATTATTACTATATTATTATTAAAAATGTCACGTAGACTTAGAAGTAACAAGCATAAAACGAAAGCAACAACAAGAATTGGGCATCATTTCACACTGAACGGAAGGAAAGTGTGAAATGAGCCATGTTACATTAAAAAGGAGCCTCATTTCTTATTGAAAAAACAAAAAAAAATCCAAGTGTACCTAAACAGACGAATTACTATTACTAAACACTTCTGATTTTATATCTCAAATCTAAGAGCAATTTATGAGAACGAATAAAGAGGAGAACTACTAAGAAATAAAACATTGACTAGAAAATGGAACTGAATTGGTCATTCACTGAAGATATTAATGATAATAATAATATTTATTGATCCTTTGTTACACAAAATAAGTAGGGTAAGTCTGCAAAACAATATCCAAGAAAAGAAGATACATACAGTAATAGCGATTAACAAACAGAAAGAATTAAAGCGATTTATTATACAACTTAACCCTCACAAACCATGGAGAGTTTTCTGAGACTGTTAAGGGAGCGTGTTTGAGTAGGAGAGTTTTGTCTCTCGTTGGGTACTGGTGAGCATAACACTTAGTCAATTCATTTTTATGTATGTGTATACCGATAGGTCCAGCCCGCGGCGGGCCATACATAGGCAACAATATACGTATGGAACGTGCTATGTGGCAACGTGTGTACGATACCACTCCGAGTGCTCCTATTTTGAGTGACTTTCTTAAAATTTGAATTTATTTTGTAGAATTATTGACTTTTTTACTTATATCTTTTAGAAAACGTTATTGTTTTTTTATTACTTAAAATTACTTTTCCGTAGCAGCTAAGAATACAATAATAATAATAAATTGGACCTTATTATGTCTGAAACAAATGGGCTAATTACGTATACAGAACGAATATGCAAACGACTATATCCTTGCGCGGTTTAAGTCTTACTAAATTCTTAACTGCAATGTGCTGCTGCTGCGGGTTTCGGTGTTGCCACTCATTGCTGACTATGGTCCGTTCCGAGCTGGACCTATCGGTATATCTGCAAACTTCCAAAATATACGGAGAAGTAACAGGCAAGATGAGCACGCTCTTGCAAAAAGTATTGAAAGTTACCCTAAAAAATTATTCCTGTCTGTTATTATTCCAATCTGGAATGGATGTAGGTATAGAAAGCAACTTTAAGAACATACAGCTTGATGGGATTGCGAGCATACGCATTTCAAATATAACCTGGCTTAACTTGCGGCACAGACCCTCGCAATGGAGTCTCTAAGAGAGAGGCCCCAGTACTGGTCCCTGTGGGACACCAAGAGAAGTAGGCAAAGTAGTGCACAAATTGGGAACAATTCTCCAAGTAGTAGACAAACCAGTGACCGGCCACACCAATAATTCCGCATTTCTCTAGCTTATGTTATCTAGCTTATCTAACTAATCGATCATGGGATACGCAGTCAAACGCAAGACTAAAAGATCGCAAAAAACACCTATAGCTGATACATATTACAAGATCTTACATTAAATGGAATGAAATCTAACGCGGAGATAGGAGAAGGTCATCATGGAACAGAAGGAAGAATAGAACAAGCCTGGAAAGAAGCTGAAAAAGCTTGGTGCAGAGCAAAATGATAATATTATATTAGCCGTGTATTTGAAATAGGGTACTCGATAGTTAATTACTACTTTATTACTCTAAAATTGTATGATTTTAATTTACAATGAGTTTAAACTAATTTTCAAATATAATTCTGAGTTGTACAATATTTATTTTACCTCACTGTATCTAAAATTATCATGAATATGATTCTACGTAAATTCATAGTACATATTTGAAACGAATACATGGGAAAATTATGCTTGTACGCAACTAAAAGTTGGTTATGTTTATTCTTACCGGCATACATTTACTTAAAATATTATTAGTTCAGTTTAAATTTATTTATAAGACTCTTATAACATCTCATTTTGTGATAATTCTTATTGTAGAAGATTACCCTCGTATAAAGAAAACAACAGTGAAAATCATATGAAAAAAATATATTGAAAAGTAAAATACATAAAACTTCATAACATTAGGTTATAATCAAACCTTATTATACAACAAAAAAAAAAACTGTTAGTGAACTGTTACCATTGGAATTGTTACAAACAAAAACAACAGGATTCGATAAATCTAAACGGTATGTATATAAGTTTTACGCAAATCCAATTCAGTTAAAAAAAATTTATATTAATCGAAAAATTCTTTATAATCTATTTGTGAAAATTCTATATGCAACTACTATTATATTATATTAAATTATGATGAAAATTAGAATTGAATAATTCTTACAATAAAAGTACATACTTAATACTAAATTAATATATTAATTGGATAGTAATTATATTTTTTTACTAATTCTGATTTTTTTGTAAGATCTCAATTTTAATAAAATGTAAGTACTTAACTCGAGTTTGATACTTTCATTGGTCTGTTTTAGTTGACAATTATCTCCAAGTAGCGTATCTGGTCTCTTCTTATATTCTGGTGGTCTTCTTCTTACGGGAACCGGTATCTTAAAATTCCAAAACTTAATTCAAAATACTTAATTTTATTTTGAATACTTGTAGATATTGGAATACAAATCAGTCGATGAAACCCTCCAATTGTAAATACTTTCACTATTTTGTGTATATCTTTCTCGTAGAAATAGTAATTAATTTGTATACACTCACACAGGTATTTAAATTTTCTTTAATAATAACTTTTTAACATAAATTTTTAAGAGCGTCCTTTTCGGCGTCTCTTATCTGTGTAAAAAATTATCTAATTCCCATTGTTTTTTCTCACAATGCCCACTAATGGTTAAGTTGATTTTTTTTATTTAAAATTTGACTTGTATATTGTTATCTAATTTTGAGTAACTAATAAAAAATGTTTTTCTAATATTGTTTAAATGTTGTTATTATTCAATTTTCCCTTAATTCTTGTGAATTTATTAACTTCTGAATTATTTTATATTTTTTTTGACATTTAAAAATATTTACTAAGATTGAATTATGCTATAATAAATTTGTGTATCTTAAGTTGCATAATTTTGAGTTACTATAAAATTAGATATATAAATATGTATACTATCCTTTTCTTATACACATGACTTTAATATATAAATATCGTTATAATATATATGTGTATACTTAAAATTACCAATATTATGTAAACAAGTATTATAATAGAAATTAAAAGAAAGGTTGGCCTAAGTATTGATCCTTGCGGTAGGCGAACTGTATATTGACAGAAAGCTCATCAAATAAATAGTATCAGCAATATATTCCAGATACTTAAATTAAAAATTAAAACCATTTATTTTAGACATCTCTAACGTCTTTTCTTTCCAATTTACGTAATACATATTCCTGAACATTATGTCGAACACTGCAAAAAGTTTAATTAAGACAACGCAATGTTTATATAGCAATATAATAAAAGTACTATTACGATATTCTATTGTTATGCATGAAAGACCCTTACCTCAAAATTAGCTTTTAACTCTAGACAACAATACATTACTACTACTTAATAATACAAAGGAAAAATGAATGTTAGCATGATTACACATACATATTTGATGTGTCACGTTAAGTCTTTAAAAAGTAGATTAAAATTCTCGATAACGCGCAACAATTAAGCGTTTCTTATTTGGTATATATAGGCAGTAATCGAATCAGAGTCATTAATTTTAATTGGGTAAAGTCTAAAGTCAATTACGCAGACCCCGTACGTACGCAATTATAACAATTTATGAACTAATTAGCTAAATATAATGAAGGCAAGGACGCAACGAGACCATTGTCAATTACCTATACGAAACGGAAACAAATGCTTTAGTCGCGACAAATGAAAGAAATAAAACGAACAAGAAATCAGTAACAATCCTATCGGAGAGTAATTACCAGACGTAAGAGTATTTTCCTAAATCCGTTTTGATTACACAACGGATTCAATTGCGTTCTTAATTACGTGGGAATTGAATGTTTATCACGTATTAAGATTGGGTAACGTTTTACAGTGCGGCAGCTGATACGATCTGTATATAATCTTTACAAAATTATTAAAATGATTGAAATTTCTTGAATTACTCGCACATTCGTATACTTTCACTGTGCGATATTTAGACATCTAGCTTTTAGATATCACAGTTTTTTTTCCTGGACAAGCAAGGTATACCGGGTGGTGCAATAGTGTGTCGGCGGAGCTTAGTGTGAAAACTAATAACGCTGCAGCAATGAGACTTTACGTACATACGTATGTAGTATGCGACTGTGCATTTTCTAATTTTATTTACAAATATACAGGATGTTCCAAATTTTCGCAACCACTATGACATCTAGCTTTTAGATATCACAGTTTTTTTTCCTGGACAAGCAAGGTATACCGGGTGGTGCAATAGTGTGTCGGCGGAGCTTAGAGTGAAAACTAATAACGCTGCAGCAATGAGACTTTACGTACGTATGTAGTATGCGACTGTGCATTTTCTAATTTTATTTACAAATATACAGGCTGTTCCAAATTTTCGTAACCACATTCAACTTTTTTATTTTAAATACATTGCTATACTTTCTAGATATTATAATGATAGCCATTCAAATTATCTTTGCAATGATATATGGATATGTGCACTTCAGACTGTTCGTTTTGATTTTATTGATAATATTGTTAAAATCTTGATAGTTGCAGCATCTAACATTTTAAGCTGTAGTCTGTAAATGGGTAGAATGCCTCACGTAACTCTTGTGTCTCTAATTTATGGACTAACACGTTATTTGTTTTGAGGTTGAACAAAGTGAATAAATATACAGGGTGTTAAATATGTCGTGTCTAAGTTATCGATCTTTATTGGTTATTTTCTCGTTTTTTTAAATCTAACCTATAATATTTTTATAAGTCAGCATATTCCTTGTAAAATCGTCTTTAAAATGGTACCAGTAACATAGTACTTATTTCTAGTATTTTCAAAGTTATAACCCTTTAATGGGATATACTCATGTTTATAATATGCAATATGTGGGGCATCTAATAGTTGGTTGGCCTTGGTTTAAAAAAAAATGGCTGTACAACCAAACGTCAAATCTCTACTTCAAAAGTACATAAAAAGTCGTTTTCTGTATTTTCTCTTTTCTGTAATTGCGTTTTGTTGTTATAAATTAAGTTCGGCTAGTGAATTATTAATTTCCGTTTGTTTGTTAGTAGTTGTTACGTGTTGTATTTACCTTGTTATCAGTTATATCGCTTTATTGACATTAT
Organism: Amphimallon solstitiale; assembly: GCA_963170755.1. Classification (NCBI taxonomy): domain Eukaryota; kingdom Metazoa; phylum Arthropoda; class Insecta; order Coleoptera; family Scarabaeidae; genus Amphimallon; species Amphimallon solstitiale. The sequence goes on from OY720679.1 coordinate 119,368,349, forward strand.
TTCTCATGTAGATACCATAATAGTTTATTGTTGTTTTTGCTTTAAAATGAATTTTTCGAAAGAGGAGCTCATAGACATGGCATTTGCTCTTGGCGCTAGCAACAGAAATCCATTTTTAGCATCAAGAACATATGCGATGGAATATCCCGACCGAAGAGCACCGGATAGTAAAACGTTTGAAAATTTGTTAATAAGGTTTCTTCGAACGGGTTCAGTGAATTACGTCGAACATGAAAGAAGTAAGACTATGATTACAGAAGATAATGAAGTGATAGTCGTCCAGTCCATTGTGGAACATCCGCACGTATCTACAAGGATAACTTCGAAACAACACGGGATAGAAGTCACTGCTGTAAAAAGGATTTTAAAAAAACATTAAGTTTCACCCTTACAAAATTCAAAATCATCAAGGCTTATTACAAACGGACTTTGAAAGGACACTAGTGTACTGTGAATGGCTACTTTTACAATTACGACACGATATAACTTTTCTAGATCATGTACTTTTCACAGATGAAGCAACATTTACTAATTGTGGAACCACAAACAGAAAAAATACCCATTATTATGACACTACAAACCCACATTTTGTTCAGCCCATTTTATATCAACAAAAATGGAGTGTTAACACATGGGGAGGCATCATAGGAAACACTATTATTGGTCCATTCTTTTTTGATAATACTATAAATTGTGCAATCTACACAAATTTCCTACAAAATAATTTACCATTGCTATTAGAAGGCCTCCCAGATAACGTCATCAGGAGATTGTGGTACCAACATGATGGTGCACCAGCACAATATGGTGCTGCTGCAAGAGCACATTTAGATAGGGTAGTCACCAATAAGTGGATTGGGAGAGGAAGTTTGATAAGCTGGCCACCACGATCACCAGATCTCACACCTTGTGATTTCTTTCTGTGGCCAACTGTAAAAAACATTGTTTACGCAACACCTCCTACAACGGCAGAGAACATGCAGCAACGAATAAGAAACGCTTTTCTTCAATTAAGTGAGAATAACTTAGCTGAGAATGTAAGTCTGTCGATACAGAGACGGTTGAGAGCATGTGTAGAGCAGAATGGAAATATATTTGAACACATTTTAAATTAAGATTGTTTTATTATCGAAAATTTTCAAAATGTATTTCTAAAACTAAGGATAAAGCATTTAAAAAACAGGTTGTTGTAAAAATTACTTTGTTTTATTTTCATGGCCAACCAACTATTAGATGCCCCGCATTTTGCATGTTATAAACATGATTATATAACTCATTTGAAATTTAGCCAATAGCAATTACAAATTTTACATAGTTACCATGTATTGATAAGTGAATATACTCTTGACGACGTGATATAACCGTTTTGGTGTTTCGCTTCCTCCAACAATACGAATGTTGTCATGGTAACAAGTGTTTTGAAGTTTGTTGATAAACGTCAAAAATATATTCAGCAATTTTCATAATGGTTTTTTTTAATTTTTTCGACATGGAACGCTTTGTTATAAGCTCGGGGACCGAAATAGATAAAGAAATTGAAAATTTGACACCGCAAAATACCGTTAAAACCAGCACCAGCACCTCAAATTCAACTTCTAAAGATAATACAACAAATATTTATTATAATAATTGTACTTTTAATTTCAACCAATAAAAAAATTTCGTTAGTTAATTCTTTATATAATCGTAACGAATACCACTCGAGCAAACGAAAATAATCCATTATATAACCTCTTCACTCGACCTATATCCTCGCAGAATACGTCTCGTGACTCGGGAATATAATCGATTATTTTCTATGCTCTTGTGATATTATTACTGAGTATATCCCATTAAAGGGTTATAACTTTGAAAATACTAGAAATAGGTACTATGTTATTGGTACCATTTTAAAGGCGATTTTACAAGGAATATGCTGACTTATAAAAATATTATAGGTTAGATTTAAGAAAAACGAGAAAATAACCAATAAAAATCGATAACTTAGACACGACATATTTAACACCCTGTATATTTATTTACTTTGTTCAACCTCAAAACAAATAACGTGTTAGTCCATAAATTAGAGACACAAGAGTTACGTGAGGTATTCTACCCATTTACAGACTACAGCTTAAAATGTTAGATGCTGCAACTGTCAAGATTTTAACAATATTATTTATCAATAAAATCAAAACGAACAGTCTGAAGTGCACATATCCATATATCATTGCAAAGATAATTTGAATGGCTATCATTATAATATCTAGAAAGTATAGCAATGTATTTAAAATAAAAAAGTTGAATGTGGTTGCGAAAATTTGGAACACCCTGTATATTTGTAAATAAAATTAGAAAATGCACAGTCGCATACTACATACGTACGTAAAGTCTCATTGCTGCAGCGTTATTAGTTTTCACACTAAGCTCCGCCGACACACTATTGCACCACCCGGTATACTAGTACAGATATGTGATATATTCCGGAATTTTTTATATATTTTTTCGGTAAAATGAATGGGTTTACAATAATAATTATTCATTTATCAACCATCAACAGCTGTATGCCTATTACAGGGGAATTGAACCTTGAATTGTGAAGCATTCAAGACATTATGCCTATACAGCGCATATAAATAAATCTATTTGTTTCTTCGTGTACTAGTTTTATTAATATATGACGAAACTGTGATCTGAATGGATGATTCATTATCTAATTTTCTGAAACAGGTCGCACCAGTTCCGGACGAGATATTTAAAAATCTCCAAAAGATGCCTCAGAAAAATCCTCAACAGTGAGAAGGATGGAAGGCCTAAATTTAAAAAGTAGTCGTGCATTTCTTGAAGACGTCAATGACGACCAAATCTGGTAAATACCCCGAGAAAATGCATAATACAGTATTTGACAATCGACGATTGAAGGAGCACGAAATAGCTGAGGCAAACATATCAGAGGAAATATTTTATACCAAGAATAAAAAACAAAAACCTTTTTCTGTAAGACAATTGTTATATTATATACACCAAAAATAAATATGGAAACAAATTCCTCAATAATGCTGAATCATTAAAAAAAAATCCAAGCGATTTTGTTCACCAATATATTACATTGGCTAAGGTGTGGATCCTCAACTATCGGGTGTACTGTTTAGAGGTACAGAAATTTAAAATGAAATAATCCGCAAATCGTGGTAATTGCCATAGTGTGCCTTTATTGGGAAGATATTTTTATGCCAATAGTCTTCAAATATGATTTTATGTATATGAGCATCCCGGCTAGCTCGAATATAGTGCAATATGAATATCCAGTTTTGGTTTGTTCAAGCAGCTACACTATGATTTTTGGATATAACGGCGACTCATTAATGGCTTTTGGATTTTCTTTACTCCGAATGAGCCAGTTATACTTGTTGACGTAGCCATCATAAAGTTGAGAGACACAGCTTCAACTGCTGTGCACAATAAAAAAATTGACTTATTCGAATTCTCCACAATACTTCATTCCACACCAGCAACAACTGTTCTGGTGCGCGCTGGACAACGTTTTTGCAAACGCGTATTATAAAATAAAAATGCGTGTTGCAAAAACAATCCATTTGAATTATTTGCTCGGATGGACGATTATGCCAAACGTAAAGTGAACGTAGCGAACAATAAATTTGCACAATTTACACACGTTTTTCCGACGTAAGTCTGTTTGTGGCGAAATGGTACAAACCAAACTGAGCACAAATCTGCTGTCAGCTGCCAAATTGGTGGACGCTGGAAAAAGTGGCAAAAATATGGCATAAACGAAATTTCAATCTAAGGGTTGGAAAACAGTGACTCTACAGCAAAAAGCGAAGACGGCTTTATTTGCTAAAATGATCAAGGCCAATATATCTGGAATGAGATATGGGTCCTTTTTACTTTCTTATACGTAGTATAAGGAAGTATTGTGATGATGAAAATTTTCGACCTCGAGATTTTTGCAGATGTCCACGTTTTGAAGTCCCCTGATACCAAAAAAGTGGTTTTTAAAAAATGTCTCTCTGTGTGTGTGTGTGTGTGTGTGTGTCTGTGTGTCTGTGTGTGTGTGTGTGACCACGATAGCGGTCAAACCGCTGTAGATATCAATTCCAAATTTTGTATTTACGTGTATAATCTCCCTCTTGAGATCTGATTAGTTTTTCAGTAAAATCGGTAGACCGGAAGTAGAAGTTTACTTCAGCGAAAAAATCGAATTTTGACAATATTTCGTCAACTATTAAGTTTAAACACATTTATAGAGAATTCATATATACTTAAAATTGAAATTGTAAATAATTTTATTTAAAAAGTTTTTCGAAATTCCTACCGGAAGTAGGTCTTTTACTCTTATCGAAAATCAGTTTTTTGCGAATATTTCGCAAGTCATGCATTTAGACAAGTACGTTACGGGTATAAAAGTATTTAAAACATAATTTTCAATATCTTTTGTATAAAAGAAATTTCAAAATTCAGACCGGAAGTACCACCTTTACTCTTATCGAATAGCGATTTTTTGCAAATATGTCGTAAGTTATGCATTCTATATATATTTATCAAGAGTACAAAAGTATTTAGAACTGAATTTTCAATATTTTTGGTATATATGAAATTTCAAACTTCGGACCGGAAGTAGCACTTTTACTCTTAGCGAGTAGCACTTTTTTGATAATATCTTGCAAAGTATGCATTCTGTAGAGATTTATTAAGAGAATAGAAGTACTTAGAATAGGATTTTGAATAATTTTTGTATAAAAAAAGTCTTAAAATTCTATTATTTGAAACGCTCATACGTATAAGAAAGTCGTGTGGTGGCCACACCTCATTTTTATTATTTATCTTGAAAGCGCTAACAGTATAAATGGACAACAGAAATCCCCTGTATCAACCGACTGGAAGATTTCATGAGAAGAGGTACGGATTGAAGAAGATCATCTTTCACCAAAACTATGCACAGCAAAAGCGCTGTGTCCATGACAAACCTAAGGGATTTGATGTTCTAACTGTTCGAACATCCACCAAATTCAATCATAAAATTTGGTCTAACTAACATCCATTTATTACTAACTCTTAGTGATGAGCAATATGGTGATTTTCTGATATCATCGTGATTGGTGACGGCTACTTTTCAATAACGGTAATTTTAAACGGTGACCATGATCACGTTATTGTAGTACAAATCCCGATTTTGCAATTAGTGAATTCAAACTGAAATAACCATAACTACTTACCTACCAATACGATACGATGCTCACTTCCAATCAACTTGAGTTTTTGTCGTTTATCACGGCATATTGCAATATAGTCAGCAGTGATGTAGTATTTTTTTAATTACATCTAATAAAATTTATATACAAAAAGAATGAGCTGGTTTACAGGTTGAGGAATTTGTTGTTTATTAAACAAACGTATTGAAATTAAAAAAAAAAGAATATAATTTACTAAAAATGAAAAATAGATCTATTCACAATTCATAAAGATTTGTAATTCACATTCAAACATAAAATCATTTTGGCTTTTGCATCACTTAATCCATTTCTACGTTCAGTCAAGAACTGACCAGCTTTAGAAAAAAGCCTTTCACATGGCATATATTGTAAGAGGCACCCGAGCAGATCACTGGTCACCGTGAATGCGTATATTGGATCATTGTAGTGGCCAGTGATTTTTTTATCACGGTGATTAAATCACCGGTAGTGAAATATCTCTCATCCCTACTAACTCTGAAGAAGTTTATACAAAGAAAACGTGTTAAATGAAAGGCTAATAACAGCCGTAAAATGTTCTTTTTACAAAAATTTTGAATGAAAATAAATCCACATTTAAAATGAAAAATGAAGTGTGGACACCACACGATTTTATTATACATGCATAAAAATGTTTTTCTATAAAAGTAACAATATTACTTACCAAAACAATTTTGAATTTCTTTGTATTTAAATACTGCCCCAAATCATGAGATATTCATAAGAAGGTATTTTTCAGTAATATAAAAAAACTACTAAAACTTACTTTCGGTAGGAATTTTCAAAAACAGTTTTTATATAGTTATATCTTAAAATACAAGTAACAGGAGGCCTTTCATTCCAGCATGATTACCAAAGAACGAATGCTGGAATGGCCTTCTATTACGAGTGTATTGACATTATTTATTTATAGAAAAAATGTTAAAAATATACATTAAGGGTCCTATATAGTGGATCGGAAATGTAATATTGGTGGCATAGCACATAATTTAATAGGCCAAGGATGTCCGAGTACTTATTACACATAGGGAATAAATAATAAACATTTGAAATAATAACTCAATATCTAAGCGACTAAAAATTCATTTACGACCAAATATTTACACATTTTAATAGAATAACAATTCATTGTAATGTGGGTTGCCTAATTTTAATTTATTTTATATTCATTTAAAACAAAGTAAAGAATACTTGAACGAAAAGTAAGTGTAGAGCGGGGTAGCTTTTTATTCTATTTATAACGTGAACCCAAGCAAACAAATCTCCTCCGAAGGATTTTTGAGAAAACTTGTTTTGACATATTAATTAATTTTTTTTAATCCGATAATTTTTTCTAAATTTGATTCTTGAGCGGGCTAGATTACTAAATTCTTTATAAGTTGACGTTGAAAGGTTTTCTCCAAATTTAAAATAAACAAACATATCTTGCATCTCAAATCTGCTATTTTTCCATTGTTGACAGATCCATTATATAGGACCCTTAAAGACAATTTTGATAACCTGACGTAGTCGCTTAGTAGCACTGATTTATATTTGACAGTTGACTTTTGTAAGAAATATTTGAATTGAACTGTTTGCTTAAATTAAACAAAAACTCATATTATCTGTGGGCGGAATGTCAGACGAAGAGTTTCAATCGACGTCACCAGAATTGCGGGACATGGCCTTCACGACACGATTGCAAGAAAAATTTTTTCGTTATCAGGGGATTTCAAAATATGAACAACTACATAAATATCGTGGTCGAAAATTTCTTCTTTTTACCTATTAAATATAAGAAAGTAAAAACATTGTTTCACTGCTAGACCAATAGTCTTACTTTCTTGTACATAGTATAAGGAGGTATTGTGATAATAAAAATTTTCGAGTTCGAGATTTTTGCAGGTCTCCAAGAAAAGGTGTCTCTTCTATTTCTCTCTTCATATTTACAAATATAATATTTTTGTTGAGAACTGATTAGATTTTCAGCGAAATCGGTAAGTAGTAATTTATTTCAGTGAACTCTCTCTCTCTCTCTCGCGCTCTCTCTCTCTCTCTCGCTCTCTCTCTCTCTCTCTCGCTGTGTATGTGTGTGACTACCATAGCGGTGAAATGGCTAGAGCTATCAATATTAAATTTTATACTTACGAGTATAATCTCCCTCTGAACTGATTAGATTTTCAGTAAAAATGGTAGACCTGAAGTAGTAGTTTCCTTCAATGACAAAATCAAATTTTTGTTATTACAATACTTTCTTGTTCTGTGGATAAGAAAGTAAAAAAAACTAGATATTTTTTAAAAAGATTTCTCGAAATTTCAGCACTTTGCAAATATTTTCAAAATCGGCATAAAAACACATACAGTAATAGAATATAAGTATTTGTTTATTTTATAATTAACACTTCTACAAATATTTATTTACAAAATTTCACATAACAAACATGTATGTGACAGAAGTTACTTAGCACTAATTCGTGTTGCTAATGAATTGTATATAAATGTCTGTCTATGTAGTTTCAAAGCTATTAAAGTGCAAGAGGTCATATAACAGACGGTATTCAGTTAGATAAGAGCTAAATGTATTAAGTATCTGTTTCAATTAATTTCATTATATTACATGGATGTTATTCGAAATATCTAATTATAAACACGTAGGTACATCGCTCCGAGCTAACGTCCGTAGGCACTTTTTATAATGGCCTTCTATCTTCCCTCTGAGTTAATTCGTATTAAATTAACCGGCACGCTAAACATATCTACCCTATTATCGTTATTAAACAAACTTTTAATTAGACTGTGTATTACGAAGACGAGAAATAAGGCAAAAAAGAAAAGCAAAAACAGCAGAACTAACGACAGTGGTAATGACGAGGGTAGACCTTGGTGTAGTTTAATTGAAAATTATACCGACTGTTTATGTTTATATTGGCTAACTTAATACAATATATACATACATGACGGTGTTATATGTACATCTATAAGTTACGAATATATTATTCGTATTCCACTAAAAAAGGAGACTGCTTATCAATGGTTGTTGTCATTCACGTTCTGCCACATATAGAACGTCATAAAGCCTGTGGCAATGACATGGCGCTGGGAATATTTAAATTAAAAATTCACAAAAATTACAAACAAAATTTCCAGACGAGTCCACCTACCTGCTATTCTTGTCACTTATGCTGCCGCTTTCTCAGTCGAAGATGGTATGGGTCGAAACGTCGTGATGCAAATTATACAGGCGCCACCGCGAAATTTAAGCCTATCGAAATCAACGAACGCGGAATCATAGATGAGAAAGTCAGGTGGATATAGGTTAAGCAAACTCAACAAAAACCAAATTTCAGACAACAAATACTAACTTTAATTCAACAAAAAAAGGTCAAGAATAAGGTAAGTCACAGAAGTTAAATTAAAGAAAAAACAAAATATATAACAAGGGCTACGAATCGCATAGAGGTAGATGCGATAAATCACCCTGTATATTAAGTCACGTTACTCAACAATTCTTAAGGATGTAAAAAAAAACAACAAGGGGGAATCTATCAAATCACTCTGTATGGCACAAAAATATTCAAAATTTGAAGCTCACAGAAAAATTAAGCAAAGTTTGAAGGTTATGAGAATTGAAAAACTCTTAAATTTAAAATATGCACAATATGAAAAATTTAACTGAAAGTTTGAAGTATTTGCAAATCTTTCGTTACATCAAAAATATAAAATAGGTCAAAGCGACCAAACAAACAATAAAATTGTCCTAGATCAATCAAAATTATTATGTTACGTTTTAAGATTCATTTTGCCTCTAATATGTAGTTTTAGTTTAATTGAGTTCCTTCCGCAACGAAATATATTATTATTTGACAATTTTCAGCAGTCTGGCTATTCGTTATTCCTAGATAGTTCGGTTAATTCAAAATTTATTTATCATTTTTGCAACTTGAGGTACCACCTCTTAATCGGCATAGTCAATTATCAATGCGTATAGATACCTTCTTGTTTATGTTATAATTTTATATCAATTAACGCTGTGTTCAATTAATTTGGTAATTATTACATTGGTTCATCTACTATTGTTTCTTCTTGCTAATTATTGTTATCTCCTTCGCAGAGTTCTAATTGTACATATCTAATTCTTCAATTGATATCAGTTCCATAATATTCATCGTTTCCGGACATTTAATTCTGTATCCAAAATCTGTATGCCAAAAAAGCGTTGTGGTGACTCCGCACATAGGCTGTGTATAACAAGAACTTGCTATCAAGTAGTGTCTTAAATTTTGGTTAAGTGAAGTGACAGGTAAGGTAGGTAAGGTATACTTTTGTAGTTTTTTCTTAAAATGTACAGTAAACAATTAAATTAGGATCAAAATTTAATTTGTAATGGGATTTACTTATAACTATTTCAACTCTGTGAAGGGTTTAGTTTGGGATTATTTTGAGAACAGTAGTTCAAATTTCTATAATTTTAACTATGCAGAATGTTACTTTGTTATGTAACTAAATTTCGCAACTTGTATGAATCATATTCATTGAATAATTTTAATTGTGTTTAACTATTAGTGCTTATTTACAAGCACAAAATTAACACAGTATAATACAAAGGTATTTTACTGTTATGGATTGATTTTGTGCTTGTTCTGTGTAGTTTATTAAATTTTAACTATCCTAGATATACCGTCTGTGTATTTCCGATTTAACTTTGTAATTTACCTTTAGTGGTTATTTATAGATATATTTCGCATATTGCTGTGCATATATACGGTGGAATACATACCACCTTCTATAAATCAGTATCAATTTTAATATCGGAATATCAAATCCTTGATTACCTTGTGCAATTGATATGTTATTATTATAAACAAATGATGCGATTGAAGGTTTTTGATTTTTACAATGAAATACATAAAAAATATGATTTATATTTGAAATTTTAAAGTGATATTTAAGTACTAAATCAATATGTTTGTTTGGGACGGGTATGGGTATTATAAATATGCAACAGGACAGATTTTCAGGTGTTCAGTAGGAGAAGGTTACTAGTTGGTTCCAAAACGTCTAGGAAACATTTACAAATTTGTATTTTTTAAAATTTTAAAATATATTTAAGATTTTCATTTAAAGTGCATTAATTAAGATCTTAAATAATTAATAACTTTAATAATATTTGAATGATAAGTTTACCAGTGACAATATCTATTCAAGTTGAGATTTCTTAATGGAATGTCTCAAAAAATTTTTGTTACTCATATTGCATATAATATTAATAAACGAACTATTTTTATTATTAAAGTAGTTAATTTATATTTATTATTATTATTATTATTACAAATTTGTGCTACTTATTCAGGAACTTATAACTGAATTTAGACGAATATCTAATTTTTTATTATTGCTTTTCTATATTTGTCCAGTAATACCAGGAGGGAATATTAAAAATTTCCTTTAAAAACTACAGCTGATGTCGATATTGCAATTACCTTGTTTTCAAAGTATAACGTTTTGTTAATTCACCGTCACCTGGGTGATTCTAGAACAGTTTCCAAACGATCTAACTGAAACGCAACTGGCAGCGACGAGGACCACCATAGGCATTAATGAAATTTCTCATTCCGTCTCGCTTCTTTTAATTAGCTGCAGTGATGGTGGCGGGTGGATACACGGGGCAGAGACGAAAAGGGGTACCGCAAGGGCGAAGTGGCGGAGGAGGGCATCACACGAACCTCCAACACTATTAATTTAAGGCAATGTGTTTAAATCTGCAATTTAATATATTAAACTCTGTGCGTCCTTCTTTCTCGACGTTTCTCTCTCTGATTCAACTAGAAAATTTCGCTCGTACATAAAAGTTTAATTTGTAAATGCAATTGGAATACCGCGGTTGTAAAAAGAACTTTATATTTCTAATGTAATTTGTCGATGAGCTTTCGTGGTATTAGGCGCGAGTGGAAAAAATGCGGAACTTGTTACACCAGAAGTCGAAGCAATTTGATAAATTACTACTTATACACAAAATATAGATGAAAAATTGGATATCATAAATCATATCTTTCATATTTTAAAATGATTATGAACTATCATTACATCTACACCTGACTTTTATTATTATTATTATTATTATTATTTGATGAAGATGCAGCTTATTATTTATTGTATTCTCCAATTCTACGTTTATTTAAATATGTTTATTGACCAAATAATTAGTGTACTTTCAAAGTACTGACATTGTCCTACTTTAGAAATTTTGTAATATCTTAACAACTGGTACCTAGATAATGCTTTTACCGATAAATATAAGGATTCATTCTTTGGGAAAGCTTATACAGCGTGACCCAGCAAAGGACACAGCCAATTATCGGTATCTATGTAATAATGTAGATAATGAACAATTTTTTTTACAGAAATTGTAGATAATCATGAACTGAACAATTTAAAAACTTTTGATTTAGATGTAGCGTTCAAGAACGATGAACCAACACAAACTTACCTTTTTTTAAATGGAATGCTACAAATTTTAATGCATTTTACAATACACTTTTGAAAGTTAATTAAAAGAACATTAAAATTGTAATATAAATTTCAACGTTAGGTATACATATAAGCAATAATGATGCGAGGGGAATCGTTAGTGACTGCGAATCACTGCTAGATCTACGATCTGCGTGCCACCAAATTCACGTAAGTAATGTGATGTGTAGGAACGTTTGTTTAGTGAGCACCTTAAGGTAATCTTTCTAGTTATATTAGTTAAACTGCACGTGTAAACATGTGCAAAGCAATCAAGCGTAGCGTAGAATTTAATTTCTACGAGAAAATTCATTCCGACTACGAAGAATTATTCCATTGATAATAATCCTTCGTCTTAGAATGTATGGTATCAAGGCCAACTGGATCTCGCTATCGCTGCGCGATATAAGGCCGTCACATACCATCGATTTACATTGATGACTTTGATTCTGATAACCTCAAATTATTGACCCTTAAGTAACGCCATTGACTAATAGAATAAGTAAGACAGACAAAATGGTTTCTCAATTTTTATTAAAATAAACTTTAAAATAACATCTTAAACATTAACTTTACAATAATTAATATTAATAATTTTAAAACAGTGAAATAGAAGGAAAGAAAGTTAACAAACTGTTGCTGAAAATTGAGTTGCTGGGTAGATAACAATTTTACTTACATTTCAAACTTTTTCTAACAATTCAAAAGGTAAAATTAATTGGGTTTCTATTACGTTGTAAAATGTTTGTTTGGATTATGTAGATGACTTTTTTGGATTTTGAAAATGTTGCAGTACTAACGTAATTGACGATTTCAACTGTATTGGAAGATTTGGAAGCTTTTACTGTTCCACATTGCAATATTTGCCTTACGAAAATTTTCGACCTCGAGATGTTTGCAGATATCTACATTTTGATGTCCCCTGATACCGAAAAAGTGGTTTTTAAAAAATGCTTCTCTCTTGGTAATTGAGGTAATTGGTAATAATTACAGTATTTCATTTACAGTTTTAATTGTACTAAATCAGGCCTGAAATAACTTAGAGTTCACATATTCAAACTCTTATTGCTAATATTAGTGACCAAATTACCTTGCTTCACTTCGGCCCGGCAATTTGTCCATTAGAATATTAGAATATAAGAAAAAGTCTTTTTACACATATACAAATTTTAAAATATAAATTTAACCTAAAAATGTAAAAAATTATAGCTATTTACCAAAAATTTTCCTTATACTAGATTTCGGATAATCAATTCTCATTTTCCGAAGTACCTTGAGAATTACTTGCCTTTTAACACCGACTATTTTGGTAAGGACTAAATTAAATGACCACAACATCCACGTTTTTCAAGTGGAAAAACTACACATATTTTCTATTGGTATACATAATGATCGATATTTTAAGGTTATAGCAAGATCCAGTGGGCCTTGATGATATAGAGTTTTAGCGACATCTCTTGAAGGGACAAACTATTTTGCCAATTAAAAGCGATTGATTTGAAATATTCTTTGAATATTATTGATCTCGTATTAATATGTTTATTCCTATTTTTAGGTAATTAAAAGTGAAATTGCAGGTACTTATTTATTGTTATGTTTGTAGGTTTATTGAAAATACAATAATCTAATGAACATTCACCTGTACGTATATACCAGGTGTCCCAACGAAGCGATAAATTTCATTATTGGTATCTAGTAATGTAGATAGCAAAATAAATTTTATACAAAAATTCTAAATAATCATACGAAACACAAACTTATATATTTTTAAAGAGAATGCTACACATTTTAATATATTTTATGCTGTTTAAAATAGTTATTTATGTACCAAGTCACTAAAGTGATCCTTTATCGAACGAGTCAGATTTACGAGCCAAGCGAGCGAAGCGAGCGCGGCAAATAACAAACGTGTTCGATAATAGTTATTTATGTACCAAGTCAGTAAAGTGATACTTTATCGAACGAGTCTGATTTACGAGCCAAGCGAGTGAAGCGAGCGCGGCGAGTAAAAGACGAGTTCGATAAAGGTACTTTACTGACGTGGTGCATACAAAATTTTATCGCCAACCGTGAAAATTGTTAATTTAAGAAATAAAGATATAATAACTTATGACAGTTTATGACAGTGACAAACGATTTATGTTTAAAGTCACCAGTCATGGCTACGTTGACAGATATTTGCGGCAGGTAAAGTACTTTATTGTACAGTACGATAAAGTGTTTCTTTACCTCCGTAAAACGCTATGGTAACGCATCACTTTACTGATGGTTGGCGATAAAAGTATTTTACTGACGTGGTACATACAAAATTTTATCGCCAACCGTGAAAATTGTTAATTTAAAAAATAAAGATATAATAACTTATGACAGTTTATGACAGCGACAAACGATTTATGTTTAAAGTCATCAGTCATGGCTACGTTGACAGATATTAGTGGCAGGTAAAGTACTTTATTTTACAGTACGATAAAGTGTTTGTTTACCTCCGTAAAACGCTATGGTAATGCAACGCTTTATTGACGGTTGGCGATAAATAATATTACTTTGAATTTTCTACTGTTTCTGAGAAATGGTGTTTTTCATTTAAAATTTTACAACTTTTGAAAAATTCCAATGAAAGAACTACTATGGGCTCAATTAGTAAATATATCATTAAACTACTGCTTAAATTTAACGTTTCAAATATTAAATTGAACAGGCTGTATTTTTACATGGCAGTGAAACAACCTTACTATTTAAAAAATATTAGTTGTGGGAACTACACGACTTTCTTATATAAACGTGGGTATCTTTTATCTTCTCAATAAACCTGTGAGCAAAAGTGAGTGTTAATTTTTGTGGGGTACTGCATTTTGAACAGATAGAACGCTTGGACATTTAGAGTAGAAGTGTAGCACATTTAGCAACATTTAAGAAAACTCGATAATTATTGCACCACCCGTTAATCAATGTAAGATTTCTTTTCAGCAGTAAGCAATTTGAAGGAGAATATATGATATTAAAACCAAGTTAGATCTATGCGGAGTACTGCTGGAGGTAGTGGAAGTATTGAACACATATCCATTGTTGGTCCCCTAGTACAATTAACTGTAATCATCATGTTAATCTTATATATAAAAGTGGATGTATCTGTGTGGGTGTGTATTTTCCCTATAGACTCCGAAACCGCTGAACCGGTTTTGATGAATTTTTCAGGAAACCTCTAGCATAGTCTGCAATGAGTTCCTGTGAAGTTTGGAGCCGATCGGACTAAAAATAAAAACATTTTCCATCATTTAATCTTATTGATATCGGATCACCTGTGTTTATTCTGTGGTTACATTAGTAATACCCCATAAAGTTGCACTATTGATCTCATTTACATTGGATCACTTGTGATTATTCAGTGGTTAGATTAGAAATGGATGTATTTGTGTGGGTGGGTGTGTTGTATGTACCCTATAGACTCCGAAACCGCTGAACTGATTTTGATGAAATTTTCAAGAAAACTCTAGCATAGTTTGGAGAGTGTTCCTCTGAAGTTTGGTGTAGATAAAAAATGTTTTTGTGGCGTAACAACGCGCGCCGGGTATCGCTAGTTTAAATTTCAATTTCATACTTATTTAAATAATAAATTGTTCCTAATAAGCATTAAAATACCTCTTTTATCCTCCGCACAATTTTTACTTTAGATTTTTTGTATTGTTAAATGTTATATTTGACATTTTAAATAAAATTATTACTCTTGTTGGTATCTACTTCTCACCAACTTCAAAAAAAATACAGTGTGACATTTTATAACAAAAACGGTTTTTATAAAGTGGACTTGATAGAAACAAAGTAGAAACTTACTTTTATTGGCAAGAGTATGCCAACAATCAGAATAAAACGAATTATTAAGGCCTGCTTTACAACATACTAAAAAAATAAATAATAAAATATTTGCAAAATATGTTTATTGT
The DNA here is from genome assembly GCA_963170755.1 of Amphimallon solstitiale. NCBI lineage: Eukaryota > Metazoa > Arthropoda > Insecta > Coleoptera > Scarabaeidae > Amphimallon > Amphimallon solstitiale. Next base: position 119,384,007 of record OY720679.1, read on the forward strand.
AATCGAAAGAGAATTAAATTGTACATCGTATGAGTCAAACATCGATAGACTGTTTCATTGAAAAAAAGGAATTTTATATTATTCTTTATGTTTAGCAATCACAGCAACTTTTATCTCTTTTGTTGTTGAATGAGTGCAATAGATTACATTATAAATATATATATATATATATATTTAATAGCTCAAGCCAAATAAATTGAAGTTCTTTATAAAACTATATACTTTTTCATTTGTGGTCAGTTGTCAATGTCAGTGTATTGTATGGATTTTCTATAAAAATAGAAAGTTTGCAATACTGATTTACACAATACGTATTGCCACATTAAGCAAAGAAATGAAAGAAATATAAAAACAATTACCTTTGCGTAGATAATGAAAGTAAAATATAGACTATTGTGCATTCTAAAATAGCGTAGTCATCTAGAAAAAACAAATATAAATTATTATTATATGCGCTTTAAATAATCAACAACAAATTTTATTTGCCATTAAGTGGAAAGAATACTATGAATTACGCAAAATAAAAATTAATTATAGATATTTATCCACTGATAAAGAGCCTTGTTTTGTACTGTAGTTAGATATATTTTCAGTGCTAATATATGAGAATATAATCTGATGGAAAGGTAAATGCTTTTTTATTTTTAGACATCAATTTATCTCGAAGACCCATCTGAAAACACCTCACACAAGCCTTTAGCTCACGAATATTCTTGTATAATATACAAATTTCCCCAGAAGGCGACTACATAACGTAGACGGTCTTGAACACAGGCATGGTAGACAAAGAGAGAGCAGATGCCACACTATCACTACGGTAAACAATTTTCAATGAAAAACTGTAATTCACAAGCGTAGGTGCAACACTGTCAATGTGATTCTCACTTAACTCCAATCTACGTTCAAGTCAAGGAACTAATTCTCGTAAACTCCGGCGAGTTATTCTCCATAACTGGATGCTCCAGTTTTTCTTATTAAATTTACAATTATGTGTGTACATATTTTTTTACGCACTGCCACTTAGAAAGTTGCAAGTTAGTACATTTCTTCGTTTACTTAGGCTAAAACCTATTTTTCTTCAGGTATACATTTCTTATGGCGTTTTGGTTGATGTGGAGGCCCAGCCTTCCAGCGACCATTTCAATAAATCTTTTTCTTCTTGCTCTTTGATCGGTTGCTACTTTTGTTAGCTTTTCTTAGACTGCCCTTTGGATTTCCTCATTTCATTCTCTTCTACTCCCCCCCTAACGATCTAACGGCATTTCCAATTCCACATCATTTTGCTCTTATAATTCTTTTCCTGACTCTGTTCCTTCGTCATTGTCTTTCCTAATATCATTTTCATAGTGTTCATGTCCGTTGTTCGTATCAACTGTTTGTTGTTGCACACGTCGTTATTGGTCTTATTATGATCCTATATTTCTTTACATTGCTCTTTTTTGCAAGATATTTATTTTTCCAGATCACATCTCTCAGAAATTCAGACACTATGCTGCCTTCACAACCTATTGTGTCTTTTAAATTACAAAATAAAAACAGTGCATACATGCAACTATAACCTTGCCAATATAATGAAACAGAATTAATAATGTCCTGCAATTACAAAATGATATTCTGATAAACTTCATTATTTTGTGTTCATAATTTTCTAAATAATTATTATAAATGTCTTAGTCAACGCTTATAGGATTATACTCCAAAAGTTGACAGTTACATTCAATTCAATTAGGGGCAGAAATTATAAAACATAAACAAGGAATTCCATGTCGGGAAATCAATGAATTGACTATTGATATAACCAAAAGTGTTAACCTATTTTTTAATTTAGGCATTAGATGTTAGTACCTATAGGTTCTCACCACAAAAGATGTGTTTCATCAATAACTTCTGGTAAATTATTCGCACATATAATAAATAAAAGAGGCCCGAGGAAGAATCCTTGTAGATCATCACACATCATAGCTATCCAAAATGATTTCAGTTGCGATCCATAAGAATCGTTCACTATAACACATTGCTCTCTTCTGCATAACGACATCTTTTTTCCACTAAACTAAGCTGTTACATTTCATTTTGTCAAGTTTATCAAGCAGTATACTGTGATGAACATTGTTGAAAGCCTTGGATAATTTTTACTTTTACTAAAGCACATACTATACATACATTTTCAAAAAATTAGAATATACCTAGTGGTTGATCGCCCTTTTATGTATCCATTCTAATTGGCATTTAATAAAATATTCTAAACAAGTAAATGTCATCATTTTTTTCTACATTGTGCTCTCTATACTTTCAGATACACTTGATGTTATAGAAATTAGTTTGTAGTTGTTAAATATTACTTTGCTTACTCTTTATATTACTTCAATTGATCAGAAAAAATACCAGGCTGGAAAGTCTACTACTTAAATAAATTTTAATAAAAGAATACTTACTGCATAGCCTGGCCCGGATATGTACAATTTTTATCACATATATTTGTTGATTTTTGTTTCATTCTTTAGTTTCGTGTATTACTATTTGTGATTTGTGATCTCTATTCAATTTTGAGGATATATTTATAAATATATCCTCACTACACGCGGTCTGCTGAATCATTCACTTTCAGATCATGCGTATATATTACAAACAACTGCGGCTCAAGGATAGACCCTTGGAGTACGCTTTTTTCAATATGCATCAAGACTAATTTTTGTCCTTAGAACTCCACGAAATGCTTTCTTTTCTGAAGATATTAAGCCAAGAAACTATGTCCAACTTTACGAACCTCATAATGCTGCAATTTTTCCAATAAGGTAGTATGGTCCACGTGTTATATCATAACATATCAACTTAGGATACTCTTGTTTATTCAAGGCTTTCAACAGACGATAATTGTACCTAGTTGGTCTTTTTTTCCTGTAGCATTTTGCGCATTATAAAGCTTTTCGTTCTGGTGGAGGTAACACACAAATCTTTTGCCCACAATATGTTCAAAAATTTTAGATATTGCAGGTAATACAGATACTAGTCGTTAGTTATGTGCAGCGTTCATATATCCATTTTTGTAAAGAAGAACTACTCTGGCTATTTTTAATTCTCAAGAAGATATCCCATCTAATAGGCATTATTTACCAAATTGGTTACTGGTATTAGTATACTATCAATGTCAGATTTCTGTACGTTTGTGGGCAAAAAATAGTAGTCCAGTATAGCTTCTGGTGTAATTTTATTAACCAATAACTTATCTCCTGTATCCCAGTCCAAAATAACAGGATCTGCTATTGCCTATGTTTGCTTTTTTAAGTGCCGCTCTCTTCCTACCTCTCTCTCTTCCTCTCTCAACTACTAAGTTTGGTCAAATTTCTAAAGAACACAAATGCATTAATAGAAAGTTCAGACAAAATTATAAAAGAAAGTGTGTCTACATATCTACTAACGGGAAGAAGGTCCTTACTCATATTGAAAAATTGATTTTGCAAGTATTTCGTAAGTAATGCTTTCAAACATATACAGTGAGGACGCGCGGGTTGGAATAAATTCATTTAAAATTTTTGGTTTTATTTTATGGAAAAACGTTCGGATAGATTGATTTTTATTTTTAGCTGCGGTTTTTCTGATGGTAAATTGATGTACAAAGGCTGGTCCAAAAATAAGTTACGACCATCAATTTTTTTTTTCAAATGGAAACATGTTTTTTATTTAATTTGTTAATTCTGCATCGAATTCTAAGTATGTTTCATGTACCATATCCTATACCCAAACTCAACAGTTATCGAGAAATTTACAATTGAACATATCAATAACTGCGACCGTATCCTACAAAATTTATTTCACTCTCTTGTCTGAAAAGGACCGATTTATTAAAAAAAAAACAGAAAAACAAGTCAAATTAAATGTTCAAACTGTTGACCACTAACTTCCTGACAATAGGCAAGCCGAAGATCAATTTCTCGTAACACTGCTGTTAACGTTTGCGGCTTAATTTGTTGTATTTCAGTTATAATTTCTCGATAACTGTTGAGTTTGGGTATAGGGCATGGTACATGAAATATACTTAGAATTCGATGCAGAATTAATAAATTAAATAAAAAAACATATGTTTCCATTTGAAAACAAATATTGATGGTCGTAATTTATTTTTGGACCAGCCTTTGTACATCAATTTACGTCAAAAAAACCGCAGCTAAAAATAAAAATCGACCTATCCGAGCGTTTTTCAATAAAACAAAACCAAAAAGTTTAAATGAATTTATTCCAACCCGCGCGTCCTCACTGTGTATTAAGAGTATGAAACTATTCATTTTCCGATTTTGAACAATGTAATTTCGGCCGTAAGTAATACATTTTATCTTATCGAAAGCAGTATTTTGCAAATATTTCGCGAATGAAGCATTTAATAGAGATTTATTAAGTGTATAAAAGTACTCTGAGCTGGATTCTGAATAACTTTTGTAAAAAAATTCAAAATTTGGACGGGAAGAAAAGCTTTTACTCACGGGTTTATTTTAATAAGAAGATAAAACTCAATTTGGAACACCTTTTGTGAAAATTTTGGAACGCACATAAGTAAGAAAGTAGTGTGATGCCCATATCTCATCTTTTTTGTATGAAATGTGTTATACAACATAATTTAAATCGTATTTTTTTGTAAAAGCATGTATTGTTAACTTTTTGAAATTTGTTTTTTTTTAAACTCAAACGTCACAAACATTTTATATCTTTTTTCTACTCCCATACTTTAATTGTATTATTAGATATGCCGAACCTGTACTATAATGGTGTTCATTACGATACAGATTTTCATTATGTTACAAGTTTATATCCAATAGGAATACAGATTTTTCATTACGATACAAGTTTATATCCAATAGGAATGCGACATTTCAATATTCAAACAATATTCAATATGGCGACTGCATATCTGACAGATATACAAATTAAATAAATGTGACAGTTCTCTGCAATTTACAAGTAAGTACTTAAAATTTGTGCTTCTTTGAAAATATAAACGGTAAAAATGAGGGATAATGACAGTGAAATGTAATAATTGACTCCACCAGAAGTTATGGAATAAGCCTTAGTAGCCACGAACAATTTATTACCAGCCAAATTCACAAAAACGTACGGAAAATTTTAACCTCAATTTATGAAATGGATTGTTCAAAAAATATGTTTTATTATGGGGTCGTAGAAAAAATAGTGTATGCAACTCGCATTTAATGGCTATTAAGACACTCGTATTCATTACAATACTCGGCTTCGCCTCGTATTGTAATTCTCTTACTCGTGTCTTAATAGCTATCATTAAATGCTCATTGCATAATATACGAGGGGGTACCCAAAAGTAACCGGAATAGCATTGCCATGGGTGGAGCTTTTGTAGTACTGGTTTCTGCCGCTAGGGCCTGCCTAGCGCAACTCGTCGCCAGTTCAGTGGCGCGCGGGCCGTTGACCTGGCACGTTCTGTTCGTCAGTAGTGACCGTTTTTGCTAGTGCTGTTTTACTGCTGCTTCGATTTTTATGATGGCAAATTTAAGTGAACAACGTGCCGCTGTGAAATTTTGTTTTCTACTCGGTAAAAACGCTGCTGAAACTGTTTTAATGTTGAAAACTGCTTACAAAGATGATGCTATGGGGAAAACTCAAGTGTATGAGTGGTTTTCTCGATTTAAAAATGGCGACACGTCGATTGATGACAAACCTCGCTCTGGACGTCCATCAACTGCCCGAATCGATGAAAATGTTGAAAGAATTCGAGAGCTTGTGCGCACAGACCGTCGACAGACAATTGATCAACTGTCTGAAATCAGTGGAATATCTTGGAGCTCGGTTCAGCGAATTTTAACAGAAGATTTAGGAATGAAACGCGTTGCTGCCAAATTTGTTCCTCGGGCTCTGACTGACAATCAAAAAGAACGTCGAGTGGAGACATGTCGTGAACTGAAAGAACAGCTTGAAACTGATCCAGATTTTCTTTCAAAGGTAATTAGTGGTGATGAGTCGTGGTGCTATGGTTACGACCCAGAGTCAAAACAACAATCAAGCCAGTGGAAAACACCATCGTCACCCCGTCCAAAAAAATGTCGCCAAGTCAAGTCAAACATCAAAACAATGTTGATTTGTTTCTTTGATGTGAAAGGAGTTGTTCACATGGAGATTGTTTCCCCAGGTCAGACTGTCAATCAAACCTTTTATTTGGAAGTGTTAAGAAGATTGCGCAACAGTGTTCGTCAAAAAAGACCCGATTTGTGGCAAACAGGTGACTGGTTCTTCCACCATGACAACGCACCTGCACACTCATGCTGTTAACCAGTTTTTGGTTAAAAATAACATGGTTCCGCTGCCCCACGCACCTTACTCGCCTGACCTGGCTCCGTGCGACTTTTTCTTGTTTCCACGCATGAAAAGGGGCATGAAAGGACGGCGATTTGAAAACATTGAAGACATCAAGAAAAGAACGAGACAGGAGCTTGCAGCCATCTCTAAAGATGAGTTCAAACAATGTTTCGAACACTGGAAGCACCGCTGGGACAAATGTATTACTTGTAATGGAGAGTATTTTGAAGGGGATAAGGTTGTTTTGTAAATATTTGTAAATATATAGCATTTAAAAAATAATTCCGGTTACTTTTGGGTACCCCCTCGTACTATTAACCAACTCTCTATCTAAGAGTTTACGACATTCCAATGTTTGGACAGGCGGTATACAAACGTTCCACCAAAACCGCAGTTTATACCGCTGAGTTTTTCAATAAAAATAATGAAATACATATATTCAGAAACTCAAATAAATTTCCACATATTAATTTACAAAAATTGTAAATTTTAAAACACAAGTCGTTGAAATTTTATGCTGCGTCAGCTTCGGTCAAATTTGCAATGGTAATATAGAAACAAACAAGGAGTCATAAATCTTTCCAAACATAAATTACGTTCTCAACGGCATCAAGCAATTAGTTTTTTTTTTTAATAATAATTAAAAATTAATATTTATAATTGGATTCCAGTTTAAACGGGCGAAATAGATATAATAGAGGCGTGTACCTCGTTCTTGTGCTTGCTTCATAAATGAAATCATTTAGTACGGCAAATACGCAGCGATATAATAAGAACAGGAGACGAGGTAGCACATCACCTTATTAAAAGCAATATTTTTAAAGAAATTTGTTTCCTCGTAAGCAACGTTTGAAGGCAAGCAGCATGCAAAGCATTTAATAATTGCTTGTTAATTAAAACACGTTGGTCATCGCCGGGGCGGCACCATAATTCATAAATGAGTTGCCAGCATAAAATCCAAATTAATGCCACAAAGCGGATTCAATTAGAGCGCATACCTTTTCCTGGAAGGCGGGCGGGCATATATTCGGACGAACGGATGGACGAACAGAGAAGTATCTGAATGCAATTTCTAAGGTTGGCACCGGTGGTGCTTCAGAGTCCGGACAACGTCCGGTTCCGTCAGATCAAAAGGCGGTCCCAGTAATTAAATACACTATAGAGCATTAAATTATCCGCGACGGGGACATTGTGCAGACTGTACACAATCAGCGTGGACATCACATATGCACAAAGCATTCCTGCCTTAATGAAAGGCCATTAGGTAAAACGTTCCCTATTGTCTTTCTCTCTCCCTCTCTCTCTCACACTTTGTACTAACTCTATATATGCAAGCGTGTACGTACCTACTGATGTACTAATGTTATTAAAAATTTACTAACAAACTAAAATACCAACATTATTCATCTTATACACACAATTTTTTGTTAGGAATTGTAGGGTTGATTTAAAGATATTTTTATTTGACTGATATAAATGAGTATACCAATAATATGTGGACTGTCTGAAAAGTTCTCGGCCTAACTTTGAAAGGGAACCCTTTAAATTATTGCCCGTTATTTTATATATATTTAAATAAAATATAATAAAACAATTGAATCGCTTTACCTGGCTAGCTCATATTCCCAGGATGATCCAGGTTAAGAGATATCAACAAAAAACAATGTTCGGGTACAATTAAATAAAACAAAATTACTTTAATTTAAATAACATTTATATTACAAACCAAAATTCTTGCATATATTAATACAAACACAAAAGAAAACATACACCAAATGATATCAATTTTAATTAGAACATGCCACGCATGAAACGTCAAGAGGCCTGTGGCAATAATAATATAGCGCTGGGTAAGTTAAAATTACAAAGACAAAATATTTGTTAATAATACTTCCAAATGAGTAACAACCACTATATCCACCTACCTGCTATTCTTGTCATTTAGGCTGCCGCTTTACTCAGTGAAGATGGTATGGGTCGAAACGTCGTGAAGCTAATTTTAATAGTGCGCCACCGCGTAATTAAAGCCTATCGAAGATAACGAACGCGGATCGTAGATGGTAAGAAAAATCAGGTGGAAATAGGTTAAAGCAACTCAGCAATAAAACGAAACCAATTCAAACCACATACATATACAGTATGTCCACGGATCGAGTTCCAAAGAGGAAAAACTTTTTTATTTTGCATTTTACAAGAAAAATGTATTCTTGATAAAAGTTTTTGCATGTCTCGAAACGGCCAAATCAGTTTTAACCTTTTCAAAATTTCTTTTAGTTTAAGATAAAAATCGAAAAATTGGTCGTTTGAAAATTTTTTCATAAACTCAAAAACAAAAATGATATAACTAATAACTATTTTACTCAATCCATTCACCGCCTTTTTCAACGCACAATTCTAGCCGTCGACGCAATTCTCTATAACTTCTTCGAATTTCTTCGAGAGTTAAAGACGTCACAGCGTCTCCAATCCTCTCCTTTAAATCTTCTACGTTCGGAGGAAGATTATTTGCATAAACTATTTGCTTCAAACGACCCCAAAGATGAAAATCAGCCATTGTTAAATCAGGGCTCCTTGGTGGCCATATCACGGGACCATTTCGACCTATCCAATTCTGTCCAAATTGCTGATTTAACCATTCAACAACAATCCTAGCATAATGAGCCGGACAACCATCTTGTTGGAAATAACACCTTGCGAGGTAATTAATCGGTAGATCGTCCAAACGTTCATCAACAAAATTTTGCAGCATATCCAAGTACGTATGCTGATAGACAGTATTATCAAAAAAATATGGTCCAATGATACCATGGTAAGAAATTGCACACCACACATTAACTTTTGCCGAATATTGTCGATTGTGAGGCATGCGAAAATTCGGATTGTAATCACTCCAATATTTCACATGTTGAGATGCAACAGTACCATTAGTAGAAAACGTGGCCTCATCAGAAAAAATAATATTTCGGTAAAAGTATTGATTATCCATAATTTGAGCGCCCATCCACAGACAAAAATACAAACGTTTCGCAGGATCTCCGGGTTCTAATGCATGATTAAAAATGGGCTTGTAGGGATGGAACTTCCTTTGTTTCAAAATCTTTTGAATGAGCGATTTACTAATTCCCAGATGGACTGATCTGCGCCGCAAAGAAAGTTTGGGATAGTTCCGTACTGAATCCATTACAAGAAGAGTGGCGGCGTCGTCATCATCGCGTGCTATATATTTTTTTCTTTACATCCAGTATGGAACCAGTGGATAGGAATTTTTTGACCAATGCTCGTGCACCTCTATTTGAGATGTAAATATCCGGAAACTTTTGATTAAATTCTTCGACAACTAGACGGATCGCTTTATTACCTTTGCCATAGCATTGAATTAGGTAAATTCGTTGGTCTTTTGACAACATTTTCAACTATTATGGTTGATTTTTCTAACTGACAGTTAATTAGATAATTAAATATGGATAATTACCATGACAACGCAACTTAATTTCTGGGACTTTAAAAAATTTTCAAATAAAACGACCAATTTTTCGCTTTTTATCTTAAACTAAAAGAAATTTTGAAAAGGTTAAAACTGATTTGGCCGTTTCGAGACATGCAAAAACTTTTATCAAGAATAAATTTTTCTTATAAAATGCAAAATAAAAAAGTTTTTCCTCTTTTGGAACTCGATCCGTGGACATACTGTATACTGGGGTGTCTCTAAAAGGTGCGGAAAAAACGCTACCACACATTTCTGAGGGCAAAATATGACGATCTAACCCAACTTACCTCAGTCCAAAAGTGGATGCTTTCGGAGATACAGAGTGTCAAAAGTTCAATTTGGTTTTAGTTTTTTATAAATAATTTCTGTAATAATTGGTATATTGTCACAATATTTGGATAGGAGGGGTTTCGTGGGGTAAAAAATTTAATTATGCTCTCATTTTCATTGCAAAATGTAGAGGGCGCCACCTGCGGCATATTGTATCCATTTAAAACGTAATAACTTTTTTGAGACACACTGTATTTAACTTTTAAATAAAAATTCTTATTCTCCAATGTTTTTTACCTAGAAAAGGTATACCTGGTAGGAGTTGATTGGAGCAGCCGTTTATGAGTAATCTGGATATAAAAAATTCATTCCGTATATGGACACATATGCTTCTGTAATTTGGGTGTTATTCTTGTGGCAATTCAATGCAATGGTGCATCCACTTTTGGACTGAGGTAAGTTGGGTTAGATCGCCCTCAGAAATGTGTGGTAGCGTTTTTTCTGCACCTTTTAGAGACATCCTGTATATACATTTAGGATAAACAGTTCTAAGAAATATATCGTTGGTTTCTCTTACATAAACCTAGAAATATAATTCATATTCGTATTTAAAATTTATAAAAATATTAAATTAGGCTATACCGTTACAGCTTCAATACATTTACGTTAGCGTTTTTCCAATAAATCAATACCATCATTAAAGTGTGATTTCGGAATGTCTGTAAAATATCCATCCACGGATATAATAGCTTCGACATTTGTTGTAAAACGCTTGCCAGCAATAATTTTTTTCAAATTTGGATTATTTGGAAACAGTATGAGAGAGAGAGAGAGAGATCTGGTGAATATGGTGGATGTTCAAGCAATTCGTACTATATTTCGATGAATTTTTAGATCGTCAAGCCACTTGTGTGAACACGTGCAATATCTAGATAAAATGAGCTTTTTTCTATAAAACAGATCCTCTTTAAAGAATTTACCCATCCAATTATTGAAAAACTTACAATTGTATTTAGAGTTTATTGAGGATAATCGATGAACAAAAAACCTTTGAAATTCCATAAAACTGTTGCCATAATTGAAGATATTCGATAACCTTCGCTGCTGAACGAACCGTTTTTGTCTTCTCTGGTGCATTTTCGAAATTGTTGAATGATTTGTGGTTTTGTAGCAGTTTTTGGACGACCTTCGCGTCTTCGAGATTTGTGCAACCAAATTTAAAAACAGCAGCTTATCTTTTTACAGTAGAATGTGAAGATGATGCATCCTTGTACACTTTTAACAATTTCGGATAAATTTCTGTGTGTGTTAAACCATCCAAAGCATGGAATTTAATGCCTGCACGATATTCAATTTTTTCCATTTTACAAAAATTAATGACACGTCTACATTAGCTGCTACTACTTAAATAAATTAAGAGATGGTAATAAAATTACACATGTGCGTATATAAAGCATGGAACCTTCCAGTTCATACTGTCCTGATTTCACAGTTTCTAATGCCATCTATGCGTCAAGCTTCCCTCGAATTTTTAAGTTAAAATAACAATAAATATAACGTCCTTGGCGCAACAATCAAATTTTTCATTTAATTGAACTAAAAGGAAGTTGAACACATTTGAACATGCGTGACAAGTAATAATGTTAAAGGAACGCACTTTCCATAATTTAATTCGCGCAAGTGCCTAAGAATAAAATATTATTTACAAGAAATTCAAGCAGGGTATCTTGACATTATTACATCATTGTATCATATTGTGATAGAGCAGAATTGTGTTCCTCTAGTTTTTTGTTCAATGCTTCTGTTTTCTGAAATTCTAAATGGTGCGAAAACCTGGCTACTCTAGTAAACTTATAAACTAATGACACAAGCATTTGAATTATTGAAATAGTTACGTACTTAGATACGGGAAATGATAACACTTTCAGATTTAAATCGCATACTTAAAAATTTAGTTATAGCTGCATACAGAAATGCATACATTTTTGAATTTGAATTTGAATTTGAAAAAAAAAATTAAAACTGTTTTTTGAAATTCCTACCGGAAATATCTCGCAAGTCATGATTTCTAGACAGAGAGACTATGAGTATAAAAGTATTTAGGGCTTGATTTCAATACTGTTTGTATGAAAAACATTCAAAATTCGGACCGGAAGTAAGACTTTTACTCTTATCGAAAGTATGCGTTCTATAGAGATTCATTAAGAGAAGAGAAGTACTGAGAATAGAATTTTGAATAACTATGGTAAAAAAATTCTCAAAATTCGTACTGGAAGTAACTCTTTTACACTTATCGAGTAACACTTTTTGCAAATATCTCGCAATGTATGCATACTATAGAGATTTATTAAGAGAATAGTAGTACTTTAGAATTTGGAATAATTATTGTACAAAAAAATCTCAAAATTCGGTCCTGAAGTCGTGTAGTGGCCACACGACTTTCTTATACGTATATGCTTGTTACTTTTTTAATTTATTTTTTTAATGTTACATGAAAATGTACACTCAAATGCAAAATTTGATATTATCGAGAAAACTTACACTCTAACAGAGAATCTTTAATGCATAATAACTTTTTCTACTTTCTTTAGAAAATTCTTACTTACTTACTTACTTAGTTATTTCATCAAAATACGTTTTTTAACCATTTAACACTTTTCAATTAAAACATACTGAAAATATCATTCAATTAGTTTAAAGCAGTACTTTAAATACTCTCTTTTGGATTTGCTATATTCAAAATTCTACTTTCCGTAATATTTAATGAATTTAAGATTCTAGGCATTTATTTATGATAATATATTTCATGCATCATGCAGTGATGATTTTGATAAAAATATCTTTCTTAAAAACATAAGAAAGATATTTTTATTTTTAATATTTGTTTAATTTAACCATGCTGGCAATCAGATACAAAAATCATTTAAAAAAAAAGAATTTCTACTCCTAAAAGAAAAGAGTTAACTTGAAGTTTTACAAATATTATAAAAAAATATTATTTCCTTCCAATAGGTACTCATTCCGGTAGAACAATATACTTCATAAATTGTACTAGGAAAATTAACAGGAACAGTTAGCTAATCAAATAAGCTATTAGTACTATTACAGCTCTATTTACGTTCTCATAGTTACCCTATCATAATTAGCATACTTCAAAACATGCACAAACTTGCATTACATATACACACATCCAGATAGATTTTATAGATTTATCACCATAACCACCCCCAGACCAAATGAACGAACACCCATTCTATCGGTCAAAGTTAACTTATTCAGTTGCCCCTACCCATTAGAGCAACTGAATGGGACAAACAAAAACAACACGCCAAATATGGATTTTCTCTAATAGTCATCTAGTGCGAAACAAAGAAATACTTTAGTTTCTGCTAATGGAATGACGCATTAGTTTGTGCTAATGTTTCCAGAGAGAGAGAGCTTTTATAATAGAACTGTACACATGTGAATATGGACGTAAATGTCTATATAAGTATATGGAAGAGCTTTTATCATGCATATGCAGATTCGGCTTAATGTTGTCGGTTGGTTTTAGTAGTAGTTAGCGGCGGTGGAGGTGGTGATAGTGTATTTTCTGACAAAGAGGATTTGCTACTACTATAAAAATACATAAGCTGTCGCTTTGCTATACGTATGCACAAATATGGACAAAATATTTTAAAGGAAAATATACAAATTTTATTTACGTTTAGACAATTTGCTTCTTATCGCTATATCAAACTACACGCAAAAACACTTAATATCAGTTTTGTTATAAAATTTAGTAAGAAATAAATTTATAATAAAATAAATCAGTAAATTTTATTAGCTTTACTTCAAACGAAAAGCAGTTGCTAATATATTGGACATTAGTATTGATGCAGTTAAAAAAAAAAAATAATTTGCGCTCTATTTATATAATAAAGAAAAATATTAGTGTAGAAAATGTATTTTGGTTCATTCTCATGAATTATTTAGTCACATACTTCCAACGGGTATTGTAACAAACCTTCCTCAATTACAAAAATTTGTCTTTCTTCTAGTGTTTCTTTTACACAAATTCGTCTCTTTTTATATCGCACGTGACTATTAGGCAGGTTTCTCACTAGTGCAACTGATTGCGTACAACTGATTGCATACGACTAATGAAACTGGTTTCATGAAACTGACTCATTGTTTTGTTAACATCCTTTCATATTAATGCAACGTCTGTCAAAAGTTGCGTCGAGATAAGAAACTCAGTCGTATGCAACTGGCTTTCCCGGTCGCACGGTTTCATATCGCACGGTTTCATAGATACAAACACTATTATTTTTGTAGTTTATAATGTTAAAAATGCCTTCAAATGAGGAAGTAATTAATAGTAAACTTGTCGAAAAAGTTGAAAAGTTTCCAATATTATATAATTACAAATTATATGGGTATTCCAAACGAGATAGTGTGGAAGGAGCGTGGGAAAATATAGCTAATGCAATGAACTACACAGGTAAATAATTTTACTTACAATTTTATGGTTTCACTAAAATTATAACAAAATTTAATTGAAAAAAATAATTATTTTATAAAAAAATTCAAAATTCCAAACTTTATTTGAATTTTAAAGTACAACAACAGTCTATAACCTAGTAACTATTTTATTGTCTATCTATTTTGATTTATACAATACTGCCAAGGTAGTGCAGTTTCAGGTTTAATAAAATAATTAGCAATATAATTCCTTAGATTACTGGCAGTACGTCTGTTCTCAGCCACAACAATATTTTGTAGGTAGTTCGGCCGCGATATATCTGTATTACCTTCATCTACATCTGTTAGCGGTTCATAACCCTTTCCTTCTCTTTTTCTTATAAAGTTATGGAGTATACAGACAGCACGGATAATGGAGTTTATTGTTTTCTCGTTTTCACACATAATTGGTTTCATTAATACTTGAAATTTTTTGGAAGCCATGCCAAATGTACATTCCACAGTTTTCCGCGCCCTGGAAATTCGATAATTGTAAATTCTTTTTATATCATCCAACGCTTTTCTCGGGAAAGGTCGCAATAAGTATGTTTGTAGAGGAAAAGCTTCGTCACCCACGAAATAAAATGGGAATGTTATTCCATTATTATCATGAGGAAGTATTCTACCGTCTGGTATGTGAAGCCCCTCCTTGTTAGTTTTTAACCATCTACCAATCCTTGAAGCATGAAGTATTCCGCCATCACTATTCCTTCCAGCATGACCAACTTCGATCATAGTAAAGCAACCATCGGCATCACAACACGCTAATAAGACAATGGAGTGATATCCTTTATAATTGAAATAAGACGATCCCGATTTAGGAGGTTTCTGAATTCTCACGTGTTTGCCGTCTATGGCGCCTATACAGTTAGGTAGATTCCATAGTTCATAAAAACGATCAGCTACGCGAATCCATTCTTCTTCAGTAGGTAATTTCATGTAGTCTGCATTTAAACAGATCCAAATTTGTTCTGTTGTGCTCGACACAACATTACTTATTGTACTGATGCCTCTCATAAAATATAATGACAGATCCGTGAAGCTGTTTCCTGTTGCCAAATATCTGAGAACAAAAAAGAAGTACGTAGATGAGGTAGGTACGGCATTGTATGTTATACAAGTACTATTAAGTTGTTGATTGTATGTACATTCTTAATAATGTATACATGCTGGCTACATTGTTTGTTCTAGCTGCTAATTGCAAGGAAAGATGGAAAAATCTACGAACAGTGTTTGTCCGTAAACTGAAACTTCCTCCTAGTGGATCAGCTCGAAAAAACCGAAAGCCCTATTATTTGATGGAGTCAATGCAGTTCATACTTCCTTTTGTTAAAACTCAGAACAACGATGAAATGCCGAGTAATGTACCAAGGCCACCAGAATCAGATGTGGGCGAAGCATGGAAATTCACTGATGAGGAACGTGAGGAAGATGATCAAGAACAATCAACCCAGTCGCAAGAAATAATAAGTCAAACACGCTTGGAACCTACTACGGTACAGATTCCTGATCCACCTGCAAAAAAAAAAATAAAACTGCTTTGACTGATGTTGATAGGGCTTTTATAGATTTTGTGGATCGAAAAACAAATAAGCCCGCTCGCGAAGATAATCCTAGAAAGCTCTTCTTACTTAGTTTGCTGCCAGACGTTGAAAAACTGTCTGATAATCAGATGAGGATATTCAGAAGAAAAGTCATCGATGCATTGGACGATGTTTTAATGGATACGCCAGCTTCGGACTCTGCACGTTCTACGCCCAGTGCAACAAGTGCATCAGGAACTTACTATGCACCTTCTCCTAGCTCGGCCATATGCAATACACCTGATCCGCTAACACGGGTGCATGACACTTTAAATACTACCCAATATTATCATACTTTTATACCAGAACAATGTAACCAAGATGATTACAATTTATCATAATTACTTATATATACATATAATAAAATATAATATTCGTATACGTACTTAAGCGTAATTAATAACCTTTCTTCAACTTCTATACTATCTCTGAATTTCGTATCCATTTTCTTGATAGATGGACCCACTATACGAACTAATACTATAAAGCTTTCAGCACTCATTCTATACAGCTTTTGAAATTTGACTGGATCTTCTACCTCTTGTGCTGCCTTGTACAATCGCATATTAAAGTTGTTATATAGATATGGGTGAATCCAAAATCGTCTTTTATGTTTCCTTCTTCTGTTGTACCACCATAAAACGGCAACATCATCCTCCTCAGAAGAAGAAGTCATCGTAACAACTGACTCAAAGTAGTTGTTATAATGTGGAAACAGGGATGAAATCGGTTGCGTAAGATTAGTTGTATGCAATCAGTTGTACGCAATCAGTTGCACTAGTGAGAAACCTGCCTTATGCTTTTTCATGATTTTTAGCTATATATACATGCTTTCTTTTACTTGGATCCATATTTAAGGTACTTTATTCAATTACTTCAATATACGATACCTATGACATAATGTAAATGTAGTATGATACTCGTATACGAGTACTCGTAAATGTAATGCCGGCTTAACACTAATTATGTTGACTAGCGAAATTACATTATAATTTTTGACGCTACACAATGCTCTAGATCTGGAAAAAAGTGGACTAAAATGGAATCACTTTTCTTGTATATTTGAAATTATTAGTAAAGATTTTTTCATATCGCTGATCACGAATCTGTCATCAAAATGTACAAAAACAAAATGGCGGATCTAGTATGGCGGTCGATTTTTCGAAAAACTCATCCAATTATTATAAAATGCCATGATTTTGGGTTAAATTATGTCGGCATTTATAAATCTGTTACAAAAAAAAGGAATGGACACAATGTGATACAGAAAATTCCTTGGAATTTGATTAAATTCAGTGATAGGAGTTTTTTTTATGTTGCTCAATGGTATTAATTTAAAGAACATGGTAAAAAAATATATTGAAGTTGTTTTTGCATATTATCCACTGTTTTATAGATATGTATATCATTTCTCAAGTGGATTATCCGTCTCTACTATCAAGCTATTCATTTGCATCACTTGGTTTGTTTGTTTTCGAATCGTAGTCACGCAACAACTTCAAAGCCTCGGCGGATGAACTGTTAGTTGTTTTGCCGTATTTTCGGCCCATGCTTGAAATACAAAGGTCGGAAGTGACAAGTAGTCGATTGAATACGTCTTCCATAGATGATGTTCTCCAACTTTTTCGAGCAAAATTTTCGCGATTTCTTTATATCCTTATTACGCCCCACTTGGGCGTCTTCTGACATCTGACCATTCGGAAGAGGGGACCACTAAACTATTTCTGCCCCATGGATGGGTACTTTGTGGTCTGTAGTCGGCATATAATACCATGAGTACTCCTCAACAATAAGTTTTGAAAGCAACAACAACATTTGCAAATCTGCTAGACATGACTTGTAGTATTGTATGACATCTTCTCATTAAATTTTCACTGAGCCCCAAAATTTTCGCAAAAACTGTTGTTTTTAAAGATGCGTCTTGCAGTGTTGCCGCAATTGTTTCTTCCAAAGCCCTTTTTAATGCGTCTGTTCCCTTTCTGGACCGTTTCCACTTTGACTTCAATTTGGACAACACTTTGGGTAATTTCATAATTAATTAATTAATTCATCTTGATGAATCGTGAAACGAGATTTCGTATTTTCAGTCCACGTATCTTCTAAAACTTGCAACATTTCTGTTGGTTTTGTATGAACAAAATTTTTCAAAGTTTCGAAAATGTCCGTCCTTGGTGATGTGACGAGAATAATCACATAAAATTTTCAGTGAATTACTGTTTTTACATTATTGCGCCTATTCACAGTTATGTTTTGGATCCTAGTTACAATGACGCAATACATTTGTTGAATTTAAGCAATTAAGCTAACGCCTCCTGTTCTCTTCACTTCAACAGGCTCGACAATAGAGCGTGCACGAATGTAATTTGCTCTGTACTGAAAACGTATAAGCAAGTTTCGGCATGCAAATACACAAGTCTGATTCCAAACGGTATGGGCTTTGCAAATAGGGTTAAAGTAGCCCGGGCGGTAGTGGGCGATTGCACTTTATGAACAATTTCACTTCAAGTGTTCGTCAATAAAAATGTTATATTTTACAGGTATTTAGTCGTTTTTCGAAATTACTATAAACTATGATTTAGTGACGTTAAAACATATTCATATTGTACAAACCTTCATTATCACTTCCACTGAGCAGAATTGATGTCACACACTTGAATAAAAAGTAAGCAGCACAATACATGGCAAGCGCGTTTTACGCACTGACACCTGTATAATATAAATGGATGAGCAATGCGATTGGATGCGCGTAAAATTTTTGTGCCAAATTAAATACTTAACTCGGGACTTACGAGTATGCGCAGTGCCTAGTCTTTTGACATTCGAATGTGAAATCACTAAAGTTCCGAGCGCCGATTTTAATAGACCCAAGCAGCAAAATCACAATTTTAGAGAAGGATGAAAATATATATCTGCTAAGGTAGAACAAGTGTGCATATAGTGATTTTGTACTAGGGGTACTAGCTTTTTGTTTATATTTTTGGAGTATTTTTATTAAGGAAAATGCGGAAGACATTGTAAAGGATCATAATTATACAATTCTCTACAAACCATCACTGATATTGTTATCCTAAAATGTTATTTATGATTTTGTTGTCAAACAATTGAAGCGCATTGTTAAGTGTGCTAAATGTGTATCTGTTCTAGAAGAAATCTCACAAACATGTGTTAAAAATGCTAGTTTTCATCTTTTGAACAGAAAAAAACATGGTGGTTTAATACGTCCTTCACAAGACGTCACCAAAATATGTAAAATAGTTGAAGTCCAAGTACGCCATATTCTTGTTCAAAACAACAATAAACTTCCTGCAGAAGCAGTGTTTTTTGAGCTATTTGTACGTTCAATTTCTATTACCTTGTTAGTAGAAAATAAGTACTTTGTATCCTTAGATACACATATGTTTGATTCATCTATTTTACATGAAAGTCACGTTTATCTTTTAATTAAGCATGTTCTGCCATGTTATACGAAAATCCGCTGCTATAGCATTGCAAAGGAACAAACAGAAGTAGAACGTGCGGAACTTCTAAGAAAAAAGCCCTCCGATTTAATACTTTTTTATAACCAATAAATATTGGTTATAGATATTTCAAAAGGAATGTACTGTTTTTTTGAGTATATTTTTAAATTTCCCTTAATAAATAAATATTTCAATATCCTCAGATGCAGATTTTAATTTTAAAGTTCGTGTTCTGTTACATACTTTTCGAAGATTTTAAGCATTTCAAATTAGCGCCTTTATTTTATGTTACTGCGCATGAGCGTCGGCCCCGTGCGCAGTTCATATTTGTTCACAATTTGTGACATGCTTTTGCTCATCCATTTATATTATACAGGCAGTGCTGCCAATTGCGGGTATTTTACCCGAAACGCGGGTATTTTAATCAGACTGTAAAATTGTGAAGCGGGTAAAATCGGGCATTTTCACATAAAACAATTAAAATTTCCTTTTCTTAACTCGATTTAGTCAACATCAGATATCAATATGTATTTTATTGTCTATCAAATCTGAACTCTAAAGAAAGATTGTTGATGCATTTATACAGCAATTTTATCAATTTCAGTAACTTTAAAGAGAAAAATGTTTCAGCTGTTGACCACACAAATATTCGCTTGTTTGTTCCACTTTGCAAAGTTTATTTAGGTATATCTGCCACTGAATCTTTTGAAATGTTGAAAAATCATGCATCCCAAATTAAAATTGACCAATTTCTCAAAAGTTGCTCAAATTTTTATGTAGAGCCTGTCTCTGACATTAAAACGCGATTTGATTTTTCTGATCCAATTTTTAACATTTTAAGAATTCTTGAACCAAAAACGGGCCAATCCTATGAAATAAAATCTCTGCAAAAAATTGTACAAAGATTTCCAATAAATAAAGAAATTACAAATCTTCAAATTTTGGACAAGGAATGGAAGCATAGGTTGTGAAGTTTATTGGAAAATGGTATTTGAATTGAAAAATGATGCAGATGTTCTTCTTTTCCCCAATATAAAAGTAGTGTTTTCCTTACTTTTTATTCTGCCTTTTTCAAACGCATTTGTTGAAAGAATTTTAAGTGATTTGAAAAATATCAAGATAGACCACAGAAATGCATGAGGCACCACAACGATAACGTCTTTAATGGCGACAAAAAGAAGCATTAAAGATATGGGAGTTTGTGTAAAATTTGAACCAAGTCAGGAAATGATTAATGCCAAAATTTCGACAATATAGTTATTGAGGTACTAGGGGTATGGTATTTATAATAATATTTACTGTGTTTACTAGTTCTATTTTGTAAATTTTCTTAAATATATTGCACTAGGGAGGGTAGATATTATAATTGTAAATACTTATAATCGAATATAAGCAAAAATAATTCAAATCTTATTATATTATTTTTTTATAATATCTCCTCTCTCACCTAGTCATTCAAGTTTACTAAATATAACCACTGTTAATTATATGCCAATATTTATGTAACACTCAGTATATAGAATTTACAATATCTATACACTATTATATGAGATTTCAATTTTTCAAAGCTCAGTATTTTATTTTAATATGCCCAAACACTCTCTCAGTTTTCTATTTATCCAATTAATTTACTATAATTCTTTCCTTCTTAATATATTTTAGATATGATAATTTATCTCCAACAAATTCAAATAATTACTTATTATGCACTTCTTTACTGTAAATAAAATTTCATCAAATGAAACCAGTATTGATTTTGACTACACAGTACTTGCAGTACATTAATTTTTATAACGATGTAAGCATGGCATTTGCCGCTATGAACTGATAGTAACAATAACCTCTTAATCTCATCAAATGAAACTGTTATAAATATTCCTTGTGAATACGTGATGAGTTTTTCTAAAGTATTATTCCTTTACTTGGAATACGATTGTAAGGTATGTTCACTTTTCCCATCAAAATTAAACTTATAAATGTTATATTGTTTTGTTTCTCTTTTAGGTTATCGACACAACAAATCTCTATTTATAATATGAAAGTGTCTTGTACCATAGTTCTATTTTACCAAATGAAAGAAGAATATCACTATAATAATCGTTTAATGGCAAAAGCTGTGTAAAATATGATTCAAATAATTATTCAACACATTTCCAAAACATTAACAAAAACAATTAAACCTGTCTAATATAACCTGTGCGAATATTGACAACATGAAGGATTATTAAGAGCTTATCTACTCGATAAGGTATGTATGAGAATTAATTTAATATAAATCTTTCACTTTAGCATTCATATGCATACACAAATTCAATAATTTATAGAAAATATCTTTACGATCAAATATTCAAATACTTAAGTAGGTATATTTTAGTTCTAAAATTACGAAAATTTACTAAATGTACACATACTGATATTTATGATTTAAAAAGAGATTTAAAACCTTTACATAGAATCTTTATACAATCCTCTTTATAGTATTTAGTATATCTTGATCACTTTAATGTATTTTGCTCGAAGACAATCATTTAAATTTAAACTGTTTCTTTAAAATAAAGAAAATATACAACCTCCCAATAATATTGCTATTCTTTCTTGGTGTTTTTCAAATAATACAATCCACTTTCCTTGCAGGTTCTGGTTATATGATGTAGGAAATTTTGTGTATCTTCTTCGTACAGATGAACAGCCTTCCTGGACTCGTTATATACCTGGGATGATCCTCTGGTTCTCTACTCTACGTGTTCGACAAAAACAAGATGTACCTTGTGGTGACCTTGTACATACAGGATATCTTCAGGAACTGGAACTTTGTACTGCACGTGTGATTCTGTCTGGTAGAAATCCCTCGTTTTTATAAAATAATAAGGACCTTTTCTACGGGTTCGACAAACTGGATGTATCTAGTGGTGACCTCGTAAATACAGGATATCTTCTGGAATTGGAACTTTGTACTGCACGTGTGATTCTATCTGGTAGGAATCCCTCGTTTTTATAAAATAATTTGGACCTTTTGAGAACTGGAAATCTGCTTAGACCTCTCGTACAACTGATAAGATAAATACTCCGCTAGGACTTTATACTTGATTGGTAAGTTTTTATTTTATTTTGCTATTTCCTTTTCTTCTAAAATTTACTTCTTATACCATAGAATATACTCAATTTCGATAGTAATACACTTGATTTATTATTTATGCTTCTCTACAAATATTTTTTCTACAAACGTCAAATTATTATTTCCAAAGCTGAAATAAACACTTTTCGCACCCACTTTCGCGGTTTTCGTGATTCTAATGTACAATTTTCGGAATAAAACTTAATTTTCCGAAAATTACACGCACCTCTTTTGAAAAATTATTTTTCAATTCTTTCGTTTTGTTATATCTCCCAGACAACCTTTTCATTTTTATAATTACCTCCAATAAAATTCCTTTTCTAATACTTCTTGTTCAAAATAGTTTTTTAAACATTTAAATGATTAGTTTCAGAGCTTCCAACTTTCAGTAAACCTTCTGTATTAAATCTCTATTATTTTATAATAATGAATTACTAATATTTAGCACTTCTAAATGCTTTACTAACAAAATTTTATGTAAATGTCAATTTTGACAGATCCGCTTATTCAAACTTTGCCCGCGTAATTATATACCAATTTCTATCCTTCATATTTTAATATTCAGCATTAATTTACTTTGCTTTGCAATATTTTAAATTAGACAAGTTTTACAAAGTTATAAACCACATTTTAACAAAAATAATAAATTTTAAATCTCCATTTTCAGAATTTAAAGAAAATTGAGGCAACAAAGAACTTGATCCACTACTATTCCTTCAAGAATTGTCTACCATATGAATGTACTCAACTTTACAATAATGAACAACTATTATAAGTATACACAACTGTTCTTTTTAGTTTAGATATTTTTATTTTAACCGTCAATAAATAAAATAGTAAAATAAAATAATCCTTCAAATTTTGTCAATAATATACAATGCCAGTCACTAATATTTGTTCCCCATTTCATATGCCCCTTTTAATAAATGTAAATTTAAACTCGAATCAAAATTTATATTTATTAAACAATTACTGATAAATTACCTGTATAACAATGTGTTCAAAACAATATTTTAATCAATCTACATCCTATAACTACCCAAAAATGAATCTTCTGTTATTTGGTAATATTATTTAAACTTTTATTTATAACTATCTGTACATTACAAAGTTTTCAATTATAACTATTATTGACACTCATATTTATACATCTAACTTCTTTTTAAGTCAATAGTAATATAAGTATTTCTAGTTCTTTTTTTAATAAAAAAAAATGAGACCTTATTTATTTAAATGGATGTCTAAGCTTTGTATAAATATTTTCCTTCCTAATATTTCTCATATTTCATAAGATTTTCCTACTGATGTTCTAATACCTAATAAAAAAAACTATCTTCTATTTGCCATAAAAAAAAAATTTAATATTCCTTGTATTTTATGTTTATCTTT
The DNA here is from genome assembly GCA_963170755.1 of Amphimallon solstitiale. Classification (NCBI taxonomy): domain Eukaryota; kingdom Metazoa; phylum Arthropoda; class Insecta; order Coleoptera; family Scarabaeidae; genus Amphimallon; species Amphimallon solstitiale. Next base: position 119,408,130 of record OY720679.1, read on the forward strand.
TCAGCTTCATAAACATTTTTTTAACATTGCACTCTGTAACTAACTTTCACACTAATAGGTGATTAACATACCATTTTTTTTCTGTTTATACTCTATTTAATTCCTAGCCTTTTTATATTATAATTCAACCATGCTTACATATTATATTATTTTCTTTATATATTGTTCTCATACGAACACATTCCCTCAATACCTATAATTGACATTTTCGTCATCCCCTATACTTTCATTTATGGAAAGTCCATATTTTTATTTTAACTTATCGTTTTTAAAGGCTTACGTTACCTATATAATTCTTTTTAAGACACTTTTGGTCCTATATTTTATATCATTTTGGGTATTATTCACCCTTTAACACATATTCTCTATATAATAATCCCATATTCTCATGGTACTCTTAATATTTTCTATTTATAGTAAGCATTTACTTTCATCTGACATAATACATTAAAAAGGCTCTTCCTTACTTCTTCCTTTATCACCTAAATTGTTTGTTAAATCTTGATAATTATTTTATAACTTTATTAAGTGCTTTAATTATTCTGAAACATTCTTTTTGTTTTCAAATATGGCTCATGTTTAATTTTTTTCTATACTATCCCATTATTCATTTCTTTTCATATTTATACTTGACAATTCTATTTACTGGTGTACATACTTATATTACCTTCTCTTATGGTTTTTTTTTTTTTTTCAAATTTATTTACAATATGGGAATGAGAAAATAACTTATATTCAACTTTTTTTTTTTTTTAAATTAAAACTAACTAATACTTATAACAGTTCTATAACTAAATTAAACTAATATAAATCCGTAGTTCCATATCTAAATTCCCTAACTGGTAATCTCTCTCTAAATTCATATTCTTTTTCGAAAAACAAGAACTTGTCTGTATCCATGTATATTTATTTCATCATTATCTCTTTTATTCACTAATAAAAAGAGAAATTTAATATGCCCCTTTCTTATCACTTTATTAACCGTATCTGGTCATGCCCCTGTCTTATTATAAGGTATTTATGTCCTCCTAACACTTCAGTACTATATAATTATTTATTTTCTAATAAACAACAGGTCTCTATTTGTCAATAACTTTTAAAATTTTGAGATCTACATGTTACTTGGATAAGTAGGTATCGTAAGTACCTTCAGAAGACGATCTCCTTTCTTATCTTCTGTCCTGACTAAAACTTCCTAGGTATGAATTAGTATGAATCAAAGAAATAATGTCATTTCTCCTTTTACAGTTTAATCTCCTAATATTTTTCTTACTTTGGAAAGTAAGGTGAATTATTTGTCATGTTTTATCATTGTGGATGATTTGTCGTATTAAATCATTGTGGATGATTTGTCGTATTTTATCGTTGTGGATGATTTGTCGTAATAAATCATTGTGGATGATTTGTCGTATTTTATCGTTGTGGATGATTTGTCGTAACTCAGAATTAGGAAGTGTCGTTACTCACTTACACAATACAATCTCCCAATATTGTGTCTTACCTATAATATTATGCTCCTTTATTTATTTAAATCTGTAGCAATAATTTTCCGAGTCATGTTTCTCATTATTAATTTTAATCGGACTCTATTCTTTAAAGTGTCCACTGTTTTAACTTGCACCCTATCTTCTTCATACCATGTATCATTTTCTTTCGTGGTGTCAATGCTCACATTATCCATGTTTCCAACCTTGTTAAACAATCTCACAATATCAACGTTGTTTATTGTCAATGTATCTATGATGCCTTGAAATTCAAATTGAGTTAAATCCTGACAATCATTCTCGACTCTTTGCAACCAATCTGCAGCTCCATTGTTCAATGTTGCTCTAATTATATTCATCTGACCCTTAAAATCTGGTATATCCTCTATATATCTCAATATATTGGTCAAATAGGCCATTGGATGAGTGGACATTTTATCCCCACTAAAATGTGTGATATTCTCAATTCTAATACCAGTATTTAAAATATTATATGCCGGAGGACATGTTACATGAGAACTTTTAATATTCTGAGTCTTCAATAAAAGATCTTGTATTTTCGTCTTCTGTTCTTCACATTCTTTTAGGATATCTTCCATACTTAATTTTTGTGCAATCGTAGTATCAGTTGATAATTTAATTTCTTTCAGGCATCTGTCTTCTGTATTTTCTATCCTCTTACAAAAATTCTCTTCTAATTTTTCTGTTTTTTCAGAAACTTCTTTATTTACCTGATCAACTTCCTCCCTTATGCGTTTGGCTAATTCCTTATGTTTTTCACTACTATTCTTTTCTATTTGTTTAACATTCTCTTGTATTACCTTTACTTTCCCTTCAACCTCTTGTACTTTATTTCTAATAATAGATTTAACTTCCGTATCCTTAATTTGTAATTTTTCGTCTACTTCTTTCCGCATTTTCACTTCCCTGCTATCCATTTCAATATTAATTTCTTTAACCTTTTCTTCTGTATCTCGCAGTAAAGTTTTCTTTAATTCTTCCAGATTCCTTCTAGTTTCTTCTCTTGTATCAATGCTCGCCTTTTCCAACTTATCCAATTTTTCTCTTAATTCTTTTTTATCCTCCTCTCTATTTTTCTTAGCTTCCATTTTATCCTCATCCCTATTTTTCTTATTCTCTTCACTAACTTTGTCCAATTTATTCATTAACTTCTTATTATTCTCTTCACTAACCTTGTCAAATTTACCAATTAATTCTTTTTTATCCTCATCCCTATTTTTCTTATTATCTTCATTCATTTGTTTTAATATTTGTAAAATTGGTCCAAAATCTACTACTGGGGTCGACATTTCTACTTTAGAAGTCTCTCCTTGTATTTCCACCTTATCACCTCTATCCTGTATTTCTCCTGTCTGTTCAATACCTTCCTGAACTTGTAATACAAATTCTTCTCCCTCTGGTACATTCACATCCTGACCTACCTCCTCTTCACTGTCACTAGATGATTCAGATCTATTTAATCCAAAGTTACTCTTAGATCTGGTATTCATTTTAAATAATTGTAATGCACAATTTCTTATCTCTTAATATGTTTGTACTGACTTTACTGCCTTTGTAAAATGTATACCAATGTTACCGCTATTATTATAATTAATAAAATATTTGAAATATGTTGTTGCGAGTCTTATTTTAATCGCTCCACGTTGGGCACGCCATAAAATGCACTAGGGAGGGTAGATATTATAATTGTAAATACTTATAATCGAATATAAGCAAAAATAATTCAAATCTTATTATATTATTTTTTTATAATATCTCCTCTCTCACCTAGTCATTCAAGTTTACTAAATATAACCACTGTTAATTATATGCCAATATTTATGTAACACTCAGTATATAGAATTTACAATATCTATACACTATTATATGAGATTTCAATTTTTCAAAGCTCAGTATTTTATTTTAATATGCCCAAACACTCTCTCAGTTTTCTATTTATCCAATTAATTTACTATAATTCTTTCCTTCTTAATATATTTTAGATATGATAATTTATCTCCAACAAATTCAAATAATTACTTATTATGCACTTCTTTACTGTAAATAAAATTTCATCAAATGAAACCAGTATTGATTTTGACTACACAGTACTTGCAGTACATTAATTTTTATAACGATGTAAGCATGGCATTTGCCGCTATGAACTGATAGTAACAATAACCTCTTAATCTCATCAAATGAAACTGTTATAAATATTCCTTGTGAATACGTGATGAGTTTTTCTAAAGTATTATTCCTTTACTTGGAATACGATTGTAAGGTATGTTCACTTTTCCCATCAAAATTAAACTTATAAATGTTATATTGTTTTGTTTCTCTTTTAGGTTATCGACACAACAAATCTCTATTTATAATATGAAAGTGTCTTGTACCATAGTTCTATTTTACCAAATGAAAGAAGAATATCACTATAATAATCGTTTAATGGCAAAAGCTGTGTAAAATATGATTCAAATAATTATTCAACACATTTCCAAAACATTAACAAAAACAATTAAACCTGTCTAATATAACCTGTGCGAATATTGACAACATGAAGGATTATTAAGAGCTTATCTACTCGATAAGGTATGTATGAGAATTAATTTAATATAAATCTTTCACTTTAGCATTCATATGCATACACAAATTCAATAATTTATAGAAAATATCTTTACGATCAAATATTCAAATACTTAAGTAGGTATATTTTAGTTCTAAAATTACGAAAATTTACTAAATGTACACATACTGATATTTATGATTTAAAAAGAGATTTAAAACCTTTACATAGAATCTTTATACAATCCTCTTTATAGTATTTAGTATATCTTGATCACTTTAATGTATTTTGCTCGAAGACAATCATTTAAATTTAAACTGTTTCTTTAAAATAAAGAAAATATACAACCTCCCAATAATATTGCTATTCTTTCTTGGTGTTTTTCAAATAATACAATCCACTTTCCTTGCAGGTTCTGGTTATATGATGTAGGAAATTTTGTGTATCTTCTTCGTACAGATGAACAGCCTTCCTGGACTCGTTATATACCTGGGATGATCCTCTGGTTCTCTACTCTACGTGTTCGACAAAAACAAGATGTACCTTGTGGTGACCTTGTACATACAGGATATCTTCAGGAACTGGAACTTTGTACTGCACGTGTGATTCTGTCTGGTAGAAATCCCTCGTTTTTATAAAATAATAAGGACCTTTTCTACGGGTTCGACAAACTGGATGTATCTAGTGGTGACCTCGTAAATACAGGATATCTTCTGGAATTGGAACTTTGTACTGCACGTGTGATTCTATCTGGTAGGAATCCCTCGTTTTTATAAAATAATTTGGACCTTTTGAGAACTGGAAATCTGCTTAGACCTCTCGTACAACTGATAAGATAAATACTCCGCTAGGACTTTATACTTGATTGGTAAGTTTTTATTTTATTTTGCTATTTCCTTTTCTTCTAAAATTTACTTCTTATACCATAGAATATACTCAATTTCGATAGTAATACACTTGATTTATTATTTATGCTTCTCTACAAATATTTTTTCTACAAACGTCAAATTATTATTTCCAAAGCTGAAATAAACACTTTTCGCACCCACTTTCGCGGTTTTCGTGATTCTAATGTACAATTTTCGGAATAAAACTTAATTTTCCGAAAATTACACGCACCTCTTTTGAAAAATTATTTTTCAATTCTTTCGTTTTGTTATATCTCCCAGACAACCTTTTCATTTTTATAATTACCTCCAATAAAATTCCTTTTCTAATACTTCTTGTTCAAAATAGTTTTTTAAACATTTAAATGATTAGTTTCAGAGCTTCCAACTTTCAGTAAACCTTCTGTATTAAATCTCTATTATTTTATAATAATGAATTACTAATATTTAGCACTTCTAAATGCTTTACTAACAAAATTTTATGTAAATGTCAATTTTGACAGATCCGCTTATTCAAACTTTGCCCGCGTAATTATATACCAATTTCTATCCTTCATATTTTAATATTCAGCATTAATTTACTTTGCTTTGCAATATTTTAAATTAGACAAGTTTTACAAAGTTATAAACCACATTTTAACAAAAATAATAAATTTTAAATCTCCATTTTCAGAATTTAAAGAAAATTGAGGCAACAAAGAACTTGATCCACTACTATTCCTTCAAGAATTGTCTACCATATGAATGTACTCAACTTTACAATAATGAACAACTATTATAAGTATACACAACTGTTCTTTTTAGTTTAGATATTTTTATTTTAACCGTCAATAAATAAAATAGTAAAATAAAATAATCCTTCAAATTTTGTCAATAATATACAATGCCAGTCACTAATATTTGTTCCCCATTTCAATATATATATAAATAAAGATCTTAAATTCGAATTATTTTAGACTATTTTTAAATTTGGCGCCATCTATTTGAAATGTCGGGTAAAAGCGAGTATTTTTTATTCGCTTATGCGGGTAAGGCAGACGTATGGCTCTGGCAGCACTGTACACAGGTCAGTGGTTTCAAATCAGTACGGAACTTCGTAATGCCGAGTAGCCGCCGGTATAGAAGATTCTTGCCTCATCTTTCGTCGAAGTCGTATAGAGGCTTCCTCTGTAGCATAATACGAGCTAGAAGCAATTTTTAAAATTGAATTTTTTGATTTTTGTCCACTTGTTTCCAAATCTAGCCCACTGTACACTGGTATATTTCTAACATACGTCTTGAGGTTTGCCGGTCCTGCGTGCTAACCAATTTCACCACAGCGGTCTTAAATTATTTTATGTATTAACTTCTAATTTTAGATATAGATATTAGAAATGAATCATGCATTATAAAGCGCTATTTCATAAAAAGAAACATGTTTCTCAATGCGAAAGAATTATTTAATAATAATAATAATAATAATAATATGTCTTTATTGACCAACAGAGTACTCCATTTACAGGACAATTTTACAAAATAATTCGGAGCAGCTGCTCTATACAATGTAGAAATGAAAAGCATAAAATAAATAAATAAAAAAGAATAACAAATGTGCTGAAGAACACAATAACAAAAAAAGAGAGTCTGTCATAAATCAGTCAGAGTGCAGTAAATCTTGCAGCCCAACCGCACAGCTACCTGAACGGATCCGGACAAACACCCATAATATTAGTCATCATGTACGTAAGTGGTGCTTTACAAAGAATGTTTGTTCTCCGCCTAGGTAAAACGAAAGACTCAGAAGATCGCGTCAAATGCGAGTGAATAGCAAAGTCAACTTGCGAAAGCAAAGCAGATGAGTCTATTTTGTTGTTAATTAAATTAAAAAGGAAGTTGGTACTGCTGATCCTTCTTCTGTCGGATAAAGACTGGAAGGAATGTCTTTCTAGAAGAGCAACGTAGTCAACGCCCCTAGGAGGATAAGCGCCATCAATTCTGAAAGTAAGATATTTCAGGAAACGTCATTGCACCCGCTCCAGGATTAATTCTTAGTATAAATAGTGCGGATACCAAATGCTAGCACCATACTCCAGTGTACTCCGAACGAAGGCGTAATATATTGACCTCACAGCCAGTAAACCACTGAAACTCCTGCAAGAACGGATAAGGAAACCCAATGATTTAGTAGCCGCACCGCAAATTGAATAAATAAGGTCCGTAAATCGGAGAGCAGAGTCGAAGAGGACACCTAAATCCTTGAACCGCGCATGCCTGGGTATTGCTATTTGATCCACATGGTAATCAAAGAAGATAGGGTTCGCGACTTTAGTGTACGTTACTATTGCGCATTTTTCTACATTTAAGAAAATTTTATTTTGCAGGCACCAATCAATAACTATCTGCAAATTGTCCTGAAGTAAATGACAGTTCTCAACACTTCCAATCTCCATAAAGATCTTTAGGTCATCGGCATATGCCAGGACAGAGCAATTCAGAGAATTTAAGAGGTCATTAATATATATATTGAATAGCAAGGGACCAAGGTTAGATCCCTGCGGAACACCTGAAGTCGGTGTAAAGTGACCAGAACGGAATCCGTTGTAGCATACGTAACAGGACCGATGACAAAGGTATGAAGACAAGAGCTTGAGCAAGTCAATCGAAAAACCGAAGGCATCAAGTTTTTGGAGAACCAACGAATGGTCAATGCTATCAAAGGCTTTAGCAAAGTAAGTGTAAATAACGTCAACTTGAAGGCGTTGATCCAAAGCTTTGCTAATATATTGTGTTATTTCAGCTAGATTAGTGATGGTAGATCGTGCAGGCACGAAGCCGTGTTGTCGGGGTGAAAGTAACCATTTAGATTCAATAATTATCTGCTGATATATGACAAACTCAAATAACTTGGCAAAATTAATTAAAATACTAATGGGTCTATAATTAGTGATATCACAACGGTTACCCTTTTTGTAAACTGGCATAATTCGACTAATTTTCCAAACAAATTTGACAATTATAAGCTTTCCAATGACGTTGTTAAATTAAAAAATTAAATTTTCCAAAATAAATGGAAACATTTCTGAAAGTAGTGCATATAATAATGAGCCCCCATTAAAAATTGAAAATATTATACTAAACGTATGGGATTCTTACCAAACAATTTTATTCCATTGAAGAAAGTTGTTAATGGTAACATGTGGGTCCATAGATAGGTATAGAAATAATGTGAGTACTGAATATATATATACCTAATATTAAGAAAATATGTGAAAATAGACAACAATGGATTTCAAAATAAATATACTTCTACTAATTTTATTATACATACGCATATCTGCAACAATGCTACAAATAAAGAATATTTCATAATACATATTCTTTCCTTTACCTCTTATCTCACCTGTTTGAAATACAGTGCCATCATATGAAAAAGTGTTGGAAATGTGCGTTAAAAAACAAATTCATAATTATTGTGATGCAAATAGTATAATATTATTGAACCAGTCAGGTTTCAAGAAATCACACTCTTGTGAAACAGTTTTGGTAAACATTTGTGACAATTGGTCGACCGACAATTACTATTGAAGAAATTGGAAGTCATCGGCTTCAAAGGTATCGCTCTGGAATGGTGTAGTTCGTACATGCCTGACAGATACCAATGTGTAAAGTTTAATGGAACAACATCAGGTGTGCGCTCTACTAAATATAGTGTACCACAAGGAACAATATTAGGACCGTTACTTTTTAATTTGTATGTGAATGACATTATGCATAGGACCAAAAACAGTAAATTACAATTGTTTGCTGATGACACAATGTTGTATGTTAGTGGAAATGATTTAAATGACATGAAGGAAAAAATAAATGAAGACTTGTCTTTATTATATAAATGGTTGTGTGCCAATAGTTTAAGTATTAATATAAGTAAATCCAAATTTATAATCATTGGCAGTACATATAAATTAAACACAATTAATTATGACAATATTAATATAAAAATAGATAATAATTATTTAGAAAGAGTAAACAGTATAAAATATTTAGGGATAATTATAGAAAAGCATTTAAATTTTAAAGAAAATACAAAGCATATTCTAAATAAACTATCTAGAAAAAGTAGGTTATTTAAGTAGAATAGGTCAAAATATGTCAACATATATTAAGTTGACATTATATAAATCGCTAATTTCGATACACATGGAATACTGCACAAGTCTTCTCTTTAAGTTAAATGATTACGAAACTCAGCAAATGCAAAAAATACAAAGTAGGGCTATGAGAGCAATTTTAAAGTGTAACAAATATACACCAGTTGCATTAATGCTGAGTACATTGAAATTAATGAATGTGCGACAAAGAATAATATACAAACCAATGTTATTCATTTACAACAGTAAACAAGGTGTTAGGCCATCGTATATTAGTCAAAAATTGATTTATGTACATGAAACGCATAAATATAATACAAGAATCATCAATGGTTTCTTTATAGAAAAAGTAAATAGATCATCAACGGCTAATAATGTTTTTGTTAATGGTCTAAAAATGTTTAACAGCCTGCCGTATAAGAGACAACTGTCATTATTAGGGCGCGGACATGACCGGTTTAAACTACGACGAAGTTACAACGGAACAATGAAATAATATAAACAACACACGCTTACTTAATAGCACTAATTCATATGGTGAACTGCAACATCTGTTTACGCCCGCGAATGAGAGCAAAAAATGCCCATAAAATAAGGAATTTATGAGTAAAATGCTTTTTTCATGGGCGTAGTTAGGAGCGTGAGCGGTTTTTAACATTTATTATATTTACCTTATATTTCGCAAGAGAAATAACATTTTCATTCATACTTACGTTAGTTTCGTTTCTTCATTGTTTTGACTGTTAATTATGTACTTCGTAATTTTTAATATCGGCTTATTGAATCGAATTCTCCCAATTATCTAGACTGGATTTCGTTTAGTTTCAATAACATACGCGTACATTTTTAGTTATCATTTATTTGGATCTAGAACGTTGTTTATGTTACTTTTTCTGATATGAAAATGAATTGTCAGTGATTCCGAAATTTATTACAAAGTCTGTAAAATATCGTTACAGAATGCCAAAATATCGCATGTTCGTCACTTAGCTTTGCTAAAACATACACAGAAATAGTTTTTATGCAGAGAATTTCGATAGTTTACAAAATTTCGTTACATGTTTAAATGACGATGCTCGAAGTATTTCTGAGTGCAAGGAACAACACAAATCCCAAATTTAAAAAATCAGTTGTTGTTATTGCTTAAGGAACACTTTGGAAATTTGCGTAAACTAATCACATATTTTGAAAATCGAATCTCAAATTAAAAAGTGGATTAACCACACTAGATTTGGCTATTAATAATTCCAAGTGACTTCGGATGTGGCCTTCGGCAACAGTTAGACGCAGTTTTTAATAGAAATCCAGATTTAATAATATTGAGGCAATTGTGTATGCTAAATACGCTGAAATAAAAGAATATTTCCAGTACGCACCTATAACCAGTTGCGATGTAGAAAGGACGTTTTCTATCTACAAGGATGTACTTAATTTAAAGAGAACAAGTATTTCAGAAGAGAAAATGAACAAATAAGGTATTTTGTATTTTATAGATCACCAGCCACTTGTTATCCAATTATATAAATCAAATTAAAACCCCTTTAAAAATACAAAATTTCAATAGTGCGCCCATGGGCGATGAGTCATCAACCGTACGTGTCCGCGCCCTAGTCATTATATATTTTAGAGAAATGTATATAAATAATCTAAGTGTATGCAAACAGCGTATTGCTAATAAAGATATATTATTATTATTATTATTATTATTATTTATTCAAATACTCAAGAGTATAGACGCCTCTGGGAATAGGGTCACCTATTAAAACAAAAAGGAGACGTTAACCTTTCTAGAGGTTTTTAAAAGTACGAACGAAAAAAATCAACAGTCGAGTTTTTCTTTTCACAAATTTTTGGGGTTTTTATTTTTACCCTTTTCATTGCCGTTCCCTGTCCAAATAATGCCCCTGATTTTATAATCCACGGGACAGTATTAAATAAATAATGAACAAAATTTTACAGACTTCGCAACAATCTTCCCCAACACTGTTCTATTCTATCAAAAGTATTAGATAAATCAAGGGATAAACTCAAATATGTTCTGTTGTCAAGGCATGTGTAAATATTCTTAAAAATATTATAAAAACCGTGTTAGTGTTTACTAAACAAATCATTCTTATAAAAATATTCATTATCTTAGAATTCACTATACAGGGTGTCCGGAAACTCGCCTGACAAACGAAGACCGGAGATTCCTCAGATAATTTTAAGACAATTTAACCCAATTCACCCTAGTCCGAAAGTGCTTCCTAAGGTTATAGGCGTCCGTTTTGGGTAGGAAACCGGTTATTCTAACGCATAACTTTTTTGTCTTTAACTTTTAAGCATTTGTGACACTAGATTATTAAATTTTCAGGTATTCTAGTACTAAAAGGTACTCTTACTTTAAGTCGGTAGGATACACCGTTTTCTAGAAAAACCGATTTGAAAATTTTTCGTTTTTTCGTCATTAAAATTCAATTTATTATTTTTTGCACTAATTCGCTCTGAACTGCCAACAGAAATAAAACCTACGTTTTTAATTGTCAAATTGTTGTCAGTTCGCGAAGTTGAAATGACGAAAGATGAAATGACGAAAAAACGAAAAATTTTCAAATCGATTTTTCTAGAAAACGGTGTATCCTACCGACTTAAAGTAAGAGTACCTTTTAGTACTAGAATACCTGAAAATTTAACAATCTAGTGTCACAAATGCTTAAAAGTTAAAGACAAAAAAGTTATGCGTTAAAATAACCGTTTACCTACCCAAAACGGACGCCTATGACCGGTACTAGAAATTCGCAATTGATGGAATCGATTCATCTCTGGAGGATAAATAAGCATACCAGTTTTTGTTTTTCTAAATAGAAGCGTTCGGGAGATATTAAAAAAAGCTAATTACAAGGCACCATCTTCAAAGAGCTCTAGCTCCCTCAGGAAGCATTTTCGGACTAGGGTGAATTGGGTTAAATTGTCTTAAAATTATCTGAGGAATCTCCGGTCTTCGTTTGTCAAGAGAGTTTCTGGACAGCCTGTATATATTAGAGAAAATCGAGAAAATTAAAAACGAACTTCCGATGACAGTACATAGAGGTGATGGACATTACTGTAATTTATTGTACAGGAAAAGCATCATTAATAATGCAATGATATACATTAAGATATATTCATAATTTTATTGCGTTATCATTTATGTAGGTACAACATATCACATGTAATTTCCGTCGTTTTAATACAGTTTTAAATAATTGAAATAAAACTTGCTCTGATCGTCGACACTTATTTATCTATTTCTAGTTCATCGTGATTTCCCTTCAATATATATGCAGACATTCCACCAGCTCTCTTCTAGTATATTTAAACGAGATAAACAGAAAATTGGCATTTCCTGTAAACCAACCTCGATATCGAGATCGAACTTATAGAAAACAAGAACAGCAAAACACCACCGAGTCGAATCCGGATTTATTCCTGAGCAATAAAGAAATAGTTCCGAAGTAGATTGCGGTGAATGAAGTAAATAACCAGTTATTTCTGTCACTTATGTTTCGAAGTATCATCGAGTATTTTGAAAATACTTCCTTCTTCGGTTTTATTTTGCGAATTATGCGGAGAATTTGCGCAAAACAACAAGTTGTAGATAATACTTTTCAATTGAATTTTTAGTTTCCATACCATATTCATGAGAAGTAATCACGTTTTTCTTTATAAATGCGAGCCTGCAGTTACAATTAAGGTGTATAAATTCATACAATAAATGACTTATGCCGAAACACGTCAAGTGTGGCATACAAATATATTTTCAAAGTTATCGCTACTGTATAAATTCTCATAATGTATTCAATCAATTTTTTGATTTCTCCCGAAAATGATTACAAATATCTGCTGCAAGTTGATCATTGCCCTTAAATTGCAAGTGTTTTCTTTTTCAAAATAAAGCGGAAAAAATAATAACAGTTTCCAAATCAACCTTAATTCTTTAGTACCTTACATTTTGTGTCTAATATCATTTAAATATTATGTCGTTCAAAGTGCTGCCTCTAACACCAATGTTTAATTTTGCTCTTTTCACATTTTTCATAGCTTTACTAAATGTGACACTAACTTCCTCACATATGTTGTTTCACAGCAGCTGCAAGGTCTAAGGCTATTAAGAGAGCTATATCTTTTTTCTAATGTAGCCCCATAAAAGTAAATTAGAAGTAGATATAGCTGGTAATCTATTAGAATATGCAATAGCAATAACTAAATCGATGAGAAGTTTACTCGCACAAAAAAATTGCTCTTCAAAACAATTATCTAGTCAAAGGTCTTCTAAAGTAGTTAGCGTCATCATTTACTATAATAGCAATTCCTAAATTGTCCTCATATTATCTTTTTAAAAGAGTTAAGGTTGCGACTCGTGGATGATGTAGCTGGCCTTTTACGAATGTTAAACAAAATTAAATTATTATTATTATTATTATTGTTATTGAACCATTTAGGTAAGTTTTGTAAGGCTTAACAGCAATTATTTTCAAATTTAGCTAGAATTATTTGAGTTCAAAAGAACAAAGTTTTGTTCTATTAATTAATAGATCCAGTAATAATTAATAATAATAACAAATAAAAAATTTCAAAATTTTTAAATTTGTTAAAACGTAGACATCTGCAAAAATCTCATGTTCGAAAGTTTCCGTCATCACAATACTTCCTTGTACTATGTACAAGAAAGTAAAATATGTATTTCTAAATGTTCGAACAAAATATGTCCCTCATTTTAAGTGTTTCTGAAATTTTAATACCCGAAATAGAAAAAAATAGTATAAAGTACACGTTTCATAAGACATTTTATGGACTCAATGTTTAGAAAACTCGCCAAGAAGGGCTCATTTTCGAAATTTGAAAGCGCGCAAAAATCATGTATTATGAAACATTAATGTTAATATGCTATTTTCTATTTCGGTGCAATACAGTTCACTTTACGACACCTGCTTTCGTTATATGAAATCGTAATTTGTCATATGCTAATTTTATTTTTTTGAGATTGCTGACAACGAAACATGAAACCAAACCATATTTAAATGTTAAATATAAACGTTTTAGTGTAACAAACGTATGAAGTAGAAGTAGAAGTTCTAAACTAAGATTTAAATACTTTTATATTCTGAAAAAATAAACAAAATTCTACTTTACTACTTCTATTCTCTCAATAAATCTCTATAGGATGCATACTTGGCGAGATATTCGAAAGAAAGTGCTTCTTCCTAAGAGTAAAAGTGTTACTTCCGATCCGAATTTTGAATTTTTTTTTATACAAAAATTTATCCAAATGTTGCTCTAAATACATTTGTCCTCTTGATAAATATATATAGAATGCATAATTTACGAGATATTGCAAAAATCGCTATTCGATAAGAGTAAAAGTGTTACTTCCGGTCTGAACTTTGAAATTTTTTTTATACAAAAGATATTGAAAATTAAATTCTATATACTTTTATACTCATAATGTACCCGTCTAAAAAGCATCACTTGCGAAATATTTGCAAAAAAAACTTTCAGGATAAGAGTAAAAGACCTACTTCCGGTAGGAATTTCAAAAAACTTTTATAATGAAATTTTTCTCAAATTTAATTTGAAGTACATATGAATTCCTTATAAATTTGTTTAAACTAACCAGATCTCCAGAGGGAGATTATACACGCAAATACAAAATTTGGAATTGATGGCTACAGCGGTTTGACCGCTATCGTGGTCACAGACAGACAGACACACAGACAGACACACAGACAGACAGACACACAGACAGACAGACAGACACACAAACATTTTTTAAAAACCACTTTTTCGGTATCAGGGGACTTCAAAACGTGGACATCTGCAAAAATCTGGAGGTCGAAAATTTTCATCAACACAATACTTCCTTATACTACGTATAAGAAAGTAAAAATAGTAAAATAACACGTTTTATAAGATATTTTGCGCACTCGTTCTTTAGGACACGCACCTCGTGGCTCGGTATCAAAACACGAAGGCCTGTGCAAATATCATGTTTTTCTTATGAAACTATTTCAATGTACAGACAGACTATCATTTGTTCTGTGATAATTTGTCCTTGTGTGGTCTATCCGAAGCTTGTGCTTAATGAATTGGTGTATCAGTAGTTCATTTCGATATATTCATTATCTGTCACATGTGTCTAGTCAGGTTGAATAGCGCTTAAATTTTGAAAATATGTCTCGGTCTCCGGCAGTCGCAGTGGGTCGTCATTAATTAAACAGAAACCATAATAGTTGCAATATTGTAGAGATCGGGTGCGCGCACACTACGGTCCCGAGTCGTAGTTTCGCAATTAGTTATTAACGTTTCTGTGTCTCTCCTCACATAAGTTGAGAGACAATCGCTTTGTTGCGGTCGTTAATTATGTATTAATTAAAATTTTGATGAATCACCCCCGATTGTGTCATACTTCAGCCGTGTCCCGTGCCCCGTGCCCGCTACCCAAACCCGCCATCCCGGTCCGCCCCGGTCGCCTCGTTATATTAGAAATTTATCCTTTGTCTCGATTTTACAATATTCATCAATGTCTTCCTCGTAAATTATAATCCCTTGCAAATTGCGCGCGCCATAGAGTTTAAATGGCGGCTCTTGTGGTCCGGTTATTTTATGAAGCGGAATATTTGCAGAAATCGATGGCTTTACTAATTACAAAACGCCGTCTAATTAACGATATATAGGAAATTGTTCCGCAATACTTTGAAGTACGACGGTAACGCAGAACGAGTGCAAGAGAGACAAGGTGATAGCAGCTTTGAATTACTCTACCGATGATGGATTTAATTAATTAACAGCTTTACTAATTAACTTTATTCCCGGAAAAATTTTAAACGTAAATTCCATAACTCAGTATTTACAACAACGTTGTATATGTATTACGTAGATGCAGCATTCTCTCTCTCCATTCTAGAGTTTCGATTTTGGCCCTCCACTTTACGTAGGTACAACATAAGATTGGCATCTGAGGGGTGGGGTGAGAAGAAGGAGACTGGATGGATGCGATGCTAATGACGGCAGAGGTAAAATTAAATACGTAAATTTCGTTTTCGAAATTTAATCAGGAACAATATAGATATTACAAAATTATCCACACACACACACCCACCACAGGCATTACAGTAGAACTAAACTTTTTGCCTTTGTTTCCATTGAGTGCTGTACGACTTTCCAAACAAATTTAATAAATTGATTTTCTTTTGTATCTCCCTGTTTGAGAAGAAAGAAATTTTAATGTGGACGTAAATGTTTGAATGTGGCCTTTATTTCATGATGTATTTATCGTAAAAGTATATTGTGTAAAGGTCCGTTTATTGGAAATATTCGTATAATAAATTTTATGCTGACATATGAAAGATGTAAAACTTATTATTAGTATTATATTGGATACTTAATTGTTTACTATATCGACCTATCTAATCGACTCATGCGATATACTGTACAAAGAACCATAGTCACAAATTAATAGAATATAAACATAAATGTAAATAATAAATGTATCTATTAAAATAAAACAGCAACAACAAATATGTAGAAATATTAAAAATCACAATATTATTATAGTATTATTAAACGTAATTTTAATATTTATTATTTCTGTTGCATCATCTAATAAATCAATTAAATGGAAGATGTAACTAATTAGTATAAAAAAATGCGTACTTAACATATTTACATATCTGATGCTTATATTTCAATGAATTGTCAGTGTAGGAACCAAGGCTCCTCGCTCTATTCACAACCGGTAAATGTATATTATCAATAACAATGTTCTGCCAATGTTGAAGCAAGTCTATTTAGAACCGAAAAGTACGACACGATTTCTCCGGGTCTTCATAGCCCTCATATAAGCTGTGATTGACAGATGCATTAAATAAATTTCAAATAGACTTCTCATCACGTTTTTAATTATACGCAATGTTGAAAACCAGCTTGGCAAAAATAAATTGTCCCAAATTTTAACAACAAACTCAATTTTTTACATCTACGCTGGAATGTTCTCAACTAATGATATTTAGAACTAAATGAGGCTCTTTTTCGTGTTCAGAAGATCTAAACTTTAACTGGAAAACAGTTTTAATTGTTTTTCTTTGTCTAATATCGCTATATCGCAATTCATGCCATGAATTAGCACAATAGTTAATTTTTTTTATATAAATTTCACAAATCCTTTGCTCTATTTTAATATCCGACCATTTATTAATTAGAATTACATTTTGCACATATCGATCAAACCCATACATAACCGAGACGATGTTATAAGAAGCATCTGCGTTAAAATAATTCTCAACTAAGGATATTTAGAACTACCTGAGGCTGTTGTGTACAGACGTTGTAAACTTTAACTGTAAGCGAGTTATAATTGTTTTTCTTTGTTTAATAGTTGGCACTCTGCCCCATTAGTCGATTTTTTATATGAATTTAACAAATGTTTTGTTCTATTTTAATATCTGCAACATTTATTAATTATAATTGCATTTTGCACATACGTATATCGATGATGACCATACATAAACGAAGCGATGGTATAGGAAACAGAAAAGCTAATATTAAACGGAATCAATCTATGAGATTATGAAATGACTTAATTTAGATAGTTTTGGTATTATTTTTATTATTTTATCAAGTTATAAAAACCCAATATTTCAAGTCTCATATATTTTCCTATATTTAAAATTCACAACAAATCTGTTAATTTATACAGATACAATGAACATACTAAATTTTGCCGCAACAAATGACTACCAAAGCAAGCATGCGGTCATAATTGCACAGTTTACAATTAATTATGGCCGTTGTCAGGTTCTTAAAGCCCATACATATGTCACCTTCATTGCGAGAATAACACGGCGTACCTCATAAATAATATAATAATAATATATGCGCGAAATTATTGAACAGTTATGGAGAGAGAAGTTATTAACGCACGCGGGACTGAGAGAGAGGGAATGAGATAGACGGGACAGCGACTTTCCTGTAATTAATCTATAAATTACGGCTATATTGTTCTGGTTCTCACACCACAGTCGCAATACATCAATGACAATTAGTTGTGCAGCACGGCCACTTTCTTCCTGCTGCTCGCTTAAATCCACAAATGCCAATTGTGAAAGAAGTAATTAGCGATATTTCTAATAGTTCCCTGCACTCTATGTACTCGTTGTTCGATCAGTGCCAATTAAACTTCAAGTAGTGATTGGATTTTTGCGCAGTATACTTATACATATACAGGTACAGTTGTTATATATTTTTTTCAATAATAAAGCAGTAATAAACAATCATATGTTAATTAGTGAAAATTAATTGGTTTATTTAGGCATATTAGCTCTTTGTTTAATAATTTGAAAATTATTATTTTTTTGAAACTCAAAATGTTAAGATGACAAAACGTATAAACCCGCATATATTAATATTGAAAGATAAATTGATTTGTACCACCAAGCTGGCATTTTAAAAAGAGAATGTGAAATAAAAACATAAAAAAGAATTAACCTAAGGCAACATTTAAGTAAAAGTTAAGAAATTTTTACAAATTTGGCATATTTTCATACAAATGTAACAAAATCAGCAATTTGTTTGCTGTAGGGAAAAACTGCCCAATAAGAACATATATTTTACATGAGGAACCAGAAACTATGTATTTCGGTTATGCATCTCCTGAAAATGGCACTAGAACCTCGGTTCGTAAATTCGGCTCTTGGGAATAAAAACTGTCATAAGTGACTCGTTATATAAACTACTATTATTGTACAGTACGATAAAGTGTTTGTTTACCTCCGTAAAACGCTATGGTAACCATCGCTTTATTGACGGTTGGCGATAAAGTACCGCGCGATCATTTAAATTCTAAATTAGAGCAGGCTGTGAAATTTAAATTAAGTTGGTATATATGTACTAATTTACAATTTGAATTGTCAAAGTGACGTTTCAAAATGTTAATTAATCTATAATTGACATTCTGGACAACCTAATAAAAAAAATCCCGCCTGCTATAATTTAGAATTTAAATGATCGCGTGGTACTTGACCTGCGGCTAATATCTGTCAACACAGACACGATTGTATGACATTAAACATAAATCGTTTGTCGCTGTCATGAAATGTCATAAGTCATTATACCTTTGTTAAATTACGAATTTTTGCGGTTGGCGAATTTTGTATGCACCACGTCAATAGAGTGCCTTTATCGAACTCGTCTTTTATTCGCTTCGCTCGCTTGGCTCATAAACCAGACTCATTCGACAAAGGATCACTTTATTGACTTGCTACATAAATTACACTATTACATGATCTAACCAAACTATCAAAATTATGCGTTTGTCTGATTACGTACACTGTCACCAACCATTAGAAAAAAGCATGGCCGTCTCTAACGAGGAAAGTATTTGAAGACACGGTATAGTTACTATTGGTACCCAGCATGACTTCCAAAATATATGTGTTATAGTAATAAATAAATATGTAATAAACGCTAATCTCAGTAAAAAGTCATAAAATATACAAAAGAATGTAAATTCAATCAAATGTCAATAATTAAGCAATTAATTAAGTGTGAGCGGGGCTCGAAATTAAAAAATGAGGTGTGGCCACCACACGACTTTCTTATACGTATGAAAGTGTTACTTCCGGTCCGAATTTTGAAATTTCATTTATACAAAAAATATTCCAAATCTAACTATAAATACTTTTGTACTCTTCATAAATATACATAGAATACATAATTTACGACATATTTGCAAAAAATCGTTATTCGGTAAGAGTAAAAGTGATACTTCCGGTCCGAATTTTGAAATATTTCTTATACAAAAGATATTGGAAATTAAGTTCTAAATACTTTTATATTCGTAGCGTACCTGTCTAAAAAGCATGACTTGCAAAATATTTGCAAGAAACTGATTTTCGATAAGAGTAAAAGACCTACTACCGGTAGGAATTTCGAAAAACCTTTTTCATAAAATTGTTCACAATTTCAATTTTAAGTACATATGAATTCTTTATAAATTTGTTTAAACTTAGTAATTCACGAAATATTTGCAAAATTCGATTTTTTCACTGAAGTAAACTACTACTTCCGGTCTGCTGATTTTGCTCAAAATCTAATCAGTTCTCAAGAGGGAGATTATATTCGTAAATACAAAATTTGGAATTGATATCTGTAGCGGTTTGACCGCTATCGTGGTCACACACACACAGACACACACACAGACACACACACAGACAGACAGACACACAGACATTTTTTAAAAACCACTTTTTTGGTATCAGGGGACTTCAAAACGTGGACATCTGCAAAAATCTCGAGGTCGAAAATTTTCATCATCACAATACTTCCTTATACTACGTATAAGAAAGTAAAAACTGGGTATATGTATATTTAAAATCGGTTCCTTATAGTTCCAATAACATAAATACACATTGAAGTTACATTGAAGTTCTTTATTTTGGGTTCAGGGGATTATATTGCTAGGAAAAAACGTTGTATTGTAACTACATATATTTCTGTCCTCCACCTCTAACGATAATTGAGATACACAATTAGAGTGACTAATTTGGCCGGCGTTGTGTATCCCCTTCATGTTTTTCATACGTGATGAGATTAAATAGATTTTATTATAGGTCAGCCTTTCTTCATTGCATTACTTTCAAATGATAGTTAACCGTAATTTATAATAACAAACAACGGAAAAAGAGGCAATTAGCAGTGATGTTTTTCTCTTAAAATAAACGCGCTCGTGCTAAATCAATTGCTGCAGATAATGCTTGATGAGGATAATAGAGTTCATTAAAAATTTATGCCGCATTGTTAATTTATTACTTTCCCTAATTTAAGAGCGTCCAACGGAGAAAATAAATGGCACGTTTGACATCTTTATTTCATTCAAAATCGGAAATTATCTATTTCCATTAATTTTCCACAATACGTCCAGAAATCCGGGTAATTATCGAGTTTAATTAATGACAGCTGTCAGTTGGAACTTTTAATTTTAATAAATCTCGGAGTGGAACAGGAAGAGCGGAGGCGGAGAAAAAGAAGAAGGAGACGAACGTCTCGTCGTTGTCTTGTTGGCCGCGACCGAAATGCTCAATAAAAATGCTATAAATAAAAACGGCACAACGAATTGCGACACAACACGAGGCGCGATATTCGAAAGAGCAAGTTTCTTTCATTATTCACGTCCAGCGTAGTATGTATGTACATACGTAAGTGATACAATTGATTGATACAAATTGGGCGTAATATAAAAAGAACGCAAAAAAAAAAAGAAACAGAAACAAAACAGGTTTAAATGAAATCATTGTAGAAATAAATTGATCATTCGCTCGAAATTTATAAATTCCCTGTACGTTCATACATATCTATACTAATGTATTGAATGGTATCTGTTGCCGTATAAAAATGAAACCTGACGTGCGGAAATGACATTTGGCGACCAACGGCTACAAATTAATGTTGACGATTTTTTATCAGAACATTTCAGCAAGTGAACTGTGTGTGTATTGGCACGTTATTGATACAATTTCATTCATTCCGTGTGCGTATTTCATTGGCACATAATATATTATTCCTTATATGGATTTAATACATAAGCTTATAGATTTGATAGCATGCCGCAAAATTTATTGTATAACTAGCCAGAGGCGTAGATGAAGGGGGCGACGAGTAGGAGCTCCTCTCCAAAAAAGAGACATGAATCCGAACCAAAGCTACTTTTTATACCGGGTGTCCACACGAAAACTTTATATTGAATTATTTCTGGTGTTTTTGAAGACAAAAACTTGAAATTTTGGGTGGTTGTTCAGGATATAGGGGGACAATGAATAGTGTATTTCATACTGCCCCATCGGGTCACCCGCCGCCGCCGGCCACCCCCACTCCAATATTTTAAATGACACCCTGTATTTTCTTTTGGTGGTTTTGAAAGAACACAATTTTCTTGATATTCCTATGTGAAAAAACTAGTAACACACATTATGACATTTATGAGATATTTAAATTTAAAAGTTTCAGATATCAGAAATTATTAACTCCGAAAAATCATAAGTTAGTCATGGAAATAGTTTGCTTTAAATTAGAATTGTCAAAATTGTGACTTTTGTGTTTCATTAATATTAATACTTGTAAAATTGTTCTTAAAGTTTCGGCTTTTTCGCTGAAATGGTTTATACTCTTGAAGAGAGAACTGAAATAGTGATTTTGTATGGGATTGCAAACAAAAATTATTCCCAAGCGGCGACGTTATTCAATGAAAACCATCCAAACAGAAACGTATCTGTTGCTTATGTCAGAACGCTAATAGAAAAATTTTTGCAAACTGGATCTGTAAATAATAAAAAACGGAATGAGAATAATTGTGGTGTACTAAATGAAGCTATGCAACTAGCAGTTCTTGGGCATATTAATTTAGACCCAGAGCTTTCGTTGAGAAAATTATCCGAAGTTTCGGGAGTGCCAAAATCAACCTGCCATAAGATATTAAAATTAAATAAAATGCACCCTTATAAAATTCAACTTCACCAAGAGTTGGGTGACGGTGATTTCGACAGAAGAGTCGAATTTTGTGAAATAATGACAGATATTATTCGGCAAAATGGAAATGTTTTGCGAAGTATTTGCTTTAGTGATGAAAGTTGCTTTTACTTAAATGGTCTTGTGAATAGACACAACTGTCGATATTGGAGCGACGTAAAATCCCATTTTTTCCGAGAAGGCAACACACAATATTCCCAAAAAATTAATGTATGGGCTGGAATTCTTAATAACCAAGTAATTGGCCCGATATTCTTCCAGGAAAATTTAAATGGACCTAAGTACTTAAAATTTTTGGAAGAGCTAATACATCCTCTTATCATACAGTGTCTAGAAGAAAACTTGAATGAAATAGAGCAGGAGCAATTATATTTTCAACAAGATGGAGCTGGGCCACATTACTGTTTAGACGTTAGGAATTATTTGGATAATATTTTCCCAGGACATTGGATTGGACGTAGGGGCTCTATTGAATGGCCAGCTCGCTCCCCCGATTTAACTCCCCTAGATTTCTTTTTGTGGGGACATTTGAAGTCTGTTGTTTATAGGACACCGCCACAATCAATAGCTGATTTACGTAATAGAATAACAGAGGAATGTCGAAATTTAACGCCACAAGTGTTCGAAAATGTTAGAAATGCTTTTGAAAATAGACTTTATTTATGTTTAAATGTAAACGGTGAACAATTTGAGCATTTAATTTAACTAAAATGTTGTGAATAAATCTTGTTTTAAGTATTTCCATGACTAACTTATGATTTTTCGGAGTTAATAATTTCTGATATCTGAAACTTTTAAATTTAAATATCTCATAAATGTCATAATGTGTGTTACTAGTTTTTTCACATAGGAATATCAAGGAAATTGTGTTCTTTCAAAACCACCAAAAAAAATACAGGGTGTCATTTAAAATATTGGAGTGGGGGTGGCCGGCGGCGGCGGGTGACCCGATGGGGCGGTATGAAATACACTATTCATTGTCCCCCTATATCCTGAACAACCACCCAAAATTTCAAGTTTTTGTCTTCAAAAACACTAGAAATAATTCAATATAAAGTTTTCGTGTGGACACCCGGTATATGTACTCGTAATTATAGTTGAAAATTAAGTATATGCGACTGCTACTCCTGAAAGCGTGCCAGAAAGATCCACAGGGGCAGACGCAGTTTATCAAAGTGGTATACAATATACAACGATCATTAGAATATACATTAAGTTTCTGTGGAAATGATATAAAAACAGCAATTGCATTTAGCGTTCTCGGTGATGAGAGTGCTGATATTGATTGCTTGTTGTTGGGCAAAAGTATTATAGTTGCTCAACAGTCACAAGTAAAGGCAACGGCATGCAAACAATATTGAGGGAGAAATTTGCTCCAGGAAAGGTAAACTTTGTAACCATTGCAGGAATTGAAATTGATTGAAACTGTATGAAGAAAGAAACACAGCGACAACAAAAAGTATTTTTGTATTTCGTGAGTGCGTTTTTGAAACCCGTAGTGATCAATCAAAACCTGTCACTACACAGCCTTGCGGTTTGTCGGGTTCCGGGTAACGCCGAGTTGGCTACGGGTTTCCACAAAAGTCGTCAAAAAGCGAATCAGTTTAGTAGTATTTAAAATGTACTCGTTTTCTCCTATCTTGCCCATCACTAATTTTTATTATTTTATTCTCCGTGCTAAAAATCTGTGTCCAACCCGGTAAAAGGTACTTAATACTCTCAAACAAGTAACAGGTATTTACTACTCTTCTTTACTAAAATGTGTAGGAAAAAAGTGAAGGGGTTTTCTTCAATCTAGTTTTTATAAAGGTCAGTAGATGTGTCAACATCGCTCGCTAAGATGTCAAAACCGTGCCCCCCATCCCCCCGCTGCACAAAAATCTGGCTGCGTCCTTATACCTAGTGGATCTTTTCACATGATATATAGATACCTTTCAGAGTAAATTAGATATGAATAAACGTCAACAATACTGGTTTACAACAAAAATCAACAAGGATAATTTTAGGTAGACTTTGATATTTTATTTTTGTCAAATTACAAATCTATTTACTACATAGCTATTCGGGTATGAGACTATATTCTTAAATGACATCGTTTTAAAACATTATACTAGATGCGCAATAATGATTAAATATGCTTATTTACAGTAGAAAGATTGCACAAGTATTGCATCACACCCGACGTTCTTATACAAATATACTAGAAAGCACCAAACAATCCACTTTCGTCATAAACGAAAAATAATGACGTCTGCATTGCCAATTTCATAGCAACGAACATATTTACTTTATACATAACTAAATTTATAATTTTATTGAGGTAGACTATATTATATGTATATAATAATAATTACAGGATCATTTTAATCATTAATATTAATTAAAAATGATAATGTTGGCGTTATTTTAGCCAGTTTTACTAGAAACATTAACATCGGATGTTGGCTTACGTGAAATGTCGTTTACAATTGACTAGCCATTTCGAAATTTGAGTCATTTGTAGTCATTTGACAGCATTCTTTGACAGTATTATAGATTTTCATTTTGTTTGTTATACCGCGAGATCAAAAAGTATATTGATTAAGGTTTGCCATTGAATGTAAAACGTCTGTCTTAAGTTATATCATTAACTGTCATACTGGCATTAATATTTGCGAAATTTGGAAAGTGTTCACGAAAATTATCCAAACATAAACGCTTACTATATTCCCAAATACCATTAATTAGCACAACTGTTCTAATATACGTTTCAATCATGCAAGTTTTGTATGCTGTAGTGTAAACTATAATTGAAATACTACAAGATGTCAGAGAGAAAATATAATGACAAATATTAATGACATTTTAACACTAAATGATGTCCTATAACCTACGAGGAAAGAATAGAACAGGAGAGATAATAAAGTGGTGGGGGAATAGGTATTATTTAGACGGAAGTTACCACTTAAGGCAGGTCAGTTATGGCAATATTGACCAATCATAATTTATAAAATGAGTATTTTGAATAACTTGTCATATATCCGGTATGTTTGATTATGTGTTCCGTGGCGTAACATACATATTCTAGGCATGTTTTTTTTAATACAGTTAGAATAAATGTTACTATATTAAAAAGAATAAAAGGATTGAAAAAATAATGCACTCACGATATTACTTTAATTATTATTGGACTAAAAACCTATTTTAAATGATTTTCGA
Organism: Amphimallon solstitiale; assembly: GCA_963170755.1. NCBI lineage: Eukaryota > Metazoa > Arthropoda > Insecta > Coleoptera > Scarabaeidae > Amphimallon > Amphimallon solstitiale. The sequence goes on from OY720679.1 coordinate 119,433,925, forward strand.
GAACATACGAAGTGTACATATATACCCTATACAAAATATTTATGCACCCTATGCATTGCGGCGGCCATATTGAGTTACCACTTTGGACAAATGTTATTATTAAGGGGGCGTTTGAATCATAGAAAACATAAGTAATTTCGTTACTGTCAAAAAATAACAACATTTTAGTCCTAAAGATGTCGCGCTCTGTATCAGAACTCATCATCTCAAATATACAAATAATTGAATTGGCAGAATTTGTTTGAAATAACAAATAGGTATACGATCACTATTAAATCATTTTAAATAACTTAGATATTTATGATTATCTGTTAATTTCCTGAGATAACCAGTCACAGTACAGTATTTTTGAATCCGCGCCCTCTCTTAGGGAATCCTGCAAGGTACAAAATACAAATATGGCCGTTCTTTACCAATTATTTAAAATATGCAAATAAACCAAACCAATACATCATTGTCAAAATTTCTGTTATATTTCTCTTCTACGAAACACGCGTCATAGGGTTAAGGGGTTCTTTTGATAAAATTGAAATAATTTTTTTATAAAAAGAATTTATGTAAATTAAACCCCTATACCATACGTAGGAGGATATTATGACTTATTACATACAATAAAATAAACAATTAATGATTTTATCGACGACTAAACAATAAAGTATGTATTATATTAATCAATATTGGCTAATAATAACACTCATAATACCCGTAGGGAATAATGAAATGCGACCAGTGAATAATGGGCCATAACGTTACCATTATTCACTGCATTCCGCCAATAAGAACATATAATGGGCCATAACGTTACCATTATTCACTGCATTCCGCCAATAAGAACATAACGTTCCTAACGTTGTCATAGTAACGATAGACAAGTCCGGCCATTTTACTGACTGCCTAACCATCAAACGTCATATTGATATAGTAATCTGACATTTTCGTTTACTTATTTTGATTTTTTTTAGTAATTTTCAGTTAGTCGTCGATAAAGTAGTGTATACTAACTCGCAATAATGACTATTATTCCCTCGAGCTGAGTTACTCCCTCGCCGCTTACGCGGCTCGGGAGTAAATTCAGCTCTCGGGAATAATAACTGTCATTATTGACTCGTTGTATAAACTACTATTATAACCGACATTTGCATAATTGTAAATTTATATTGTATTCTATGATTCAAACGCCCCCTTAAGGAGACTCTCTCCTGTTCTATTCTTTCCTCGTAGGTTCTAACTATACATGGGCGAGATAGGGGAATATGGTTCAGTTTCATTCAGGCTAGACCGACTCGTGTTTTGTCGACTCTCGGGCACCGTATTACCTACCGGTTTACCCGAGAGGCGACAAAACACGAGTCGGTATAGTCTGTTCTAGTTCCCCCCACCAGTTTATTATCTCTGCTTGTGCTATTCTTTCCTCGTAGGTTAGAACTGTTCTATCAGGTCGGTTCAGTCGCGGGCAAGTCAGCCGAGATCCGATTCATTGAAATTTAGTGAACTGGCTCTCTCGGTTCGCTGCTGGGATTCGGTTCACTGAAACGGTTCGTTCGCGAATGACCCACCTCTATTCTCCAGTAAATAACAAGTAAAGCTACAACACTAAACAACATTTTATTCTTAAATTTGCCATTCTCATTTTCTTTTGTGTATTAGAGTAGGATATCATTTTCGAACGTTTCACTACAAAAAAGGGAACTCCCATCAAATCACAATTTTAATTTATCATTCGTTGGCTTAAAAGTTGTAATTAACAAATTCAGATGACTTAAATCAGTAACTTATTTGGCTTACATATACACATTTATACGTAAAACGTATATGCATATATGCATGTGTTTGAGATACACACATACATTAAGTGCCATTGCCGATAATCAAACGCACAGACACCGGTGTTTCGACCTTTGAGGTCTCGTCAGTGGGCGTGGAGACTGTCGACAATGGCTTCAAGACTTAAAAAGCTGCTTATGTCATTTTTGCGTATTAAATGCAGTGAGAGTATCACAGCGACATCTAACACCCAAAAGATGACACAGAAATATATAATATATGCATATACGTTTTACGTATAAATGTGTATATGTAAGTCATAGTATTTATTTACTGCTTGATGTTAGTTTTAACATCCATGTGTTTACACTATTCATTTTCGTTTTTAACTTATTTTATTCTTCTAAGAGTTGGTTCAATAGTTACAGTTTTATTATCTGTATACTACACGTTCCTCCAATAAATTTTGTAGAACATCTTTTAAACTAGTCTAAGCTAGCAGTCTAAAGCTAAACAATAAAACAGATTAAAAAATATTTAATTAATTTCAATTACTAAGAAAAATATGACCTGGGATTAGTCATGTTAGCAGTGTACTTATATTTATATAATATAGAGAAACTTCTCTTCGCTCGTACGTCTCTTTTATTCACGTATTGTTAAGTCACTTAATAACCCAGCAAAGACAAAAACATAATTATCGAAATTATTTCGTCTCTTTGTGTTTTTCTCATGGTTCGCAGTCGGTAATATTAAATTAAAAACAATTGTGTTGATATGTAAAAAGCATAGACGAAAGAAACATTTATACATATATTAAAATATCATTTGAGCTTACTCTTCTAATTGTTCTATTTAATTTCTTCTCACTTTAATCTAAAGAACCTGTAATTATTTAACAATTAATCAACACCACCAGGAAGGAATAAATTGTCAAAAAATAATCTAGTGCTGCTGAAAAGTGTAACAAACGGCACTGCGATTAATGCTACATGTAATTAATGTAAATTATATTAATATATTTAAGAAACTTAAAGTAAAATAGGTATTTAAGGTATTCTGCTCAATATGGATATTTTATTTAGGGAGTAGTATTTATGCTAATAATATTTTATCTGGAATAGGATGTACGTTGATTATTTCCCTGATACATAAATCTTAATTTTCTAATTGAAAAATTAGTTATTTAAATTAATAGCATAAAATGTAATTATTTAAAGAAATTTATTTCTTGACTCCTTTTTGAATGGGCACATAAATTACTTAGAGATTAATGCCAACTAGAATGTTTTAAAAGGGAGGGCACAAAATAAAATATTATCTTATGCTCGTTACATCATGTGTAAAATCTTGTTAAAAATTAATAACGGTCTATAAGTAATATTAGATGTAATAAATAAAAGTAAAACTCCTATAGTATAATGTATGTTTAAAGTGTTTTATATTCTGAAAAATGATGTATTGCTTCTTAAATGTACGACTTTAGAGCTTTTGCAGAACTTGTATATACATTGTCTATTTCTGTTAGACAATGTAAACATCAGACTTTAGTGGAAAAAAAATATCATAATAGCATCCCGTATGATTACGTCTTTTGAAAACTATTCTGCACTATGTCAAGCAGGTGACATTCATTTCTACAGACTGAACAGAATTACGATGTCTCAACTCTCTAACAGTAACACTCAACGACGCCGATAGACTTGCTGTGAGACATATTTGTACATTCGAGAAAAGCTCCCAAAAAATAATACAAGAAAAACTAATATAAGGCATTTGACATCGTGCATAGTAAATGATAAAAAAAATTGAAATAAATTATGTTTTTGCGAGTTTCTTGGGAAACAAAAAGCGAAAAATTACATAACTTTAGTAATGGGCAAAATAAAAGCATTTTTCCGTTCTTGATGCAATAAGTATCTTCTTCTAAGATTCTAATGTCAAATGTGACAATTAATTTGAATTCAAGCAGGGATAGAAATTGTAAAACGCCAAAACCGCTAAAATGCACATGACGGCGGCCTAATACCATGAGAACATTTTGAACTGTCCTGGGTTGGCCATAAAAAAGTCCCAGTATTATCAAAAACTAGGAAATATTTACTTTCGTGAATTGCCCATACTAAATTTACATGTCAAATGTCAAAACCACAATGTATTGAAGTGTCTTATACCTTCGTATTTTTATTGTTTTGTTGTCGCTTTTCTGTCTATTTCAAAATAATATACCTCGTATACCATGCCTTTTACGATACAACAAGATAGGTTTATTGTAATGTCGCATTTTCGCAGTAGAACATTTTTTGGGATCGTGTTTTCAGCAGTTTGTAAGGAAAGATGGAAATCTGGAAATAAACTTGGACACATTCACTTTCCATCGCAATAGGGTGATTGAAATGTTTAAGGAAACGGAAGTGTTTGTAAATGTAAACCTGAAAAAGTACCAATAGTTTTAACTGAAGATGTCGCAGACATTAGGCAGTGAATGGATGTTAGTCACACAAAATCTGTACGAAAGCTGTGTGCTCAAACTGGTAAAGAGATCTAATTAAACGTAATTTGTTATACAGCATTATGTATTTAAATTGTAGGTATTTCCTACGGAAGTACTCACAAGGCACTGAAAACAAACTTACATATCGCTGACGTAGACCAAATCAACGATTTCTTTGTGAATAGTGTTGCAAATTCAAATTATTCGTCGCAACACATTCCACGATCTCAAAGGGCGCTTCCTAATTTTTCTTTCAGTACTGTTGACACAGCAGAAATCTGTAAAATAATTAATAACATTAAATCGACCTCTGTTGGTCAAGATGGTCTGAATATTACTATGATTAAACTGTGTGGTCCTTACATCCTACCCTACTTAACACATATAATAAACGAATGCATTCTTTCGAATAGATTTCCGACCAAATGGAAATATGCCTCCGTGATTCCCTTGCCTAAGATTCAGGATCCGATGGAATTCAAGGATCTGAGGCCAATTAGTATCCTTCCTACTTTGTCGAAGATTTTGGAGAAAATAATTTTTCACCAGTTATTCACTTTTGTTAGCAATAACAGCATACTTCCTGCATTTCTATCTGGGTTTCGAAGTGGCTACAGTTGCGAAACTGCATAGTTAAATGTAACGGATGATGTTATTACCGCTTCTGATGAGGGTCTTATTACGATATTAACTTTATTAGACTTTAGTAAGGCGTTTGACACTGTGGATCACGATGCGTTGATTGATATTTTAAGGAGTATAAGCTTCAGTTCGACAGCGGTGGGATTGATTTCTGATTACTTGACTGATCGTAGACAAAGTGTCATCTTGCAGGGTAGACAGTCGCTGCCGTTGCCTGTGAGACTCGGAGTCCCTCAAGGCTCGATCATCGGACCTTTACTCTTCTCCATATACACAAGTAATTTGCCAAATGTAATCAAACACTCACGGTATCATATGTATGCGGACGATGTACAGTTGTACAAATCGTTTAGGCCTGACGCTTGGCGGTAGGGAGTTGCAGACATCAACAGGGATTTAAGTTCGATTCATGCTTTCTGTGGACAGCATAATCTTCATGTGAATCCGGCTAAATCACAAGTCATTTTGTTTGGTAAATCGAAAATTTGTGATCAGCTTCGGGAGTCTGTAGTTATTGAGGTGAATGGCACAGCTGTGCCCATTGCTAGCAGTGTGAAGAACTTGGGGATGGTACTAGACAACTCGTTTAGATACCGCGAACAAATTGGTAAATATATTCAACGAGCCTACCTTACTTTAAAATCACTATATCCACACCGCAACGCTTTGGGTACCGCTGTCAAGTCAACGCTTTGTGAGTCTCTTGTGTTGTCTAACTTCACTTATTGCTCTGCGTTATACAATGCTGCAATAGATCAAGTGACCGAGTCGCGAATTCAAAGAATTCAGAATTCCTGTCTTCGATTTATTTTCGGCATAAGGAAGTACGATCACGTAACTTATAAGCTATCCGAGTATGGCTGGTTGAATATGAGGCAGAGACGTAAGTTAAAGAGTCTATGTTTATATCACAGAATATTAACTTGCAAATCCCCTTCATACTTGCACGATAAATATATATCGCTGTGATGTACACAACATCACAACTCGTTATCGTAATCTCATTTCGCCACCGCTGAGCCGTACTTCCCTCTTCAAAAGATCTTTTTCGTACGACATTTATTCAAGTTACAATGACATACCTGATCATTATAAAACTTTATCAGTCGACTGTTTTCGGATGAGGCTGAAGCGTGACCTGCTTCTCAATGGCTAGGTATTGCTATTTACCTGTGTGTGGATGCATACATATGTATATATATTCACTTATAATACCATGAGTAGTCAAAGTTATGTCGATTATTTTTGTGGTGGTTACACGAATGTCTTTCATGATTGCATTTAAATACTACGAGTGCGGAGCACGAGTAGTATTCGCAATTATGAAAGACATGAGTGTAAAGCACCACAAAAATAGTCGACTCAACTTTGACTACGAATCGTATTCGAGAGACTATTCAATGAACCAAATCAATTTTTCATATTAAAATGACTCAAAATTTAGTTACACATGATTACGTTTCCATGTCCACCAAAAAAACATTTATGTTTGTCATTAAAATTTTTGGAATCGTGTTCCTATTTAGTTCGTTTCGTTGAATAAAAACTGGTGTTTCTAAATAATGGGAACTGAGAAAAGATTTGGCACGAAATCTGAAGACGAAATCGATGCTGAAATTTGCGAAAATATCCCTTGGAACACGAAGAAATCCAAAGATTCAGTATGGAGACAATTTAGTACATTTTTAACTTCGACATCTGTCAGTAATAGTGACGGTATTAAGCTACAAGAGAAAGGTACTCCCTCGGGTACTCCCAGTGATAGCTCTGTTCCAGAATGTCTGCTGCAGCACTGCAGTAATGTTAGTTTTTCTAATTGTACCTTCAATATTGTTAGTAAATGAGTTACATTAATAAAAACTTTCACTTGTTTAAAATATCCACTTGAATACCTTCTAGGAAGATATAATCGCTGAAATTTCCTGTTGCTATGATACGAAAGTAAATATTTGCTATTTTATTGGTTCATATTTGAACAATGACAGGTGAATTGAATAGTCATATTTATATGACACTTGCAGAATGTTAAGTATTTTAGGCATGATATAGTTCAAACTATAATATCTATTGTTCTATTTCTTTTTTATCAGGGTTTAGGTAGAAAAACAGACATAGTCTGAACCTCACCCTGCGGTTCGCTTCTAATTATTATCTTCTTTATATTATATTGTTGTAAATTTTTCTACCAGCGAATAAAGATTACATTATTATTATTATTATATGCACCCATATAAAGTTTCTGTACCACAACATTGACGGAGCAATCACTTTGAGCAGAGATTGAATTACTGCAACTGGTTTAATGAAATATTACATGAAGAACACTTGAATCGCACTTTCTTTCCATCCTTTCAAAGTTGGTGTTTGGGTTGCAATGTCGAAAAGACGGATTATTGGAGCAATTTTTTTTCATGATATAATTAATGCAATACGATACCGAGAACAAATATTGGGACCCTTCACGAGGATGAACTAAACCTGGGGTACTTCCACCAAGATGGGGCAACTGCACATACTGCGCAACAAACTATTTTTTATTTGCAAGAATACTGTGGTGACCGATTGATTAGTCAAAATCGATGGCCAGCCAATTCTCCCGATTTAACCCCACTGGACTTTTTTCTCTTTGGCCATCTAAAAAATAAAGTGTTTCTGAACAGATTGCATAATCTCGATGAACTTGAAGAGGCAATTAGAATCGAATTACAAAATATCACACCAGAACGCTCCAGAATGTGTTCAATAATATGAGAAGACGTGTCAATCTATGCATTGAGAATAATGGTGGACATTTTGAACAACTTTTGTAAAATGTATTCATTTTGTGAAATAATTATGGATTTATGTTTTACAGTAATAAAATTGTAACGTATTTATTATTGTTTATGATAAAAAAATAAAGTGCAATTACTATATTTTTACAAAAATTCTTTCATATAATTCTACTTAAAACTAACCCTATTTCATTGACATTTATCACACGAAATTTTTAAATAGTAAACCTAACCACAAAAATAAATAAAAAAGCTTGTCATTACACTGTGTCCCCAAATTAAAATCAGTATGGTAAACTCAGGACAGTTCAAAATGATCATTTTGTATATGGTTGACATTAACGATAAGCATAGCACTTCCACCTAGGCATTTTGGGCAAGGAAAAATGGCACCCGGGAAAATGGGATTATAATTTGTTTGTGGGTCCATAGCTCATGTTGGTATAAAATATAATAAAACAGTAGACATTTTAGCTGAAAATAGTTGTAAATTGAATCAGTTGGCCGAAAAAAATTAACGTTGAAAGATGCCATCCCTTTAGTCAGAGAAAAACAAAGTTGAAAACATAAATGGAAAGAATATCTAACGACCACTTCGTCCAATATGCGACAATACACTCTGAGTTACCTAACAGGGCTTAGCTTTCTAGCTATAATATACCACGAAAATACACATCCATTGTAACGGTAGGCCCTGTATAAAATGAATAAAGTACAAATATAATATAAATATTCCAAATATTTCTATTAAGGTAATGTGTATTATGATGTTATGGTAGATAACGAATCAACACAGATCAGGAAACATGTATTATTCATTTATTTGTATTAAATTATTATATTCCTGTTTAAAATGTTTCTATGTAAATTCTGTATATGTAAGAAAGAAATAGTGCGAAGGGTATCGGTGTGAAAGAATGAAAAACACAAGTGGCGTCAATATTATCGCCGCCAGCCAGGAAGTTATGCGACATAAATAAGAAACAGTGTGTGTGCAACCGACACGTGGAACCTTGAATGTGGTGAAGAAATGTAAAGTACATAGGTGGCCCGGGGAAACCCCGAGCAAGAATACGGTGTGCCGTGCCTTAAGCAAGGAATAGGCAGGCAGACGTTCCCTAGCCGACGCATGAATAGGTTCACAGGCCGTGTTAAGTAGAATAACACTAGACCGCACCCAACAAAAGGGAACGCTTCTCACAGGCTAACAGTGCTTTACAAGTAATTCTACGCACTAGTAAAAAGTAAAAAGAAAAGCCTACTGAGAAAACTGTTATAAGTTTTAATAAAACAAATAGTGGGTCAAGTGAAGTAAAAGTTCTATTAATACTTAAGTGTGTGTCGTATCTCCAGAAAAGAAGACGACGATTTCAGTCTACCTTGGGAAAGCTGCCCGTGAAAATACCGGCCCAGCGGCGTTCAAAGCATCATATCAGGTACCCACCGTAATTTGAATTAGAGGCCTATATCATGCATGTTTTTATTTTTTATAAAACAATTCAATTAGCATCTAATTAAATCCATGGTATACTGTAGAGGTAAAGCGTCATTGCATTGTCGTTTATTATATGTGCCCATGTTGTAATTAATGCGTAATTTGTATCGTGTTGTACCCTTTGAATTGTATTTTGTTTCTATAACCTTTGTTTGTAACTTGATCTGTGTTGATGGTGTTCTTAATCAATATATTAGAAATGTTTAAATATTCTTTTGCGTATTATTTGTCTACCTTACTATAGGAAATTTGGAATATAAAATAGAAGTAATAGTACGTGCAGGACAATACTCTTAGCGTCTAAATACCTGAACCGTCTTGAAATTAAGAGTCTTATGCTAAACCGAACTATTTAACTGAGCTAAACTACGCGGAGCATTCAATAAGTCATTTTATTTATTTGAGTCATTTTAATTATATTATTTAAATTTGTATTATTATCTCTGAACACCCTACTTTGGTGCATTTCATTCATTTTTAGTTAATTTTAAAGGACCGTACTATTACATATGGTGACCAACATTGAGACATTTCATTAACTTTAATTATATTTTAAATACGTTACTATTACACCATCATTAGTCGACTTAAGTTGGATACCACGCATGCCCACGTGCTATGCAAGTCATTTTGCAAAACTGAAAATTATTGATGACAATAAGTGTATTAACTGCAATACCGAAGGCATTTTTGGCGATAATACAATGATTGATTATTTTATGAAGCTTAATGGGAAATCTCCCATAATATAACTGCACTAAATGTAGAAAAGCCAATTAGTCTTCAACATGTACTAACCCAGAGGAATGATCTTTAGCCTGCCTGATAATATTCTTTAAATATTAATTGGAGATCTAAAATTGCATTAATCTAAAAGAAGAGTTTTTAATTTGATTTCCGTACGTACGAGTAAGTACTCATATTACGCAACCCACAAATCATAACAGGTAGTATTCCGAATTACTTACAATAATCTTCAATTATGATGCAAAACTGCTGGAGAACATGAAAGTTACCTGAAACAGAAAAAAACAATAAGCGTAAGTACCTAATTTAACATGCTTATAGTTTAGGTAGTGGAATAACAGTAATTTCTACTTCTAATGAAGTCTCATTTTTCAGTGTTTTTTGTTAGCAACCTATAGAATGAATTTATAATTGTTTGTATTATACGTGATTTAATTATCCAAAACTTTAGACTACATGGCATACATTGCGTTTATTTGCTTGCATAGAGTTGATACAAATGTACATACACTAATGACAATCTAATCAGACTAGTAAGTAACTAAATTAATTGAAGTATAAGGCGCAGAAAAATACGAGGTAGGCGCCATAAATTCTCGGCCTGACAGGTTCAAACGTGTTCAAACTCCTTCACGGCATGCATGCACGTACGCAAGGTGAACACTATAAATATGCGGGTTCGAAGCCTAGTAGTTTTTAGTAACCAGCCAACCAACGTGACTAGCTCACGAAAATGTCTGAAGTAAAGAAAATTGAGTACCGCGCGGTCATTAAATTTTTAACAAAAGAAGAGCATATACCTTATCACATTAAACAACGTTTAGACGGCGTTTACGATGATTCATCTCCTTCGTATTCAACTGTAAAAGAATGGGCAAAATGTTTCCGTTTGGGACAAGAATCCCTGGAAGATGCTGATCTGTCGGCTCGACCAAAATGGTGTTCAAGTTCGATGTACCAGTCTTCTTGGTTAATTACACTTCTTATACCACATGTCGAGTATGTATGAAGAAATAGGGGAATTCACACTAAAGGTGTTCTTATAGTGGACACAGAAGCCACATAAGTTTCCGTGTACAAAAACCCCCCATCAATTCGAATACTGCACTATTAAAGTTACCCTGTCATTTTATTCATGAAATCCAGCCACTCAATGTATTACTGCCCCCCTTAAAACTGTCTGGGAAAAAATCTTGTAGCCCAAGGGCTTTAATATCCCAAATTTGTTGAACTTCTGGCAGAAGATTTGAGGAAATATTTACCAGAAAGTAATATTGTTTCTGGATTTCGAGGAACAGGTTGCGTCCCATCAAGCTAGAGCGTTTCAAAGCAGATCAAAAAAGGAACTATGAAAATATACCACCGAATAAAATTTGTCAAAACCAAATACAAGAAACGCAAGTGTCATTTTCGAAGAAAATACTTCCCATACGAACCAAGCCTTTCTCCTTGCAAACAATTCTGATACAAACGAAGTGACAAGAATAGAGGAAATCGAACTACAGTGTCTGACGAATTTGCGGTGGCAGAAACTGTCAATCACAACTATTCAAATTTTCAGCAACATACAATATCTAAGGAATGGCGTTTTGTTATAGATATATTTATCCACAAATTAAGAATAGATTTTGTATCTCCAACAACTTTCAGTAGATGTTCGAATTGGAGGAAAAATTAGATTAAAAAAGATTCTCCTGTAAAAGTTCTCACAAGTAAACAAGTTGTTTTAAAAATGAAGAAGAGAGAAGGAATAGTAAGAAGATGATCAAAAGCTCTGCGTCAAAAAAAATTAAGAAAGTCAAAGTCGAAACATGTACAAAAGTTGTCAGGGCCAAATTCTAAAAAGTTGAAAAACAATATTAAAAAAACATCATCCGAATCAGACAACAAAAATGTTCAAGAAAAATAAATAGAAAATCTACCATTAAGAGATAAAAATGACAATTCATAATGTAATAAATTGTCAATCTAAGAAGATGCCAACCTACAGGACATGTGATGTTTTAAAGACAATTAAAAATGGAAGTGTCTATGCTGTTGCTTTTGTATGTAAATGGTACATTACAAAGTTCTGCGAATTCAAGACATTGTTAAAATAAAATTTATAGAACGCATTAGAAATAAATTTTGTTGGACAAAAATAGAGGACATTTATGATGTCCATGTTAGCGCCATTTTTGCTCCAATCATTATAGACGATAATGGGAATACTAATAAGTTGTCAGTACGTCTATATCCAGCGACAACTGAAAAATTATGGGTTGTTTGCAAAAAAAAAATTAATTTGAAAATCTTTGTCTACAATTCCTATTTTAATGTTTTCTTGGATTTATAGTATTTCGTTTAGTAAAGTGACTTTTGTTTACACCTTTTTATGTTTATAATACGATTAGACAATGAAATAAAACTTTCAGCATGTGGAACGAAATAGTTATTTACGAACCAAGTGCGGGAAGACTATTTTCCCGCATGAGCGCACATTGTAAGCACGAGCGACCGCAGGAAGCGAGTGCTTTTAATTGCGCGAATGCGTGGAAGATGTCTTCACGCAAGTGGTTTGTACAATATTTTTTGTACGAACATTAAATTAAAAAAATATTATTGATTAATGTCATTGGTATCATACCTAACCTAAGATAGATTACCTAATTAATTTAAGCATTTCATATACGTAACTATTACTCACCTTTCCCTAAAATTAAGTTATTATATTCTTACACAATGCAAACATGAGGTATTTATTCTTATATTTATAAATTTATAGTACATTTATTGCGTTTTTTGGTTTAAATACAAACAATTCCGAACTGCCAATATGAATGTCGATGTGGTACAAATAGATGGCGTGTGAATCTTGCTTAAGATGTCGCTTAAAATATCGTCAAATAGATGGCGCCACAATTTTTTTCGAAGAATTTTTAATTATTACTCCTATTTCCACAACTTTTAGTGAAGAATAGTGGAGGGAAGTAGCATTTTATAGACTAAATTTTATTACTACCAAGTTAGATTTTTTTTTAAATGTCCCAAAGTGCCAGTGTTTTTTTCAATTTTTACAGTCGCCTCAACCGGGAAAACGTATTTCCCAGTCGAGATACACAAGCGCCAAATGTCTCTTTACAGGCGGTGAGTATGCTAAATCACGTATTCCAAAAGTAAATAGTAAGAAAACTAATCTTTCGAAAAAAAAAACTTAAAAAAGCAGACAATTACCCCACCATATCAGGCTTAAGCTTATTTAATAGATTTATTTCATGTTCCAACTAAACTCTTAAATTAATTACTGTATTACAATATAAATAATTCAACATTGTTTATACTCGTCTTTACTTTTGCAGAACAATATGGTATGTAAATTTTCTATAAAAAAGTACCTTGTTATTCATTGTTAAGATTTATGTGGCAGTAACATTCAATGAATTAATGCTCTAATGATCGTTTGTAGGCATGTATTATCAATTGAAACCATAAAATTAAGAAATTATTCATTTAAGTATTATATTGTATAATAGCAAAGTAATTGCTTGTTTTATTTACGTACTACATAGCGCTGATATACGTGAATATGTGTGCTGTACATGTAGTGCTATGTTTTGTCTACTTTCAGGGGCTATTATCTAAGCCGGCACTTAACTTTTTATAGTGGCACATCCATTAAGATATAAAGCCGATAGAGGTTGGGTGCATTTACACTTGTAATTTGTTTGCGGCAAGCTAAAATCCATTAAAAGAAAGTCCCATCAGTTGATACCTCTTTAAGCTAATAGAAGTCTAATATATAGTTAGATAATATATGGATAGAGAATACGCTTTTCGAATATGATATCTACGAATATGAATAACTAATATTGACGTGTCTTCAATCGATTAAATGCTTGTCTCAAAAATAAATGTTCTTTTGTGTTTAAGCCATAATACAATGTGAATTTATAAATAAATTGAAACGTTCTTTCTATATCCTTCCTGAATTAATTACTGTATTATTAATAGTACTTTAAGAATTGTACATATGATGTCGTAATTAGCTATTCCAAGTTTTTAGACGCCTGACTGTTCCGCTATTTATTCCAAAACAATTTATTATACTCTCAAATACGCTATATGCATAGATGTTTATACATACAGGGTGTCATTTTGAAAACGTACCACCCTCTATATTTCGGCCCCTATAGAAATTCCAAAAATATGCAAAAACACGTCAAACTTATTTTTAAGGGGGACATTTTGTAGGCTGGTTTCCAATTAAATTACATCAACCCTCTAGCGGGGGTGGACATAACCTCTAAAAATTTAAATGGAAATGGGGGTTGACTGATACCTCATTTTAAAGGTCGTTTAACCCGCTTTTCAAAAATGCTAATTTCTTGTGCTTTATTTTTAATACTTTTGAAGAAGTCAAGTCAAACCATGAACATACAAGTATCAAGTGTTTTGCAATAAAACATTAAAAAACTAATAAAAAGTAACTTATTTTATAAAATTTTCTCGCGAACTGCTAAAAAGAAAAGGCAAGAATTTAGCATTTAAAATTTTATAAAATAAGTTACTTTTTATTAGTTTTTTAATGTTTTATTGCAAAACACTTGATACTTGTATGTTCATGGTTTGACTTGATTTCTTCAAAAGTATTAAAAATAAAGCACAAGAAATTAGCATTTTTGAAAAGCGGGTAAAACGACCTTTAAAATGAGGTATCACTCAACCCCCATTTCCATTTAAATTTTTAGAGGTTATGTCCACCCCCGCTAGAGGGTTGATGTAATTTAATTGAAAACCAGCCTACAAAATGTCCCCCTTAAAAATAAGTTTGACGTGTTTTTGCATATTTTTGGAATTTCTATAGGGGCCGAAATATAGAGGGTGGTACGTTTTCAAAATGACACCCTGTATATTGTATGAAATGGTAATATTAATAATTAATAATAGTTATACAGGGTGTGGCACCGAAAACGAAACGGATTGAATATCTTGAAGGAGAATTCTTTTGTGAAAAAACGCAAAGACAGGCCAATTTTTAATCCAGGGAGCACCCTCCCATCTTATTTTCAACTTTGATACGTCATTCCTTCCCCTCCTACACTCTAACCATTACAAAATAAATAGGGCAAGTGCTAAGTATGATACATCATTGAAAAACTAATTTTATGGAGTATTCAGCAACGTGATTACTGGTTGCGTTACTTTTGATTTTACCGACCTCTAGCAGAATTAAGTACAATTACTTATTCCTAAATATAGCACATTAATTAAAACCTCTAGCTAAGTTTGAATTTGGATACACAGATCTACATAATTTTACTTCAGAGGCTGTTACTTGGATCTTAGACCTTTAGTATTGTAACGCTTTGATGGAGGTTTTTTATTCCTACATCCTAGACCAAATGGTGTAGTGTTTAAAGGGCGCCTGCAGTTAGGGCCCTTTCAAATATATTTTATTACAAAAAAGAAATATATATACTTACATATATATATTTAAAACCTAATTTTATCAGTAACCAAATACGTAATATTTTTGACATTTAATTGTCATCATTGTCAAGTACCTACTGTCATTAAGATTAAATCAGATTTTAATAAAGAAAACATCAAATGGTTTATTCTGTTCAGAGAGGGTAGAATTATTTAAGTTAATATTTTTTTCAATTGTGGACTAAATTGCTAATAAAATTAGCATTCAAATAATATGTCAGATTTAGGAATTCGTAACCGTTTTTGATCCCGATAGAGGGCGCTAAAATCAAAAGTAACGCGCCAGCATTCACGTTGCTAAATTCTCCATAGAATACCTTTTCAAAGATGTATCATTCTTAATACTTTCCCTATTTAAAATAGTTAGAGTGATGGAAGGGAGGGGAATGATGTATCACAGTTGAGTATATGATGGAAGGGTGCCCCTTCGATTAAAAATCTATCTGTTTTTGTGGTTTTTTCAGAAAAGAGTTCTCCTTTGAGATATTCAATCTATCTTGTTCTCGATGCCGCACTCTGTTAAATTAGTCATCATGTTAATTGTAAAATCTCTCTTATTTCTGCAAAATTCATCTACAGATGCAAGGCATAAGACAAAGATCAATGAGCAGTAATAAAGACGTTAAAAGCGGGTCGTGTTCCTTAGGTAGGTGGGGCGAGCTAGGTTGTTGTTTAGTTGTCATTGCAACGAATGCCATATGGTCCCTGACTGCCCTGGTGTCTCTTGTCCTTGGTAGTAGTGTACTTGGTTATTTATCAGTTATCTGTCGAGCAATTTAATTCTCAGCAGCACTTTTTAAATTTCATTTCGTTTTATTTCATTATTTTAATATTATTCATATTAATTGTTGTGAAGTTGAAATTTTAAGTATTTAAAGTATTAAACAAAGATGTAGACCTCCGCGGTCGTTTTTTATTTGTAGACCTCGGTTTCAGAGTTGGAACCGTGTTTGGTGTAAATGCCGACGTTTTGCTCATTATTGCAAGGGATATCTTCAAGGCTGCACGTAAATGTTCGTCGATTCGTAGTAGCTTCAAGCTATTATGACTTGATGTACACACAGACTCGTCCTTGCCTTTCTAGGAAAGCAAGATTAAAAATTGATAAACGAAAACTGTGTAAAAACCTTTGAATACTTAGTTGGCAATAATTTTAATCTATCTTTAACTTGTGTTCTATGGGAAATTGTGAAATTTTTAATTTATTTTGAGAATTAATTTTGGGGTCACTTTGGAAACTTAAAAAATATTTTTGAATAAAATTTGCTTAGTCACTCTTATTATCAAAATTTTTGCACCAGGGTTGTACGATGAACGGTTACCAAGACATGAACGGTGGTGAATATTACACAGGCACCGGTTGAATATATTGAAGATAATGTCAAGAAGTTCAATAGTTTGTAGTGTTCTTTAGATGGATCGCGTTGTCAAGATTTTGTATTAATCTCTAACAGCAGCGGTGGCACACTGAATTCTTATAGAAGGAACATTCTTCTCATATCATTCAGGACCAATTAAATACATTCAAAGTTGAATTTAACTAGAATATCCTTACTACATACATTGGTCTTACAATTTTGTTGTTTTATCGCGTACCTATGATGCCTGACTGCTTCATTTTAGACTTTCCTCTTTCCAAAAACCGAACAATATAGTTTCATTTGATCGGTAAATAATGACATTAACACAATAGAAAACTTCATATTGATGTTAAAGAATGTAAAATTTAATTTGTCAGTATTTATACATAATTTATTTGTTCATGTTCAATAATATCTGTTATTGCATTTTTCAAGGAGACTACTGGCTCTTTTAAAAAAAATTTTCTACCATGTCTTTTTAAGAGGTATTTTGATAGCTTGTATTTACTTGCGTGGATGAATTTTTGTTGTAAAGTGAGTAGAAAGCGAGATATCTGAACAAACTCATGTTAAGAGTACGATTTTAGCCCTTTGCAGTGTTGTCAAATTTGTTCCATATACTTCCAGTTCCGAAAAATTTCAGACTTCGCTGGAGACAACAAAACTTATCTGAAAAAACATCATTTGTTTTTGTATGAATTGATCTCTGTAGAAAAATTATAAATGCAGTAGACTAATATCTGAACACCACCAGATGTGTAAAAATATGAAAAGACTTTTAACAATAAGATATACAAAAATCTTAGTAGATTGTGTAATTTTCCTTTTAAAGAAGCTCCACTAGTGTCAATCATCATGTAACTAAAATTATTAATATTTTATTATTATATACAATGCCAAATTAGAAAGTAATTAGAAAGTAATTCAGTTTAAGTAATTGCAACTGAGTCTTTTAAATGATATCACTATATATCTATTTAAAAAAAACATAAAGGCACGATTTCTAAAACTTATTACGGAGGAAACACATATTTATCCAATAGAGAATCATAAATAGATATATAGTTAGGAAAACAAAAATAACTACGCACATATTTATAACAAAATATACGCAACATAATAAAAAAGGAGAACGAAATGCAGAAATAGATTAAGATATCTTCCACGAGAAGAAGAAACAACATTCCAAATGGAACGGATCGCCAAATACACATATATAATTTTAAAAAGATATATAAAAACTTAAAATAAATGATCCAACATCCCAAAGCAGACAAAGCACTAAATAACTTGGTAAGTAAATGGCTGCATCCTCACGCTAAGCAAGTACGTTTATAAATCTGTACACTTATACATTTTGACAAGCAATTTGTAATTTAATTAGAGATATTCTATTTTTAGAGTTTACGCGAAGCTTCCGTCACCTGCATGCACAAGAATAACTGAAATAACATAACCCAGATTAGACTTAGATGTTATTTAATCTAGTTAATGTTCATTTTATTTTAATTACTTTTAGTGTTACAATGCAACAGATTATATTGAGAAACAATAATCTTGAGTTTTTTTTTTTTTTGAAGACGCTAAGGCGAAAAAGGCAACACAATTAAATGCGGCAAAACCATAATTAATCATTAAATCTTGCGTTCTTGGCGCTGTTGCCCTCACGAACTAATCAAGAATGGCTTGTTAGTAGAAAGGATATGTGGTCGACTTACTCTTCATTCGATAATTGGCGTTTTACCTAAGAAAAGAATTCAGGGTCCGTAGAACGAAATTATTTCAGGACTCATTATTTATATCTTGGAAGCGATAACATTGTATATTTTGCATTTTAAAATTAATTTTGTTAATGGCATTTTATAATTAATTTATTTTTGGGAGTGTTTGATGTAGATTGATTTTTTTATTCCCATCAAAAGATAATCACCTAAAACGACAGTTAAGTGTCTCATGATCAGTAAACAAGTTTACCTCCATAATCTAATGTATTATTAGAAATATAAAATCTTCCACATTTAATCATGGCAATATGAGTATAAATACGAGGGCTGCGTTCTTACAGAAACTAGGAAAGAACATTTTTTTTGTGCAATCCTATATACATAAATTTTATTGAGCAGTATGACATTATATTTTGTTACGTTAATTTTGAACAGATCTGTATATTCCGCAATTTTGTTTCTTTTATTTATTTTTGTAGGATTATTCTTATGTTTTCTGTCGTTTTGACGTTAGTAATTTTCGCTTTGAATTAATTTGATTCATCACGTTATCATATTTGGTAGTAATGCTTTTCAGTATTTTTAATTTGAATATGAATTAGTTTAAATTCTAAGTTATAGGGTTGTTCCGCCATCCTCTGGCAAGCTCGGTCTTTAACGTAGAATAGATGTATAAAATATACAATAGATCTCTACTTTGCGGCTCTGTTGTTATTGACTGTTTTATTCTAACTGATACATATACAACCTTAGTTACGCTAATCTGGTGGCTTCGAATTTAAATACTAATTAAGTAATTTTTACTTAGAGAATTTTCTTTTAATTTTTCCTTTCTTCCCTAGTAATTAGTAGGCTTCCTTTTTGGTTTACAATTATTGACATTATAATTATACGTGTTGTACCATTGTAACTTATAGTTCTCGTCTTGACCTTCGTACGCGGTTATCGTGAAGTGAGTACGTCCTTTCGTCCTTTTGCATTTTGCATTTTACCGTTAATTGATATAGAGGCAGATGTGATTACGATTGCTATTTATTCACTGCTATTATTTGGTGCAATTTTATCGTTCCGTCTCGTAGAAGATTACATTTGTCAAGTGGATTATTATCGTAGTGATTAAAAGTTTGGATGAATCTTTTCCCCGGCGTTTTTGTCAGATAATTTCATGCGATCGCTTTAATTCATATGTGGTGAGTACGTCTCTTAGCTTTCCGTTGTGTAGTATTGTTTTTAATGTATGTAGTTTTCCTTTGTCTTTCAGCTTCTTATTTTGTGCAGAATTTCTCGCATATATCGTCATAAGTGATTGCAATTTAACACGCCACGTGGGACCGCCATCTTAGATTTCTTATGATGCCCTTGCGGATTTCAATGTAATTTAGAGTAGAAGAATATTGGCTACCGTTTCAGTACAGCTACGATTCCTTAAATTTTCTACACGAAGTGTACTTTCCCTGGAATTCCGAATAGAAGTTATTTCCAGTTTCCTTTCGTATGTGTTGGGCCACGCCTACTTATAAAATAAGATAAGTATTTCACGTTTTCTCTTAATTATTTGTTGTTAATCTGTAAGTTACCCTTAGCCTAATTTGTTGTCTAATTTTAAAAATTAATTTCTTTATATCAAGTTTCTCTAGCTCTGATTAGAGCTAGAGAACATTAGTTAAATTTTCAACTCAGGTTTTATTTGAGCATTCTAAAATCTATTGTCAGATCTTAACCGGTGTGGCATAGATTAATTTCAATTTACGAGGGTTAACGTACAATTTTGTCATTTAATTGTTATTTTAAATTAAATTTTGGAGGCCTTAAGCAGAATTTTCATTATATTGTTTTTTATTTTTTTATACAACCATTTGTCACAGTTTAATTTTTGTAAGTGCATTTATATTTATATACCTATTGACACAATTGTTAAATCCTTTGTAAGGCAAGAGATATCTAGCTATTGCTAGCTTAATTTATTTTGAAAAAAATGGAAAATAATATTGATAATACATACATACAGGTTGTTCAGAAGTAGGTCACCCCTGTCACTTTAATTTTATATTGTCACATATTCTTATTTTATGTAACTTCTTTTACTTTCTTATACGTAGTATAAGGAAGTATTGTGATGATGAAAATTTTCGACCTCGAGATTTTTGCAGATGTCCACGTTTTGAAGTCCCCTGATACCGAAAAAGTGGTTTTTAAAAAATGTCTGTGTGTCTGTCTGTCTGTCTGTCTGTCTGTCTGTGTGTCTGTGTGTCTGTGTCTGACCACGATAGCGGTGTCAAACCGCTGGAGATATCACTTCCAAATTTTGTATTTACGTGTATAATCTCCCTCTTGAGATCTGATTAGTTTTTCAGTAAAATCGGTAGACCGGAAGTAGCAGTTTACTTCAGTGAAAAATTCGAATTTTGCCAATATTTCGTCAATTACTAAGTTTAAACAAATTTATAAAGAATTGAAATGTACTCAAAGTTAAATTTGAGACAAATTATCTTTAAAAGGTTTTTCGAAATTCCAACCGGAAGTAGGTCTTTTACTCTTATCGAACATCAGTTTTTTGCGAATATCTCGCAAGTCATGCTTTCTAGGCTGGTACATTACGAGTATAAAAGTATTTAAATTATAATTTTAAATATCTTTTGTGTAAAAAAATTTCAAAATTCGGACCGGAAGTACCACTTTTACTCTTACCGAATAGCGATGTTTTGCAGATATGTCGTAAATTATGCATTCTAAATATATTTATTAAGAGTACAAAAGTATTTAGAGTTGAATTTGCAATATTTTTTGTATATATGAAATTTCAAAATTCGGACCGGAAGTGGCACTTTTACTCTTAGCGAGGAGCACTTTTTTTTTAATATCTTGCAAAGTATGCATTCTATAGCGATTTATTAAGAGAATGAAAGTACTTAGAATAGGATTTTGAATAAGTTTTGTATAAAAAATTCGTAAAATTGTATAGTTTGAAACGCTCAAACGTATAAGAAAGTCGTGTGGTGGCCACACCTCATTTTTTTGTTTTGTTTATTTAACATTCTAATTCTAAATTTTATAATTAAATTTTATAACTGAAACAACTATAGGATATATTAAATTGTTTGTTGTTGGGAATTTGTGGTTTTGTCTTATGTTTTGATACCTAGAATATTTAATCTGATTTTTCTCCTGGATCAAAGATCATTTTGAGGTAAGGAATATTACACATAGACAGATGGCGTCCGTAAATTCATCTATTCTGTGCAAATCCACGACCCACAAACGATTGAGTTAGAGGCAGTTCCTTTCTCCATATTTATCATCTGTACGCAAGGGTAGTAACAGGTAGGGCATTCCTGAAGGTGTAAGCATCAACTTTCAGAAACTTTGGTGATTTAATAAGCGGCGATACAATTATTTTAGCTTGGCCATTACTTTGCTTTCAGTATCGAAGGATTAATAATTTTTAGTTTTACGTCGACGCTATTTTCTGCGCCTTTGCTTGATTTTGATAATTATTTTTAAATAAAATTTTAAACTTTTGAAAGGGCGTAGCAATTTATGACTTATTTACTTATATAGATTTGCATCATTTTCATTTGATATATAGATAGATTTTTCTTTATTATAAATTCTTAAGACCACAATAATAGAAGTAGCAATGCTTACACCATTCGTATTCCAAGACAAAAAACACCTCGATGTTATAACATTATTATACAAATTTTATGAAGTTTTTTTTTATTGTGTCTTTCAGTCCACGTTTCAAGTTTATTGAAATTAAAGGATTTCCTTTTTCTTTTTTGAAAATCTATGATCTATACACTTCCTTACAAATATATATAAAACATGAACTAATAAATTGTACACTCTGTTACAGTTTCTTTCACTCATTAAAATCAAATCACATCCATTTCTGTCTCGTCTATTTATACTTGCTGTCATTTTATATTGCCCTGGTTTACATTAATTATTAAATTATTATTCAAGAAAGTGTACCACGATAATATACATGAACACCTCGAGAATTGTAAGAACAAAAATAGTTTTAAGTGGAAGCTGGCACGAAAGCTTACTAATGAATGTTTTTATGAGGTAGTGGAATATCTCATATTGATTGCTGTGTAAATTGTCACAGTGTTATGTATTACTGTTTATTTATTAATATATTAATTTTTCATTTGACGAAACGTATAATTAATTATTATAATTATTTTATTTAAGACTCGTCTATCTAGTACATTCCTGAAGATATATTAAAACAGAAATTATATTGTAAACTTCAACAAGGTAAACATTTTCTGTAAAAATATGCTATATAAAAGAGCCATCTGTTTATGTAGTTAATTCTCTGCCAGTTAACGCACACTCGAAGTCTAAATTAAGTAGATTTTTTAAGTGCGTCGCATCTCTCTCTTGCATTAATAAAAGAAACTGGAGTCGGCGATGAGAAGAGCGTCGACAAGCGAAATGATTTAAATTAACTGGTTCATTAGCCCGAGAAATTTATTTACTTTTAATTAAATTTTATCTATTTTATCTCGGTGAAATAAAATTGAATCCGTTCATTTACGGTTCTACAAATAAAGGAAAATGTAATTATCTTATCTGAACAAAATATCTCTCGGTAACATTTAACTAGCGTTAATTTATTTATTTCAATATTTATACTCGCAATTAATTAACTCCGTGTAGTTTCGAGTAGAACCAGAATATGTTTTAAACTAACAGAGTATATGTAGCATGTACTATACAAAGCTTGTTTAGATTTTGTACTTGATGTTTAAGTAAGAGCGACATTTAAGTCATTTCCGTAAAGCGAAATGTCGCAGAGGATAAAACTATTGCAATATTGCAAGCAATATTGCAAGCAATATTGCAATAGTAATTAACAATTAAGGAAACGACTCGTATAAGGTAGAAGAAGTTACTGAAAGACATTAACAGAGCACATACCTAACTAATTAATTTATTTCAAATTCAAAAAGAAACCTCTTGCTCCCAAAGAAGGCCACAGGTAAACACCCTATGTTCTAAGATAGAAAAGAGTTTATAAGTTTAAAACTAATTGAAATAATATGTGCCTTTTTTTGGCGTCTGCGGGAGCAAAGCCCATCCACCACAGCGGTACTACGCACGTTTTTTCTTATGGGAATGGATACTAGGAAGTCGGGCTTTTCACCTGGTCAACGGACAATCTCACTTAGGATATTGTGGGTAAGGTAATTCTCAGGTGTTTCATATTTTTATTTTCATCTCTATTACGGCCTTGATGATGACATCGTATATTGCTATCCTGTTGATACGAAGCAGCAGACAGATATTTGTAGGTAAAGGGATATTCAGTTGTACTAATGTCTTTATGAATTCATCCAGCATATTTTTTTTATTTTCACAAATGTAAAAGATGTGATTTAAATCTCCATATTCATGTCCACAAGTACCGGGTGGCCAACTAAGAATGGCCGCCGGCTATATCTCAGAAACCAGTAGTCATATTGCTCCCGGCTAAAAAAATTTCAAGTAAAAGTGCCCAAGAGACAATGCTAGAAATTATTTTGGAGTTTGTAAAATGTCCGCAAGGGGGCGTAACGGTCAGGATCAATGTTAAAATTTAGAATTTCTGCATATTTTTACTAATTAAGGGGTATTGAAAATTTTTAAATTTTATTCCCTGCACATTCTTTAACACTTTTAGTCTTGCATATTTTTTACTATCTAGTGAAATAAAGTAGTGGGGGCAGTTCAAATGTTTTTAAATAAACTAGGATTACTCCCGGTTGGCCTTACCGATTTGAATAAGTTTGGTCTCATTTAAAAGAGACTTATTTGCTCTACAAACTGAACTTGTGTTTTTGTATCTTGGACTTTTGCTGTCACCGGTAGATGGCGTTAACTGAAATGTAAGCAAATATTAGGCTTTTTCTCAAAAAAGCTAAATACAATGATATGTTTCTTTTTACATAAGCGAATAAAGAATTAAATCTTCTACATTTCGGTAAAAAAACCAAATTTGTATGTCTTTTAGAACAGAAGATATTGACAAAAATAGATCAAAATTCATAAATTCTCCCCTTTTACTGGCCTTTTTTTATGAAGCTAACCATTTTGAGCTACATATATTATTATTATCTAATATATTATTATTATCAAGAAAAAAAAATTTTGAAAGACCCTGTTTAATAAAGCAAGATTATTTTTAATACTTATTTTAATCCAAAAGATATACCATTGACAATAAAAAAGTAAGCTATGAAAAAATAAAACAATAACTCTGTGTTAAAACGACGAGTTGCGAAAATAATAAATATTATTGTCAGTTTTTGATTGATTCCGTTTACTTTTTTGTGTTTGGGAGAACTTCTTTTTTACTGAGATGCGGTTAGCGAATGAAGAGGCATTCGATATGATTGGTGTCTATTTCGAATTCATTCGAAATTCTACAATTGCTTCCAGAGTGTATGCTATGCAGTTCCCTGGAAGACATTATGCGAGCAGTGTTTTTCGTAGTTAGCGGAAAGGCTTAGGACCACCGGAAATATTAATCTTCCGGTGTAAAGAAGGCAACCTACTGACGGAACCGAAGGAAATGCTATAAAAGTATTAGAATATATTGTATTTAATCCACATGTAGTGAAAGAAACCACAAGTAGAGAGTTGGGCATTTGTAGAACTACGGTCCAAAATATATTGAAAGATTTAAGTTAAAAATAAAATAAACTTTATTTCGAGATTATTTTTGTAAGGCCTTTGTTAGATTTGCTATATCTCCTACAGTTTGTTTTAATATTTTTAAGCATTAAGCATAACAGTTGTTTTTAACATTCCGTACTCGGTTCCCTTAAGTTTAACTCATACATCCATCTGCCTATTTATTGTCTGTTTACCGGTCACAGCCATTTTTATCCGATACCGTTTATATAGACCACAGTAATACTTTATAATAGTAAGTTACCTAAACAGTGTCCAACAAGTTTGGATAAATTTGATCTCGCAGTTTCGTTCACGTTTGCCATATTATTTTCAGGATGATCCTTATTACATCGTTCTTCATCAAGCTTTAACGGCTGAAGATTTCGATCGCCGGATTGACTACTGTCAATGGCTATTAAATATGGTAGCGGAAACCCCCGAAATTCTTTCTCGCGTACTAGGGACGGATGAGGCAACATTTAGTAGCAATGGTGGTGTGAACTTGCACAATATGAACTATTGGTCCAGGAAAAATCCGCGTTGGATGCAGGAAGTTTAGCATCAAGGCTGCTGGTCGGTAAACGTGTGGTGCGGTATTCTAGGAGGTAAAATTATTGGACTCGTTTTCTTTAACCGACATTTCACTGGAGACGTTTATTTAATTTTTTTTATGAATGAGCTGCTCCTTCTAACAGAAGATGTCTCTCTGGACATTCGTCGTGATAAATTTTTTCAGCACGATGGGTGCCCGGTGCATTTTGTTGCAAGCGTCCGGGATTTCTCAGATCAGACATTTCCTGGCAAGTGGATTGGACGGGGTAGTATATTTCCCTAGCCCGCCAGGTCACCAGACCTCAACATCCTAGATTTTTATATTTGGGGGAGAATTAAGGACATTGTTTTTGAAAACCGGCCTACAACAAGACAAAATATGCTGGAGAAAATTATAGCAGCAGTACGAAACATATCGGAGGCGGAAATTGAAACTTCTGTTTTATCCACGTGGCAAAAGTTGCAGGCTTGCATTAACAATGATGGACGGCATTTTGAACAATTAGGCCGTCATTAAAAATTTTGCAAACCAATCTTTACAGTAATGTAATTGTAGTTATTTTAGTGTTTAATATTAGCTTTATTCTGATAGTGTTAGTATTAATTGTTAGTATAGTAAATCATAGTATAAGAAAATTGTAATACATGTTTTTCGAACGTTTCCATAAAATTAAATTTATATAATTTTGGTTTCTTAAACAGGAACTAACGAAATGTTATAAATTTTTTTTATTTAATATATTTTTATATATTTTGCATCGGTGTTACAGGAATGCCTTTCAAATTTCTTCCGCTTTTGTGACATTTTAGTATTTGGTCTGCGTGTTAGAATTTTACTGAATTTATTATATATACGAGGGCGTATTTTTATGTTACGTATATAATAAAAAGAAGACAATTAAAACATAAGAATTCATGCATTATCATCTATTTTTGCCAATATCTCCTGTTCTAAAAAACATACAAATTTGGTTTTTTTACCAAAATGTAGAGGTTTTAATTCTTTATTAACTTATGTAAAAAGAAACATATCATTGCATTTAATTTTTTTGAAAAAGGGCCTAATATTTGCTTACATTTCAGTTAACGCCATCTACCGGTGATGGCAAAAGTTCGAGATACAAAAGCACAAGTTCAGTTTATAGAGCAAATAAGGCTCTTTTAAATGAGACCAAACTTATTCAAATCGGTTAGGCCAAACGGAAGTAATCCTAGTTTATACAAAAAAACATTTGAACTGCCCCCACTACTTTATTTCACTAGATAGTGAAAAATGTGCAAGACTAAAAGTATTAAAGAATGTGTAAGGAATAAAATTTAAAAATTTTCAATACCCCTTAATTAGTAAAAATATGAAGAAATTCTAAATTTTAACATTGATCCTGACTGTTACTCCCCCTTGCGGACATTTTACAAACTCCAAAATAATTTCCAGCATTTTCTCTTGGACACTTTTACTTGAAATTTTTTTGCCCGGAAGCAATATGACTACTGGTTTCTGAGATATAGCCGGCGGCCATTCTTAGTTGGCCACCCGGTACAAACCGGACTGTTTAATAAATTTAATTTATATAGATGGGCTGGATGCTGTCCGTGTCCAAATTTCAATCTTGCTATGGTCGATCTATAAAAGTCTATAAAAGCGTGATACATGAATGTTATCGTAGCAGTTTTTAACATTCGTTTCCGGGTGTAGGCATGCATATTGGGTCATTTTGCTTAAATAATTATTCTGCCATTGCTCGTTCTATTCCTTGTGGAACAATTGATAATAATAGACTCTAGCTGCGGCTTCTTTGGTGAGGCTGCTTCTATATAAGATTCCACATTGACAAGCGTCTTTTGCTAGTTTATCTACAATTTCATTAGGTATGATACAGCTGTGACCTTTTACCCATAATATCTTTATTATGATATTTTGTGATCTCAACTGCTTCAAAATTAATATATGTCCAGCATAATGGGGTTCATTCGTAAATAAAAGTTCTTACTGATGAGAGATTGTATCACACTTTTGGCATCTGACATAAATACTAATTTCCTGGCTTTTACATTTGCGCCGTATCGCAGTGCTTCAAGAATTGCTATAGATTCAGCAGTGAATATTGATGCATCCCCATCAAGTTTATACATTCTCGAGATGTTATTCTGACTATCAAAAAGAGCGCATCCACATTCGTCTTTCGTTTTGGAGGCATCAGTAAATATTGTCAGAGTATCCTTGGTGTTTTCGATTATTGATAGAAATATTTTCTTATCATGTACAGGATATCCAATATATGAGGGGAGTATGATGGTGTCTATATGAATGTAAGTCAGGAAATTGTCAATTATATTATGGAGGGGTAGGTATAGTCGGGAGTCAAGTTCAGAGATGGACCGTAGATTTTAGAAAGGATAGGAGCCTTATTTTTCTTCCAGAATCCATGGGTTAAGTCTAGTATCGATAGGTGATTCATTTCTTTTAGGATGGTCTTCGCAGCCTTTTGCTTTAATGAAATGATGTATTTCCTTGCTAAATAGTCTGCGTAGGTACAAAGGTGGTTCTTCAGCCTCTGTCTGGAGTGCAGGTATAGGTGTTGATTTCATAGCTCCAACACATAAACGGAGAGCTTTATTTTGAATAAAGTCCAATCTTCTTAGATTTTTATTGCTTGTGTTTGCATATAAAGTACAGCCATAATCGAAAGTGAATCGTATGAATGCTTTATAGATGTTCATTAACATTATATAATCTGCACCCGATCTAATTCTAGATATCATTTCCATTAAATTAAGTGTTTTCTCACATTTTGATATGAGTTCATTAATGTGTTTTGTCCATGATAGTTTATTATCTATCATCAACTGGAAAGTTGGTGTTGTTGATTTGGACTTGTGCTAACTGGATATTATGACTTCGCGACAAAAACATTATTTTTGTTTTATTTGTAGACAATTCTAAACAGTTTTCTAATAACCACCTCTTAAGTTTTTGAATGCACAATGTTAATTGACTTATTACTGTTTCCACATTTTTGTTGCCCAAGAAAACACATATATCATCTGCATATTGTATCACATTGATGTGGGCGTCCATCTCATAATGTAGATCGCGGTGTAAATATTAAATAAAATTGGACTCAAACAAGAGCCCTGCAGCAAGCTTTGGTTTGATATTCTGGGGCCTCTCAGTTAATTTTCCGTCGTTCGTACAAAGAGTTTTGCATTCCTAAATAAGTTGGTAGTATTTCTTGCAGCGCGTCCCGGTAATTCAATACTTTTAAGTTTTCTATCCATTTTATTTACATTGAGGCAACCATATGCGTTTTCAATGTCTAAAAAGATGCAGCACACTGTCTCCTTTTTCGTCATAGTAATTTGTACTTCTAATGTATGCCTTTACTATAAATATTTTACATTACTGGTATTTGCAAATGACTGTCATCCTGAAAATTGTGAATAGTGTGAAGTTGAAAACCCGAAAGGTGCTAAAATATATATATTTCAACAGTAAAAATGAATACGACTTTTATATCAAGTACGAAATATTTCATTCTCACGTTATCATAAAAAAAAAATACAGAACTACAAAAACACAGCAGCGAATGGATTAAAATATCCTAAGTTTCAGAGTAATCTTATGTGTCATAATTTAGAGCCACTATGTGCCATAAATATTGAAAGTGCATGTCACTGGAAAGAGTTTTACCGTAATATAATATTTTAAATGATTAACTTGGTTAATATACAAATGAAGAGTGAATAAAAATATGTTGAGTGTTGCAATAGCCATAGTTTAGCTATATAAAAGGTTTAAATAATTGTCAGGATTTGCCTTAGCGAAATATTTCATTCTCACGTTGTCATAAAACATACAGATACAGCAGCAATGTGTTCAGAAAAATCATGTACACTTCAAAAATCAAGCAATCTACTTTTGGACATATTTTGCACTTTCCAAATGTGGATTTTGAGATTATATTTGTAAATAGGTTATAAACTGTGAGTGAAATTGTCGCTATTTTATTTGAAAGCCAGTAAACTTATTTATTACTTATTATTTATTGAAACCACTTTATAAAATCGTTAAATGGCCCTTTGTCCCTAAAATTTGGCTGTTTAAAGGCACGGCGGACCCTCAAAGCATTTTTTATGTTAAATTTGCAAAAGCCATTTTTAAGAAAACGGAACCCAGCAAATTTTTATTAGTATCAGAAATTTGTAAAAAAAAATTTTTTTTGCCCCACGTTAGTGTACATTTTGTATCTTGGAAATACTAATAAAAATCTGGACATCTATCTATTTATGTAGTAATACAAATATAGTAATACAAATTAGATGTCTTTTTTCATTACGACACGACATAGATAAATACGTACACTAGAAGAAAAAAGAATGCGTCCAGCTCGAGAGATATTGTTGGGATGGACGTTTGCCGAGTCAGACCGAACGTTAGGGGTCTCACCTCGCCCCCCGCACACGCAGTACCTGAACTACCTGATCGTAGCTCGTGCACATTACTTCGCTTAAATATTTGTCTTATATAAAGATGTATTTCTCACTTAGCCTTTATATGCATAGATGTAGATTCATAGATTGATTTGTATTACGCTTTTAAATACAAGAGCTGCAGACAGATTATTTAATTTGATTTACATAATTATTAATTTCAAATATGAGTAGGTATATATTTGAAATGTTGGTTATTATAACCAACAGAACATGCATTTTCCATAGAGGATAATAAATACGCAAAAAAAATAATATTGCACACTTATAAATCAGACAGAATGCTTAATATTCGTGGTTTTCAATGCAAACGCTGCAAAAAGCATTGTTTGGATTATTTTATTTTATATTAGTAGAAATGCTGATAATTCAATAGAGTTTTATAAGATTTATAATTAAATCTAGCAATTCTCTGTCTTGAAACTAGAAAGTAGATACTGATTATTTTTGTGATAGCACTTAACATTAGAATTTTGTATTTATGACTGCTGCATATGTAGGTATGTGAATAATATACAAGGTGAATCAAGGATCATTATTAAGAAACATTGGTGTAAATTAAAGGAATTCACTTATTTAGATCTTAATTCTTTCTTAGAAGGTTTAGATATTTCATTAACTTCAACGCTTTTCCAATATAAAAATAAGTACTATAAACAAATATATGGATGTGCTATGGGTGCACCAATATCAAGTGTTATAGCACAATTAGTAATGGAAGATCTTGAAGAAACAATTACATCAAAAATTAATTTTGAAATTCCATTTTATAAAAGATATGTTGATGACTGTATTCTTGCAATACCTGAAAACAAAATAGATCTAATAGATACATTTTTTACAACAAAACAATCAAAATTTAAATAATAAACAAATTAAATAATCATCTATCCCATATGTTCCAAAATTATCAGAAAAACTAACTAAAATGTTTAGTACATAAAAATAATAACAATGTAAAGTTTATCAATACTCATATTTAATCTAAAACTCCTTTTTAAAAAAAAGCCACACAGTTTATAATATTCCATGTAATAATTGTAACAAAATATACATTGGACAATCAATGCAATATTAGAAGAAAGAATTAAAGGTCATAAATATTGTAAAAATTCAACTGCTTTAAAAAAACATAGTCAACAATTTAAACGTAATTTTAATTTTGATAACACTAAAATTCTAAATATTGAAATTAACAATAAATCTCAATCAATATTAGAACTCATCCAAATTAAGAAAAATGAATCAGTTTGTGTAAATGCCCGAAGTGAAATTAATGCTCTTTCAAAAATTTATTTTTCATTACTTACATAAACAAATATTTTCCCTTCTACATTTTCAAAAATCAGTTCTTTTAATATTTATTTGATACTTACATTGTAAAAATTTTGTAATGACATTAATATTTATTATTTGAGTATGTTAATAATTTTAAATTGTTGATCTAGAAATCATATGCTGACATTTATAATTATATTTGATATTGTCAATTCTTTTTTTGACAACATTTTAAAAGAAGTATTTTACTTATACAATTTTAGTTATTATACATATTTTTAACGTAAGTAATTTTATATTGTATTAATTTTGGAGCATCATTTGTAATTTATACTTATAATTTCAGTATTGTGATGAAGACATTGTATTAAATATGTCGAAACGTAAACTTAGCATTTTATTGTATCCTTTTCCATAACGGCCTAAATACCAAGAGTTTTATATATACACGTATACAGAGTGATTTATAATAAATAAATCTGTTTCTTATTCATCTCAAAACTAGACAGCAGGCATTTGTTTTTTTTAAAACACCTGCAGTTTCATTTTTCTTGTATTTATAACTACATATGTGAATGCATACCTAATGTATTAATGTAGTAATTAATTGCAGTAAATAGTATTCTTAAATTCAAACAATGTAAATTATTGTCATTTGATGTGTATTGTCCTCGGTATTGTCGTATACAGATAGAATGATAAATAGAATTTTGGAAGAAGAGAACTGAGTGAAGGTTGTTTTTTCGAGTGTTTGAAATACTTGGGATAAATGTGAAATAAATGTCAACTTATGACAACCCCCACAGAATTACGATCTTTGAAAAAACGGCCAGAAAGAACTTCTTTCTCCAGGTTTTGATTGTTTCTTTGAGTTACTTTGGAATAATTTAGGACAGAATTGGAACAGCCCTCACAATTTCAATTTTCAATTCATACTTTCGAATTTCGTTTTCTACCATCTTTTGTCTAGAAGAGATACGCGTCTGAAATGTTGGAACAAAAATTGTGTATAATTATAATTAAATCTAATAATTCTCCGCATCGAAATTAGAGAATACACACTGATATTCTTTTTTATAATAGCACATAAAATTGCTACCATTTTTTTGCTTATGTTCTACTACGTATTGTTGTGACTTTTACTTTATTCTTAAATAGTTTAACTAAAGTAGATTTTTGCTATATTTTTAATTATAAAGTTACAGCTTTGCTTTCTTCTCCTAGTTTTCAACAGTGGTTTACAATCTTTTCTTACCTTATTAGCTTAAGGGCATCTCTCTCTCCTTCTTTCACTCTCTTATTTATATGATCTGGGATAGGATTAGCAAACCAAAGTCAAAATTTCAGCTACACTATATAAATATAGACACAAAAACCGTAATATCATTATTAATAAGTAAACTCCGAACCAAATAAAACTCTGGAAACATGTCCAATATCATGAAACCAAATAAAAAAATATCATAAAAAACAACTAATGCATAATTCTAAAATCTGGCAAATGTTTATTTATTTTTAAGTATTACTACTGTATAATGCTAATAAAAGAAAGCAAATAAATGATAATTCAGACAAAGCATTTTGCCGATTTTTTATAATATTTTTTTATTTGGTTTCATGATATTGCACATGTTTCCAGAGTTTTATTTGGTTCGGAGTTTACTTATTAATAATAATATTACGGTTTTTGTGTCTATATTTATATAGTGTAGCTGAAATTTTGACTTTGACTTGCTAATCCTACCCCAGATCATATAAATAAGACAGTGAAAGAAGGAGAGAGAGATGCTAATAAGGTAAGAAAAGATTGTAAACCACTGTTGAAAACCAGGAGAAGAAAACAAAGCTTATAATTAAAAATATAGCAAAAATCTACTTTGGTTAAACTATTTAAGAATAAAGTAAAAGTCACAACAATACGTAGTAGAACATAAGCAAAAAAATGGTCGCGATTTTATGTGCTATTACAAAAAAGAATATCAGTGTGTATTCTCTAATTTCGATGCGGAGAATTATTAGATTTAATTATAATTATACACAATTTTTTGGAAACACTATTTGACTTATTGTTGTATTTCTTATAATTATTATCATCATAATTTTAAATAACATAAATTAATTAAAATAATCCAAACAATGCCTTTTGCAGTGTTTGCATTGAAAAACACGAATATTAAGCAATCGGGCCCATTTACAACTATGCATACAAACGGTAAGTGAGATATGTTTTGGGTGGTAATTCGGCCGAACAAATAGATACAAAAACAAATTCTTTGCCCAGGTTCAATTTTTTCAAAAATGAAAATGATGTTGTGTTATTCCTGATTGTTCTAAATACTGTTCCAACATTTCAGACGCGTATTTCTTCTAGACAAAAGATGGTAGAAAACGAAATTCGAAAGCATGAAATCAGCAAATTGAAATTGTGACGGCTGTTCCAATTCTGTCCTAAATTATTTCAAAGTTTCTCAAAGAAACAACCAAAATCTAGAGAAAGAAGTTCTTTCGGGCGGTTTCTTCAAAGATCGTAATTCTGTGGGAGTTGTCATCGGTTCACATATGTAGTTATAAATACAAAAAAAAATGCAACTGCATGTGTTTTAAAAAAACAAACGCCTGCTGTCTAGTTTTGAGATGAATAATGAACAGATTTATTTATTATAAATCACTCTGTATACGTGTATACCGTAAGCGTCAAATTTTAATTTCGGTTTGCACTTCTATCATATGCAGAAGATGATCTTATAATATGCAGCGATGCCTGCTTGCTAACAGTGGAGGGAGAGCAACGGAGTGGCGGGGGACCCCCACGCCTTACAAATGTCCAGTGTGGCAGCCTCGCTTATGTCTATCTTTAGTTTAATTCGTCGCGCTCTTTTCCTCTTACTACTTTCCTATCAGAAATTAAAATATGTCGACCCCGGTATATAAAACTCTTGGTATTTAGGCCGTTATGGAAAAAGATACAATAAAATGCTAAGTTTACATTTCGACATATTTAATACAATGTCTTCATCAGAATACTGAAATTATAAGTATAAATTACAAATGATGCTCCAAAATTAATACAATATAAAATTACTTACGTTAAAAATAGGTATAATAACTAAAATTGTATAAATAACATACTTCTTCTAAAATGTTGTCAAAAAAAGAATTGACAATATCAAATATAATTATAAATGTCAGCATTTGATTTCTAGATTAACAATTTAAAATTATTAACATACTCAAATAATAAATATTAATGTCATTACAAAATTTTCACAATGTAAGTATCAATAAATATTAAAAGAACTGATTTTTGAAAATATAGAAGGGAAAATATTTGTTTATGTAAGTAATGAAAAATAAATTTTTGAAAGAGCATTAATTTCACTTCGGGCATTTACACAAACTGATTCATTTTTCTTAATTTGGATGAGTTCTAATATTGATCGAGATTTATTGTTAATTTCAATATTTAGAATTTTAGTGTTATCAAAATTAAAATTAAGTTTAAATTGTTGACAATGTTTTTTTAAAGCAGTTGAATTTTTACAATATTTATGACCTTTAATTCTTTCTTCTAATATTGCATTGATTGTCCAATGTATATTTTGTTACAATTATTACATGGGATACTATAAACAGTGTGGGCTTTTTTTTAAAAAAGGAGTTTCAGATTAAATATGAATATTGATAAACTTTACATTATTATAATTTTTATGTACTAAACATTTTAGTTAATTAATTGATTGAAGACGGAGATACGTGTTGAAACTCCATAATTTACAAGTAAAAATTGAAATAAATTCAAATTGAGTTCAAAACAGTTTTATTCAATTCACTACAATTGTTTCACCCTACTAGGGCTTCATCAGGTGATCAATATTATAATATTGTGAAACAATTGTAGTGAATTGAATAAAACTGTTTTGAACTCAATTTGAATTTATTTCAATTTTTACTTTTAGTTAAGTGTTCTGATAATTTTGGAACATACGGGATAGATAAATATTTAATTTGTTTATTATTTAAATTTTGATTGTTTTGTTGTAAAAAATGTATCTATTAGATCTATTTTGTTTTCAGGTATTGCAAGAATACAGTCATCAACATATCTTTTATAAAATGGAATTTCAAAATTAATTTTTGATGTAATTGTTTCTTCAAGATCTTCCATTAGTAATTGTGCTATAACACTTGATATTGGTGCACCCATAGCACATCTATATATTTGTTTATAGTACTTATCTTTATATTGGAAAAACGTTGAAGTTAATGAAATTTCTAAACCTTCTAAGAAAGAATTAAGATCTAAATAAGTGAATTCCTTTAATTTACACCAATGTTTCATAAATACAAAATTGTAATGTTAAGTGCTATCACAAAAATAATCAGTATCTACTTTCTAGTTTCAAGACAGAGAATTGCTAGATTTAATTATAAATCTTATAAAACTCTTTTGAATTATCATCATTCTGTCTGATTTATAAGTGTGCAATATTATTTTTTTTTGCGTATTTATTATCCTCTATGGAAAATGCATGTTCTGTTGGTTATAATCACCAACATTTCAAATATATACCTACTCATATTTGAAATTAATAATTATGTAAATCAAATTAAATAATCTGTCTGCAACTCTTGTATTTAAAAGCGTAACACAAATCAATCTAAGAATCTATATCTATGCATATAAATGCTAAGTGAGAAATACATCTTTATATAAGAGAAATATTTATGCGAAGTAATGTGCACGTGCTACGATCAGGTAGTTCAGGTACAGCGTGTGCGGGGGGCAGGGTGAGACGTCTAACGTTCGGTCTGACTCGGCAAACGTCCATCCCAACAATATCTCTCGAGCTGGACGCATTCTTTTTTCTTCTAGTGTACGTATATCCTACGTATCTTAAAATCAGTTTTTCCAATTAGAGATCCTACAAAATTAAATGAATAGAAGGAATTTAGCCATGGACTAGATAAATAATATAAATGTCAAGTGACCATTACAGCTCTTTTGAATTAATTTTCTTACGCATATTAAAATATTTACTTAGTGGCACTAGATTTATTATAAGACTGACGGGTGCAGAAAATTAAGAATTATTGGCTTTAAATTTAAAATAGCGCGCTCATCTGAAATAACAAGTCTAATTGACATTGCTTTTAAGTAGTTGGCAAAGAAGAGCCAATCTAATTAAATGAATTCACGTAGAAATTTATGGACGTTTTTCGTAAATGGACGCTCGGCAGGCCGGAGGGGACTATTTTCGAAATGAATTTTTATATCGATTTGTGCCAAATAACTGCTAGATACTATCTCTATTTATAAAAGTGAGTGTATTCTCTAAATGTTAAAAGATGAATTAAGGGCCACTCAACTAGAGTGGTTTTTAAGTGAACCAATTTCAGATTTCTGCCGTAAGTGTGTTTACCTATAATTGACTAATAAATCTTGACATTTTAGCGTAAATGAATGGAAATGTAATGTTTTCCTAAGTACCTCCTTTACTTATTTTAAAATAACATATAATT
Organism: Amphimallon solstitiale; assembly: GCA_963170755.1. Lineage (NCBI taxonomy): Eukaryota > Metazoa > Arthropoda > Insecta > Coleoptera > Scarabaeidae > Amphimallon > Amphimallon solstitiale. The sequence continues at coordinate 119,470,905 of OY720679.1, forward strand.
GATTAATAAATTTTCTTTTTTCTTTGCCGCTTAAGTCAAAATTTATTAGATATTTTTTATTGTAGTTGCCGATAATAGCACCGAGTATACATGGTATTGCATTTAATATAGATCATACCCAAAAGATTACTAATAAAGAATTACTTAGCAAAATATCAAGATAAAACTTGTCACTATTTAAAAGACTAAAATACGTTCCTTCAAATATAGCAATATACCTGCTATTCCCTTATTATTAGTGACTGAATTATGTCATAAGCAACGTCACTCTGAAGTCATAACAGTGACAAATTACATTGCTTTGAACAAACTGTTGCCTCTATAGTTTATGAAGTCATGTTGTTACAAATTGTATTAATGTTTTAATGTATTTTACCTTGTTTCAGAATAAGAAGAAGTAATACAAATATCTCTCTAAGACCCGAAACAGAAGTTAAAAATATTATTTCTACACAATTTGATATGTGCAGAAATTTGTCAACAAATTTAAATTTTATTACTTGTTCTAATAAGTGTACAGAATTTATTTTGTTTTATGTCTTTCATAATTCAACTTACTTCATAGAGAATGTTCCTGTGAAAACTGCAGAAGCTTTAGCAGGATTTTGAAGGGGTTTTCGGTAGTACATATAAGTTTTTCCAGTCATATAAATTTTGTTTCTGAATCAGCCACAAGATCTTTGGGTTATGTTATACGTTTCTGTAAGTTCTTTAGTAACCTATTATGTTTTCCGATGTTACATTTTAGTTACGTAGTCAGCAAGGTGGAGTATGTTTTACAGGTTTACTCTCTGTAGGATATTTACTAACAACTTTCCATTGAAAAAAATCAGTAGATTTCTGTAGTAGGTAGACCTCTTCAAGATTATTTTCTGCGGCTGTTGACTACACGTTACTATTGGAAACTCATAGCCTTCAGTGTTTGAAATATTGGCGCGATATTCAAGGAGCGCGGATTATAAGAGCTGTCTAAAGGATGGATGGGCTGACCAGATCTCATTCTATCAATTAACTGTCTCAGTACCTCGTTCTTCTTCCATATTCATAATTCTCTCTTGAAAAACGATTTTATGTGCATAGAAGACAGTTATCTTCTAAATGTAAAGCGTTGGACAAATAAAATTATTATTAGTAATAACATATTTTCGTACATTAAGCAGTTTTTTTTTGCTTTTTTATAATTAGATAGTTTGTGTATATATTTATGCCTTAAGAGGTGTGGCAACTAAATAACAAGAACTCTTGCGAAGAACGCCATTGGCATACGCTGCCGACTTCGTTATGACTGAGTATTAAAATTTCACACTTTGTGCTCATGTCTGCATGGGTGCAACGTTAAAGAGCGCATGTTACATGTTGTAGACGCTTTCAAAGTTAATTGTGTAGTGATTGCACGTCGGCAAAATGCTCGATAATAATATGGAGAATGAGTTGTTATCAAATTCTTAGTAAAATCAAGAGAAAAACTGTAAAATAATTTTTCTTCTTCTTTTTCTTCTTCTTCTTTTTCTTCTTCTTCTTTCTTTCTTTCTTTTAGGATTCCTCCTGTTTCTTAACCAATTTTCAAGACTATATACTATCTCTTCATATCTTCCTCGCTCTTTCGGTCGCTTTTCTTCGCCTTGGACAGCTGTGCCTTACTATTCTAGGCAATCTCTCCTGATCCATCCTCGATATGTGTTTATTCCATCCCTATCGTCTCTCTCTCTTGTCCATATAGCGATGTGATCAACCTGGCATGTCTTCCTTATTGTTTCATTTCTGACTCTATCCCATCTTGTTTTTTTTTGCTAGTTTCCTTAGGGCCTTTATCTCTGTCGTTTGCATCTTTCTTCCCGATCCTGTCGTTTTTGATCTTGCCTGTGTCTCATATGTTAGTATGGGCCTCAGTGTGCTTTTATATATTCTTGCTTCTGTGTCGTTTCTTAGGTTATTGTTATTCCATATCACGTCGTTCATGCTTGCTATTAATCTGTTGCTCTTGGCGATCTGTTCGTTAATTTCTCTATCTATTGTGCCTTATTATTAGCGTGCCTAGGTATTTTACTAGCATATGGGGCTGGATATCTCTTTGAGTATATTCATTATGCCTCATAGGCGAGCTCGGACAAAAGCCTTTTGACGATCTATCAAGCACATAAACGCCGGTCTGTTAAACTCCACTGCTTTTGCTACAATTTATCGGACTACAAATATCGCGTTTCAGCAAGATCTACCATTCCTAAATCCCTGCTGTTTCTCTTGGTGCTCGGTTAGGTTGTTCAGTTTGTCTGTACTTATTTTTGTAGTGAGTTTCAACATCGTGCTGAATAAATTTATGCCTCTATAATTCCCTGGTTCGTTCCTACCGCCCTTTCTAAATATCGGAATTATGATGGCCTTCTTGCAGTCCCCCGGAACTCTCCCTTCTCTAATGATTTTGTTCAGCAGGTTATGCAGTTCATTTCTTAATGAATCGCCGCCAAACTTCAGCAGTTCGTTATTGATTCTGTCCAGTCGTGTTGATTTCCTGTTCCTTAATTTTTTTAATGCTTCCTAGACTTCCATTATATCAATATGTACCATGGAATTGTTGTTTTCTTCCAGCATCTAGGAAATAGGTGGGCGAAATATTCTGTCCATCTTTGTATGCTTATTTTGCTTGATTCTATAAATTCCCTGGTTTCTCTTTTCTGTTTTCTAATTAATTTTCACACTTGTTTTTGTAGTCCAAAGAAGTTGTATTCTAGTTCCTTCGAGAATTTCTCTCAATAGTGCTTTATTTTTTATTTTCGCAATTTTCTCTCTTTCTCACTCTCTTGTACTCATCAAGTGACGGTGCTGTTTGCCTGCTGCGGTGTATTTGGTAGGCAGCTCTTTTTCTTCTTCTGGTAGTTCTCTTACCTCTTCCCAGTAGCACGGGGTACTCTTGGTCTTGCATTCGCTTCGGTTTATAAGTGTTTTGCGTTCTCCTATTGCCGCTTGTGCAGCGATCTTGATATCTTCTTCCAGTTTCTTCCAGCTCTCCTCTACATGGTCATTGATAAAGATCTTGTTTTGGTCACATTTTATTTTCAGTCTTACTTCATATAGTATATAATAATATAATTTATCTAAAGTGAAAAATGTTGCAATGAGTGTCTATCGTAAGCACGTGTGGCAGCACGATTTAAAGCTAGTCGTGAATCTGTGGAAGACAAAGAAAGACCAGGGGCACCATTCACATTGCACAAAGATTAAAACATCAAACCTTTGCAAGTACTAGTGCGCTCTAATCGTCGACTAAGCATTAGAATATTTTGGAGCCAGGCATGAACAAAAAGAAACGGTGCGCCAGATGGTACACAATGATTTGATGGTGCGGAAGTTGTATGCCGAACTCGTTCCAAAGACACTCGCAACACAGAAGAGTTGCGTTTGTCGATTTGCCAGGATTTCATTGAACGCATCCAAAACAAGGGGCAAGGCTTGATGGAAGACAGAAAGAAGAAAGTTAGATGTTCCAGTATGACCCCAAAACTCGCCAATAGATAGCAGTAAATAGAGAAAGGAGGAAACCGTTCCACAAAAGCCAGAATGTCACCGTCTCAAATCAAGACAATGGTAATTTCTTTTTTTGACATTAGGGGCTTGACCCATGAATAATTCGTGTCAAGGTGGAAGGCGATGTTATCAGTGGCTTCAACTTTGATGTCCTACAGCGTTTGTGTGCCAGAGTTGTTCGGGTGAGAATGGGCCAAGATTAGGTTAGGATTATATCAATATATAACGACCCTGCCCACACTGCGTTCGTTGTGAGGCAATTGTTAGCGAAAAAAATATTTCAATCAACCCCCTTCTCTCCCACAGCGCGCATCTGGCTTCTACAGACTTTTCATGTTTCCCAATATGATTTTGATACGATTGAAGATATACAGCGACTCACGATGGGGGTTCTGAAGGAATTTATTTCAGATGATTTTCGACGATGTTTCTAGAAATAGAAGAACCGGAACAAATGTCTCATACTCGAGGGAGCTATTGTGAAGAGATAAATGCTTAAATCCATGTAACTTTATTTAATAACCTCGTATTTTACTTTCTTATACGTAGTATAAGGAAGTATTGTGATGAACATTTTCGACCTCGATATTTTTGCAGATGTCCACGTTTTGAAGTCCCCTGATACCAAAATAGTGGTTTTTACAAAATTTCTTTATCTGTGTGTGCCTGTATGTATGTCTCTGTGTGTGTGTCACCATAATAGCGGTCAAACCGCTATAGCTATCAATTCCAAATTTTTCAAAATTCCTACCGGAAGTAGGATTTTTGCTCTTATCGGAAATCAGTTTTTTGCCAATATTTCGCAAGTCATGCTTTTTAGACAGGTACGTTAAGAGTATAAATGTACATATTTAGAGATTAATTTTCAATACCTTTTGTATCAAAAAATATTTCAAAATTCGGACCGTAATTAACCTTTTTACTCATATCGAATAGCGATTTTTTTTCAAAAATACTTAAAGCTAGATTTTCAATACTTTTTGTATAAATGAAATTTCCAAATTCGGACCGGAAGTAACACTTTTATTCTTAGCGAGTAGTTTCGAATATCTCGCAAAGTATGCATTCTATAGAGATTTATTAAGAGAATAGAAGTACTTATAATAGGATCTTGTATAATTTTTATATAAAAAAATTCTTAAAATTTAACTTATTTTTGTAAGAAGATAAAACTATTTAAAACAATTTAGAAAAATTTTGTATAAGTAAAACGCTTATACGTATAAGAAAGTCGTGTGGTGGCCACGCCTCATCTTTTTAATGCTTCTTATGTCGCTAGATCCCCAAATAAAACAACTATTATTGTTATTATCATTATTATTATTTATACCTTTTAAAAAGTTAATTATCACGTGGTTTGTAAAAAGTACAAAACATAAAAGTATAAAAGATTAAAAATAAATTCCGAAATTCATATTGTGATAATTTAGTAATATCTGTAAATATTTTCAAATATATTTTTTACCATTAGGCATTGTCGTTGTCAATATTCCGTTCTCATTCTATTACAACGGAAACAAATGGAAACGCGAAACTAGAAATGTTTACCCTAGCAGGCTAATAAAGCATGAAAAATTAAACAAATCCCTAATGAAAAAAGAATACATGGTGCAACAAAAACACACCAGACGCATTTGCTCAAACAACTGGCCAGTTAGGAAATATTGAAATTTTGCACACCCACAAAAATTAACTGCAACACAAACAGAAAGAGTGAACTATGCACACAAACGTATTTTAACAAATTTAATTCATTCAAATACAACTGGACTTCTTCTCCCGTGTGTGCAATGTGTAATTAATATTCATTTATTTACTGTGAGGGAGACATTTTGTACAAATTATTTGCGTAGACCGGGGCTTACGGATTAAATGAAATTATCATTAATTATTTACAGGATTATCTCGCGTATAATACACACATCTGGGTCTGGTGTTTCCCGTCTTTTTCTATGATAATTAATGATATTCTTGACGTAGGTACACAGTAAACATGTGTTTTCTTTCAGATGAACTTTCACATTCAACGTTATTATACTTTTGATGAACATTTTCTTTATTGCCGTTTTAGAAAGTTGTTTTGCATTTGCTAATTTAATGCTTAATATAATGTTATGTTTCCTTTCATAGTTCAAACTTACGTGTATTTATGAGCGCTAATTAATTTCCCTTTTTTACTGTCATATGTGTAAGTGATGTATGATATGGTTTTCATAATAATCGGCTTCAACAAAACAAATTTTACCTAATTACTCAGATATCATTCGTATCAGTTTTGTTTATCTCGTCTAAAAGGTGACAGGAAGCTATCTTGGTCGAAATACAACTTCTCCAAACATATAATATTTCATATATATTGTAAAGGTAATTTTATCAAATTTCGTTGTTTTTTTTTTTTTTTTGGTAAACATTTTATCACCTTGACTGTATGACCGCCTTTTTATATGCATTAAATGCCCTTGTTCTTTTCGAATAGGGTGTGTGCGAAAGATTTGTGCGGTGTGAATCTCAAGTATTGACAGTAGCTACTCTTATTTATATATGGAGCTCAGCTCATGTAATCCACAAACTCACGTAAGCATTGGAATTCTGTTCGTCCCCTCAAGCATGCGTTTGATTCTATAAAACATACTTCGGGAATTCCGTGAACGGGGAACCTTGAGCATGCAACGTTAGGGAATTTTAGTAACTTTTGGTTGCAACCAGCGCTTTTAAAACGAAAAATGTGAGAAAAACCGAGAAATAATTAGTAATAGTAATAGTATTTATTTCTTTAAAGTAAGTTGAAAATAAAATACCTAAATGCAATATTGAATTAAAAGCTATTTTTATGAGTTATTTCTAAACATTCAAATCTATACATCTGGATGTAAGTAATTAAATAATTTGTATTTTCAGATAAATACAATGGAAATAATAACTTTGAAACTATAGTAATTAATAACAATAACCTAATAAGAAGTTTTTTTTTTGAGAAAAAATATCGATGAGTTATTACGTGGAAATATTCTAAATTAAGAAAAATACAATATCTGGAGTATATTATAGTCAGTTGAATATGAAACAGTTTCTTCTGAAGAAGAAATGAATGCACTGTCCATTTCTGTGTCTTACCAAACGCAGTTAATTGTAGATTTGTTGAAAAATCTATAGACATATGGAATTACGAGGGATAAATAAACACATATGGCATTCTACCTCCAAGTAGTAAGTACCTATACATGTTTGCATATTGAAGCATATGGTAAACGAATATTTTTATTGATAAATATACTTTTACAAAGGTATGTATAATTTATAAATATTTATTTCAGTTATTACTTTTACCATGGAAAAATATGAAGAAGAACATTGATAATTATTCTCAGGACATAGTTTAATTGGAAATAGAGAAACAATATGTTCATTTACTTTTTTAATGAATGTATTCAAAGAAAATTGACACATGAGCAACAATGTGTGTACATATTTTAGTTTTAGAAATACGTTCAATTGTCTTTCTCCATTAAATTACTTATATGGTTGAGAGAAAATATTATTCACATACTTCAATTATTATTTACCAATATCTGAACTACTTTATTATAATTTGTAATTGGAAAAAAAGAATACAGTTTCCTTTTAATGTGTATGTAATTATTGTACTAATAGATTTGCAAGCTGGCTGCTTTTAAGAGAAATACAGGGTGTCATTTTGAAAACGTACCACCCTCTATATTTCGGCCCCTATAGAAATTCCAAAAATATGCAAAAACACGTCAAACTTATTTTTAAGGGGGACATTTTGTAGGCTAGTTTTCAATTAAATTACATCAACCCTCTAGCGGGGGTGGACATAACCTCTAAAAATTTAAATGGAAATGGGGGTTGAGTGATACCTCATTTTAAAGGTCGTTTAACCCGCTTTTCAAAAATGCTAATTTCTTGTCCTTTATTTTTAATACTTTTGAAGAAATCAACTCAAACCATGAACATACAAGTATCAAGTGTTTTGCAATAAAACATTAAAAAACTAATAAAAATGTTAGAGAGGAGTTTGAGAGTAGACTTTATCACTGTTTAAAAAATAATGGACAACATTTCGAAACTTTTATAAAATAAGTTACTTTTTATTAGTTTTTTAATGTTTTATTGCAAAACACTTGATACTTGTATGTTCATGGTTTGACTTGATTTCTTCAAAAGTATTAAAAATAAAGGACAAGAAATTAGCATTTTTGAAAAGCGGGTTAAACGACCTTTAAAATGAGGTATCACTCAACCCCCATTTCCATTTAAATTTTTAGAGATTATGTCCACCCCCGCTAGAGGGTTGATGTAATTTAATTGAAAACCAGCCTACAAAATGTCCCCCTTAAAAATAAGTTTGACGTGTTTTTGCATAATTTTGGAATTTCTATAGGGGCCGAAATATAGAGGGTGCTACGTTTTCAAAATGACACCCTGTATATATATATTTGCTAAGATTATGTCCAATGTGTATTCATCATAACAAATTATTCTTCATTAAAAAGTAACCGTCAAATAAAATAGAATGTAGTCATGATTAGTAATGTCTTTCTGAAGTTTTAACGCCTCATTTATTGTTTAGGTATAATTATAATGTAATTATTGATATTCCAAAAACATACTGAATAACTATTACATATGTAAAATATCATTGCTATGCTTTCAAAAATGTCCCTTCAGCATCATAGGTATTGTTTTGGTGATGTTCATAAACATTATTGGATATTCTCTCTTCGAGGTTATAAATAATATTTTTTTTTCTGTGACGGGAAAAAAGATTGACATTTTATCTTTCTTGACAAGTAACAAAATGTCACTTTTTCAACCCCATATTGATGTAAACTGACTCAATATGCACGTAGTAGCTGTATCTCAAAGACTGGAGCTGCTCGAAAATAAGAGAGGGAAGATTCGGGGTCAGCGACCTTGAATTAGTAAACAACCGTTAAAATATTTCATGCAACAGAAAAAAAGTGTGATTTTGTTGTCCTTTGTAATTAATAAAGTTATATATTAATAATATTTATAAATTGGTTTTTAAAACTTCTTTTTTTGATTTCTTCACTTTAAAGTAACATATTTTTTCTCTATTGTTAAATTAATACAGACATCAACATCATCAAAAACTTGTTTTAAGACATTGTTTTAGCAAACGTTTTGCGTAATCAACATCAGGATATTAAAAAAAAAAATTCAGGCGCTTAAGGGTTAAAATTGCCTCTATAAAACGTTTTCCCGCAACTATATATATACGTATATGTAAGTATTTATGTTTGGTATGAAGTTACCGAACTCTTCCCATAGTTCCAGGATTATTCTATTTTAGACGGATTAGAATGCACCTTTTTCTTTCTATCTATTGAATAACGACTATATCGTTACTCTCTCTAATGTTGCAATTTAAATAGCCTTATAATGCCTTTTAAATGCGCTTCCATTAATAAAGTTCGATTAATTTAAATATAATAATTCCAATTATTAATATATAATCCGGATGAACTAATTACTGTATCGCATTCAGTATTTTAATTAAGCTATTTCCGTTCGGTGTAATCAGGTATAATTAGTTGCCTTCCGGCATTGTATGGTGAAATTTCCAGAAAATCAAAGTATATGTAATATAAGAAAGTTATTTTCTTACTACATTTATCACTTATATGCAAAAATGTTTAATATTTTATTAAACTCTGCTTAGATATTAGTACTTTATGCATGAACTCAAAAATAAACGCGTAATAAAGTTAAGTAAACATTTATAATAGCTTTAATTGAACAACTGTCCTTCCACGCTTCTTACATATCTAGATATATAGAGTGTCCCAGCTAAGACTTTCGGGTCATATTGAACGATTTTTTTTTTGAAATTTAAAATGTAGATACTTTGTTCAATGAGGATTGTTCTGTTAGTTTTGAAATTAGTGAAAGTTAAAAAATGTAATTTTCACTCATCGATCTTTTTTTCTCAAATTACACGAAAATATCTTTAGATGGTTAAGCACCAAAAATCAAGCCTCAACAGAAAAAATTAAGTAAAACAAAATTTTGGTTTCAGAGAAAAATTGAATTATGTTGCTGAGAATGTAAATTAATTATTAAGACAATACTGCATAGAGAACTTTGAGAACAATTGAATAACGTTGCCGGGATTTAATTTGTACATCCCTCATAATTTTTGACAAGGTCAAATGTCATTGTTGACAGTTCAGTGAAAAGTGTTAATTTCGATTTTTTGTTTTCCCTGTCGAATAAAAATGGCTGAATGGTGAATGTCACAAGGACTTAAACGAAACCATAAGAGTTCTTGTCGAACGTCACCCGAACGAACGCCTTTCAAAATTTAAAGTCAATAGAATAATAAATTTAGTTGAAGACACAAGAAATGTTCGCGAATTAAAGCGTGTAAGGGTCACACGTCACTGGGAATCAAGGAATAGTGGGTGCTGTAGTGGAGGCATTCGAACAAAATCCAACAAGAAGTGTACGAAATATTTCTCAAGTTTTGGACGTGCAGGTTTCAAGAAATTCCATTCATAGAATATTAAAATCAAAAAAATATCATCCTTTTAAAATTTCTTTGCACCAAGAGTTGTCAGAAGATGACATGATTAATAGATTAAGTTTATGTTACTTCATGCTGCAAACCATCGAAGATGATCCTCATTTTATGAGGAGGATGCTTTTCTCTGATGAATCAACGTTAAAAAAATTTCATCCTTTGTTACACCCGCAACAACGTCGAAACTTATATTATTGACCAGGTGAGTCACGATATAGGGAGATCACAATAGTGTAGAGGTGGGTATTGAGAAACGCAGGGCCGAGCTAACTCAAGCCGCAGATGGCGTGTCGGTTCAGATAACTAAACTAATGAAATGAGCGTCGGTCGGCGACGACGCAAGCGACGTTGCCCGGGCACCAGGACACTGTGCTACCTTACGGTAACCTACCTGCGTTCCCTACTGATCTGCCACTGGCTGTGTCCCTCCAGCGGGTTTCCTACGGATCACCCTCTATAGGTCGGCTGCGCCAAACCTTATTCAAATGCTTGTCACAACAATAGCAAAGAAAAACAAGATACGTTGAGGTAAAAATAAAAGAGAAATTACGATGTGTAGAAAGTTCTATATTAAATTGTATGGTTTTTTTTTGCAAAAATAAAAAAAACAAGACAAATTGATATTTAGAAAATTTGGTGTACAAGACAGATTGATTAATTGCAAATTATTAATTAAACAGTCGGATTTAATTAAAAAAAAAACAAACACAGTCTTAAATACTACTGGCATAACCTCTGCACATCGGCAGGAGGACGGTCGGCAGCAGAAACGTTTCGTCGCCTTACAGGCTATTCTAGAAATGGTATTATACAAGTGCCACCAACGGCGATGTTCAGTATTATGTGTTATTCGTTACACAATTAAAAAAAAGATTTAAGATTAGCACTTAAGACTTAAAAAAAATAATTAAGTGAAAGGTAAAGCGTTAAATTTACAAAATCATGGTTTTGATTACAAAATAAAAATTACGAATTAATTAAATAACTTGTTTACAAATGATAATTTATTAAATGACGCATGTAAAAAAACAAAGGAAAATTTAGTAATTGGCACAAAAGAATCTACTGAGCTTACGGTATAGAATTTTACAATTACTTAAATAATTTTAATAGCTCAGAAATTAAAAAAACATACATGAAAGTCAAATTTTTAACGGTAAAGGATTTTCTAGAATTTTATTAAATTAAAATTCAACACATCAACGAGAAATATTACGGTAATGAATGTTCTAGAATTATTATTAAATTAAATATTCATCACATCAATGAGAAATATTACGGTAATGCATTTTCTAGAATTATTATTAAATTAAATATTCAACACATCAATAAGAGCCCTTATCAATTCTTCATAGGGTCACTCTGTATACAGCAAAACAATTTGCGACATAAAAAAAAGACGATAATTTAATTAGGATTGCACGTGAACTCGCAATTGATTAAGTGGTGCATTAGGTATAACCACACAAATAATCTTAGATCAAATAAAGGTAAAGTAAAGACCAGAGCACTGGCACAAAGATATCGACAATTAGTCGAATGTCACGTCGAAAACTACGAATATAGTTGCACTTATCTGACAAATACAGGTCGTAGGTAGGCACGCTAACTGAAGTCAAGATGGCGGAGGCCCCCTTGTTGGACGGTGAAATTCCACCAGAAGCCACTAAGGAGGTTGAGAAGTACAGCTATTAGTACGACGATGATAGACACTATGTTCTTCAACAGTAATGTAGGGCGGCCATTTTCTGTGAATGGCGACTGAGGCTTAACTCGTGCCCAGCAATAAAATCCTATTAAATTAGAAAAGAAAAGAAACAAGATAAAACCCCGAAAATTAACACAAAATTTCACCCACTTACCCCAAATTTTATTGGAGATCCGCGAAACGACTTCACAAGTCACTCTAAAGTGCAAAATTTCAATTCAAAGGCCCATCAGCATGGGATTTCGTAAATTCAAAAGAAACGATAAATGCCGTAAAATTTACGATAATTCACATAACTAAGGTACGACATTCGCTGCTTATTCCATCAAAGCCGCTTACGCGAAATATCTACATAGACATAGTAATAAAATTACCAAAAAGGAAAATAAGCAGTTTGCACTAATGTTCTCACACAAGAAAGGACTACGTAAGTGAAGACGAAAACGTGGTCTTCCTGGATAATCCGATACAGCCAATCAGCACGCACGCTCATAATATAACGCACTCGGAAATGATTTAGAATAAAGGCGGGAGAATTCAAATAAAAGTGACAACCACAAGACTAAATTTACAGAAGAGAGGGTCGACAACGTGACCTATATAATTAAGCATAAACAGCCTCAGAACTTACGGCGATGGTAAAATTTATTAAAACACACCTATAATACACGGAAGATTAAAACGTTAGACGATATGAAAAGGAAAAATTCACGGTTAAAAGTTGGTCACCTGTTTGACACCACACCAAGATAATGCCAACGACGGCAACATGGTGACAATCAAAACAAACCTAAGATATAGACAAAATTTGTTACGGAATATACAACCGGAACCTGCAGGTAATTACACACAAATTTCAAGCTTTTTAAAACGCTTCGATAAGGCGGTTAGAACCGACCATAACCATATGTTACAGGGCAAACGACGAAAATCTAACCTTAGATATGCATCTGGAAGATATCAGCCGGTATTTACATTGCCGTCGCAGGAGTGTCGAAGGCTGCAGCAACCAAAACAAATCACGAAAACAATTAATAGTATGCCCTTTATTATACAAGCATTCCTTATTTAATATCTATAACGTTTTTCTAGTGAGATATTTACGATAGAAAAATATCAATCGGACGAAACATGTACGTTCGTGCCTAGGAGTACGCATAAATACAAGCGACAGTATATGCAACAATGCCTGACTGTTGTCTCGAAGAATTTAACGCAACATAATCCACAAATAATTCTATAAATGCCACATATTAAATGCACTTCGTAGAGTACGGAAGATATAATTAAGCAGGTGTTGATAAAGCTTAAACAAAGCATATAAAAGTAACTGCTAATGCAGATAACCGAGTCTACAGGTAGGTTAGAATAAGTTAAAGATAAGTTAGATAGTTTACATAACATAGGATACAATATTCTTACTCATAAAGAGTGTATTTACCCGCTATTGTACATTACACCTCTGTTAGAGCCACAGTACAAAGCTCAAAGTTCCGAAAGCAAAATATTAGGTATAGGACACGCTCAGATAAACAACTAACGGTCCTTTTCACACAGTGAACCGAAGGATATACCAGGTTTGCTCAAATAGTCACGCGCTCTAGTCAATTCCTTAAGAATTTCTTTAATAACACATAACCTTACGAGACATACATACAAAATGAAATTTAGGGCATAACACCTTCTAAAATTTCTTTGCACTAAGAGCTTCTGAAGATGACATGATTAATAGATTAAATTTTTGTTACTTCATGCTGCAAACCATTGAAAATGATCATGATTTTATCAGGAGGATGCTTTTCTTTGATAAATCAACGTTTAAAAGCAATAGTGTTGTAAATCGCCACAATATGCGTTACTGGACAATTGAAAATTCTTACTGGATCCGGCATGGTGATAATCAGCGTGTGTGGGGTGCTGTGATCGGGGAAATTTGAATGGCGCCATGTAACTATTATTTTTACAAAATGAATTTCACAATTTAATTGGACATCTACCACGTATACTTCGAAATGAAATGGTCTTTATGCAAGATGGAGCGCCGCCATATTTCGCTAGACCAGTCCGTGCTCATTTAGGTACAACTTTTGGACCTCGATGGGTAGGATGAGAAGGCCCAATACCTTGGCCGGCCCGATCACCAGACTTCACCCCCTGTGACTACTACTTCCTGTGGGAATACGTCAAAACAAAAGTTTATTCAACACCGTCTACAACTCCTGAAGATCTGCAGAGCAGAATCCGAGAAGCATTTGCATCAATAAATGCTAACATGATGTGAAACGTAATTGATGATTTTAGGATTCGTTTACAGAGATGTATTAAAGCGGATGGTGGTACATTCCAATATCTACTATGACATTTTCATCTGATTTTTGTTTTAGTGTTCTCATTTTTTGGTCGTTCTTTGTTATCAACTTTTGTTATTAAATTGACGACTTTCAGACCTGAAATTCAAAGTTTTAACGCTCTTGTTGCCCCAAAAACCCTACATAACCTTGATTGGTAGTTTAGTGGAGTATCTATGGGTGTTGTGTAAGTTTAATTGTTTGCAAACTGTAAGGGTATTTAATAAAGTATGCTGCCTTTAACTCGCTTGAATTACGGGAAATAAAAGCTAGTTGAATTCACGTTTTAAAGACTATGATTGTTTCAGTATAGCACAACGGTTCTTCACTTAACAAATTGTCTATATTCCAAATTTTATAAAAATTCGTTCAACAATAATGGAGATATATGACCCGAAAGTCTTAGCTTGGACACCCGGTATTTATTGACTGTCTTTTAAATATGTAAAACTGATTGTAGTGTCTCTATGTGTAATTATACCAGTAATTCATAAGTAGCATTGCTATGACTGATATCAGATATAAAAGGTTAATTGTGAGTTACTAATTTCTGGTTTCTAAAGTAAATTTAATTTTTGTGTTCATAGAATTAATAAAATTATGAAATGAATATAACTATCTATATGACCCTTTAAAACAAACCAAAATATTGTCCACACATATAAGCCAATACAGACAGTTCTTAAATAATAGATATTTCTGAATTTGGGTTTCTATGCTATTCATTTTGTTTATAAAATTTTTTATGTACTTAACCTAGTTTCTAAACAGGTATGTAATGATTCTCCGGTTTCGCAAGCAATTATAAGATGCGTGTTAGAAAGGATCAATAGTTCTGAGATATAAGGATAATCGCATCATTAGACGACATGCTGCTAAACTAATTAGTGACTTCAAATAACAACGTCTACAGTTTTGAGTATTTCTATGCGATAGATTCCTTGAACTAATTTCAAAGAGTTTTTACTATTTCACTCAGAATAAAAAAATGTGTATTGTTATATACTAATAATGAGAGGTTTGGCTAAATTTCTACAAAAGGCTTGGGTGTATGCCACTACGGGTCTGAAAGGCATATTATTCTTATGTAATTTAACTAAACAGTATAATTTAGGAGCTTAGGTGTTATAGATATCACGAGCTTTTATGTTTTTGTCAAGCAAACCCTGTCTTATTAATTAAGTAGGTACATGCTTTATGTCTTTATAAAAGACATTGCTTTTAAGTTTAATGAAGGTCGATTAGTTAAAAAGTATTTTACTTTATTATAGTAATGTATTTTACCAATACAAATAAATGTTGTTAGTTGAATGATTTATTCCTGTATGTTTAATTGCTGATTTTCTTAGTAAAAATTTATTCGCCAATTCACTATAGAAGATGGATAAGAACAATTGTGTTTCAACACTCAAATTTTTTAGAGAGTTGTTATTTTAGTTAGGTTTCTGTTAAATATGAAGCCTTTAGAAAGCATGAGTAATTCTGTATTTAAATTATAAATTACACTTATGTAGGGTTTTTAAGTGTTTCATTTTATACGGAGACGTTCTTTCTCTGATTGTGCAATACAACAATATCAAATACTTTTAAAGAATGAATGTTGGTCGAGGGTCTATTCCTCTGAGGGAGGAGTGCGTGAAATGTATAGTGCATCTCAAACTGCGTTTTTCCATAACTTTTTAGGTCTGTTTTCCTATAAGGAAACGTATAGTAAAGCAGACAAAATCAGCAGTTCCTTGATGTAGTGACGATTTAAGCAATAGAGCCCAGCGAATATACGTGATCTGTACAACAAGTTTAAAGTCATTAATGGCTTTATATTATTGCAAAGTTATAAAGCACAGAAGGAAGCTTAGAAAGTCTTAGTTAAAAAAACAAAAGGATCTTACTATGAGGGCTTGATTGCGGTTTCCAGAAAGAAAAGAAAAACCCTCCTGGGATATAATTAAAAATTTAGGATGAGAAAAAAAGTCTATGATTAGTAATTGACGGTTTTGAAAGGTTCTAGTTTATTATTATTTTCAATTATATTAAAAGTTTTGTTGTTTTGTGTAACATACTTTTTATGAATATTAGGTTTAATTTTATCTTTACTCTATTTTTTATCGAATATCATTCTAATATGTGTTCTCTTTAATTAATACTATAATAAATCGTAATTTGCATTAAATCTAATAAGAAAAGTTCAATTTATTTGTTTTAATTTTATATATATTTAAAAAACAATATTAGTTTTAAAAATACTCTAAATATTTAAACAACCTTGAATAAAAATTATTTTCTGAAAGACCGGCTTTTATTCCCTTTCTATTACAAACGAAACAATTTATAATTTACTTATTATTTTGGGCAAGTCATGAGAATAACTCTTATCTCTATGGCTGGATTTTTTAGTAAAACAACATTACGAATTATTAATAATTTTTAAATAATTGTTGAAACCAATTTAAAATATAAACTTGTAAATAATACTTAGAATAATTTTTAGGGTAATGTATCAGCATTTTTTCTATATTTTGTTGAACTTTTATTTGATATCGACTAATAAAATGTGCATATACGTAAAAATATATAATTTATCTTTTTTTTATAATATGCGCGAGAGTGAAATAACAACAAAGTTATATTTGTTAATGTAATGCAAATGATAATTACCTCGAAATACATACGTTTTAACAACTAATTAACTATGAATCTAATGAGACATATTTAAGCAAATCGAATCTTATCGAAAATATGAAACAAAAAGATCGGTTAGAGTTAGAACTATTTTTGTAAATAAGATTATTAGTGAAATTTGATTTTCAAATGTTTATTATTCTTTACATTGAATCGAGCAGTTTTTAAATAATTCCTTCTCCATTTCAATGTGAATAAGAAAATATTTTTTATATACAATATGACAATATATATCGGAATAACTAGGACTTGATATGGTATTTCCTGGGAATTGGTTTCAACTTTTAATAGGAAAATATCTCCGTTGTCAGGTAAGTTTATTTTCTAAGTTAAATTGTCTTTATTAATCTTCTAATATATAAATGTTCTTCTGTCAAATATGCACCTCTATGATGTCTGCCATGGAGTTTTCTAGACTCTCGAAAGTAATTATTCAAAACAATTTTCTTTCAGGTGGTGATTTAATTCGAAAATAATAATTTTTCAAGTAGTCTGTGATATAATTTTATCTTTCATTCGTGACAAATTCGATTTTAATAACTTAGCGTCTTTTCCACGTAAAATCTCCTTAAAAATTATTTACAAAAGAAAAGCATTTATCTTCAACAATCATATCGCTTGATTATAAATTTGCTTACTAAATATTTTACAGTGTATAGATACATTTTACACAAGTTGCACTCAAACATTACTTATGTCTATATGTGCGGGTTAGCCGAATCATTGATTAGGAAAATGTTAACCAGATTAATTCTAACCGTTGTTTGGAGTACCTCATAAAATTTAAATAGTGATTAGCACTTCTTAAACATGCACATAACTACGAAATTTGAATTTTTATTTTTATTGACAGCGGATATGTTTTGATATGCATTTGTTTACTGTATGAAACTATTTTTGGAATTAATTAATAATATTTTCATCAGTGATTTAGTAAATGTATTGCTTCTTCTATAAATGAAATGAACAGAATAAATAAAAATAACATAAATACTGTATATGCTTTTAGTTTACTGCAGATGTGTAATTAATAGTCACTGATGAAGATGATTTAGTTCTGGAGGGTTTTTAATGCCACTACAAATTCGTAAAGTTCCTAAATATTCTGTGTCAATTTATGCTTGCACTTTATTAAAACATCACTTTAGTCGAACATATTATGGACTCACTCTAGATATATCACTAACATATTAAACTACATATATTGAAAAATTACAAAAGAAATTGCAAACATTAGTTAGAATGTATTGTTGCTAATAAATATATGGTACTGGTAATAGCAATATCTTACACTTTTTGAATGTGATTGATATTAGAGCGTAATGAAACCGTAGATGCAGACTTTTCCTTTCAAACAAACTACACTTACTTCTATGATTTTGTTACATGTCATACAGGCTGGTCCAAAATTACCGAAGGGGTTTGAATTCCCTATAACATTTTTATTATAATTTTTTTCTATTTCTTTTCAGTATTTTGTATAGAAGACTTGGGGAATTTAAAATGGAACAGTACACAATTGAACAACGTGCCCAAATCGTTGAACTCTATTTCTCAAATCAACGGTCCATTGTTTTGACTCAGCGTACATATCGTCGTTATTTTAATGTGCGGGTTGGACCCTCAGAGTCAACAATAAACCGTCTGGTTGTAAATTTTCAACAACAAAGGGCAGTAAGGAACTTTCCTGGTGCCGGCAGACGACTAAGGGTGCGTACGGATAACAATATTGAACGGGTACAGAAGAGTATTCGGGAAGATGGAGAAACATCAACCATGAGAATAAGAATGTTTCCATACAAAATTCAGCTTGTCCAAGAATTGGAACCGACAGATTACCAGCAACGACATGATTATGCAATTTATTTCCGGCAAAAAGCAGAAGAAAATCATGATTTTATTCATAATTTAATTTATTTCCGGCAAAAAGCAGAAGAAAATCATGATTTTATTCATAATTTAATTATGAGCGACGGAGCAGATTTCCAATTAAATGGGTTCTTTAATAGGCAAAACTGCAGGATATGGGCTACGGAAAATCCAAGAGTAGTTCAACAGCGACAATTGCACCCACTTAAGGCTCCTTTACGCGACATCTTTAGTGAACGAATTATTTCGAGTACAGGCGATTTTAAGTGACCCCCACGTTCACCGGATTTAATCACTCCAGACTTTTTCCTTTGGGGTTATTTGAAAGGAAAAGTCTATATTAATAAGCCTAGAACCATCCAGCTATTAAAAAACAATATACGTGACGAAATCAACAACATAACACTTGCGATACGGCTCAGGTCTGTGAAAACTTCGCGCATTATTTTACAACGACTGCTTCACGAAAAATAAGAGAACACTTTGGTAATTATACGTCCGTGCAATGTACCACTGGAAGGTCTGTCAGTGCATCGGTGTTCTTGCATCCTGTTACACACTTGAATGTCGTTCGTTATGTTCATGGACTAAACAGAAGCGCTTCCTGTGGGGTTGATGGAATATCGTCTAAAATGATTAAATATGTAGCAGATGAGGTTGCAACTCCGATTAGTTATTTGTTTAACTTATCAATCGAGCAGGGATCTTTCCCCTCATCACTGAAGGTGGCCAGGGTGGTGCCGGTGCCGAAGAAGGGTGACAGGACTGATCTCCGGAGCTATCGGTCGATATCGATTCTGAGTGTTTTCAGTAAGTTATTTGAAAAAATGGTATTTGATAGTATAATGGTTTTTCTGAAGAGATTCAATGTTCTGATGGATGAACAGCACGGATACAGAGCAGAGAGGTCTACTCTGTCGGCTACAGTTCTATTAGTGCAGAAAGTTTATGAACATCTTGATAAGGGACATGAAGTGGTTGGACTCTTCTTCGATCTGAGTTGTGCCTTTGACACACTGAATATTGAATTTATCCTCCTCAAGCTTGAAACTTATGGCATGCGAGGACCCGTTTTGGACTGGCTACGTTCATACTTGACTGGACGCCGGCTTAGGGTTTCTATCGATACTGATCAATCTGACGACTACGATATACATGCTGGACTGCCGCAGGGCTCCGTGTTGGGACCTTTGCTTTTTATCCTGTATGTTAACGACCTGCCGGGATATGTACCTGGAGCGTCCATAACTATGTATGCTGATGATACCAGTATGGTTATAACAGCACTGGATTCTGCGGGTCTTGCTGTGTCGGTGGATACCGTCCTGGCGAGCTTTGCTCGATGGTGTTCCCAGAATATGCTAATATTAAATTTGAATAAAACCAAATGTGTTTACTTTTCGAAATGGAAGGATACCCCATTCAATCTGCGGGTGTTGCTGCGGGAGCATGGACTGGAAGAGGCGGGAAGAGTGAAGTTTCTCGGCACTACCATAGATAAAACACTCAGATGGACAGACCAAATTGATATGGTTTGCAAAAAAGTAAATAGTGGATACTTTGCATTACTTAGTCTTAGACATCAATTGGATACTGGACACCTAATCAATATATATTATTCCTTGATCTACACCCATTTAACATATAGTATCTTGGTATGGGGACAAGCAATGGATACTAGTAGAGTGTTTTGTCTGCAAAAAAGAGCAATTAGGCTAATGTTCAGACTTGGACCGAGGGATTCCTGTAGACCGTATTTTAAACAACACAAATTGATGACTTTACCCAGCATATATATATACGAGAACATAAGATACATTAGGAGCAACTTGGACAAGTTTAGTACCAATCACAATTCGTACAACACGAGATATCAACATCACTTGAAACTTGCGAGACCGTTGCACACATATCTTAAAAATTCACCTCATTATACAGCAGTACGATTATATAATGCGATCCCAGATGAACTGAAAGTGATTGTGTCGAATGAGATATTTCTCAGACGAATTAAAGCACTGCTGGTGAAACAATGTTTCTATGATATAAGGGAATACTATAGCTATTGTCAGCAGTTGTAATCTACAACTATTTTTGTTTACTATAAGTCTAGCTTTAGGACTGTATTCACATATACGCGTGTATTGCTTGTTTTTCTCTTATGTAAACCGAGAAACGTGTTTTCTATTCTCCATTGTATTTTGAGATTTTATTCATATGTTGTTCATGTTTATGTATTTATATGTTGACTTATCCCATACTACTAGCGTAGTCAACGGGACTAATAAAGTATCTATCTATCTATCTATCTATCTTGAAGTTATGCGAACGGTTATGGAAAATGTTTTGGAAGGAGCACGAATATGCGAAGCAGAAAATGGCCACCACTTGCGAGATATAATTTTTTATAATTAACTTAAAAACATTCTCCATTAATAACTGTATTTAAAAAAAAATTAATAATTATGTCTTAAATAAAAAGTTATAATGAACTCAAATTACTCAAACCCTTTCGATAATTTTGGGCCACCTGTATATTTTACATATTTTTAAGTAACAGTTAATGCCATATGAATATATCTAAGTATTTCTTCTTATAAATAATTGATTGAAGACGGAGATACGTGTTGAAACTCCATAATTTACAAGTAAAAAATTGAAATAAATTCAAAATGAGTTCAAAACAGTTTTATTCACTTTGCTACAATTGTTTCACCCTACTAGGGCTTCATCAGGTAATAATATTATAATATTCATCACCTCATGAAGCCCTAGTAGGGTGAAACAATTGTATTGAAGTGAATAAAACTGTTTTGAACTCAATTTCAATTTATTTCAATTTTTTACTTGTAATTTCTTCTTATCTTTTGAGAAGACCTTGATTGATATTTGTTAATGATGAAGGCTACTTAATTTTGTTAGTTGTCCTGTGAGACGGAACTTCATTTATCTCTTGGGTGGCCTCCCCACTGGTCGTATGCTTACTGGTTTTCTGTCTTGAGCAATGTGTGCCAGTCTGTTTTGGTCCATTCTATTTACATGGTCACGCCAATATCTCCTTATTTCCTTCCCCACCTGACTATGTCCTCCACCCTGTATATCGCCTTTATGTTGCTATTTCTTTCTCTGACCCTCAGGTTTCTAAAATATGTTTTCCACTCGTTCCGTGGCACTTTTTTGGTATGGATATACTCGCTTACTCGTTTGTTTCTATTTTTGAGCATCTTCATACCTGTGGTGAATTTCTCCCGCTATTCTCTTTTAATGCGTCTAATTGCAAAATCGACTCTATTGCTTGTTTCCCTGTAGTTATTGCGATTTTGCTCTCTCGACACCCTCCTATATCGAAGGTAGCTCTCCTTCTTTTCTTCTGCATGTATTTTGTATTAGTTTTTTTTATTTTTCACTTTTGTGTTGTCAATACGAGAAAAAGTTTTTCAGTGTCACTCAAGTTTGTCACACTCTGCTATTTATTTCATAATAGAAATTTTAAAACTGTTCTAGAAATTCTCAGATGTTGTACTCATAAAATAAATGCCTAGAGGTTGAATAAAATGAAATTTTTTATTTTCCAGAATACAGGTAATGCCATGTTCCCAACTTTGTACAACAAATCATTAAACGTTGTTTAGATAACAGGCTTGTTTCTTCATACTGAAAAACGTCGGCTTGATATAATCAATGTTAACGGAGTAAGAGCTGAAAAAACTGACCTTAAGCAGGTTGATTTGTCAAATTAACGTTCGCCTTTATGATCACCTATGTTTTGTTTTTATTAAGTTCATGTTTGAAACTTAATTAGAGTTACCCTATAAAAAACATTTTATAAACTTAATATTATTATTAAACTCAACAGCATATTACTTTTATCGATATTAATGTTATTTCTTTATACATTTCAAAGGTTTTCTCTTTCTCTCCCTTGAATAATTTTACCTATTATATATTGTTATGTGGACGTAGTCCAAGAGTGAGTATGCAATGCATAAATAATTCTGTATTATTAACTTGCTAAGTAAATAATCATTAGCAATTCTAATATTTTAAATTTTATACACTTACCTATAAATATGATTTCAAATCCTGTACTTTCAATTGATAATTTGTTTGTATACACAATGACAAAATAAGAACTGTGATGGATACAAATATTGTGAGATTGTCCAATATTGATAAATTTTACAAAAGAAGATATTACCATCCTTATACTAAGTAGCGTTGTCGTTTACATGAAAACATAACAAACACGAAACTTTATCTAGTAAATAAAAATAAATATAAAACAAACGACGTTATATTTACGACACCATCTGCTTCTTTTCTCATACCAATATACAAAAATAATTTGAAAGAAACTGCTACATGTATACACGGGGAAACATGTACAATAAGGAAACGTGATAAATTTATGAACCCACCCTCGTACATATACCATAACTCGTTTAAGAAAAATCTTATAAAAGTCCGCCGGGAATTTGTTTGCTGTAAAACTAGGTTGAATCTTTAATAATGTATACCATATTGGACAATTCTAGCCGGTAATTTATGAATGTTATTCTTGTACAAAGCCGTACCCATATCGATACCAATAATTTACGTATTTATGCCGCACGAGGGCCATGTATAGGTCGGTTATTCTATTTTGAGATGGGGACGACCGAAAAAACTCCTAAAAAATGGCCTGATAGAAAACAATGAGGTCGCGCGCTGCAAATTCAATTTAGAATGGCTGGAAACAAATATTTAATTCAGTAATGGCAGTGTTTTCTCTGTCCTTCTCACACGTTCCATAACTTACAGGCTCTCTACACCCCGTAGTACTAAACCCTTCGCGGGCGGCACCTCAATCCGAATTTTTGGATTCCTTTTCTGTAAATGTAATTTCTCACACACACAAACAGCTGATATGATAAAAGTTTTTCTCATTTCTCTTCGCGCACTTTAATAAAGGCCGGTCCGACCCGACTCATAAAATCCGAGCCTGTATTTTTAATTATTTTTCGCACGCCCTCAACTTATTTTCATTAGATAAGAAGCAATTTTCTTTTCACTTTTCCCTGTGTTTTATTTCTCGTTATTCTTTTTCAGAGTGCATGATGAACTGCCAAATTATTTTTTCTGACAATCACATATTTTTCTCTTGCTTGACAAAAAGTAAAAAGATACAGACATATTTATGCATTTATAAAATGTTTTTCAAAAATTTCGTTAAAACATATTAACGAAATATGAAAGTAATGTAATAAAGTTAATACGGCAATTAAAGTCCTCTACTGTAAAATAAATAATGAACTAGGTAGATATACTGTGAGTATATCAGAGACGGAAGTTATAACTTGTATCGGCTTTAAAAAAAATGTTTTCAGAAAAACACCATTGAGAGTTGCTCTTTGCAATGAAAAACTTCCATCTTTGTCACTGCCTCCCTCGCCAGTAATAACTAGATGGAGAACATGGTTGGAAGCTACTAGTTCTTATGCAGAGAATTTCCATAGTTTACAAAATTTCGTTACTTGTTTAAATAACGATGCTCGAAGTATTTCTGAGTGCAAGGAACTAACACAAAGCCCAAATTTAAAAAATCAGTTATTATTCCTTCAGTAACACTTTGGAAATTTGCCTAAACTAATCACATATTTTGAAAATCGAAATCTCAAATTAAAAGATGGACTATTAATGATATGATGTGGCTATTAATAATTTCAAAAGTATCCCAAGTGACTTCTAATGTGGCCTACGGAAAAAGTTAGACACAGTTTTTAATAGAAATCCAGATTTAATATCATTGCGGCAATTGTGTATGGGGACAATGACACAAAATCTAACTGCTAAATACGCTGAAATAAAAGAATATTTCCAGTACGCACCTATAACCAGTTGCGATGTAGAAAGGACGTTTTCTATCTACGAGGATGTACTTCTTTCAAAGAGAACAAATCTTACAAAAGAGAACCTTCAGAAAGTATTGCTAGTAAATATACTCCTTTACTCGACTTGACTACAAAATGAACAAATAATAACGTATTTTGTACTTTAAACATCACCACCCCCACTTGTTATCCGATTATATAAATAAAATTAAAACCTCTTTAAAAGTAGAACATTTCAATAGTACGCCCATGGGCGAGGAGTCATCGGCCTCTCGTGTCCGGTCTATAATAATTACATTTTCGAATTTTCTGGCTAATTTAAATATAAGTTTGTATCAGATATTATGTATTCATGCCCATTCATTTTTAAGATATTTGCACGGGTCCTCCTAAAATTATATAAGAAATAGATTCGTCCACACTATAGTGAGGAGCAAAGTAGAAAACTTTGCCTCTATTGCACAAAAAACAGTGCTCTGAATAGTGCTGTTTTAAGCGTTCGTATCTAAGTTTGTTATGATCATAAGTAGTAAAGATAATGCGTAGGTATGTAAAGAAATAGGAGAAGCCAAACATATATACACTCAAGCAAGAAAGTAAAGTAAGCAAAATTTCCTTTTTCCCTATTTGAAAAATTCCCTAACTTGGCACCACTGGGCTACCCCCTTATTCTCCCACTTATCAATGGTGCCAAGTTAGGGAATTTTTCCCTAGATCTAGGGATTTCTTGATCAAATAAGGAAAAAGGGACTGAATGTAGGTAACTAACTAACAAGTAAGCAAGAAGGGGGAAATTTCTCAAATAGAAATATAAAAATGGAATGTTTGCACAATAGGGCATCTCGTCCTCGTGCTTGTTACTTTTTAGTCAAAGCAAGCGACTATCGACTTGATTGCCGTGATTTACAGCCGCCCCCGCCCTCTATTAGATTTCAATATCCCCATCGCCGAAATTATACACGACAATATACGCCTTCCTCTCTTAGGGAATCTTCCAAGGTAGTGTCTATGTGTGTGTACAATTATGGCCGTTCTTTATCTATTATTTAAAATATGCAAATAATCCAAATAAATACATCATTGTGAAAATTTCTGTTATACATTTCTGTATTTATCTTCTATGAACCACGCGTCATAGGTTTAAGGGGTTCTTTTGATAAATTTGCAATAAAAATTTTATAAAAAGAATTTGTCTAAGTTAAACCCAAATACCATACGTAGAAGAATATTACGACTTATTATAAGTATACAATAAAATAAACATTTAAAGATCTTATAACTGGCATTTACATAATTATAAAATTGTTACCGGCCGATAGGTATCTACTATATCTTAACGCCCTCCGCTAAAGTTCTCACTCTAGTGAATTATCGGAAAGAAAACGTCTAGGGAAATCTAGGGAATTTTTAGAATGGCTTCTGGGGATTTCCAACTCTATACTACTGGCACCACTGCCACTTATAGTCGACCAGCTTGTCTAGCATATTCATCCGCAGGTGGATCGCGTGCACACTGTATAATGTTATAATGAAAACTCTATTTTGATCATCTATATACATACTCGTACATTATCAATTTGAAATGAATGTATGCAGCAAACGATAGAAATACGAAGCAATGTACAAAAAAATGTTGATAAGCAGTTGACCTTGGTTATATCTAACACAAATGTATACAAACATAATTACGCAGCATAAAACGCACACGTTGTAAAACATATAAATTCAAAATTATATTTAAAATTGTTCAGCGTTTTGAATTGTTAGTATTTTCTATAGATGAGAAGTAAATAGTGTTTTGGACTAAGAAGTTAAAACACCTCTAGCCTAATTACATAATATATTTGTGTCTGAGAAAGTCTGCTCATTGATAGAAAGTTGCTTAGATGTGACAAAGTCTAAAAATATCAACTGAACTTATAATACGGGATACACCTAGTTTTTCAAGGCATTTGACAATATTCTACCTGTAAATTTAGAGAATTCTGGTTTTTGTTATTTGCTAATTGCGTCATTATATTTTGTTCTACATTTTAATCTACCGCTGCTGGTATTCCATGTTAGGGAAAACTTCATTTTCTTTATAAACGACCTAGCTCATTATATCTAGTTTAATATACCCTTGTTTGCCCATTATCTGAAGAAATACCGTCATATTATCAACCAAACGATGTAGTACATGATATAGTTCTTGATTCAGAGTTTTCATTGACAATAAATTACCATTCAACAGAAATACCAAAAACATTCCAAGGCTAGGTTGACTCTGGTATTTAGCATCAAAAACTCCTGACCCTTAAAATCCCCAAATGCATTATTCTTTGTTCGTGTAAATTTTAGGGTTGGTGTAATATGCTGGCTTTATTCGATATACAAGTTCGGTCTCTTTTTACCTTGCATACGATCTAAAGTCCATGTATTGAAACGAACGTTGTTGCTAGTATTTATACACATGTGGGCAGTGGGCACGAACTGTTCGACGCTCGACGACAGGCCGGTACGATCATTACGATCATAAGATTCCAATATAATGCATGTGTGCATGGTGCAGGGGTTTTTATCTCCATTTTTAGGTACTATTCCCATTCGTAATATTCTTAAAAAAGTATCTTAAGTTAATATTATAAGAATTCCTTCAGATTTATTATTTTTATGATTGAATTTAATATGGTTTCGCTGAAGGTCTACTTGTCGGCTCGCGTATGTATATCTGCTAGGTCGGTACGGTTTGGCAACTCCTTTCGTGTTATGTACGATAATGCAAGATAATCGTAGGATAAACCTGTAATAAATTGTTTTATTGCGCAGTTATTGTCTCTAAATTTATTTCACCAGTTTTTAACCATTATACGTTACTTGACATTCAATTCTTATGTCTTTTCCATTTATTCGCGTGTTTACCTTGTACTTTTGATCATTCTCTGTGGAATAG
The DNA here is from genome assembly GCA_963170755.1 of Amphimallon solstitiale. Taxonomy (NCBI): domain Eukaryota; kingdom Metazoa; phylum Arthropoda; class Insecta; order Coleoptera; family Scarabaeidae; genus Amphimallon; species Amphimallon solstitiale. The sequence goes on from OY720679.1 coordinate 119,498,398, forward strand.
GTGCGTACTCACGTCGTCTGGCTGGTACTTAGCGTCTATGATACTTCTTGTCAAATCTGGCTTAAGTACTGTTGTAGATTGTTGTATAGAAAGACGTCAACGGTGCATGTCGACACTCGATATCATGTTGACCTGTCGCCGCTACATGATAATAATAATAGTAATATTAGAAATAATAGAAAAACTCGCCTGGTTATTTATTGACGTTGTTATTACTATTAATGCGTTGTTAAAAGACGATATTTTACCCGTATATTACTCAATATGGGATAAGTAGCGGACGTTGTTATTTATGTTTGATTTTGATGTTGGTTTGAAGAAAATGACGGATGTGAATCTGGATTATTAATTAGAAGGATTGGTTGGCGTGCTCTTGGGTAAGTTTTGTTCTAATTAGTTTTTCACTTAACGTGAATTGTGGAAAATGTATTTTATATGTCAGCTTAATTCATTTATTTAAATTGCTTGTAATATACATGAGCGTTCCTCTGTAAGCTAGTGACTGCCACCGAAATAAATTTAATATTGTTTTTATTTTCATATAGTTATTTTTAACTAAAAATTTCTTATTATTACATTTGTTTGTTTTTGGTGGCCTAATTTTAGCCGAAACGCAACAGTTTGTACATACTTCTATACAGAGAAGCTTTCGTATCTTTCTTTAGATGCCATTAGTTACAAGACAGTACTTGTAGTATCTCTAATTTAATAAAATTTCTTATTATTAATTATGCTTAAATACTCGATTTGAATTTTGAATCTTGGGGTCACTTATAAGTCATTTCATTTCACTTTTTTAGCCCTACACTGTATTATGATATAGGGGAATTTAGACTTACTTAGCACTTATATTACAGTAGGTTATATTTTATTCTTTAATTTCTGGTCATAGGACTTCCACGATTCGTGTTCCTTTTCCCAATCTTTAAATATCTGTTAATAAAACTTGTTGGTATTTTATTGTTGAGTGTGGATGAACACCTTGAAACTTCCTTTCCCTCTTTTCAAAAAGCTCGTCAAATATTTAATGAGGAGTGGCGACATTTTCAATCGTCGTTTCAGGATATATCCTTGACCTACCATCTTCTTCGCATAAGGCATAGCGGCAGCAAGGTGTCCTGTGTTAAAGACCTTTAAGCGTGTTTCAAACATAAGAGAGTTAAGTAGTCGCACAGGTAAAGTATACAGAGTTCGTGGCACAAAGATTTGGAATAAAAGACGATCAATTTGTAAAGCATCATACTTGCCCTTGCTTACGCGGAGGGGATAGCAATTCCCGACACATTATCAAGAAATTTTTATGAACTGCTACCGGGCTTCGGAGGACACGCTGTGTCGACTATTATTAGTATTATAGTATTAGAGGCACTCCACATGATCTTTTAGTGTCCTATTTGAGGGATAGAGAGCAAGTTGTTGAACTCAATGGACAAACATCATCTTTAAAATCAACAAAGAATGGGGTTCCACAGGGCTCAATCTTGGGCCCCTTCTGTTTATACTATATATCAATGACCTGCCGCAGTGCTTAGCACCGATGAAACGTTGTTTATATGCAGATGACACTGCCTTTTTGATGACTGCAAGAGATGAAAAAGAGTTGAATGAACAGGCGAAGGACATTATGGAGAAAGCCAGGGAATGGTTCCTTTGCAATGGTCTACAACTAAATGAAAGGAAAACACAACAACTTATTTTCTGTGCAAAAAATCAACCTTCGGCAACGTATGCTATCTGGGTCTGACGCTGGATAGTAGGCTTACTTGGGAGGATCATGTTTCCAGTCTGGTTAATAAACTTGCAAAGGCAACATACACAATAAGACGTATGAAAAGTGTTGCAACTCAGGAAGCTGCAACAACGGCTTACTACTGCAACTTCCACTCTAAGATGAGCTACGGAATCTTAGTATGGGGCAGCTTACCATCGGCAGAGAGAATATTTCAAATGCAGAAAAGGGCTGTTCGAGTGTTGTATAGTTTGGGACATCGGGATAGTTGCAGAAAATATTTTGTAAAAGGGGCTATACTTACATTACCATATATACCGGGTGGTGCAATAGTGTGTCGGCGGAGCTTAGTGTGAAAACTAATAACGCTGCAGCAATGAGACTTTACGTACGTATGTAGTATGCGACTGTGCATTTTCTAATTTTATTTACAAATATACAGGGTGTTCCAAATTTTCGTAACCACATTCAACTTTTTTATTTTAAATACATTGCTATACTTTCTAGATATTATAATGATAGCCATTCAAATTATCTTTGCAATGATATATGGATATGTGCACTTCAGACTGTTCGTTTTGATTTTATTGATAATATTGTTAAAATCTTGACAGTTGCAGCATCTAACATTTTAAGCTGTAGTCTGAAAATGGGTGGAATCCCTCACGTACCTCTTGTGTTACTAATTCATGGACTAACACGTTATTTGTTTTGAGGTTCAACAAAGTGAATAAATATACAGGGTGTTAAATATGTCGTGTCTAAGTTATCGATCTTTATTGGTTATTTTCTCGTTTTTTTTAAATCTAACCCATAATATTTTTATAAGTCAGCATATTCCTTGTAAAATCGCCTTTAAAATGGTACCAATAACATAGTACTTATTTCTAGTATTTTCATAGTTATAACCCTTTAATGGGATATACTCATGTTTATAACATGCAAAATGCGGGGCATCTAATAGTTGGTTGGCCATGAAAATAAAAGAAAGTAATTTTAACAAACACCTGTTTTTTAAATGTTTTATCATTAGTTAGAAATACATTTTGAAAATTTTCGATAATAAAACAATCTTAATTTAAAATGTGTTCAAATATATTTCCATTCTGCTCTACACATGCTCTCAACCGTCTCTGTATCGACAGACTTACATTCTCAGCTAAGTTATTCTCACTTAATTGAAGAAAAGCGTTTCTTATTCGTTGCTGCATGTTCTCTGCCGTTGTAGGAGGTGTTGCGTAAACAATGTTTTTTACAGTTGGCCACAGAAAGAAATCACAAGGTGTGAGATCTGGTGATCGTGGTGGCCAGCTTATCAAACTTCCTCTCCCAATCCGCTTATTGGTGAATACCCTATCTAAATGTGCTCTTACAGCAGCACCATAATGTGCTGGTGCACCATCATGTTGGTACCACAATCTCCTGATGACGTTATCTGGGAGGCCTTCTAATAGCAATGGTAAATTATTTTGTAGGAAATTTGTGTAGATTGCACAATTTAAAGTATTATCAAAAAAGAATGGACCAATAATAGTGTTTCCTATGATGCCTCCCCATGTGTTAACACTCCATTTTTGTTGATATAAAATGGGCTGAACAAAATGTGGGTTTGTAGTGTCATAATAATGGGTATTTTTTCTGTTTGTGGTTCCACAATTAGCAAATGTTGCTTCATCTGTGAAAAGCACATGATCTAGAAAAGTTATATCGTGTCGTAATTGTAAAAGTAGCTATTCACAGTACACTAGTCTCCTTTGAAAGTCCGTTTGTAATAAGCCTTGATGATTTTGAATTTTGTAAGGGTGAAACTTATGTTTTTATAAAATCCTTTTTACAGCAGTGACTTCTATCCCGTGTTGTTTCGAAATTATCCTTGTAGATACGTGCGGATTTTCCACAATGGACTGGACGACTATCACTTCATTATCTTCTGTAATCATAGTCTTACTTCTTTCATGTTCGACGTAATTCACTGAACCCGTTCGAAGAAACCTTATTAACAAATTTTCAAACGTTTTAATATCCGGTGCTCTTCGGTCGGGATATTCCATCGCATATGTTCTTGATGCTAAAAATGGATTTCTGTTGCTAGAGCCAAGAGCAAATACCATGTCTATGAGCTCCTCTTTCGAAAAATTCATTTTAAAGCAAAAACAACAATAAACTATTATGGTATCTAAATGAAAAATAATGTCAATAAAGCGATATAACTGATAACAAGGTAAATACAACACGTAACAACTACTAACAAACAAACGGAAATTAATAATTCACTAGCCGAACTTAATTTATAACAACAAAACGCAATTACAGAAAAGAGAAAATACAGAAAACGACTTTTTATGGACTTTTGAAGTAGAGATTTGACGTTTGGTTGTACAGCCATTTTTTTTTTAAACCAAGACCAACCAACTATTAGATGCCCCACATATTGCATATTATAAACATAAGTATATCCCATTAAAGGGTTATAACTTTGAAAATACTAGAAATAAGTACTATGTTATTGGTACCATTTTAAAGGCAATTTTACAAGGAATATGCTGACTTATAAAAATATTATAGGTTAGATTTAAAAAAAACGAGAAAATAACCAATAAAGATCGATAAATTAGACACGACATATTTAACACCCTGTATATTTATTCACTTTGTTCAACCTCAAAACAAATAACGTGTTAGTCCATAAATTAGTAACACAAGAGTTACGTGAGGCATTCTACCCATTTACAGACTACAGCTTAAAATGTTAGATGCTGCAACTGTCAAGATTTTAACAATATTATCAATAAAATCAAAACGAACAGTCTGAAGTGCACATATCCATATATCATTGCAAAGATAATTTGAATGGCTATCATTATAATATCTAGAAAGTATAGCAATGTATTTAAAATAAAAACGTTGAATGTGGTTGCGAAAATTTGGAACACCCTGTATATTTGTAAATAAAATTAGAAAATGCACAGTCGCATACTACATACGTACGTAAAGTCTCATTGCTGCAGCGTTATTAGTTTTCACACTAATCTCCGCCGACACACTATTGCACCACCCGGTATATATATATATATATAACTGCATTAAATATGTCATTTTCAATGAGGATGAGTTTGCCGCAAATGGGGACTCCCACCAGTATAATACAAGAAGCAGGGATAAACTGCGAATCCCTTATCACCGTGTGCAGACTGCCCAAAGATATGTGGACTACTGGGGACCAAAGATTCTTAAGTAAAATATCAACATTTTTACTTACAAAAAGTTTTTATTCAATCAATGAATATTTAAATAATAATTTTAATGATATACAATTTCAATCTGTTTGTTTGTTTATTACTGTATATTTTGACTTTTCATGTAATGATTTTATTACGCTGAACATATTATTATAGTAATTATATTTCGGTAGTCGATTGGTTTTGTTAGGGTCGCTTGTACAGTAAGAAAACGAGTAACACCTGAACTTAGCCAGAAAGTATAAGATTAACTGATATTTTTTATACTTCCAAAATAATTTGCAAACAGATTATATTACATCCAAAAAAAACGACAATTTCAACAAAAAGACGTAATATTGTCAAATATTTATATTTATAAATGTAGTATATATTTAGAATGTGTATAAAAGTACCATAGTTGTTTCTGTTTATACATTAAATGAGGTTAATTTCGTTCTAGTAAAGTAAGAATCTCGTTTGATCGTCTACAAGCAGAAGATAATTGAAATGAATCCTCAAAACTGGTAATTGGATTACGGAGGTTTTGCAGAATAGCCATCGCAACGCTACCGCCACCCCTAAAATTCTCGTTCGTTCGTTCCTTCACTTAACTTCTTCGAACGTTTCTAGCGGTAAGCAAGAGGAGAGTAGCAATGTCGTCGACTCTGCAATTGTATGATGCCCCGTTCCACCACCACCACCACCTCCTATACACAAACGCTCGTCTTATATTAATTAATAACTCTTTTACCCCGAGTAGCAGTAATTAGTAACGCATTCAATTCAAAGTTGATAATAATCCCCATGGTATTCATTACAGTGAATACCCATTTAATTAGCTCATTAGTTCTCTAATTGATGTTACAAACTTCAACTGGCAGCAGCATCAAGACTGGTGGAGGGAGAGAGGCGGATGCCCGTAAATAGAGTTCTTGAGAAGTTTCGGAAAGACAGAGTTTCGACAACGTTATACAGTAACAGCAACAGCAACATTAAGAGACACGAGATTTTACCATATAATATTATGGTATTAAACGGGGGTAATTTCTTTTCAGTGCCAAATGCTAATTTAAACACTCTTTATATATTCTCCACTCTAATTGAGGTTTTTATAATATATCTGGGTTCTTTCTTAATAAATTCAAAATTTCTATAATAATAACAATTTATATGCGTTATAGTGTTTGAAATTATACCTGTGTCATGAAACATTAGCCATAAAGGATTTGTGTATACGTATTGCTGTGCTTGCATTAATGCATCCACAATTGTAACGTTGTAGCCTTAACGATACAAAATTGCATAATATTTATATGAATGCTGAAATTGCATTAATATTGTATTGTAAAAAAAAACTACTCCTATAAATTATAAATCTAATCCCTGTTAGCATTCAATTTGTTTTCGTGAGTTCTAGCAGTGATCCTTCCTTCATTCATCTGGTGTGTTTTTCCCATTTAAGTTTAATTTGGATAAGGTTAATAATAAAATAAGTTTTTAAAATTTCATAAAACATTTATATTCATATTCTAGTTCAGTAAACAACATCACAAAAATTTTTATTTACAACATGTGGCTGTTAAAAAGTGTCTTCATAATCATGAAAAACGTTCTTTTTTTCTATGTGGATTCAAGAAAAATATTATTTTGCTATTTTTAATCTTTTAATATTATATTTATAGATTCAAAAATAATTTTTCCCCTACAAAGCTAAATTTTATTTCAACAAAGACATACATTCGCACGTAGTGCCTTCGAAGATCTAAAATTTTGCAAAGAAGAAAATACCTTGAAAAAGACCTTTACCAATCGCCGAATGCAAATATTCGCACATAGTACACCCCACAGATTGGCTTTTGTCCATCAAGAATATTCGTATCTATACGTATTTAACTGCTTAAAATTTATTAAATTTTCTAGCACAAATCATTAATAATGCCTAGTGATACACAGGAAGCAAATATTCACACATAGTACTAAATATTATATTGCCGTTAGGGGCCCTCTATCTTCAATTATATGAAGTTTTCTTCTTACATCTCGCATTAATGTTTGGACGGCTTTTAAATCAAATTCTAAGGTTTTAGAATATTCTCTGTCATTACTATTGCTCATTTCGAGTTTGCCAACCATTGTCATATACCTTTTTAGTCAATAAGGCCCAAAAAGTTTCAACTGGCCATGTCTACAGGACATTTGGAGGATTGTCGATTCTAGGAACATCTGATACACCTTGAGCTACTAACCAGTTTAAGGTTCTTCTAGCATAAAGCGCCTATGCAAGGACAGGCCAAAACATGTAATTATCATTAGTATGACGTACATTAATGAAATTCATGCTTGCTGTGTAAGAGGACACGGTCTGCAAAAGGTCTAGATATGGCACACCAGACCAAAACTTTATAAGAAAATGTTGCCTTTTCCCTAAATTTTATATTTCCAGGGGTATTCTCAATATTATCTGTATAGAAACCTGTATTTCCAGGAAGCTCCGCATGACTAAACGTGGAATACTTCTCGTCGTCCATGATTATTGTTCGGTTATTAGCAAAATATATACGTCGTAAAGCTCGACAACAACGAGGAATTCTGGCCAATTGTGCAGCGGTATATTTGAGACATTTCTTGCGTTTTCTATACTTTAAACCATTTCATGCTAAATTTCGAGAAATTGTAGCGTTTGAACGTTAAAACGGTAAGAAAGTTTCTGGGTGGATACCCCTATGGTATTTTTGACACATTCGGCTAATCTATTGACTTGAACTCTAGAACTCCAGTTAACTTGCGTGGGCGGCTTATTATTGGGAGGTTGATGAATTCCTTTTTCGCATTCTAAAATTGTACGATACCTATATAGTGCTTTTTGATATGTTTTATTCACTAAAAATGTTAACTATACCTCGTTTCAGCAGCTGTCCAAACAGTTTGTAAATGGACTTGCAAATATTTAGTTTGGACGACGTTATAGAACTGACACGACATTAATGTAAACTGTCAAATAAATCAAGAAATTTCTTCATGGCTGACTAGATCTATTTACTATATACTACAGAGAGCATAAATATTTTTCCCAACACTTTTGTAACAGGTGTTATAAACTATTCTATTACCATAAATATATTTGAAATTATTGAAATGAAACAAGCTCCATAAAACTATACAGAAATTTGACTTCATTAAAACAATTCAACAGGGTATTCTCAATACAAACCCACATTTACTGCATTAACCCAAATATGTCAAGGACTTTTCGCGGTTGTATTTTAACATTTTGTATTGAACAGTTACTATGACCATATCATTTTAGACTTGTATGATAGGTATTTTATAACAAATTGTTAATCAATTGTATCATTGTTGATTAAAACAAGTTTATTCATATCTAAAGATAGGTAGTAACTTGGTTTTCAAGCAATAAATATTTTTATTCTGCGATAGAAGTAGCTGCTACCAAGTCTGTCCTTTTAAAAGGACAGTGGGCCCTGTGACTAGCAATGATGAGGACAATTGGGATGAAGAAGATTATAGCCTCCATCTAGATCGCTGACGAGTCAAATGCATATTTAAAATATAAAAACAATACTCGGTTGAACTTCCGACCTACTACTTTTATTTGAAATGTTTTTTTTTTGGCAAAGATGTAATTGATATGTCCTCGTCATATTCTAATAGCTATGCTGTTTCAAAAAAATTTAAAAAAATTACATCATAACTGAGGAAATAAAAACTTTTATCAGTATTTTCTTACTAAGCGGATATGTAAAATTACCCAGACGCCGCATGTTTTGACAGAATTCACGGGTCACCCATAATGATTTAGTATCAACAAGTTTGAATATTTATTATCGAATATTCATTGTTGTGATAAAGGAAATTTATATAATACATATCGTTACTCTAAAGTCAGACATCTTTTCAATAGACTTCTTGAGAGGTTCGTCAAGTTTTCACCAACGAGTGAACACCACTCTGTAGATGAGGCCATGATTCCATACTTTGGACACCATGGCTGCTAACAATTTATTCGAGGAAAACCTCTGAGGTACGGTTACAAGTTTTGGGTCGGCGCCTTGCACTCCGGATATGTGTTTGGCCATACCAAGGTACCAAATCAGAAATAAAAGTAGTGATACAGAATTCTTGGCATGGGGCCCTCCGTAATTCTCGAATACTTTGATGTTTTAACCAATCATAAGCAACTTATACTTTGACAATTACTTCACAACATTCGCCATAAGAATATCTATTGATATTCTTACTTGTCGGGGAATAAAAGCATATGCCCCATTAAGAAAATATCAATTGTATGGTTGCCCATTAGAGTCTGATACAAATTTGAAGAATGATCACAAAACAATGGAAAATAACTCAATAATTATTGTAAAATAGCGCTATAATAGACTCGTGACGTGACATGACATCTAATTTTCTTGCCGTCGAGCCATTACACCAAATTTCACGTTCTTCACGAAAATAAAGAAGGCGTATCATGGTAGACCAACCTAGTCTCGTCAAACATTATAACGCATATACTATGTGCTTGCCTTCAAGCTGCGGATACAGTTTACTGTAAAATAAAACGACGACACCGAGAGTTTGTATGAGTTAGTACGAGCTGCTATCTATCATTGTTGCCCCGATTAAACGAGAGTCAGTCTAGCCTCAGCGTAAATGTACTCGAATCCCCTCTTTTCCAACACTACACTCGACCAAAAAGCAGTTTCTATATTGCTTTCTCGTACTAACTCATACAAACTCTCGGTGTCGTCGTTTAATCTTACAGTAAACTGTATCCGCAGCTTGCCGTCAAGCTGATCGAAATCGAAGCGATCAAAACAACAGCCTATACCGTACAGAAATTCGGGGAAAAGAGTGATGCTTTTCACTTATTGCGCAAATGATGGCTTTGCAGAAAAAATGCCTGGAATCTCCATAAATTGCGAAGAACCAACATAAATCACCTCACTTTTAGAAGGAACATTGCTCTAGGGCTTATTGAAAGTAGTAGCTACTTCAAGATTTAACAAAATCGATCATTTATTGCGAACAGGATGAGTCTTGGAATGTGATAAGAAGCAAGAATGGGATTCGTAACAGGAGGACAGTAATTCGAGGATCAGATCAAGAAACTACAATTAAGGGTGTCGTTAATTATAATCACTTACATGTGTATAATCTGGATCCTAGTGTAACGGTTGAACAACTAACTAACTATTTAAAAAGCAAAAACATAGATGGATTTCAGTGTACTTTGTTGAACAGTAAATATCCGGATCGATATTCATCGTTTAAGATATCATTTCCATCAAAATTTTCTGATGAAATGAAGAAACCTGACTTTTGGCCTGAAAATGCATGTGTAAATCGTTTTTTATTTCACCTAACCAAGAAGCAGGACGAAAGACGGAAGGACTAAAAATAATGCACCAAAATATTCGCTGCATAAACAATAAATTATCGGAACTAGAGGTTGTTTTGAACCAGTCTAATGTTGATATTCTGCTCCTTACCGAGCATTAGCAATCTCGTGAACAATTGGAGTGCATAGCATTGGGTGGCTATGCTTTGTCAGCTTTCTCCTGTCGTGGAATGCGTAAGCATTGTGGTGTTGCCATTTACACCAAGAGGTCTACACAATCCAATTCAAGGAAAGACATAATGAAATATAACATAAATAATGTTATAGAAATAGGTGCGATTGAAATTGCTCACTTAGTAATAGTAGTTCTATATCGTCCACCACTTTCGGACTTTCAAATTTTTCTGGAACGCCTGGCCAAGATCTAGGATGTTTTACAAAGTATTGGCAAGCCTATAATTATCGGAGGCGATTTTAACGTCAATTTCCTAGTGCCGTCTGTGATGCGTCAACAATTATGTGACTTATGTGGTAGTTATAACATGTTCTGGACAATACAAGAATATACTCGTGTGTTTAATGGTGCTCGTACGTGTTTGGATAACTTCTTTGTTAATCTTGCTGAGGGTGACTATACTGTGTCCTGTGTTGACAATAATTTATCTGACCATTTCGGTCAAATTATTAATTTGTATGTTCCTTGTATAATTAATAACTCTGATGATTTTATATTCAAGCGAAATTTCTGTGTTGCCTCTCTGCAGAGTTTCTATACCTACTTAGACTGAGAAAATTGGTTATCGGTTTATGAGTGTAATTGCCCGGATAAAGCTTTTTCAGCGTTTCGTAAGGGTTTTAGTTATTATTATGACGTTTGTTTTCCCATGCAGCGGTATAAACCGAGCAGGGATAGGGGTTGTGGTAATGTGTGGATATCTTCGGATGTGGTCGCAATGAAAAACACTTTATTATTTTTAAAAGATATTAGTGCACAATATCCGCAGTTTAAATCTGAATATAAAAGCTTTGACAGGATCTACAAGGATTTTTTAAACAATAAGCGATTGCAGATGAATGATTTACTAATAAATTCAGCTGATAATAAATCTAAAGCGGTTTGGTCAATAATTAAAAAAACGACAACAACCAAATCTGACGGACGTTCAACTTTGCCGCACAGTACCTCCACTAAATCTGAATTGTGTAGTAAGTTTAATGAACATTTTCTTTCACTCCCCTACAAATTATTAAATGATAAAACAAGTGATAAGCTCTCTAGTATGGATTTGACTAGACATGGGCCAGAGAGGGGAAGTCGTACCGATTTCACTCAGACTAGACCGACTCGTGTTTTGTCGGCTCTCGGGTACCGTAGTACCTACCGGTTTCCCCGAGAGCCGACAAAACACGAGTGGGTCTAGTCTGAGTGAAATCGGAACGACTTCCCCTCTCTGGCCCATGTCTAGATTTGACTAATATTAGCGACTCCATAAGGACACCATCGACTTCACCGTCTTTTTTTATGTCGCCAATCACTGAGAGTGATATTGAGAGTGCCATGGCTGACGTGAGGTCGCCTTTTTCGACTGGTCATGACAATATATCTAGTTTTGTTGTTAAACACTCATTATCATGTATTAGTTCAGTATTAGCCTACCTCATTAATTTCTCTTTCAACAAGGGCATTTTCCCTTCTGCATTGAAACTGGCAATTGTGAAGCCACTATTTAAGAAAGGTGATGCTGATGTAATATCGAACTACCGTCCTATTAGTTTACTATCTGTTTTTTCTAAAATATACGAAAAACTCATGAATAAAAAGTTAAAAAACTTTTTTAAAAGTTTTAACTTACTGCATTCTAATCAACATGGCTTCTGTGTAAATAAATCGACGAATACGGCGTTATTTAATCTTTTAAAGCAAATTTACATCAACTTGGATCAAAATCACTACTGTTTGGGTATCTGTATAGATTTATCTAAGGCTTTGGATCTTGCTAATCATAAAATTTTGCTGCACAAATTAGAGCAATATGGCATTAATGGTGTTTCCCGTAAGTGGTTCAGTTCATATCTTTCTGGCCGTAAACAGTGTGTTGAGATTGATAACTACCAATCCTCCTATGAACCGGTTGATATTGGTGTGCCTCAAGGTTCAGTTTTAGGGCCTACTTTATTTTTAATTTATATTAATGATTTACTCACAGATTTTGACAAAACAATTCATATAGTCTTATATGCTGATGATATCAATGTCATTTTAAGTTCACCTATTCCATCAGAAGTAAATCGAAAAGCTGAATTATTCCTTGATCAAATCAAAAATTGGATGTCATTCAATAAATTAGTTATCAACGTAGACAAGTGCAAATTTATTTATTTCGGTAATAAAATGGCGAACTCTCACCCGTCTTATGGCGTGGGCGATGGTTTTGAATCGGTGTCTTCTGTTAAGGTTCTGGGTCTCACTATAGAAAGCAACCTTGGTTGGAGTTTACACATTAACGAATTGTGCCAAACTCTGTCAAAAACGTGTTATGCTCTAAGGCAACTGAAGCGTAGCTGTAGTAGGGATACCCTAAAAACATTCTATAGCTCAAATTTTCTATCTTGCATGCGGTATGGTGTTGTTCATTGGGGCGCATCGTCCGAAGCTCGTAGAATCTTTTTGATGCAGAAGCGAGCAATTCGAATTATATACAACATTAGTTATGGAAACTCCTGTAGAGACGTTTTTAAGAATAACTCTCTTTTAACTTTTTATGATCTGTACATTCTTGAGGTACTTTGTTTTGTATATAAGTACAAGCCTGAGTTTTGCATAGGTAATAGTACTCATACCTATGATACTCGTAGTAATGATTACTTGCTACCTACTCGCCACAGAAAAACCGTTTTTCAGAAGGGTTTGTATTTCATTGGTTGTAGATTTTATAATAAGCTGCCTGACTATATAAAAAAAATTACATATTTTTTTCGTTTTAAACGTGAAGTACAGCAATACTTGCTTGCCATTTCCTGCTATGATGTAGATGATTTTTTAGATATCAAGTAATAATTTTCACATGACATGTTTCAAACTTGTACTTACTTTTTTGTTTTGTACTCGTTTCCTGAAATAAATTTTATTATTATTATTATTATTATTATTATTATTATTATTATTATTATTATTATTATTATTATTATTTTAACCGAACAAACTAAGCAAAGCAGAGTAGAGTGCGTCATAAAGAAGTATCTACGAAGTCTACAAAATGTGACGTAGCTTTACATGTGAGGTGCTTTGTCGTATATCACACAAGGGTATAATATTTTTTTTATAGATTCGCACTTTTTGATTTGTCATATTTAGTTCTATAAATTAATAAACATAAAACAAAATAAAAAAAATTATTTATTGTTGTCTAATTTCCCCACACCAAAGGACGCCACTTGATGACTATTACTAAATAGTAGGATTTTTTAAAATATGTTTTATGCCATCAGTGAGCCTAAGGTGATATAGTACTGCTAAAAAAATATATTTTAGAAGAGAAAAAGTGTAAGTTGTATGTAGTAACTGTAACTTAACAAAATATTTTTATCTACTTGACCACCGCCTTTACTATTAGGAAAATTAGTATATTGTGATATGATTATTAGATGCAAGAAATGCCAATTCACATTGACTACAGTAGGTACTGCTCTGAAAAGTATATTGATTACCTAAATAAATCTTAAATTGTAGCATATATTGGGATTTGATATAAGCCTGACCTACTTACTTTTGACAAAATTAGAATAAAGTAGTGTAAAAGGTGGAGCATTAAATATATTAGAATTCTAATCAAAAAATAACTCATATAGATAGTTAAAATTAGAGCTTTGGCTGAAACTGTTTAAACGTAATAATTTTAATTGTGACTGATCTTTTGGCGTCTGCGTGATCAATGTCAATAACTCTAATTCGAGCTTTTTTAACAGAGCTAAAATTGTAATGCGGATGTTGGATGCAATCACGGGATTATGCATCTTCGCAGCTTGCATACGAGTAAAAAGCAATAGTTTGTGCAGATAACTTATTGACGTCTTTATAATTCTATTCCTTGGAATTTAAGTGATTTTCAGAAAATATTATTTTGACATCGACTTCTATTATTTTTTAATACCTCGATTATGTTTTCAGTTCTTCTAAACGAAGTACGCGTATTTCTACTTTATTCTCCTCATATAATATGTCATCTTCGCCTGTTCACTCCACACAGTTTTCTTATAAAAAAAATGTACTTAGTAATCTGATGCATGTGCATTCCATGTCTATGTGTCCATGTCAAGTACACACATTGTCTATTTATAACGTAATGAATCATATTATGGTCAACAATTCTAGATCTCTTTACCATCTACTAAAAGATTCGTATTTCTTAGTTTGTTCTTGGCTTATTATTTAAGTCTTTCTTTTATACTTTTTGGTTAAGTAATTCATAGAACAGCTATATACATATATTTTCTGTGATTTGATGAACGTGTGGTATTTTTTATAGTTTGTAGGTAATTTACGAATAAAAGTACTAATTTTGCAAGGAAATTAATAGAACTCACCATCATCGAAATAATTGCAGAACTAACCTGAAGCAAAGAAAAAGCACGTTAATTTTTGTTGTAAAACATATATGGAGAACGCATAACTATGAGGACGTAACAAACCAACTCTGATGGTATTCATTGAATTTGAATACCAATAAAAATATCAAAATATCTTGATACTATGTTTTATTGTTTCGATTTTCAACTTTTGTGTTTTTATAGCAGTTCGCTAAAAACACTATGAATGTAAATTACTTAAAAACATCCAGCTAATCTATAGGAAATTAAAGTATGCGCGTAAATAAGTGGTTTACGACCATAGTTCATTTCATTTAAGGATGAAACGCTTCTGCTTCTTGTTATTCGCAAATTTTACAAATAATAAGAAGATGAAGCAGACAGTTATCGCAGACCTGAAGATGGCAAGTGTGATTTTGCCGAAACGTCGTACATACATATATTTATAGATATTGTCTTTTACATTCTTTAAGATATAAAACGATACATGTCAGGTACTTTCTGTCAGTTCAAAGCTATACATTTTCCGAAAACGTCTTTAGTAACATTTCATGGCGTAATATAAGCGATGTAATTATGTCGACACTATGTACTCATGTACTCTGTCATAAAAATTAACTATTCCGAAGCCTACTTGACGTTATATACAAAATAAGTTCAAATGATTCAGTAATTAACCATTAATTGGCTGTACTGTAATAAAAAAATTAGGTGTGGCCACCACACGACTTTCTTATACGTATGAAAGTGTTACTTCCGGTCCGAATTTTGAAATTTCATTTATACAAAAAATATTCCAAATCCAACTCTAAATACTTTTGTACTCTTCATAAATATATATAGAATGCATAATTTACGACATATTTGCAAAAAATCGCTATTCGATAAGAGTAAAAGTGGTACTTCCGGTCTGAATTTTGAAATTTTTTTTATACAAAAGATATTTAAAAGTATGTTCTAAATACTTTTATACTCTTAATGTACTTGCCTAGAAAGCATGACTTGCGAGATATTCGCAAAAAACTGATTTTCGATAAGAGTAAAAGACCTACTTCCGGTAGGAATTTCGAAAAACTTTATTAAAACAATTTTTCTCAAATTTAATTTTGAGTACATTTGAATTCTTTATAAATTTGTTTAAACTTAGTAATTGACGAAATATTTGCAAAATTCGATTTTTTCACTGAAGTAAACTACTACTTCCGGTCTGCCGATTTTGCTCAAAATCTAATCAGTTCTCAAGAGGGAGATTATATTCGTAAATACAAAATTTGGAATTGATATCTGCAGCGGTTTGACCGCTATCGTGGTCACACACAGACACACACACACACAGACACACAGACACACAGACATTTTTTAAAAACCACTTTTTTGGTATCAGGGGACCTCAAAACGTGGACATCTGCAAAAATCTCGAGGTCGAAAATTTTCATCATCACAATACTTCCTTATACTACGTATAAGAAAGTAAAAATAAGGTTTATAAAGACATCACAGTTTCTGCCCATACGATCAGAGAACAAAATATTTAACATGAGTTACGCAATTTTACGTTCCTCATATCTAATTAATTCGAAAATGACAGAAAAGACTTGGGCTATTGGCATCAATAAAAAAAATTACTACTCAATATAGACTATTTTTATTACTGCGTTGTGTATGCGGGAATGTTCTGTTTAAAAATCTCCGAGTTTATAGCATGGCGGAAGTACTAGAAATAAACCATGCACATGTGCCTTATTCGATTGCAAATCGTCATAAAATTCAATCAGATGATTACAACACAAAAGTGACTGGTATCTCGAAATAGAAAGGCTCACAAAAATGGACGTACATATAATTAAATCTAAAATCCTCTAATTTATACCGGTTTGGATTTATAGTTGTGCCGCTTTGATTTTAAGACGGAGAGTATTAAAACTTTCCTTTAATTGAAATTATCTCCGTCTATTTTTGAAAGAAATAATGCGTAAATTGCATAGGCGACATGCTTTTCATTTCAGCTGCCAAGTTCTATGTATTTATAATTAAATTCAGTTAAAATTAAATAAGCTTGCAATTTATAGTGCATGTATGTGTATGTATATTTATTGTAGTACTTAGTAGACAGAAAATTTATGAAGATTTTAATAAAATTTTTATAGAAAACTATTTAGAATAATTTATAGAAAAAATAAACCTAAATCTAAGTAATTTGACTATTCCATGTAAAAGTAAGTAGTTTTAAAGTAATTTGTGAATTTCGGTGTCATTTAATCATTAGGGTGGGCCGAAAAAATTCAAAATTAGTTTTAAAAGTCATAATACCGCGGAAAATGGCAATTTAGGTAAACTAAAAAAGGGTAAAAAAAAAGGTTTATATCTTCCGTTCGCGCATATGCTCTAAGTTTTGTCAAAATTTGGAAAAATTCACATTTTTTCATATAATTTTTGACATACAAATTCTTATGTATTAGAACCCTAGAAAATAATGTTTAAATGTTATTTAAATCCATTAGCATCTTCCGGTCGCGAATTGCCTTCAAAGTTAATGAAATTTTGAAAAAAATTACAAAGTATCTATTCCAATGATATTCCGGCATCGGTTTCAATACCTAAACGATAAATCAACGGTTCCTAAATCTTTGACAGGGTCAATCGGAGAAAAGCTAAGTGGCTGTGATTGGCTTGAAGAGTATTGGCTCTCAGATCCCCACAATAGACAAATAGATACAGGTACACTAAGTGAGGATCAGCAATATCTACTGGATATTTGGATTTGACTGTACGAAATATTGTCCCTCTACATGGTTGAGAACAGTAGATTCAAGTGTAAGATTTTACTTAAGTGAAAAAAGTCCCATACCTTCATGAAATTGTTGTATTTATTTTGAAGTAATAACATGCCAATGTGGTTTAGTATTAAAACAAGTAAATACTTTACAGAGGGAACAAAACTTGTGTACCAGTCAATACAATCATCAAGGTACCTACCTGAAGATTTACGTAGTAGTGTCGACGCGTAATCGAACAAAATGACTTCGAGGAATTCTAAAGGCAAGAGAGTCACATCAAAAGAAAACAACAATCAGAATATTCATGCCGCCAAATCTCAATTTCAGGGCTCAAGGTCACTAGGAAATTATTAACTGGATAGACCGTGATTTATGTCCTCCCCATTATTTAAATATACCAGTGACGATGCGATTAAATCACATATTCAAAGTGACCAAGTCGCTAATTGGGATATAACATTCAAGACATTCCCAGTCCACACACAGGCTGGCAGTTGAACGATGTGTGAAACTCGTAATAGAAGCCTCAGGAAAAGTTTGCGCAGCTAAATCTATGAATGGCTTGAATTTTTTCAAATTTTCAGACTCTAGATCACATGCGCGACCGAAAGATATAAACCGGTTTTATTTATTTATTTTTACTCCTTTTTAGTCTCATAAATTCGCAACTTTTCCGCGGTAGGTACTACAATTTGAAAAAAATTTTTGCATTTTTTCGGCACATCTTATTAATCATACGATTTGTTCATTTTGTGATCAAATAAAACGCACACGGCATTTTTTATACAATCGCCGTAGAACAATTCATACTGAGAATACATTTTTTTCTGAGTATATATTATTAATAAGTCCTTGAAGAAATCAATTTCTTTGTAACTTGATTTTTTAAAACCTTTTCACGTTTTTAAGCTCTAACGTAGTTTATCCTTGACGGACGAAAGGAACATCTCACACCCAGTGATTTAAAAGCACCGAAACTATACAGTCAATCCAAAATCCACAAACTGTCTGTCACTCTTCAACCTATTGTTAGTACTATTAACAACTCTACTAATAAACTCTCCAAAGACCTACCATTTTATCAACCGAATACAGGAACTAATACTTTATCATGACAGGGATGTCGTAGGAGTAGGTGTAGTAGGAGTACATTGCAGGACTTAAGTGAATAATGTAATTCGAAATTGGGCACAGTAATCACGATTACCATGCCCAATTTCGACTTACATTATTAATTTAGGTCCAACCCTGGACTGTCACAGTCATAGTGATGATAACACTATTATTGTGCCCAATTTCAAATTACATTATTCACTTACGTCCAGTCTTGCAATGTAACCCTGACTGCCAATCCGTATCATCACTTATTACCAGTGATGAATCATCACTCATAACAAGTGACATCATCATTCGAAATTGGGCACAATAATAGTGATTTTATCACTATTGCTCTGCCCAATATCGTATTACATTATTCTTAAGCTTAATTAATACTCTATACAAATCTCATCATTTCTATTAATGCCCTCTAGCACTGACAGTAATAAGAAATTATCGTCAAAAACATTGCTTAGAGATGAACTAAAAAAAAATGAAGAAAACATGGGATGGTGCGACGTATGAAACTTAGTGAACTGCGCATTTACCTAAGCTACTTAAACCATAGTACCTCGAGAAAATAAAAGAGAACACAAGAAAGCTTGTTGTAGCAGAGTTTCGAACATCTTAAACAACTGTTTTTCTTTTCTCCAGCAACGAAAGGCTACCGCTGACTATATACAGGGTGCTGAAAATAAAACTAATTATGTTATAGCATAACATTCTATAAGAAGACAATCGAGTTTGGTTGTACAGTTGCAATCCGTCACAGAACAGCAATCTTTGTAACCATTGGACAAATTACAATAATGCCTCTGAAAGGTTAACAGTTTTACACTAAAAGCATGTTGTAACAGGCTTTCGAACTGCTTAAGCGATCGTTTTTCCTTTCTCCAACAACGGAAGAGGAAATTCAGAACATAATAAAAAAAAAGCTGTAGAAGAAGAAATGGCATGTATGTGGAATTCCTGATAGGCGGAACGCAAATATAGTGGCACTCCTATCATAATATTTACAAATGCAATTGAGACCCGATGTTTTGATGTTTAATGGGGGAAAAAGCATATATTTAAGGGTGATGATGTGAAAGCAAATAAGCATGACCTTCTTCATACTACTCGCATTGTCAGATTTATAGAAAATGTAAGTAAAACCAAATTAGTAGATTAATTGCGGTAGTTTGCTTTAATAGAGATAAAAAGTCGTGGTGGTAAACTTTCTAGAAAAAAAGTCCACATTACAGTTATTGTCGAGGTATTCGAGTATTTCGCGGATGCTTTTGATGATACAGGGGAAGTATTTAGACCTATGGAAAACATTTTACTGCGTAGAATTTGCAAATCTATTGAAGATCAAGATACTAAACTATTTTGGTGTTATAGCTGTGGCAAAGAATTTAATAAAATCCCGTCTTAACGATCGTTTTCGCTTGCTATGGTGACGGCAGGTGTAGCAGGGTTTCTAACTGCTTAAGCAATCGTTTTTCATTTCTCCAACAACGGAAGAAGAAATTCAGAACAAAATACAAAAGCTGCACAAGAAGACATGGCATGTATGTGGAATTCCTGAAAGGCGGAATTCTAAATATAGTGGCACTCCTACAGTACAATACAATTGATACCGGATGTTTTGATGTTTAATGGGGAAAAAAGAATATATTTAAGGGTGGTGATGTGAAGCAAATAAGCATGTACAGATCTACTTCATACTACTCGCGACGTCAAAGATTTATAGAAAATGTAAGAAACCAAATTAGTGGATTAATTGTGGTAGTTTGATTTAATAGAGATAAAAAGTCGTGGTGGTAAACTTTCTATAAAAAAAAGTCCACATTACAGCTATTGTCGAGGTATTTGAGTATTTCGCGGATGCTTTTGATAATACAGGGGAAGTATTTAGATCCATGGAAAATATTTTACTGCGTAGAATTTGCAAAGCTAGTGAAGATACTAAACTATGTTGGTGTTATAGGTGTGGCGAATAATTTAATAAAATCCCACCTTAACGATCGTCTTCGCTTGCTATGGTGACGGAAGGACATGCTTCGAAATCCATTCTAGAAAACAAGAGGGGTACCAAAAAGTTTCATTTTAGGACTATTAATGTACCTACTGGCTTATATAAATAATCTTCAATTCAACATATCTAAAGTAAAAGTAAAATTGTATGCAAATGACGCAACCCCAACTCATGGGAACAAAAAGAGCATGAAGAAATAGAGGTTGAAATTAAACAATGACAAGATTCAACTATTTTCTCTTACCACTAAATGAGATATCAATCCATTGCAAGAGGCTCACATCCTGGTTTATATTGTTTATACTTATGTTAAATTGGGCGGTCACAATACCATCTTATGAAAGCAATTAGGGTCATGCGTGTTTTCTGTGCGGCAATTAATGCTTTGAGCAACATATGAAGCAGCCAAAATAGTGTAATTTGCAAACTTTCACTCCCAAGCCTTATATGGAATATTGGTAGGGGTACATCGCCTGGATCGGTGAGCATATTTCACTAAAAGAAGGTAGTGATGAGCGCACAAAGTAATGCAATACATAAAGCATAACTATCAGCATTGCTGAGTATCTTCATTCTTTGTTGCTTACTGCATATGCCCGCGATTGTGTAAAAGAAAACGCAGTTGCACATAATTTTCTTGCGCCAAACAGCAACGACTGCCTGTCTACCTTTCATTACATGAGTCAGCTGAATACAAACTACCACGCGGTCAAGTTGTGCAATAAGGTATCAGATGAAATAAGTTGTCTCAAGGAAAATCTCCACCGAAGAATCTTTAAATTTTAAATTTTTAAAATATTTGGGTGATATGTGTCCACATATACCTATATATATATAATATATAGACAGAATAAATAATTTATTGTCATTATATACAATTTTCTATATATATATATATATATATATAATGAAGTAAAGAATTTAATGGGTTAACTCCGCTGAAAATGCAACTGCGGACACGTGTTTCGAACTACTTGGTTCTCGTCAGCGCAGTGTAGCCAAGGAATAGGATAATGGTAGGCTGTCCCCTGTGTATGTCTCTGATTGATGTTTTTCAGCTCCAAGGTTATCCCATCCTATTCCTTGGCTACACTGCGCTGACGAGAACCAAGTAGTTCGAAACACGTGTCCGCAGTTGCATTTTCAGCGGAGTTAACCCATTAAATTCTTTACTTCATTATTCCATTATCCGCAATATTTCTTTTCTTTATTATATATATATATATATATATACAGTGGTGTCCGATTATAATGAACCCGGATATATTGAACTTCCGGATATAGTAAACCATATTGCGCTTATTAAATCATAACTAGCTGTCCATCAATCTCTTCGAGCTTGAATCACATTTCGCGTCCGCTTACAGTTGTATTACCGTTCCCTGTAATACGCCAAAAAATCATTTTTGATTTTCTAAGCTATTGGCACACCTTGTATAGACGTATATTTTTGTCCACGAACTACTGTCACGGTGACAGGTGGAACGGCAATTTAAAGAATCTTAACGTCAGTCTGACTTTTCGTTGTTGAAGTTTGAAATTTAGATGCTATTTAGCGTAATACCAATACTTGACACTAAAAGATTCATAGTGTTATTAGTTTTACACAATGAAAGGACTAAATCATTATTAAAAAAGTAATATCAGATTTATTTTAGTTTTGCATAATTTAATCTGTCAATTATCATGGCCCACAAACGTTATTTCTGGGCCGTAATATTTAATAATAATCATACATCTTTTGACATACCTTTTGAACTTTGTTATAATGCAAATTTGTGAACAATGCATGTCCATTACACAGAAGAATCAAGTTTTAAATAAAATGTTGGTATAGAATAGTATGACTTATTAATTTTATTTATAATAGTGAATTTATAACTGGCTTCCATATTAATAAATTAGTTTCATTTGTCTGCTCTGAAATTGTTCCTGTCAAAGTGAGTTTGCAGTGGCATTGAGTCGTCGCCTGTAGATCGTGCTCTGGCTATGTCGGTTGCTGAGACGATCCTATTATAATTTAAATATTTAGTAGTGACTCTGGTTAGTTGAACTAAAAACAATAACCAAAAATAATACAGATCGACGTTGGAACATCTGTGTAAACATTTTGCTTACACACACTGTAAAAAGAATATAATTCGTAATTGTTGGATCATTTTGTGATTCTTATTAAGTATTTAAGAAAAAATAACGCAAAAAGGTAGTTCATGATTACAACCAATCCATCGAAATAAGAGCCACCAGCCCGGGACACGATCATCATGAACCATTATCAGAATGTTTGATTAAAAATTTGATTTAATGGTGTATTTTCAAACATATCCCATTAAATGATTGAACGCTGCCCATACTTCAAACTTTCTACTGATAATCAAATTATTTAGTAGTAGTAATTGTTGAATTAGACTGGAATATTTACTTTAGTAAATTGAATAGTTTCAAAACATTTGTCATTACATTGGAATTTGATTCGTCTGTCACCTAGAAATAATAATATAAATCATATTTTAAGGTAATTGTCTAATACCGTGCCTTCAAATACTTTCCGCATTAGAGTAGACTGTTTTTGAAGTTTTTAAGTAATCAATGTTGGTGTACATGCTAATTTTTTGAAAACTGTAAATTCTGACAGTTGTCATACTTAAATTATATATACTAAAAGCCAATTGTCTCGCTCTTTTTAACACGAACGATTAAAACGGCAAAGCTATACCCCAAAATTGACGAATTGGGGAGACAGTTTTCTGAGAACCTGGCGCATCTACGGTGGCAACGAAAGTGTCACGCGACGGGGACCACGGTCCCACGTGCCTTAGGCCATTTTTCACGTCTCCGAAGAGAGAACGAGGGCCCGAAAGGAGTTTTTGAAAATTTTAGAACGTGCAGAAAAAGAGTATGAATCATAGTATTTTGCCATAAGGCCTACGTGTAAAATAAAAAAGATGGACTAGGTTCGATTTTAAAATGGCGGTGGATCGATACAGATGACCGTGACACATCAAACTTCGGATAAGGTTAAGTTAAACGCACGAAAAATTCAATTTCAGGTTATAAATTATCAAAACCGTCAAATCAGTTTGAGTTCGCGATATGGCATTTGCCGGGAAACGTCAAAATTGGCGGAAAGCACCAGTCGTGTAATACACAACACATATAATGACTATCTATTCACGTTTATCGATCGGTTGTCAAGTTTAAATGTCAGAAGGCCGACAAATAAAGGGATTATGAAGGGAAAGTGGTACCTTTCAGATACGTATTAGTGTTATTATTATCAATTGTTACTATTTCTTTTCTATTTATGAATATATGAACAATGCCGACAGATATGATAAAATAAACTTAAAGTGTATTATCGCACGTAAGTACAGTGACAAATATAACGATCTTTCTATATTTTATTAAGATATATTAAACACAAATTATATATGTCATCGAAATGTCGTCACTTCTCGCGAAAGAAGTACCGAAGCAAGCCTAAATAAAGAATCATCTGAGTTTTCTTTATTTGTCAGATGTGTCCGAAACACTTCGAAATAACATAAATACATCAAATATGTAAAATTCCCATAAGCATTTATGTAATTTCGTTTATCAATTCAGTTATAAAAGAAAGCATTTCAAGTACGCGACTATGCGGGTTGGCACAAACTAATCAGAAGTACATTTTCGGTTAAATGGTATTAGGAGCCAGCAAGATTTTTGATTGGGTTTTACAAAGTACATATACATACAACTATTAAAGCGTAATATGAAAATTAAATAATTCTCTCAATGACCTGTAAGTTTAAAACATGTTTTGTTAAAGTTCATCATGTTATGTTGTTAATTTCATTTGACAATTGGAAAGACAATGTTGTTAAGCACTCTCAGTCTGACATTTCGTTCTCACAAGTTTATGTGTGAACGAATACACAACAACGAAGTATTGTCACGATGACAGGTGGAACGACAATTTGGTTAAACATCAACTTTTTATTGTCGTATAAGTGTCACGATGACAGTCTGTCAAAAAATTTGAAGTATACACTATTTCTATCGTAAACTTGACACAAGGCATGGTACTACCAATTTTATAGAACGAATAACATGAAACAACATTTCATTGCCGAACCGTCTTGGTTTTTTTTTTTTTTTTTGGTCTGTCGACGTTCACCTTGGGCTAGATGCACACAATTAGACAATTAGACTTAGCAATCAGTAAAAACATTAACAAAACCATAAAGATAGAAACTGAAAGTGTCATGAGCTCTGATCACATTCCAATTATAATAACTTGGAACGAAGACATAACCGAAAGAACATATCACACCTTCAAGACAGACTGGGCCGGCTACAAAACAGAACTAGAACAAACCATCACTGCAGTTCCTAAAATACAAAACACTGCAGAATTAGAACAGAACATAAAATCACTACAAGATAAAATAACAAACGCTGTTGAAAATAACACCATCAAAATAGAAAGGATATATAAATCAGGTAGTCTACCACATCATATTAAAGAACTAATAAAGGAAAAGAACAGAGCTAGGAGAAGACAAAACTATACTAAACAACCTTCAACATCAATTACATAAGGAATTACTGGAACCGAAAAATGTAGAATGGCAAAGAACACTCGAAGAAATAGGTGCAGAGCCCTCTAAGACATGGAAAATAATCAAGGCAATCAAAAGAGAACAAATACAAATCCCACCACTTCAATTCAATAACTCCACACAAGTCACAGCAGAAGAAAAACCAGAAGCTCTAGCGGAATCACTAGAAGAGCAATTCACTCCGAACTTGGATGAAGTAGACATGCAACACGTAATGCAGATTCACAAAGTAGTAAGCAGAGAAATACGTGAACCCCACTCCCCTAGCAACGACCCAGTCACAGCCGAGAACCTAAAAGCAATCCTTAAAGCATGAAATCCCAAAAAAGCTCCTGGTATAGACAACATCACCAACAGATCACTACAAACCCCCCCCCCCCCAAAAGCAATAATGTCAATTCTAGCAATAGCAAACTCCGTTATCAGACTCCAAACATTCCCAAAGATATGGAAACATGCCACAGTAATAGTTATACCTAAACCAGGAAAACCAAAAACAATACCAAGCAGCTACAGGCCCATAAGCCTGTTACCATCCATTAGCAAAGTGATAGAAAAAATAATCCTACAGAAGATAAAGTACCACTCTGACAATCAAGACATAATACCAGAAGATCAACATGGGTTTTTAGAGAAGAACATTCAACGATAACACAACTTTCAAGAGTCACTGAGATTATCCAAGACGGATTCAACAAAAATCAAGTGACAGCAGCTGTATTTCTCGACATAGCAAAGGCATTTGATAAAGTCTGGAGGCAGGGACTCATATATAAAATGATAATACACAATTACCCAACACACGTCATAAAAATCACGAACAGTTTTCTCTAAGGACGCTGCTTTCAAGTTAGCATCCAGAACACACTTTCCTCAATAAAACATCCAACAGCGGGAGTCCCTCAGGGCTCATGCCTGTCACCTCACCTATATACAATATTTACAGCAGACATACCAGTATCAAATCCTACAAGATACTTAAATACGGCCACCTTTGCAGATGATTCGGCACTGCTCTCAACATCAAGATGTCCGACGAACGCGGTACAGGAACTCCAAACGCACCTAGACAACACGATAAAATGGTTCAAACAATGGAGGACAACAATAAACGAAGACAAATCCCAAGCAATAATCTTTCAAAGGAATCTGAAAACAACAGGCAACGAAATAACCATCAACAACAACACTATACCATGGAGTAGAGAAATTAAATACCTGGGAATATACCTGGATATAAAGCTCAATTATAACACACACATAGCAAAAACGATAACCAAAACCAAACAAACAAGATGTCAACTATGGCCTCTTATAGGCAGAAAAAGCCAGCTGAACACGAACAACAAAATTCTACTTTACAAACAAGTATTAGGTCCAATATTCACATATGCATGGGTGCATATGTGCAAGACCAACATCAAAAAACACCAGTCTTAGAATGATACTAAATGCTCCATGGTATATGAGAAATAATCAAATAATGAATGAAACAAATACCCCAACCATTATTGACTACATCAAGGAAAGAGCGCTCAGTTTCTATAACCAGATGGAAAACCACTCAAATCAAAATCTTAAAAGAGCACTTGCTCATCAATTATCATCAATTATTATTATTATTACTATTGTATCGGTCATTTATCGTATCTTTAATGTCTTGGACACATCTCTGTCATCTTTCTACATACAAATATACATACAGCGTCTTTAATTTAAATTTAGAGTAGCTTATGACATCAATATTAATTTGGGAATACTGTGCTATAGTAATGTTTTTCATTTTGACTACCTACTGTCATAGTTAAGTCAATTTATTGAAAAGTTCCACAGTGTTTTCAAATTAATATTGAAATCGTAGGTTATTCCAAAAAAAATTAATTGAAGGCACGGTATGTCTACAGTGACATTCAATTTGACAATTCATTCTCGCAATAGATCGAACTGTCACCACCATTACAGTTTGCAAGATAATTTAACGTATGGGCAACGTTTATCATAAAACTTGAGACAAATAAAGTTAGAGTACTACCAAATTTAAAAAACAAAGAAATTTATATATGATACAACAAATCTTGATCATACAACCATCTTAGGTTTACCTGTTCGGCCTACTTACATTCAACTTAGACTAGGTGCACAAGCATTATATCAAACTTGAATGTCAACGAAATGTTCCAAGTAATCAGCTTTCAGTAAATTCTATAGAAATGTTAAACATTTTATGGGAAATTTTTTAGTTAATAAATCCATTTGTCTATAATTATAGATGCCACAATAATGTATAATTAATTTCTAGAGATATTTCATTTAATTTGCATCTTCATTCATAAACTAATTAAAAGAAAATTTATAACCGTTAAAATTCAAGTGCCTCTGCGACTGGCAGTAGTCACGTTCCAAAGAAGCAATTCAAACTCGAAGAGTTTCATGGAATAACAAAAAGAGCAAGTATTCTATTAAATTAATGTGTCCTAAATAAAAAAAAGGTGGAAAGAGTAAATTGAATAATCAGCACTTGATGACTTATATCGACATTTTATGACAAACATTATGGAGCACTGATGAGCTTGATTATTTGCAACCAACGTCATATAAATTTATCTATTGACTATTGTCCCGGAAGCCCTACGTTAATTGTAATTCAAAGAAACGAATACATCATGCTGATCAAAATTGGTGAACATAGTATATTATTAAACTAAAATTAAGTAACAGTTAAAGGGTGTAGCCATCTTTACTCATCTATTATTATTTTAACACCGATATATTTAACTAGAGCATACGCGAAATGTTGGTCAGCTCAACATTCACGTTAGGTGGCTTAAATGTTACAGGAAACGTCAGAATTGTCAGAAAAAGTCCATCTGACTTTTGATTAATGTTGGCAATTTCACAAAAATTTAATTGCAGGTTATAAAACGTCAAAACGATCAATCGATTTCAGTTCGTGATGAAATCTGAACTGCTTTCATGATTTATTTGAATTATTTCAAAAAAAAAAAGGTTAAACACCCTGACATCTGTCTGATATTTCATGGTTCATGTTTTTAAGCTTCATCGATATTTATTGTAGACCTTGACACAAAAAGATATGAAATTACAAATTTTATACAGCGAAATGACTAAAATATTAATGAGAAAAGTGCTATCAGATCCATTTTAGTTTTGCCTATATACCGTGCCTTCAAATACCTGCTTTCCGTATTAGAGACGGCCATGCTTTTTTTTTAATGGTTGGTGACAGTGCATAATTTTAATAGTTTGGTTATGTCATATAAATAATAATAGGCGTCTATAATTTGAATTTAAGTATGACAACTGTCAGAATTTGAAGTTTTCAAAAAATTAGCATGTACACCAACATTGATTAAAAACTTCAAAAACAGCCTACTCTAATGCGAAAAGTATTTGACGGCACGGTATTAGACAATTACCTTAAAATATGATTTATATTATTATTACTAAGTGACAGACGAATCAAATTCCAATGTAATGACAATTGTTTTGTAACTATTCAATTTACTAAAGTAAATATTCCAGTCTAATTCAACAATTACTTCTACTAAATAGTTTGATTGTCAGTAGAAAGTTTGAAGTATGGGCAGCGTTCAATCATTTAATGCGATATGTTTGAAAATACACCATTAAATCAAATTGTTAATCAAACATTCTGATGATGGTTGATGATGATCGCGTCCCAGGCTGGTGGCTCTTATTTCGATGGATTGGTTGTAATCATGAACTACCTTTTTGTGTTATTTTTCCTTAAATACTTAATAAAAATCACAAAATGATCCAACAATTACAAATTATATTCTTTTTACAGTGTGTGTAAGCAAAATGTTTACACAGATATTCCAACGTCGGTCAGCATTATTTTTGGTTATTGTTTTTAGTTCAACTACCAGCGTCACTACTAAATATTTAAATTATAATAGGATCGTCTCAGCAACCGACATAGCCAGAGCACGATCTACAGGCGACGACTCAATGCCACTGCAAACTCACTTTGACAGGAACAATTTCAGAGCAGACAAATGAAACTAATTATTAATATGGAAGCCAGTTATAAATTCACTATTATAAATAAAAGTAATAAGTCATACTTATTCTATACCAACATTTTATTTAAAACTTGATTCTTCTGTGTAATGGGCATGCATTGTTCACAAATTTGCATTATAACAAAAGGTATGTCAAAAGTATGTTTGCGGGCTATGGTAATTGGCAGGTTAAATTATGCAAAATTAAAATAAATCTGATATTACATTTTCAATAATGATTTAGTCCTTTCATTGTGTAAAACTAATAAAACTATGAATCTTTTAGTGTCAAGTCTTAGTATTACGCTAAATAGCATCTAAATTTCAAACTCCAACAACGAAAAGTCAGACTGACGTTAAGATGCTTTAAATTGTCGTTCCACCTGTCACCGTGACAGTACTTCGTGGACAAAAATATACGTCTATACAAGGTGTGCCAAAAGTTTAGAAAATCAAAAATGATTTTTTTTTGCGTTTTACAGCGAACTATAATAAAACTGTAAGCGGACGCGAAAAGCGATTCAAGCTCGAAGAGATTGATGGACAGCTAGTTCAAATTATAGACGCCTATTATTATTTATATGACATAACCAAACTATTAAAATTATGCACTGTCACCAACCATTAAAAAAAAGCATGGCCGTCTCTAATGCGGAAAGTATTTGAAGGCACGGTATATAGGCAAAACTAAAATGGATCTGATAGCACTTTTCTCATTAATGTTTTAGTCATTTCGCTGTATAAAATTTGAAACTTCATATCTTTTTGTGTCAAGGTCTACAATAAATATCGATGAAGCTTAAAAACATGAACAATGAAATATCAGACAGATGTCAGGGTGTTTAACCTTTTTTTTGTGAAATAATTGTCATCATAAAAGCAGTTCGGATTTCATCACGAACTGAAATCGATTGATCGTTTTGACGTTTTATAACCTGCAATTAAATTTTGTGAAATTGCCAACATTTATCAAAAGTCAGATGGATTTTTTTTGACAATTCTGAAGTTTACTGTAACATTTAAGCCACCTAACGTGAATGTTGAGTCGACCAACATTTCGCGTATGCTCTAGTTAAATATATCGGTGTTAAAATGATAATAGATGAGTAAAGATGGCGACATAGATGTGCACTATTTTTTTTATTTTCGCTACACCCTTTAACTATTACTTTATTTTATTTTAATAATATACTATGTTCACCAATTTTGATCAGCATCTGGGGCGTAATGCTTAAATTATTTTTTTCTGTGACGGGAAAAAAAGTTGACTTTTTATCCTTCTTGACAGGTAATAAAATCTCACTTTATATGCCAGGGAAAAAAGTGCTCACTTTTTGCCCGCTTAAATTCACAGATATTTGATTATTTTACAGGTTTCCATTAGCAACGCAGGTGTAATGTCACTTGAAATGTCACAGCGATTGATTTTCTGACTTTAATATATAGTATTTACGTGTTTTTTTCAATATTAAATCGTCGTTTTTCCCATCACAGAAAAAAATAGTGTCGTCATATTTGTTACTGTATTTACGTGCGATAATATACTTTAAGTTTATTTTATCATATCCGTCGGCATTTTTCATATATTCGTATAGAAAAGAAATAGTAACAACTGATAATAATAACACTAATTCGTATCTGAAAGGTACCAGATTTCAATTAAAAATGCAATTTTCCTTCGTAATCTCTTTTTTTGTTGGCCTTCTGACATTTAAACTTGACAACCGATCGATGAACGTGAATATGTAGTCATTATGTGTGTATTGCACGACTGGTGCTTTCCGCCAATTTTGACGTTTCCCGGCAAATGCCATATTGCGAACTCAAACTGATTTGACGGTTTTGATAATTTATAACCTGAAATTGAATTTTTTGTGCGTTTAACTTAACCTTATCCGAACTTTGAGGTGTCACTGTTATCTGTGTCGATCCACCGCCATTTTAAAATCGAACCTATTCCATATTTTATATTTTACACGTAGGCCTTATGGCAAAATGCTATAATACACACTCTTTTTCTGCACGTACTAAAATTTTCTCTCTTCGAGCTTGAATCGCCTTTCGCGTCCGCTTACAATTTTATTACAGTTCCCTGTAAAACGTCAAAAAAATCAAATTTGATTTTCTAAACTTTTGGCTCACCTTGTATAGACGTATATTTTTGTCCACGAACTACTGTCACGGTGACAGGTGGAACGACAATTTAAAGCATCTTAACGTGAGTCTGACTTTTCGTTGTTCAAGTTTGAAATTTAGATGCTATTTAGCGTAATACTAAGACTTGACACTAAAAGATTCATAGTGTTATTAGTTTTACACTATGAAATGACTAAATCAGTATTAAAAAAGTAATATCGGATTTATTTTAGTTTTGCATAATTTGACCTGTCAATTATCATGGCCCACAAACGTCATTTCTGGGCTATAATATTTAATAATAGTCATACATCTTTTGACATACCTTCTGAGTTTCGTTATAATGCAAATTTGTGAACAATGCATGCCCATTACACAAAAGAATCAAGTTTTAAATAAAATGTTGGTATAGAATAGTATGACTTATTAATTTTATTTATAATAGTGAATTTATAACTGGTTTCCATAATAATAAATTAGTTTCACTTGTCTGCTCTGAAATGTTCCTGTCAAAGTGATTTTGCAGTGGCATTGAGTCGTCGCCTGTAGATCGTGATCTGGCTATGTCGGTTGCTGAGACGATCCTATTATAATTTAAATATTTAGTAGTGACGCTGGTAGTTGAACTAAAAACAATAACCAAAAATAAAACAGACCGACGTGGGAATATCTGTGTAAACATTTTGCTTACACACACTGTAGAAAGGATATAATTCGTAATTGTCGGATCATTTTGTGATTCTTATTAAGTATTTAAGGAAAAATAACACAAAAAGGTAGTTCATGATTACAACCAATCCATCGAAATAAGAGCCACCAGCCTGGGACACGATCATCATGAACCATTATCAGAATGTTTGATTAAAAATTTGATTTAATGGTGTATTTTCAAACATATCCCATTAAATGATTGAACGCTGCCCATACTTCAAACTTTCTACTGACAATCAAATTATTTAGTAGTAGTTGTTGTTGAATTAGGCTGGAATATTTACTTTAATAAATTGAATAGTTAGAAAACAATTGTCATTACATTGAAATTTGATTCGTCTGTCACCGAGTAATAATAATATAAATCATATTTTAAGGTAATTGTCTAATATATAGGCAAAACTAAAATGGATCTGATAACACTTTTCTCATTAATATTTTAAAGTTTATTTTACTTTCTTCTCTCTTGCAGATGTCTACGTTTTGAAGTCCCCTGATACCAAAAAAGTGGTTTTTAAAAAATCTCTCTCTCTCTGTCTCTCACTCTCTCTCTCTCTGTGTGTGTGTCTGTGTGTTTCACCACGGTAGCGGCCAAACCGCTGTAGATATCAATTCCAAATTTTATATTTACGTGTATAATCTGCCTCTTGAGATCTGATTAGTTTTTCAATAAAATCGGTTGACCGGAAGTAGTACTTTACTTCAGTGAAAAAATCGAATTTTGCAAATATTTCGTCAACTACTAAGTTTAAACAAATTTATAAAGAATTCATATGTAGTTAAAATTAAAATTGAGAAGCATTTTATTTAAAAAGTTTTTCGAAATTACTACCTTAAGTAGGTCTTTTACTCTTATCAAAAATCAGTTTTTTGCCAATATTTTGCAAGTCATGCTTTTTAGACAGGTACGCGACGAATACAAAAGTATTTAGAACTTAATTTCCAATATCTTTTGTATAAAAAAAATTCAAAATTCGGACCGGAAGTATCACTTTTACTCTTACCGAATAACGATTTTTTGCAAATATGTCGTAAATTATGCATTCTATATATATTTATTAAGAGTACAAAAGTATTTAGAATTGGATTTGCAATATTTTTTGTATACATGAAATTTCAAAATTCGGACCGGAAGTAGCACTTTTATTCTTAGCGAGTAGCACTTTTCTTCGAATATCTTCCAAAGTATGCATTCTAGAGCGATTTATTAAGAGCATGAAAGTACTTAGAATAGGATTTGAATAAGTTTTGTATAAAAGAATTCTTAAAATTGTGTAGTTTGAAACGCTCATACGTATAAGAAAGTCGTGTGGTGGCCACACCTCATTTTTAAAATAGCGAGACGAATTTCTGAACAGACCACTTTGACAGTGAAATCTCATTGGTTGAAAGCAAGGCCAAATGACACCGTATCAATCTTGCTCACATTCTGTCAACTGACATTGTTTATTGTTAAGCCTTGTTGTTGTTTCTATTATTTCCCCGTTATTTCATTATATACTTTACCAGTTCTATTCAGAGCTCGACAGTAATAGTTATCAGATATACTCGTAAGTTTGTTTTCAAGATTTTCGTGCATGTAATTTGGGACAGGGGTATGTTCAGAAATTCGTCTCGCTATTTTAAAAATAGACTATAGTCATTTCGCTGTATAAAATTTGTAATTTCATATCTTTTTGTGTCAAGGTCTACAGTAAATATCGATGGAGCTTAAAACCATGACCAATGAAATATCAGACAGATGTCAGGGTGTTTAACCTTTTTTTCTTAAATAATTGTCATCATGAAAGCAGTTCAGATTTCATCACGAACTGAAATCGATTGATCGTTTTGACGTTTTATAACCTGCAATTAAATTTTTGTGAAATTGCCAACATTAATCAAAAGTCAGATGGATTTTTTCTGACAATTCTGACGTTTCCTGTAAGATTTAAGCCACCTAACGTGAATGTTGAGTTGACCAACATTGCGCGTATGCTCTAGTTAAATATATCGGTGTTAAAATGATAACAGATGGGTAAAGATGGCGACATAGATGTGCACTATTTTTTTATTTTCGCTGCACCCTTTAACTATTACTTAATTTTATTTTAATAATATACTATGTTCACCAATTATGATCAGCATCTGGGGCGTAATGCTTAAATTATTTTTTCTTAGGAGGGGATGCTTTTGTGTAATAAAGTAGATCGCGATCTTAAAGTAACTGATAATTAGTGAATTACCATGTATGATAAATTTTTAAATCGCATTGTCTTTATATGTAGTAGTGGATCCATTTTTGAAATAGCAGTTACATTACCCTTTAAATCGTTAAATTAAAGGTGATATGTATGCATGATGTATTTGTTTCTTTGAATTACAATTAACGTAGGGCTTCCGGGACAATAGTCAATAGAAATAAATTTATATGACGTTGTTTGCCAATAATCAAGAGCATCAGTGCTCCATAATGTTTGTCATAAAATGTCGATATCAGTCATCAAATGCTGACTAATCAATTTACTCTTTCCCCCTTTTTTTTTAATTTAGGACACATTAATTTAATAGAATACTTGCTCTTTTTGTTATTACAGTGGTCCATGAAACTCTTCGAGTTTGAATTGCCTCTCCGCGTCCACTTTTTCGCTGTAAGTTTCTCTATAAATGTGCCTGTTTGCAACGTGACCACTGCCAGTCGCAGAAGCACTTGAATTTTAACGGTTATAAATTTTCTTTTAATTAGTTTATGAATGAAGATGCAAATGAAATAAAATCTCTCTAGAAATTAATTATACATTATTGTGGCATCTATAATTATAGACAAATGGATTTATTAATTAAAAAATTTCCCATAAAATGTTTAACATTTCTATAGAAGTTACTGAAAGCTGATTACTTGGAACATTTCGTTGACATTTAGGTTTGATATAATGCGTGAGCACCTAGTCTAAGTTGAATGTACGTAGGCCGAAAAGGTAAACCTAAGATGGTTGTATGATCAAGATTTATTGAATCATATATAAATTTCTTTGTTTTTTAAATTTGGTAGTACTCTAACTCTATTTGTCTCAAGTTTCATGATAAAAGTTGCCCCTACGTTAAATTTTCTTGCAAACTGTCAACAGTTTGAGAATGAATTGTCAAATTGAATGTCATTGTAGACATAGCGTGCCTTCAATTAATTTTTTTTAGAATAACCTACAATTTCAATATTAATTTGAGAACACTGTGGAACTTTTCAATAAATTGACTTAACTATGACAGTAGTGAAAATGAAAAACATTACTGTAGCACAGTGTTCCCAAATTAATATTGATATCATAAGCTACTCTAAATGTAAATGAAAGACGCAGTATGTATATTTGTATGTAGAAAGATGACAGAGATGTGTCCAAGCCATTAAAGATACGATAAATGACCGATACAATAGTAATAATAATAATAATTGATAATGCAATAAAATGTAAATATTAACGGTTATAATATTTCTTTCAGTGGACGTCAAATGTTATGAATCACGCCTTTGCTTTAATTTTTATAACTACGATATTGGAAACTGTACCTGAATGACCGACAATGTAGAGTAATTACAACCGCAGTTCAGTTTGTTCTTGTTTATGAATGAAGACGCATATTAAACAAAATGTCTCTTAGAAATAAATTAAATATTATTGTGACATTTATAATTAGTGGCAAATGAATTTATTTATTAAGACTTTGCCCACAAACCGAACAACATTTCTATATAATTTACTGAACGCTAATATTTAGAAAAATTTTGTTGACATTCAGGTTTTGTATCAATTGTGTGCATCTAGCCCAAGGTGAACGTAGACAGACCAAAAAAAAAACCAAGACGGTTCGGCAATTAAATGTTGTTTCATGTTATTCGTTCTATAAAATTGGTAGTACTATGCTTCGCTTTGTATCAAATTTACGATAAAAATAGTGTATACCTCAAATTTTTTGACAGACTGTCATCGTGACACTTATACGGCAATGAAAAGTCAGACTCTTGACGTCAAGATGTTTAACCAAATTGTCGTTCCACCTGTCATCGTGACAATAGTTCGTTGAGTGTATTCATTCACACATAAACTTGTGAGAACGAAATGTCAGACTGGCAGTGCTTAACCAAATTGTCTTTCCAATTGTCAAATGAAATTAACAACATAACATTATAAACTTTAATAAACATGTTTTAAACTTACAGATCATTGAGAGAATTAATTAATTTTCATATTACGCTTTAATAGTATACTTTGTAAAACCCAATCGAAAATCTTGCTGGCTCCTAATACCATTTAAACGAAAATGTACTTCTGATTAGTTGGTGCCTATCCGCAGGCGCATACTTTAAATGCTTGGTTTTATAACTGAAAATTGGTAAACGAAATTACGTAAATGCTTATGCGAATTTTATTTGATGTATTTATTTTATTTCGAAGTGCTTCGGACACATCTGATCTGACAAATAAAGACTACATCTTGAACACTGATATATTTCCAACATTCTGTTGACATTTAGGTTTTGTATCATTCATGTGCATCTAACGTAATTTGACAGGCCCAAATGGCAAAACTCAGATGGTTCTTCTTTATTTAAGCTTGCTTCAAGTTCTTCGTTGTATGAAATTTACATTTCGATGACATATATAATGAATAGAGTGTCATTGTATTTATTAATATATCTTAATAAAAAATAGCAAAATCGTTATATTTATTACTGTACTTATGTACGTGCGACAATACACTTTAAGTTTATTTTATCATATCCGTCGGCATTTTGTTCATATATTCATATAGAAAAGAAATAGTAACGATTGATAATAATAACACTAATACGTATCTGAAAGGTACCACGTTTCAATTAAAAATACACCTCTTCTTCGTAATATCTTTATTTGTCGGCCTTCTGACACTTAAACTTGACAACCGATCGATGAACGTGAATATATAGTCATTAATGACACGCAAATTCGTCATCGTGAATTTTTTTTACCGCATTCCTCTGCATAAAAGCTTTAAATGAATCGCACCTTCGACAGCGACAGACTTGGCACGTGGACAGTGCACTCAATCGTCGCGGAAAAGTCCACTCTTTTGGTTTCCAACCTTCTTTCCGCACTCTAAACCTCGACGGCCTGAAATTTCTTCGTCAATGTGAAACTTTTACAATTCCTTCGCGCGTGCCTGTCATACCTGACATTTTTGCGATTTTGATCGGTTGTCACGTGAATCGTCATGACGTAAGCCATTTTTCTGTTAAAACACCGAATGCACGCTCCTCTTCAACGGGCGATATCTCTGCACACGCTCCACTTGGGAAGAAAAACTCTCCGTCGAGGAACAATTTAAGGTCGTCGGTAACTTCACGCCAAAGGGCAGCTTTCAATTTCGCGTATCCAGAGACGAGTTCTTCCCCCCGCGTACCCAATTTTCGTCGATTTTGACCGGGTTTGGTTGCCATTGGCTACTCGGCTTTTATTATATATAAAAAATTTACCGTTTATAATGAACTTTTGCCGAATGTTCAACCGGCCGTCCGGAATTTCTTATCGGGAATTCTCGCCGACCTGTCGCGACACAGTCTACATCGTTTGCTAAATCAACTGAGCATAGTAGTGCATTTACCGGCATTATGGCAACAAGCGGTGTTAAGCAAAAGCGTAAAGCTTTTACATTACAAACTAAGTTTGAAATTATTAAAAAATTACAAGATGGGGCTTTGCAAAGTGATGTATGTAAAGAAATGAATTTAAATAAGTCGACAGTGTGTATGATATGGAAAGATAAAGAAAAAATATTGAAGAGTTATGAATGCCACACATCTTCTACTAAAAAAAACTGAAAATCAGCTCACGAGGAAGTAGATAGAGGACTGTTGAAATGGTTTTCTGAGCAAATGGGACAGAATGCAACAATAACTGGTGCTTTATTACAAACGAAGGCGGAAGATTTAGGAAGCATAGTGGAAAACAAAGATTTCAAGTGCGGCCGTAGTTGGATTGAAAGATTCAAAAAACGCCATAACATCAACAGCAGAAAAATTGTAGGCGAAGCAGCGGGAGTTAATATGGAATTGGTAGATGACTGGTTGAAAAATAAATGGCCCAATATACGCCAAAATTACGATGACCATAATATATTCAATGCAGATGAAACTGGTCTATTTTATAAACTAACACCTAACCGTACATTAAGATTCAAAGGCGAGAGATGCGTTGGGGGAAAATTATCTAAAGAAAGAATAACCGTTTTGGTTGCAGCAAATTTTACAGGCACCGAAAAAAGGAGATTGTTGATTATTGGAAAATCCCAGAATCCACGCTGTTTTAGAAAGAATCGACTGCCTGTAAAATACTATGCTAATCAAAGAGCATGGATGACATCCGATATTTTTACTAAAGAATTACGCGACTGGGACGATGAATTAAGGAAAAAAAATCGTAAAATTATATTACTGGTAGACAATTGTCCAGCGCACCCTGACATTAAAAACTTAAATTTCATTACATTGGTATTTATGCCACCTAACAGTAGCTCCAAATTACAGCCTATGGACCAGGGTGTAATTCACAGTCTGAAAAGTAATTATTAGGGAGCGGAATCGAGCGAGTCATGACTCATCGCCCATGGGCGCGCTATGGAAATGTTGTATTTTTAAAGAGGTTTTAATTTTATTTATATAATTGAATAACAAGTGGCTGGTGATTATAAAATAGAAAATACTTTACTATTTGTTCATTTTCTCTTCTGTAAGACTTGTTCTCTTTGAATTAAGTACGTCCTTGTTCATAGAAAACGTCCTTTCTACATCGCAACTGGTTATATTTACGTAATGGAAATATTCTTTTATTTCAGCGTATTTAGCATACACAATTGCCGCAATGTTATTAAACCTGGATTTCTATTAAAAACTGCGTCTAAGTCACTTGGAATTATCAATAGCCACATCTAATGTGGTTAATCCATTTTTACTTTCGTATACGTAGTATAAGGAAGTAATGTGAAATTTTCGACTTCGAGATTTTTGCAGATGTCCACGTTTTGAAGTCCACTGATACCGAAAATGATGTTTTTAAAAAATGTCTGTGTGTCTCTATGTGACCACAATAACCGCTGTAGATATCAATTCCAAATTTTGTATTTACGTGTCTAATCTCCCTCTTGAGATCTGAGTAGTTTTTCAGTAAAATCGGTAGACCGGAAGTAGCAGTTTACTTCAGTGAAAAAATTAAATTTTGCAATTTACAATTTCATATGTACTTGAAATTAAAATTGAGAACAATTTTATTTAAAAAGTTTTTCGAAGCTGCTACCGGAAGTAGGTCTTTTACTCCTATCGAATTTTATGACGATGATGATGACCTCCCGTTAAGTGAGTGGCTCAAAAAAACAACTGAAGTTGAGATTTCTCAAGATGATGCTGGTGTGTTTTATGTAGACAAGTTTTGTCCAATAGTTGTATTATTGTTTCTATTAGTACCGATGTGGTCGAGGATGACTGCGAGGATGAAGATAGTGCTAGATGATGTATCATCACCTCAAATGCCAGTTTCAAAAATTGTGGAAGCCATCAGTGTTAGACGTCATTTTTTGCAATCGCATGGTGCTCCAGAAAAAATTTTGAACAGTTTCGCCGCAGTTGAACTATATGTAAGTAACACTTATTTGAATGCATCATACAAACAGTCTAAAATTAGTGCCTATTTCAACCAGATGTAATACAGAATATGTACATAGAATGTGTACCTATTTGTAAGTACAGCATGTTTCTGTTTAGTAATGTATCTGACCACATTTCTTGTTTATTTTTTCTCAATAAACTAGATATATCTTTTTTCACTATGTATGAACTTTGTTTTTGTTTTCTAATTTTTTGTTGGACATAATGAACTTCGGTTATAATGAACCATTTAAGGTGGCCAGAAGGGGTTCATTATAACCGGACACCACTGTATATATATATATATATATATATATATACAAGAAACAATAATTTTACAGAAAATTGTATATCATGACAATAAATTATTTATCCTATCTATCTATTAAGGTCACTCGATTGATTAGTTTTATCGCCTACTTGTTTTAGCAACTCCAAGTCAATGCATTGTACACATATACATTATTAATCATTAAATTGCTAATGAGCAAACGGAATGATTACGCTAATTCTCGAGTAGTGACGAACGAACCGGAGATAGACGTGTACCGAAAAGACAAAGATGAACACGCTAATTGGGCGACCATTTCACGGTGATCAAGGCTATAAATTCCACCTTATTATGCTCAATGACTTCACGAACGTGTCGACCTGATTTTGTGAATCGAATGACGAAAATGCAGCATCACTCAGACGAATGAGGGAATCTCTTAATGAGTAGACGTAACATGCCCAGGTAGATTATATGTATGCACATAGACGTGTTTCTACTTCCTTCCTTAATACCAGACCGGTCTACCAGATTCCTATTTTGCTGTGATAATTAGCCATTATATAAGACCCAGCAAGTGATTGTTATGTTTACAATAGAGTTTAATGATTTTTTGGATGATTCACTAATAATTTATATTAAAAAAAAAGGTTTTTTTCAAGAACAAAAAATATATCACAAAGTAATATTTGAAAATTAATACAATAGTATTTTCGAAATCTGCTGGCACTTTAATAATGGGTTAGATTTGTAGTATTGTGATCTGCAAGTCAGCCGAAATAATATGTGCTGTTTTATAGATTTATACTGTAAGATCCAATTTCCCTTAATTCTTTTGACAAATTAGTATATAAATCTTCGCCGCACCTCTTCGTTATTATTATTATTCCATAATAATAACTGAAACTTGCATAAGCTACAAAAATAAAAGAGCAATTGAACAGTTAACATATACGATCATTTTTGGAAGAAATCCGTGTTTAGACATAAACCCAATTCTTTGTAGGTAAAAATTGCTTTTAAATATAAGTCAATTTCGTCGAGTTTTAATATGTTTACCTTCGTCAATTAATTATTTATAATTTATTATATATAATATTAGAATGCATAGAAAGTAAATTAAGATTATACTTATATACTATGCTAGAATACTTGTTTGCTAATTTACCCGATTTACGAGCATAATAATAAAAGATATGGAAATAATGCATCCTTAATTTGAATCAACCTGTATAGTAATTCAGATGTGGTTCAGGATTTTTGATTATGCACTTTAATCATTTATTTCGAATCTTCAATTCTTTAACAAAAAGCAAAAAATCGCTCGCGCAAATCGTACCCGTCTCTTGTTAGTTCTAAATTGCATTTATCTCGAAAACCAACGTTGATTTTAATTCTTCAAATTAAGAACATATTGTCGCTGAATTCACGATACCGGCTGGTTCTCATTAGTGCCACATTGTCGAATAATGACGTTGTACGGATATAATTGTATGTACTATTAAAGTTGGCGTTAATTTATCTTCCAAAAGCAATTATTTCGCAAATGGACTTTCTACAGTTTTAACAAATTGAATCTGTAATGCAATTTTCAAACGCAAAAAGAGAATCCCACGTTTAACGCGTTACTTAAAGTCACGTTATGCACACCTGTCCCATCATTATGAGCTTATTACCCCTCGGGTTAAATTAATTTCTACAATTTATGTAGTACTGTGTACGGGCGAAATGAATTTAGTCTCTTTACACAAAATGTATCCATAAATTATTAAACCAATGACAACGCATTTTTACTCAATTTATAATAAAATACATGACAACTTCAACTAATTTCGGCTTCAATTGTTATAATTAATCTATTTAATAATTACTGATGGACATTTTATTTACATTTAGACAAAATACAATCCCGGGATCCCGGAATTAGACTATGTGGTTTCTAATTGGACTAAAATAACAAAAAAAACTTAAGTAATTTCTTCAAAATTATTTATTAATATTGTTGCACAACACAATACACAATATACTAAAATACCTGTGTTTGTATTTCCCGTGTCAAAACATGTTATTTTCAGGGTGTTATAGAGTCTCCCTTCTCTTCCAACTCTCTGTTTTATTTCTTCATCAATTTTTCCCGTCTCTTCTATGACTGTACCAAAGTA
Organism: Amphimallon solstitiale; assembly: GCA_963170755.1. Classification (NCBI taxonomy): domain Eukaryota; kingdom Metazoa; phylum Arthropoda; class Insecta; order Coleoptera; family Scarabaeidae; genus Amphimallon; species Amphimallon solstitiale. The sequence goes on from OY720679.1 coordinate 119,540,770, forward strand.
TTTAAAACTTGTGGCCTGTTCTAGCTCTCATTAAAATAATTGAAAATCGTGGAGATTCTCGACAATAGCTTGAAGCTATTGTCGAGAATCTCCACGCACACTGATGAGACCTCATAGGTCGAAACACCGGTGTCTGTGCGTTCGATTGTCGACAATAGCACTTAATGTATGTGTGTATCTCAAACACATGCATATATGCATATACGTTTTACATATAAAGGTATATATGTAAGTCACAGTAATTATTTATTTTCAAGTAATCACCTTCGCTGTATACGCAGTATAAGAAAATAGTGTAACGACGAAAATTTTCCCACTCAAAATGTATGTCAGTTTTTGAAAAATTCGATGTTTCTAAATATATTTCTTAAAAACGATGACTGACATTGCGATCTCTTTGGGCAATTATTCATAATAGAAGGTCCTACTACGAGAACATTTAATTTTTTTCAATCACTAATGCATGTACAAAAACCTTGATTACATTTACAGGACATGTTTTTATCTAAAAGTTAAACTTCACAACAAAAACATGTAAGACACTCTTATCTTAAAAGTGGCCATTCCTGAATTATTTATTTTGTTATATAATATTGTCAACTACAAGATCTTTTTATTCGAATGTGGCATCACCATGATATTTACTGCCAAATTGACAGTTGAATGGATGACATTTAATAAGTTGCTTTAAGATGATTTTATAATGAATTTTTCTAAGAATGAGATTAGAGGTGTGATTATTGTATGTATTAGGGAAATATCAAAAAAATATTTACGCTTAATGGCGAGTTTTAATTATATTCAGTGCAATGGTGTATCAAGTTTATTGTCAAGCAACTTAATCCCCAATTTCTAAGCTATTTTAATTCTTCGTGCGTGTAATGTATCCATGGCCAGAAGACTGCAACCAGCTTAGTGAGTAAAATATCGTGATCTACTCGGTCGAAGGCTTTGCTAAAATCAGTGTAGATAGAATCGACTTCAAAATCGTCTTCCAGAGATTTGCATATAAAGTTATCGTACAGTAGGAGGTTAGTTTCAGTGTAACGCCCAGACGGAAGAAATCCATGTTGTTCAACTACTATGATAGAAGCCATGGTGGAGTCCAGGACTTTACCAATAATTGGAAGTGCACAGATTGGGCGATAGTTAGTGATATCTAACATATCTCTCCTAACATGAATCGAGGCAGAATATACGATGTTTTCCATTTTATTGGAAAAATCCCACTATTTAGGGAGCTCTGATATAATATAGAGATAGGCCACGATAGTGAAGGGTTACATAATTTTAGAAAGTATGATGGAATTCCATCTGATTCTGGAAAAAAAGATTTTTTTTAATGAACTAAGCTTACGATACACCAGGTCCGGATTAATATGAATACGATTTAATGAGTTGATGCTATCATAATAACTGTAGTGAAGATTTTATGATTGAGTAGGATGTTGTTTATAGACAGATTGAAAATAACCAGCAAACATGTTACTGATGATCATTTGCAGATATATCATCGTATAACATGCGTTTCTGTATGCCCTGATCGGCCTTTAATCAGTTTATAAAATTCCAGAATGTTTTTGGTGTATATTATTTTCAGCAAGAGATAAACACTTCTTGTAGTCTCTATCTCTTAATTTCAAATATTTGTCAGGAGCATATGTTCTAACTTGGTTCCTTCGATTTTTTTTTTTGCTTAATTTTTTACTCTAAAAAGATGCTTACTTTCTTTGGTAAAACAGGGCGGCAGCTTACTAGATTCTGCGAATTAATTAGGTACAAACATAGTGCTGTCCAAAATGTAGTAAAATTCGGCTAACGCACTAGCCTATATTTTTCAACAAGGTTTTGTCTTTTCTAGTTAACATTTTGAGAACAAAGGGTATTATTATTATTTTTTTTTTACTATAATTATATCAAAGTTAAATATAAAATAAATATAAAACAATAGATGAAGCAAACTGTTTGTTATAAGAACAATAATTTACATTTACAAGTATCTACTATTAAAACAACAACCTAATATATAACGATTTCTGGATGTGAAGTAAATTAAGGTATTAATTACAAATATGTAATTACAAACAATGGCATATGATTTGCAAAACGACAGCACTTTACGTAATGAATTTGTACTGGAATTAAATTCAGATTAGATTGTTGGCCAAAATGAGCTCTGTAATATGTTATGCCACTTCATTGCCTGTTCGTAATATATATTAATACAACACATTTGAAAGTGGAGTTAATATATCTCTATCGATTGATAGAACCAATAAAATATCCACATACACGCGTACATTAAAGTGTATCAACATTCCCGCGTGAATCAACTCTATATCTGGCCGTTGATGTTAACGTTAATTTGATTATTTTAATTAAATGTCAGACAATTAATTTAATTCAGTTGTCATGTACATGGAATGTATCTGCTGGAATTATATGAAAAAAAATATAATGTTCACTTTCGATCACACTCAGTGGATACTGCCCAAAATTCGCATTTTTGCCAATAATTCAATTAAATTATTTCCACGTTCATATTCAACTAAATAAAGTAAAAATGGTTTGTAATAATTTATGAAATTTATAAAGTAATTCGAGTGTAAGGAAATTAAAATAATATGTTAATTAAATTAATCCACTTCCATCAATATACTATATACACTGATCTACAAAATAATTCTTTCTCAAAATGCCTTTAGTTATAAGGATTGATTATCGACTGTATATTTTAGCGGAAATAACTCAAATCCTAACCCTTTTATTTTTAATTTTTCTCTTCAGAAATATGTATAGTTGCGACTAAAACTGTTGCCGGCTTCTAATACCAGTAATGTAGAAGGAATACATGGTCAACTGTAGTAATTTTAACACCAAATAAATAGAGACTGTATTCAATTTTTTAATACCTCAGTTTGAGTATATATTAAACAAGTTTCTTAAGGCTGGACGCCCGCTTCAAGCTGAGTTCGATTTGAAATAGGCGTACCACTGTTTTCTTCGTGCAAATGTAATAAAAGACAAATGTTTAAGGGTCCGCGTGCTCTGTCTTATGCTGAGGAAAAAGATAGAGAAAAGAACTTGTCACCCAATCTAATCTGCCTGTAATTTATGGCTGCGTTATGGTCTCAGATAATCGCCGGTTGGCCGACACGTTTGGCAGTCGGGAAGCAACCCCCCCTAAATTAGACAATCTATATTTTCTCAAACACACAAAAAGGTGAAGCTGAATATGTAAAATCACCTGCCGGAGTCAAATTTTGACTTGGAAAATAAAATCGAAATCGCAAAAAGGTCGAAAAATCGTTTTTTTGTGTAAATTTTAAAATTTTCATTTTCTTCAATTTTTAATACTTATCTGGTGATATCTTAGCAATGCAGAGAGCTAGGGATCTGTTTTTTTTTAAGGTTATACCCTAAAGTATTTGGATGATACTAGTGTTTTCGATTTTTCTTTATGGTGTGTAAATTTTATAAAAAAAAAAAAGTTTTAGTAGACGACCAATTTGTGTAACGTATTTTTCAGCTATCGAGTAACTAATCTTATTTTTCAGAATTTACCCATATATATGTGAAACAAAATAAAGCCAACATTCCAAAATTATTTTTTGTGCAAGAAATAAATTTCTAGATCGTTTCAGAAGCAAATTATTGCGAGTCAAATATAGTAATTATACTCCCAGCCCGCAAGCCGTGTGAGTATAGCGTTAGGTACGGGAAGAGATATTAATTTTACTTTCTGATACGTAGTATAAGGAAGTATTGTGACGCTGACATTGTATATGTACACTATATTGTAAAGAAAATATCAACGGTTTCGATAAAATAATGTCCGAGTAACGATTACTTTCTTAACATACACCGATCTCAGAAGTATTTTACAAACTGTGTAGAAACTGCCCGAAATGGTAGGCGGAGCTACCTCTCGACACAATGTGCGAGCGTACCACATACTCTATTTGATTTCAGTGAATTTCGCCCAAATTTCAAAATTTTGTTTTCCGTTTCGTGACCTTATTTTTAAAAATTAAGAAAAAATAAAATTTATGTATTGCTGTTGAGTGTTACATAATTTTAAATAAAGGCTTGTTTTTTGAAATTTCTTACATTTTTATTTTTATTTAGGGCCCTTTGGACAATTTCGAAGAAATTACGATTTATCCATTGAAAGGCATTGTTTTTTTAAATTAGCGTGTAAATTCGGTAAGGTTTTCATGAAAAATACGATTAGGAAATGGGAAAAACGATTTCGAGGCCGGGCGTACAGCCTTAAAGAACATACATCTGGCACATACAACCAAAATTGTATTCACTTTAGATTTATTGCATGATAACATTGTACTGTTTTTGAATAAATGTTTTTGCTGTTCCTCAATATTTGTCTAGCTTTTAAAATGTAGGTATGTTTATTTTTCAACGACTTGAACAACCGGTTTATTAACTCTCGCCTACATAGAATTTGTAATAATTTTAAAGATGTTTCCAAGAATGTATTATCTATTCATCTTTCTTCTGGATTTAAGATATGTATACAAGCTGCTATTATGCAACTCACTATATGAGTAACTTTCTTAATTTTGAATAAAGAGGATCGATTAAATTCGATTAAATTAGCATAGTTGTTAAGAAATTTGGAAAGTATTTGATAGTATTTTCAGATGTGACATTTATTGTTAACTTTTGAAGATATTAAACGCTTTATATTTATTACATATGCATACATATATGTCTACTACGCAAATGATAGTTTTATCACAACAGACTGCTATTCGCACAACAATAACTTTTTATTGGAAGATATTGCAAATCTGAACAACCTTAACACTTTGTTAGCCGTCGATCTTTTGTAAACAAAAAAAAACTATTTATTTACTTTCAAGGTTCTAACATTCATTTTATCGACCGCTATGTGTGGGTCGACTTACTTTTTAATTAGAGGAGCTTATTACTTTGCGATAAAACTGGGATATCTACATCGGTGACCGATCTCTTCGAAGGACCTCCGTCGACCCATTCAAATGCAATCTCGTTGTTCACTTTTTCTCGTTCATGTCCCCTTTTTTCTAGAACGCCCATGTAACCCATTTGTAGTTTTCACACATTAATGTCACGTTTAACTAGCGATAATATAAACACAACGTCACTAATCTTATAATCAACACAAACATTCGGTGACATAATTCTTACACATATATGCTTATCAATCTAGTGCTTATTTTATACATAGATAAACATATAAGAAAACTATTTCTAAGAAATATATTATCTTTTAATACCAAATTTTAAAAATACACTGCATATACATATTTGAAATTTATAAAATCATTAAAAATAATAAATTGTGCCGTACTGTTACATACTTTTATTATTGTTATTAAACATTACAACCTGTTGCTTATTATTTCTAGCAGTGATTTGTATTTAATTTAGATCTTTTTAATTGTAATAATATGAGTTTTATAGAAAACTAAAATATGACAAGAACTACTTTTTGTTTTTATAATAACAGTTCATGATTTTCTTAAAATGTAAAAATATGTATATCCACTAATAAGCAGATGTTTTGACAATTATATTCTTCCTAATCAACACTTATATGGTTATTAGCAAAATTAAATTATAAAAACTGTCGTCGTCTATAACAACTGCTCCATAGTAAAGATATAACTACGGATCATGTTAACGTTTTAACTTGTATAAAGAAAAAGATGTTAGAGGCGGCATGCATATGGTAAAAAGTGTTACATTATAAATTTTGATTAGTTATTTTTAGGTTGTAATTGATTGTCCTTTGTGGATATATCGCGCCATCTCCCATGACACACTTAGTGAGCTTCCTTCTTATCGACATATTGTATATTTATTTGTTATATCTATACTTCCTTATTTATTTTTTCATTGCTCACTCAGTTACTGAATAGCACTATTCAGCAACTCCAAAAATATACTGTTCGAAATGTTCCTGATGAATCCACCTAACGAAAATATCGTGTTTTTAAGTGCTTCACGAAAGCAGTAGAATGCATTAGAAGACATCTTTCAAATTAGTACCTATGGATAGGTGCCAACGAAACTGTCGATACATTAGGGCGCTGTGTGGTAAATGTTGTAGCTGGTATACTACATCCAACTATTCCATATAACAGATGTTGTGGAAACAGTTACTAAAACCATTGACGAGAATTTGATCAAAATGCTTCATTCGGACGACAGGTACAAGGAAAAAATACTTTTGTTAGTGACAGTGGCGCGTATATGTTATAAACAGGCTGACTATTAAAGGCTGCATATTACTTGTATAGCACATACTCTCCACAGAAACTGTGAATATATCAGAGACAGCTATCCGAAAGTTGATAGCCTTGTATCCGCTTTTAAAAAAAGTTTTCAGAAAAGCACCATTGAGAGTAGCTCTTTACAGTGAAAAACTGATATCTTTGTCACTGCCTCCCTCTCCAGTAATAATTAGATGGGGAACATGGTTGGAAGCTACTAGTTTTTATGCAGAGAATTTCGATAGTTTACAAAATTTCGTTACACGTTTAAATGACGATGCTCGAAGTATTTCTGAGTGCAAGGAACTAACACAATCCTGAATTTAAAAAATCAGTTGTTATTCCTTCAGGAACACTTTAGAAATTTGCCTAAACTAATCATATACTTTGAATTTCGAAATCTCAAATTAAAAGATGGATTTACCACATTAGATGTGGTTATTAATAATTTCAAAAGTATTCCAAGTGACTTCGGATGTTGTCTTCGGCAAAAATTAGACGCAATTTTTAATAGAAATCCAGATTTAATAACGTTGCGGTAGTTGTGTACGGCGACAATGACACAAAATCTAATTGCTAAATACGCCGAAATAAAAGAATACTTCTAGTATGCACCTATAACCAGTTGCGATATAAAAAATACGTTTTCTATAAACATACATTTTCTATCAAAATACGTTTTCTATCAACATTTCAATAGTGCGCCCATGGGCGATGAGTCAGCGGCTTCTGGTGTCCGGTCTATAATAATAAAGGCCCCAGATTGGATCCTTGAGGTACTCCCGATATTATCGTAAAAACGTTGGACATGTAACTACTGTAGTGCACGTAACTCGATCTATTCTCAAGGTAGGAGGTGATTAATTCAGTAAGAAAAGCTGAGAAACCGATAGAACCTAGTGTGAGCGGTATATATTGCGATCAACGGTGTCGTATGCCATATGCCTAATGTGTCACTGAAAGTAGTGCTTCATAATTTAAAGACAAAATACCGTAAATACACTAACTCGAATGTAAAACATAAAATAGGTACGAGAATACGCAGCAATGCGTGAGCATATTTAAAATTATTTGAAACTTCAGTTTCCTAAACACCTGTTAATCTTTGCCCTTCAGTACGTAATGAAAAAGACAACACTCTGACCTCAAAAATGACGCAAACTAAAACAAAGACTACGAAGATTACAAGTTAAAAACGCGATAAGAGCGCAGTTATTTATACGCTTAAGAGCGTTCTCATGCGGTGTGTCCTACATAGTGTATGGAAACAACTTCAGACCACCACCGATTCACGGAGACGACGACCTATAAGAGGGAAAAAGAAATATTTGCGTTCGTGTGACCCGTTTTAACCAACACACAACTTAGTTGTCGGTCGTCGCCTGGGAGTAAAATACGAAGAAGTAGTAGAGAAGAACAATGAGCGTTGTTGGTAGGACTGCGCCGGATGTGCGCTCGGCTGATCGGCCCGGTACTGGAATCCCTCACGCTTTTATAAACTGCCATCAAACTCATTGCCGCTAAAATATATCGGTCTCCCCCTATTCTTCGCCATCCTCGGTACAATGCTCCATATCCCATCATGGTCCCGACTCCGTCTCCGACGTTCGTTCTCCGTCATTTCCCTCCTTTCTTTCTGACTGTGGCGCGCAGCAGTCAGCAGTACCCAGTTTACTACGCACATGTACTCAACACAAATCTCTGTTATAAATGGGATTCCGGCAATTGCTTAATGTTTGGTCAACGATATAGAAATTATTATTTAATTCGTCGAGAGGGGTGCGGTTCCCTTTTCGCAAAAGGGACGACCGATTTGATGTGTGCCCCTTTATGTCTGGATTATGATGTGTGAAGTAGTCTGGAGAGTTCTCGTGTGATTGCTGTCGATCTCGTTCTGTATATAATTTAACTTCCCGTGATTGCATACACGATTAGTCTTGATCATAATTTAAGTTTCTACGTAAACTTAAATCGGAAAAAAATCAGACCTTAAAGTAATACAACCAAAACTAATAATAAAGCTAGAAATACTTGATATTCCTAGAAAAGAACGCCTTAAAATTTGCACGTAATTAATATAATATATATATATATATATAATATATACAGGCTGGTTGGTTTTTCATTCTCCAGCCTATATCAGCTTTATTATCAAAAATTCAAAAAAATGTTAGAGGAAAATGTTTTTTATCTCGAAATGGTCTATCATATTTCATCATTAGTAATCTTTCATAGCCTACTGATTTTTAGCAGCGATAATCAACTGTAATATCTTAAATGGAACACCCTGTATATTTTCTATAAAAATGAATCCTCATTAAATTCTGTTTATTATGACACGTCACAAGTTGGCATATGTGTAGCAATTGTCTACGGAAACGAAATAATAAGAAAAAGTATGGAAAACTAAAATTTGCTATTTCTATTATAAATAAAAAAAAATTAAATACTAAATAGTAAGTAATGTGTCTTATAATAATTGTTGAAATTGTCCACCATTACATTCTAAACATTTGTCGGCTCGCGTAATTATGTTCCTCCTGGCGTTTTGCAGCATTGCAGGTGTAATTAGCAAGCAAGCCGTGGTAATTTTATTCTTCAGTTCCTGAAGATTTTGAGAAGGAGTATTATAAACTTGGTTTTTCAAAAAACCCCATACAAAAAAATCAAGAATTGATAAATCAGGCGATCTGGCAGGCCACAAAATTGGTCCTCGGTTGCCGATCCAGTTTTGACCAAATTCATTTTGTAGATAATTTGTTACTGCAGCTCCATTATGAGGTGGGGCGCCGTCATGTTGGAACCATAAGTTTCGTCTTAAAGCTGATGGGGAGATTGTCTATGTAGTCTTGAAATTCATTTTGTAAAAATAATAAATATCGGTTCTGAGTCAATGTTCCATCGTAAAAATATGGCCCCAAAATTTCATTGCCGACTATCCCTACCCATACATTAATTGAAAATCGCACCTGCGCACGAGCTTCAACAATTACGCGAGGGTTTATATCGTTCCAGTAATGTGTATTCTTTTTATTAAAAATTCCATTTCTGTGAAAATTAGATTCGTCTGTCCAAATGATATTATTTAAATACTGTCTTCCCACATTCACGAGCCATTCACAAAATATTATTCTGTTGTTGGGATTATTAGCATGTAGTGTTTGGACAAAATTTAATTTAAAAGGCTTTAATTTGTGCAATTTTAAAACATTCATAATTTCGTGTCTTGGAGTATTCAAATCAAACGCTGCTTGTCTTGTAGAAGTTCTTGGATTTGCTCTAAAGTAAGCTAAAATAACAACTTCATTATCGTGGTTGTTTCCTCGTCCATTTTGAATATTATTTATACGCCTTGAAAAGGTGCCAGTTAACCGCAGAGAATTTTCTAAATTTTGAAAAGTATTTACGTGAGGTTGTCTTCTGTCAGGGTATAAATTTTGATACAAGATAGCAGCCTGACGTTTATTGTTGTTTGATCTGTGAAAACAGCACAGCATATCAACTTTTTCACTGTTTGTGAAGCCCATGTTCATTTTTCTTATACAAAGCACTAACGTTTTCTTAGTTAAATAAGAACCGCAATACCTTTGTCACTTCTAACTGACTTATGTCAAATATTAACAGGTATAAACAACAGAATATCACAGTCGACTACTATAATTTCAAAATAACAAAACACTTATTCTTTGTTATATCACTATATTAATCCAAATGTGTGACCGCGGTTTCGACCAACATGGCCATTAAAGAAGACACACAAAATGTTTGCTAAAAATTTGGTGTTAGGCGGTAATTATAAAGTAGGGGGGATACAAGGAATAATATATAATACATTGTAATAACTATTAGTTAATTATAGGGAAAACCTGAAAATAGAAATTTGACTACAGTAAAATGGTAAAATGAGATAACCTAAGTACAACAGGTAAACAGAGGTGTTATATCAAATCAGTCTGATCGTTAAGCAATATAATATCTGAATTGCGGGAGGATTTGAATATTTCTAGGGCGTCAAGGAGGTTTAATTTCTAACCCTTCTCGGCGAAATGTAAGATTTTTACGAAACGAACTATAATTTCGTTTTTCCCATTATTAGGCATAATTTAAAGGCAGCTCCCTACTTGTTATACATCGTTATAAAGAGAAATGTATTTAGAATCATATCCCGTAAAAATATACAGGGTGTTCCATTTAAGAAATTAAAGTTGATTATCGCTGCGAAAAATCAGTAGGCTATGAAAGATTTCTAATGATGCAATATGATAGACCATTTCGAGATAAAAAACATTTACCTTTAACATTTTTTTTAATTTTTGATAATGAAGCTGATATAGGCTGGACAATGAAACACCAACCACATATAATATCTTGAAAAATTAAAAATCTTCTTGGTAGTAGTGGCATACAATGAATTAAAAGTAATAACAATATGACAACTGGTTGTCAATTAGAAATCAATGACAAATATAAAATGTAAATCAAAATGTATAAATGAAAATGTAATCAATAAGCATAGGACAGTCGAGATTACTTATATAGTCACATCAAAAGGCTTGGAATCTACCACAAACTGTTCAGTCAATCTAAATATACAAATAACAATGACGCAACTATGTAAAGAAAAATTAAGAGTAGAACTGTTGATAATATAACAATATAGAATGTAAAATAGTCATGTATAAATGTAAATGAAAGCAAATAAGCATAGGACAATCGATATTACCCATGTAATCCTATCAAAATGGTCTAGGTTCACCTAAACATGTACAATTTTGATTGAAATACATAAACAATCAACGATGCAACTATGTATGTGTTAAGATGTATTCGTAGCTACAGACATATATATTAACTGCCTGGTTGAAATAAGGCATTACACAGTATTAAGTATTTACACAGTTGTTTTACACTTGGACATTTTGGATTGACATTTTAAGGTAATACTATATTTTTTATTCACATATTAATGCTTTAACATACACCTTCTTTGTTATGCTGCACTGACGAAACCAAATTAGGTAGAAACATATATGTCTGTAGCTACAAATACATCTTAACACATACATAGTTGCATCGTTGATTGTTTATGTATTTCAATCAAAATTGTACATGTTTAGGTGAACCTAGACCATTTTGATAGGATTACATGGGTAATATCGATTGTCCTATGCTTATTTGCTTTCATTTACATTTATACATGACTATTTTACATTCTATATTGTTATATTATCAACAGTTCTACTCTTAATTTTTCTTTACATAGTTGCGTCGTTGTTATTTGTATATTTCGATTGACTGAACAGTTTGTGGTAGATCCCAAGCCTTTTGATGTGACTATATAAGTAATCTCGACTGTCCTATGCTCATTGATTACATTTTCATTTATACATTTTGATTTACATTTTATATTTGTCATTGATTTCTAATTGACAACCAGTTGTCATATTGTTATTACTTTTAATTCATTGTATGCCACTACTACCAAGAAGATTTTTAATTTTTCAATACATTTGTATAATTGGCAAAGAATTGTAATATATTTTATATATAATATCTATAGTTTTGGCCTGTATACAAATTTAAGTGCGTTCAAATTTCAAATATATTGAAAGAGACAATAATCCATACAATGAAAAGGAATAGCTATAGAAAAATATGTCCCCAGAAATTGTTTTAAACACTAACCTTCCCACAAACAGTGACGGTTCGGACGAAGCCCTTTTTTTGTTGTTGAAAGTTTGGATATAACAATCGAAATGTGATGTGGTGCACCTGTAGTTTCCTAAATTGTTTTATTTTGTGGATGACCACTCAATATTCGTTTATTTTGTATATACATACACAACTTTGCTGATGTTAACACGATGGCGATTAAATCAATGTGCGGATGACAACGGCGTAATTAAAGAAAATCGGGTAATTTTTTTAATATTGTGTAAAGTATTTTTTGTATATAGGCTGAACCGATCGAGACAACTATACAGACTGTGCTAATTATCTTATTTCCTGTTAATTTAATTGAAAAATATTTCAAGTAAAAATGAAGACAAATAATTAATAGTATTATACGTTATAATAATCTGTATTAACAGATTCATATTAAATTTCTGTAATACTGTGTATTATTTTTAATACGTAATACAAAATTTAATATCTACTATTACATTTCTAATACCATGCATTATACAGTCTTCTCTGTGTGCAGATGACAACGGCGTAATTAAAGAAAATCTCTTGCAGTCCATGTTTGGTAAAAAATAATATATTTAAGATTTATAATGAACAGTGTAATAATAGGGGTGTATACTTGTCTATCTCTAAAGTCTTTCAAAAATTTCGAAAGCTTGTTCTAAGTCTACGACCTATTACCATACAGTGATTGTATAATATATTATTTAAAGTTATTCGAATTGAATGTAAAAAAAAAACTGCATATATGATTTTCATATAATTAATCTAACGAAATATCAGAAAGTCTAAGTCACAAAATAATGATCGATTTCATAATAAAAGTACTATTAAGAAGAACAAGGCCAAGTCAAAAACAAAACTTGATGTGATTTTATTTCCTTGGCATTAAACCAAAATAAAATACATAAATACATACATTTGTTAGGTAGGTCGCAAAACAGCACAAAAGTAAAGCCAAATGTAATTTTATTTTAAGCTGGAGCTTTCCAGATTTGTCACCAGATTTTCCAGATTTTTTTCTGTTAGAAACACTGAATTGAGTTATTCCTATCCCGGGAGCATAACGAACGAGAAACAAAAAAAGAATGATCCAAATATGTCGCTTCTATCGTTAGTTATGATCGAGAGTGTCTACAAAAATTTTGTTTTTTGAAATTTGTCCGAATTTTCCGACCTGAAGGCTTTTCCAGGGCCACAACGAACAAAACAAAAAAAGAATTACGCACATCCACTGTTAGAATAGCGAGTTATGGTCTTGAGTTCATACAACAATCCTATAGAAAAAATCACTTTCAGCTTTTCCCGAATTTTCCAATTTTCTGGACAAATTTTCAACTTTTTCTTTCCCTAACAACCATATTCGGACTATTACTCAAGTGAAAGACAAATGATGTTTTTTTTTTAATTTCTAGTCCGACTGGCACCAAACTTCATAAGAACGCAGTTTACGTGAAAACTCAACCAAAGTGGTTCAGCGGTTTCGGAGTCTGCAGGGAACATACACACAAACATACATTCATTCACTTTTATATACCGCGAGATTAAAAATTATATTGATAAAGGTTTGCCATGGACTGTAAAACGTCTGCCTTAAGTTATATCATTAAGTGTCATACTGTCGTTAATATTTGTCATTATATTTTCTCTCTGACATCATCTAAGACGAACGTTTTACATTCCATGGCAAACCTTTGTCAATATAATTTTTGATCTCGCGGTATAGATAGATTAAATTACGTTTTTGGAAATAAATATGTACGAAAGATTCTGCCTCTCATGTTTATTATTTTGTGAAAATATTTTTTTTTTTTGGTGAATGGTGATTATAATTTCCTAAAATTGTCAAATACACAAGCAAAAGTGATTCAAGTACTGTTGATACAGCTGCAGGAGATGATAGAGTAAGTATCCAAATGATAAGATTGTTATTACCACATGCCCTTCCATATATAACTCACATAATTGATTGCGCTATTGAGAGCGGTGTTGCTCCTGGACCTTGGAAAAGAACTATCATCATACCCATACCTAAGAAAAACAAAACTACTGACATTGCTGATATACGACCTATTAGCTTATTGTCGTTGTTCAGCAAGGATTTGGAGAAGATTTTGCATACGCAAAAAAGTAAGCGCTTGGAGTCTCAGAAGATGCTGCATCCATGCCAGTCTGGATTTAGGCGTGGTCATGGTTGTACCACTGCTTTGCTCAGAGTTACTGATGATGTCATTAGACCGAGGGATGGTGGTGACCTTACCCGTCTGGTGCTCCAAGACTATAGCAAAGCTTTTGACACGATTGATTTTGGGGTTCTCTTAGCAATATTACAGCATCTCGGCTTCTGTGAGCGTGCTTTGTTGCTACTCCGGTCGTACCTCACTGACAAAACTCATTACGTCTTTTTTTGAGAGGGAAATCTTCTCTCTCCTGTTACTCGAGAGGTTCCACAGGGATCTGTCCTCGGTCTCTTACTCTTTAGCCCATACACTTGTCACTTGCACAAATATATTATTTATTCTGCTACACAGAGTACACAGATATATGCTAACGACACGCAAATTTATATTCGCTTCTGCACAGGTGATGTGAATTCTGCTTTGGTCAAATTGAATTGGGATCTGAACAATATTGGTAATTTTTCTAAAAATCTAGGGTTAAAAATCAACCCTGAGAAATGCATAGCGGTATTCTTCGGGAAACCAAAGGACGTGGAACGGCTTGCCTGTGACATTAAAATTAAAATCGAAAATGTTGATGTATCGCTGTCAGGTTCTTCGAAAAATTTAGGCATAGTTGACAATACATTTAGATACAGGGACTACGTCTCCAGACTCATTGGGCTGGCTTATGCTACTCTCAACGCTCTCTATCCACACAGATCTGTTTCTGATATTCGACCCAAGGCTTTATTGTGCGAGACCTTTGTTCTGTCTTTATTTAATTATTGTGTGGCAGTTTATAGTCCTTGCCTGGATGTTATCGATAAGGCGCGCATTCAGAAGGAGCAGAATAGCTGCTTGAGATACGTGTTTGGAATTCGTAGATTTGATAGGGTGAGTCATAGGCTGCGTGATATGGGTTAGCTCAATATGAACAATCGGAGAATTTACCATTCACTAAATTTGTACCATAGAATTACCTTATTCAAAACTCCTACATAAACCTCCGTTTATGAAAGGAGCTTCAGTTATAAGCAAGGAGTCAGGTGCGTTCGGGCGTGCCCTTTTCGAACTGCTCTATAATAGGCAATAAAATTGGTATTTCTACATTATTATTATTTTGTTAAATTGTGTATACAAGGTGTGTATAAATTGGCGGACCCACCACACGTGGCGACATTCTTGGTCAAATTTTGAGTTAAAAGTCCTAATCCTAAAACGATGTATCAGGCTTCCTTTGTCTTCAGAATGAATTTGAAAGAAACATACATTTGGCAACATTGAACACGCATGTGCTAGTTATAATCTAATCATGTGAACCTTACATTTTAAATTTAAAAAAGAAACAAACGAAATAAAATTGGTTTCTTAGATTACATATTTATTATGAAAATATTACAAAGTTTAAAAATTAATTGTAATTATTACCTACATAATTGTTCGAATTGAAATCCATCAGTTTGTAGACATAGCTGCAATCTTTATGGTATCGTTTGTACTATTCGCTCAAGTCTTTCTGGTGTGATTTCTAATACTGCGGCTTCAATTCGGGCTCTAACTTCGTCAGCGTCCTGTGGAGGTGTAGCGTAAACTTTACCTTTAATGAAACCCCAAACAAAAAAATCTAATGGATTGAGATCGGGGGATCTCGCAGGCCACAAAAGGGGACCGCCACGACCAATCCATCTGTCTGGGAAGTGTTCAGTCAACCAGCCTCTTATATTACGAGCAAAGTGCGCAGGAGCTCCATCATGCATGTAAATCATATTACGGCGTACGTTCAGCGGTATCTCATCAATAACTTGTTCTAAAACATTTAAATATTCACCGGCATCTAGGCGATTTGGTAAGTAAATTGGTCCAACTACCCTGTGGTTTATTATACCCAGCCAAACGTTAACAGAAAACCTTCTTTGGTGACCGTATTCGCGAAATTCATGTGGATTTTCATCTGCCCAATGATGAAAATTATGAGTATTAAACACACCATCTCTGGAAAACATGCACTCATCACTCCAAAGAATACGTCTTAAAAAGTCACCTTCTTCCTGAATTCTATTTAAGATTGTATTGTAATAATTGATTCGAAATAAGTTATCATTTCCGTAAAGAGGCTGAACTTTAGAAACATGGTATGGATGAAGCAAGTTTTCTCGTAGAACCAAATGAACAGTCTTATTACTGGGAATATTTAGTGTAGAAGCTAATTGACGGGTACTCGCAGAGGGATCTTCCTGTATTGTCGCTAGAACTTGCTCTTTTCGTTGCACGGTACGCCTTTGCCTTGGTCGACCTGCGTTCGCATTTCTTGGAACAAACGAACCTGTTTCACGAAGTCGTTAGTCCAGCCTTCGAAATACATTTTTACTTGGATGCCTCCGATTTGGAAAACGCACTCGATATTCCTGCGCTGCCATGCTAGCATTTCCATGACAGAAACCGTATATCATGTACATATCGGCACATTCGTTGAACGTAAAATTCATAATAAACAAACAGAACAACTAGTAAACACGAAAACCCGAAAACTGATTAAAACTATATAAATAAACACGAAAAATAAGCAAGTCGAATGAAATAGGTAGATTACAAAGTGTCAAAATTTGACAGTAGTAATGTATTTGACTAGAACAACATTAGGCTGCCTACTTATTGTTTTACAACGTTGTCAGATGTGTTTCTCGTCAAAATAAGTTAATAAACAAATATTAAAAACAAACTTTAAAATCAAAAAGAAAACTTTAACGAAACGATAATAACAACAATTCGTCTTTCTTCTAAATTGCAGCTCTTTCTGTCAACAAATATCAAGTAATAATGCTTATTTCAAGACTGAAAGTCCGAACTTTAGGAATTTCGTGCAAAGATATGGAGCATGGTACAACATTTTCGTATTAGGATTTTGGACTCCGAATTTAACGAAGAACATCGCCGCGTGTAGTGGGTCCGCCAATTTATACACACCTTGTATATATATCTTGCTTACTTTGTTTTGTTGCTATTTCCTTATGGAAGCGTACGTTACCGAATATAGATTAAGTTTAGTTTAGGCATTTGCTAACTAATCAATTAATTATTTATTTATTAATTACTTATCTATTATTCTTTAATAAATATAGCTATTTATCAAGGATTGGGTGAAAGAGCAGGAGATGGAAGATTAATATTGTCTTCCTATCCAACTGAACCTCTCCTTAGGGTTTTGGCAGGGGTACTTATATATTCTTCTCTATTTTTCTTTATTTTATTATGTATATGTAACCTTGCTGAAATAAAGATATTATTATTATTAATATTATTATTATTATTATTATTATTTTAGATAGTTTTATTAATGACATTTTATATTTTAATTAAAAAAGTCAAGATCATATTATGTTCAAATTATAATATCATTATTTTACTATAAATTACTTTGTGTAAACGTGTACTGTCAATTTACTCCGCCGAATTACAAAACAGAGGATATAAATATAGTTCATACGTCGTTCGTAAGAATCCATACCAAAAGCAACAAGTGTTTGTAAAATTCAAACAAAAAATCCACCACATATTTATAAATCGCGAAAATAAATGGCATAACATATAGGTTTGGTATCCTACCTGCACATATAGGTACAAGACGTACGTAAGAAAATCTAGAGACAAATAAGTACAAACATCAGAAGGAAGAAGAGCGAGAAAACGAAAGGTAATTGCGACGGATGCTTGGGTCCACTCGTGCAATAGCCCTGAACAGATGGGGAAAAGAATTCGCCTCGTCACTGAGTGCGATAAATTATATTGAAATTGATTCAACAAAATTGGATGTTGGGGCCATAGACATAGTAGCTAGCCTGTAGAGGCAATATGGTTCGCTGCTACATTCAATGTTATGCATGCCTGATGGCGAGTATCAATCTAGTGTTTGACATTCACGTCACGTTACATTGGAAATAACTATTCGATATTTTACACAGACTCATACATATATGTATATGCGCACACCTACACATACGCATACGTATACACGCCAAATAGAAATATCACCTTTCCTGTAACGCCAACGGTAACAGCAGTAGCGGTATAGTCACACTATTGTTCTCTATGAGGTGAAAATCGCATTGTTTATTCTTAGTTAGATTGAAGGGATGAATTGAAACTGACACAGGAAGATTGATTATTGATATGAGAACGTTCAGCACGCGTTTCGACCGATTGAACTATTCCTAGTAAAGGTAATTTTTCCGAAAGAGAATTGAAATTTTCTGCATTGTTAATACGACAAGGAGTGAAACACGGTGTCTTTTTAAGAACCCATATTTCCGCATGACGTGGTTTTCCCTCTGAACAAGAATCACGAAAAATATACCTGCAAATAAAAAACAACGCTCATAATGTCAGAAAGTCAAAGGAGAAATCATAAAATAATGTGATTGAAGATGATTTGATTTTTATTATGCCTGAGATTTTCGAAAACTTTACAGTTGGTAATAGTCTGATTCCTTTTTTTCCCTTTTATTAAAGATTATAGATTTGCTTTCCCTAAACCATATATACCGAGGTCATTTGACCAAAGGTGAAACTCGCCTACTAGAGTGGGTTTGTAAAAAAAAAAATTGTATTATTTTTTGAGCAAATCTTGCATTTTCAAGAGGATATTTAGATTTTCAATATATCTGACGTTTAGTTTGATAGATACAGTTACAGCTTAAATAATAAGTGTTCAGGGAAAAGTGTGAAATTGATAAAATTGCTATTCGTGGTGCAATTCAATAACTGCTTTTTAAGATAATGAGCACAACTTAAATGTTGGATGTGGAGTAAATATTGGACAACGCAACTCCTTGGAATGCCACGATTTGACGCTGAATTACTTGCTTTAAACGTGGCGTCATCTAAACGCGTTAACAGAAATGAGTGAAAAGGTGTATTACGTGAGCGTAAAGTGCAGAAGATGGTCAAGTGTGTGGGCATATCTAATAAATGTGTCCTACATTTTACTTGTTAAATTGGTTTTTGCGTGATTTTTCTACGGTCGAAGAAACTTGACGCCATTACTATTTTTCTGAATTGAAACGGAATCATCGTAGTCTTAGGCGAAAGTAGATTAATTCGTTTCCTGGAAAGATAATGGCAACAATATTTTGGGATTTGAAATAAATATTATCAATGATTTGGCAAAGGGAAAACTTTATGATGATGTCCTTCTGTACAAAGGTTGTAAAGTAAAAGTTGTTGTTACCAAATAAAGACCAGCTATGGTTCAATAAGAAAGTGCTACTTCATCATCACAATGAGCCGTGAGATACCAGTCACACCCTTCAATTCCAAAATGTGTTCTAAATATTTCTAACATTGAAGCTGTTTCTCGACGGAAGGAAATTCAAGAGTGACAGGAAAATTACTAATATTAAATAAAATCAAAGAAACGTTGTCATAACTCTTTCCTTCCGTCATACCATTTGCTTATTTTATATTCTTGGTAGAAACCTCGAGGTTCCAAAACAGGTCCATTCCTATTCCCTACTTTTATTACTGATTTGCTAACTTGTTTTTTTAAAAAAATAATTCTATTGTAGGAGTGCACGAAGAGGTGGAACTGAATGAAGTACAATTTCTGCCGATACCAATCCATTAGATTGCTTTGGGATATCTAAAGCAGAAACCATTCTATAAATATACAAGATTTGGCTGAAAAAGATGAGGTATATTTAAAAGAAACTTCAAATGATATTTTTATGTCCAATTTTTTTAATATAAGAAATGTAGATAACAATGAGCCGTATAGCCAAAGTTTTTTATTTATACGGAATTTTCGAGAATACCGAACCAAAACAAGCTTATATTTCTTTAATGGAATGCTATGCTTTGTCTTACATTTTATGATAGTCCTTTAACAGTTTATTAAATTAAGATCGATAAATATTAGCCAACTTTCAGTGTTTCTGAGATGTGATTCTTCTTCAAAAATTGTGTAACTTTCGGACAATTCCTATGTAATAATAAGTAACAACGAAATAACTATAATGGGCTCAATTATAAAAAATATAATTCGAAATTAAAGTTTGTTTCGATATTTCAAGGCGTGGTTTTCAGAATTATATAATATTCGCAGAACTTAAAAATCCTCAAAAAAAAGACGTGGCAATGAAAAGTACTAAAAATTTACTATTTAAAAATTGACACATTCTTGAGTCTTTTCGCAGTGATGTAAAACTTATCGTATCATATCTGGATAAACAATTTCGACTTATTAATTTGAAAATATGAGTTACCATGACTTTCATTACATGTAGCATTCGTTAAGGTCGTGGAAAGAATGTACTTATAATTATAAATATTTTTTACAATTAAGTAATTTTTTTTAATTTAGGAATTGATAAGGCTAGTAATTCAGGAATTATAGATAGTTTGAAAATATCGCAGGTACAGGATATCAAACAGTTTTCAAAACGCCGATCTAACGTTTATAATTTTAGATGAAAAGAAAAGCCTTTAGAAGAAGTATTCATATTTATTTGGCGAAGAATAGGTTTCATCAAGAACATCGCATAATATACTATTTTCCAGAATCACAGTTAGGATATCATCCCCTAACAAGTTAATATAATGCGAAAAAATAACAGTCATAAATAATATTATTGTGCCTTATTAGTACATAACTATAAACATGAACAGAAATATATTTAAAGTAAATAATGTTAAACAAAATTAATAAATGTACAAAAGTATCGCGTTTTTCTTCTGTAGGTATAGTATAAAGTCACGTTTTTTTTTTAGTAGTAGTAGTAGTAGTAGTAGTGCTTTATTTGTTGTAATAAACATTACAGCAAGCGTCAAAAGGTACATAAATAAATACTATTGTATATATAAAACAAGTTTAAAAACATTGAAATTGTATGAAACGTAAGACAACAAGTCGTACAAACAAATGTCAATCTATGAAACTAGTAATTCAGAAAACCGTCCACAGTATAAAAAACATTCTCCAAGAGAAAAGTTTTCACATGATATAAATAGCTTCTTTCACTTTCGTATTTGTTATTTGACAGTACTGTCTGTAGCTTATTATGTATTTTCGGACCCCAATAGTCAATATACTTCTGTGTTATTGTCAACCGGTGGTACGGAACCTTTAATGAATCTCTCCCGCGTGTGATGTATGTGTGCGTTTCACCACTCTTTATAAAGTTACATAGTTAAGTTTTTTTTCATATACACTGCAACCACAAAAATGAAGATAGATGGTGAGGTGAGTATTTTTTCACTGACAAAATATGATTTGCATGACTGTTCTGTTTTTAGGTCGCACAACACCCTTGAAGCACGTTTTTGGAGTAGAAAAATCCGCTCCGCACCCGCGGACGTTCCCCAGAACTCAATTCCATACGATAGAACACTATGGAAATTCGCAAAATATGTCATTCGGGCCGCCTGGTGGTTAGATATATTCTTAATTCTGCGAATGATACTGCATTCAATTTTCCTGCAATTTCATTGACATGTGCCTTCCAATTTAGTTTATTATCTATATAAAGACCTAGGAGTTTGATACTTTTTGTTTCTTCACATTTGTTTGTTGTGAAATCCAGCCTTTGCGTCTTATTCTTGTTTAATTTTAATCTATTTGAAGAAAACCATTCCTCAGCTTCTTTTTGGACAGTGTCAGATTTTTCAAGTACATTGCTTTTGCAATATTCTCGCACTAAGAATGAGGTGTCATCTGCGTATAAGCACACCCGATCTGCACTAAGATTTAAATCTAGGTCGTTGATGTATATTATAAACAGGAGGGGTCCAAGTATGGATCCCTGTGGTACACCCTGCTGTACATATAGTACATTAGATCTTTGTCCATGAAAGTCCACGTATTGCCTCCTGTCCCTAAGATATGACGCAATAAGTTGATGTCCAATGCCACGAACTCCATAATGATACAACTTTCCCAACAAAATGGAATGCTGGACTGTATCAAAGGCACGTGTTAAGTCGTAGCAGTCTATTTCGATGTTATCGCGCTTATCCAGTGCATCCAGTAGACAATCGAGGATGTCGGTTATACCACTACATGTAGACCTATTTTTCCTAAATCCATGCTGCGCGTTGGAGAGTAAGTTATTTTTTTCAAAATAATACAGTAGGCGATCAGTTATCACTCGCTCAAGAATCTTAGATATTGCTGGTAATATTGATATCGGTCTGTAGTTTTTTGAATCATTGATTTTCCCCTTTTTGTGAATTGAAACTATTCTTGGTATTTTTAGTTCATCAGGAAATTCGCCTTCTGCACTTATTTATTAAGTCCGTTACAGGGGCACTAATAGCATCAAAGACACAACTAATTTGTAGTCAAACCATAGTGGTCAATTTTGTAGTCAAACCATAGTGGTCCAAAGTACTTTTTGTTTTGATTTTGGACATGATGTTGCTCATTTCATTTGTTGTTGTTGGCACAAAGAAGCATGACTTCCAGGTCTCTACGCGAACCTTTAATAGATATTCTTCATATTTTATTGTGCCGTTATCTATTTGCACAACATTTCTTACGAATGTATAATTTAAAGTGTTGGCATTTAGAGTAGCAGAAAATGCATAATCCTTTTTCTTTTTTGCTTCCTTATTAATAATCTCCCATATTGCTTTTTGCTTATTACCTGAATTGTTTATCTTGTTCAGATAGTTTTCCCTCACTTCGGCATCCACTTTTGCATTGTATCGCTCGTTATAATCGTAGTACTTCTGGGTGTCCCAGAAATAAAAAGACGGAGTAGCAGAAATCGGAAGCTAGATTGAGTAAAAACGTACCCTCAAAATATGAAGTCTTTATTCGTGCGCAGACGGCAGAAAAAAAATAATGAAGAATGCAATTGGCCTTACGCCGACCCTGCACTAAATATCCACCTGCTTCACTTTCACAATCGTTGCTTTTCAGAACCACCATATTACTTGTGTTAAAAAAAAGGAGGAGGAATAGATACTTCATAATAAATATCAAACCATTAATTACTTTAATTTTAAACATGCTAGAAAAATACGATTTATTGAATATTCTAATAATCAGCTGTTTCCAACTACGAACACATTAAAGAGCAACAACCTTCCTATTTTAAAAATAAAAACAACCTTTTATTGCCTGCAAGAAAGTAGGTCACCCATCTGGGTCAATAACCGACTACATAGCTGCGTTATTGAGACACATCCCGCAAAAAATATGTTTTTACGATTTAACGTTTTTTTCCCGTTTTATGCAAATAAAAGCGTATTTTTCTCTATGAATGCGTCTTCGTTTCTATTTACAAATGAACATTCTTACGTGAATTTTAAACATACATTCTGTGCCAGGTCCGTAATGTAATTTTTTTTATCTAAAAAACAACATAGAAAATTAAAATTTTAATTTCTTCGTTATTGTGGTATATTTGGGCCTATTTCTGTTCGGACGTTACATATCTGCTACTCCGTCTTTTTATTTCTGGGCCAGCATTTTTTGATACTGTCGCCATCGTTGCTAAAGCATCCAATGTATTTTTCATTTGCCGTAAGTCTGCAGATACTTCGTTGTATGTATTTCTTTTTTTATTTATATTTATTTTCTTTTCAGAGAAGCTTTGTTCATAATATGAGGTAAGTATTTTTACAAGTATTTCACTTGTTTGTTCGGCAGATTTCCCGCAGAATTCGGTACATCACGGATGAGAAAACCATTTATCTTTACATTCAGAGATATTCTTGTTGCTAATTATCCTTATACTTGACAGTATTTGGATGTTTCCTGACCTCTTCCATGTATCATCACTGATCGTAAGCTTTTAGGCAAAATGGTCCGCTATATGAAGATTTAGGGTACACATCTTATAATTGGCCGCTTCGACATTTGTAATGATATTATCTATACATGTTTCGCTGGTTTTCGTAACTCTAGATGGTTCTGTCGTTGTTATAGATAGATTGTAGGAGTTAAATAAGTCTATTATAGTAATCATTTGACTAGTCATTTGTCTAAAGTCAATATTCAAATCACCCGCGATAAATTTTTTTTTATTTATTTATAGTGGCCTATAAACATTTGCAACAAAAATCTTGATTAATAGTAGAAACGGTATATGCCTGTATATTCATTATGTCAATAATTTTAATCCCTTTGTCGCCAAACATATATCATGTTTAGTAATTCTAATATTAAATACTTAATTTTTGCCGTAAAGTACTTATAATAATTTTCTCCTCCAAGTAAAGTTGCAAATATAAATTTAATCAATTTTTAAGCTTATCAAACTTTTTTCGACTTCTATAAGGTATGCCATGTGTAATGCAAGTCATGGCAACTCATATTTTTAAATTAATAAGCAGTAACTGGATTTATTCATATATAGCATTCTATAACTTTTGCAATATCACCCACAGATGCATGATAATAGGTATTTTCAAATAATAAATATTTGGTACTTTCCAATTCTATGTAAATATATAAGGTGTTCCAAGTCGTAAACTGTTGAAGGAAAAAATCAGCATTTTCAGAAACGGTTGAAAATCAAGCAATATAAATTGATGTCATATTAATCATCCCTTAATAGTCTACCATAAAATAATATAAAATATATAGCGTTACATTTAAAAAAAAGTATGTTTGTGTTAGTTAGTTTTTCTCATAACTTCTTCATAACTGAAACTAATTCTAAATTGCACAGCACATGATTATCTAATATGTACATTATTCAATGCAATAGTAGAGTTTATGACTTCCCTGGGACACTCAGTATAAGTACAATTTTGTACTCATATCGTGTAAAGACCTAAAGTGAAATCCGTAATGGATGTGAAAAAAAGTCGTGGAATCCAAGCACAACTGTATTCCTATTTCCAGTCAGTAATCATCAACGAATTTCGTATGTCGAACGTTCAAACAGTACATCAACGACATCCAAACTGGAGAGCTCAATCCCAACCACGTGTTCGTATGTTCGCATGTTGATTGCGACGGCCGCAATTTCTAATTAAAACCCTATTACAGTCTCACCTATTGGCTCAGCGGACCATACTTGTTTATTCATTGCCCCTGCAAAAACTTTAATTCGAACTCGACGATCAATTTGTCCAAGACAACGAAACGTAATCATCGTATATGAGCTGTACGTAATTTCGTCCGTTGTTCCGTGATGAATAGAATTTCATTAAAGTTATTGATTTTACGTGTAATAGGTACTAGATTTAATAATATACAATGACTAGGAACGTTGAAATTTAAAGATACTATTGTCGACAAGTAGTGACATCTGTATGCATGTACTATTAATGCTATTGGCTAAGATGCGTTTAATATCCTGAATATGTTTTATATTGATCTGAAACGGCTTTTACAATAATAATATGCTTAATTTCATTTCATCAATACCGTTAGCACACTAATGCACAAAAGTTAAATACATATTTCGACAACTAAGGTATCATCAGCAGCAATGATTATTATAAACTGCATTGTCTGTACACCGTAGCGCATAGAGAACGATATGGTGTACAGAAAACGTGTTTTTAGTGTATTTTGTTTAGTGTCAAGCTACAGTTTCCAAATTAGTATCTTACCAGCCTATTAATTCAGAACTGGCATTTACAAAGGGATAATTCAAAGTTAGATATTTATCTGTGATGTTCTGTAATAACTTCCAATTTCCAATTTGATTTTGTCTATAGTGTAGTATAATATTTACTATTATTTACATTATAATAGTGATAATGGTATAGATAAGTCACATGCGTGTGATGCTTATCTCAGTATTTGTATGTGATATCTGATATGTTTATGTATGTATGTATACTTTATTTGTAATATAACCATTACAGAAAATTGTCATAGTATTTTTTACAAGTCGCAAAGACTATAGTTAATATAATAGATAAAATTAATTAATATAACAGACAAAAAATTTGTAAAAATGAATAAATATATATATATATATAAAAATGTATAAGACCCTACTACAAATATTAGACAAACAACACCTATATACATATATGAATTAGACTAGTCTATTTAAAATTCCCCTATGGTATAACACTCTCGCTCTAACAGTAACTTTTTTACTTCTTTTTTGAATCTTCTGGGTGGCAATCTTCTTATGTCGCTCGGAATACGGTTATATAATTTAGCTCCCCAATAATCCATCGATTTTTGTGTGCATGTTAATTTGTGGTATGGTATTCGAATATCATCCCTGCTGCGTGTTTGATGTTCGTGGAGATGGCCATTATTTGGGAAAATATCTTTCTTGCTGTGCACGTATGTGACGACGGATAAGATGTAAACTGACGGCAGTGTAAGAATTTTTGCTGATGTAAAATGTGTCCTGCAACTTTGATTAATTTCTAGGTCAAGAAGGAACCTGATAGCGCGTTTTTGCAGGACAAATATTCTATTTGCCTCCGTCGCTATACCCCAAAAGAGCACTCCATAACTACTCATAAGAGAGTGGAAGTAGGAGAAATATGCCGTTTTGGCAGCTTCGTAGGTTGCCACGTGTTTCACCCTCTTTATAGCATATAGTGCTGATGATAACTTGGCTGCTAAGCTATCAATATGCTGTTGCCATTTCATATTAGTGTCCATAGTGATCCCCAAGAATTTGGCTTCAGATGGTATACCAGTTGTTGTGAATGTCAGAATTTGCGTCTTATTAAGGTTGACTTTTAGCTTGTTTGCTGCGAACCAGTTATTAGCTTCTCTTATAACATTTTCTGATGTCTGCTTAAGAGTCTTGCAGTCATTCGCTTTTGTAAGTAGAGATGTATCATCTGCGTATAGGCAAATTTCAGCTCTGTCAACGTTTGATGGAAGGTCGTTAATGTATAATATAAACAACAGGGGGCCAAGAATTGAACCCTGAGGAACTCCACATGTTGTTTTCCTAAATTTTGATCGTGATTTGTTCCATTCAGTTAACTGGATTCTATCACTGAGGTAGGACTTTAATAAGTTGAACGGTTCGCCTCTTATTCCGTAGTAGTTTAGTTTACTCAGTAGGATGTCATGATTCACTGAGTCGAAGGCTTTTGTTAAGTCTAGTATATTCATTTCCGCCCACATACCAGAATCAAAAGCTTGGTATATGTGCTTGACCATATGTGCGATTCCAGTAGACGTTGAGCGTTCTTTTCTGTAGCCATGTTGTTCAGGTAACAGATATTTATTACTTTCTAAGTAATTAATTAACCTTGTGAAAATAGCCCGCTCAAATACTTTCGAGATCGTCGGTAAGATGCTGATGGGGCGATAATTTTCACATTTATTTATGTCGTCTTTTTTAAATATCGGTAAAACTTTTCCTACTTTAAGTATCCTTGGGAACACTCCTTCTTCTAGGCATTTGTTAAAGATATCTGCTAAGGGTGTGCTTAATTCCTGACTTAATTGTCTCAACAAGTTAGTTGAGATTTCGTATATATCTGTTGTGTGTTTGTCCTTAAGTTGACTTATAATTTTCTGAACTTCCATAGCAGTAATAGGAGAAAAGAAGAGCGACTGTGTGTTATCCAAGTTAAGGTTTCGTAGAAAATCTTCAGAAGAATACGATGATTGTATAGTATTTGCTGTATATTCGCCTATTTCGCAAAAATAATCATTTAATTCATCGACTAACAAACTAGATTCAACTACTTGTTTGCCTGAGCCAATGTTTACTGTAGCTAACTTCGTATATATCCATACTTTATTATTTCTATAATAATACTATAAAAATATACAATAAGGAGGATAATAAAAATGAATTAATGAAATATGGATCTATACGAAGTTAGCTACAGTAACAGTATCGAATCACTTACAAATACTGAGATACCCATCACACACGTGTGTGTGTGTGTATGATGGGTATCTGGATAGCTGAGTTTATTACGACTTTCTACCTACCTACCTACTGTCTACTACTTGCCCATTGTAAGATTCTAAAATCAAATATTTCCAAAAAAAAAAAGAAAACCGTGATGCTATAATGATGAAAGATATCACAGAACGTTTATAAATGACTTGAAACCCCTTGAGTTAGTTAGTGCAAGCAGTCTGAAAACAACGATCCAGATGCTACAAAGTATACGGAAGGAATTCAAGACAAAGAAGCAGAAATAAATAGAATTGACAATAGGAGCGATAGAGATTAAAACAGATAGGATAGTCTCAAGCATTATAAAAAATCATTTTCGGAAAATAAATTGAAAGAAATAAAAACCTTATTCAAAAGAGGCATGTTATTAAATCAGTCGAACAAATTGGGGTATGGACCTCAGACAACACTCTTATACAAAAACATAAAATCCTAATTTTTTACTCAAAAGTTATTCCAAATTAAGTTTTAAATATTTTTTTTGTATCTTCATAATCAAATAAACCTGTGAGTAAAAGTTTTATCTTTTAAACATACCATATTCCACATGCTCTAAATTCTTAATACTGTTATACTCTTACTAAATATATACAGGCTGGTTCACCGGGAATTGAATCCATCGATTGCGAAAAAACTGTAGCTAGGTAGAAATGATCTGAAATTTTGACACTATACTAAAGTCGATGGGGGCCACTCGCCTAAAATATTTTCAAGATGGCGGCACTCCGGGCTATACCGGAAGTAGGCAACAACTTCCTAATTTTAAATAGAATATACTGTATATTGTCAGGTTTTTAGATTCTACGTGAGATTCTAGATATATTGTAACGAAATGAATCTACAAAAAAAATTCAGGCGTCTAGGCGACGACAAAAACGTGCTCATAAAGTCATAAATCTTCTACCGCATGGTACTGTGCCAGCGACGGAAAGTCTGCAGATTCTTCTAGTATACTCCGAGCGTATCGAGAGTTCGCTAGCACCTTTCCAGAAGTTTTATCTGCGTATATAAAGTAGCTGAGCCCATGGATGAGTCATTCCGGAATAAGGCATTCGATAGTAGCCGTGCAGTGTTTACTGAACAGGCAAATAAACATAAATAAATAGTGAGCGGTGCAATTTTATTACATAAATATTACTGACATAAATAAGTAGTGATAGATATAAGTACGAGTGCTTATTTGTAGTAGTTTTAAGTGCGTTACATTTATTTTATATTTTTATATCGTGATTAATAATAAGTGTGTAAATATACAGACAGTTTTAAAACATTTGCACGAGTTGTTTTATTGCGAACCCGAAAACGCTACAATATTTCATGTATAAGGTCATATATCTAAGTATAACCGTTGATTGAAGGAATACATAAAGATGCGCCACTACATAGCACTGAGCGTAGCCAAAACTGGATCCGAGATCTATAGCGACTTCATCAGTCGTTTGGGTCCGAGATTCGAAACAACCCGAGACAGCGATGAAGTTTCTCGGCAAGGGGTTTGCGGGACGACTTAACGGAAAAACACGCAATTTTACTATAGCGTTGCGCATCTTTATATATTCCTTCAATCAACGGTATAACCCTTTTTGACTTCTTTAAAATCTTATGTTAAATTTGAAGTTTGCAGACAGAAAATCAATAGCACTTTTTCCATAAAAAGATGAATTTATTATTGAATTTGAAGTAAATTCTCTCAAATAGATGGTCTAATTAAATACTATTTGTATAAAATTGTTACAATTATTATTACAGAGTGTGCGAATTATACGCCTGAAAGCGAATTTGGAAAAATTTCCAAAAGACATTTTTTACTTTCTTATACGTATTATAAGGAAGTATTGTGATGATGAAAATTTTCGACCTCGAGATTTTTGCAGATGTCCACGTTTTGAGGTCCCCTGATACCAAAAAAGTGGTTTTTAAAAAATGTCTGTGTGTCTGTGTGTCTGTGTGTGTGTGTGTGTGTGTCTGTGTGTGTCTGTGTGTGTGTGACCACGATAGCGGTCAAACCGCTGTAGATATCAATTCCAAATTTTGTATTTACGAATATAATCTCCCTCTTGAGAACTGATTATGTTTTGAGCAAAATCGGCAGACCGGAAGTAGTAGTTTACTTCAGTGAAAAAATCGAATTTTGCAAATATTTCGTCAACTACTAAATTTAAACAAATTTATAAAGAATTCAAATGTACTCAAAATTAAATTCGAGAAAAATTGTTTTAATAAAGTTTTTCGAAATTCCTACCGGAAGTAGGTCTTTTACTCTTATCGAAAATCAGTTTTTTGCGAATATCTCGCAAGTCATGCTTTCTAGGCAGGTACATTACGAGTATAAAAGTATTTAGAACATACTTTTAAATATCTTTTGTATAAAAAAAATTTCAAAATTCAGACCGGAAGTACCACTTTTACTCTTATCGAATAGCGATTTTTTGCAAATATGTCGTAAATTATGCATTCTATATATATTTATGAAGAGTACAAAAGTATTTTGAGTTGGATTTGGAATATTTTTTGTATAAATGAAATTTCAAAATTCGGACCGGAAGTAACACTTTCATACGTATAAGAAAGTCGTGTGGTGGCCACACCTCATTTTTTTAAATGGGAGCGGCAACTTTTATAATTTTACCTTATTCTGTCTATTATAAAAATTGGTAGTTTTCGAAATATTGGCAAGTTAGTGTTTTTATCTTCTACAATACATAATGTTTGCATTAGTTCTTTTTTCATTAGTGAGCCATGACAGTGTTTACAAAATTATAAATTGTCGTTTGTAAGGATCGTTTTTAGAAGGAAAACATTGTTATTATCAATAGCCATTATGGTAACTGTGATGTATGCCTATCAACCAAGAAAGCATTTCCAGTAGATGGTAATTGTTATATTTATCCAACATCTCGTACATGAAAAGGCATAAAAGAAAATCTATTAAGGGATCAACTAATTTAATTAATTATCAGAGCATTTGAAAAACCTAATAAAATAAAAACAGTGCGAAGAAAGCACTCTTTAAAGGGAGTACGACAATATATTCATAGAGCACCTAAACAACGAATACTTAAGAAATTCGGACATGCCAGTTTTTATTTTTAAATCCCCATCTTTTGGCATAAATCATACATTTTTGTCCCAACAGTGGCGGCGTAATGGGGGGCAACTCTAAAAATTTGAATGGCAACGGAGGTTAAATATTAAAATTTCGGAAAGATCGTTTCATTGTCTTTCTAGTGGGGCTATTTTTAAATCAGTTTAAAAAATGAAGTGTGGCCACCACACGACTTTCTTATACGTATGAAAGTGAAATTTTTTATAGAAAAGGTGTTGAAAATTAAGTTCTAAATACTTTTATAACCGTAACAAACCTGTCTAAAAAGCATGACTTACAAAATTTCGCAAAACTTTTTAAATAAAATTGTTCTCAATTTTAATTTTTAGTACATATGAATTCTTTATGAATTTGTATAAACTTAGTAGTTGACGGAATATTGGCAAAATTTGATTTTTTCACTGAAGTATACTACTACTTCCGGTGTACCGATTTTACTGAAAAACTAATCAGATCTCAAGAGGAATATTATACACGTAAATACAATATATGGAATTGATATCTACAGCAGTTTGATCACTATAGAGAGATTTTTCAAAAACCACTTTTTTGGTATCAGGGGACTTCAAAACGTGGACATCTGCAAAAATCTCGCACGTCACGTATAAGAAAGTAAAAAGAAAGTTTAAATAATATACTCGTTCAGCAACGTATTGAATTCCAATATGCATCAAATTTTCTTATCAAATAAAGGTGAAGATAATAATGTGGCTGTGTTATCCGTCTATATTCTAATACATCTCTATCAATGTTTATTTGTACTTGTTTCACATACCTATTCTGATATTTTGTAAACGAGAAAAATAAAACAAAATAATTAGATCAGGTAGTAATGTTTTTCTTTATGAGATTTCACTTAAAGCAAACCCCGATTAAACCGAACTGTTTCGCCGGTCCGTTCAAGTTTCTTATAATCAGACATTACAGCATTGTGTGATAATCTGGAGAGTTTGATTGTTCCAGATATAGTTACTCATTTACTTTATTTAATTCATAGATATTAGAGACAACTTTAAACGTAGATTTGGTCAATTATTATACTTGTATACTATTTTTATTAGCATGTAGTTTCTTCGAGTTGTTTGGGTTTTCTTGCATATTTAAAATGATTTATCACAGGAGCTTGGCCTATATTTTCTCATTATTACGTTGATTAATAATCTGCCATGGAAGCTTTAATATAACCATGAAAATAAAAAGGTATAAAATCCGATATATTTACTCGACTTACGTGGATGTGTACGTGTATTTCATTAAGTGTAACAAGATCCTTTAGTAATAACCCCAATAACCCGCCCATAATTTCCGCAAGTATTTACGTTTAACGACAGTTTAGTGTTTTAGTGTTGCCATCCTACAAGTAGAGGAGTAACAAACTTCGTTCCAAAACCCCACCTTTAACGACACGCAACCACAATGTGTAATCACCTGCTGTTTCTAATCTACACCGAACGCACCTGCGTTACATCGCGCTACAGACATTTTCATCTATTCAATCATCATAAACTGTCGCTAATTGACAGAGAAATTGAAAATCTTTGCGCACGAGCATATATTAATTGGGAATATGTCACTTTACGAAAAGAAAAGTTAAAATAGGTTTCTCCTTTTGTGTCAGTATAACTGCGTTAAATAACGTTTTCTATGGGTCGCTTAAAATTATTTCCCGGAATTAACAATTGATTTTCTTTAATTGTCATAGTCCAGACTCATTGTTCATGTTAGTTTTTTATAGTTAGGTTTTTATTTTAATTATTAGACATCGACAAAATACTGGAAATAATAATTTATAAAAAACACTTATGTAAACTAAATTCAGAATCCAAAGAATTTCAATCGTAAGTTAGATACTGGAGTTAGAGAAGCTAGTGCATAGTTTGGCAGATACAGTTGCTTAAAGAAGACCTGTATAGTGACAATTGTAAATTGGTTAAAACCGTGGTGCAAGTTCGTAATTGCCTTTTAAGTAGATGAACACAACTGGGATTTTAAATAATAATAATATATAGTTTATTCCATATTGCTGAGCATAGAACACGTCAATTACAATATAAACATAGTAGATGCACAAAGTTTAAAAAACATTTAGAGTCAAACAAACAAACAATAAATAAATAAAATCATGATACATAATCAGAGTTGAAAAAATCATTAGTTGAGTAAAAGGCCTTACTCGTCAAAAATTTCTTTAATGTCGCTTTAAATTTTTGTGGCGGTAAGACTTTCAGAGTTTGTGGTAAGCAGTTGTATAATTTAATGCATTGCCAGATGGTTTGTTTCTGTATCCCCGCCAAGCGAGTGTGTGGAGGAAGCAAATGCAAAGAGGCCTTACCCCGAGTACTGTGCCCATGTTCAAGTTCGTATTTCTTAAAAAGTTCTTCGTAATGATTTTTAACAAAAGTAACAGACTCCAATATGTACAGCGAAGGGAGATTAAGTATATTATAGTCCTTGAACACTAATTTACATGAGTCTCTAGATCTTAATTGGAAAACAGCTCTCACACAGGCCGTTTGTAGTTTAAATAAAAGATAAGCAGTAAACATTGGGCAACAATTTTCCTGCGAAGGGCATGCTTTGCATCTGAGTTGCTCGCATTACATGTGGCCACATGATTCTTGAAGATGAAGAACATCCTAGACTATCAAAATGAGTACCATTACAATAATTGATAAAAACGTTCATGATATTGTATTACATGATGGAAGCGTGGAAGACGAGAAGAGTGCCAAGGCTACGAACATGTCTACCGAAAGGGTACAGAATATTTTGAATCTTGAATATTGTTCCTTACCATTTAAAATTCTTTTTTGTTCTTTATGGACTGACACTGTCAATGTTCCCACTGAAATTTTATGAGACTAAAGCGTTATTATTATTGTTATTATTATTACTATTATTATTATTATTATTTTATTTTGAATGTCGAATTAGGGAAATCTAAGCTTTCTATTAGGTGGGGCCGCGGTTGTTGAATGCAGATAAAACATCTACCCAGCAAATTTCTGCAAGGCTTCGCAAAGGGCCTTTCGGAATTGAAAGATAATCTTCATTTTTCGTCTAACGAACTTCCTATGAATTCTGACGTTTGTCAATCATTTGTTATGAGATTTTTAAGAAAAGTATCAGCCCTACAAAAGTTAATTACTTCAAGAATTATTGGAAGATACGGACGGAATTTTGGGAAAATATGACGAACATTTGCCACAACCAACCAGAATTTGTAGAAAAACTTTTTTCTCAAATGAGGCTCCATTATATCTTAGTGGGGTGGTTAATAAACAAAACTGTTGCTACTGGGCAAGAAGTAATCCACAGTGGATGCAGGAAAATCATTTTCAACAACCACAAAAAGTTAATGTATGGGTAGGAATTACCGGTGATCGCATTGTTGGACCTTATTTTTGCGATATTGATCTTACCGGTGAGATTTACTTAGACTTTAATCGAAACACTCTCATTCCTACGTTGGCCGAATTATTTCCTAATAACTTAGAACCAGGTTTACCCATTAATGAGATTTGGTTTCAACAAGACGGCGCTACCAGCATTATACCGCCAATATACATGCATACA
Organism: Amphimallon solstitiale; assembly: GCA_963170755.1. Lineage (NCBI taxonomy): Eukaryota > Metazoa > Arthropoda > Insecta > Coleoptera > Scarabaeidae > Amphimallon > Amphimallon solstitiale. The sequence goes on from OY720679.1 coordinate 119,575,433, forward strand.
TAAAGAAAATGTTTCGAAACAGACGAATTGGTAGGCGTAGAGGTAAAGAGTGGACCCCTATGCCACCAGATCTCACCATGTTGGACTACTTTTTGTGGGGATATTGAAAAAGCAAAGTTTATCGAAATCGTCGTCAAAATTTAGACGATCTGAAAGAGCGCGTTAGAGGATAAATTAGGCTAATATTTCCTACTCTCCTGCATAATCGTCTTGCCTACCCTAGAACGTAATGGTGTCCATTTCGAACACTTATTGAATTAGTGTTTTATAAAATGTTGTGATATTACACTTTAAATTAATTCTTAATTTTGTTATACAATCAATAAACATTTTAAGTGTTCAAAAAGAGAATTGAAATCTTGTACATCATGAATAGTTATTTGTATATCAAAGCCGCGAAAACACACTTTAACGTACGCAAAGAGAAATTGTCGCCGAGGCCGCTTGCGGCCGAGGTAAGACAATCTCGAGTACGTTTAAGGTTTTCGCGAACAAGATATACTTGTACACACAATTTTTTGGACAATCGTTAAATCTTTCAATCGATTTAATTTAAATTGAGACACAATTTATTTTAGCACTAAAGGTGCTAAATTAAAGTGGTTTACTTGCTTTACATGCGTTACCATGAAAATAATAAACTACAAATAGTTAATAGTTGTCAAAATAAGTCGTAGAATGTTTGAATCTCATGAAAATGATAATGATATTTTCATATCTGGAACTCCTCCGGAATTAAAAAGTGCTGCCAATTCCGCAGTTTCTAACTTAATACCGGAAAAATCGAAGAGGCAATTGAAAAATTGGTTTATTATAAAACGTCAACGAAACAAAAAAATGAGGTGTGGCCACCACACGACTTTCTTATACGTATGAGCGATTCAAACTATACAATTTTAAGAATTTTTTTATACGAAACTTATTCAAAATCCTATTCTAAGTACTTTCATTCTCTTAATACTATAGAATGCCTACTTTGCAAGATATTCGAAAAAAAGTGCTACTCGCTAAGAGTAAAAGTGCTACTACCGGTCCGAATTTTGAAATTTCATATATACAAAAAATATTGCAAATCCAGTTCTAAATACTTTTGTACTCTTGATAAATATATATAGAATGCATAACGACATATTTGCAAAAAATCGCTATTCGATAAGAGTAAAAGTGGTATTTCCGATCTGAATTTTGAAATTTTTTTTATACAAAAGATATTGAAAATTATCCTTAAATACTTTTGACTTGCGAGATATTCGCAAAAAACTGATTTTCGATAAGAGTAAAAGACCTACTTCCGGTTGGAATTTCGAAAAACTTCTTTTAGACAATTTGTCTCAAACTTAATTTTAAGTACAAATGAATTCTTTATAAATTTATTTAAACTTACTAGTTGACGAAATATTGGCAAAATTCAATTTTTTCGCTGAAGTAACTGCTACTTGCGGTCTACCGATTTTACTGAAAAACTAATCAGATCTCAAGAGGGAGATTATACACGAAAATACAAAATTTGGAATTGATAGCTATAGCGGTTTGACCGCTATCGTGATCACACACAGACACACAGACAGACACACCGCCAGACAGACAGACAGACAGACAGACAGACCTTTTTTAGAAACCACTTTTTCGGTATCAGGGGACTTCAAAACGTGGAGATCTGCAAAAATCTCGATGTCGAAAATTTTCATCATCACAATACTTCCTTATACTACGTATAAGAAAGTAAAAAGGAAATATACAAGTGGAATGAAAAATCAAAATACGACATAAGTAATTTTTAGTCTACAATTTTATTTAATTTTGATATTTGTTAATTCCATTTAGTTTAACTAAGTATATAATACCAATATGCGAGTAGATTTCAGAATTTAAATATTTGACGATTCATTTTATGTACCTATATATTAAAATTTTCAACCCACGGTAGCTGTTTCGCGTAAATTTTAATAATTGTTTTGAAAACGTTTAAAAATAAAAATTGTTTGTTAGCCTACTTGGAGGTAGCCGTATTTAATTATTATTACTATTAAATTACCAGTTTAGAACCGCCAATTTTTTCCTTCAGAACGGGGCGTCATTTCCCGATTTACATAGCGACAGAATCTGTGAATAAAACCGAAGCGCTGTGATCGAAACCGAATATCGTCTAGCTTCACCTACTCACACCCCCTTGCGTCTACCCGTCCCGCTAGTAATATAAGTTGGATAAGTTTCTATTTGTTGGTAAACGCCCCTCTTAATAGCAAAACCCGGAACATGTAATCTAGAATAGTTATTTACAAACCAAGTGCGGGAAACCCGAGGGGGAAACCACTACTGGATATTTTTGTACAGACCTGTGGAAATGCTTGGAAATATTAAAAGAGAGTTTATATTTTATGGGCCAGTCAAGTTAAGAGGATCTCATCCCTATTACTTAAGTAGGGTCGAAAAAGTCACAATTACACAAAAATATAAATACATCAAAGAAAATTAAGGATTTCATATAGCCTTCCGCTGTAGCTAGAAGACGCTAATTATGTTTTGGTTTGTTATATATAAGTATATTTAACTTTAGAATATATACTATGATTTCGAGGAGTACCTGTTATTTTTTTTATTTTGAAATGTATTTTTATGTTTATTATACCTTACTATATATGTTTATACACCTTTGTGTTTTATTTTGGATATGTCGTACACCATCAGTGGTAGTGGTTTCCCCCTCGGGGAAACCATATTTCGCGAATGAGTGGCCATTTTTTATGGACACGAATTCGCGAAATGTTTCACGCACGAAGTTTGTACAATATTTTTTGAACGAATACTTAAATAATACCTACTGTTAAATACGTTATCATTCATGACACACTACAAATTTGTTCATATTAATTCAAAAATTTTGAGTTGGCAGTACTTATTATTTGAATTTACATTTAATTTTTACTTCCCGCACCCATATGAATGCGTAAAACTATATGTTATGTTATATGAGTACAAATATATACGTTTGAGTTGTTCTGGAAGGATAATTTCGATAATAAAATTTTATTAAGGATACTATTGTCAGTATCAATAGACCAGTTAATAATTTTCAATAATTCTTTTGCACTCAGAAAAAATGCTGATGTTTGTATACATCGGTTTTCAATTACCCTCTGTCTGATTGAATAAAACATTTGCATATGACGGGCACACTCGATGGCACAAGGGGGCCTGAATCAAATAAGGAAAAGCTACCCCGCGATCCCATGAGCGAGAAACGTATTGCAGTACGTACTGTGGGGTTGTCAGCGGCGTACGGGATGGAAGTGGCGGGTACAGAATTGCAATCAAGCATGGCTCTAATTTAACGCGTGTCGAATCGCTTAAAATAAATCATCCAAGGATAATGATGGTGGTCAATTTAGTCCCCTAACTAATTGCCAATATGTGATTATAACGAACGCAGCGTTGCTGTTGGCACATATATCATCGGAGAGTTGGTAATGCTGCGCTCATGTTTATGCCTGTGTGCGAGTATGCCGCATTCCGCGTTCATTATTATGTAGAAACGGGTCGATTGATTTATACTCCGCGCTGCTTAATTAGGATATTAAAAAATAACTGGTTACGTTGTGAACCGATCGGCCGACTATCTTGACGATGAATGCATCAGTTCTTTCGAATATTGTTATGGTCAAAAACATATTCCGAAAGTCTGTGAAGAACGCATTCATAGTAAATTAAAATTAAAAACGACCGACTGCAAATCCCCAACAAAGAGTAATAGGAGGAACGGTGTCGGAATCTTTGATGTTCTTTAGTGTTATATTTAAGTGACCTTCAATGTCACGCTTCTATTGTATTTATGTCGAGAATTTTGAAACTAGGTCACAGCTGTTATTTCAAATAGTAAACGGACGCCATTTCTAGGAATTATTTAAAATAATTGGAAAACTATGAACATATTATTGAATAAACGTTGAGTCTTGATGCAGGTGTCCCACTGACTATTCGCTAAATTTTTTGGTAGTTCATTAATCTCCACATTCTAAACTAGATAAATACAGGGTCCGGCAAAATAATCTCCCACATTTTAATCTTTAATAGAAACGCCATCATAAATGCTATTTAGTTCTTTTTTATTATTTAATGCAAATGTATACTATATGGCATTGGTTTTCATTAAGTTTTGAAAATTACAGAGTCCAAGTGACGACCATTTTTTTCGATACATATTCGAAGCTTATTTCTGAAGGTTTCCACTACTTGAGCAGTCATTTCCTGCAATTTATTGGCGTATTGCTGCTTTCGATTCCTCCAAGGGTTGGGGCAGGATGTTCAAAGACCTTCGCTTTTAGGTAGTGCCAAAGGAAGAAGTCGCATGGGGTATAATCGGGTGAACGCGCACTCCTCCCAACGTCTCCACGTAATAAGATTACGTGTCCTAGAAACAATTCCCTTAAAACGTCCATGGACTTTCTTGCCGTATGAGTCGTAGCTCCATCCTGTTGGAACCAAACATCTAGATGTTCAAGTTCTCTAAGCCTCTCTTGGTTCCAAAAAATTGCGTTGCATGTTGATAAATTGATTGGCAGTTACGGTAAATGTTACGTCTTCCTCTTCAAAAAAATTTATATGGACCCTGTATATGTACACTAGCTGATAACCTAAAGATCGACTTATCATCTACACTAACAACCATAGTTTCCAGGAAATTTCCAAGCTTTTTAATTTTGGTTGTTCCTTATATCTTTTGCCAATACGGCAGACTTAATTAAGTAGAACATGCAAGTACGTTTATTATAATAGCTACAAACCCTTTAATTTTATCATACATCTGGAGTACTACAACGCGCAAATTGAGGACCATTATTAATAATATTAGGTTTGTTCCTACCAACTCTCTGACGATCTGAAGGGGTGCGATTATATCAATGCGCAGGCGTGTTATCCTAAGCATTGAGAAAATCGCATTCCAAATAAACATCTGGAGGTTCATTTAACTGTCAGAGAAATCTTGGATGCGTTCATGAACTCGTTTGTAGATTGTAGAACTCGTCCATAAATTGACGTCCATGAATACTTTGTCAAAGCCATCAACATTTCGTGTTATCGGCTAGTAATACGCATTTATACACCGATTAATGGACAAGTTCCACAAATAACAAACCAGTGTATGATCACATCCTTAAATCGGATGAAACATTTCTCTGTCAGTTAATTGAACCTCCAGATGTTTGAAATGACACTTTCTCATTGCGAACTGTGATCCTGTGCATTGAGAAAGTCGCATCCCTACTACTGGATGTTCATTTAACTGTAAGAGAAATGTTCCATTCGTTTTTGGGATGCATTAACGAACCCGTTTGTGGATTGAGGAAATCTTCCATGAATCGGTGTTTTAAACGCTTTGTCAAAGGCAGGCGTATTACGTCTTATAGGCAAGGAATTCGCTTATAGGAATATTTTAATCAGTTTGAAGTTAAACATTTTAATGGAAAATGTTTTTTTTATCGGATATACAACTTAGGTATTTAATTAATTTTAAATTTCTCACAATTTTTCCTATTTATCGTGTTATAATTATCGTAAAATAATGAGTGATTTTGAAACAGACTTAGAGTCAGATATAGCAGATTCTTCTGATGCTGAAGTCAATTCATTATTTGGCTGGCAGCATATGAAAATACGAATTTTTTAGGTAGGAGTTTACAGAAATTGTTTGGAAGAATATTTTTATATACTAGGAATATATAATTGATTTAGTATTTTACATAATAGAAGAGATTGTGCCCAAATAAAAAGCCGCTTTTCGAATAATGCCAGGGTAATTGGAAGATATTTTTGATAAATCCGACTCCAGCAAGTTTTGTAATAAAAGTTTTGAAAAGTTTGGTAAGATTTCTGCCCACGGTAGTTACATTTTTTTCATGTTCTCATTATTTGGTATACGGGTCATAAATCAAGCCGCCAGTTTTAGAGACGCAACGGACATGTTTTATCATTGAACAATATGACACCTCTATTAATAAAATGGCCGAAAGAAAAAGAAAAAATAGAAACGAGTAAAAATTATCGGAAAAAAAGAATTCATATGGTAATTCAAGTACCTACGTTCACAATTTAAGAATGTTAATATCAAATCGAGTTACTATATTGCTTTTTGATAGATGCAAGTGGTATCCGACAATCAATTGATGATAAGGGGCAGAGATTGTGCACGGCAGTAAAGTTTTTAAACTCAACACTGCACCGTATGTTGAAAAAATTGTGGTAATTTCTTCCTGCTGGCAGAAAATTGGTATCCTTTAAAAAATAAAGTTTTTCTTCCTTTTAACAACAGAGACCATTTAAATGTCAGGAAAATAAATTATAACAAGTTATGCAGAAGCAGGTATGTCATAAGGAACTGAAAATAAAATACGTAAACTTAGTTTCAAAAATTATTTAATAATATCACTACAATATTGTTTCGCCAAACTTTGGCTTCATCAGGTGATGAGAAACTGAATATACAAAATTATTACAACATAATATATAGTGTCACAACAGTATGGGATATGAGTGGGGGTGTTTTATAAACTATAGCATTGTTACAACTGATCGTTTAAAGCACGACCTAATTTACTATATCTATTAATTTCTAAGGTTTCTAATAAATTAAGTTTCTGTCCTTTATCTTGAATATGTAAAACTTTTAAATATGGAGTTTCAACATGTATCAGCCTCATCAATTAACTATATGTCATAAAGCATTGCTCTGGTTTGTTAAAACAAAAATTCCGACAATTATATCATATAAAATTGAGGGACAGGGCGTGGTGTTTATTAATAAAAATCTAATTAGAGCTGCTTGTGTAATATATAACATTGCCCGATGCTGAACCACTTCATTCTGTGGTATTGATGACTTTAATTTACTGGTAACATTTATACATATATACGCAAAACATATAGTAATGCAACAAAATGTTGCACAAAAATAAAAAATGTATTCTAAAATATAAATGAAAAAGGATATTCTTTATACATAAAAAAAATAAAGCCAATATTTATTCTAATTAAAAATAAGAAAGAAAACGTTCAAATATTCCACACTGTTGCGCTAGGCAAATCCTAATCTATTATAAAAATTCCGTCTCGTATTAGACAGTATTTCAGGTGAAATTGAATTGCAAGTTTGAATTATTTTAATTTGTAATTCACCTAAATTTCTGACTCTTTCTACTTCACAAGAATAAATTTTTTGTTTTACGTAGCCCCACAAGAAAAAGTCGTTTGGAGATAGATCTGATGATCTTGGTGGCCATTTTATAGTCCCCGTCCTACTAATAATGCGATCAGGGAATGTATATTGTAAAAAAACTCGCGTACTGTAATCGTATTGTGAGCTGGACATCCGTGCTGCTGTCACCAAATTTCTTCGAAATCAATATCGGGAGAATTTCGAAGAGCAGGAAGTATTTGGTTTTGAACTAAATTTAAATATTTGTCAGCATTTAAAGTGCCTTCGATAAAAGCGGCCCCAGAATATGATCTCCTAATATCCCAGCCGACACGTTGACTTTTTGGGAATATTGGGCTCGAAAATCAACGCTCCTACTCTCGTATGTTGATTCCCCCCGAGACCAATATCTCATTACGGAGGAATTATGTTTTCCAAGTAGCGAAAAGGAACTTTCATCCGTAAAAAGAATTTGTCGTATAAAGTTTACATTTTCTTTAGCTTTATCCATTATTGTTTGACAAAATTCCACGCGTAAGACTTTGTCATCGGGAAATACCTCTTGAGATTGTCAATATTTATAACATTTAAAGGTATTTTTCTTTAAAATAGTAGTAACCGTTTTATTACTAAATCCCGCTTCAGTGGCTACCTTTCTACATGAGGTGGTATCGTTTGCCTCTATTAAATTACAAACAAATACTTCTGGTTGTTCTTTTTCTTCCTGTTTTTCTAGGAACTTTTCCACAGGGTGGCATTTTTTTACAGTAGCCAAAAATACGAGACCGTTCAAACAAACTTATAATATTACTAATAGTTTGTGTGGTTGGTACCGATCTCTCTTCAAAAGCTACTGTAACTAAAGCCGCACAATTGATTAAAGAATTATCACCATAATACCATTTCATTATTTGAATTTTTTCAACTGACGTGTATAGAGACATAATGTAGCGAAAATTTACGAGCGCACCTCATACCACAGTTCCTCACACCGCGTCGAAGATCCAAATGTGGTGTAAATTTGATCGCATTTGATTACCCCTACCCTCTCCTGTCTTTCGTCGCCTTCCCACTAAGGCCACAGAATAGGACATTGCAATGTTTACTCAGTAATATCAAGTGTTGCATTACACAACCTGTATACGTATATGCATGTATCAGACATCTAGTGTCATTACCGACAATCAATAATAATAATTTAATTTAATGGAAATGTAAGTAATAGGTACATGAAATACTTAAATTAATTTAGTAATCTATTTTAGGTCAGGTATGACATTAACCAAGTTAAGTAACAATATTTTTAATTTAATATTCTTGCAAAAAAATATTGTAGAAACCACTTGCGTAAAGACATCTTCCACGCATTTGTGCAATTAAAAGCACTCGCTTCTTTTAGTCGCTCATGGTTTAAAACTGCGTTCATGCGGGAACATAGTCCTCCTGCACTTGGTTAGTAAATAACCATACAGGGTGTCCCAGAAATAAAAAGACGGAGTAGCAGGTATGTAAAGTCCGAACAGAAACAGGCCCAAATATACCGCAATAACGAAGAAATTAAAAATTTCATTTTCTATGTTCTTTTCTAAATAAAAAAAAAGTACATTACGGACCTGGCACAGAATGTATGTTTATAAATACACGTAAGAATGCTCATTTGTAAATAGAAACGAACATGCATTCATAGAAAAATACGCTTTTATTTGTATAAAACGGGAAAAAAACGTTAAATCGTACTCATTCATATAAAATATATTTTTTGCCAGATGGGGGACCCACTTTATTGCAGAAAATAAAAGTTGTTTTTATTTTTAAAATAGGAAGCTTGTTGCTTTTTAATGTGTTTGTAGTCTGAAACAGCTGATTATTATTATTTTAGAATATTCAATAGATCGTAGTTTTTCTAGATTACAGTAAATATCAAGAATGTAATTATTTTTTTCTAGCAGGTGTAAAATTAAAGTAATTAATGGTTTGATATTTATTATGAAATATCTATTCCTCCTTCTTTTTTTTTAACACAAGTAATATGGTGGTCCTGAGAAGGACCGTTTGTGAAAGTGAAGCAGGTGGATATTTAGTCCAGGGTCGGCGTAAGGCCAATTGAGATCTTTATTATTTTTTTTTCTGCCGTCTGCGCACGAATAAAGACTTGATATTTTGAGGGTACGTTTTTACACAATCTAGCTTCCGATTTCTGCTACTCCGTCTTTTTATTTCTGGGACAGCCTGTATTGTTAATATTACTACTATATTACAACACTGTGAGAATTTCAAATCAATTTTATCTGAAGTTTGTTTCCTAGAATTTCAATAATGTTTATCGCTAGAAGTGTAAAGAACAGTTTTTACACCAATGAAAAATTATGGTATTTCTTGTTTTACACTTCCACCAAAACATATCTGGATCAATCAAAAGAAAGATGCGTTTTGAAAGATATGAAAAGAAATTAATAAACAGATAATGTATTCACGATTGCGTTCTCATCTGACTATCAATTAACTTCCGCTTTAAGGCAATATCGAAATAGGATGGACCGATGAATTCATCTCGCCAATTTGCAAATGGCTTCGCTAAAATAGGAGAACAGATAAACTGTACTATTGAAACACGTAGATATGGACAGATAAATATACAGACCGAATATATATTGGCGAATCGAAACGGATATTCAGATATAGCGAACGCCAACGAAAAGAAACTGAATTCGGAAAATCAACCTATTCCACTTCCTCTACGTCTCGTCCCATCGATTTTCGTGGTTATGCCGGGGCCGGTATCTGGGAAAACGAACGTCGACTACATGGATATCGTGTTTATCTAAATCAACCACAATTAACAGCGCTCCCTCCGGATAAATCGGCGGACGCCGGCAAGTTAATCGACTGCACAGAATGGATTCATAAATCTATTTTCGCTTTACGCTTCGGCCGTCCCATTCCTTTACCCTTTTTAGATGAATTTTGTTTTCGCGTGTCATCGTTAGCTCGGCAACTTAACCATTTATAAAGGATCTGAAGTAAATACATTATATACATACATATGAATTAAGATTGAATACCGGAACATCAAGGAGACTATGCATAAATGAAGCCGACAAATAGTAAATATATAGTGCCTACAAGAAATGATTATATTTTGCATGAAAATTACTAATTACGGAAGTATACAATGACAATATCGGTGTCTCCAATGTATCTCGAGAGATTTGCAGCTCCAATTTCCTAATTCTACATTGACTAAATGGTCAGAATGCTAACGTGATAAATGACAATACTAGCCTACTTCATATGATGAATGAATTTTAATGATAACAATTCTAGCAGGGCTAACAAAATTTCTCAAACGTAATTCTGCGAGATCAATGACTCGAGAAGAGTACCTCGGCCTGCCATACAAAGCGTTTTTCAGAAAATCATCTAGAGATAATAATATCTAAAACAGCCCAAAGAATAATCACCTGCATTTATACTGCACATCTCATATATTTATATCAGTATGAAATATAACATATTGTACTGTATATTATGCATCTAAAAAATATAAACTAGTAGCCATTCCATTAATAAAATCCGAAAATATTTTTAATTTGTTGATACAGTCTGTATACCTCTTCCGCGGTTCTGGCTAAACCGAATCTTCTTTTTGTAATTTATTTAGTCGTTCCTTGAAACAATTGATAAAAAAAAAGACAAAGTTTGTAATGTGTTAGATGATGAAAGCAATTTTTGCTGATAAGAAGATCAATTATGTTCCACCAGGCAGTGAGTCAGATGAATTTGAAAGTGAACTCTTAAGATAAATCCACTATACCAAAAATATAATACCAGAATCAATAAATCAATTAGTAAAGAAGTAATAAAAGAAACAAGGTAAGAGGCAAAAAATATTTGAGTTTAAAGGTTGTCTTAGTGCCACAAAGAAACCCGGAGATCGTTTTTGATAACTTTTAAGAAAGCCTTACCACTAGACACCAATTTATGTGTGACAGAATTAAATTGTCGCAAAAAAGACAAGTAGAATAGAAGGGAAGGAACAAGACCGGCAATACAAATGATAGAGAAAGAACTGGCAGATACCGAACCCTTGATGAAAAGGAAATAAATATTTCTAAACAATGTTTCAACAAGACCATGGAGTTACAAGAAAAGAGAGATTTAATATCACATATGCCATGCGTCAAAATGAGTTATCAATGCCAGAAATAACTAAACCAGAGAGATAAGTAACATTAAATTTAAGTTTTGCCACTGTTATTCTAATACTTTTCTTAGAAATGTATGATATGGATCACTTTTCTTTTTAGTTTCTTTTTATATTCTGAAAGAAAACAATAACAAAGGTAAATATTAATTGCTGAAATGATCGTACAAAAACTAAAAAATGAAACTATTTGCGCATTATAACTACAGACCGGACAAGAACGGTTGATGACTCACCGCCCATGGGCGCACTATTGAAATTTCCTATTTTTAATGAGCTTTAATTTTATTTATATACAGGGTGAGTCAACTACGCGGGTAAGGCCGATTGTTCCTTTACGAGTAAAGATATTTCGAAGCGGCTTTTTTCTTGTGGTAGCTGTTCTTTAGGGGCACATTTTAAAAATATTTTGTATTATACAGAGTGTTCCATAACTTGGTGGCTAACCATAGTTAGAGTTTTTTAAATGGAACATCCTATATATTATTGCATTTTTGAATTCCCCGTATAATTTTTAGTCAAAAAGTTATAAGATAGTAGGTATAGGCCTAAAGTGTAAAGTTTTTGACTTATTCCCATTTTTCTGAAAAATTCAATGTTTGTATAAAATTATATTTCTCGAAAACGACGTATTAGACGGGCAAATTTTTTTGCAATATTGTTTACAATAAGAGGTCCTAATAGAAGCATGTTTTATTTTTTTACAGTTACTAACTGTATGTGCAAGAAACTGGATTAAAATTAGATGACACGTTTTTGTATAAAAGTCAATTTTTTAAATGGAACACCCTATATATCAGTTCATTTTTGAATTGTTTATTAAATTTCGTGTCAGAAATATGTAAGACGTTAATACAGTAAAAGTGACTATTACAGAGTTATTGTCGTTTTTTGATATGCTTTAGTTAGTTTTTGCAAAAAAAGTCAATTTTTTCAAATGGAACATCCTGTATATTATTTCATTTTTGAATTTCTTATTAAATTTCACATCGATACATGTATCCACTATAGACGCAAACACAACAAAAACAAGAAATTTCATTATAAACACCATTTTAACAGTACATTAAATTTGCTTCTTCTATAGTAATAGATATCAACACAACAAAATGACTATAGGATATAGTAATTCGGTTGTATTATAAAATTATAGTATATTTGGTACTGTAGTACTTTGTGTAAATTGTGATAGATAATAACATTTCTCTTGCTGGAGCTGTTTTTATACATACACGCATATGTTGTACAACAATGGACACATGTGTTCATGTATATCGCAATTTTTTTGCTTTACTTTGAACATACTAACATTGACTACTTTACAGCCACATACAATGAATCCAGGGCGAAGTGTATTTAGTGCCAAAATATAATTACTATTTTGGAAATAACGAAATGGTGTTTAATGTGCGAGTCTAAGAAAATGCAATGCTGATATGTATGAAAGCATTAAAATAGAAGTGTTTGAATTAATATATTGTTGTTTCTTATTTATTGTTAGTCATTGACATCACGTAGTTTGTATGTTGAATGGAAAGTTGTTCCAAGCAACAAAAATGCTATATTAATATTGTTAAAATGTGATTTTGTAATAATAGTCCAAATTCACACATTATATAGCAAAAACTTTTATATTTCACTTTCTTATACAGCGTGTCCCAGGATTGATGTTACAAGCGGTGTGTGGAACCAAAAATCTTTGAATCTGAATTTGATCTTTTGTAAATAAGCCCTGCTTGGTTTGAAACTTATTTTTAGTATAATTTCGAGTTTGTAAAATCACGTAGGCCTTGACAGTTGAGCAAGATCTATTTCCGTTTTCAGGTAAAGTACCCTTCTCGTTCATAGTATGCTAAAATATTACTAAGAAAAGTTGTTCAGAATGACAAACTATAGCACTATACAAAATTCCAGAAATATCTATCTACTTTGATTAAATCGTTATTTTTTAGATTCAACAAAATAAAATTATATGCATTATCATCGGGGAGAAATGTATTGAAGCACGAAATTTTTATAAAAACATAGTATTTTAAGACGAAGCAACTTTTAGCACAAATGGCGTTATTTCCTTTCAAAATTGTCGCTACTCGTCTACAGAAAATCCAAACTTTCGGGTCAATTGTAGAAGACAGTATTAGCAAAACGTGAATGTGTGGTGTGTCATTTCATATCGTTCTGGCATTATTAGACCTTACTTCATAGAGGAACGGTTATATCAGGATACTTATCTACAGCTACTTGAAAGATTCGGGGAAGAGTGCTTACATGATGTGCCCCTGACAGAAAGACTAGTAATTTATTTCCAGCAAGACGGATGCCCTGCACATTCAACATCACGCGTAGCTGAATGGATAAATTTGGTGTTTGGAGAAAGGTCGATAGCTAGAAATGATTGGATTGCGTGGCCTCCAAGGTCGCCCGATCTCACTATACTAGATTTTTATTTATGGGGTCGCCTCAAAAACCTAGTTTACTCCCAGCCGATACCTAACAGTAGAGAAATACTAAAAGAAAGAATACGAAATGCCATACACCATATACAAATCTAGGAATTCGGAACAGTTTAAGAGAATTCAAGCGTCGTATAGAACGGTGTGCAGAAAAAGGTGGTAGTTATGTTGAATAAATGATTGATTGTAGAGCAATACTATTATTACATTTTGTACACTGAATTTGTGAATAAATATAATTTTATTTTGTTGAATCTAAAAAATAACGATTTAATCAAAGTAAGTAGATCTTCCGCAAATTTTGTATAGAGCCATAGTTTGTCATTCTGAACAACTTTTCTTAGTAATATTTTAACATACTGTGAACGAGAAAGGTACTTTACCTGAAACGGAAATAGATTTTGCGCAACTGTCAAGGCCTACGTGACAAACTGGAAACTATACTAAAAATAAGTTTCAGGCCAAGCAGGGCTTATTTACAAAAGCTCAAATTGAGATCCAAAGATTTTTAGTTCCGCATACCTCTTGTAACATCAATCCTGGGACACGCTGTATATTAAAATAAATTTTATAAATAATCTTATAATCTTATTTTTCGTCTTTATTCTTCTAATTTATAACTTGATAGTTTTTAGTGACTAAGTTAACCACGTAAGAGGAAGTGTTAATGAATCAAACAATTACAATGACAAAATAAGCATCTTAGTTGCGTGTGTATAATTTTTTATTTATTGTAAGAAAATTTGAACGTTGCAATGGGTTTTTAATATATTAAAAAAAGTGACTGTTCACCCTATCGTAAAAGCTAAATCAATTCCATATTTATATTTGGATATATATGCAAGGTAAGTATATTGAAATTATGGTATTCATAATACACATTTACTCGTACTTAAGTATACTAATCCATTTAATGAGAATAGAGGAAATATATATTTACTAGAGAGTGTAAATATATTTTCACTGCTTAGAGAATATCTCACTTTAGATTTTACTCGGACACTATGTGTTAATATTTAACTCTAAAACGAGCGGACCTATATAAACACCAGCTAGTGCAAAATATTTATACTATAATTTTTACTGTGTACCACTGTATTGGAAAAAAATTGGTGCCCATAATTATACAAGAAAGTTTCATGGCAAATTCTCACACGCTCTGCTTTTTGAAAGTCAGAAAAGTGATGCGACACAAAACGACTTACCACTTTTTTAAATACAGGTGATCATGTATAATTGTTCTAACAAATGAGGACCCAATGTTGATGCTCTATTACCGCATAAGTGACTTTATTGTCATCTCTTTTCTTTTTAATAGCAGCAATATTTTTGTCGGCAAGAGCCGTACGAGGATGTCCTGCTTCTTTCTGGATGCTGAACAGAATTCCTTTCGCGTTCAAATTCCTCATACCATCGGTGAATTATAGTCAAGTCTCTAAGCAGTGCTTATTCACTAATATAAACTTTTTTTGCACTCACAAGCGGTTAAACCTCTTTCAAAATCATAGAAAATTATGTTGTTAATTTCATGTTCTATTACTTTTAAAAAATAAATAGTTGAGTTATAACAAACGTAACTTCAACAACTAAACGCCAAATGACAGATAAATACTGTATTATTATTTTTCACAGTCGAATAGATTTTCTTATTCTCAATAAATCCGCTTATCCTTCATATTTTCAATTCATTAGTTACAAAAGAAGGGAACATTTGACATTTATTTACATTATGTAATTGAATGAGACTGTTCTAAAACCATCACCAACTCAACACTAAACAAATACAACAAAGACACTTTATGACACATTTCATTCCCTTTTCTCGAATCGCAATTTCCTGTTCGAATATCATAAGTTCAATCTATTATCGTGAAATTGCAAGACGATAAAAACAAATAATAATATATTCACAATCGCTCAGATTAATGAACTCATATGACAAAACCATGATTAAACCGTTTAATGTTGCTCCACTAAATAGGCAATTTAGGCATTTCGAATAAACATTTAAACCCCCCGAAGTGTTCCCTAACGACCCACGACTCTTAGCCTGTTTATTGTAGATTAGATGTCACCTGTGTGTCCTTAATTAACCGTAAAATTCTCCTTTTGTTTAGTTTTAATAAGCAAACGCAATTTACCTTTTTTTATGATCGGGCGAAATGACTCTGCTATATATCCGACTACAGTCCAAGAGTTAATTCCTGCAACAAATAAAATAAATTAGTTTTAGTGAAGAGAGCAGACGGGCAACAACAACACACAAAAGGGAAATAAATGAAAATTTTACGTTTGATGGTATTTTTTTTTGACGAAATGTTAACATGTACGCGACAATATTCTTTGTGTAGAAGATATTAATTTAAGTAAATAATTGGTTCTATTTAAAAACATAAATAAAGGAAACTGAGAATTAAAATTTTAATAAAAATATTTCAACACATTTAAAGAAGAACAGTAGTTATAAATGATTATTTCAAAACAAAATTATTAGCAAAGCAATAATTTTTATTGAATGAGTAAAAAACTAATACGTGAATTAATAAGTACTCTGTAAAGAATCGGCTGAAAAATACATTTATTATAACTGTAATTTTTGCAATAATTAAAATGTAATAATCCATGTAATGTAAGATCGCCTGAAATTGAATGTGAAATTGCAATTTATCTGTAAAGTCACAGTTAGTTTGTAGTTTTAGTTTTAAAAGTAATGTAAAATTGCTTCATCTCATAGAACTTTTACAACGTTTAGTGTTTTTTTATCACTGGCAATGTAAATTCGCTATTAGTCCCTGTGATTTCAAATTCCAAATACTGTGAGATTACAATACTTAATAAGGTTTCTTAATAAGTACTCTTAATAAGTATTCTCATTAAAAGCATGTTTACTAATTAACCCACTTGTGATTTGTATATGTGCGAATAGTAATTTAAAGGTAATTTAATAGTATATTAAAATACAAGTTTCATAAGACACGATTTTTGCGCACGCGTTCAAGTTTAGAAAACGAGCCGCTAGGAGAGTTTTCTAACGAACAAGTGCGCAAACTGTCTTATGAAACGTGTATTTTATACTATTTTTTCTATTTCGGTTATTAAAAGTACAAAAAAAGCTTAAAATAAGAGACATGTTTTGTTCGAATATTTTAGAAATTTTGCTTTTTTGAAGTTGGTTACTCTGATTTTTAAGTAGAACGTTTTAAATATTTGAATATTGGTGGTGCTATATGTAATTGTGTTTAAAATTCAGACTGATTTATACAATAAATTATTTCAAATTATCAACAAAAAGGACGAAATAAATAACTGTACGCCCCCAGAGATTCGCAAAATAGCAGAAGACAATTTACAAAATCTTTCGTCCACAAACTCTCTACATATTTATCAAAACAAACATTTATAACAGTTGTACTATTCAACATGGTAAGTAAATGTCAATAGTAGCATCCGAAAACTTATCATCCAACTCTGCTTAACAATTTGTATTGCTAATTAGTAAGTGAAATGTTAGCATGTGTGCTTTTTATTCTTTGTACAATTTTATTGCACATTTTTGTTACTTTAAAGGCTTATATTTTGACATTTAAATACGATTTGGTTCCATTTTTTTTGTTACCGACTTCAAAAAAATAAAATTAGCGTGCGATAAAGTAATACTTTATGCAACCAAAACGGGTGTCGTAAAGTGAACTTTATAGCACCGGAATAGAAAAAGTAATTTTACGTTCGTGAGCAATATTTTAAAAATCAAGAAAACTTGCCAACATATAGGTTCATCCAAGATCGTATAATATTCAATCCCGCAATAAACCAGTTGAAGTTTGAGTGTGAATTTTCATTCGGAGGCCCTCTGTTCTAGACCCATTCCCTTTAGGTGACTTGTATTAATTTTTAGAGGAAAAAATATAACTTCTCCTTATATTGTATGATAGTAAAATTATATTCAGCAAGCCCATAGGTGCATTATCTTTAAGAAAGGAATTAAAAAATAGAGTGTAGTTTTCATAGGTTTGCGAGCCGCTGATGATTTGTTTCTACAATCTGTGAACGCATGCGCAGTGATTTCAGTTTACTAGTGCTTTTCATGACAATTACGTACTGTTTTTTGTGTTTGGGTTATACAATTACTGTTGTAAGTTGTAATTTGTTAGTTATTATAAGGTAAGTTAATCACTGTGGTACATTATTAGCATCTAACTGTCTGACAGTAACAATTATTTGAAGGTTTGGCGTCAGTTTGCCTGTGGTAAAGGTTAAGTTCGCAGATTGTAGTGGGGCCTAACTACAGTGAGTTGGTAAGTTAGCTCTGTTTGTTTTATATGTAACGAAATCTTTATTCTGTTGGGCAAATGAACAATACATATATGATGTATGTATTATTTTATAGTGTTCTATAATGTGTAATGTATACAATAAGTACTTTTCACTTTTTTTAGTGGATGTGTAAGAAGAAAAGTACATATGCAGAATGTGCGGTGATCGCACTTCTTCAATAGAAAAATATAACACCTCTCAGATCCCACATACACATTCAATAAACTGAATGATTTTATATTAGATAGAGCTTCGATGAAGCTGCTTAATGACATATATATATATATAATGCGAAGAACATTTATAAATCGTTCACAGCCCACTGTCAATCAGATCATAGAATAATGGCCAATTCTTTTCAAAAACGAAGTGGCATTTCGGCATTTTGACAAGTTGAGAAGAACGTTTGTGCAAAAACACTGGAAATTATTTCAATTTGCAATTGAAAAAAGATTATAGCAGACATTCCACCTCCAGATGATACAAGAAAAATATATCATATGCTTGACTACTTTAAAGAAGATATAAATTTTCTAATAATTAAGATGGAGAACATGGTACATTAATAATTATTAATAATAAGTGTAACATAATCTCATTAACTCGGGTTCCAATTGTTTGAGGATTTGAATGTTTCTGAAACAATCAAATTTAATGCTCCGTGCATCATAATAACGAATGAAGTTAATGTTAACAAGTTAAAATGTTCTTCTTTTTTAATTCTTTCTTTTTAGTTACTGAAAATGTTGCAAGCTACCACTACAGGAAACAGAGGGTGTTAAGTTGTGAAGACTTGGTTGCCCTTTAAAGCTCTCTTCACATTTTATTACAATCTCAATATGAACTACCCTTGCCACGTACTTGAGTTCATTCAAAGATATTTTTTGAAAATTAACCGTGATCAGAAGACGAAAGGCAACAAAAGGAACCTTATTAAAATGTAACCTTACTCAATAAGTCGAGAAATATTAGTTGTTGAAATACTGAAACGCTGATACAAGTTAATTTTTTTTTTGTTTTTCTTGAGGTTTTTTTTGTTTTTCATATACACTGCAATATATATTATCTTGTAATAATAAAATTAACGGCGATAAAAAAAAATTCCTAGCTTAAACAACTCTTTTGTTTTGATTACAGTAGTGGGGCTGCACAGGATTCACAAATTCCACAACCTACACAGCGCTATAATCAATGAAACATATCTTCTGTAAATTATAAGGCAATATCTAAATCAAAAGCATTTTTAAAAAGTGATATGTGTACAAGATTCTATAGTGCCTCACGAATGCATGCAAAAACTGAAAAATAAGTATGCCGGTATAAATCTACGTTGCCCCTAATGTACGATACTTTTTGACGAATGCATAGGTGTTAACTTGATTTTACGTAAAGAAATGACAGCGGAAAAGGCTCCGTAATAATAAAACCTTAAAAAATATTACAAGAGCTGAACGTACAATTAAGTAATCCGGTTGTAAATCCACACCTAATGTATATATCTTAATAGGGATTGAATGTACATTCACAGTTAGTGTATGTAGATGTATATCGAGTTGCTGTGTACTTACATAGTGGTGCTGCGATATTACATTACACGAGTGTACATTTTATAGTTAATAATTGAAATTTACAATTATGTCTTGTAAAACTGCAATACCTTGCTGTATCTTTTCCAGCTGAACAAGTAATATTAATTGATATACTTGTAGAACTACATTCACATGTTTTCCTACAATGATTATAATTATAATAAACACTTTTTAGAGTGTACATTGACTCTTTTAATAGACAACAGATAATAAGTTGACAAAACTTTTCGTAATTGAAGAAAATACAACAGAAGCAGATCTCTATTTTGTCGTTAGAACCGCATCAAGTTAGAGTCAATTACGTCACTAGTGCCAAGAATATCTTCAGGGCTGCATGTAGGTGTTCTTCCAATCGTTGTAGCTTGAAGAATGGCTAGGAACGCCTTTTTTCTTTATTGCTGCTTTCTCCGTTTGACGGTTTATCTTATTATCATTTGCATTACTCATTTCTTCGTAATAAAATTATTTTTAAATGTTTTACATTCTTACCTATGTCAAAGCGGTAGCAATAAAACTTTTTTGTCCCTAGCTACCTACGGCAAGATATTTCATATACAAATATCAGTTTAGATATCTCGTATACGTTTTTCAACGTTTAATGTTTTCTATATATTTTCCGCGCTTTTTCTTATTGGTTAAGAAATTAACCGCCAATTTGCCTGTACTACAAAACCGTTTATAAGGCCCCCAGCTCCTTGATTCACTCTCTCACTACTTAGCAGTCTCTCACTACTCTTACTACTCCCGTATAGTAGTTCTCTGTCCCTAGCTACCTACGGCAAGATATTTCATATACAAATATCAGTTTAGATATCTCGTATACGTTTTTCAACGTTTAATGTTTTCTATATATTTTCCGCGCTTTTTCTTATTGGTTAAGAAATTAACCGCCAATTTGCCTGTACTACAAAACCGTTTATAAGGCCCCCAGCTCCTTGATTCACTCTCTCACTACTTAGCAGTCTCTCACTACTCTTACTACTCCCGTATAGTAGTTCTTTCGCGATTTTCTTCGCGACTATCGGCGTCCGCCGATGCATCTGTGAATCTGTGCGGATCCATACACACGTATCCTTAGACACCATTATTATTTAACTTAAAGCTTTACTGTTGACCCCCTAATTTTACCTACCTTAAATTGGAATTGCTTTATTTTTTTTAATAATAATTTTTAATTCATTATTTATTTTATTGAATAAAAACTTTAAAGACAACTCTATTTTTTTTAATATTTTTTTCTATTAAAAAATTTTAAAACCCAACGTAAAGTGCAACAATTTTGTGTTGATTAGAAGATGACCACTTTTGATAGTTTTTATTGTTTGGTTTCCGTCGTATTTAAGTGCTCGCTTGTGCGTCTAGTTTGGCGTCTAGATTGCCACTAACAGATCCGATTCCTGATAATAGCTGGAACTGTATGCGTCGTAGGTGCGTGAGAGTTCACTGTGAAGTTTAATAGAGCTTCTCACGTTGGGTGTAACGTGTAACCATAGTCTCCATTAAGTTCAATTCATGGATTTTTTTAGAAAAAAATGCGACTCACAGACAAAAAGTTTGGAATTTTGGAAAAAAATTTGACGGCCAGAGTTCTATTCCAAATTTCTGCAGTAGCCGGAATTATATTTTAGGCAACATATAGAATTCATTGTTTAAACTGCATGGAATAGAATAAAAGGATGTTGTAATATCATATACAAGAGATCTATAACAGCAATATGTGCATGTGTCGTTTGATTGTATCATAGGCCCTCTTCAAACTTTTCTAAGGACAACACCTAAATGGTTTGTCCATGGAATGACTGATTTTAAATTTTTCATATATATCATAGATTTGATCCGGAAATAACTATCCACTAGCAAGTCTTGCTGCTGAATCTAATATTTCGAAATATTGTACTATTCACAAGAAATATTTTGAGATGAATTAAACAATGCACTTGCGCCGGCATTGGTGACGGACAGTAGGGGTACCACGTTGCCACGTACTACATGCATACGTATAGATCGCACGTAAACATTGAATCTCTATGCCTCATGGAATTTGACACATGCTGTATGTATGCATTAATTTACTTTACTAAAATATGCTACAGATAGATCTGTTGGGCAAATAAACCATTATTATTTATAATTTTATATATTAAAAATATGTTCAAGTACTTTAAAATCGCAATTTATTTCCTACATAATAATTTATTATATTAATACACGTAACACACTTTCAAGGTCTATAGGGTACAAAAGTGTTGGTACATCACGTTTGGAGTTCCTCGGCACAGATGGTGCTAAGAATAGCACTACTCACCAACCGCCTTTAATTACCTCAAGCTTAACCTTGATAACCTTATAACCAGTAGTTTAAAATTAGTTAAGACCAAAAAAATAATGATGTTAGTCGCTGTACTGGGATCGAACCCGAAAGCATTGGACTTGCAGCCAAGACTCCTACTTACTGGACTAACATAGCCTACAGATGCAAAAAAATGACATTTAAGATGAATATTTTATTTTTAATGTTCAATACTCTCATATATGTCATAAAATAAGTGTAATCGTTAAATTGGATATTTTTGATTCACTCGGCTGATCTTTCAATGTACATTGTTTAGAAATAAATACACCATGATCTAAAAACCTCTCAAGGTTCTTTAAAATAATCTGTCAATAATTATATCTGTTATTCGCATACTCAAATTTTCACTTATGAAATACTTGTTATCTACACTACATCTAATCACTATTTTCTGGTAAACATTACAACTACATCAATTACGCATTATACACTTCACAACAAACAATATTTTCAGTAGCAGTTTAAAGAAACATTGCCGACAAAATATTTGTACATTTCTGTAGATTTACAATCTGTAAGTGAATGGGTAATTCAAATTTCATGTTTTAGGCAAATATTAATTGTAAACACCGCATAAGATCACAAATGAAAATAAATACGTGCTATAAATAATATTTGAGTGGATTTCCTGAACATGTTCCTTATCACAGGAAAACCTTTGACTTCTACCAGTGTAATCTAGAAATATATAAGTTAGGCATTAAATAAAGAAAAAGCTCCCTAATGCAACAATGTCGCCTAATATGGATAAAAACGTGAATAACGTCTCTGTTGTTATCGAAAATTAGTAGGCAATCACTGTACCAATTTTTCTGCATTTGACGAAAAATTAATTTCTAACAAAACTTCACAACGAGATTCTTAACACTCGTACGCAATACGCCTGATATGCATTACTGGCAGTGTAATTGACATCCCATATTTCGGTACTACTACTCTCATACAAAGCACGAACAACTTATTCTTTATATGATTTAGTTCAAAGTAATACCAATTGAATACATTTTCAATGGTATTTTAATACTAAGAACACTTAATAATATGGTATGTTGTCATATCATCTGCTCAGAGTCAGCACATCCGAAAATGTATTGCACTTAAGAATTCGTTAATGAATAGGTGTGAAGGAAAAGAATTTGGAGGAACTTAGTATTATATTTTTCTACATGTGACCTATCAACAGAGCATATTTATTCCACCGTTCTACAAATAAGCCTATGCTACAAAAAAATGTATTCGATAAGCCGTCCAAAAATTCCTCCGCCGCTTCTTTCAGAAAACAAAAATAACATCTCCTCAGAGATAATTCGTAGTTACTAAGTTCCATATCTAGGCGGCTGTATGGTAAATGTTTATAAATCTCTAGAAAGCCTTTGTGAAGGTTGTGAACTCTTCAATTATCAGGAAACAGCATAATCTTTTGATTACGGTTCTGGAAACTTTTTGCTGTATGGTATTTTTCAACTTGCTGATTGTTTCTTTATAGACTTCTTACGTTATTACACAGTCTTCTTTTCATGTATTCAATCAGTAATATTCCTTCCATATACTTAAACTCCATTGCAATTAACTTTCTTCCAATTTGTGCTTTCTTTGTGGTGGAGATTCTTTGTGGACCCACTGTATGGATACCAATTTTGTTGGTAGAACTCAGTAAAAGTGAGAGTGAAAGTACTATTTCAGGTCAGGATTTTGAATTTTTTTTATATACAAAAATTTATCAAAATCTTAATATATTTGTTTAGAAGACATAACTTTCGAGATATTCGCAAAAAATTCTTTTTCAATCAGTATTAAAGTAGGATTTTCAAAAAAAAAAGTTTCAAAAAGATTTTTCTCAAATTCAATTTGAATACCTATATCTGAAGTCTTAAGAAGCAGGCTACTACTTCCGGTCTACCAATTGTACTGAAAATCCATTTACATATAAAGGGGCCGCTATCGTGGTCATACGCGCGAGTGCGTACACACACACGCGCAAAGAGAGAGAGAGAGAGAGACTTTTTTAAAACCCTTTTTCGGTATCGGGGGTTTCAAAACGAGGTCATCTGCAAAAATTTGAAGGTCGAAAATTTTCGTCATCAATATACAAATGCAATACAATAGTAGAAGAAAGTAAAAGGTCTAGTTTTTTTCACATATCTGTACATTTCTTTGTATCGCACATAAAAATTGAAGTCTTGGCACTATAGGACTTCCTTACACGTATGAACGTTCAGAATTGTTGATACAAAAGTTATTCCACATTAAGTTTTAAATACTTTCATCCACTTTAATCAACATGTGATAGAGGTGTAACTTCCGGTCCGAATTTTCAATTTTTTTATATACAGACAAGATATTATTCCAATTCGAACTGTAAATACTTTTGTACTAATAAATGTATATGGAATGCATAATTTGCGAGATATTTGCAAAAATATTTAGATTAAAGTAAAAATGTTACCCCCCCATTCCAAATTTAAAAACTATTTTGTAAAAAATTACTCAAAATGCAGCTCTTAATACTGTTGTCATCTTCTTAATAAATCTGTATAGAATGCATAATTTGCGAGATTTTTGCAAAAAATTGCTCCTTGATAAGCATCGAAGTGTTACTGGGGGTCCAAGTTTTAATTTTTTTTATAAACAACAATTGTTCCAAGTCGTGCTCTAAATACTTTTGTGCTACAGATTAATTTCTACAGAATGCATATATAATTTGCAAAACACTGCTTTTCGATAACACGAAAAGACCTATTTCTGCTAAAGATTTCCAAAAGCCTTTTTTTATAAAATCCTTCTAAAATTCAGTTTTAAGTACTTCTCTGTTCTTTAGAAATTTGTCTAATGTTAGTAATTGACGAGACATTGGTAAATTTTGATATTTTCGCTGAAGTAAACTAATACTTTCGGTCTACCTATTAACTGAAAATCGAATCAGATCTCAAGAGGAAGATCATACTCGTAAATGTAAAGTTTAGTATAGCTTTAGCCGCTACTGTGGTCATACAGAGATGGAGAGGGAGAGAGGGAGAGAGGGAGAGAGAGAAAGAGAAAAACGTGTTTGCAAAAACCACTTTTTCGGTATCAGGTGACTTCAAAGCGTGGACATCTGCAAAAAACTAGAGGTCGAAAATTTTCGTGAAAGAAAAAGGAATGGGTTAGGTATGCTATAAATTTAAATTTATCTAACTCCCTTTTATTACCCCCGAGTTAGAGTCGAAGGGATTTGGTATTTTTCTATCGCTTGAAAAAGACGAGTTGGTTTATCAAAATGTACATACCATGTTAAAATAACTACTTTATGACATTATGCAAAAGCCAATTGTGACAATTATGTTGTAAATCTGGGTTATATCACACCAATTCTGTATAGAAATCTGTGAAATTTGAAAATGGTAATTTCATAAATATTGCAAAAAGAAAATTGCACATCGCAGTGATCAATTATGTCCTTGCTTGGATGTCAGTACAATTTATCCAAATATGAGCAAGGTATAAAGGAACAGTTTTTAAAGTAAAATAACAGTAAAAATCAAATACCCCTCTTGAAATAAATATACGCGTTTCAGCCCTTTTAATTCACAGCTTTTTTTTAATCCAATCAATTGTGACGCATAAAGCTAAATAATTACTTTTACTTCTGAAGGACTAACGAAAACTATTCAATAATAGTTTTCGTCAGTAATAACAATTAGATATACTTTGATAACAAGACCTTACGATTGCGTGATTTTACAAGTGCGGATACAATGATATGTAAATTATACAGAGCATTACTTAACACACGTAGACATGATGTGAAATATTTACCCAGTCAGTCGCAGTCGATACTAAAATCCATCAATTATGAAATCATTTGACGTGGACCATTTATAATCCACTCATGTTATTGTTTTAACAACGTAAAATGTATATATGACTCGTTTATCAGTTTCGTCAAATCGATGGCGATACATCATACATCGAAATGACGTTGAAGAAGTTGCGTGTGCCAATTATATGACAATGACACGCTACCGTTGGTGGAAGCAATTTTAGATATTTGACTTATATTCGACTGCACTGTATTAACCAAAATTAGGGTACTTATAAAGAGTTGAATAATAGAGATATGAATGTAATTTTTATATATGTATATATTTATTTCTTGCAAATAATACCAGAAGAGTAAAGTATTATATTTCATTCAAAGTACGATATAAGCTTGTGTAAATGCGGATTAGTATAGTAGTATTATAGTAGATTTGTAAGAGCCCATGGCTTAGTTAGAAAAATATTTCCCTAATATATATCAGGTGGTTATTCCTAGCTGTAAATTTAACTCTTTAGAATAACTTCTATATTCAAGAAAGGTGATAAATTATGCACGAATAACTAAAGACCTATATCAATGTTGTCTCATTTTGCTAAGGTTTTTGAAGGCGTTACTTATCATAACACCAAATCTGATATTTCACTGTACCAATATGACTTTGACAAGGGAAGATCAACAATCACAAATGTTACAACAGCTGTCTGAAAAGTTCTCAGCCTAAGGATGAAACAAATTCTGTTTGACAAAAAATATATTTTATTGTTCAATACAATCTCCTAGATTTCAATACATTTATGTTAATGTTTTCCAATAATTCAATACCATCACTAAAGCCTGATTCCGGAGGGTCTGCCACAAATTCATTTCCGGTTGTAATAGCTTCGTCATTTGATGTAAAATGCTTTCCATCTAAGAATTTCTTTAGGTTTGGAAAAAGATAAAAGTCTGAGGATGCCAAATCTTGTAAATACGTTGGATACTGAAGTAATCTGTACGTTAATTAGTTGAATTGTGCTATCGTCAAATTACTTGTGTAAACAGGTGTATTGTTTTGATAAAAAATATGTGAGATCTGCGTTTCCGAATTTTCACATAGAACTAATAGAAAACACTACAATAGTATTCGAAGTTTATTGTTTGACCTTTCTGAAAATAATCTAACAATGAAACACCTTTATAATCCCAGAAATCTGTTGCTATAACTTTCCATACTGATGGAAACGTTTTGCGCTCTTTAGTTCCGGTTTTGGTCCACCGGCTTCAATTCCTTGAATCAACGTTACATCAATAGTTATGAAATGCTGCTTGAAATTCATTGTATTTTGTTTGAAACGAATCAAACACGCTTCAGCAATACGGATTCAAATGCGTTTTTAGAATACCTTATGTATTTCTTCATAAAATATTTCCAATTTGTTCTATTGAGATGCATATGGCATCTGCTATTTCACGCACTTCCACTGGTTCATTATCTAACACAAACCACGGACACAGTATTTGGACAACCTTCGCATGGATTATCTTCATGACTTGTCCGACCAGATTTAAACAAAGCAGTCTTAACAATTTCGGATAAATTTCTGCTGGTGTTACACCATCCAAAACAAGGAACTTAATGACTACACGATATTCAATTTTTTCCAATTTACAAAACCCAATGGGCCGTATGATTTTCCTTTCGTTAGAACTTAGAGACAGTCGTTAAGGCCTTAACGACTGTCTCTAATTTTTCTCAATGATTTCCCTTTAATTAAGCATTTAGCGACTGTCATTAGTGGTTATTTTTAAATAAAATTTTAAACAACGACAAGTGATGTTTAATATTTTCGTTAACTTGACATTTCCAAAAAAATGGCTGAATTAGATAACATTTTGGAAGAAATTGAGTTAATTGATAATGATATGAATGTTATTCCAAGAGAGAATGGCTATACGTATCGCTTACGGAAAAATCCATTTCAAGAATTTTCCGAAATTGAATTTAAAAAAAGGTATCGCTTGACAAAAGATACCGCTCAATATGTGGTAGATTTAATAAGAGATGATATAAAATCACAATCTAATAGGACAGTGGACGTCAGTCCAGAACTGCAGTTCTTAATTACTCTTAGGTATTACTCCAAGGGGAGTTATCAACTGGAATTAGGTAAGTGAACTATTATTTCTGTCAAAATAAAATCTGTAATAAATTGGTCATCATTGCATGGTTATGGGATCTGAACTGAAGCATTAGCGAATTTTCTTCCCACCCAAATAGAGACCGAAGGCACTAATACTAACTACTATTTACGATTTTTTCTAGGAGATTTGCACGGCGTCACGCAATCATCAGTTAGTAGGATTGTATTCAAGGTATCTTTGGCTATTGCAAGACAATTAAGACATTTTGTACGCTGGCCTAATAATAATAACGACTTGAAAAGGAGATTTTATGAAGTTAGAAACTTTCCTGGCGCAGTGGGATGTATAGACTGCACACACATAAAAATAAAAAATCCAGATGGACACAATTCTCGACTTTATTGGGGTAGAAAAGGATATTATTCTTTAATAATGTGCAAGTAGTATGTGGCCCAAATACCGAAATATTCAATGTAGTTAGCCGTTGGCGTGGAAGCGCTCACGATTCTAGAATTTTTGCATACAGTCGTGTAAAAGAGGATTTTGAGGTAGGTAACTATCTACTTCAAGGTGAAAATTTTAAAAATCACCTTACCATAAATATAGTTATCAAATTATAATCTAAATTACTTCGTATCTATTTTTAGAATAATCGTAGACAGGGAATATTGTTAGGGGATAGTGGATACGCATGTACCCATTACATGTTGACTCCTCTATTAAACCCAAGAACGGCAGCTGACATCGCTTATAATGCAGCTCATAAAGGGACAAGAGTAAAAGTTGAATGTTGTTTTGGACAGTGGAAAAACATGTTTAAAGCTTTAAGAAGAGGTCTTGAAATTAAGTTGTCTACCTCAAAAATATGCATAGTGGCTATGGCTGTTCTATATAATATAAGACTAAACAGAGATAACGATTTTGAGGATGATTCGGAAGAAGAATCAAGCAGTGACGAAGAAGAAGAGGATCCGCCAAGACCAGTTGTTCACAGGAGAAGAGGTTTGTTGTTCAGAGATCAATTTATACGTCGATATTTTGATCACCGCAGGGTATAGTTTGGATGGTCATTGGTCAAGACGAAATAAGAAATAATTATTAATTATTTAAAAAATCACACAGCAATTGGCGTTTTATTTGTTAATTAGTAATTTTTCTATTTCTAATTTAAGTTTTTGAATTTCTAGATCTTTTATCATTTTTGTTTTCAATTCATTATCTATTTTCAAATTCAGTTCTTGTACTCTTAATTTATGGAGTTCTTCTTCGTTTCCCAACTTTGTTTTTGTTAGTTGCATTTCCAGGTTTATCAGATTACTGTTTTTTTCAATTTTTTCGTTAATTTGTTTTTCGTGCAGAGAAACCATTTTAGCCTGTGTCTCCGTCATCGGAATTATTTTCCTTCGCTTAACTTTTGGTGTTGTGGAGTTAGATTTTGGGGGGATGTTCAAGGGACTCTCGGGACGAGCAAGATTTTTGCTGGGAAAATAAATGAAAGTTAAAAAATGATTGAAAATTTAATTAGGTAAGTATATTAATAAATTTGTATAATAGATGTACCTAGGTACCATCGATTGCAAAAAAAAATAAGAAAATGTACAAATTTATCTGGAAACACCTATTATGTATTATGTAAGTACCTAATTGAAAATCAGAACTTATGTAATTAATTTTGAAAGTGTAATTTTTTTGAAGCAGACTAAACCTATTATTATACGTGGGTCCCTCAACTTACCTGGAGACAGTAATTAGTCCAGTGCTCGGATCTACAAGTCCTATATCGTCTTCTTCGCCTGTATTATTCTAAACAATACGAAAAACGTTTAAATTATTTTATAAAAAAGACGACCGAGCTATACCTTTATGCTATTGTCGTCACAGTCAAGTACTGGTGTGTCTTCCTCGAAGTCGACATGACATATATCTGCAATTGCCCATTCTAATTCCGTTGGCTCGGTAGCAGAGGACGGGCCGGGGCCACCTCCAGTTTTTTTTAAATTTCTCTTATAAGTACCTACTACAGATTTGGCCTGTTGCTTCAATCTGTAGTACGCACTTCTCGCAGGGTTCAGAAAATACACACATTATACACACAATGTTCTGTTCAAAATCAACCAACACATATTTTTATTTTCATTACAATTATGTGCGTCTTTAAAATTCGTACGGCACCGAACACAGACATGTACGTGTACATATTTTTATTTTCATTACAATTATGTGCGTCTTTAAAATTCGTACGGCACCGAACACAGACATGTACGTGTTTTATTTTTATATTTGGTTCCGTACACGGACATGTACTGTACACGTATTGTTCGAACACAGACATGTACGTGTTTTATTTTTATATTTGGTTCCGTACACGGACATGTACTGTACACGTATTGTTCGATTCGAACACACTTAAAGCGTACATGTCGACGTGTACCTATACTTTAAGTTCGTGTACGCGTACGTGTACGCTAAAAAATAGATACATGAACGATAGACATGTTCGAGTGTGTTTCCATATTTATTAACAGCATTATTCAAAGTTCAGAAAAATACGCACACTGTATAAAATACTCGTACATAAATGTAAACAAACACAGCTCGAAGCAACCAACACATATTTTTATTTTCATTACAATTATGTGTGTCTTTAAAATTCGTACGGCACCGAACACAGCCATGTACAGTACTAACCAAGTTAAGATCCAAGCTCTCAAAGAAGTCTCTTTCTAATATTTTAATAACAAAATTAAACTTTGACTTGCTCGACTGTGCAGCTCTTAAAATAGAAAACACCTGAAAACAGTGAACAACAACAGATAAATTTTAGCCGCATAGAGAAATTCATATGTTTTTTTGTCAACTATTTTTGTTTTGTTTTGTTATTTTATTTTATTTTTTGGGTTATTTCTTATTTATTTAATTATGTATTTAAATTCTTTTAAATAAATTTGGTTGAAACAATTGCTGTAATTTTTTTTATGTATACATATCAAAAAATTCATTTCTTTTGCATTTTCACTAATACGTTGTCATATTGAAAAATTATTGCAATAATCTTGTTAATGTAAAGTGATGAATTGAAATTTCAAAGCCTCGCTAAGAATTAGTGATAGTTATTGATTTAGGTAGAACCACCTGGAATTCCCGCAATTAGTATTAGCGGCAATTTAATGAGGGGAATTTCTGCATTTCACCCGAAAAACTTGACCTTTTTGTAGCACGCAGGTATTTTTTATATGGAAATATCCAATACAATTAAAGCAACAACAAAGGCATACACAGCAACTACACGTTGCAAACCATAAATTTTGCTAACTTCATGCCTGGTTTTCATTCTGCATAATGCTGTTAATAAATATGGAAACACACTCGAACATGTCTATCGTTCATGTATCTATTTTTTAGCGTACACGTACGCGTACACGAACTTAAAGTATAGGTACACGTCGACATGTACGCTTTAAGTGTGTTCGAATCGAACAATACGTGTACAGTACATGTCCGTGTACGGAACCAAATATAAAAATAAAACACGTACATGTCTGTGTTCGAACAATACGTGTACAGTACATGTCCGTGTACGGAACCAAATATAAAAATAAAACACGTACATGTCTGTGTTCGGTGCCGTACGAATTTTAAAGACGCACATAATTGTAATGAAAATAAAAATATGTACACGTACATGTCTGTGTTCGGTGCCGTACGAATTTTAAAGACGCACATAATTGTAAGGAAAATAAAAATATGTGTTGCTTGCTTCGAGCTGTGTTTGTTTACATTTATGTACGAGTATTTTATACAGTGTGCGTATTTTTCTGAACCCTGCTTCTCAGGTTCTTGGCATCTCTTTGAGAAATGCCAGTTTTTCTCATTTCGGCACCCAATCGCTCCCACAGTTCATTTTTCTTTTTGTTGATCTTGGGCTCCGAGCTCTTCGACTCCAGAACATGCTTATGTTCTCTGACATAATCAATCAGAGTAATTTTTTCTTCTTCGGTAAAATTTTTTACCCTTTCCCTTTTACTCCTAGAAAGACATTAATTGTGCTAATGTTACGTGACGCAATTAAAGAATTAAAGTACTTACATTATTTTACTGCCAGAATCAATAAACAATCTTAGTAAAACTTAAATAACAGCACAAACTTTTTTAAATTTAAAATAACTTTGTAACTGACAGCGCATGTCAAATTTAATTTCTCACAAATTCCGGCGTTGCCAAACATAATTTGCGTAAAGACGTTATTTAGTTAACGAATCTATCAAACGAAGGAAATCATAACCCTTTCGTTAATTTATTCTTTAAACAGTTGTTTAGTCAAATCAATTATTTAGATAACGACGCGTTAACGAAATTTTTAACGAAAGGAAAATCATACGGCCTATTGACGCTATACAGCTGCTATGTGTTGTAAAAAACATGGAACTTTCAATTACAATTCTGATTTCTTTTAAGGTTCTATGTCGCTCGGTAAATTGTTTGACGAAAACCTTGATGGTTATCGATAAGTGGACGTAATTTATACGAATTTTAAGTGTGATATTGATATCATTGACTATGATGTCTAGCATGTGACTTACACTGAAATATCGCAATTTGACTTGAATTCTATATTACTATAACTGAAATTTTACTTAATCAATATACGCAATTTGGATATCG
This sequence comes from Amphimallon solstitiale, assembly GCA_963170755.1. Taxonomy (NCBI): domain Eukaryota; kingdom Metazoa; phylum Arthropoda; class Insecta; order Coleoptera; family Scarabaeidae; genus Amphimallon; species Amphimallon solstitiale. The sequence goes on from OY720679.1 coordinate 119,608,117, forward strand.
TTTTTCTCGGTTACTACTTGTAAATTCTTACTTAATGAATACATGTAATTATGTATTCTCCAGGGGACACATTTAGGACCTCCCTATTTTTTTAATGATGTATTAATATCTTTAATTTGCTCAGTAATTGCCTATACGGAAGATTCAAAATCTAGTTATCAATCAAATCTTGGAGTAATGTGGTCCAGTTGCAATTTAATCGAAGTATAGTGTAGCAATGGTATTCTGCTTAGAAAGTCAAATTAATAGTTATAAATTTTGTTGTGTCTCATACACAAGAAGGAATAACCACATCCGCTCTTGTTAATCTATTCATAATTCCGTCACTACTAAAGTAGATAATGTATTAAATAAATAGATCCTGCCTTTTACTAAATTTTGAACCACATATTGTCAATATTTGCACATATCCTTCCAAGGGTTGTGTTTTACAAGCAAACAAACCTTTTAGTAAACTTTCTCACTTAAGTCCTTATTCCATAGTTTTGTTGTCAATAAAGTAAAACATGCTTCACCAGAGTGATTGCCTCATTATATGTATCTTCAATTATCAAAATTGGTGGTATATATCCCGAGCGGAATATCGATGATGGTTCACTACTGTGAACCATCAATTTTAATAATTGAAGATACATATAATAAGACAATCACTCTGGTGAAGCATGCTTTACTTTACTGATAACAAAACTATAGAATAACAACTTAAGTAGCAAAATATTATTAAAAAACCTACATGCTAGTAAGGAAGATATAGAGAGCAACCTAGAGAAAGTTTAGGGATAAGATTTAAGGCAAAAATCATTCATGGTTACAGCAATTTTCCTTTGCCATATCAGCTTTCTTGTAGCACGTATAGCCTCTCATTTCTCTTCTGCTATGGCTTTACCCTTTTGAAGAACCAACTTATTACATGGTTTATACCACTCGCTTCAACAAGTCGTACAGCAGATTTGTTCTATGAGGCTATTTTGTTAAATTCTATTAATGAATAATGTTAATTTTCTTTTAAGTATATCTTTCAATTCTTGTATTTTGTATATAACTGTATCGTTTTGCCTTTTTTATTTATTTTATATAATAAATACATGTACTTTCCTTAAGAGGGCCGTTTACTAACATACAGAACCTTACGCAACTTATATTACTCGCGGGACGGGTAGACGCAAGGGGGTGTGAGTAGGTGGAGATAGACGATATTCGCTTTTGTCACAGCGCTTCGATTTTATTCACAGATTCTGTCATAAATAAAGGAATACTATAGATGGGAAACATAATGTATAAAGAATGAGTACTTACGGAACTGTTGCTGTTGATGTTTTATAATAAGCCAATTTTCGCTTGCCCATAACTTATATTATTAAACATTCGAATATTATAGGTATATATGACTTTTTTTTAATTACAAACTGTCACTCTGACTTAAGTCTGGAATAGCCGACCGATTCCGATAGATTTTCGTCTTCGCTAGGACCGGTAGAGATACCGTGGGAATAGACGACGCGTAGCTTGGGAAAACCTCGTGTGAAATGTGTGTAACAATGTTTACTATTTAATGTTTTTTATCTTCAAAAATAATTACAGAAAGTTTTTTTTTTATATCGTTCATCAAATGTGCAGCTGGCGCGTGGAGGTTGTTTTTTTCTTTTGTGTATCAGCCTTAGTTAGTAGACATTAATTAAATTCATGCATTTTCGTCGTTATTTCTAAGACACATAACTTTTTTAAGTAAATAAATTAGTGCAAAAACTGACCTTGACATTATAAATTGATGCCTTTTGAATCACTAACCCAAATTCAAGATTCTAAAATTACAAAATAAATTCAAAAAACGCGAAACGGCGATACCCCAGTTTTCGATAGGTAAACGCTCCTCTTAATTTGTCCTGTGATTAGTTTATCATTGGATGTTAAAATATATCAGCTAAAATTCTTGTAAATAAAACATTCGTCAAATAATATACAGAGTGATGAATAATTTGAAACTAATGCAGTTAATATCTTCTTCTTAATATAGTGTAACGAAATATGTATGAGGCAGACCAGGCGACGTTAAAAAAAAGGGTTATAAATCATCTCGGCGCGACTGGTAAACATCGTAATGCAGTGAGTCATCCATTTACGCATGGTACTGTGTCGGACACAGAATGTCTATGGAATGTTCTCCATATATCGAGTGGGAGATAGAGTTTACGCGAATGTTCTAGTAATCTTCGCATGTGTATATGAGGCGACTGGGTCACCGATGGATTCATTAATTGCGGACTAATTCGGGAATAAGAAAGTCCTTAGGTAGTCGACGCGCGTAGAAATAAATAAATATAAGTTCTTTGAAGTGGTAGCCGAAGAGTAAACATAAATATAAGTAGTATAAAATAAATATAGTGGTGCGTGTTATATAAATAGAAGTGTTACATAAATAGACGGACTTAAATAATAGTAGTAGTAAATAAATATCTGTGTAAATTTAAATCGTAGTAGTTTAAGTGTGATACATTAGTTTTATATTTTTATATTGTTATATAATTTTAAGTATATAAATATACAGACTGTTTTAAATAAATAAATTGCACGAGTTGTTTATTGGAACCCGAAAACGTTACAATAGGTAAATGCAAAGAATGGGGACTTAGTATAAATTAAAATAAAACAAAGTACAAAGTACATCAGTAGAGCAAAAGACAACACAACAGACATAAAAATTCAACATAATTTTGAAAACGTAAGCAATTTCTAATATAATAGTGTAGATATAATTCAGCAAAATGACAGGATTGGAAAAATGAGTTTGAGGAGGCAGTAAACATGGGTGAATATCAAAATAGAATTAAGATGAACTACGAAAAATATAAAATGACATAATATAAACATAAATTAATGATTATTATACAGTCAAAATAATACATGGAAGTGAAGCAATGGTCCGAACTAATGAAAGGACTAACCGACTAAAGCAAGGCGACACACTACCTGCAGTCTTATTTGACATAGCTATGGAAGGCATAATGAGAAGTATATAAGACGTACACCAAGAACAAAAATGAAGCAAATTAATGCATATGCAGATGACGCCATGATTTTAACCAGAACCAGAAAAGTACTCGAAGGTATATTTAAAAAGGTAGAAAAGGAAACAGAAATAGTGTGCAATTTTCAATGCATGATTATGGATATAAATCAGCAAAATGCAACCATTGAAATAAAGAGTTTCTGAATTATTAAAAGAGCAGTACACATGAGAGAACATTAATATCGAATTAGAATGAAACGTAAAGGGAGAGAAACACTGGAAACTGAAAATATTGCGAAACTAATGAAAAAACAAGGAATAAAATTGCTTAATCAGTTGTAAAGGTTAATAAGCGAGCGTTTAGCAAATAAAACTAGAGCCAGTAGCAGACCTAATTAGTAATAAATGGAGCAAATAGAGGAAGACTTAAAAAATAGGTGTAGAAATTGGCAAGAAAAATTCACAAACTGTTATCTATATAGAAATATGAATCAAGCCAGGACAAGTTGGCAAACTCATCGCGAAGAAGTAGTTCATAGTCTTTAAAGTCTCACCCCTGGTTACCTACGAGGGGAGTTCGCTAATTATTATTCCTAACATAGAAGCAAACATCTGAGAAGAAAGAAAGAATTTTATTTTTCAACATAATCTCCTGAAAGATTAATACATTTTGTGTATCGATTTTTAAGTGCCAAGATTACGTTCGAAAAAAAAATATAGTTTCATTATCATTTACTGTCGACATCACTTCATCATCGTGTGAAAAATGATTTCCCCGAAGATGTCGTTTTTTAAATTTTGGTAATAGATGGTAGTTACTGGGAGCCAGATCGAGAGAATAGGGGGTTTGTCAAAAATTTTAAACCCAACATTGTAAATGGCAACCATTGAAACACAGATTTTGTGGGCCGGAGCGTTGTCTTGGTCAAACATAGCACTCCTCGTCTCAATTTTCTTCTTCATTTCTCTTTGATGGCGTACCGAACTTTTGGAATTACGTTTGCGTAATATTCACCTGTTACAGTACGGCTACGTGGTAAAAAATTGTCAAAAATAACCCCCTCGAAATCTCAAAAAACTGAGGCCATGATTTTTCCAGCAGTTGAACCGGCACCAAATTTTCGGTGGGGAGCAGCCCTTATGCCACCATTATTCCATACTTTGCCTTTTTGACATTAGGTCAATGTGATGAACCCAAATTTCATCTACTGTAAAGGATTTTTGCAGAAACTCATTTGGATCTCTGTTAATTATCGCCAAATTCTTCTCGGCGGTAACTTGACGGATGTGTTTTTTATCTGCCGTTAAAATGTTTGGTACCTAGCGTGCAGACGCTTTTTTTTTGAAACCCAATTCATCGCGCAATATTTTTTCAACACTTCCAATTGATAAGCTGCATGACTATTGGTCTTCGGTAGTTACAGTTTTGGGAGGACCTGCTGCTAATATTTCGTTATGTAAAGAAACATGGAAACGAAATTTTACATTCACTAACGCCAATAAGTGACACTTCGAATGACAACAGTTTTTGACTACGAGTAAAGAATAGAACAGGAGAGAGTCTCCTTAATAATAATATTTGTCCAAATGCGGTAACTCAATATGGCCGCCTCAATGCATAGAATATGTATGTTACATGTCAGATGTAGTGTCAGATATATGACAAGTTATTCAAAATACTCATTTTATAAACTATGATTGGTCAATATTGCCATAACGACCTGCCTTAAAGTGGTAACGCCGTCTAAATAATACCTATTTCCCAACCAGTTTATTATCTCTCCTGTTCTATTCTTTCCTCGTAGGTTTTTGATATGTCAGTCAACGCCATCTATATGCTAGGAACAATAATTGGTGAACTTCCTTCGTACACTCTTTTATAGTCAGTTGACGTCCTCTACTCTCGTTTCGATCTGGATAAAATTTATATTTCGTCCCAGATTAACGGTATTAGAGACGCCATTGTTGTCAACTCCTATTCGGTTTATATATATCTTTTGATTCTCAATTAACTTTGGTTTTAAATAGTAAATAGTTAAAGGCCGTAAATTATTTCGGTAAGTTACTACTTACCGAAATAATTTACAATTTGCTATAGTTACTGGCGCTTGGTACTATTTTGCCTTTATTGTGATTTTATGTTTAAACCAACATGTAAAGAAACAAATTAATAGTGTATATCCACCTTAAATTTTACCTTGGTTTACAACTTATTGCTTTACTTAGAATTGATATCATATACCACTTGATTAAATTGACGTTTTCATTCCATTAAATTGAAATTATTAGCCAAGCGAGCGACAGTAAAATGCAGCCTATTAGTACTCTCAATGACCGTCATTACAGCATATAAATAGCATACACACATATGCATAGGTACACTATCAAAGCAATAATTTAAATATCAACATTGATCAGTTAAAATGACGCTTTTCGCTAGCACCGAGCAGACTAAACAAATCGCTTTATTACCGTCAGAAACCTACCCGACAAAAACCAATTGAACACATAACACAGTTTAAACCACTTTCTCGTCGTAATTGCAAAAGTGTCAGAGCTATTGATGTGTTTTCCGTATAAAGCGGTATCGGGGTCGGGACAATAGAATACCAATAAATGACTTCATAACTTACACACACAGCTAGTCGTTTCGAGTTTCTTACCGATACATCTATCTTATTCTGTCGCAAAAAGCAATTAAGGAAGCACGTATCAAGTGCTTTCGCCTGCGATTAAATAACTCAAATCGTAACGTTTTGCTATCGATTATGTAAATTAGTTGTTTAGTCGAGATTGTAGTCTGAGGAATCTGGCACTTTTAAGTTGTTACAAAACAAGAGCTTGAATTGATGCATTTCGTGTTAGAGAGTCATTTTGTCTACAATTGTATGAGCTTCGAAGGGCAGTATTTTGAAAAAGCACTTAGAGGCAAAATGAGGTGCAAATAGACGTTTCCTGCAATAATATATAACGAATAGTTAAGAGCTTTTAAAACATAAAATAAAACAAGAAACAACAAAACAAGAAGTGAGTTGTCTACAAATATTGTTTTAATGGCAGTAGAAGCTGTCGAAAAATAACAAAAAACAATAAAATAATAATGAATAATTACAATAAAAACAGTAATAGTTAATTTAAGTATTATCAAAAAACTACTGGCTGATGGTGTATCTGTTTGGAATTTTTGATGACCTTCAAAAAGTTATGATGTCATCAAAAAAAATGTAAATGGCAATGTCGCATTTTTAATTTTATTTTTGATAGATCTTTTAATTGTCTAAACGACAGTGAAAAAATTTTTCATTCTACTTAAGAAAAATTTTGAAAAAAAAATCATTATAGAAAACAAAGAAAACTTTAATCGTAGAAATCAGCAAAAACTCTTACAATAAATGTTCAAAATGTTGTCCTTGAGCATCTTGGCAATACCCTAAACGATAATAAAATTCATTTTGAACGTTTTCTATCATTTCAGGAGTGATCCTTCGTACTTCAATCTCAATCCGTTGACGCAAGTCTTCCAAATTTTCAGGTTTAGTTGCGTATACCTTATTTTTTAGGTAACCCCACAAAAAATAATCAATAGGCGTTAGATCTGGCGACCTAGCCGGCCACTCGATAGCCCCCCTCCTGCCAATCCATCTGTTTGGGAAGGTATTCTCGAGATAATGCCGAACATTTCCCGCATAGTGGGGTGGAGCCCCATCTTGCTGAAACCAAATTCTTTGGCTGGGCAAATTAGGATCTTCATATTTCGGAAATATTTCTGCTAATGACGGAATTAAATAATTTTGTAAAAAATCCAAATACATTTCCGCCGTCAGGTTACCGTTAAAGAAAAAGAACCCTATAATTCTGTTACCAATTAAACCAGCCCATACATTTAATTTCTGAGGATACTGAGTTCGTACCTCTCTCATCCAGCGTGGATTTTGGCGTGCCCAGTACCTGCAGTTTTGTCTATTAACAGTCCCATGTAATGTGAACGTAGCTACATCTGAGAATAAGATATTTCTGATAAAAAACGGATCATTATCACACATAGGCATCAGTTGTTCGCAAAACTGTATACGCCTGTCGAAGTCGTCTTCAGACAGCTCATGAACCAAACAGATTTTGTAGGGATGATACTTAGTTTTCCGGAAAATATTACCAATTGTACCCTTCGACACGTTCAACTCCCGAGCAAGCTGCCGTGTACTAGAATTTGGAGTTTCCTCTACTGACAAAAATACGTCGAGTTGCGTATCTTCTGCGATCTTTGGACGACCACTTCTAGGGCGATCTCGAACATGGCCTTCTTCTTGAAATTTTTTGTGAATCTTACTCACTGCAGAAATACTAATTGGGGCACGCTCCGGATGTTCTGTATTAAATAAGTCGCAAACTTCTCTAACTGAACGAGCCCTATCCCCAAAACCAATCATCATCAATATTTGAATACGTTCCCTCTCACTTAAAACCATTTTTAAACAGATTTTTTAAACTTACGCACAATTCGTATTTGACAGAATGTCACAAATAAAACAAAATGTGTTTGAAAAATAATCGACTTTTAAGCCAACTATGTTTTTTTTTAAAGACAAACTTTTCCATTTTCGTAGAAGTAATTAAATTTTTCTCGGTCATTTTCTTAAGTAAAATGAAAAATTTTTTTACAGTCATTTAGACAATTAAAAGATCTATCAAAAATAAAATTAAAAATGCGACTTTGCCATTTAAATTTTTTTTGATGACATCATAACTTTTTCAAGGTCATCAAAAATTCCAAACAGATACCATCAGCCAGTAGTTTTTTGAAAATACTAATTGATCTGTTTTTGCATTTTTCTCAAAAATCATCCGTTTCGATTTTATTTGGGTGTTTCCAGACTTTTTGGACACACAGTATATTAATCCTTTCAGCTATACAGTGCGCTTGCCGACGACCTGCGTATAGGGCTTACTGTGAGATAAAACGACGACACCGAGAGTTTGTATGAGTTAGTACGAAAAAGCAATATACAAACTGCTCCTTGGTCGAGTGTAGTATTGGAAAAGAGGGGATTCGAGTAGATTTACGCTGAGGCTAGAACGGGCTAGGCTGACTCTCCGTTTAAGCAGGGCAACGAGGATAGATAGCAGCTGTACTGCAGTTTGTATATTGCTTTCCCGTACTAACTCATACAAACTCTCGGTGTCGTCGTTTTATCTTACAGTAAGCCCTATACGCAGCTCGCCTGCAAGCACATGGTATACGATAGCATAGGACAAGTCAAATATATACAGGGTATATCACGACGAGATTTCGTTAGAACAATATATAAAACTAATAAGAGTTGAGTTTAGAAATTTCGTAAATATTAGTTTCGCCTTAAGCTCTTTCAATTTAAAATAGTTTTGAATTTTTGCTTCCTCCGGTTACACCGGAAATGGATATCAACTTCCGTATTTTAAATGGAATACCCGATTTTTTATGATTGATTCGTATTTCCAACTTAGTTTTAAGAATAGTTTATCTCATAAACTGCCTCTAAAGTTAGCCATTTTTGAAGTATTTCAATTTTTGTAAAAAAAATTACGGCTGCAGACTATCACTCTTAACAACATTAAATAAAACAACAATAATTGAATACACGGACATATTTAAAATTTTAGGTAGTCATTTTGGAAAGTATAAATAAACTAACTTTTGTGTTGCTAATTTATGGACTAACACGTTATTTGTTTTGAGGTTGAACAAAGTGAATAAATATACAGGGTGTTAAATATGTCGTGTTTAAATTATCGATCTATATTGGTTATTTTCTCGTTTTTTTTTAAATGTAACGTAGTCAGCATATTCCCTGTAAAACTGCCTTTAAAATAGTACCAATAGCATAATACTTATTTCTAGTATTTTCAAAGTTATAACCCTTTAATGGGATATACTTCCGTTTATAATATGCAATATGTGGGGCATCTAATAGTTGGTTGGCCTTGGTTTTAAAAAAAAATGGCTGTGCAACCAAACAAAATCTCTACTTAAAAAGTCCATAAAAAGTCGTTTTCTGTATTTTGTCCTTGCTGTAATTGCGTTTTATTGCTATAAATTAAGTTCGTCTAGTGAATTATTAATTTCTGTTTGTTTGTTAGTAGTTATTACGTGTTGTATTTACCTTGCTATCAGTTATATCGTTTTATTGATATTATTTTTTATTTAGATATCATAATAGTTTATTGTTGTTTGTGCTTTAAAATGAATTTTTCGAAAGAGGAGTTCATAGACGTGGTATTTGCTCTTGGCGCTAGCAACAGAAATCCATTTTTAGCATCAAGAACATATGCGATGGAATATCCCGACCGAAGAGCACTGGATAGTAAAACGTTTAAACATTTGTTGATAAAGTTTCTTCGAACGGGTTCAGTGAATTACGTCGAACATGAAATGAGTAAGACTATGCTTACAGAAGATAATGAAGTGACACTCGTCCAGTCCATTGTGGATAAGCCGCACGTATCTACAAGGATAATTTCGAAACAACACGGGATAGAAGTCACTGCTGTAAAAAGGATTTTAAAAAGACATAAGTTTCACCCTTAGAAATAAGTACTATGTTATTGATTCTATTTTAAAGGCAAGTTTACAAGGAATATGCTGATTTACAAAAATATTATAAGTTAGATTTAAAAAAAAACGAGAAAATAACCAATAAAAATCGATAACTTAGACACGACATATTTAACACCCTGTTCAACCTCAAAATAAATAACGTGTTAGTCCATAAATTAGTAACACAAGAGTTACGTGAGGCAACTGTCAAGATTTTAACAAAATTATCAATAAAATCAAAATTAACAGTCTGAAGTGCACATATCCATACATCATTGCAAAGATAACTTGAATGGCTATCATTATAATATCTAGAAAGTATAGCAATGTATTTAAAATAAGAAAGTTGAAGATGGTTGCGAGAATTTGGAACACCCTGTATATTTGTAAATGAAATTAGAAAATGCACAGTCGCATACTACATACGCACGTCAAGTCTCATTGCTACAGCTTTATTAGTTTTCATACTAAGCTCCGCCGACACTGCACCACCCGGTATAATAATAATCAAGAAATTAGGCGATAATACGGAGAACATAAATCAGTAATAAACAAATATGTTTTTCCGACATTTCGCGCCCGCAAATTTGTAATCGTGTACGTCGATGCACACAGAGTAAATTTATGGACTTATAAAATAAACGGTAATTTGTAGTGTCGGCGGCGATAAAAGTTCGGATGACATAATCAATCAATTTCCGCTAAATCAAGCGACAATCGTTCGGGAATGTTTCACCAACAGAACCGTTCTCTCTTGCTTGCCTTCTCTCTAATCGTTCAGTTCAGTCACTTACGAGTGCCCGAGGAGAGGACGACCGAAGCCAGCGCATTGTTGAACAAATCAGTGGCATCGTCCGCGAAGATCTCCAGAATGAAAATGAGGCTTAAATGAAGAAAATAGGAGTCCCAGTAGGCGGATTGTCAACATCACTTCGCATGTCTTAAAAGTGACGATAAAAGCAATACTTCAACGTATAGAAAACAACACTTCGGTTTATTTTACTTTCTTATACGTAGTATAAGGAAGTATTGTGATGATGAAAATTTTCGACCTCGAGATTTTTGCAGATGTCCACGTTTTGAGGTCCCCTGATACCAAAAAAGTGGTTTTTAAAAAATGTCTGTGTGTCTGTCTGTCTGTCTGTCTGTCTGTCTGTCTGTCCATCTGTCTGTCTGGCTGTCTGTCTGTGTGTGACCACGATAGCGGTCAAACCGCTGGTGATATCAATTCCAAATTTTGTATTTACGTGTATAATCTCCCGCTTGAGATCTGATTAGTTTTTCAGTAAAATCGGTAGACCGGAAGTAGCAGTTTACTTCAGTAAAAATATCGAATTTTGCCAATATTTCGTCAAATACTAAGTTTATACAAATTTATAAAGAATTCATATGTACTTAAAATTAAAATTGAGAACAATTTTATTTAAAAAGTTTTTCGAAATTCCTACCGGAAGTAGGTCTTTTACTCTTATCGAAAATCGGTTTTTTGCGAATATTTCGCAAGTCAAGCTTTTTAGACAGGTACGTTACGTGTATAAAAGTATTTAAAACATACTTTTCAATATCTTTTGTATAAAAAAGATTTCAAATTTCGGACCGGAAGTAACACTTTTACTTACCGAATAGCGAGTTTTGGCAAATATGTCGTAAATTATGCATTCTATATATATTTATTAAGAGAACAAAAATTTGCAATATTTTTTGTATACATGAAATTTCAAAATTCGGACCGGAAGTAGCACTTTTACTCTTAGCGAGTAGCACTTTTTTTCGAATATCTTGCAAAGTATGCATTCTATAGCGATTTATTAAGAGAATAAAAGTACTTAGAATAGGATTTTGAATAAGTTTTGTATAAAAAAATTCTTAAGATTGTATAGTTTGAAACGCTCATACGTATAAGAAAGTCGTGTGGTGGCCACACCTCATTTTTTCAACTTACGTTCCTTTTATAACTTCTTACTTTCTTATACGTAGTATATATGGAAGTATTGTGATGATGAAAATTTTCGACCTCGAGATATTTGCAGATGTCCACGTTTTGAGGTCCCCTGATACCGAAAAAGTGGTTTTTAAAAAATGTCTGTGTGTTTGTCTGTCTGTCTGTCTGTGTGTCTGTGACCACGATAGCGGTCAAACCGCTGTAGATATCTATTCCAAATTTTGTACTTACGTGTATAATCTCCCTCTTTAGACCTGATTAGTCTTTCAGTAAAATCGGTGAACCGTAAGTAGCAGTTTACTTCAGTGAAAAAATCGAATTTTGCCAATATTTCGTCAACTACTAAGTTTAAACAAATTTATAAAGAATTCATATGTACTTAAAATTAGGTTTGAGACAATGTGTTTTAAAAAAGTTTTTCGAAATTCCAACCGGAAGTAGATCTTTTACTCTTATCGAAAATCAGTTTTTTGCGAATATCTCGGATGTCATGCTTTTTACACAAGTACGTTACGAGTATAAAAGTATTTAAAACATAATTTTCAATATCTTTTGTATAAAAAATATTTCAAAATTCAGACCGGAAATACCACTTTTACTCTTATCGAATAAGGATTTTCTGCAAATATGTCGTAAGTTATGCATTCTATATATATTTATCAAGAGTACAAAAGTATTTAGAACTGGATTTGAAGTATTTTTTGTATATGTGAAATTTCAAAATTCGAACCGGAAGTAGCACTTTTACTCTTAGCGAGTAGCACTTTTTTGATAATATCTTGCAAAGTATACAATCTATAGTGATTTATTAAGACAATAGAAGTACTTAGAATAGGATTTTGAATAATTTTTGTATAATTTTTTTTTTAAATTGTATAGTTACGTATAAGAAAGTCGTGTGGTGGCCACACCTCATTTTTTTAAATTACTTTTGGCTACAGCCAAACTGCACGACTTAATAAAAATGTTAAATTCTGAAGGAATTATTATAGTCATACTGCACCGATGCATATAATATATAATATAAAGATTCGTCGTTTCATTTTATCGGTGATGCCATGGGATGCTGAAAAACTAATGTACAATATTATCAAAAAAAAAAGTCGTGCTGAAGACATATTTTATTCTGCTAGATGGAATTGTGTTGGAATACCATATACGATTTACATAGAAAAATCTTAGGAACCGACAACATGTAAATGATGCAATCAAATATTAATGAGTACATTTATCATGTTATTAGTTGCTGTTATACTAACCAGCGAAAGAATTTCTTTCTAAACGTTGCTCAAAAGTTAAGAAAGATTATCATAAACGCCATAAGTCTGCGGAATTATCACCTCTGTCTCTGGACATTAATCAGAACCCTCAAATTAATCTTTATTTTGTCTCTGTTACAATCTAAAACTATTCTGGATATAAAATAAAGCATTGCTTATTGTTCTTTTGTATTAGTCAGCCATAAATGGTCAAACTGTCAGAAAGAACATGTTGAAGAGGTTCTGCATTAAGTCGACAGTCTGTTTAACTGTTTCTGCAAATATTTCGTAGTATATTCACACTATGTCTTCTGGTGCTACGTATACCACTTCGCAAATTCATGATTAGAAAATGGCAAAAGCAGTCGCCGGCGTATTAAAAAGACATCTTACAAGAATATAAACTGAACTGTGAAACTTGATTCATTGTAAAGTTACCAGAGAACAAAATTCTTTGTAAACATCGCTAAAAAGTCAAAGAATATTATCATAAACACCACATGTCAGCAAAATTATTTCCTCTGTCTCATAGCATTAATTGGAACCCAAAAATTAAACTTAATTTTGTCTCTACCACAATCTGAAAGTATTCTGGTGGCCATAAAACATTACATATAGTCCTTTTGTTTTAGTCAGCGACTAAACATAGTAAAACGTCAGAAAGAACTCGCTGAAGAATATGTGTAAGAAAGTCTACAACCTGTTTAAATGCTTCTGAAACAATTTCCTTTTGTACTCACACTATGTCTTCAGGTAGTGGATGTATCACTGCGCAATTTAGTCAGCGACTAAACATAGTCGAATTGTCAGAAAGAACTCGCTGAAGAAAATCTAGAATCTGTTTAATTGGTTCTGAAACAATATCCTTGTATACTCACACTATGTCTTCAAGTGATAAATATACCGATTAGGAAATGGCAAGCGCAGTTATCTGCATACGCGCATTAAAAATAATCTGTGAAACATAAAAAAAGTGTGACAAAATTATACTAAATTGGTTCAAATTAAACCTTATTTGAAACGACCAACTAGAAGTGAATAATTCACCGTTGTTAAATTTAAATATTTAAAATCAATTTAATAATTCTTATAGTTATATATATATTTATAAATTGTTTAATTTTATAATATCAGTAAACAATCAGTTTTCAAAAATTTTATAATATTCTTAACCATATTGTTTTGTATATATATATATTAAATATATATATATTAAATATTACATTAAATATATAAGTTACTCCCGCTCTTAACGTAATGTCACAAACTCCCCCCTCTTCATTTAGGAAAATACATAAATATGAACGTTTACAAATATTTTGTATTATAATATTCATCACCTGATGAAGCCCTAGTAGGGTGAAACAATTGTAGTGAAGTGAATAAAACTGTTTTGAACCCAATTTGAATTTATTTCAATTTTTTACTTGGTTCTATATTATGAGAGACAAGTAATAAATTAACTATTCCAGGAGAAGCGAATTTTATTTACGTTTTTTTTAAGAAGAAATGTAAAGTAACTACGCGGCCTACCCACAGATAACGCAAGGTATATTAGAAAGTAAATTAATTATGTATAATTCAAAGACTATAACTAAATTAAGCAATACGTAACGCTAAAGCATTGTCAATTACTATACCTTGTCTCAGAATAAGAAGGAGTGATTCAAATATCGCGCCAAAATGACGTATGTTTTTAAAGTATTTCATTGGTTCTTGCGTAGGCAAGTTTAACATGGGAAAATAAGTTTGACAAAACGTCATTTTATGTTTATAGCCAAGCCATAACCTAGAATCTTACATTTTTACTTTGTTTTATTATACTTTATTGTGTTATTAAATAAAATCCATACTTTTATGTACAATATGAGTATGCGTTGATCAGACGATTTAAGACCTAAGGAACAAGTGATCATGCATTTGAAACTTTGAATTTGATGTATATGTCAAAAATACTGTACGTCAGTGGAAAAATCAAACATTCAACAATTAATATCATTGCAAAAATAACTATAGATGAGTTCATACCATAAATGAAGTGGACAACTCACACATATTCTAGAATTGACTCATTAATTTCAAGTAAGTGTTAATTAAATACTAATTATATTACCACATGTTCATATACATGTTATATTTCAGAAATATTTATCAAACGTAAAGAATCCTGTACTAATAGAAAAAGGTGAAAATACCTGGTGGAGAATATGGAAAAAATTTGGATTGCCACAAGTATAATGAGTGCACGACAAGCTTTGTTGAAAACCTGTAGGATTAAATAGCCATACCGATAAAGATAGGCAATTAAGAATACTTTATATAGGACCTGAATTGATACATAAGATAAAGTTGCTTAAAAAAAATCCCCTTTCAGAATATCACTTATATGAGAACATTTGACAGAAGCAATTACAAATGTTACAATAAGTATTTGGAAAAATTGTGCCGACCATGTAAATTTTTAATCTTTTTAACATGATGTGAACACTAAATTATTGTTAATTTCCAATATATAGTAAAAATAAATGTTTGTTATACTTTATATATTTTTATAACAAATAAATTTTAATAGGGAATAATAATTAGTAATGTGTAGGTATATGTAATTATCTTTGCAGTTCGTGTAAACAACTTCAGCCGATGTAAATTTTTCTATTTATTACTGTTGTATGTAAGATTCAAATTTCTAAGACTAGTTGCTTGAAGTTACCTCTTCAAGGTTTGTCGCAGTAATACGAATGATTTATCTGTATAAGTTCTTTATTGATATTTAAAATAGAAACTAATAAACAAAACCTTTTCTGCAAGTTCTTAAGGACATTTTGATAAAATATAAAAGGTTTGATTCCTTCTTGCTCTCTGATACAAATATTTAATAATAAATAGACTTGATTCACAATTTTCATGTTGATATTGCACATTCACTGAAATGTGCAGTAATTATATATTTATAACGGCAATCCTCCTCAAAACGCTCAGAACAAAGTCTATGCTTTCAATTGTAAATTGGGCCTATATCTTTATCCATAGATTCTTCTAATTTTTTTTCAAAACTAGAATGAACAATTTGAATGTTAAGAGATTTGTATTCATCAAATTACAGATATATGCACATACTTGTGTTTATAACTTTACTCTCCTGTTTCCAATTGCCGTGCACTCGTATAGCTGCTTCGATTGGTAGAAGGAAAAGCGGCACATCCGTCTATTTTAACGAAAGTAGTAAATGAAACACAAAACAGCTAAATCCTTAGTTAGAATTAATACAGTTCTTCTAACCTCAATTGTCATGATGTCATATCAAATTGTCTACTAAATTTTAAGCTATGTGTTCCATGTTTTGGCGGGATATTTGAATCACTCCTTCTTATTCTGAGACAGGGTATAACCAATAATTAAACAAAATTCTAAATTTTATATGTAACATAACAATCCCTTATTTACAAATAAAGATTGTATAAGAATAAAGTAAATTCAACGAACAATTATACACACACTATGTGAAGGTGTCTTGGGAAAAAGATAACTCAGAATTTAAAATAAAATGAGTTAAAAACCACGGAAAGCAATTCTAATGCAAGAAAGTCTACAATGGTTATAAAACATATACATGTATACAAGCTGAACTTTTAGACCGTAACCGTATTTTACTTAATAAAAGAGATTGTGTATCACGAATTCGCCACATCTCATCAGCCCATCAAGAATCTCTACTATCTCAGTATTTTGAGGCTAGTGAGGCAGAATGTGATGATAGTAAGGCCAAAGCTGTGGAGAAAGAAAGATCGGTTCGTGCAACACGATAACGCACCCGCCCTCACTGTCCAGCTAAGTAACTTAGAATCAACATGATAAAGGAAACTCGAGAGATATCACAAAAAGTCCCGAAAGCCCTTACTGCAGTCGATTTTGAGGGGCGCCATCATTTATGTCAGACACTTTGGCAACGCTGTATTAATACAAACGGTCACTACTTTGAAGGAAATATAAAAATACTGATTTTGAAGTAAAAACTTCTGTTATATGGAATTTTTGGGTAGCGCCTTCTACTAATAATTATAATTTTCCTTGAATTGTAAATCCAATTGAAAAATAAATGTTAGAAGCTAAACGTTCCAATTAAAACTAGACTATACCGATCTGGTTACAATTTTTCCAAAATTAGTGCGGCTTTTTCAGGTGAAAATCTAGCTGAAGGGACTTGGATTTAACACCATAAAGAAAATTCCAAAGGAATCACATGAAGTCCTGATGACCCTTCCTGCAGCCGACTTCAAGGGGCGTTATCCTTTCGTGGCAGAAACTCTGGCAACGTTGTTTCAATGCAAACAGTCACCACTCTGAAGGAAATATAAAATATAAAAAGTAAGAACTTTTGTTATATGTCTAGCGCTTTCTACTAAAAATTTTCCTAGGTATGGAAATTCAGGATGAAGTTAAAAAATAAGTGTCAGAAGCCAATATTCCAATGAAAAAAGGGCTATAACCGTTTGGTTAAAAATGTTCATTGATTTCATTTTAAATACTTTTTTTACTATCGATGAAAGTTTTGTAACCTCGCTCACTGTATACGTGAAACTATTGTCAGAATAAATGAAAACCTCGCATGAATCTATAATAAGCACAGAGTGAAATGAGAATACGGAACCTTAATGTAAAAACTTTGTCAATTTCACGGCTCAATTATGTTTCAAATAAACCATTTACGCGAGTTTGACTGACACACAGTTTTCATAATAGAACCATTATGCGTATACTCATATTAAAATCTTAATTATATTATGAGTCTGCTTTATTGACAACAACGTGCCAAGTATCATGTATGTATCTTGATACGTATGTACCATATTTAACACATAATCTTTGTATAAGAGACGAGTGTGGGTAGTATGCTGTATGTAGTAGTGGTGGTGGTGTATATCCGTCTATATCTGCGTGTATATGAAATTCTTCGCGAAACTATCCTGTCTGCCGTAATTAAGCTCATTTAATTAAAATGACAGCGAGCTAACGCCCGTATATCTTCATAAATTGAAATCTCGTGTACCTTCGTTTTATCAGACACGCGGTTGTAATAATGACGATGCAGATATTGACCAATTTTACTACACTGCACATCATGTTCGAATAGCATCATGTGCATTTTAATCGAACAAAATAGTGTCCGCAACAGAATTACTGTTTAATATATTTAAGTTAATAACCAATGAGTATTAATTTCTTAATTATTTTGGATACATATTTGTTTAAAAATCAGTTTATACCTGTTATAAAATAAAATGCTATTAGTAAAGTTTTATTTCATCGAATCGTACTACTTGTGTGATTTTATAATCTATGCGTTTTTTAAAGTTGTGATTTGCAACTTCCATTAAAACCTCGTATGTCTAAGAAGGTCAGTGTCGCCTCTATGGTTGTATTTAAAACCTGTCTAAGAATAAGAGGCAGAAAATATAAGCCTGACATAAAAGCTTTTTAAATTGAGAAATAATGCTGTTAGGAAAAGTCATGGAGCAATGGGAGAAGTGTCAGGTGATATAGAAGATATTTATTGTGCATTTCGTAGTGACTCTGCATTATAGTGCTTTGATTAATTCCATACCGTATGTGTCAATTTTCATTAGGTATAGGGATTCAATGTTTACGTGCGATTTATACGTATACAAGTAATGCGTGGCAACGTGGCACCCCTACTGTCCGTCACCAATCCTGGCAACAATCGACATCACAACGATTTTCTCCGATCTTCCCACTTCTCCCCACCAAATTTTACATTCAATGTTTAGCTGCGAACACGTTGCGATCTAGTCTGCAATAAAAGCCGTCTTATTACTGGAACGGGAAACATCAAATGGCCGCCGCGATCTCCTGATCTAGTAGTTTATTATTATTTTCAGAATCCTTTTTTATTTACCTTATTTTTAATTTTATTAGAATTACGCTTTCGTTTGTGTCATGCAGCGTGAACGCAGCTTAATAATTCTCTGCATTTACGGAAAGGAAAAAGAGAAACAAATCCTTGCAACTCGTAAATATTATTTCTGAACGCATTACAAACACCCAAGTCAGTGGTGCAATAGTTACTGCTAACTTGTATTTTCCAGCATGTATCGGTCGCGCTGGCATTGGAGAGGAAAGTAGGGGTGCCACGTTGTCACGTATTGCATGAATTGATCGCCTATGGCTAATGAAAATTGACACATGCTGTATATTTAATTAAATAGTTTTGAAGATGATTGGTAATAGAATATTGTAAAATTACTAGTGAAATTAGCACTAACCGGCATAAGTCGACAGAAATTTCAATAGTTTCAAATGTTTTGAATAAATAACCTCACAATTTTAGTTCAACAAAAGAGATTGCGTTAGAGAAGCTAGAGACCATGGACGTTAATGAAAATGCAAAGCGGAAAGTAGACCAGCTATTAATAAAGAAAACGAAGCGGCAATAAACTTGGCATGCAATAATAATTTCTATGTAAGTATAATTGTATTATTAAACAACTTTATCCGACTCCGATTATAATAAATACAATAATAGTAATGAAGAGGTACTGGAGCGAGAAGAACAAACTAATCAAGCAGGTAATATTATGGTTAAAATAGAAGATAAAAGAGAGTAGAAAAAAATGGGTGTGGCCACCATACAACTTTCTTATACGTATGAGAGTTTGAAACTATACAATTTTAAGAATTTTTTACTCAAAAATTATTCAAAATCCTATTCTAAGTACTTCTATTCTCTTAATAAATTGCTATAGAATACATACTTTGCAAGATATTCGAAAAAAAGTACTACTTCCGTAAGAGTAAAAGTGTTACTTCCGGTCCGAATTTTGAAATTTCATTAATACAAAAAATATTGTAAATCTAGCACTAAATGCTTTTGTACTCTTGACAAATATATATAGAATGCATAATGTACGACATATTTGCAAAAAATCGTTATTCGATAAGAGTAAAAGTGGTACTTCCGGTCTGAATTTTGAATTTTTTTTTATACAAAAGATATTGAGAATTATGTTTTAAATACTTTTAAACTGATTTTCGATAGGAGTAAAAGACCTACTTCCGGTAGGAATTTCGAAAAACGTTTTTAATAAAATTGTTCTCAATTTTAATTCTAAGTACATATGAATTCTTTATAAATTTGTTTACACTTAGTAGTTGGCGAAATATTGGCAAGATTCGATTTTTTCACTGAAGTAAACTACTACTTCTGGTCTGTCGATTTTACTGAAAATCTAATCAGATCTCAAGAGGAAGAAGTTATACCTGTAAATACAAAATTTGGAGTTGATACCTATAGCGGTTTGATCGCTATCGTGGTCACACACACAGAGACAGGCAGACACACTGACACACACACACAGACATTTTTTTAAAACCATTTCTTCGGTATCAGGGGACTTCAAAACATGGACATCTGCAAAAATCTCGAGGTCGAAAATTTTCATCACAATACTTCCTTATACTACGTATAATAAACTAAAAATAAGTCTGTTACTTAAGAGAGAGTAAGTATTTTCAACGAGTTTTGGAAATTGAAATATGTTAATAGCCAAGAAAATCTCAAATAAACAAAATAAGATATGCAGACGAAAAGGGTCTTTATTTTTTCATCTAAAAAAAGATTAAATTAGAATTCGAGTTTGTCAAAAAATGATTCTTAAAAGATTGGATATAAAGCAATGGTCTGGTACTTCATTGGGTAGAAAGTCGAAATTAGAAAGAGTCAATAATGTAGAGGAAAAAATAGTGACAAAGAACAAACAGTGACATAATAAAAAGAGGCAGATTATTTAAATCTGTTACCTGAAGTAAAATCCGATTATAGTCGATCATCTATTGCTAACCTCTATTGCGAGCGAATTTGGCAGCTAAGGTAAATGTATTTCGATAGTATGTAAAGTATTGCCGTGAGAAAAGTAGAAAATCAAGTCGGTTGGTTATAAATTATTTGAAGATGTCTTTAATAAATTCAATCTCGGCATCTTTACATCAAAGAAAAAAAAATAAATGCGATGTATGCATTGGCTTTATACAAAGAATGTGTCTCAACAGAATATGACTTGCACCAAAAAGACTGATCAAGACTAGTCTACAAAAAGATCACGATATACTAAATGCAAAATTTGTGTACACCATGAACAAACAATCGTTTCTCCTTCGTCCTGTACTAAAATCATCAATTTACTGTAAAACAAAATTAACTGTATACAATTTTGGTGTATTTAATTTAAAAAAATCATAAAGGGGGTGAATCGGAAGAAACTCTGAACACCACTTACTTTATATCGTCATTTATATCGCCTGAGGTAACATTTGAGGATGGCGACGAAATTATCTTATATAGCGACGCTTGTAGCTTTCAAAACCGCAATGCTACTTTATCCAATGTATTAATAAATCTAGCAATTCAGGGAAACATCACCATCACGCAGAAAATTTTGGAAAAGGGCCACACCCAGATGAAGTGTGATTCTACGTTCTCAGATATAGAAAGATTACTGGGAAATCAGGACACTTCATTTGAGTATATTGATGCCTGCAAACATGCTAGACGTAAACCAGACCCATATCATGTTAAATACCACAATCACGATTTCTACATAAACAATAGTAGAACATCCAACTGTTTCAAATCTATTCGATCTAGAAGCAAAACTAGAAGCCCTGCGAATGTAATAGCATCTAAAGTTGTAAATACAGTTGATGCGGAAACAATTGCTAAAACCATTGGCGAGAATTTGCACAAAATGCTTCATTCGTACGACAGGTACAAGGAAAAATACTTTTTCTAGTGACAGTGCCGCATATATATTAAAAGCAGACAAACTATTAAAGGAAACATATCCTTATATGCTGCATATTACTTGTGTAGCACATGCTCTCCACAAAATCTGTGAATATATCAAAGACACCTATCCGGAAGTTGATAGACTTGAACCCGCTTTTAAAAAAGTTTTCATAAAAGCACCATTGAGAGTAGCTCTTTACAAGGAAAAACTTCCAAATTTGTCACTGCCTCCCTCGCCTGCAATAACTAGATGGGGAACATGGTTGGAAACTACTAGATGTCTCTAATAATACATAATAACATTTAAGCGTTGTGTGCAATAATAAAGTTGAAATTCCCTAAGGTGTTAGTTGCATCGAATATGGATATTGCGCGAATGTGATGCATATGAATCGTTTTGCTATTTGTATAAGATTTAACATTAGTAATAGTGATAAAATATAAATTACATCGTTTTTCTATATCCAAAACATTTTTCTTCTTCTAGAAAATTTGCATTGTATTATGTGAAAGTATATACATACAGGTACAAAATCTTCTGATATATTGTGATTTATTTAGCTATTATAGATAATGGGATTTTGCTCAAACTATACCTAAATTATTAGGATAGTTAAGGAGTAAAGGCGATGTAGCGGGAAGGCAGGCGAGTAAAAATTATCATCTCCCGAAATAACAAAGTTTCAGACCTGCCTGAGTTTAAACCCTAATGTGTTTGCACACAGCCCTGGTCGCTTAATTTGACATAATACTGAAATTAACGTCAATAAATTCTGGCGACATACGAAATTAGATGGACCTGGGTAAAAGCATGTACCCTCTAACTGAAGCGGAGAGGTATTTTATCAAGCATATGTATATAAACGTATCATGTATATTATATACAAGGTGTTTGACAAAAATATTATTAATTCGTTAGTTCCTCGTTTGTTATTGGATTTTAAGAAATTAAAAAAATGGTTTTTCAAACACTATAATTGTTACTAATCATGGTTTTGACATCTCCATTTTAAATTTTTTTTTTAATGCACATCTGTAGTTCTTTTCCTTTAATATGACATTGCTTTTCAAATTCTACACTAGCGACCAAAAAATACAAGCCAATTTAATGCTTTTTTTAAATTTTCACTCAGAAACGATTCAACTCTTTAAAACTTTGTAAATATTTAATTCAGCAACAAATGAAAAACTGGAAAGCCCATACAATTAGCATTATTAAAAAAACATAAAAATGCAAGATTATTAACAAGCGTAATGAAGTTAAATTACAGCGACTAACAATATACATACAGCACAACAATTGAATATTAAGAAATTAAAACACATTTTAATAGGGCGTGATTCCTCCTCGTGTTCTTATTAGTGCCTGCATTCTTCCATTCATATTTTTTATAACTTTTGTTTGTTTGCACTTTTGTTATTGCAATTTTATGTTCCATCATGGACATAGGATGGAGGGGGATTTCGTGCTCGGCTTAAGATAAGCCCAAATGTGCTCGATCGGATATAGATCGAGACTAAAGAAAGGCTACCCAGTTGTTGCTATTTCCAGCTCTGAAGATAGATAGTAACTTTTTCTGCGAAGTGGGAGCGAGCATTGTCATGCATTAAAACACATTCATATTCAATAAATAGGGCAAAAGCAACAACATTCTTATTCTAGGATGTCTTCTATGTACCAACCTGCTGTAATAGTGTCTCTATCGATAAAGACAAATTCTGTACGGGCTTCAAAAGAAATACCTGCCTAGACCATTGCCTCATCTCATTGAAAACTTACACGATGGGAAAAGTTACATTGTGAATACACTCTCCTGGTCTTCTCCATTTTCTATCCAGACCATCAGCACTAAATAAGCAATTTCTTGACTGGTCTGTAAATAAAACGCGACTACATTGTTTCTGCATTGTCCAATCGCTGATGCTTTCAGTTGACTTCCTTCAACCTCCTTCTTACTGTCTGCTCACTTGCCGCAGTTATATGCCTCTTTCGAAACGTAGTAAATAGAATGAAATGATCGTCCTTTCGAGAAGTGGATCTTTTCCTGATAATGTTGATACACCCGTTGAACTTTATAATGTCCTAAAGCTTGTAGCAATATATTGTTGCCTTCTCCCATCTTCAATTAAAGCATCAATTTCAGATGCTTAAGTTTCACTCACGTGCATTTTAATAGTATTCCAGTAATTTAAAATTCAGTTTTTCTAGTTACACAAAAATTTAAAATAAGTAAAAAAAAATGAGTTGTGGCCACCACACGACTTTCTTATATGTATGAGCGTTTTAAATTATACACAAGTTGTTCTGAATTATTTTAAATACTTTTATCTTAGAAAAATAAACCTGTAAGTGTGTAACTTCAAGTTCAAATTTTAAGATTTTTTTTTATACAAAAAATATTCAAAATCCTATTCTAAATACTTCTATTCTCTTAATAAATCTCTATAGAATGCATACTTTGCGCGATATTCGAAAAAAAGTCTACTCGCTAAAAGTGGAAGTGTTACTTCCGGTCCGAAATTTGAAATTTCATTTATACAAAAAATATTTCAAATCCAGTTCTAAATATTTTTGTACTCTTGACAAATATATATATACAGTCGACACTGTTTATAGTGAAACTCTATAAAAAAAACTCTTTATAGTGCAATTTTTTCAAGCCTTAGAATATTTTACTGAAATTTCATGTAAAAAGCCCTGCATTTATTTACCAGAATTTCATGTATAAGTTTTTATGCATTTATTGAGATTTTGGCCACTTCCGGTTTCCTAAATTAACACGAACTCCATTTTTGTGACGCACTGTTTTAATAAGGTTCTTAACGCGTTCAGATTTATGTGAGAATTCCGGGGAAAACCCATTTTATATGTGTACAGTATGTCCATTCTATTTATTTAAACTTTCAAATGTTTAATAAAATCTCTTCTAATACATAATTCATTTTTGTGATTTTTTTTCTATATAGTGAAATTTCGGTCAACATTTTGGTCTTTCACTATATAGAGTGTCGACTGTATATATATAATGCATAATATACGACATATTTGCAAAAATCACTATTCGATACTAATAAAAGTGTTACTTCCGGTCCAAATTTTGAATTTTTTTTTTATACAAAAGGTATTGAAAAGTAAGTTCTAAATACATTTATACTCGTAACGTACCTGTCTAAAAAGCATGGCTTGCGAAATATTCGCAAAAAACTTATTTTCGATAAGAGACCTATTTCCGGTAGGAATTTCGAAAAACCTCTTTAACAAAATTCTTCTCAAATTGAATTTTGAGTACATATTGAATTCTTTATAAATTTGTTTAAACTTAGTGGTTGACAAAATATTGGCAAAATTCAATTTTTTTACTGAACTAAACTGCTACTGCCGGTCTGCCGATTTTCCAGAAAATCTAATCAGATCTCAAGAGGGAGATTATATTTGTAAATAGAAAATGTGGAATTGATACCTGTAGCGGTTTGACTGCTATCGTGGTCAGAGAGAGAGAGAGAGAGAGAGAGAGAGAGAGGGAGAGAGAGAGAGGGAGAGAGAGAGAGAGAGAGGAGGGGGAGAGAGAGAGAGAGAGAGAGGAGGGAGGGAGGAAGAGAGAGAGAGAGAGAGAGAGAGGAGGGAGGGAGGGAGAGAGAGAGAGAGAGAGAGAGAGAGAGAGGAGGGAGGGAGGGAGGAATGGAGAGAGGGAGGGGGAGGGAGAGAGAGATAGAGAGGGATAGATTTTCTTAAAACCCCTTTTTCGGAATCAGGGGACTTCAAAACGTGGACATCTGCAAAAATCTCGAGGTCGAAAATTTTCATCATCACAATATTTCCCTATACTACGTATAAGTAAAAAACAAACAGGTTTACTTTAAATGCATGAACTCATGTGAAGAGATCAAATACGCACATTTCGCACCCAATATTAATCAGCTAACACTTTAACAAAATGACAAAAAGGCTAAGCTGTTACGTTCTTATTAAATAGTTGCAAATAAGATCTAACATTTCTCAGAGAAAATTTAAAAAATATTAAAGTGACTGAAATTTTTTGCTCACCTGTGTGTATTAATCTCCATGCTTTTTCTTTATAATTTAATATATAGTTATTTTTCACAAAGCGAAAATAAATGTCACTGAGATTCAATGTCATCAAAAAAAAAAATTACAATTATAATCAAAATAAAAACAACTAACAAAAAGCAAATCTACTACTGAACAAAACTACTACAGTGAAACTTCCCTTAACGGGCACTTCTATTAGCCGGACACTTCCCTTAAACGGACATTTTATCCGGTCCCGAATTTATAAATAGGGAATTCCTAATAAATTGTTTTCTCTTAACAACTTCGTCTGAATGTTTTGTATGGAATGTGTATCTGAATACATATTTGTTGCGTTCTTTGTAGAAGTTTAAAATTGTTCCTATGACGTAATTCATATGAACTATGTCCGTATTTTAATTATTGAAGAAAACACTATAAAAAAAGGAATACTTTAACGCTGAAAGAAAAGATTTCGATCATGGAATATAATAATAAAAACAAGCTCAGTTCACGTAAATTGGCCTGAATATTTAATATTGGCAAAACACAAGCCACACAAATAATAACAAAAGAAGATGAACATCTAAAGGGGTGGCAAACTAATAACAATAGTGGAATTAAAAGGCGATTTTTTTAAAACTGAAGGCCTCAGAATATGAATGGTTTGTGCAAGCTAGAAATAAGAATATGCCTGTATCAGGGGTTCTAATTAAGTATAAAGCCAAGGAAATTGCTGAGAAATTATGCAATTGTAATTTTTCCGCTTCTACTGGATGGCTAGATAAATTTAAAAAGCAACATAATATTCATTACCGCATGATATCTGGTGAAGCCGCTAGCACAAATCAAGAAGATGTCGAAGCTTTCATAAACAGGTTGCCGTTAATAATTAAAGGGTAAAAATCCTGCAATATTTATAATTTGGACACAGGGTTATTTTTTTCGGGTACTACCAACAAAGACTGCAACTGCCCATCCTAAAGACGTACAGATGCAAAATATCAAACTCGTTTTCTTACCGCCAAATACGACAACTTACTGCCAACCGCTAGATCAAGGCATATATAAAATTGTTCAAAACTTGGTACCGACATTTAATACTAAAACACATTTTATCGCAGTTTGAGAGTTCTGATTCGGAATATAATTTAGCAAACTCTATTAGCGTATTAGAGGTGCGATTTATTTTATTAGAAAAGCATGGAATGATGTATCTCAACAATTAAAAATTGTTTCAAGAAAACAGGATTTCAAAAAGTAAATGAAGAGTTTGAAAGTTATCAATTTCATCCTGCAGATTAAATTCGTTTATCTAAAGTAGCTCAAATGTGTACGCTAATGGGAAAATTAGGAAGTAATGATGTACAGGACTATGTAAATATTGACGCCAATATGTATACAGCAGACGAAAATCCAGATCATATTTTGCCCGATAATTTAGAAAACGAAAGTCAAAACAGTGATGCTGAAGAACATGAAATAGAAATTCCTAGAACATGATTATGAGAAAAGAATAATATCATATAAAGGTGGTCTATTGGAAATAAAAAAAAAACTAAAACAATTTTGTTTTGAAAAAGATGATATACAAGCGTTTGGTATGCTTAGTGAGCTATATAATTTTACACTTGTGTGTTCAAATGAAAGTTTAGCTTTGCGTTTCTACCTAATTTTTTCTATCTTCTGATAAACGGGCACTTCTCTTAACCGGGCAGTTTTGTCGGAACGAACAGTGTCCGCCTATGGGAAGTTTCACTGTATTAGCATTTATATTTATTCTCATGTATTGTTCAATTTAATCGCCACGCAATGGAAAGAATCGAAATTCTAGTTGACAAAATTATTTTCTTGACAAAACAAAAAAAGCAAGAATCATATAGAGCAGTAATTAAAGCACAAATAATACATACAATAAAATATTTTAAAAAATGAAGTGTGGCTGCCACAGGACTTTTTTTATACGTATGTGCGTTAATTATACAAAAGTTCTTCGAAATTAAGTTTTTAAATCAGGCGTGAGTAAGTGTGTTACTTCAGGTCGAAGTTTTGAGATTTTTTTTTACAAATATTATTCAAAACCCTATTCTACGTACTTCTTTTCTCTTAATAAATAGGTATTTCAAAAAACTTTCTTGATAAAATTTTTCTCAAATTCACTTCTTTATAAATTTGTTTAAACTTAAATAAACGAAATATTGGTAAAATTTGATTTTCTAATGAATAAAGCCAACCAATCAGATAATTTTATACTTTTGCACGAATTAAATTCACTTCTCTATTAAGAAATTCTGAACAATTTAACTCAAGGAACACATCTAATGGCGGTAAAAGAATACAGCATGTTATTTAATAAATGTATTCAAAAGGGAAAGACACCCTTGTATTCGTTATACGTACACATGCAGGTAGTACAGAACAGGGAAGCGCAATCGTAAAATGTTCCTTATACAATCAAAATTTTTATTTCCTTTTTGCATTTTTCTGGGCTGTATTTTGTGTATTTGCGTTATATGTGTTTCGTCGGCAACCCTCGAACGACAAGCCATTCCCATATAATTCACCTTAAACGTTTCGCAGAATTAATTAACACAATTCAGTCTCACACTGTCAAGCTGAAATTTTATTGCACCATTACGCGAGAGTTTTATATCCGCATTATGTTTTCTGAGCTCCATACACAAAATATCTCTCCATCCAGTTCTACGTACACATGTGCATATATGTTTCGTTTAAGATGTGTATGTATACTACAGGAGCAAGCCATTTATTTACATGAATTGCAGAGGAAAAATAAAATTTATTATTCTCTAAGTAAACAAGAATACCATGAACGCAATTCCAAATATGGACTATAATAGAGAGAACAACCAAAAATGGATCATAAATACATTTCTATTCAGTAATAACTTTGATTTTGTATTCTTCATATATGTAACCTAAGATTAGTTAGTGACAGTAGCTACCAGAGGGGTTTGTCAGGACGATGTGACCATCCATCAATTTTTTCCGCTAAATTTGTTACAGTCAAAGCAGTCATCTTGTAGTAATAAAAACAAGTCAATCGGATATTAAACGAAGTGACGCAACACTCCAATTTCACCAAGTATTTTATTTATGGGTATTTTGCTTTTCGTTTAAATGTCTTAAAATGTTTAATTAAAAGCACACATTAACAGAAATAATAAGTATACTGATTGAAATTTTTATTTGGAGAATTTAAAACATCTCTATTGAGATCTACCAGGTCGTCATTAGTCTACAAGTAGTTACGAAATGTGAGAATGGACCAACATGGCTTAGACACTTTTTAAAGAGTGAGAATTGTAGTCCACCTTTTTTGAATTAAAATAAATGATTGATTTGTGCATTCAAATACCCAAATAAATGTGTTTATAAATATAAATTCATTTAAAATGTTTGGTTTTGTTTTATGGAAAAACGCTCGGATTGGTCGATTTTTATTTTTAGCTGCGGTTTTTCTGATGGTAAATTGATATACAAAGACTGGTCCAAAAATAAGTTACGACCATCAAATTTATTTTTTTTAATGGAAACATATGTTTTTTATTTAATTTATTAATTTTGCATGGAATTCTAAGTATGTTTCATGTACCATGTCCTATACCCAAACTCAACAGTTCACTCTGTTGTCCGAAAAGAACCGATTTATTAAAACAACAGTTTGAACATTTAATTTGATTTGTTTTTCTGTTTTTTTAATAAGTCGGTTCTTTTCAGACAACAAAGTGAAATAAATTTTGTAGGATACGGTCTCAGTTAATGATATGTTCAATTGTAAACTTCTCGATAACTGTTGAGTTTGGGTATAGGACATGGTACATGAAACATACTTAGAATTCGATACAGAATTAACAAATTAAATAAAAAACATAATATGTTTCCATTTGGAAAAAAAAAATTTGATGGTCGTAACTTATTTTTGGACAAGCCTTTGTACATCAATATACCATCAGAAAAACCGCAGCTAAAAATAAAAATCGACCTATTCGAGCGTTTTTCCATAAAGCAAGACCAACAATTTGAAATGAATTTATTCCAACCCGCGCGTCCTCACTGTATAATAAAAAGTAAACAAAACCAAAACAAAAAGAAAAGAAAACGGTATTATAGATAAGAAATATGATTTTTATTTTCAATTTTTATGTAGTTCCTTGAAATAATCTATACACAAAAAGCAGCTATTTTCGGAACTTTCCAAAATTGTATAATTTTTTAGTTATGTGTATAACAGAAGGATGTAACTTAAATTAAACCGTTGTATATACAGTATTTAGTACCTTAAAGGTACACGCACACTGAGGCGAGGCGAAGCGAAGGGAAGAGAAGCGCATTTATTACGCCTGATAGAAATGTACGTAAGCTTCGCTCCAACACGCGACGCGCCAGTGTGCGGGCACCCATTTGACTACGTGCATTTTTATCAGGCGTAATAAATGCGCTTCTCTTCGCCTCAGTGTGGGGGCACCGTAAAACTTCATAGGCGTCTCTCTGTAGTAGTCTTTCATACAATCAGTACACTACTAAATTAGCTACCAATACTTCACCGCTTTTCTCTGTGGTTAAAGTAATTAATGTAGTTGATTTAACTTCCCTGTTTTTATATAACATTTCACTTTTTAATATTTTGTTATATTAACGTAAAACGTTAACTTCATATAACTATTTTTAATAATTAATATTCCTATCATACCTTTGTCTAATTGTATTTCTAGGTGAAGTTTAATAGTGTCAATTTGCTGTCAATATTATGCAAGTATCAACTATTTCTATAGTTTTTTACGATTTTTTTAAAAACCTGTTCTTTTGTAGAATGTTCAGTGATATTTTTTTCCAGTGTTTATTGCAGAAAGGATTTTTTTTTTGCTTTGGGATGATATTTTGTGCAACAACATTTTTTCATAAAATAATTGA
This sequence comes from Amphimallon solstitiale, assembly GCA_963170755.1. NCBI lineage: Eukaryota > Metazoa > Arthropoda > Insecta > Coleoptera > Scarabaeidae > Amphimallon > Amphimallon solstitiale. The sequence continues at coordinate 119,638,661 of OY720679.1, forward strand.
CAGCAAATTGTTTTTGGATGGTATGGCGAAGTTACAGTTAATGCTAACCTGGTTAATTACAACAAACTTATGTTAACCTATACCCTACCACAGATAAATTTAATGTCATATTAGACAAATTACATTTTAAAAAATTAATTGAAGAGGGGGACACTTGTTAAAACTTCATGACATGTAATAATATTAACACACTGATTTTAAAGTGTCAAAATTTTAATTATAGTAAATCACTACAACGTTGTTTCGTCGCACAGCGGCTTCATCAGGTGGATGAATAATGACGAATTTACATTAGTGCGAGAAATTATATACTCGACAAACATTAAAAATTTAAGGACAAAAGTGGGAAGTAATATAGGTTGGCTTGATCATTTAACGCTAACCCTAATTTTGTAATTCTAGAAATTTCCAATGATTCTAGGAGATCAAGTTTTTTACTTTTAGCTTGGATATGAAGTATTTTAAAATTATTATTAAAGGTATGTTTATATTCTAAACAATGGTTCGCAAATGTAGAATCAGCTTTTTTATCCCGGTAACTTCTATTATGTTTGGACACTCTCTGGGCAAAGGATCTTCCAGTTTGCCCAATATAAGACAAGTTACAATCACAAGTTAACTTATATACCCCCGAGTTTGATTTTTTGTCTGTTTTGTCCTCATTGTTTTTTAAAAGACATTCTAAAGTATTATTAGTTTTGTAAGCTATTTTACCATTAGTGGCTTTTTTAATTACATTTTATTTTTGCTGTTGAGATCATAAGAATTAGAACGAACTAGCAACTGACAATGCAAGAAGAAAAAATTAAAGAGTGATACTAGGCTAAAATAATCGGAAGGTGATAACAGACGACAGATTAATCAAAAACTAAACAATGTAAACAAGGAGACATAGTGAGGAAAGTAAAAGAACAAAGGATAGATGGCTGGGACATGTATGGAGATCAGATGACGTTATAAATACTGACTTGATGATAGCGTGGAGACCACGTAATTAAAGGAGAAGAGAAAGGCTATGATGGGTAGGTGATATGAGATTTCGATAGTATAGGTTTTTAGATTTGGAAGGAAAAGACATAATGAAAAGGATATTAAAAAAGTATGAGGTTGTAAAATACCGGCTAATCTACCCCGTAAACAAGAGATCGAGAAACTTTGCTCCTGGTACAATTCTTTTAGAGGTGTAGAGTTTTGTTGCGTGGTTTATGTAGAGTTTTTTGTGTTATTTATCGACATTTTCTTTGAATAAAGATTACTCAATTTGTGTAAGTATAATTCTGAATTAGAATATATCGACTATATTTAATATTTTGAAAGTGGGCATATTTTCCAAATGTATAGTTTTACTTTACTTTTGGATTACCTTTTAAGCATCTATTTATTGCATATCATTAAATTATTTTTGAAAATACATAAATACCAAAAAATGATAACTATACTCAATAACAGAACTTCCTGTTTTGATAGTTTGTGAACAAAACCCCTAATATTTTTGTAAGTAACTTTTTTTATAATTATACTGAATTAACTTTAAAGTAATATTAGATAAGTATTTAATTTCAAAATTTGCCGCCATTTAATGTAGTACCATAAAACGGAGTTACTTCGATAGGTTTTTGGCATACTTGTTGCCCTGCACCACGCATTATTAAGCCTGAAGTCAAAGTTAAACTGCTCCAGGTTAACTTCAACACCAAGAAAAGTAAAAAGCATTATAAATGATCAATCAGAAGTAATAGCCAACAGTCTTAGAGGCCTAAATTAGACGAATGAGATATTAAAAGCAATACTTGCATAAACTCATTTATTTCGAACAACTTTGGTAATGGACAGAATTTTTTTTTAACTAAACAAAAACTCGTTAAACAAAGTAACAAAAGCAGAAAATATTCAAAATATGTTAAGAACATAGGAAAAGTTAGGAACACATTTTTAATCGTCATAGAGACATGAGACATACGTAGCTCGCTTGCTTGGAATCCCGGTGCAATGTACACAAACTCACTTTTTAGAAGTGACACACTGGTTCCCAGCTTTTTCGTTTGTATATTCGGAGAACTGTATGAGACAAATGCATCAACAATTGCATAAAGGACATTCGTATTGAGGGTTCTTGGAGCCTATGTTATAAATGCCGCACACCCACTTTAAACACTAAACGCGACAAATCCAGTCTTTATCGTCAGTGTAATGTGCGTTAGAACATTTGCATACAGAGCAAAAAGAATCAGACTCAGTGTCGGCCACTTTTGTTTTTTCTTGCCGATTTCTCAATGGTCCAGGTTCACCAGGATCAATGGTTTTCGTTTTCAGGAGTTTAGGGCGACTTGTCTTCAAATTTCTCTTTGGTTTTCGCGTGGTGAGAGTTGTCTCAACATGAGGAATTTTCGGTAAATCAACTTGTTCTATTGTTGCTTCCGAGTGGGATGGGGTGCGTGTTGCAACTGGCATTTGCAATTCTTGGCCTAGTTTTGTTGCCATTTTGTTTCCTCTTCTGCGAGACGTTTCCTGTTTATTAGAATATCCTCTAGACTCTTCCAAAACATCTAGTAAACTGGAATCTAGCACCCTCTCTGAAGTCGATTCGTTGTCAGGAATTTTTTTTTAAAACTCTTTCTGGATCGAAGGAGGTCAGCCCAGTTGCTCTACAGCCATATTATAGATTTGTGGCAGTTCTGTCTGCGAAATGGGACCACGATCGAAGTTACTTCCGCTATCGAAGTAACCCCGTTTTACGGCATTTGAAAGCGATTAGAGATGAATTTAAACCCTTTACAATATATAGAATTTAGTTACCCATCTACTATGTTATATATGTATGTGTTTATTTATGACATACTGAATATTGTTCGCTGTTTTTCTCTAACAATTCTAGCACATCCTTCAATATATTTTTTTATTTTCATGAAATATTTATTACTGGTTGTAGGTCCTTGTGGAGTAGCAAAGTTTTTAACTAAATAATATATAAATAAATTTATAGCATTGTTAAAATATTTTGTAATGACATTTGGCAGCTATCATAAGTTTGATTTCCGTGTGAATAGTAAGACTACGAGGGAAAACCACACTTCAACAAGCTTTGCTTTTAAAGAATATTTATTTCGCGTGAAACACCTTACTTCTTACATACTACTTCTATAGATAGTTTAGGCAGGTTTTTCATCCCGTTGTCGTAAAAAATCGGACTCGTGCTCAACATCTTCACTTGGTCATTTGAGCATTCGACTTCCATTGCTTCTTTTAGCGGTCCAAGCAAATATAATTCACATGGCTATAAGTCTGGACTGTATGGTCGATGCTCAATCGTTTCTCACTGCGTTGCGTGGGGCATTGTTGTAAAGTAGTACCCGCGGGTGGTACAATCTAGTATCTTGCGTCGATAGAGGAGCGTCACTTGATCGAATGAACAGCAGTAGTATGCTCCACTGATGGTTAGAAGTTCGCTCAAAAAATCAACGAGCAGAACTCCTCTGGAGTCCCATAAAACCACTGCTACCACTACTACCAGCAGACAAGCAAGTTTTTGCTTTCAAAAGCTTGACTTCGCCATTTCTCCTCTACTCCATGCTTGCTAGTTTTCTTTCGGAGGAATAATGATGCACCTCTCGTCGTAAGTGACGATTCCATGCAGCAAAGCATAGGTGCCTTCCTTTTTCAAAACGAGATTAAAGTATTATGACGCGCTGCGCAAAATATATTTACACATCTACATTCCTATTAAAAAAAAACGATAGAAGCATCTACTGAGCTGATACCACCAGTCTGATCATCTCCGTCAATCAAACTCAACCACCCCACCACAGACGACTACTCTTCCTTACACTCAGTTAACACCGGCCCCGTTAAATTTGATTTATCCTCGTAATCACGAATAAGAATGGTATTTAGAATAGTTCTGTAAACCTGAAGAACCAAATACATCACTAATTACTACTATAGTATGAACTATAACATTAATTAAAAGTTCCTTTCGATGTACAGGGGTTATCCCGTAATGAGACATAAATATATTAGACATTTAGAGTTTCCTATACGACTTCTAAATAATAAATACTGGAAGATTATTTACTCAACATTTCAGTAATTTGCTTGTGTGTGTGACTCAGGTCCTTCATATTACTTCCTACTTTTCCGATCACTATTGTTATATACAGGCTGTCCCAGAAATAAAAAGACGGAGTAGCAGAAATCGGAAGCTAGATTGTGTAAAAACGTACCCTCAAAGTATCAAGTCTTTATTCGTGCGCAGACGGCATAAAAAAATAATAAAGAATTCAATTGGCCTTACGCCGACCCTGGACTAAATATCTACCTGCTTCACTTTCACAATCGGTCCTTTTCAGGGCCACCGTATTACTTGTGTTAAAAAAAAAGGAGGAGGAATAGATACTTCATAATAAATATCAAACCATTAACTACTTTAATTTGTAGTAATCTAGAAAAACTACGATTTATTGAATATTCTAAAATAATAATAATCAGCTGTTTCCGACTACAAACACATTAAAGAGCTTTCCTATTTTAAAAATAAAAACAATCTTTTATTGTCTACAATAAAGTGGGTCGCCCATCTGGCAAAAGAATATGTTTTATATGAATGAGTACGATTTAACGTTTTTTTCCCGTTTTATACAAATAAAAGCGTATTTTTCTATGAATGCGTGTTCGTTTCTATTTACAAGTGAGCATTCTTACGTGTATTTATAACATACATTCTGTGCCAGGTCCGTAATGTAATTTTTTATCTAAAAAACAACAAAATCAAATTTTTAATGTCTTCGTTATTGCGGTATATATGGGCCTGTTTCTGTTCGGACTTTACATACCTGCTACTCCGTCTTTTTATTTCTGGGACACCCTATATATGCACCGTCCTATTTGATCATTTTATCTAATCTTTCAGTTATTTCCACGAAAATTTAAATTATTATTATTAATTATTTTAAAACTTGAGGCTTACTGATTCTTGAACCCCGATCTCTTTGCTAGACCCCCTCGCGATTGAGTGGTGCCTGCAGAAGGTAGGACAATAATTTGGAAGGCATCGAACATCTCTGTGTTGAAGATCAACGCTAGGACATCACTGTAGGTGTGGGGCGACTGAGTAGCAAGCATAGACAAGTAACGTATTTTAGAATTCGATGCATTTATATTTAACTTGATATTTTATTTCTAACTTGAAATAAATTGTGTTTTGTGAATGCGCTATATTTTACCGCTTTTAAGAACATTGGATAGTAATTTGTAGACCCTATATATTGGATTATTTTATATATATTTTGCCTTAATCAGCAGGGTTACCTTATTTAACAACACCCTCACCCACACAGATACGTGAGGGTGGTAATTAGAATTTGTTCAAAAAGCTTGTTAAAAATTCTCACTCACATAATTATTTCGGTTTTAATTAATTTTCACCAAAAATATTTATAATTGAATTAATGACGCCAGAGTTCTGTTTTCGTGTAGCAGTAACATTGGTTACAACAGAGACGCCAACCAAAGCATCTGTAAAATAACAGTGTTGCCGTCATGACATCAACAACTAGATACAGCAACAACGATACGATCCGGGCAAAAACGTACCTATACACCTCTCTGCCTCTCACCGTCACCTTCAACGAAACCGCACGCAATCAGTCCCTTTTCCTTATTCAATTCACTTCATAAATATTTAAATTGTAGTCAATAAAATACGTAATTATATTTTCTAACATCAGATAATGAAATGAAATTCAATTTAAATGAGATTCGAAAAATCAATAAATGTGAACAGATAACATCACTCACACACTTACAACTTAATTAAAGCCGGCGAATGAAGAGAGAGTAAAGTGGCAACATAAAGAGAGATAAATAGAAAGAAATGGTTTTCACGGGGATGGCGGGAAGGGGGATAAGATGAAGAAGAGAGAAAGGATTATTCTCTGAGGCGTACATAAAGTTTTGAGTTTTATTAAAGCCAATTAAACTATATAGCGTTTTCAATTTTGAGGACGGCTATAAAGTGAGAAGATGTGACTGATGTATGATATTAAGTACAATCAACGTGGCAGGTAATTCGTATAAGATGCATAACGATTGCCCTAACTTATGTTTTGCGTTAAGCTATTGTATATAGAAAGCAATAATATGCCAATATGAAACAATAATCTCTGTATTGTACATCAGGTTCACATGCTTTATGTACCTATACATACCTACAGTAATTGATATTTTGTGCCTTTATTACATATATCAAATTATTATGAATGTAAATAGCAATAGCAATTAATTAAAATAAAAGAAATATTATTATCCATTAATAATATATATATAGGTATAAGAATAAATCAGCGTTTGAGGGAAATCACTAAATTTAAATTTTTATTGACTTTGGCTGTAATATTCATTATTTTCAATATAATTGTTATTTTTTTCTACTCCCATACTTTAATTGTATTATTAGATATGCCGAACCTGTACTATAATGATGTTCATTACGATACAGATTTTCATTATGTTACAAGTTTATATCCAATAGGAATACAGATTTTTCATTACGATACAAGTTTATATCCAATAGGAATGCGACATTTCAATATTCAAACAATATTCAATATGGCGACTGCATATCTGACAGATATACAAATTAAATAAATGTGACAGTTCTCTGCAATTTACAAGTAAGTACTTAAAATTTGTGCTTTTTTGAAAATATAAACGGTAAAAATGAGGGATAATGACAGTGAAATGTAATAATTGACTCCACCAGAAATTATGGAACAAGCCTTAGTAGCCACGAACAATTTATTACCAGCCAAATTCACAAAAACGTACGGAAAATTTTAACCTCAATTTATGAAATGGATTGTTCAAAAAATATGTTTTATTATGGGGTCGTAGAAAAAATAGTGTATGCAACTCGCATTTAATGGCTATTAAGACACTCGTATTCATTACAATACTCGGCTTCGCCTCGTATTGTAATTCTTTTACTCGTGTCTTAATAGCTATCATTAAATGCTCATTGCATAATATACTATTATAGATTTGGTTATAAGTAATTATGCATTTGTTAAACTGCAGTTTTGCGTTAAGCTATTATATCTACAATCATATAATTAAGTTTCAGTTTCACAATACGCTTTTTCTTCAAAAAAATGAGGTGTAGCCACCACACGACTTTCTTATACGTAGGAGCGTTTAAATATATAGAATTCAAAAAAAAATTTATACAAAAATTATTCATATTCCTATTTTAAGTAATTCTATTATTCTCTTAATAAATCTCTATAGATTTTGCAAGATATTATAAAAAAAAGTGCTACTCGCTAAGAGTAAAAGTGCTACTTCCGGTCTGAATTTTGAAATTTCATTTATACAAAAACATTGCAAATATAACTCTAAATACTTTTGTACTCTCGATAAATATATACAAAATGCATAATTTACGACATATTTGCAAATAATCGCTATTCGATAAGAGTAAGTGTTACTTCCGGTCCGAATTTTGAATTTTTTTTTTATACAAAAGATATTTGAAATTATGTTTTACATACTTTTGTGCTCGTAAAGTACCTCTCTAGAAAGCATGACTTGCAAGATATTCGCAAAAAACTGATTTTCGATAAGAGTAGAAGACCTACTACCGGTAGGAATTTCGAAAAACTTTTTTAACACAATTTTTCTCAAATTTAATTCTGAGCATATTTGAATTCTTTATTAATTTGTGTAAACTTAGTAGTTGACGAAATATTTGCAAAATTCGATTTTTTCACTGAAGTAAACTACTACTTCCGGTCTACCGATTTTACTGAAAAACCAATCAGATCTCAAGAGTGAGATTATACACGTAAATACAAAATTTGGAATAGATATATACAGCGGTTTAACGGCTATCGTGGTCACACACACAGAGACACAGAGACACACAGACATTTTTTAAAAGACACTTTTTTGGTATCAGTGGACTTCAAAACGTGGACATCTGCAAAAATCTCGAGGTCGAAAATTTTCGTCATCACAATACTTCCTTATACTACGTATTTTTAGAAAGTAAAAGAGCCTATGTTAACAACGGCGACCGCAATAAACAACGAGATCGCAAATACTCCCTTGAATTGTGTGTTTAAGTATATACTGTAATCAAACTGAACACAAAATAATAACTTGAAATTTAATATTTATCCTTATAGAATCACAAGTCGTTTTCAATAAACAGAAAGTGTCTGTAAAGTTAAGTCACCCCGACTGCTGTGGATGATCAAGCAAGCCTTCAGGATAACTCGAATTGCCATAATAAATAAATAAACTATATGCCCACATGTTATTGCTTTGAGATATGAGAGAGGCAATAGAATATTGTAATTCGTTTAATGAAAATTTGAGATAAAACTGTATGTCATATTTATTTTTAAATTGAGCTAAGTTAGGTTCAATTTACAGAGTATGTGAATTATCAAAAATATCAAATGACGCCTGCAAAAATCGAATTATATTACATGAAACACATTTTCATCTTGTAAAGATAAGAATGTGGATTAAAATTTAAAGATCTTTAATATTTCGACGAGTTTTTAACACGCTATGTCTAATAATGTGATGTTGAAAGATCACTGCATACGCTCTTGCAATAAAATAACATATTTGCAGAAGATATTATGCATTTCTTGGAAGAATTGTTTATAAACAAGTAATTAGAATAGGACATTGGCTTAGAGTTTACTATCACCTTAGTTAGTTTTTGTAAGTACATTACAAAATAATAATTTATTAATCATCCCCAGAAGTCAATCTAAAAATTCTCTAGATTTTCCTAGACATTTTCTTTCCGATAATTCACTAGATTCACTAGAGTGAGAACTTTAGCGGGAATGACAGATATAAAATCTTTAAATGTTTATTTTATTGTATATAATAAGTCATAATATTCTCTTACGTATAGTATTTGGGTTTAATTTAGACAAATTATCAAAAGAACGCCTTAAACCAATGACGCGTGTTTTGTAGAAGAGAAATATAACAGAAATTTTGATAATGATGTATTTGTTTGGATTATTTGCATATTTTAAATAATAGCTAAAGAACGGCCATATTTGTACACACACATAGACACTACCTTGGAGGATTCCCTAAGAGAGGAAGAAGTATATTGTCGTGTATAATGTCGGCGATGGGGACATTGAAATCTAATAGAGAGCAGGGGTCGCTGTAAATCACGGCAATCAAGTCGATAGTCCACGTTTTGACTAAAAAGTAACAAACACGAGTACGAGATGCCCTATTGTGCAAACATTCCAGTGAATATCCCATGTTTATATTTCTATTTGAGAATCGTCAAGTTAGAACCCCATCGATTTTTTTTAAAAAACTCTAAAAGTAGAGCAAAAAATTAAACTAATAAAAGCACAATTGAGCACAAATGGAGCACAACTGCCATCCATTTTATACTATATAAATTCTAACTCCAGGGGAGGGGGGGGGGACTTGACTGAGCTGCAGACCTATATAGCTATTCTTTTCATAGTGCCAACGCGGCTTAATCTAATTAGGATTAAGAGAGTGGTGTAGTGCCCATATACCATATGTGTCAATTTTCATTCGGTATAGGGATTAAAAACTCTAAAAGTAGAGCAAAAAATTAAACTAATAAAAGCACAATTGAGCACAAATGGAGCACAACTGCCACCCATTTTATACTATATAAATTCTAACTCCAGGGGTGGGTGGGGGGGACTTGACTGAGCTGCAGACCTATATAGCTATTCTTTTCATAGTGCCAACGCGGCTTAATCTAATTAGGATTAAGACAGTGGTGTAGTGCCCATATACCATATGTGTCAATTTTCATTCGGTATAGGGATTCAATGTTTACGTGCGATTTATACGTATACAAGTAATACGTGGCAACGTGGCACCCCTACTGTCCGTCACCAATCCCGGCAACAATCGACATCATAACGATTTTCTCCGATCTTCCCACTTCTCGCCGCCAGATTTTACTTTCAATGTTTAGCTGCGAACACGTTGCGATCTAGTCTGCAATAAAAGCCGACTTATTCCTGGAACGGGAAACATCAAATGGCCGCCGCGATGTCCTGATGTAGTAGTTTATTATTATTGTCAGAATCCTTTTTTATTTAGCTTATTTTTAATTTTATTAGAATTACGCTTTTGTTTGTGTCATGCAGCGTGAACGCAGCTTAATAATTCTCTGCATTTACTGAAAGAAAAAAGAAAAACAAATCCTTGCAACTCGTAAATATTATTTCTAAACGCATTACAAACACCCAAGTCGGTGGTCCAATAGTTACTGCTAACTTGTATTTTCGAGCATGTATCGGTCGCGCTGGCATTGGAGAAGAAAGTAGGGGTGCCACGTTGTCACGTATTGCATGAATTGATCGCCCATGGCTAATGAAAATTGACACATGCTGTATGGTTTTTAAAGGTAGCACTGCTTATATAATTATGAAAATAAGGGTCACTTCTGTTTTTAATAACAACATAATGGAATCACTACAATCTTTACACAGATTTGTATCTACAATAAATAATTTCTTTTTAATATAATCTATGCTACATCAGTTTACACACGGACCTGTATTATCATAACTATTTCCTATATTAACCTTTTCTAATGGAACGTCTATATAGTGAAATCGAAGATATTGTTATAAGTTACAATAATATAACCTTCGACGTATTTTTAATTATGTTCACTTGCGCCAGAACATATAATAACACATCTGTCATTATAGTAGGTATTTACTATGTCGTTCCAAGAAAAAAAGCAAGTTAAACGTTTCTTCATTCTATCAGACATGTCGCAGTGAAATATTAGAAGTCGTTTGCGGTAAATATGCTGACCGAATTACTTTCTTCGATAAGCTTATCTAAAGCACCGCTACCACGAATCTGAGATTTAAACTGCTTATTCATTAGTTCATTACATCTACAAATGAATATATACAGATAGGATCATGAAAAGGTTTTCAATCCAAAACAATTTCGCTAAGGTGTACCATAATATTGAGTGACTTATAGTTGGATTGTAATAAATTAGTAATATGCCATCTAACCCTTTCTCAAAATTTACTTATATTTCGATGTGTTTGTATTGAAAGATATATCTGGAATTTTAACATTAAAAAACTGTTCTAAATTCTGTGAAACAATACTTTATCTAAGGCGCTTCATTACAAATAGCCTTTTTTCAATGAATATGTAACATTTACGTTCATAGCTTATAGTTAGTTGTAAAAAGAATTGTTATGTTAATTTTTGAACACTGCTGTATGTTACAGAATTTGTTTCGTTCATTTATTTCGGTAGTATTATTGTTATGTTTCCTGAAGTTTTGACTTTAGCAATTGTCGTTTGGTTTATTTTTTTCCTATCGCCTTATCATATTTATTAGTAATGCATTTCTGTATTTTATTTTATGTAAGAATCAAATGCTAAGTTATTAGCTTGTCCCGCCATCTGCTTGGCGAGAACGGTCTTTAACGTTAAATAGATATCTTTTATGCGGCTCGGTTACCGCAAATCATAGTCAACTCAGGTTTATACAACTTTTATTACGCTTGATCTATTTACTGTTTATCCTACTGATGCATCTGCAACCTTAATTGCGCTAGTTTCATATTTCAGAATTTACATAGTAATTAATTACTTTTTACTTTTGGTTCTATCTTAAAGAATTCTGTTTTAATTTTTCCTGTCTCCCCTAGTAATTAGTGGGCTTCCTTTTGTTGCAAGTATCGTCTGTATCATTTTTAAATATTTCCGTACTTCCCGAATTGTTCGTCTGGCATTGCTTGTGGTGTGAACATTCATTTTAAACGCCTTCTTCTCACCCCATTTTTGACTGTTACGTTTATCGATAAAAGAAGTAGATTGGTTTCGATCAATATTCTCTGTTAATTTTTGGTAAATTTATACCGATACCGTACCGTAGTATATACGCTGTTAGCGGATTCATTAAGCCAGTGACTGTTTTATTAATTGGTATAATATCCTGTTTTTTTATCGCCTTTATGTCGGTTGAACGTTACAATCGATTTCCTCCGATCCTTTTTTCAGTTTTTCGTCGTGTAGTCTTTTTGCTTCTTATATTGCGCAGAAACTCTCGCATATTCCGTCATAAGTGACCGGAAATTAAGAACACATGGTGAACCTCCACCTTGAAACTTGACATTTTTAATACAATTGTCCTGGAAAAGAGAATTTATCTACCGAATCCGAAATGCTAAGAATTTTGGTTCGTCTGCACGAAGTTACTTTTACTGGAATACCGATTAGAAGAGTCATTTCCAGTATCCCTCTTCGTAGGAGCTAGACCACGCCTACTTGTTAATAAGATAAGTCTTTTAGTTGTTTTTCTTAGTTATTTGTGTGAAATCTGTAAGTAGCGTTCGCTTAAATTGTAGTTTAATTTGAAAATTAATTTCTATACATATCATAAAGTTCATACGCTTTGAAATTTAAGATTTCTCCCCGATACCAATTTTGTGCTCGCAACATCATAACACAGTTTCAGAAACTTTATTTTAAAAACTAATTCCAGTCAAGCATACATTGAGCCTTTGTTTGTTTGCGTTTTAAATTTCGTTTTGATATTTCGTAAATAAAAGCGATACTATTGTTTTAACGAAACCTTGTAAAGTCCAGAATTTACATTAGCGCATATGGCGCCATCCCCTTACGTCCTACCTCACGGCAGTTAGTCGGCACCTCTGCGTAAGCCCCCTTAACTAAGGTAATTTTTAACACACGAAAAATGTTAGCTATTTGTCCAGCCCATTATAGTGTTATATGTAATTAATTGTTTTTTTGTCATGTGGAATATCGAAATTTTTGGTAAATTGGTAAAGTGTTAGTCTAAATCTTTAATGAATTGTGAAACACAATTCATTAAAGGACTTATTAGGTTGATAACCTTTTCGCGACTGTATGTGTACACATAACACCCACAATTGCCGGTTAGGTGATTATGGAACAAAGAAACACGATATAATAATAACACATATATACCTAAATAAACATATGCTCGAGCACAAAAGTACTGACGAATTAAAATTATGGTGATTACATTTAGTAAATCACCGCGATTCTCATCACAAGGGGACTTTCCACTTGGTCCACATCCGGTCGAAACACGTCAATTGTGGCATTAGTGTAAATAGATAAAAAGTAAACAGCGATTTAAATGCTATGTTGTTATTAATTCCCTCTTGCTATGGATATTAACACGCCTAGACAAATTTTTATTTATGCTAGTGAGACTATTTGAACAACTTCCACATTTATTTACATAAAACCAAACAAGTGTATTTATTCTTGGTTCGGAACTATTTACTAGTCCAGTTAGATACTCGCTTTTGTCGGAAATAGTTATCGTTAAATTTATAAGTAAATAAACTCCAGAGTCTGTAGAAATTTTGAGAACTTTCATGTATGGGTTTTCATTGATAATTTCTCGTAGTTATTCAAATTCCAAGTTAGGCGTGAGAAATAAAAAAAAAAAGATTATTTTTACAACATTTACAAATACGTGATGTACTATGAAAGATAGGTACATATTTAAATATTGACTGGTAGTAAAGAATATGTTAGTTCAATACAAAATATAAGGAAATGAATATCAATTAGAGCATGTTTTAAATATAAGTATGCAATATTATACCTTACAAATATGCAAAAGAAATGTAAATAAAAGAGTATTTATTTCCTGTAGTTTTACAAAATTATATATTTTCAACATTTTATTGAGACAGAAAACAAAAAGTAATGGAAGGAAATCACAAGATAGAAGTTTCCTTCCACTAGAAGTTTGACATAATGAAATTAACATAAAATTGCAGTCAAATTGTCAAAAATTAACTTCTCATAACGTCACTGAAAGAAAAATAGCGCAAAACTATAGGCACTAGTGATGAGAGCAAATATTGGTCACAGTGATTTTTCACAGTGATTTCCTAATCACTGTTTTCACCGTTTGCAAATTCGTGGAATCACAGTGATTACTTTCGCATTTATTATGATGGAAAGGGTTATTTTCAATAGGGACAAATAAATATCTTTTTCATGTAAAGAAATATTTCTGTCTGCGATTCTAAGATTTACTAACTATAAATAATGTATTCAATTTGGCATGAATATGTTTCACTATAGCTGTAACAAAGCAATTATTATTATTTTCAATGTTACTTATCGGATAGGCGAAGTCGATTACGTTCTAACAAAGTTAGTAAACTTATATTTTCATAATCATTAATAATGTAATTTAATATATTAATAATTAAAAAGTGCCCAAGTAAACTTTATATTTAATAAATATAATATTAGAAGAGAAACTGAAATGTATTTATTATTGCATATAGGTACTTTAAACTGAACAAATAATAAATAAAATATACTTCATTGCTTGGAGTTACTTTTTACTTATTTTCGGTTTTGTAAGTTATATTTAAATTATTATCTATCCACATTTTGTACATATATTTATGTACATACACGATCATCTATAAACTAAAACCAATTCATCATATATATGTTACTTACTATATATTGTTATATTAAATCTTTTTGCAGATTCCTATATTTTATAAAACATAAATTAAAAGCAAATACCTAGTGATAGGTATACCTAATATGCGTAAATTAATATTTTATAACCTAGGTAGTTTATCAACAATTCATTTTCACCGCGAATATTTTTCACTACGCATATAGTTAAACAGCTCAAAGAAGGAGCCGTTTATTTTCACCGTTTGTTGTCACCGTTTATTTTCACCGCTCACGGTAAACAGCTCGAAGGAACCCTTTACCATTCGCGGTGAAAATAAACGGTGAAAACAAACGGTGAAAATGAACAGTGAAAATAAACGGCTCCTGCTTTCGCAGTGATTAAAAGAGCTGTTTAAAATCACCGCGATTTTGAAATCACCGTTTGCTTTGGAACGGTGAATGAAAAATCACCGTTAAGACCATCTCTAATAGGCACTTCGAAAAATATAGGGCATTTAACTGGCTCGGTGAGAAAGTACCCGCTTATTTGAAACATTTCAAAATACAATTTTCGGTCACTAATTATGAAATAATTTGAAAAGTGGTCAGCAAATCCATCCACAATATTCTGGGGATAATCCAAAGCACAATCGCTATATACCAAATATTAGGAATTCTTGAGGTTCCTTGTCTTGAACGAATGTAATTGAACACTCCTTTAAAATTAGTTTTAATCGTTTGTTGCATTTTATTCATATAAGCAATATAAACTAGGAATATTTATTCTATATCAGCTAATTACTTAATCTACAATTAGTTTCAAAGTTTCTTCTGCATACATACGCTGCTAACGAAATGTATTTGTGTGGTTAACTGTTTCAAAAGCAATTTTCGCTTGACTGATTAAGTAAATGAAATTTGTGGTCAGATTATCAAACTTTTTGCGACAACATTACTCTGCATTTAAGTTTAATTCGTGGGCACTATGAAATGGAATAAATTGAAATTATGACATCCCAGACTGCTGTAGATGATTTCTTCCATACAACTTTGAAATTTGCCGATATTTCAAAAACTATCAAATATGACAACGGCCTTTATTGATCTCTCAAAACATATTCCTGTAATTTTCTCCTTTTTTGCAATGAAATTTCCATTTGAAAATATTTCCATAAAAATATCAACGGTGTTAAAAACAATATACTAAAAACTCTTGATTATCACTAGTTAATCTTTTAAAGTACGAGAAGAATATATGGACACCATTATCACCAAACATAAAGTTGTATACTTTTATTTTCTGAATCACAATGTTTATTTTATTTTATCTGCTTCCGCTTATTCATTGTTTGTATACCCCGTTTGTTACTATATGTAAATAATAAAAATACAGTACTTTAATATGTACATATATCATATACATGCAATTCAACCTGTGCATATTTTTTACGGCTTAATGATGATGAGATTTTAATGCGTTAGTTCCTGCATCTTTTTTTAAATTCCTATCACCGTATGTAATTATAAATGGAAAATATAAATATAAAGTGCAAATGGATGTTCTTTAATATTAATATTGTTGGGATTTGAAGTACCGGCATTGATGTTTGTGAACATAACCTACGTTATGAAGGCATGTATTCGATGATGGACTTCACATATTTGTTATATTCCTATTTGGGCAAGAGCCATATTACATATATTTTTTTCAAAATTATTTTTTTTACTTCTTGGTTGAAATTGTTTCGTCGCATCTTCTGCTGTCGATGTTTCGCCCACTACTCTAAGGGACATCTTCAGGGTTGTCGAGCTTTTAATGTCCGATTATATAAACTTTTGACGCCCTCTCCAATTTAAACTTTTTCACAAATTGCCAATTGCGTCAAAAGTTAGTTGACGTTTATCTTTTCCTATAAACTTCAAAAAATCTGTTGCGAGACGTAATTGTCATATTGAATGTCATTGTTGGCATAAGTAAATGTGGCAATTGTGTATTTTTTTTTGTATCAAGGACCATTTTTATAATTCAATGAACTTGTTATTGTTACTATTATACTTCTAAATGCGTTTTCCCATGCCTTTTCTGATGTCTGCTGTTGGTCATCTACCAGTGCTACTTCAACTGAAGTTAATTATCTATTCAACCGTTCTCGTTTAATGAAGTACTACAGAACTTTACGAAAATTAAAGCAAACATTACATCTTGTCATAATCAACTACTTGGTTTTTTATTTTTTTGTGAAGGACTGGGCTGCTAAATTTTATAAGCCACGTATGGTGTTATTTAATTTAATTGACGGTTCATAAGTGAAATCGAATTTTCATCGTACATAAAACGTCAGATGGATTTTTGGCCGTCACTTTTAAAGTTTCCCGTTACTTTAGTGGATATTCTTACACTAAAGCTTCATTACATATCGACATATCAAATTAAAGATTGCATATCGAAAAATTCAAGAGGCGGATCTCTTCGGCATCACTTCCTGGTCTTCAGTTCACCTTCCTTCGAATAAATTTATGGTCAATGAAATTAATGCCATTTAGTATACTCTTTAGTGCTTTCGCATTTGATTTTCCCAATCTATTTGATTATTTCCAGCATTTAACGAACGAAACCTGCAAACGTTTGAGACTGTAATTTCTGAATCTTGTACGATCATGTATATTTACTGAAATTGTTGCTTCAATTCTTTCCATCTTAATTTAAAGCACCACTTGTGAAATCGGTTTTTCTTATAAACGTAATTATTTCAAACTTATCGCATGCCAAAATTTGACCTTTGCTCGAGGAAAAATATATCACCCCGCATGACTGACAGTATTCTGGCTGGTTCTGATGTTTTCCGGTAAATGTCATCACGAACTGAAATTGATTAATAGTTTCGTCGATAGTGTATAACCTGCAATTGAATTTTCGTGCGACTGCCAACGTAAATCAAACGTCAGGTGGATGTTTGTCAGTCAATTTTGGTGTCCCCAAATATATTTTACTCAAGCTTACCTAGACTTCGGGGTGCCATTATCAGCTGTGCCGACCCACCGCCATGTTGAATATACTCAAAACCTAGCTAAATTTATCGCTCTACACGTCCTTCTTATGGGAGAAAGCTGCGATACGGCGTGATTTACTACACGTCCGAGAATGCCGATTTTTGCACGCACCTCCTTAGTGGCCCGTATCTTTGCGCACGCAAAGATACGTTGCGAGGAACGGTTTAAAGTCGCCCGTGTGCCCACACCAAACGATAGCTTTTTTTCCCTGTATCCAGAGAGGAGTTCTGCGCCCCGCGTCATTAATTTTTGTCGATTTTGACGGTTCGGTTAAGCTATTTCAACCAAGGCGATTAGAGTCGGTCACTCGAATGGTTTTCAGTACGTATAAAAAAAATACAATGATATTATAATTCATTTGAGTTTAATTAAGGCTTTCCAAGAGTGGTAAAACAGTATTCGTATTTAAATTGTTGGGGTGTTTCTGTATTTTGATGGATTCCTGATATTTTGTGGAATTAAACTGCATTTGTTGATCAGTTTTCAGTCGATACTCAGCCAGTGCAAACCCGACCACGCACAACAACCGACTACAGCGCTCTCACGTCACACATCGGTTGTTTTGTCTCGCCAATGTGTATCTACACTGCCGCAAGAGTGGGTTTGGCTTTGAGAGAGACGACTAGATAATTTGAAATGGTGTTCTAATTTAGGAGTGGTAATAAATATCGTTTAATGGACTTATATCTATGTCTTTTTCGGATTAGTTGTTCTGGATTAAGGTTCTGTAAGGACTGTTCAGATAGTGCTAAATTCCTGTTTACTAGGAAATCGATGACAAAATGTTTTTAAGAAAGGTGATAATTGGCTTGGGTATCCATATGTCCCTTAGGATCGTAGATGAAACATGAACAGCAGAAGCAGATACTACAACACAATTTCAGAGACCAAGAAGTACATAATAACAACCGCAGAAGTCTACAACTACTATTCTGTAAATAATTCTGTCAATCTCTAGTAATATATTGACAGAAGGCGAATAATGAATATTGAGACAGTAAAGTACATGTGACCCTATACCAAATTAACTTACTTATTAGGTATTATTTTTGTATGAAAAAACACCCCTTGAATAATTTACTAGACTTACAATCGTATCAAAAATCTAACTTAAATCACACAACAGTGATGTAATAGTAATATTTTTAGAAATTTTAGAATTCGTGTAATAACCTTAATGTGAATTATTTATAATTTATTTTCTAATAGTATTTCTGTTGAATGCATCATGCATCGAAGTAGTAAAATACAGAATATGTATGATATTTAAGTATAATTAGCACCAAAGTTTATTAAATAAATTTGTAACTTAATCGGAAAAAAGTGTTCTTATTTCTTTTGAAAATAGAAGAGGAATATGCGTCTAAAATTATATACCGTATGTGTCAATTTTCATTAGGTATAGGGATTCAATGTTTACGTGCGATTTATACGTATACAAGTAATACGTGGCAACGTGGCACCCCTACTGTCCGCCACCAATCCCGGCAACAATCGACATCACAACGATTTTCTCCGATCTTCCCACTTCTCTCCACCAGATTTTACATTCAATGTTTAGCTGCGAACAATTTGCGATCTAGTCTGCCATAAAAGCCGTCTTATTACTGGAACGGGAAACATCAAATGGCCGCCGCGACCTCCTGATCTAGTAGTTTATTATTATTTTCAGAATCCTTTTTTAATTACCTTATTTTTAATTTTATTAGAATTACGCTTTTGTTTGTGTCATGCAGTGTGAACGCAGCTTAATAATTATCTGCATTTACTGAAAGGAAAAAGAAAAACAAATCCTTGCAACTCGTAAATATTATTTCTGAACGCATTACAAACAACCAAGCCGGTGGTCGAATAGTTACTGCTAACCACGCTAACCTGTATTTACGAGCATGCATCGGTCGTGCTGGCATTGGAAGGGAAAGAAGGGGTACTATGTTGCCACGTACTGTATGGATTAATCGCCTATGGCTAATGAAAATTGACACATGCTGTAGACAAAATACTCGTATTTTGTCTATTTAATATATATCCACCAATAGTTTAGTAATTTAAGTATAGGAGGATTACTACTCCAACACCTGTATGCGACCTAGATTGGAGTATATCCCGCATTTGACAATGCAAGAAAGAATCACAGAAAATCCAGCATTCAGAGAGCAGGTGCTACTGGCGCTGGTCGCACCCGAGCATTAGCAATTTATTAAATTATGACATATAAATATTTTTTGTGGGTATTTTTACTAATATTTGTAAATAAAACTATCGTCTAATAAATATCTACCAGGAATAATGTATGCAAAGAAGTTATATTACTCCACTATTTGGTCTAGCTTACTTTACAGGCTTATAGGTTATGTTTCTTCATTAAAAACCAACCATTTACATTTAAAGTCATAGTAGATATCAATGACAAACTTTCTACAAATAAGGGATTTTTCATGTAATTTCACAATAGAAAATGAGAGTTTCTCTTTCTATACTATATGCTTTATTGATTCGTAGCGAATCAATAACAAAATAAATATATATGCATCTTTTAAATTAGTTAAATTTAATAACATTCATTTATTTTCAATTGCATCATCACATACATACACAATGTAAAGGAATTTCAATTCAATTCCAATTAGTCAACATTTGAGACTCTTATATTCCATTCAAGTAATTTAAACTTTCTTTAAAGTGTTGACATTGATCTAATCATCTGATCATGCATGAATTATAGATTTTAATTCATTTAGTGAGATGTAATTAAATGATAATTTTCTAATTTCAAAAGAATGAAGAAACTTATTTAAAAACATAATCTGTCAAATTCATTATTTTTAATAACACTTTACATTGTAGCTTCCACGAAATGCCCTCTTAACGCACACCGAAACACGATATTAAATCATCATTCTCTTCTTTCCTCGGTGTTTAAGCGCGCACTTAGGATGATAGGGACGGCAAATTTAAATAAATCTTCCATCAATAATCGATGAAATAAAGACATACGAAGATAATGTCATTAATTGCGTTATTAATTACGATTGTCCGTTTTAGTTAACCTTATATTTATTTTTATTTCACCTCTGGATGGAATAGCGAAGTGCTCTATGATTACTCCCTAATAGTCTCCGCCATATGGGGCCTGGTCTCCCCTCTGAGACTCTTGTCAAAAGTGATGTAGGTGTTCTGTATAATAGGTGTTGTATACGTCTTAAGAAATATATTACCCGACCAGTATTAATTTAATAGGCATTTGTGGCATATTTGAAATTTTTATATGCATACGTCGGTGCTGTAACTGTTTACAATCAATATTTTAGAAGCTGTTATTATGCAATTACATTGAACAGGATTGGATTTTACTTTTCTACAAGTACTTCAAGATTATATATTTGTTAGACATGAATAACGTTTTTCAATAGCTTATTTACCAATAAATTTGTAAGTAAATATGAAACTGGTACCTATATAATAATGGAAACACCATTATCTGCTGACAGAAAAAGTGCATTAATGTTATGTCTTATTGTAATAACACGTGAAAAATAGTGTATTTCAACGTTTGATTATGGTAGACGAAACATGGTTTTACAGATCGCCCAATTCAAATGTGAATTAAGCATACAGAGAAGCGAGACAAAAAGCACTACGACGATCATGAATAATAATTTAAAAATAACTTAATTTTTGGAGCTAGTGGGAACACACTAATTGATAACGCTAGTCTTGATAAATAGCTTTTATTTCCCAATGATAACTGATTGTCATTCATTCATTCATTATCCATATCCTCTTTTGCCGTTAGGCGTCGAGGCGTTCAGCTTTGCAGAAGGTTTCCCATTCTGTCCTATCTTTGGATATTTTTCGAGCATCGTTCCAGGTACTTCCCCAGTCCGCCAGTAGCTGCTTTATCTCCTGATTCCATACTCTTCTTGGTCTACCTCTGTTTCTCCTCTTGTTCCAGTCGGCCTTCCATATTACTTTTACAAGGTTCTTGTTACTCATTCGTGTGAGCTGTCCAAACCAACTAAGTTGTATTTTCTGGATTTTTCCTATTGCTGATATTACACCTAGCTTTTTTCGTATCTTCTCATTTTTAATTCTATCCAGTCTGGTGATACCATCTATTCTCCTTAAAGTTCTCATTTCGGCTGCTGTTATTCTTGATTTCAGCATTTTAGTTAATACCGATGACTAGTTGTCGTAGCATGGTGTTGGAAGAAGTATTGTCTTGTAAATCTTTGTATTTGTTTCCCTGCTTCTCTCTTACTTAAAAATACGTACTTCGTTGCATGATATAAGCATGCAGTTAACAATTTTTATTCTTCTATTCACATATGCCTCTATGTCTCCTATGTGGTTGATTATGGTTCCAAGATGTTTTAAGTTTTCTGTGACTTTTATTGGATAACCATCTATTGTTATATTTATTTCTTCTTCTTCTTTGGGACCAATAATTCCGTTTTTCCTTTATTAATATTCATTCCAAAGTTCTTTAAATCTCATGCCATAAATCTATATTTCTTTGCAGGACATTTTTATTAGAAGCTGCAACTATCAAGTTGTCGAAATATAAGAATTCCTTGGCTATTATAGGTTGGAGATTTCTGGACCCTACATAAATACCCTTTGTTAGGTTATTGGCATTTCTTGCAATATCGTCCATAACAATTATGAAAAGAGAACTCAGAATTCCGCCCTGTCTTACTCCTTTACGTGTGATAAAGCTTCTTGTATATCCGCTTTCAGTTCTTATTATGTTGCTCGTGTTGGCGTATATGCTTTTGATAGCCTTTAGTAGTTCTTTTTTAATCCCTCTCTTTTCCAGCGATGACCATATTCTATGTCTCGGAAGTGTATCAAATGCTTTTTCTAGGTCAATTGCACATAGGTACATTTGAAGGATTGAAAAAATATTGCACGATGAATTGGGTTTCACAAAAGTATCTGCATAGCGGATACCAAAAATGTTAACGGCAGATCAAAAACGCATCCGTCAAGGTACCGCTGAGAAGGATTTGGTTATAATTAATAGAGATTCAATTGATTTTCAGTAAAAATTCATTACAGTAGATGAAAATTGGGCTCATCACTTTGACCCAGAGTCAAAAAGGCAAAGTATGGAATGGCGGCAGAATCCCCCCAAATTTCGTGTCAGTTCAACTGCTGAAGAAACGTATGGGAGTTTTTTTTTGATTTTCAGGGGGTTATATTTGTCAATTTTTTACCACGTGGGCGTACTGTTACAGGTAAATATCACGCAAACTTAATTCCAAAAGTTCAGGATACCATCAACGTGAAAGGGAGAGAAAAATTGTGACGAGGACTACCATCTATTCCCAAAATTAAAAAAACTTATTCGGGGAAACCATTTTTCAGAGAATGAAGAAGTGATGATGGTGGTAAAAGAGAGCAATATTTACTAATTTGAATCTTGGCACTTACAAATCCATAAACAAAACCAGTTAACCTTTCTAAGGATTATGTTGAAATAAAAATTGTTTCGGTTTTCTCAGTATTTCGCTTCTATGTTAGGGACAATAATTGGTGAACCCCCTCGTATAATAGATAAAATATGTCCTTTCAAAAATTATCATACAAAACAATTGAATTAGTCATGAAGGAATATGGTGTTTCATCATTAATTTCTGTTCAAGACATTGCACATAACGGTAACATTTTTTGTTCAGCTCAAGACAAAAGGAACGTATACCTTCACAATTACAAGTAGGTACATATATGAAAAAGAGAGAGTTCAACCGTTATGTTAGTAATTTATCGTGAAAAAGCAATGCCGAGATGATATCTGCCCTATAATTAAGCGAAGTTTTATTTTATCTTCGAATGATTAGCAAGTCTTTTAATAAAATATATCCATAAACACACATTCTACATTAGCGCGGGGCCATGCACCGCCAGTCTAGCTGACAGTATCGGGGAATCTACAGTATGCATTACCCGAGACCCTGGGAGGAAATACACTTGCATCGAACTTGTTAAAGATTTCAGATAAAACTCTCTGAAATGACAGTATCGTGCGCACTTTTTCTTTCAAATGCCTCAACCAATTAATTCTGCAACACGTTAAATTGCACAGTCTGAAGTTCAAATTATATAACTACTTTACCGCATATAAAAACATATAGAGTTGCAAAGCACAATCTTCCAATTGCTTAAATGAATTCAAAATAGTATATAATATAGGTTGTTTTCTGGGTTAATGTCATAAGAGCTTTGAATAGTTTATCTGTTAATTTATGAATACTTGTTGCACACCTTTGAATCTAATTGCATTTATGTATGTTATTTCTTATTCGATACGGCTAATTTCATACATTTTAATGGTGTTCCAGTTATCAAAATGATGTAAAATCTTTCTTTATAGAGCATTACCAATACTGAATGCATTTTGGGTTGATTGAATGCATTATTTCTATCATTGATAATGTTGTCTGAATAACAGTATATATTTCTATTCAAACTCCACTCTCTAGATGTAATTTTCATGCGAAATTAACTGTGATCAATTTAACGAACCACAGTTTAAAATGGAGAATAATAAATTCATTCGTCCATGGATGAACACGTTTGTTATAGATTAAACGTAAAAATGATAAATTAAATACCTATATTGTTGCTTCCGTAAATAATGTTAACTGTCATGTTTACACTAGTTTTAATAATTCAATGGATATCAGAAAACGTAAGCTTGTTCTCTAGATGGAAATTGTTTAAACAGAATAAATGCATGTTACTCAATACAACAGACAACGAGACAGTTTCTAATTTCTTCCATACCAGCATAACAAAATCCGGCATTATTATACGTAGTCTTCTTTAAAAAGAAGAGCAGAATATTGTCCGCCTCACAAAGCATTTGAAATAATTACAAGAAAATTAATTATAAGATATCCATTCTCATATTATAAGTATGTAGGTTGAATAGTATTATGTACTAGACAATAGTTTCGCGATCGCCTAGCTCTCTATTACCGAGAAGCTAATTAATTTATATTTATTGTAATACTTCGCTTCGCGTTAAATTCATTAACGGAACAATAATAACGTTAATGGCAAGTTATTTTGGTCGTCATCTAGTCAATCACCTCAATTCAAAACAGGCAGGTTAAGGCAGTTGACGAAGAAAAAAGAGGAGAAGTGAGATGGAACGCTTTCATAAACAAATGAGGTGTGGCCACCACACGACTTTCTTATACGTATGAAAGTGTTACTTCCGGTCCGAATTTTGAAATTTCATTTATACAAAAAATATTCCAAATCCAACTCTAAATACTTTTGTACTCTTCATAAATATATATAGAATGCATAATTTACGACATATTTGCAAAAAATCGCTGTTCGATAAGAGTAAAAGTGGTACTTCCGGTCTGAATTTTGAAATTTTTTTTATACAAAAGATATTTAAAAGTATGTTCTAAATACTTTTGTACTCGTAATGTACCTGCCTAGAAAGCATGACTTGCGAGATATTCGCAAAAAACTGATTTTCGATAAGAGTAAAAGACCTACTTCCGGTAGGAATTTCGAAAAACTTTATGAAAAGAATATTTCTCAAATTTAATTCTGAGTACATTTGAATTCTTTATAAATTTGTTTAAACTTAGTAATTGACGAATTATTTGCAAAATTCGATTTTTTCACTGAAGTAAACTAGTACTTCTGGTCTAACGATTTTACTGAAAAACTAATCAGATCTCAAGAGGGAGATTATACACGTAAATACAAAATTTGGAATTGATATCTACAGCGGTTTGACCGCTATCGTGGTCACACACACACAGAGAGAGAGAGAGAGAGAGAGAGAGAGAGAGAGAGAGAGAGAGAGAGAGAGAGAGAGAGAGAGAGAGAGAGAGAGAGAGAGAGAGAGAGAGAGAGAGAGAGAGAGCGAGAGCGAGAGAGAGAGAGAGAGAGAGACATTTTTTAAAAACCACTTTTTCGGTATCAGGGGACTTCAAAACGTGGACATCTGCAAAAATCTCGAGGTCGAAAATTTTCATCATCACAATACTTCCTTATATACTACGTATAAGAAAGTAAAAGTGCTCAGGAGATTTCTTCCGTAATAAACACATACAACTATGTACATCCATACACTTGTGGCGTATCTGATCGATAAGAGCTTTTAGTTTTCGTATTGTTTGTATTATGATTGATATTTGATATATGTATGTATATAAATAAATAGAGTGTGAATAAAAAGTAAGCAATACTTAAGTTAAAGCCTTTTTATTTCTTATACGTAGTATAAGAAAGTATTGTGATGACGAAAATTTTCGACGCCGAGATTTTTGCAGATGTCCACGTTTTAAAGTCCCCTGATATCGAAAAATTGGTTTTTAAAAAATGTCTGTGTCTCTCTCTGTGTGTGTGTCTGTGTGTGACCACGATAGCGGTCAAACCGCTATAGATCTCAATTCCAAATTTTGTATTTACGTGTATAATCTCCCTCTTGAGATCTGATTAGTTTTTCAGTAAAATCGGTAGACCGGAAGTACTAATTTACTTCAGTGAAAAAATTGAATTTTGCCAATATTTCGTCAATTACTGAGTTTAAACAAATTTATAAAGAATTTAAATGTACTCAAAATTAAATTTACGAAGAATTTTATTAAAAAAGTTTGTCGAAATTCCTATCGGCAATAGGTCTTTTACTCTTATCGAAAACCAGTTTTTTGTGAATATTTCCCAAGTTATGCTTTTTGGACAGCGAAGTTACGAGTATAAAAGTATTTAGAACTTAATTTTCAATACTTTTTGTATAGAAAAAAATTCAAAATTCGGACCGGAAGTAACACTTTTATTCTTATCGAATAACGATTTTTTGCAAATATGTCGTAAATTGTGCATTTTTTATATATTTGTCAAGAATACAAAAGTGTTTAGAGCTGAATTTGCAATGTTTTTTGCTTATATGAAATTTCAAAATTCGGACCGGAAGTATCACTTTTACTCTTAGCCAGTAAGTTGCATTTTTTTTCGAATATCTTGCAAAGTATGCATTCTATAGAAATTTATTATAAAAATAGAAGTACTTAGAATAGGATTTTGAATAATTTTTGTATAAGAAACTCTATAATTTGCAACGCTCATACGTATAAGAAAGTCGTGTGGTGGCCACACCTCATTTTTTCAAAACGAGTTTTGCATATACGGAGTACAGTGCAGTACTGCGAAGGTCAAGATATTACAATATTTCTATTTTTACTTTTTTATACGTAGTATAAGGAAGTATTGACAGGTATTTGCTGCAAACCAATCTTGCAACCTATTGTAATATTTTAAGCTCTCCTGATAGACCTCATGCAAGTACTTTCCACTAATAATTAGGTTGGTGTCATCCGCATAAGTAATGATGCTGTTATTAGAATCATATACAATAGATCCTATATCATTCAAAAAAATTATAAATAGTAGTGGCCCAAGGACACTACCCTGTGGGACACCCATAGTCACAGTAGTCTCATCCGATTGCGTAATAGCTCCGTCAATGCAACACTTCACTATTTGATTACGATTAGTTAAGTAAGTCTCTAGCCAGCTATTTGCTGCTCCTCGTATACCGTAAGAATTCAGCTTCTCCAGTAATATTGAATGATCAACGCAGTCAAACGACTTTGACAAGTCTAAAAACAGACCACATGCCAGACCGCGCTCTTCCAGAATTGACAATCAAAACGTATATTGCGCATTTATCTAAAAATATACAAGGCAATAATCCGATATTCTTTAAAAGCGACGTTAGTACGTCTCAAGGATAACATAGATCTCAGGATTCTCTTTGTAGAAAAAAGACGATGCATTCCAAAGAATAAATGCAATATATCATATAAATGCAATATATGATTTGTAAAAGATGTCAGTAGCCATTTTGTGCTATCAAAAGTAGTAATCAAATGTCCCATAGATTTTTGTTGGTTAGCTGAATAGAAAATAATTATACACTGCGGCCCTCCTTTTTTACTAAATAAGATCGAATTTACGTCTGATATGCATAATATTAATATCCGCTGAAAGAATTTAATTGACTAGTCTTAGATATCACACTGTTCATTTTAAAAGATCTTTTAGTAATTATCCACACATTATGAATACTACAAACAATTACCGTCCAGTTGAGCTTTCCTCGAATTTATATTTGTTTCATTTTTTAAATTGTATTATATCAACCCCCCCCCCCCTTCATCTGTGTAGGTTTACCAGGAAGATGTTGTTGTATGAAGAGTATAAGAAACCAATAAGAAGTTGTCATTGTTATTATTAATATGTAGAGTAATTCAACTTTCAAAATTATTATAAAAACTTCAGCATTAATGTTCCATGCTTTTTACTAGCACTGTATATACTTCTCATCAACGTATTACGTTCTAGTTAAGGAGATGATAATAAATAATTTACAATAATTAAGTCTATTAAGTAGGAAATTATTCCATTATGAATTCAACGCCTTTCTTTAACGAACAATTAATGAATCAGCAAGATTTCAAGAGACTTAATAAGCGCATTAACTAGAAAACATTACGGTCCTATAAAACATTTAATAATTAAAACTACTATAATGGCTTTTGTATTTTCTTTTTCTCTTTATTATTTAGCATTCAGTATCTCTCCTTTATTTGCAGTTTACTGTCGTAAGAAACATGCAGACGAAAATCAGTTTTTTACGAATATTTCGCAAGCCATGCTTTTTAGAGAGGTACGTTACGAGTATAAAAGTATTTAGAACTTAACTTCCAATACCTTTTGTATAAAAAAATTTCAAAATTCGGACCGGAAGTAACACTTTACTCTTATCGCATAGCGATTTTTTGCAAATATGTCGTAAATTATGTATTCGATATATATTTATCAAGAGTATAAAAGTATTTAGAGCTGGATTTGGAATTTTTTTTGTATAAACGAAATTTCAAAATTCGGACCGGAAGTAATACTTTTACTCTTAGCGAGTAGCGTTTTCTGGAAAATATCTCACAAAGTATGCATTCTGTAGATATTAAGAGACTAGAAGTACTTAGAATAGGATTTTGAAGAATTTTTGTATAAAAGAGTTTTCAAAATTCGTACCTGAAGTCACACAGGCGTATTTTTTTTAAGAGGATAAAAGTATTTAAAGCTTAATTTAGAACAATTTTGCATAATTAGAAAGGCGCATATGTATAAGATAGTCGTGTGGCGCCCACACCGCATTTTTTTTCCTGACTGTCCTTATAATCAACTACTATTATTTTGACTGCAATTGTAGATAGATAACTACTGCTCATTGGCAGAATTGATTGCTAAATTACTCCATGATTAAAATTGCGAGGGATGAAGAAAATACTCTAAAAATAAGTTCAAAGAGGAAAAGTATGATTGCTTGAAGGATTCTCGACAGTAAAACTCATAAAAACAGCGTTTAAACTGACAGTAAACCCTTTGTAAAGTGATGTGTAGATGATGATTCGCTTGACGACATTAGTATGTTGTTAATTAAAAAGTCATGTATCGCAAGCGATCGTTAAAACGTCAAAAATCAAATCGCTTTAAAGTGATTCCGATGAAAGAGTACCGCGTTGTACGGCGGCAATACACAAAGTTTCGGCAAAGCAGAAATGCATTCGAAAAAACGCGCTCTTACTACAGTTGTGTTTGCTGTCGTAAAAATAAACATCTTAAACTTCTAACTAAATATTGACAGAGGCTCATTATGGAAGTGCGCCTGTTTAAACAATCGGTTCAACTTATGTATGTATCAAATAACATAACAGTTCGAGTTATTGATTTATTGATGTATGTAACTCTCTGCACGGACAGAAATGTGACAAATTATTTTATAGCAGGCTATGGGTCAGTTAAAAGACAATTCTTTTGTTGTTCAGAGGAAGCTAAAATAGCTAGTTTATTTGAAAGTGGAATAAATCCATTACGTGTGGTCTCTTAAAATAAATTTCAGCATTACCTTAAAATATTTTATATAGGGATACAAAGGAAGATATTTATATTATCTACAGAGCTATGGGAAAAAAGAGTTTGGAAAAATAATACATATTTTAGTTTTTAACATATGCATTAAGAGTAACTTATTTTCCTTTCTTTGCTGCATTTAATAAGTCTTCAAAAAATGTCTTTACCACTTCTTCTCGATATTCATCCGAAGAAAAATAGCGTCCACTCATGCACTTTTTTATTTTACTGGATGCTCTATCTTGACAAAGCTGCGCTTGTCGGTTACTTCCCGTTCTTGGCGAGCTTTGTGTAATCTTTTAACTTCATATTTTATTGTACAACCTTTTTTTCAAGTATAATCAGGAAGATTTCTGCGTTCTTTTTCCTTTTTCCCTGGCAGACATTTTGCTGATACAGTTTTTGTTCGGGAGTAAGCTATTTCGGAATGGAATCTGCCAACGTAAGACCTTATTATGTGCTAAATCTTTGCGCAAAATGTTTAATGCTGTAGCTTCTGATCTTACTTCAACAGACCTTTCGTATTTTGGGTCATCTTCAATTGGATCCCTACCACATAGTTATTGGTTGGACCAAAATTTTATCATAAAATATGACGAGTGCGAGCGCATCTTCTCCATACACATTAATTCATAATTTTCTGGTAAATATTCTTGGTTCCGTTTACTTTAACTTTTCATGATGTTGACTCTGATCCAGCTGAATTTTACAAACTTTTTTGTTAGGCAAGCTACAGAAAAATCCAAACTGATGACAAAATATCAAAATGTTACAGCAACCTACCAGAAAAAAATGAGGTATTGACCTTCTTATACGTATTGGAGTTCCGGATTTTTTATATAAAAGTTCTTCCAAATCAACTTTCAAATAATTTTATCTTCTTTATAAACCTGAATGTAAAACTGTTATTTCCGGTACGCATTTTGAACTTGCTTTTATACAAAATTTTCTCAATCCAACTTTAAATACTTTTATATTCTCCATAAATCTGTATATAATGCATAATTTGCCAGATATTTGCAAAAAATCCTATTCGATAATAGTAAAAGTGTTACTTCTGGTCCGAATTTCGAATTTTTGTTTAAAATTTAACTACTTTCAAACTCACTGCGAATATAATTGTTCAGAAACCATAACTTACGAGATATTCGTAAGAAACCACTTTTCGATGAGAGTAACAAACACCGTACAATGCGGTATGGGGGACTTTTCGAGGCGGTCTCTTGTCTATGCGACATGGTACGGGCCTCCCAGAACCTATCTTAACAAGATAGCATGGCTTAAATGTAGGTACTATGTTTCTTGCCGATAATTACAAAGGCATCAAAAATGTTGTAACTCAATTTGATTCAACAACCAGTCTTGCCATAGAATAGTGAAACATAATTTTCAATAATTCGACAATAAAAAGTTAGCTATGATATATTAAATCTTATTTTGCGATAATTGAGGAGGCAATTACTACACTAGAAGATAGAAAATTGTCTTTAATTGATAGTGTTGGTTGGCATTTTAAATGATATTGAAGAAAAATTGGAAAAGTCAAAATTAAAGAATAATTAGCCGAAGTTCTACACAAAAATGGAGGTTTTGCTACTTTAAAATTGATAAATAATGTATTTAATGGTAATTTTAATGAAGCCATTAATACCTATAAGCCCCTCATTAATACCTAGTTTTAAGAATGCAACGTATGGAAAATTTTAAAAAAAGATATATGGTTATTTATTGTAATAAATAAATATATAATTTGCAAAGACGACAAATAAATATTAATTTCCTAAAACATAATAAATAAATGCATATCATAAGTGCATACTGCATATTTTAAAAATGCGCATTTTTTTATAAATCTAAAAATATAAGTATTTTATCTGTTAAACTATAATGAATCGTTAGAATTTAGGCACTCTTTATTAAAATACTTTGAAATGCTCCCTTAGTTTCACACCATATAATTTACACGGAAGAAAAAAGACTGTGGGGTATGTTTGGATTATGAACCTTGACCACTCTCAATAATGACGTCAGAGAATTGTCGCGCATTATATCTACCATTTGTGCACACACACACCAATTGTTTCACGTTATTTGTATATTTTATATTATATATTTGACTATTTTATATTAGATGGTATATTAAAAGTATTCTATTCTATTCACCATATCCTTTTTAAACGACATTAACAAAAGATAATTTACAATTCTAAAAAAATAGTGAAATATACATTTTTACACCATTCTCTTCCATAATCATTTATTACCATAAATGGGTTAAAACTTATATTATTAATTATATTTTTATTTTCTTTGTATTGCTGTAGTGGGAAAATGAAATCTACATTTCACATAAAAGTCAATTCTTTTTAAATGGAACAGCCTGTATATCAGTTCACTTTTGAATTTTTTATTAAATTTTGTGTCAGAAACATGTAATACGTTAATGCTTTAAAAGTGACTATTACTGAGCTACTGTCGTTTTTGCTATAATTTTGTTAGTTTTTGCATAAAAGTCTATTCTTTCAAATGGAATACCCTGTATATCAGTTAATTTTTGAATTTCTTATTAAATTTCACAACAAAAACATGTAAGACATTAATACTTTAAAACTGACTATTACTGAGCTATTGTCGTTTTTTGATATAATTTTGTCAGTACTATACTATATTAATTAAAACCATAAAACTGACAAAATTATCTCAAAAAACGACAGTAGCTCAGTAATAGTCACTATTAAAGTATTAACGTCTTACATGTTTTTGATGTGAAATTTATAAAGAAATTCAAAAATAAACTGATATACTGGGTGTTCCATTAAAAAAAATTGACTTTTATACAAAAACGTGTCATGTAATTTTAATCCAGTTTTCTGCACATGCAGTTAGTAACTGTAAAAAAATAAAACATGTTCCTATTAGGACCTCTTATTGTAAACAATACTGCAAAAAATGTTGTCCATCTAATACGTCGTTTTCGAGAAATATAATTTTATACAAATATTGAATTTTTCAGAAAAATGAGAATAAGTCAAAAACTGTAGATTTTAGGCCTATACTATCTTCTTACTTTTTGACTAAAAATTATACGGGGAATACAAAAATGCAATAATATATAGGTTGTTCCATTTAAAAAACTATAACTATGGTTAGCCACCATGTTATGGAACACTCTGTATAATACAAAATATTTTTAAAATGTGATTCTAAGGAGCAGCTATCACAAGAAAAAAAAATGAGGTGTGGCCACCACACGACTTTCTTATACGTATGAAAGTGTTACTTCCGGTCCGAATTTTGAAATTTCATTTATACAAAAAATATTCCAAATCCAACTCTAAATACTTTTGTACTCTTCATAAATATATATAGAATGCATAATTTACGACATATTTGCAAAAAATCGCTATTCGATAAGAGTAAAAGTGGTACTTCCGGTCTGAATTTTGAAATTTTTTTTATACAAAAGATATTTAAAAGTATGTTCTAAATACTTTTATACTCTTAATGTACTTGCCTAGAAAGCATGACTTGCGAGATATTCGCAAAAAACTGATTTTCGATAAGAGTAAAAGACCTACTTCCGGTAGGAATTTCGAAAAACTTTATTAAAACAATTTTTCTCAAATTTAATTTTGAGTACATTTGAATTCTTTATAAATTTGTTTAAACTTAGTAATTGACGAAATATTTGCAAAATTCGATTTTTTCACTGAAGTAAACTACTACTTCCGGTCTGCCGATTTTGCTCAAAATCTAATCAGTTCTCAAGAGGGAGATCATATTCATAAATACAAAATTTGGAATTGATATCTGCAGCGGTTTGACCGCTATCGTGGTCACACACAGACACACACACACACAGACACACAGACATTTTTTAAAAACCACTTTTTTGGTATCAGGGGACCTCAAAACGTGGACATCTGCAAAAATCTCGAGGTCGAAAATTTTCATCATCACAATACTTCCTTATACTACGTATAAGAAAGTAAAACCGCCTCGAAATATCTTTACTCATAAAGGTATAATCTGCTTTACCCGCGGAGATGACTCACCCTGTATATCTGTTTATCTGTTTATTAATATTTGTCCTTAATAAACTGTAATATAATAATAAAACTATAATTTTAAAATATCTGAATATGTCTTTGTAATTTCATAATGTGTTTTGTCTACCATATTAATATAATTTTAAAACATTTTTTAAAAATTATTCAATTGTTTAATCGCTTAGCTAAGACCATAACAATATGTACGTTTATGACCTAATAATATGTATGAATATATTAGGTCACATTTATATTTCATTAGTGTTGGTCGACTGAGATTCGTATATACAATGAGCAAAAATACCACACGATTTTTAACGTGATAAAGGTATACTTACTTTTCCATCAAGGCCATCGTTACAACTAACAACGAAGGAGTTACCGAGAAAACTTTATGCGTTGTACACACTCAAGGTTTGAGAAAATATGGATTTTTCCTTGACTGTACACTTATGGGAATGCACGTTTTACTTGGCAGTTTTATTTTATTATTCATTGTAGACATAACAAAAAGAGTGAGTATGCAATTTATCCCCGTTAGGTTATTTTCTTAAAATTTTAATGACACTATTATAAAAATGTACTTGCTGCACGAAAAGGTAACATATATCCACAGACTTCTTCAATATTATATGTACACTGCCGATATGGCTAAGATGAATGTGCGGTTTTATTATTTAAAAAACTAAAATAATAATAATTATAGCACTGTATTGGTAGAAGTCATTGTACAAAGAAGTATGCATGTACATTCTATAGTAAGTCAGCTGTTTCAAAACGTTTCCCGGTCAAATAACTTTAATTATATATACAGTAAGTTAAGGATTCTTAAATGTAATTATAGATTTTAAGGAATTCACCTTTTTTACTTGATGTTTTACCAGAAAAAAAACAGTTTTCTTTTAATTAAAGTATTTAATACAGATAATGCCAAAATTTCCTTATAAATATAGATTTTTTAAACTGTTGCTCAACCTTTAGCGTTGTTTGTTCATCTCTACGCAGAAAAAATATTGTCGGAATTTTTGTAGCATATTCTTTGGCTAAACGCGATCACAGATAAATCTAAGGCCGATTTTATGGAAAATACTGTCTAGTTTTAGTTTATATTTAAAAGTATTAGATAAGTACAACCACTAACATAGTTTTGGCTAACCAAAAAATATATATATAGAAAATATACGCAAGATATAAAACGACAAAATAATATATATACGAACACCGCTTTTTAAGTTTTTATAAAAATTAGTACTGAAAAACATTTTTTAAAACAAAATGGTTTGTTGCTTTTCAAAATATTTTCCTTTAAAATTTTTATACTTTCGCAAGCATTCAAACCAATTCTCAAAACATTTTTTCCACTCTAAAGTTGCATCTCAAAAACATGGTTTTAAATCTGTATACATTTTACAGGATTCTTACTTTTCTGTTGTTTTTCTTTTCTAACAAACTTGCTCTATCATCGCTTTCTCCTACGACGACGGTATCGTTAGAAATAATCAGAAGCATTGCTAGAAGTAACTTGCCTCGAAAAACAATGGAAAAGGCTTTCAATCGGCTTACAGCTGGCTTTGTCTTGTTTTGGTTCCATCGGTCGACGTAAGGCATAAGAAGTGCAATAATATACAATATGTTCTATTTTTGCCATCTTTAAAGACAATTTAAGAATGTGCAAATTATCAGTTTAGGTAGCCTTTATTCTAAGCAGTTAACTTTGTGCCTGCTTGGCAATAAGTTTTGGGGCTTTTGGACGGTTGTAAATTCGTCCATATTATACAGTCTACTACTAGAAACATTTCCTTTTTCCATGGTTTTGTTCAGAAATTTGAAACACATATTTACTTGGATTTTACTAAAAGCCCTTGCTGCCTTGCTCTTATAGGTTCAGGTGAATTCAAAGAAATCTCGGCATGACGACTACGAACACCTTTGAGCCAATCCCAACCAACAATTTTTTGATTTTGGTAAACTTCAGCAAAAATCCTTTCCGTTCATATAAATTGTAAGCCAGTGTTTTCTTTACTTATGCGGTGGTGATGCTAAAAGTTTATGCAAAATATGCTTGACAGGGGCATTTTCCGATTCAGGTGGTAGTCTAAGTTGGATAGAACCTAGTCCTTTCTTGTGTCCTTTATAAATCTCATTTTTGTTATTTACCCGCTTGCGTACGGTGGTATGTGGAATTTGTAAGAGTTTTGAAAAAAGTATACCATTTTGAAGCGTATATATGTAGTGTATTTTGCTCATTTTGCATTATTTGGTTTTCTTCTTCATAAAAACAGGTTTTCTGAAAAAAAAAGTCAGATTGGATTATATTCTATTAGAATGCATCTTGTAATGTGTATGACCGTTACTAGAAAAGGTTGTAGGATAGGATGACTAATGGGGTCCCTATTGACAAATCCATATAATTTTTAGGTAGTACCAACCTTGAAACTATACGTTTCAAAATTTTATGACAATCTGACGATTGGTTCACAAGTTATAGTGGTTTAGTGGAGCTATTCTGGCAATCTTTTTGATGGAGAAAATATCGTTCAAGAAATGCTTTTCTTGCCTTGTGTTATCCAGGCTCTGCTCCATCGAGACCAATGATAGAGAATTGGTTTGCTAATTTTCAACGTGGACATACAAGCACCGAAGATATTGAACGCACTGGTCGTCCAAACTTGGCAGTTGTTCCAGAAAACGTTTTGAAAAAGTTTTTAAAAAAGTATACCATTTTGAAACGTATATATGTAGTGTATTTTGTCCATTTTGCATAATTTGGTTTTCTTCTTAATAAAATCTGTTAGGTTAGATTTTCTGAAAACAAAAAGTCTGATTGGATTATATTCTATTAAGATGCATCTTGTAATGTGTATGACCGTTACTAGAAAAGGTTGTAGGATAGGATGACTAATGGGGTCACTATTGACAAATCCATATAATTTTTAGGTAGTACCAACCTACAAACTATACGTTTCAAAATTTCATGACAATCTGACGATTGGTTCACAAGTTTTAGAGGTTTAGTGGCGCCATTCTTGTAATCTTTTTGATGGAGAAAATATCGTTCAAGAAATGCTTTTCTTGCCATGTGTTATCCAGGCTCTGCTCCATCGAGACCAATGGTAGAGAATTGGTTTGCTGATTTTCAACGTGGACGTACAAGCACCGAAGATATTGAACGCACTGGTCGCCCAGACTTGGCAGTTGTTCCAGAAAACATTATAAACGTCCACAAAATTATTCTGGCTGATCGTAAAGTGAATCAGAAAGCATTTGTCCAAGAGAAAGCTTTGTTCGAAATTGGTACCGCGTTTGCTAACAGTCGACTAAAAACAACAAACCGTCGACGTTTCAGAGCGCTGTTCGGCACTGTTTCAACGCAATAAAAAAAAATTCATACGGTGTGTGACAATGGATGAAACATGGATCCATCCACTCCAGAGTCAAAACAGCTGCCAGCTAAGTGGACATCATAAGGTAAAAACCGTCCAAAGCAACCAAAAACGTAAATGTCAGCTGGTAAGGTCTTGGCCTCCATTTTTTTGGGGATGCGCACGGTATTTTATTCATGAATTACCTTGAGAAAGAAAGAACCATCAATAACGAATACTGGAGTTAATTGTGCATTTTAAGGAAGGAGTCGCGATAAAACCACCCCAAATGAAGAAAAAAAAAGTCCTCTTTCACCAAAACAATGCACCGTGTCACAAGTCGATCGCAACAATAGCAAAATTGCACAAATTGCTTCCCCATTCATTGTTACGGTTTATTCTCGAATTTCCATAATTACTATTTAAAATTACGTTATTTCTGCATTTTTAACTAGAATTATATAGTTGATTGGCTTCGTTTATCTCTGAAGTGTTATTTGTAATTAGAGAGATATTTTAGTAGATTTGTCCCTATAATTTTCATCTTAAAAATTGGCTTTTCTGCATCGTCCGCTATGCTTTCCTGCTTACTTTGCTGTGGTTAGCTATTTTTCCCGCGAATTAAAATTTATCTCTCGTTATTATTGCGATATTCCTTTTTATTATTAATCTCTAAAATTCTAATTGTAATTATAATAAATTTTCCCGTATGATTTCACCTTTATAAGGCCATTTTTGAATAATATTGTGTTTGTTCGGAGTTGTGTCGCTGTTGACCGAGGTCATCGGTTCGACTTACCGGCATTTTTATTTGCTCCTGCGGCATGCTACAAGCCGGACGCATCAAACTTTCATTCCGCATTTTTATTGAGAATGTAATGTTTCTTTGGCTTAAGGCTGGACGCCCGCTTCAAGCTGAGTTCGATTTGAAATAGGCGTACCACTGTTTTTTTCGTGCAAATGTAATAAAAGACAAATGTTTAAGGGTCCGCGTGCTCTGTCTTATGCTGAGGAAAAAGATAGAGAAAAGAACTTGTCACCTAATCTAATCTGCCTGTAATTTATGGCTGCGTTATGGTCTCAGATAATCGCCGGTTGGCCGACACGTTTGGCAGTCGGGAAGCAACCCCCCATAAATTAGACAATCTATATTTTCTCAAACACACAAAAAAGGTGAAGCTGAATATGTAAAATCACCTGCCGGATTCAAATTTTGAGTTGGAAAATAAAATCGAAAACGCAAAAAGGTCGAAAAATCGTTTTTTTGTGTAAATTTTAAAATTTTCATTTTCTTCAATTTTTAATACTTATCTCGTGATATCTTAGCAATGCAGAGAGCTAGGGATCTGTTTTTTTTTTAAGGTTATACCCTAAAGGATTTGGATGATACTAGTGTTTTCGTTTTTTCTTTATGGTGTGTAAATTTTATAAAAAAAAAAAAGTTTTAGTAGACGACCAATTTGTGTAACGTATTTTTCAGCTATCGAGTAACTAATCTTATTTTTCAGAATTTACCCATATATATGTGAAACAAAATAAAGCCAACATTCCAAAATTATTTTTTGTGCAAGAAATAAATTTCTAGATCGTTTCAGAAGCAAATTATTGCGAGTCAAATATAATAATTATACTCCCAGCCCGCAAGCCGTGTGAGTCCTAGCATGCGCTTCTAGCAGGTATAGCGTTAGGTACGGGAAGAGATATTGCTTTTACTTTCTGATACGTAGTATAAGGAAGTATTGTGACGCTGACATTGTATATGTACAGTGGTGGGAAGTTTAAATGAAGCACTTCACGATGCGTTTCCTTGTCTAGCGTACATCGCCGAACTGGTCGACTACAGTTATTTATAAATGGGAAAATAAGGGATTTAAAATACAACATTATACAAATCAGATAATATACCAGAAATTCGAATGAATAGGTAATTCATTCAGATCCATGCCAACGAAAATATTCTTTCTTTATGCATATAAAAACTATTTTACTTAAATACAGATATATATATACAAAGATATCTGAATTTTACCACAAACTCGCAATTTCCATCTATTTCTTTTCTAGCCTAAAACAAATTAATAAATGTCACTGATAAATTTATTATTGGCTTATTAAAATTTAACTGAAATTAATAATTTTTGTTTTCTTTAAATTAGCCGTTCTCAATACACAATCTTATTTTTTCGTATTATAATTATAATTTATTAGAAGTATGGATCTGCGCAATGCAAAACCAATATTATAGGTATCCTAAATTTATCCTTTCTCGTCTTGTTACACTTGCGTTTCTGTTTGAATACAATTTTGAGCATTGACAAATGTTTAAACATTTATTGTGTAAAGATAAGAACTTCCATGAAATTATTTTTAATATAATGTGTCACACATATACAGGGTGAGTCATTAGTAGCCGCTTCTTTGATTGCTCTTTTGTGTGTTTAAATAAAAGGGAAAAAAAACAATTAGTGGAAGATTCATGGACGCTTGTGGCGCATATTCTAAAAATACTTTAAGCTCTGACGCACTTCCGGTTTCAACCGAAATGCATGAAATTTCTTTTTTTTTAACGACTCACTCTATATATTTTTGGATTTTCTTGTACTGTTTTAAATTGTCTTTTTATCTGCTGTCTGTTTTTCAAAATTGGGCTATTAGTTTTTGAGTCACTATTTTTTTTTTTTTTTGAAATTTTTGACAACAACATTTTTTCATTGTTTTTAAAAGTAAAAACATTAACTTTGGTGATGCTTGTAGCCAAGAAAATTCTGCATCATTTGGTATAAATTGCACTCAACAATATCTTAAAAAACTTTGTACTTTCAAAGCGTACTTCCTGAAATTTTCACATACCAAATTTTTTTTTTTAATGAAAACCCAGTATTTTACTGTGGCATTTTCTTCCCTCTTTTATTCTCTTTCGTTTTTTTTAACAGTGTTCTATACCTATCTTTTGTAATTTCTGAGATGATCAGTATAGGAGCAATTAGCGGTCAATTGAAGAACTACGAGCGCTGTTGTTCTATGCACCCAAATATGAACGAATGAACGAATATTTTGGCGCGTAGAACAACAGCGCTCGTAGTTCATTAATTAACCGCTAATTGTTCCTATAGTGATTATCTCAGAAATTACAAAAGATAGGTATAGGACACTGTTAACAAAAATGGAAGAGAATAAAAAAAGGAACAAAATGCCTCAATAAAATACTGCGTGTTCCATTAAAAAAAGAGAGTGTTGGGTATGCGAAAATTTCAGGAAGTAGGCTTTGAAAAAACAAAGTTTTTGAGATATTGTCGAGTGCAACTTATACCAAATGATGCAGAATTTTCTTGGCTACAAGCACCACCAAAGTTAATGTTTTTACTTTTAAAAACAATGTCAAAATGATTTTTTCTGAACACGTGTTTTGGTCAAATATTGAAAAAAAAATCGACAACCCCAAAACTATTGGCTTAATTTTGAAAAAGAAAAAACAGTTGAACAGACAATTTAAAGCAGTACTAGAAAATCCAAAAATATACAGGGTGTCATTAAAAAAATTAAGTTCCGTGTATTTCCGGTGAAACCGGAAGTGCGTCAGAGCTTAAAGTATTTTTAGAATATGCGCCACAAGCAACCATGAACCTCTCACTATTGTTTTTTCTTTTGTTTAAAACACAAAAGACCAATGGATTAAGCGGCTACTAATGACCACCTGCACACGCATGAAAATCGTGCAACCTGCTCACACAGATGTTTTTTGTAAAATAAATACGTTCATAAGAGAAATAAAAATATTATAGTTTTGGGATAAATTTCAGATATATTCCTAAAAGGAAGGGGGTGTAACAAAAATTTGTAAGTAGAGGAAAAGACGAGATTAAATTTACGTCCGATAGAAGACAAAAGAGAAAAAAAGTTTCACTGCAATTATTAATTCATTAACAGAAATACTAAACCTATTCTTTGTTTGCTAAAATCATATTAAATGAATACATAAATCAACGGACAATTTTTTTCATATTATGGATTTATTGCTTATTACAATTGTTTTTGACTTATTTTGAAATTATCTAGTGTTTATTATAAATGTAACAAATAGAGCTGTAACATAATGTAAAATTATTTAAAATGCTTCTGGGTATATTTATAGAAAAATAAAATTTTAAAGACACCAATGAATAAATGACGTTCTTCTCAGAAATGTTATATGGAGTGTGATCCTTCCAAAAAAAAAAATACATAAACATACATATTTTCATTGGCGTGGTCGTATATATAAATATGTGTATGTCTTATTCATTTTTAAATATTTTGTAAACAAAAAATAAGACCTCTTTTAGATCTCGGTTACCTGCGCCCTTCCCTTTTTAGTTTATTTACACAAGCGTTTATAATCTACTATAGTCGACCAATCTGGCTCGATGCCCTAGAAAAGGAAACGCATCGTGAAGTGTTTCATTTAAACTTCCCACCACTGTACACTATATTGTAAAGAAAATATCAACGGTTTCGATAAAATAATGTCCGAGTAACGATTACTTTCTTAACATACACCGATCTCAGAAGTATTTTACAAACTGCGTAGAAACTGCCCGAAATGGTAGGCGGAGCTACCTCTCGACACAATGTGCGAGCGTACCACATACTCTATTTGATTTTAGTGAATTTCTCCCAAATTTCAAAATTTTGTTTTCCGTTTCGTGACCTTATTTTTAAAAATTAAGAAAAAATAAAATTTATGTATTGCTGTTGAGTGTTACATAATTTTAAATAAAGGCTTGTTTTTTGAAATTTCTTACATTTTTATTTTTATTTAGGGCCCTTTGGACAATTTCGAAGAAATTACGATTTATCCATTGAAAGGCATTGTTTTCTTAAATTAGCGTGTAAATTCGGTAAGGTTTTCATGAAAAATACGATTAGGAAATGGGAAAAACGATTTCGAGGCCGGGCGTACAGCCTTAATTAAATATTGTGGAAATGCGAAGAATTATGTTATGGCTGTTTTATTCGATTTAGTTGGAAAACCGTGCCTATTATAATAATTAGTGATCGTCGTGCAAATGTACGCAATCTTCAGCAGGTATTTCTATTCCTTGGAGTTTGAGCTAAGTGTTACTTACTTTATCTATTGTGATTGTGTTTAAACATAACCGATGATTGTCTAATTGCTTAAATTTGGTATCCGTTGCAGATTCTTTGTTTTTTTAAATTGCGTAAACTTTGTAAAATTGTAGATTCAGAGGGTACCTTTCAATCTTCTTGTATATTTATCAGTTAAATTCATGTGTTAATTATTTAAATTTTAAATAGGAAGGTCGCTAATTGAGTTTTACTTTTTTTGTGTTAGATGATCAATTTATAATCCTAGTAGTCCATGTTTTTTGTTTGATTAATATAGTTTTATTTTGCGAACGATCTCCTGCTGTTTAGTGTAGTTTTTTTTTGTTTATTTTGGAAACACTGGAACTGAAGTTCCTATGTCTTAGATTGAGATTTGATTACGTAAATTTTAATTTCAACGCATTATTAAGATACTGTTTCATATATCGGCCTGACGCCTGTTGTTCTTCTTTTTGCTTTTTGAATATTGAACTTGAATATTTGTATAAAGACTGTAAACGGTTCTTTATTTTGATCAAAATAAAACTCTCGTACGTGCGTTGAACGCTTTGGTTGGTCCTCAGATAGAACAGATCGAATAGTAGCCTAAACATTTTTTTTTTTTGTTAGTTAGTAGTACATTTGTTTTTTTGTTTTCTTTTTTGTTAGTTAGTAGTTACAATTTGGGTCATCGTGTAAATCTGGGGATTAGTTTATTGTGATTGGGGTTTTGAATATCATACAGGGGGTATCTTATTTGTTCCAACTTTTCTAGATATTTCTACACCTTGTATTTCTTTTTTTTTTGTTGTATATGTGTCAATAGACAGAGGTTTTGAAACATATCGTGTGTTTTTCTTTTGGAATCAAGCGGACTATCTACACTCTTACGTAAAGCACGTGGCGCCGAATCATTTTATTTGTACTCCCTAACAACTGCAGTTACTTCATCCATCACCAGCTCCACTGGGTGACCGGGATAAGAGTTGTAGATGTTTGTGGTCTCTATATCTCAGTTTGCTTCATAATCTGTCCTCGCCTTATACTATCTGAGAATTGACCTTCCAAAATAATTATAAAAAAAAATCTACTGTCAAGCAAGATTCGGTAACACCACCTTATTCTCCAGATCAGAATGCTTCAGATTTCGCTCCAATTAAAAAGTAATTTGCGAAACTGAAGCGCATTTTTAGGCCAAAGATCAATCACACTTCAAAAAAGGCATCGAAATGTTAGAGAAGCGTTGGAATGAATGAATCACTCTTGACAATCTTGAGATAATGTTAATGAATAAGGTAAAACTTCGCACAAAAAAGGTTTTTTAATTAGTTATCCTCAGAACTTATTGAATCAGACGTTGCATCAAAGGTCAAATCTCTTAATTTATTTGTGGCTGATAACTGTAATATAAGGATAAGTTTGCCCCTTCTAACGACATCTACATGTGATATATAGAATGAAAACACCACATGTGCCGTTTTACACACCTGAGTATGCCATTTTTGGCACAATTCCCCTTCTTATTCCCTCTACTGTAGTTGTATACTCTAAGTAAAATTCATTATATACAGTAAAAAGATTACAAAAATATATTCTTAAGGGGGGGTTTTACTTGATCGGCGTATGCCACAAAATGGTCAATTTCAACGTAAAAAATCGCAAATATTAAGGCATTTGGAAAAGTTGCCGCTACATACACGAAATAACCAATATTTGTTCTAGTGACTCACGATTAAAATTTGCAATTATATTAAAAAATAGTTAAAATACAGGACTTTGAAGTTTTTTCGTTATATAGCGATATAAAGCTTACTGTGCTCAAAAAGTACTTTTTTGAATCGTGAGTACCTAGATATTTTTATTCTGAACACGACAATGTATTTACTTTACTTTCAAAATAACCCTGGTCTCCAAAAAATTACTTTGAAACCAATGAGAATGATCACAAAGTCCGCACTGAGAAATGGCAAATAGGCAACACACAATTCAACCTCTTACTCACAGTTTTGTAATGTCTAAGACCAGCTATATGGAAGGTATACCTGGTCGACTGTATTAAGACGAACATCATATATACCGAGAGATCTTCAACTTTTTTTATTACCTTAGATAAAAGAATGTTTCATTATCGGCTTTATTTTGTAATTATTTTAAGGATATTTGCGAGAATGTATTATATATTAATTATTCGTCTGGAATAAATATATGTTGTTATTATTATAATAATAAGTATACATTAAACATATTTGTAAAAGAAACTACATGCGGTTGGTATATGCAAGCCAATTGTAATATATTTCAGATATTTTTCGGTGTTCATTTATGTTTGATTACGTGATAACATTGATGCGTCTTCTTTGTTAGACATTTTTTTCTGTTCGTTAATATTCTTCTCACTTTCAAAATGCATTTTATTTTTCAAGGACAAGATTCCGGCTTTATGGAATTTCAGAAATGCAGTTTTTTTCGACTTATTATTATTTCTAACCTTACATGTTGAAGCTTTTTAATAATATGAACAATGTTTGTAGAAAACTAAAATCTGACAACAGCTTTATGTCTTTGTAAGATACGAATTTAGAAGTTTGCCGGACTCTTCAAACTAAGTGGCAGGAAGTTACACAATTTCCAGTTTTCTAGATGGTAAAAGCATTTATTTAAATATCTGAATTTGTTGTGACTTCATGTTTTTATTTTATTTATGCCTTGTATTTTGACTCCAGGACGGTTTTTAGATTTTTTTTGTATATGTGAGTAAGTAAAAGAGAATGGGCCAAACGAGCTTATAAGTTTAATTACAGCGGTTTGTCAGCAGTGGCAGCAATTGTTGGATGGCGAACGAAAAAAAAGGGA
Source organism: Amphimallon solstitiale (assembly GCA_963170755.1). Lineage (NCBI taxonomy): Eukaryota > Metazoa > Arthropoda > Insecta > Coleoptera > Scarabaeidae > Amphimallon > Amphimallon solstitiale. The sequence goes on from OY720679.1 coordinate 119,683,509, forward strand.
AAAAAAATTGTATGTAGGCATAAAAAACAAATTATGTTTAATTTGTGCAAAATTTGGTATATCTATAGATTACGTATGCTACAAAAATTAGTCTTCGTAGTCAACAGTCATGGAGTCGACAATTATTGCGGAAGGCTTCTCGTGAAATGCACGGTGTAATTTATGGTAGATTAATAGGGGACGATGATAGCATCGTTCTTAGAAAACTACGTGAAACGGCCCTGTACGGTTCCCAAAAAATTATTGAAAAATTCGAGTGCCGAAATCATATATTACGTAATTATATAAATAAAATTAGGGACTGTTTTAAAAAAACCTAAATTCAATTCGCCCGTGACAAAAGCAATTGAACATTACAAAAGTTCGAACTTAACAATAACAAATTATAGATAGTGAAATTGCAGTGTGACATTATCAATGGACCAAGATATATTTTTTGTGAACACTCAGATTGTGCTTCTTACTTTTAGGATTTAAAGAAGGATACTTGGTATGAGACAATACACATAGATGTAGAACTGACCAGAAATGGTAATTAAGTTAGAGTAATTTTATTTTCTCGCTTTATTACCTCAAATTATGGATCCTCGTATTTTGAGAAATCGAGAAATTAGAAACGTCAAATTGGAGAATTAGTATGTACCTACTGATTGTGATACGTTTAGACAAAACGCTACTTGGCCATTCTTGTTTATTTTCTACACTGTCTATACTTCTGTAAAATAAAATTTTTGTAAAAAACATGAATTAGGCCTACTGGGAATACCATGAGAAAAAAACGCCCTTTGCACTCTACCTCTAAGGTGGTGCGGAAAGGATTGCGTTTAACGTTTTGTCTGCCACATAACGGTTATTTAAAAAAATTATCGAAGCTTTACTGAAAGAAAATTAAACAGTGCAAGATATAAATAAAAAAAAATTGATAATATCAATAACATTAGATTTCAAGTTGTGGTATTAACATTGGCTTTTAATCAATGATTAGTTCGGTATCCGCACAGTTCGTATCTTACCCACGGTGAAATTTTTATAATTTAATTTCGCTAACTAACAATATCAGTATCGATTGTGAAGAATATAAATTTCAATAACTTAAAACATGGGGCTACTTAGAGAATATAAATATTTTTTACATTTTATAAGAAACACCGGCACTGTAGTTACAATAAAAAATTTTTTTATCAGATTGTAGTTTTCTCTAAAACATTACTCATATTACAAAGCCTCAACATGTAAAGTAAATACAAATCATGGTGAGAAATAATAAGAAGTACAACTTAAATAATTAATAATCATAAATAATAGTAATAAAACTATATATTTATTGCAGAATAAGATTTAATATCTAATTAATTCCGGCAAATATCATTAAAATAAATACAAATTACATAAAACGGGAGTCTTAATAAAACTAAATAAATACAAGTCAAAAGAATATTCAGAAACAGCAAAAACAAATTTTGAACAAAAGAGATGCACCAATATTTTCATGCAATAAATGCAGGAGACAAATATCCCAAATTTATTTGCTTTCCAGTTGACCAGGCATCGCTTCATGTTGCTGGTCGTATACCTGCATCGTGTAAAAGGTACAGGCATATTAAAATCTGTAAATATATTCAATATATTTCAGGCAACCCGACTTACGCCGTTCGAGAATTTTTCTTAATGAAATCCCACACTTAAGAAGAAAGTAAGGACGCTCTTTAAATAAATTCTTAATCAATAACAACAAAACAATCTTTACGGCTAAGCAAAAAAAGAAAACAATAGTACACGAGAATGCCGTGAATCAATTAAATACTGTAAACAATGAATCTCCCATAAACTACATAAAATAGAAACTGAACACATAAAGGTATTAATGAATCATTTGCCGTAGTGCAATGCAATTCTCTCTTATCGCTATCGTCCACTGCTGTCCTCTACTAATGTCGAACACGCAGCGTCACAGCATCCTATAGCAACACTGTAAAAGTATCATACTGACTGACGATACGAATTGGCAAAACAAGAGCAAGAGATAGTCGAAGTAGAGAGTAGTCGGCTTTCTGTTGAACTGTTATTGCCACGATCCATTTCCTAGTTAATCACAAGTGTTTGAATTGATTTTAGTGGGATAGGAAACGGCAAACCCAATAACAGTTTAAATTGAGTTCGGTTTTAAATTTCTTGTTTGGTTCGAATTTAATTTGGAGTACATCTAGTTTGTTTTATGTTATCATTCATTATAGACGTCGTGCGCGTCCGATGCGAACCGGGCCGACGCTGATCGCCCGGACGGAGTATTCACGATATATTTTAATGAGAAGGCGTAAAAATTTAAATTGAATTTCTTATTTGTTTAACGGAATAACGGACGAGCGTAAAAGAATTCGCTTTCAAACAGCTGTTAGATACTCGACACAAATGTGTGTACCTAATGAATTTCGCTGTATCCTTATACAGAGTGTATCATTAGACACTGAACGTAAGCATTTCAAATCTAAATGCTTTGAACATAATTATTTTCAATTCAATATACGAGGGCGTATTTGTATGTTATCTACCTAGCCATGAAAAAAAGCAGATTATAGAATAAAAAATATTTTTCTACATAACTCCCTTCAACACTAATACACTTATTCCATCTTTTTTCCAGTTGCCCCATACCCTCAAAAAAAAATTGCTTCGGTAACCCCGCAAAATATTCTTCAACAGCTTCTCTGAGTTCTTCATCAGAAGCAAAACGCATTCCTCTGAGATGCTTTTTTAAATTTTTGAATAAGAAGAAGTCTGACGGAGCTAGGTCGGGGCTATAAGGTGGATGCCTTAATTCTATAAACCCACAGTCATTGATTATCTGCTGAACTTTCTTTGCCTTATGAACCCGACAATTGTCGTGCAGCAACAAGTTTTTTTGTGGATAAGAATGCGGGCGTTTTTCCTCCAGAGCAGTTTTTAAATTTTTAATTGGGTTTCGGTAGGCCTCTCCATTTATGGTAGACCCTCTCGGCATATATTCAATAAGCAAAACTCCTTCAGCATCCCAGAAAACAGTTGCCATCAGTTTTTTTCCAGAAAATTGTGTCTTGACCTTTCTTGATGGTGGAGAGCTCTTATGAACCCACTGCATGGATTCTTGTTTAGTAGGAGGGTCCCAGTAATATACCCAAGTCTCATTCCCGGTAATAATTCGAGATAAAAATGTTTTGTCCCTCTCCAACTTGACCAAATTTTCTTGAGAAACTTCTTTTCTGCACAGTTTTTGTTCTCGTGTAAGCAATCTGGGTATCCACCGTGCAAACACCATCTTCATACCCAAATCGTCATGCAAAATTTTGAGAACACTTGTTTCGGATATACAGACTTCATTGGCAATGACAGATATCTTTAAACGGCGATCTTTTACTACCAAATTTTCGACTTTTTGCACAATGTTTTCAGTTCGAGCTTCAGCGGGTCGTCCGGACTTTGGGCCATCATTGATTGACGCCCCATCGAAAGAGTTTATACCAATATTTTACTTGGAAATAAGATGGTGTATCTTCCCCATATACAGCAACCATTCTTTCATGAATTGCTTTTGGACCATTGCCTTCCTTTGTCAGGAACTTTATTACGCTGCGATGTTCAACTTTAGTTTCACTCATTTTATCGAGAAATGGACCGTCTCAAATCTCTATACACAGCATAAACTAAACACAACTTAGCGCATGTACTTCTAACAGTGACATCGTCACTCTTTTGTTTCATGGCTAGGTAGATAACATAAAAATACGCCCTCGTATTAGATTGCTTTAACGGTACTGATAGACAATTAAACATATTTTTTGATTATTTAAATAATGTTCATCCCTATATAAAATTTACACCAGAAACAGAAAATAATGGTTCAATTATATATACTAGTATATCACATAGTATTATGTGATATATAAACTTGATTTTTTTATTTACCATAAGCCCACACATACAGTCACCACAACACATGCTATAGTCTATTCCACCCTGGAATCAAAGTATTGCTGTTAAGAAGATCGCACGCGACGTTGCATAATTTCAATGTTGGATTGGTATTAGTTAAATTTCATAAGGCAGGGTTGGTATTACGTAAATTCATAACGATAGTAATAGCGGTAATGGCCGATTGTCACATTGACTTTGGTAGTTATGTGCAAATATTCTTCATATTTTTATATTATTCGTCATATGACAACGTTATATGTACCAAGTAAGGATAGTTATATACGAATCATTATAAAATAGCAAAGGAGGGCTATACTTCATAAGAGTCCTTACTTCGATTCCTAGGTGGAATAGACTATACATCAGTAAACTAAAAGCACATACCTGCTCTCTAATAATCCTAAACAGCAAGCAAAGATTCACTACAGCATTATTCCTTAACTTATATCGTGACAACCTGAGACAAAATTAGTGAACTAATCCAAAAAGCCACTAACGGTGTCATAGCGTACAAATCTAATAGTACAGTTTAAGGATTTTTAAAAAGTAATAAAGGCAAAACGGACAAAAAATTTAGCTCAGTCATCTATAAGTTGGCCTGTGAGTGTAATATGCCATATATTGGGCCGAACTTTTGCTCAACGGATGTCATGTCATGTATCGAACATAATTTTAACAATTAATTAGAAAGAAAAACAAGATTAATAATTTTAACAACTGTAAAATACCTCATATTCAAGATAAAAGTAAAAAACCCGATTACCTTAAATCGTTAGAAATTCCTAGATGTAAAAAATTAGGGTTAGCAGTAAACGATCGTAATTCACCTCTACTCTTTTCAAATTTGTAAATTTGTAATAATCTATTAGGCTTGGTATACAGGGTGAGTCATCTCCGCGGGGAAGGCAGATTGTGCCTTAATGAGAAAAGAAATTTCGAAGCGGTTTTCTTCCAATAATAGCCACTTATTAGGAGCACGATTTAAAATTATTTTGTATTATACAGAGTGTTCCACAACTAGGTAGCTGACCATAGCTATGATTTTCTTAATGGAACGCCCTATATGTTATTACATTTTTGTATTCTCCGTATAATTCTCAGTCAAAAAGTTATAAGATAGTATAGGCCTAAAGTTCAAGGTTTTTGATTAATTGATGAATAACCATTTTTCTTAAAAATCCAATGTTTTTATAAAATTATTCTACTCGAAAACGACGTATTAGATGGGCTCAATTTTTGGTAGACTTGTTCATAATAAAAGGTCCAATAAAAACATATTTTATTTTTTTGCAGTTACTAACTGAAATTGTAGAAAACTGGATTCAAAAGAAATTGCTTGCTAAATATTCCACCAAAAACATGTCGGACATTTTGAATGTGACCATTACTGAGCTATTGTCGTTTTTTTACATATTTTCCCAACTTTATGTTTTTATTTTAAAACGTTTTTTTTTTGTACTGAAGGAATGTCAAAAAAATTATTTATCTTCCCGAAGAGTTTAACAGCAGCGTTACTCTGAGAGAAGATGTCCCGAAACCTTCAGAAGAATAGTGGATGCTTTCATTACTACTGGTAGTATTGCTTATTCAAAATCAAGAAAGCAAGGAAGGAACAGTTAAGAATTATTATGACAACAACAGCTAGTCCACACGTCAGTACCCGTGGAAGCATTTGTTTGCTGGATATTAACCAAACCATCGTTGCAATGACCTTAAAATTTAATAAATACATTCAAATATTGAATTACATTTTAAAGCTAGAAAAGTCCTCCTCCAATGGGCAGTAACTCAAATGAATGGCCGGGCAAGAGTTATTTGCGGATGAAGTTAGTTTCCATAGAAACAGAACAGTTAAAAAAAAATCATTACTATTCACATGAAAACTCTTACTCACTAATAATTAGATCATAAGCATAACATAATTGCATGGGGAGGCAATCTTGATGATTGGGTGATAGGCCCGCATTTATTTGAAGGCAGTATTAACGTAATGCGTAATTTCTAACAAGCATTTAGTTGAGTTTTTGGAATATGTTCCGCTAAATTTACGAAGAGATGCTGATGCAACAAGGCGGCGAATCCCCGCATTCTATGCTACAGACACGAAATATTTTACTGAAATGTTTCCAATGAAGTGGCTAGATAAATATATTTTTCTTATTTCGTTTCTATTTGAAACTGATTTGTAATGTTTAATTCTTTATTTAATTAATACATTTACATACAATGATTTTTAAAAATACGGGTGTGCGATTATTGCACGACAATGCTCCCGTCACCGTATAGTCCGGATATGGCTCCTTGTGATTTTTTTGTTTTCTAATTTAAAAAAATGAGGTGTGGCCACCACACGACTTTCTTATACATATGAAAGTGTTACTTCCGGTCCGAATTTTGAAATTTCTTTTATACAAAAAATATTCCAAATCGAACTCTAAATACTTTTGTACTCTTCATAAATGTATATAGAATGCATAATTTACGACATATTTGCAAAAAATCATTATTCGGTAAGAGTAAAAGTGATACTTCCGGTCCGAATTTTGAAATTTATTTTATATAAAAGATATTGGAAATTAAGTTCTAAATACTTATGAATTCTTTATAAATTAGTCTAAACTTAGTAATTGACAAAATATTTGCAAATTTCGATTTTTTCACTGAAGTAAACTACTACTTCCGGTCTGCCGATTTTGCTCAAAATCTAATCAGTTCTCAAGAGGCAGATTATACACGTAAATACAAAATTTGGAATTTATATCTACAGCGGTTTGACCGCTATCGTGGTCACACACACACAGAGAGACACAGACACAGACACACAGACAGAGAGACACACAGACATTTTTTAAAATATACTTTTATATTCTGAAAAAATAAACAAAATTCTACTTTACTACTTCTATTCTCTTAATAAATCTCTATAGGATGACTTGGCGAGATATTCGAAAGAAAGTGCTTCTTCCTAAGAGTAAAAGTGTTACTTCCCATCCGAATTTTGAATTTTTTTTTATACAAAAATTTATCCAAATGTTGCTCTAAATACATTTGTCCTCTTGATAAATATATATAGAATGCATAATTTACGAGATATTGCAAAAATCGCTATTCGATAAGAGTAAAAGTGTTACTTCCGGTCCGAACTTTGAAATTTTTTTTATACAAAAGATATTGAAAATTAAATTCTATATACTTTTATACTCATAATGTACCCGTCTAAAAAGCATCACTTGCGAAATATTTGCAAAAAAAAACTTTCAGGATAAGAGTAAAAGACCTACTTCCGGTAGGAATTTCAAAAAACTTTTATAATAATAATAATAATAATAATAATAATAATATTCTTTATTTGTCCAACAGCACATGCCAATTACAGGACAACAATCAATTCTTGATAGCATTTCCTAAACTAAACAAGTTATGGAAAACTTCAAGCTTATATAAATGAAAACACACGCATAACCTGAATTGAAAAACTAATATTAAAATCTGATACAGTGGTTCATATTGCATTAATAACAATAATAACAATAACAACAATGAGTAGACACCTTAGCACATTAGACTAAGAAGCAAATATTTAATAATTAGTACATCATAGCAATGCGTTCAGATTAAATTAAAATAAATAGTGTTACAGACATATGCATTGAGTCAAATCGAAAGACATATTCATTTATCGATAGAGTGAGGCTTTTGAATAAAAGGAAAGTGAAAAGGATCAGGGCATAGTTCGTTAGCGTTCCTTGCCATATGCGTAAGAGGTGCCTTAGCAAAAACATTTGACCTAGCTCGAGCCACCACAAAAGTATCGCTTGAACGCGTACCGTATCTGGGAACCAAAAAATCCACAGCGGAGAGTATATTGGGGGCATCAATTCTGTTACTAACCAGCCCAACCATAAAATTGGCACTTGCGATCTGTCTACGCTCCAAGAGGGAAGGAACGTCATGTTCTAATAGCAGACTCTCATAGTCAACGCCTCTAGGAGGATACGTGCCTCGAGCCCTGTACGAAAAGTACTTCAAAAATCTCTTCTGTACTCTCTCAATCAAAAGGTTTTGGTAAACGTAACAAGGATACCAGATTATAGAGGCATACTCCAGTCTGGGTCGCACCAGTGAGAAAAAGAGTATCTTCAATGTATCAGGATTCATGAACTCCCGGCACGACCTGACAACAAAGCTGAGTGCACGTGAGGCGGAGTTGCATATCGAATATATGTGATTAGAAAAATTCAAACGTTGGTCAAATAACACTCCAAGATCCTTCATTTGTGTTTGCCTGGGAATAGGAGTTTGATCCAATACGTAGGGGAAAACTAGTGGCTCGATTCGTGTGGTATATGTAACTACTGCACATTTATTAATGCTGATTTTTATTTTGTTCGGCTGGCACCAGTTGTTAATAACACGTAGATCATTCTGTAGGGCTTCACAATCGCAGACTGACGAGATCCTTGAATAAATCTTCAAGTCATCAGCATAAGCTAGGACGCGACAGCTGAGAATAGACAGTAGATCGTTAATGTAAACGTTGAAGAAGAGTGGGCCCAGGTTTGATCCTTGGGGTACACCTGAAGAAGCTTATAATGAAATTTTTCTCAAATTTAATTTGAAGTACATATGAATTCCTTATAAATTTGTTTAAACTAACCAGATCTCCAGAGGGAGATTATATTCGTAAATACAAAATTTGGAATTGATATGTCCAGCGGTTTGACCGCTATCGTGGTCACACACACACACACACAGACACACACACACACTGACAGACACACAGACATTTTTTCAAAAACCACTTTTTCGGTATCAGGGGACTTCAAAACGTGGACATCTGCAAAAATCTCGAGGTCGAAAATTTTCATCATCACAATACTTCCTTATACTACGTATAAGAAAGTAAAAAGACGTTAGGTGACGCAGTTTTAAGGACGACAGTGAATTGCAAACAGCTGTTATAGAACATTTTGACGGAAAAACTTCAGATTATTTTTACAAGGTATCGAATTATTAATTAATCGTTGTAATAAATGTATAGAAATTAGGGGAGATTACATTGAAAAATAAAAATTCTTATATTGTTCCAAGTTTCTTTTTTCTATATCAGGCCGAGAATTTATGGCGCCTACCTCGTATGTTATCAGTTATTAGTAACGACGTTCTTAATCAACGATTAGCGCTAACCGGTCTTGGAAAAACGCAAATTAGTACTAACCGGTGTTTCAGTCAATGATTACGCTAACCGGCATTTTAATCAAATTTGGAAAAACCGGCCCTTAGTTTGGCAAATGTAATGTAATTATAGATGCATTACATTATATTCTATCAAATCATAGGGACCATAAGAACACCATTTATATACTGGCACCTAGAGTATCGCATATGGTCATAATTAAGTACTAACAGCACATATATACATAAATAAGTATAAATTTATGGAAAACCGTATTAGTATACGGAACTCTGTTCTGTGCGATATGTAATCTATATAATTCGTAATTAAGTCATCGTCTTACGTCACCGGCAGAAAGTTCTTTTCACTAATAATAAATCCGAATGCGTAGAACACGCCAATTATGCAAATTTATTAATCAACTATTGCAATATCTCCGCTGGTAATCGTAACATTACCCAGAGTACACTATTTATAATCGCCGGCCGGATAGCCTCCGCTTTTCTATCGTGTTTGCCGTTGTGTACAATATTTGATAATGTTATCAGCATAATGATATGATGTTAATGAACCAATTAGTAATTTATCAACTACGAGTGTGTATATAACAGTAGCAAATTTTTATTCTTTCGTAACACACATCTATTCATTAATAAATTTTATTATTATTAATTAAACGAAGCTTACATAAATAAAAATACATAAAAGTAAATATGTCTTGCTAATTAAGGCAATCGGCTTTTTCAAGATAACCCAACGTATTCCAATTAGAATCGAAATCTAATCATTTAAAACGTTTTTTTTTAATTTCCGCATGTAAGACGTCAATGACGTATATGTTTTATAAAAATAAGTTCGTGCCAATTAGGGCATATAAAATTTATGTTAACGGCTACTATGCTAATAGCCAAAACATGAAGTTTTTCAATAAATGTATTGTTTTGTAGGTGGGTGAGGTTGGCATTAAAACTTTGGATGCAAGTATTTTTTTTTAATTCAAACAGTTTACGTCTATTATGCGCTGTCAAATGACTGTAACAAAGTTACAGTCATTTTCTTTTGCTTTTCCGCTTTTGTCAAATGCATTTCACTATTTGTCAAATGATTTTCCATGTTTTTAAACGTCAGCTGAGTTTGTCAAATAGAATTCCCTTTTTATCAAATTACTTTCTCTTTATATCAATTGCTTTTCTTGTTAATATATTTTACCATTTAATAAAAAGTATAGCAATTTACACATTAAAGTGAGACATTTATTTTGTATTTAGATACAGACACAGTGTAACATCTATGTAATATAAACATAACTTAATTCAAATTTTCATTTCTTTGTAAACAGTTTTGTAAATACAGGGTGTCCCAGAAATAAAAAGACGGAGTAGCAGATATGTAAAGTCCGAACAGAAGCAGGCCCAAATGTACCGCAATAACGAAGAAATTAAAAATTTAATTTTCTATGTTGTTTTTTACTTTCTTATACGTAGTATAAGGAAGTATTGTGATGATGAAAATTTTCGACCTCGAAATTTTTGCAGATGTCCACGTTTTGAAGTCCCCTGATACCGAAAAAGTGGTTTTTAAAAAATGTCTGTGTGTCTGTGTGTGTGTGTGTGTGTGTGTCTGTGTGTCTGTGTGTCTGTGTGTGTGTGTGTGACCACGATAGCGGTCAAACCGCTGTAGATATCAATTCCAAATTTTGTATTTACGTGTATAATCTCCCTCTTGAGATCTGATTAGTTTTTCAGTAAAATCGGTAGACCGGAAGTAGCAGTTTACTTCAGCGAAAAAATCGAATTTTGACAATATTTCGTCAACTATTAAGTTTAAACAAATTTATAAAGAATTCATATATACTTAAAATTAAAATTGAAAATAATTTTATTTTAAAAGTTTTTCGAAATTCCTACCGGAAGTAGGTCTTTTACTCTTATCGAAAATCAGTTTTTTGCGAATATTTCGCAAGTCATGCTTTTTAGACAAGTATGTTACGGGTATAAAAGTATTTAGAACATAATTTTCAATATCTTTTGTATAAAAAAAATTTCAAAATTCAGACCGGAAGTACCACTTTTACTCTTATCGAATAGCGATTTTTTGCAAATATGTCGTAAGTTATGCATTCTATATATATTTATCAAGAGCACAAAAGTATTTAAAACTGGATTTGCAATATTTTTTGTATATATGAAATTTCAAAATTCGGACCGGAAGTAGCACTTTTACTCTTAGCGAGGAGCACTTTTTTGATAATATCTTGCAAAGTATGCATTCTAGAGCGATTTATTGAGAGAATAAAAGTACTTAGAATAGGATTTTGAATAAGTTTTGTATAAAAAAATTCTTAAAATTGTATAGTTTGAAACGCTCATACGTATAAGAAAGTCGTGTGGTGGCCACACCTCATTTTTAGATAAAAAAAATTACATTACGGACCTGGCACAGAATGTATGTTTATAAATATACGTAAGAATGCTCATTTGTAAATAGAGACGAACACGCATTCATAGAAAAATACGCTTTTATTTGTATAAAACGAGAAAAAACGTTAAATCGTACTCATTCATAAAACATATTTTTTGCCAGATGGGCGACCCACTTTATTGCAGACAATAAAAGATTGCTTTTATTTTTAAAATAGGAAGGTTGTTGCTCTTTAATGTGTTTGTAGTCGGAAACAGCTGATTATTATTATTTTAGAATATTCAATAAATCGTAGTTTTTCTAGATTACAGTAAATATCAAGAATGTAGTTATTTTTTTCTAGCATGTGTAAAATTAAAGTAATTAATGGTTTGATATTTATTATGAAGTATCTATTCCTCCTCCTTTTTTTTAACACAAGTAATATGGTGATCCTGAAAAGAACAGATTGCGAAAGTGAAGCAGGTGGATATTTAGACCAGGGTCGGCGTAAGGCCAACTGAATTCTTTATTATTTTTTTCTGCCTTCTGCGCACGAATAAAGACTTGATATTTTGAGGGTACGTTTTTACACAATCTAGTTTCCAATTTCTGTTACTCCGTCTTTTTATTTCTGGGACAGCCTGTATATGTCTCGATGTGTTGAACATAATTGAAATATTTTTGTGGACTTATACGCTCAGATACATTGTGCCTCATATAATTCATTTTCCCTCGTTGGCAGTGTTCTTTTTATTATTTCCACTGGTTAAATAGCCCTTTTATTGGATTTAGAAAAGGGCTATAAGCAGAAAGGAACACTGGAAAATGACCATGAAGGCCAAGACTTCCTCACTTTTATGGAATCTTATACTGTCCACAACAATATGTCATTATGTAAATATTGAATTACGTTGTGAGGAATTCGAAAAAGTGCAATACATATTGAATTTGAAACAAATACAAGGAATTTTATTACAGCGGCAATATAATAATTGATCTTCCGTATGGAACGGGAGAATATATTTGTATTCCGTATTCGTCGATGAAGAACATTTTTTCTCTTTCCAAAGCGAGCTTGAATAATGTCCGGTGTATTTCTTCTTTCGGGAACAAGTGACACAATAATGAGAGTTCTTACGTGCTTTATTAATCGTAGATAAGTGATATTTGTTGAAGAATTGGCCATTGGTTTAAGCACTTTTCTTTCAACTGGCGGAGGGCTAAATAACAACCCAGGTCAACCCACTCCCAAATCTGTTCTTTTTGAGCATTTAATAAGTTTTGCTCCCGATGTCCTGCACTTACTTTTGCAGTATTATTAGTTGTTCTATATGTTGCATAAATTTGCATTTTGTATTCGGCAAAACAAAATGAAAATTTGAATTAAGTTATGTTTATATTATATAGATGTTACATTGTATTCGTATCTAAATATAAAATAAATTTCTCACTTTAATGTGTAAATTGCTATATTTTTTTATAAAATGTAAGAGGTATACATACCTACATATAAACAAGAAAAGCAATTGATATAAAGGGAAAGTAATTCGACAAAAAGGGAATTCTATTTGACAAATTCAGCTGACGTTTAAAAATATGGAAAATCATTTGACAAATAGTGAAACGAAATTGACAAATCCGGGAAAGCAAAAGAAAATGACTGTATATACAATACCAATGCAAGAAAGAAGTCGATTTAAGAAATATATCACACAAGAGAGAATTAAATAGTCAACAAAAAGACGACAAGAGGACATAACAATATACAGATCAGAAAGCAAAGGTAAAAAGATTGAAAAGGCAGCAGGAAAGAGGGGAATTCGAAAATAAAATAAGAAAAACTGAAGACTACTACAAGAGAAGAGAGATTTGGTATCTTTATGTAGTAATTAAGAAAGCGAAAAGAAATGTTAACCGTATAGTATTTATTAAGGACAAAGATAAACTTGATAGGAGACGAAGATAACATGAAATGAAGATGGCGGAAATATTTCTAGAGATGTTAAATGATGATAACGAAGAGGCAAATTAAGAGTCAAGTATGAGAATCGAAGAGAACAACGAATGCGAGGAATTAACTATAGAAAAAAATGTGGAAGTAATTAAGACTCTCAAGACAATAAGAGTCTACGAAGCAGTGGTATTACGGAATGCAATAGAGGCATATCCATATTAGATGGAACCTAAAGAGTCGTAGCTACACTTACCAAAAGGAAAATAGAGCTGATAGCTGAATCAAAGTTAGGAGAATATCAGGTAGGTGTCAGAAAGGGTAGAGCGACAGCTGATCAAATATTTACGTTGAAGCAGACACTAAAGACTTGTTACGAATACAACATCCCGTAGTGGTACTGTATATCGACCTCAAGAGGGCATACAATTCAGTAAAAAGAGGAAGAAAGCTAATAGAAACTATGGAAAAGTTCGAAATGTCCCGAAAGTTAGAACAATGCCGAGGCAAGGAGACCCTTTCTCCACTTTGCTGTTTAATATGGCGATAGAAAAAATAACTAAAGAAGCCAATATAAACAGGGTAGTGGACATATGCATAAAAGCCACCAAATCACGACATATGCGTATGACGTTGCGATCATTTTTAGAAATATAAAAGAAGTACAAGAAATAATAGTAGTATGTGCGTTTAAAATGGGCTTTCAAGTAAACCAAGAGAAAAGCAAAATACTGGAGGTAGGAGAACCTCGACTAAATACTATTATAAAAGTAGTCACTAGTTAGGGGAAAAGAAGGTAAACGATTTTGTATATTTGGGTCCAGAATTACCTGTAAACATAAGGAGAACAAAGAAATAAATGCTTGATTAATAAGAGCAAATAAAACCGCGGAAATTCTGAACCATCTATTGAAATCAAAGCCTCTATCCAGAAAAGCTCATGAAACAGTATTGCAACCATATTTCGAAATCCCAATTTAAATGAAATTTTTCCATATTATACTCGTCACCAAATTAAAAAAAAAATAATGTGTTTTAATGTTAGTCATTTTATTACTTAGAAAGGTACTGCAACCATATGTCGTAATGCTAATTTAAATGAAATGTTTCCTTAGTATACTTGTCAGCAAATTAAAAAAAAAAAGGTGCTTAAATGTAAGTCATTTTATAACTAAGAAAGGTTTAATAGGGTTTGTTCCTACATAATTATCACAAACGAGTCAGCAGCAATTAAATGTTGTAAAAGCAATCAAAAAATAGTTTATGATTTCTCTCAACCAATCAAATTGCTCCTGACTAGTCTATGGTTATTGTTGGAGCAAATCTATAAAATGAACTGCATAGGTAGTTTTTGCACACATGCCTGTGTGTCTGACAACGATACCGGTCGTACGGTAAAAGCTATCAATACTTAATAATACTTTACATTTGAGAGTAATATACCTTTATACCGGGATATCAACAATTAAATTGGTCAATGGTGGTCATGGATTTTAAAATTATTGTTGTAGCGTGCATCGTACATTTAGGTATGTCATAATTTTTTGAATGTCAAAATCTGTCAAGTTATTGTGTTGAAGTTTTCTAATTCTGCACGGTTTTTGAATCATGGTTCTCACCACAGAGCACACAATTTACATGATTGAAGCCTATTTTCGAACGGGTGTGCTAGTGAATGGAACTTGGGAATACAGTCAACGTTTGTGTTTGGACAATTTTCGAGAGCACTTCCCAGCCGTAGCAGTATTACCGGACAATTTTTATGCATGCCTTACAAATTGTGTTGAAGTGTTTCGCGAAACTGGTTCTGTGACGCATAAAAAAGGTGCTGGTAGACCAAGAGTTCGTACAGAAGAAGTTATTAATGACGTTCGTCAACGTATGGAAGAAGAGCCTATAAAACCTTTAAAACGTCTCTCTCAAGAAATTCGGCTTTCTTATGGAACACGCCAAACGATTGTAAAGAAGGACCTGAACATGCATCCACATAAGATGCAACCATATCAAGCTCTTCTGCCTGCAGACCACCCCAGACGCCTTGCGTACTGCCATTGGTTCGTTAATAGTTTAATGAATGACGATCTGCTGTACTTAACTTTTTTTTCTGACGAAGCTTGGTTCCACCTATCGGGATACATCAATTCTCAGAATATGCGAATGTGGAGCACTGATAACCCGCATATTTTTTATTGAAACGCCACTACATGCTCAGAAAATTGGTGGTTGGATGGCAGTTTCTCGCAGAAGAATAATTGGGCCAATTTTTTTTCAATTTCACCGTCAACGCAGAAAGGTACAGAAATATTTTTTTGACTGAATTTGTGCAACAGTTAGACGATGATGAACTTCAATACGGTTATTTCCAGCAAGACGGTGCAACAGCACATACTACACGAGAAAATCTTGCTTTTCTCTGCGAGTTTTTTGATGACCGGCTGATAAGTTTGCATACGGAAGTTGAGTTTCCTCCGAGATCACCTTGTTTGACAATTATGGACTATTTTATCTTTCGTTATTTAAAAAATAAGATTTTCGCAAATCCGATACATAATTTGCAAGAACTGCAACAAAGAATTGTTCAGCAATGTGCAACCATAACGCCAGAAATGCTGCAAAACGCTTTTCACAGCATGAGGAGGCGCGTAAACTTGTGCATTGAACAAAACGGGGGACATTTCCAACAATTATTGTAATTTAGTTTTTCTGGTTAATAAAAACGTTATTTATTTCATAACTTGTAGTTCATTATTATTTTACAGCTGAACTATAAGTAGGTAACACATTTGTAGGTTATTGATAATGTCAGTGTAGCTTGACAATGATTGAATTATTTCAAAAGGATGATTTAAACTAAGACAAGCGTTTTACATTCCATGACCAACATTGACCAATTTAATTTTTGATATCATAGTATATCTAATTAGAGTTTAAAGCAGATAGATGGACTCGAAGTCATAGTTTACTTCGATCTCGTTCAAACAAATTTCTTAGGAATACTTAAATTTTCAAGATTGAATTTGACAAAAAGTTAATGCCAACAGTTTTTTTTTAAAATTCTTACCGGAAGTAGTACACTTTTGATCAAAACATTTTGCTAGGATCCCGCAAGTTATGCATTCTAGAGAAATATATAGCTACTTAGAGTTTGATCGAATAAGAGAAATTTCAAAAATCTGACCGGAAGTAGCATTTTTACTCTACAAATATCTCACAAACGATGCAATTCAGAGAGCGACAAAATTCAATACCAAAAATTCAGACCCCCACACACGTATGAGACAGCCATCTGGCAGTCACATCTCATTGTTTTATAGATAAAACCAATAAATACTGTTAAATACAAGAAGTAAATAAATATACTTTAATTAAGAGGTATACACTACAATTAAAACATGTATAAACAAAAAATCTAAAACGGTAGCAGGCAAATGCAGATTTGAGTCTATCTTGGTTATAAATATTTCTTATTGAATAAATTACACTGTGCAAGTCTAAAAACTGAACAACCGGGGCACATATCAGGTAAAGTCAATTCGGGTACGCTGAATTCAGTGGTGCCAATCGTTTTTTTAGGTTAGGTCATTTAATAGAATTATTTCAAATGGTAATTTTTTGTCCAATACAAGTGTTTGCTGCAATATTTTTAGTATTTAATTATTTTTTTTTCGTTAAAATTGGATTGGATTTTCACTGTTTTGGTAAAATACACTAAATAGAAGCCATTTTACGAAAAGAATGATTGATTTAGCTAAAAAATACAATTTTTCACATTTGTTCGCAAGAAAATTGTATTTTATTCCTGCTTTCTACTTTTTTGATTCCAAATCATTTCTAAAATAGTTTATTTTGCATAAAATATAAACAAATAAAATAAAATTCAGTTATGATTCTACACATTTTAAATAATTAAAATTGTTTCCTTCATTTAATTTTTGTTTTCAATTATCATGTTCAATTTCAGTTTCTTCTTGTAAATTCCAACAGATATCTCCTAATAGAGCATCAAGTTTCTTTCTGCTGTACCAGTGTTCGAGTCTTGTTGTTATCTGATGAAAGCGTTCACCATGCTCATCAGTTTCGGCTGGTGACTGTTCGGCGAATTTTTCGATATGACAATGAAGAAAATGTAATTTCAATGACATACTAACACCGATGTGGAAAGCGTCAAGCATATTTTTAATATGTATGCGCCAATCTTCGGATCGACGAGCCCCAAGTACAATTTCAATGACCGCCTTTAAATAGTCCCATGCCAGAAGCTCTGCATCACTAAGAGCGCTTTCGAATAGTCTGTCCTTCATCAAACGTCGAATGCCTGGTCCATTAAGTATTCCTGTAATAAAATAATGTTAAATTAAATTTCAATTGGTCAAAACCTAGATTTTAATACTAACCTTCTTTAATTTTCATTCCGCTTAACCGTGGAAAAATACGACATAGTTCATTAAACGCATTGCCTTCAGGATCCTGTTTTTTTATGAAATTTTTCACAATTCCTAGCTTTATGTGAAGTGGCGGTAGTAATACTTTTTCACTTGGTACAAGTGGAATCTCAATAATGTTATGTCGGCTTAATCTAATTTCTTCACGTATAGGCCAGTCCCGTTTTTCGCATTGATCGCCAGCATAACGAGTGTTCCATAAACACATATTTTTTGTGTACCCCAATTGCAAAGCAGTGAGAATTGAAACCACCTTCAAGTCCGCACAAATTTTCCATTTGTGATCATTGTACTTCACTAGATCGATGATTTTTTTCAATGATAAGTAGTTCTCCTTTGTGTTTGTGCTCAGTGCAATCGGAACGGAATTTTTTGAGTTCGTAACGTGGAATAGAACTGCTTTCAAACTACTTTTGGACGAATCGATAAATAGTCTCCAGTTTTCGGGTTTATATTCATGGTGCAATGTTAAAACTAAACCGTGGATATCGTCGCAATAAGCCAACGAATTATTCTCAATTGATTTAATAAAATGAGAAAAATGACGATGACGGCCGATTGATCCATATACACGAGCGTCTGGTGCCAAAATGTTTACTCGTTTCAATTCTTTAGCTAAGAGAATCGACTGTCGCTGCGATAACTTGAGGCGGCGTGTCATAATGTCAAGACGGTTTTGTGTAATTTCAATATGGTTGCAATATGGAGTGACGTTTGATGGTACATATTCGGATACACCTGACTCTCCAGCAGTTTCAACAGTTGGCGGCATGTATTCCTCATTAGGGCTCGGTTTTTTTGGGATGGGTATGTTTTCGGAGTGCGGTAATGCCAACTGTACAAATTTTGTTGCTTTGTATGTCATAGAACGAATCTTATTTCTGTTTGTTCCGAAAATATAATTCACGCACGCGTAACATTCAGCTGAATTATGTACTTGTGGGTCCGTCCAAAAGGCATACAATTGATCTCACCTTTATTCCATTGATTCAATTTTTTCAAGCATCCCGTACAAATGATACACGGGGCCCATTCCACATCGTGAAAAACTTCTTGATTGAAATATTGGCGATATATTTCAACTATGTTCGGAGTAATTTTACGCCGACTAGGCATGATAGTGTATTTTCCGCAAACATAACAAAAGTTATTGCATTTTATTGCTCCACATATATCCACTTTATGTTTTTTAAAAAGATTAATTTCGCAAACCGATCAAAGTGCGCACTGAAAAAACCAAACAGAACTTGTAAACGAGGAGGTTGTTTAAACCAAATATCAAAATTATCAAAATATGCAATAATACACAATATGTTTGATGGTTATATGAAAACACTGATGCCATCTGTTGGAAAATATCTCAAACTGAATGCATAATTTTTAGATGTGTATAATCATAATTCAATTTTGTTTCTATTCATATCTTATTCAAAAATAAAGTATTTTGGAATTGATTTAGCCATTTAATTAATTAAATACTCAAAATATTACGACAAAAACTAGTATAGGCCAAAAATTTACCATTTGAAATAATTTCATTAAATGACCTAACCTAAAAAAACGACTAACACTACTGAATTCAGCGTACCCGAATTGACTTTACCTGATGGGTGCCCCGGTTGTTCCAAATAAAAACTGTCAATTTCGTGCACAGAATTAACTGCACCTTAAAAATTTTCTAATTTTCAAACACTACTCTACACTTACAGAGGAAAAATTCACACAAGCACAATTAACATACATGGACGAACATGCATAGAAACAGATAACAACAACGCAAGCATGGAGTATGTGTGCTCACCAAGTAATTTCAAATTTTATACATTCTCTCTCTCCCTTTTCAGGAAACGTTTCATTTATAAAACAATGTCGAATTTAATAAACTAATGCGAAACCATAGTGAATGGGTTGAGATGAAATGAAACGGGAACTGTGTACACCCTCCGGACGTAAGGGGTGAACAGAGAGCGCACTTAACCTCTTCCTCTTTTCATTACGTTGTCCCCGACAACACCACCCAAACACCACCACTCTCCAACACACTTCACCGGTCTGGTATTATCCACGACATACCCCTATACAGGACAACAATTAATAGATGTTTCACACACAAGTGGCTTATTAAAAATACTTTTGAATTAAAGGAAATTTTAATTTGCAATATTAAAAAATTGCACACATGAAAAAGAAAGAAGATCTTCACTCATTTTAAGTAGCTATTAGATGGGAGGAAACTTAATTGTAGATTAAAAAATAAACATCAAAACAGTCGCAAATACTTATTGTAATCACTTAATTTGTTTTAAAAGTACTAATCAAAAAATGTCCAACGATATTCAAGTATATAATTAATTAGCCAGAGCAATTCATGAGATGCCTTTCCTTAAATTGCGTCTTTATTGTCCGAGGAGTAACTATAAACAATTAGTTGCGTAACACAAAATTCCTAGACAGATAAAGAGAAGCATTATACGGGAGCTAGCTGGTTCAAATTGGGGAGCTTACGTAGACACTTTGAGCAATTTTTATGTACTTGTTATATAGTTTGGGTAAATAATGAACACGTTAGTAAAGGATTATAGGCACTGTAAAATCCACTCCTGTTCCTTGCTTTCACGTCCTGAATAACTTATGTCCCTATAAGTTCAGAAATTAATACCATAGCATCGCAGGTATTACTGGAATCATCTTTTGGGGATCATCTCCTCATCTCCATATGCCTATGAAGTATACCTTGGTGTTCATTCCACTACATCTTGTAGACCATATTTCAGGCAATACAACATTTTGCCTTTGACCAGTATATTCATCTTAAAGCTTTTGATTTATATTAATATAAATCAAAAATACTTTGAAACACACAAACAATACTAGGCACAAAAAAGATTTTAGGTTGTCGAGTAAATTAAATATTCCAAAGAGGTCATCGGTGTCAATGGGACTATACCTTCTTAAGAAATTAGAAAGTTCTTGGAATTCAAACGAAAACTACACCAACTTCTTCAGATTGATTGCATTTATAAATTTATGACAGTTCCTGAGCAGCTAAACTTTTTTTTAATTAATTTTTTTTTTTACTAGGTTGAGTTTTTATCAATAATCTTTTGGTTATGTTTGCATATCTGTATAGATCTTGCAGCTATTTTTTTTACCTTATTGTATTGTACTTTTGGCATATCTACCATGCTGGCTCTTCGAATATGTTCTGAATTATTGAAGATCTTCAATATTGCCATTGTATAGCTTGAAATCACCTAAACAAATACGAAAATAAGACTTTCTCAATCACCCATTTCTCGTTAAAGATTTTTAGAAATCAAATTCATCATGACTATTTCATCTCGTGCATCGGGTTGTGATGGAATAAATATTACTATGCTGAGGATGTGTTGTCCGTATATAATCCCGTTCATCACTCACATTCTGAATTATTGTCTGGCTGAAGGAGTTTTTCCTGATCAATGGAAAACAGCGTTAATTACTCCTATACCTAAATGTGCAAATTCTAAGGACTTTAAAGATCTTCGTCCAGTCAGTATACTTCCTTGTCTTTCTAAAATTTTGGAAAGGGTTGTGGACGCACAGGTACGTGAACATTTATTAGTTAATGATCTGCTGCCAATGAATCAGTCTGGTTTCAGACCCATGCACAGTTGTGCGACGGCCCTGGCGAAGGTGACTGATGATATCATCTCTAATCTGGATATTGGTAATGTGTCGGTTTTGGTATTACTGGATTACAGTAAGGCCTTCGATACCATAAACCATGAGCTGCTTCTTGCAGTTTTGCGTTTCGTGGGCTTCGATGATGTTGCTATTGGGTTCTTCGCTAGCTATCTTCGGGATCGGCGTCAAAGAGTTTCCTTGAATGGAAAGTGCTCTAGTGATCTTCCGGTGGTTAGTGGAGTGCCTCAGGGCTCAGTATTGGGCCCTCTTCTATTTACTATATACACTTGCAGACTTCCGATATCTTTGCGTGTCTGTGAGTTTCATATGTATGCCGATGATACGCAGGTCTACCATTCATTCAGTGCTGTGGACGTATCGCGAGCTGTCAATAACATGAATGAGGACTTGAATGCTCTATGTGAGGTTTCGGCGAAGCATTCTCTGTTCTTGAATCCGGCCAAGCCTTCTGTGCTGGTTTTCGGTTGCAGGTCACAGGCATTATTGGATTCCATTACTGTATCGGCTAATGGCATAACATTGCCGATAGTAAATGAGGCTAAAAACCTAGGGGTGATATTAGACACGTCTCTACGATTTAAATCGCATATCTCTCAATGCATTAAGCGTTGTTATTCAGCTCTTAAGCTACTCTATCAGCATAGATCGTACTTAACTGTGGAGACTAAGAAGTTGCTGTGCGATTCCCTGGTGTTGTCACATTTTCAATTCTGCTCTCCTGTAATAGCACCTTGCCTTGATTGCTCTGATAGAAGACGGGTCCAGCTGGTGCAGAATTCGTGTCTTCGCTTCATGTATGGAATCCGTAAGTTTGACCATATTTCGCACAAGCTGCATGATGCTGGTTGGCTTAGTATGGGGAATAGGGCACGGTTGCAGTCTACTGTATTTTTTCTTAAAATCATAAAATCTGGTTGTCCGCCCTATTTGACAGCAAAAATTAGATTTCGGGCTGATGTGCATAATGTGAACATCCGTACGAGAGGCTTAATTTCCCCGCCATTTCACAAAACGACTCTATATGAGCGTGGCTTCTCGTACTGTGTTTACGTTTGCTATAACTCATTGCCCGATGATCTCAGAAGCATGAGCCTTCCTGTACTTAAATATAATTTGAAAACAATTTTGCTTCGGGAGCGGGCGCCGTTGGCGTGAGCAGGTGATGGCTATGGAAGTCTTTGGCACCATTTCTGAATGAACTTTGCCGAGTATGTGTGCATTGCGTATTTTGAGCCTTGGCCGCGTCTGTCATCTGTCATCTGTTAACTGCTATGCTTAGTTAAGTCACAGGGCTGAGAGGAAGACCAGTCTTCGACTGATTCTTAGTCCTTTTACCTTCAATTTAAATTTGCTGCAATACTGGTTACATGTATATTAATAAATCTTTATTATGTATATAACACAAACCTTGAAATGAGTTTTTCAATGTTTGTTGTTCTCTTTTTGCTCTTATTCAGTATTTCTTATGTGTTACTATATTTTGTAATTCAGTTCTTTACAATGTACTTATTTTTTTTTCTTTGTTGTTGTTGGTAATAAACTATTATTGTTATTATTATTATTATTAAATTGATCAGGCTATGATGGGTGTGTAAAGTTTCGAAAACCGAAAACTTGACGGTTGTTCCAGGTTATTCTAAGTTTGTTCTAAATTGTTCCAAAGCATTTCCAAAAAAAAAAGTCTAAATCGACCGTAATAATTGAGAAACAAAACGACTTTTTCACACATCCCCCCCCCCTTTTTTTTAAATCAAAATTCTGGCGGTTCTTCCAGGTTGTTCTAGGTTTGTTCTAAATTGTTCCAAAATATTTCAAAGAAAAAATTATATAAGAGATACGGTTTTGATGTATTGGAACACTGTTTAGAACAAACCTAGAATAACCTGGAACAACTGACAAAATATTATTTTTTTTCAAAAACAGGGTCTAACTTTTAGATTTTGCTATTCCCCGATATACATATTTTGATTTTTACTTTAAGATACTAAACTTTGGACAATTTAGAACAAACTCAGAACAACATAGAACAATCGGCAGAACTTCGATTTTCAAAAAAAAGGGGGTTGGAAAGTCGTTTTTTCGATGATCACAGTCAAATTTGATTTATTTTTCGATATTGTTTGGAACAATGTTTAGAACAACTCGAACAACCCTCAATATTTTTATTTCCGAGAAAAGGGGACTTGTGTGAAAAGTCCTTTTTTTTAAATAGATATTTGGTTAGATCTATATAGTCATGAAAGTGTAATATTTTATACAGCTGGAATGATTATATTATTATTAATAATAATAATAATATATTTATTACCCAAGAGAGTTACAAACACCACTTACAGGATAGATTACATATACATTAGTTTACTCGTAGGTAGTACATGTGAGATGTTGCTCCCTACAAACTAATAATAAACTGAAATTGAAATTACAAAACATAAACAATATAGTAATAAATAAGAATAACATGAGATACTGCACCAGGGATCATCAGCCAATATGAAACATTCAGAGAAAATATCCATTACATTTACCACCATATGGGAGAGAGCATGTTAGTTCTTGGTCAGGGTATTAAAAAGGTGTCAGTGGAACGTGTCGCCCTAGATGGCAGGACGAAGTTAACCCGGGACAATAATACCGGCGAGTCCACCAGATTGCAAAGTGCACTGTTGTATCTTCTTCTGTCTGATAAAGATTCAAAGGAATGGCTATTAAGTAACTCAAAATGGTCCGTCTTCCGAGCCGGGTAAAAACCATCACTTTTTTAACTAAGAAACTTCAAGAAACGCTTTTGTACTCTCTCCAATGCCAACTGCTGATATAAGTAGTCGGGATAACAAATAGTGGCCCCATACTCTACTCCTAACAAAGGCAAAATAAATAGATTTAAAAGCCAAGTGACTAGTGGAACATCTGCAGGAACGGATCAGAAAACCCCAAATGTATGTGGCGATATTACAGACACCATATATATGGTCCGAGAATTGCAGAACAGAATCAAATAAGACACCCAAGTCTCATGAGCATACGGCAGTATAGCTTATGATAGCGGCAGTGAAATTGAATTGGTAAAATGTATTGTAGAGAAATGTTCGTTAAATAAGTTAGAATTTAGATTTAAGATCTTTAATATTTTAGCAATAAAGCTTTTCTGCATTTTTTTCGTACATAGTGAAACCAAATGGCGTAGTGAAACAAAGAAAATCAAATTTTCCTATATTTGTGATTCTGATTCATGCTACGCATTTTATATATTTCTAGGTACCTGTTATATTTATACGCATATATTGTTATAATAATTGAGAGAGAGAGAATATGTAACTCTACAATCGGGCGTTATAAATGTTATAGATATTTACACTGTCACCTTTTAGATGGGCAAAAAATGTTATAAACTATGTATGATCTGTGAATGATTGTAGAATGTAAGTTTTATACAGGCTGTCCCAGAAATAAAAAGACGGGGTAGCACCTATGTAAAGTCCGAACAGAAACAGGCCCAAATATACCGCAATAACGAAGACATTTTCTTTGTTGTTTTTTAGATTAAAAAAATTGCATTACGGACCTGGCACAGAATATATCTTTATAAATACCCATAAGAATGCTCATTTGTAAATAGAAACGAACACGCATTCATAGAAAAATACGCTTTTATTTGTATAACACGGGAAAAAACGTTAAATCGTACTCATTCATGTAAAACATATTTTTTGCCCATGATAACGCAGCTATGTAGTCGGTTGTTGACCCAGATGGGCAACGCACTTTATTGCAGACAACAAAAGATTGTTTTTATTTTTGAAATAGGAAAGTTGTTGCTCCTTAATGTGTTTATATTCGGAAACAGCTGATTATTATTATTTTAGAATATTCAATAAATCGTAGTAAATATCAAGAATGTAATTATTTTTTTCTAGCTGGTCTAAAATTAAAGTAATTAATGGTTTGATATTTATTATGAAGTATCTATTCCTCCTCCTTTTTTTTGACACAAGTAATATGGTGGTCCTGAAAAGGACCGATTGTGAACGTGAAGCAGGTGGATATTTAGTCCAAGGTCGGCGTAAGGCCAATTGAAGTCTTTATTATTTTTTTTTCCATCGTCTGCACACGAATAAAAACTTGATATTTTGAGGGTACGTTTTTACACAATCTAGCTTCCGATTTCTGCTACTCCGTCTTTTTATTTATGGGACATCCTGTATATAATAGCAGCTTTTAGAAAATGTAAAACGATAAGATAACATTTGTTAAATATAATGAAATGGGTTGTAATTGATAATAAAGAAATCTGCCCATAATCGATATCTTATAATCTTATATTTATACTTACTCGTAAGTACTTTAAAATATATTTTTCTTAAATGAAGATTCGTGTGTCGTGGGCCAATGACGAAATCGAATGCATTTGAATTAATACCTATAGGCTTCTCTTAATATCCAAAGTGATATTGAAAAGAAAAATGCTGAACAGTTTTTGGATTGTTCATGTTGAAAGAAAATAAATGATTGTTAAAGAAAAGGTATCTTGTACATTTCTCTGCTTATGTACTCTTTCTAAATCCATTTATGAGTTATATAATTTAATTTTTGCACACATTTCTAATGCTTTTAATAATTTTTGTTGGTATACATTTTATATCTCCTATATGCAGCAGTACTACCACGCGATCATTTAAATTCTAAATTATAGCAGGCGGGATTTTTTTTAATAGGTTGTCTAGAATGTCAATTATTGATTAATTAACATTTTGAAACGTCACTTTGACAATTCAAATTGTAAATTAGTACTTATATACCAACTTAATTTAAATTTCACAGCCTGCTCTAATTTAGAATTTAAATGATCGCGCGGTATTTATTTGAGTAGTACGTTTCTTATGAATTTTTTTTTGACAAATTAATATTAAACTTCTGTATTGTATCTATATTATAAATTAGTTTAATTTTCATTTCAATGATACGACATACAAATTGTCAATATTCTATCGTAAAGTATACAATGGTTTATCTACATGCGATATATTTTTTTTTCGCTACTAATCAGAAGTGTGCGCAATATAAATTAAACTTTACAAAACAAGATCGCTTTAGTAATGTGCAACAGAAACTAAACAGAGTGAGAAAAACATTCAAGTACTTACTTTTATTCTCTAAATAAATGTTTGCCAGTCACGACAAGGTGATAACAATCAATTTAAAATTAGTACAGTACATCCATGTGGATAAGTTGATGTCTGGACGAAATTGATATGCATAAGGTCCACAGTTGCTTCCGTTAACTTTTATGACTGTTATGATAAGGAATTATTGATTTATAAGGGCTTATTAAAGTGTCATCAATCAAAAAGGAAAATTAAAATTCACTTAAAAATTAATGCATGTACGTGGGGTGCCTCTGACTTCGGCTGTTACATTAGTGAAGAATTACCGAAAGGTGTTTGTACGCCCTGTTGCCTTATGTAAAGCAGTTGGCGCTCTGCCGTGGCAATTACGTGCAGAGACCATACGGTAAAAAAAAAGTCGGTGCGATGGTAACCGGTTTTCGTAAGAAATTCGTGTCCAACCATCCAAGCACTAATAATTGCATAAAGTCGGAAATTTATGATAGATTTACGAACAAAGACATTCAGTTAATTTTCTGGCTTCGTTTCTGAATATATCTTTCTAGATGGGATATTCCGCACATAATGGTTTAAAATATTACAATTTAGACATTTATTGAGTTAATAAGTGTCTGTATAAACACTAACGAGAGAAAACTCTTGCCCAATTAAATGAGAGGTGTATCAACTGTATGTACATGCATTATCCCATGCGACAGGATATTAACATCATTAATATATTTTTAGTGTAATAAAATTGAGTTGATTTACAAATTTACCTGGGAACAGCCAAAGAAAAAGGTACGATCTATAATTGACTATCTCATCCAACCAGAAAACAAAAGGCTCCAAACTAATGACGTGGAGGTGTATCGCGGAGCCGAATGTGGATCAGATCATTATATGGTGGTTGCAAAAATAACTGTACACCACACAAAAACGATAAATCAGAATAAGGGCAATAATGAGGACGAACTAACATCCACAACTATAAAATACAATATCGATAGCCTCAAACAAGAGTCGGTACAGTTTCTTTACAAACTAAGACTAGCTTCAAAACTTGCCAACTCAAACCGGAGAGAAACTGCTGAAGAAGAATATCAAAACATAAAAAGATGCATCCATCAGGCGGCCAAAGAAGCTTTGGGATATCAGGAGGCAAACAAAAGGAACATCCGGAATGGTGCACGGCAAAAATAAGAAGACTAATAGACAACAAGAAGAGCGCCTACCATAAATGGCTAAACACGAATGATTTAGAAGAGCGCATAAATTATAGCAAACTCAATAGAGAAGTGAAGAGAGAAGTGTATATGAGAAAAAACGAGATGTGGGAAGGAAAATGCGAAGAGGTGGACCGATGCTTAGGGGGAACGAAAGTAACGCGGGCCTGGAAATTCATAAGGAGTCTCAGGAAAGAAAGAAAAGATGGTTGAAACATAAATCTAATTCAGAATAAAAAATGGGCGGAATACTACAAATCACTTCTGACTGAAAGTAGACAGGAGTTTTTAGGAGGTATAGACAACGGCACACTCAGAGAAAACATAGCGATACATAGAATAGATAAGGAAGAATTGAGAAAAGAGTTAATACAAATGAAAAATGGAAAAGCTTCGGGACCCGGAGACATTCCCATTCAGCTGGTGAAACACGGACCAGAAACTCTTCTGGAGACCCTAGTAGACATTTTTATTAAATGCTTCGTGAAGGGTCAAAATATTCCAGAAGACTAGAATTTGGCCTACATTAGCCCCATATACAAAAAGGGAGACAAAAAAGAGTGCGGAAATTACAGAGAAATTAGCGTGACTAGCTCACTGGGACGGTTGTATGGTCGCATATTGAAAAAAAGGATAGAAGAGGAGTATAATGAGATGAAAGAACAAAGTGGATTCAGGGCAGGCAGATCATGCACGGACAACACTTTCACTCTTCAACAAATAATCGAAAAACGAGCAGCTCGGAACCTCGCTACGCATCTAATATTCATAGACCTGGAGAAGGCCTGCGATATAGTCCCCTTGAAACTGTTGTTCAATGCTCTGACGAAGACAAACCTTAGCAAAACATATATAAGAGCACTGCTTAATATCTATAAAAGTCGGAGACATTCACAGTAAGGAAGGGTCTGAAACAAGGATATTGTCTTTCTCCTACCTTGTTCAAAATATATATCCAAGAAGCACAATACAAATGGAGACAGAAGGGCACAGGAATGGGACTGAAGATTAACGACCATGATTTGACAACGCTGTTCTTCGCGGATGATCAGGTGATAACTGCAAGCTGTGAAGAAGATGCAGATTATATGCTCAGGAAACTCAGAGATGAGTACGAAAAATGGGGAATGAGCATGAACATGGCAAAAACGGAATATATGCATATAGGTCACGAAGACCCGGGTTTGGAATTTAGACAAATGAAAAGATGCTACGAATACAAATATTTGGGGATTATCACCTCTAGTAAAGGAACAACAGAACGCGATATCGAATATAGAGTCCAACAAGGTCGGAAGAGTGTACAAATTCTGAACACAATAATGTGGTTCAACTCTGAAAACCAAAATGACAATCTACAAAGTAATTGTAGAACCTATCCTTACATACGGAGCCGAATGCTGGCAAATGACTGAGAAAGGAAAGAAAAAAGTGGACACTGTTGAGATGAACTACCTGAGAAGAGCCTGTCGAATATCAAGAACTGAACATATACCTAATACGGAAATCAGACAAAGAACGAACAGAATACATAGAACGTCAGAAAGAATAGAAACGAGGAAACTGATATGGTACGGACATGTAAAACGGATGGAGGAAAACAGATGGCCAAGAAGAGCTCTAGAATACAACCCAACGAATAGAAGGAAACGAGGATGACCGGCAAAGTCATGGATAAGTGGGGTTATGGAAACAATGAAAGACAGAGCAATAGATGAAGACATCTGCAGAGACAGGAAAAGATGGAGATCGAAATGCGGGAAACGGCTGAGGCTGTAGGACTTCCGCTAAAAGAAAAGAGGAAAATTGAGTTGAATTAAAAATATTTTGCTAATAATTAAATAAAATTTCAAACATGAAGTGCAAAAGATTTACAAGTGTAATACATAATTGTTTCGATATAGTTTCATCAAGTAAAGAAAATTACTTTAGACACCAAATTTACAAGGAATAGAATTTGGATAAAATAATAATAATAATAATAATAATAAATTGAATTATTAAAAAGAAAGTGAAGCATTACGTTGATGAAGCCTGGCGAACTCTAGCTATAGCTATTCATACTCAACCAGAGTCCATCAATAAATACAAGAAATAAGAACAGTAATAAAAACTAATGACGAGAAGGTACACCACACTTACATAACCCGTACATCAATACGTATAAACTGCGTTACTGCAATGATAAAAAGTACGACTCAAGGGCACTACTAAACCCCGCGCGGCTACTCAGGCTATTTTCCGGTGTACTGTTATAAAGTGTAACGGCCGAATAACCAAAAGATCTTTCAAAAGAGATGTAAGTAAGGAACAGTAAGTGAATACTTGTAGCGCATTTTGAGTACATGGATGAAATGCCGTGGAATCAAAAAGCCTCTGAGAGGGACGGGCAGGGGCGGCAACTGAAGCAACGAATGGCCAAAGTTAGCCAAATGCTATTTCCAGCGGGTTTCCATATTTAACCACCCAATAGATTTATTAATACTAGTTGAAATGTGATCATACTTTCTAAGATTGTAAATAAGTCTACAACAAGAATTTTGAAGCTTTTGAATTCGCAACCAGACATGAACCATAAAGAAAATCACAATAACTAAACAAAGATTCACAAAATTTCGCCTCAAAAAAGAATTTAAAATATGCCTATTAGCATATAACACTCTCAAAGCTCCGTAGGACTTCTTTAGTAAGTAGGAAACATGTTCACTGAAGCGAAGTCGAGTATCAACAAGTAGCCCAAGATCTTTCACAACCTCGACAAAAGGTAAGCGATTATTTGAAATGTGTAAATGTAAGTTTGATTCTAAAAAGTCAACACGACATTTAGAACCAAACATCAACACGTTAGTCTTCTGCGAATTAAGAAGCAAGTTATCATCAGCCGCCCATTGGTACTCATGAAAAGAAATTGAGAGAAATAATTGTGTGTCATCTGCATAAGCTTGGATATTACATTTATTAACATATGATAGTATGCCGTTAATATAAATTATAAAAAAACAGCGGACCTAGGATTGAACCTTGTAGAACCCCAGATAAAATAACGGAACTACTTGAAATATCACCACGATACGCGATTCGCTGTGTTCTTCCAGATAAGTATGATTGTAGTAAAACCAATGAACCATCGCAGAATCTGTAATATCTGAGCTTAGAAATAAGCAGCTCATGACAAATCTTGTCAAGTGCCCTGGAATAGTCCAAAAGAATAAGCACATAATTCAATCCATTATCAATAGACGTCATTATGCTATTCAACATATATGCCAATGCAGCGGTACTGAAGCGCTTCTGAAAACCAGCTTGATAAGAGGAAAGGCAATTATTGGAAGTAAAGAAATTGCAAATCTGATTATAAAGAACTCTCTCAAATATTTTAGAAAGAACTGGCAAAACACTAATTATTTTTATATCAGCAGACTTCCACATAGTAGGAAAATAATATTGCTCAATACTACAATTTACAAGATGTGTAACATAAAGATCAATGAAAGTACTGCAGTACTTTAGCATAGTTGAAGGAATATTGTCACACCCATATGCATCAGTGGTAATGCTGTTAATAATTGTACGGACTTCCTCAGCTGATGCCAATGCAAACTCAAAGAAGACTTCAGTATGAGTAGAGTTGTAATAAGCAATGAGATCTTGGGAGTTATCATTAACAGACTGAACAAACGGCGCAAAATAGTTATAGCTAAATGGTCAGGCAGTCTCTGAGGAGGATTATACATTGAGAGACTGAAGCGTAGACCATAATCTTTTTGAATTTGAAGAATTATAAGCAGTATCCAAATATTTCTTTTTTTCAAGTCTAATCATAATAAGTGTGAAATTTCGAATTCCTTTATATCTGTTCCAGTCATCAATAGATCTAAAATTTTTGAAATTAGAAAGAGCTCAATCTCTCAACTTCATAAACATTTTTAAATTTTCAGTCAGCCAGGGAACTTTTGGCTTAGTTTTCCTAACCTCCACAATTGGGACAAGAAAATTAAACAAAGAAATAATGAAGTCATTGAAAATATAAAGTTTGCGATCTATCTTATTCTCCCAAATCAAGGTAGCCCACGAGAGGTTATGCAAATCATGATATCTGTCAATTATGTGGAAAGTAAGATAAAATACAGAAATTAACAAGTGGCGGAATTTAAACAATTTTTGAAATTAAATTTACGAACTTACAGCATAAATAATGAAAATAACAAATTCAACATTTCAGTGAAGGAGAATGTAAATGGTCCTTATTTTTGCTCTTATCTTTAAGTATGCCCAAAGTATTAATAAATTAATATTTGTGCATTAGGTAGTGGTTAACGTGTTTTTTCTAGTTTATAGTTCCTTTCGATTTCTTTTAGGCCTATGGAAAGAGCAGTCGCGGGATTATTACATCTAAAAGTGACGCTTGTTTATGAAGAATAACACATTTTATTTAATAAGTTTAGAAATTCTGTATTTTATTTTATAGCAAGTAGTTGGCTTGATTATTTTTGTCGAAATTATTCATTTTTCAATGTTAGTATTTACGTTTGTAATTAAGAGTTTTTATTGCTTTTGTCTTCTGCTGACCTAGTTAATTATAAAGTAGGTACTTTTCTTTCGTTTTCGTAGTTTTATGTAATGGCGCTCTAGACTTGTGATCGTTGTTGACTGAGTAAGGCAATTATAGTTGGAGGTTCTCCCGTAATACCTTTGAAGTAGCTGGTTGTTAATTCATGAAATTCGAATTGCTCTTAAACTGTATAGCCCACGTTTAATTGCTGCAGTTTAGGCAAATTTATATATGCATTTCTGTTTAATTAGATTGACCAGCGTCTGATTTGGAGCTTTGTATTTCGAGATTTACTATTTTTAAAAAAGTCTTGAAATGCGACGGAAAATCATACGCGTTTATCTATGCACGTTGTGTCAGTGTTAAAAAAGATATTTGGGTTATGTCGAATTATTAATTAAATGGCAAAGTAGAGTTTTCTTTGAGTTACACTAGTATTCATTCTTCCAACGTTCAGATTGATGTCTGGGATTACCTACATTTTTATTTTACTGAAATGTGTAATATCCCAGATAGATACAAGTTTTGACTTGTTTTCAATTTATATGTCATAGCCTATTTAATTTTGTGATCCGATGCAGACTCCTTTTAAATTTAAGATTTAAAGTGTATGTCGACAGCATGTAAGTTGTCAAGTCTGTCAAGATATAAGCTTCACCGCACTAAAAATTCAACTTAAACTACAAATGGTAATATTTTATTTGTTTTGTATCCTTAGATTTTTTTGTGAAAATACTATAAGCATTTTTTTACAAATTTGAAGAAGTTAAGAGCTGAAACACGTGGAATCGATAAAAAAAAGACTGCTGAAACTGCAATCAGAATACTGGCCAAAAATAAAACTCAGAAACAAAACCTGCCACAGATACGAAAGAATACGAAAGAATAGGAACAATATATTCAGAGCGAAGATCATATATATCAATCAATTATAAGACCGGTAATATTCCATGCGCCAGAAACAATTACCCATAGCAACTCAGACGAGGAAAAACTAAAAAAATACTAGAATGAAAAATTATTAAAACAATACATGAACCAAAGAAAGAAGAAGAAGATAACAGAGAAAAAACAACCAAGTATACACTACAACCATGGACGTGTGACATCAGGAACCACATTGTATTGATGACAATGACGACTAAGCTCGCCCTGTCTACCGAAGAAAGAGGAACACGCTTGCAAAGTCATTGTCACTTCTCGTAGATCATTGTTCTCTGATGAATAACGAATACTTATAGACAATGTACAAATTACTGATTCTTGTATTTCATATTGAAAACCGATATTTATCGAATAATTATTCCACTGTAGATCCTAGTGTAGCGCTTAGTAGCTTGATACATTAATATGATAGTAATACTTTACTTTGTAATTTTCTTTTTCTATTTTGTTACACATTTTAGTGATTTTTATTTTTTACATTTCTTACACTATATTTGCGTAAATGTATAATGTAGTTGCACAAG
Organism: Amphimallon solstitiale; assembly: GCA_963170755.1. Taxonomy (NCBI): domain Eukaryota; kingdom Metazoa; phylum Arthropoda; class Insecta; order Coleoptera; family Scarabaeidae; genus Amphimallon; species Amphimallon solstitiale. The sequence continues at coordinate 119,717,468 of OY720679.1, forward strand.
AAAGAAAATTGTCCATCAGTTATGTTTATACCATTATAGGTTTATAGGTACAAATTAGAAGTAAGGATACCCACCTCATAGGCATTAAGTGTGTATTACTCCTACGAGACAAGCGGGAAAAAACAATGGCAGATAGAACATACATTTACATAAACATTTCTTAAAGAAATTGAATCAACTTTTCATTGGCAAAGCTCATAAAGAAGCTAATGAATCACTCGGTATATACAAAGACAATTCCTTGGAAATTTTATATTGCAAATTGCAATTTGTAGTGGATTTTGAACCCTGTGTATGGAATTTTATTTCATTATTTACTGTTATTAGTTATAATTATTTAAAAATATTGTATTTGCAATCACAAAAATCGATTCGCATCAGTGTTGAAAATAATGCTTTTCAATAAAATTAATTTAATCTAAATTATTATAATATAAAACACAATAACAATGAATGCCGATTTCATTTTATGTATTGTTGTGTGTTTAAATATTTGGCAACAGATAATTGTTAGATGTCATCAGTAAATTAGTTATTTGTGAACACTTGATATAATCTAAGTTTTAAGTGCGTGCCTTAGCAGTGTGGAAATATATTGGCATCTAGGGTTATAACATTTCTGCTTGCGCTTTGTGTATATTTCAGAATATACTATAGCATCACTGATAAATTGATAAATTATGCCATGTTAAGTTAGAATGAAAAGCACGAGATATTTACGCACTGCACAGATAATCTCACCTTACTTTACATGTAGAATTATATATCGTGACAGAATGTTAATGTATTCCCCACTGTTCTATGGAGAATTGATTGTATGATATTTTTTTTGTTTTAATATCATTAGAACGCTTGAGCAAAGCCAACGCATAGGTTCAAGGTTAAAATACGTATTAAATTTGAAACAAAAAGCAAATAAGCACCATGTCTAATAGCAAAAAATTCGCTGCCAATATTTTTTTAACTTTTCTCTCAGAAATCACTGTGTAATGAAATAATTTACTAATAAAAGAAACACTGGAAAGCTCATACAATTACATTGGTAAAAACATAAAAATGTAAGATTATTAACAAGCGTAATCAACTTATTTACAGTGACTAAAAATTAACTGCCAAATAATTGAACATGAAGAAATTAAAACACTTTATTCTCATATTTTAATCAGATTTTACATATATTTATTAGTATACTAATAAATCATTCATACCTGAAAAAATACATAAAGGTAGTAAAGCAGAATACACATCAGGCAACTCGAAAACACTACCGCCATTGTTTGTGTAAGTAGAAGAAAACTTTTAAGAGAAACAATTACAATTCGGCAGTAGATGTGTGCCGTGCTGTCAAAAATATATAGAAAAAGAAGAGATATACTGTGTGTAAATAATAAATACCATGATAAATATAAACTTTATAGGAAATAGTAGTATTATGAACTTAAATAACTGGTAAATTAACAAAACCTTTCGTCGTTTTCATCTTAACAATACTTGATTGCTTGTTCAGTATTAAAATTTATTCAAATGCAATAAGAAAGAAATACAATGGAAACACTAATCCAATTTCATGCCTGATTCGTTCTATTACATTTCCATCTCACTAATGGAGTAACAATCTTTTTAAATTGAATACCCAACATCTATTAATTAATTAGTATATGTACATGGACTCAAGTCTTTAAGGCACTTCAATTTAATTACATTTAGAAGCATGTAGTCCTTTCGAAGTTGAACCGTTAATGTCCTACAAGCCATTCCAACTGACGATAGCTTTTCCCATTTATCTAACAATCACGAAAATATCATTTCAAAAGATATTACTTTATCTAAACTATCTTGTAAAGCTTTATTATGCTGAACTTAAAACGTAATATGTTGAGAATACATCTAAACAGAATTAATTTGTGTAATATTTTAGTTAAACTTTGAAAGTTTCTGTTGTGTATATACTGCTAATGCATAACACTCGTATTAAAACCTTATTTGAAACACTACTGATTAAAACCAACTTAATTAATATGAGACAAATATATATGCGTACATACATACAATACATACACATGTTTGTATAGTAAATATAAAGAATTCAGTATGAGAGAATTACTTCAAAAGTACAATATTTCGTCATTTATTCATAACATCATTACATAGGATCAGTTAAATATGATGATTAAAGTTTACGATTAATTGCGTCAATCATCTTGAACTTATCACCAGGTCAGAGTATAGTTTATACTTCCTTTGTGATCATATCTCTATTATCTCTCGGATTTCTATACATGAGTTCTATTAAATTAAAAGTTTGAGATGAGATTTGTAAGCTCGTGCTTATTATAATATGAGAAGCGCTTAGTACTAGAAGCTAATACAAGATTGGAAGAAAAAACAAACAGAAAACAGGCAAACATGAACAGTGCTCAACAGATTAAATAACATAACCTAGGTAATAACTGAGATGGGTACCAATATAAACAACATTTTAGTAAATCCACAGCCGGCCGCGAAGCAAATATATAGAGGAGGGAGCTTTTTAGTGGGTATACTGAAGAGCACCCACGAGATGGACACTACTATGGAGTGCAAGAAACAATATCTGGTTTACATTAACAGATTTTCCTGGGCAAAAAAAGTATCTGCTTGAATTTTATAATAATCTGAAGGAGAAATATACAAAAGTTAATTGATATAGTTTACAAAAAGAAGGAGCAGGATAGGGCCCAAATGACTGGCCTGTTCCTGTAACCCAGAAGTTAAGGAACAGAATTTGAATACGATTCAGTATGTAAGACTTCGACAGAAGAACTTCCTCATTTGAGCATCAAAACTAATTGGTTGAGATGAAACATAAATTGTATTTACAGTGCTTTTCGTTTGCTTTTCCCCTTTTGTCAATTGTGTTTCACAATTTTAGAAATGAGTTTCCCATATCTTGTCACATTGACAATAATTGACATTATAAGTCAAATAAGACCCTTTTACCAAAACAGATTCACTTTATATCAAATGTTTTTCACATTTATTGAACACTACAGAATACCAGTACATAAAAGTATTAAAAAAACAGCATCTAAACAAAACTCTCTGGCTAATATTCTTCTATGGTCTTTAAAAATGGACTGTATGGGGGAAGAAATGTCCGTAGGCTCTTATTAGTTGCAAGATTTCTTCGGTTCGATGCTCTCTAAAGTTATCCATAACGAAATGAGCGCCTTGGATAGCATCTACATGTAAATGATTTATTAAATTAGTTAAAAATTGTCCAAAATGTTCTGCATTTTCGGGTCTGTCCTGTATTTGAAATAAGTACAGTGCAGAACTATTTACTGCAGCAGCAAGAGAAAAATTTCTTCCCCTGATATGACCCTAAATGCGGTGGGCCTGCTGAAGCAAGAATCAAAAACTGCATCAAGAAACTTGTAGTTTTGGTCTTAGCAGGTCGAAAAAAAGAGTTTCAATGATTGTCGATAAAGTAGGGGATACCGGAAGCAACAGGATTAAAAATTACTTCTAAACAAAAAATATGTAAGGAACACATTGTCAAAGAAAACTTCATGGTGTTGGCTGTCGATGAAGATGTTTTTTATAAAATTAGAACAAGTGATAAAACAGTGGAATCCACCGAGAAATGGAGAATTTTATGTAGTGGTGGGTCTATAAAGGATTTTCATTAGAAAAAAGGCTCTGCAATGGTATATAGGAGAAGTCTACGAAACAATTATTCACACTACATCCCAGATTTGACAGTGAGTGAATATTTTCTCCTCCTTAAACTAAAAGAGGTATGGACACCACACGACTTGCTTATAGGTATGTAGTTCCAATATTTTTTATACAAAAGTTGTTCCAAATTAAGTTTTAAATACTTTAGCTTCCTAATAAATTAAACCTGTGAGTAAAAGTGTAATATCCAGTGCGAGTTTTTACATTTTTCTTATACAAAAATTGTTACAAATCGAAACTTATCTACTTTTGTACTCTTGATAAATCTAGAATGGATAAAATTTTTAAGATATTCGCGAAAAACTAGTTTTCGAAGAGTAACTGTTTTATATCTTTTTAAAATTTACTTTTGAGTACATTTATTTGTCCTTTTTAGAATTTTCTTTTAATTTAGCGGTCGCCAAGTTTTGATGAAATTTGAATTTAGTACTCCCGGTCTACCGATATCACTGAAAATCTAACCAGATCTCGTGAGAAAGATTATACTCGTAAAGTTTGACCTCTATCGTGGTTAGACACACACAGACAGAAAAACAAAGGAAGTAAAGTTTTTTTCAAATATTAGGTTTCTGGTGTCAAGGGACTTCTAAACGTGAACATTTGCAAAAGTTCTGAAGTCGAAAATTTTTGCAGCTCTTGAGGAGACCCGTTTTCTTCGGTTGAATAACTTAAAGAAGCCGTGAGAGACTCTTTTGAAGGCAGACGCTTATTGGAAAAACGTTGGAACACATATGTGGCCGTTAGTGGATAACAGTGGATCTTTTCTCTTCATAGCTAAATAGATAATAAAAAAATTCTCACCTTGCATAAGGCTTTACACAAATTAAGTGAATAGTAGAACATGAACTGTTTACTACATTATTATACTGGCAAATCACACTTTTTATTCATTGCCAAATATTTGAAAAGAACTTCATGTTCTAAAATATAAAGTCACTCGTCACTGCCTGCAATAAATATTTTAGCTAGTATTACATAAGTATTTAAATGTCAGGTCATTTGTGGTAGGTTATCGACAATTAATATTCAGTTATTGAATAAATTATTCACACTATAAATAGTAATTACGTATAATTACTCGGTTTGTGGCTCTATTTTCAACTTTTAAATGTTTACAAAAGGTGCTGTTTCAATTTTTTTATGGACTCTTTTAAGAGCGCATAACAAACATTATATTACGCAATAAATGCCTTTAATTTGGTGATATTACTTTTATATGCTTTGTTATACCAGTAATTATCATGTCCACTGTGGCTCTCTAACTAAAAAGACGCGATCAATAATTATCACGCCTCTTATATGGATATTAAGTTTATTTCACAAGAACAAAGTTTTTAGCAGAACAATACAGCATACTTGTACATGTGTGTTTATGTTGTATGTCGTACATTTAGTATCGGGAATCCATTTAATAGTGCATTAAATATTTAATTAATCATCTATGTGTATTTGTTGTGTTTGCAAATTGACGTTTTGCGGTGTACATATTATGCAAATGTGGATTTGCCATTGAATTGGCAAATATTTACATGCAATTATGATGTTTGAACACCGTCATACATATCATTACTGCCATTCCTGGAAATTCATATATTACCAATCGGTTCTTAATAATGCAAATTTAATGATGAGTATAATAACGCTATATATATTCCTTATTAATTTTTGGTTTGCGTATACAACTGCAGTTGAAAACATAATAATATGCGTGAGAAGTCAATTTAATAAATAATTTGAACAGTAACTAATATAAATGTAGCAATTTGCTATCGAGCATCGGATAATAGTATTTTGTGTTAAGGATTAAACAAAGCAGAGTTTTTGTATATCTTATAAGTTCACAAAATACGTATTCTACATTCATATGAAAAGATGATATTATATATCAGGAGAATCAACAAGAACAAAGGAAATTAAGCATTTGAGTGGCTAAGCTATTATATACTCTATATGTTAAACGCAAGGGCATTTGAAGAATCTTAAAAATATAACTTTTTCTTGCTTTGTTGCTATCTGAAGTTCCGAAGTAATTTAAGGACCTTTGTTGTTAACATATTATTTATTATAAACATTAATCTTGTGTAAACGAACAGCTGTTACGTGGCACAGTAAATTGCAAAGAGATCTAAAAAATCATGCACATCCTTATCCACTGTTGTTATTGTATTTGGTAGTATGGTTGGAGAGGGATGAGCATCGATTTAACCGTATCAAATAAGTAATGTATTTCGGCTGTCGATATTGTCATACTGGGCACTGATTTGGCCTTGCCAATATAAATTTGTAATTGCCTGTTTATATTATACATTTGTTGCTGTACCTATAAATTCCTATTCCTATTTTAATGATTTCACGCAAAAACATGTGGCGCATTTAAGGACACCCTTCCCACCGATCGTACCAGCTGCCGAGGCATTGTCTTTGTTTTTCACTTTATCATTAAGCGGGTTCAATTACGTTTTGAAGTGTCGTCACCCGATTACACCAAAACATCTCCCATAATCAAAGTGATATGTGGCAATATAAACACATTAGCTGCACTGCAGAGACGAATAAAGAATGAAGAACAATGTTTCAACGACAAAATATCACCTATGTATCATCATTTCGGAATTTCGTTTAATACGAGCGTTCCAATGATCTTCAAAAGCTTTGCTAGTTTAAATTATACAAATAGCTTTCTTAAATGCATACAATTGTACATTGTAACAACCTATGCTATAGATATATTAATGTCTTTTACTCTATATTTTGCAAGTTCTGTTGAAACTACTATTCGACATTTAATCTAATTGCAAATTAACTTTTCATATATAAACTAAATTTATCGTTGACTCAATACTTACACATATATACATAAAAGAAACTACGAATATAAAGTCATAAAGATTAATAAAATCCAGACGGGTGTTACTTACACAACATGTATGTACAGTATTCTTAACTGGGCATAAATCCGGTGATAGCTTACCCTGAAAACAAAAAGAATTATATTAATTAGAGTTTGCGTGTTACAAGGCAAATGAAATATTTGTTTTCATGATAGTGTCATTCCAAGAGGTTTGCTTATTCAAGAATTCTAACAATCTCAAACCAATAACAAAAAGAACAGTAAAAAAAGTAATATCCAAAATTTGATTACGAAACAGTAAAATTTTATGAGTAGCAAACATTTTATCGGTTATAGCAGCAATAAGGTATTATAAATAAATTTGTGCCGTTAGCCATATATATTCCTATAAAAAATTATAAATAAAAATATAGCAAATATCGCTTTTATACCGAGTGGTTCAATATAGCCGTGGTGCAAAGCAGAAGTTAACATGTTTACCGCCTTAATGGGTCAACAAGACAACTAAATCAATAATCTATTAGGTATATACGTGATTTGAGATTTGTCATTTGACATTTGTCTAGCGAGAAATGAATAATTTCTACATTTTCTTGTAATTTTCTAGCTTTATTTCCAAAATATGTATATTCAAGAAAACATACAGATATGTTATTATTATTAAGAAAAAATAATTGGGTCTTATGTGTGCTGTATACCATCTAAAAACATCTCTCTCTCTCTCTCTCTCTCCCACAGTCCCTTCCCCTCTTCTAGTAGCAAAATGTGAGTTTTAGAAAGATTTTATGAAAAAAGCTTTTCGAAATTCCTACCGGCAGTAGGTGTTTTGTCTTATATCTCGCAAATTATGGAAATGGAGCAATTTTTATTATAAAAGATTTCAAAATACTTTTACTCTTATCAAACAGCATTTTTTGCGAACTATCTCAAATTATTATTATTATAAAGATTTATTAAAAGAATATAAGTTCTTTATCGACAACTAAACAATAAAGTAGATATTATATTATTCAATAATTACTAATAATAGCACTGATAATACCAGGAGGGAATAATGAAATGCGATCGGGGAATAATGAGGTATAACGTTACCATTATTCCCTGCAATCCGCCATTTTACTGACAAACCGTCAAATTAGTTGATATTTTCTATTAATTATTTTGATTTTTTTTAGTAATCTTCAGTTAGTCGTAGATAAAGTAGTGTATTCTAACTCGAAATAATGACTATTATACTCCCGAGCCGAGTTACTCCCTCGCCGCTTCACGACTCGTTTCGTAAATTCGACTATGAGGAATAATAATTGTCATTATTGACAGTTATAAGGAACAAAGGATTATTTTATGAAGAAGATACAGGATTTAAAACTTTATTTGGAACAACTTATGTATACGTATTCCGGAACGTACTTACATATAAGAATGTCATGTGATACCCACACCTCATCCTTTTATATTACCATGAGAGTAAAATAATTTTATAAACAAATACCTCTTCTTGTTACTTATCTATTAGTCAATATTTTTCGATAGTGAAATACTTTGTAATCATTGATATTGATAATAAATAAAAGTTTGCAATATTAGAGTTGAATAACCTTGTCCGTTTTTTAAAAAATATTTGATATTTTTTAAAAAATAATTCATTATTATGTTTATTAACTTTGTAGGATAAGAATACAGATTTTCGAACATTTTAGTATTTTTTCTTGCACTTCTATGGACAGCCAAGCCGGTAACCCACCTGCAACTATCCTTATCTAACGCTGGTGTTCACAGGTTCATCTCAGTCTCCAGCACGCAATTATACAACACGTTATACCACATGTTAAAAAAAAGAGTGCCAAATACATATGAATGTAGTAGTACGATTCAAAATAAACAAAAAGTCTGGATAAACATGTGTCTACAAAGTTACGGTTTTGGAGATAAGGAATGTTATTTTTATTTACCCGTTTTTTTTTATTTCGCACAAACTTTCACTTTCTTTTCATAGTTGGCTGATTGTGAAGTAAACATCAAGTATTTGACGTTTGTTGTCAGTGCCAAAGTTTTCGGTTACTATGGCTGTTTACAGTAACGTAGAATTAGCCGACATGCATTTCATGTATGGCCATGCTAATGGGATTGCCACCGAAGCGCGACAGCTTTATGTTGAAACTTATTCAAATCGCCAGATTCCTTCACATCATATGTTTGGAAGAATTCATCGAAGATTGTGTGATACTGGTTCTATGAGCAAAGAGTGATATTTATCCGGAAGACCAAGATCGGTATTTTCTCCTAGAGCAGAAGAAGACATTCTAGCACGAATAGAGCTTAATCCGAGTGCGATGTACAACGAGTGCAGGTCTTACATCGACTTGACCATCAAAAACATATGGATTTTTGTCGCTGTGATGCTGAAGACCCCTGTTTTCTTACCAATAATATTCTTTTTACGGATGAAGCCGGGTTCACACGAAATGGAATTGTTAATTTTCACAAAACGCATGTTTGGGCCGACGAAAATCCCCATGCTGTAATAAATTCTGGACATCAGACACGTTTTTCATTACACATTTGGATGGGTATTGTTGGCGACATGTTTCTGGGTCCTGCTGTTTTGCCAAACCGATTAACAAGCGCTGTCTCTCTACACTTTCTGCAGAACACAATGTGTGATATTTTGGACGACATTTTTTTGAAGCAAAGGCAACAAATGTGGTTCCAGCATGATGGTGCTCCAGCCAATTTTTCGATTACCGTGAGAGAGCATTTACATCAAACTTTTCCACATATATGGATAGGAAGGGGCGGATCTGTTTTATGGTCTACAAAATCGTCAGATTTAAACCCTCTAGATTTTTGTCTTTGGGAATATTTAAAAACATTGATCTATGGTACTCCTGTAAATAGCCTTGAGGAGCCGTAGCTACGAATTAATCAATAAGGTCGACAAATCCGAGCCAATGAGGGGGTTTTAGACGAAGATGTCGTGCCTGCTAGGAAATGGAAGCAGCACACTTCAAAAATCTCGTGTAACTTTGTTTCATGTGTTTGCTAGATGCTTCCTTTGTTTGTAAGTACATACATAGTAAATAATAAATTTTTCAAAAAAATAAACTTCCTCATCTCCGAAACCGTTACTTTGCGGACACATGTTTATTAAGACTTTTGTGTTTATTTCGGTTCGTACTACTACTCACCGCGTCTTTGACCTATGCTGGTAAGTCACAAACATTGGCTGCCCAAAGGATCAACATCATTCATGTCATCAAGTTTCGAACTGCCTGGATAAGTGTCCGATGCCACTGGGTGATTTTTAAACATAATGTCATAGGAATTTGCTACAAAATAAAATTCACAACTTGTTTAATTAACTTCAAAATTCGAATGCTAAAAATCCTTTATTACAATTAGGATTAAAACACAAAAATAAATTGTATACAAGCAGAGAGAAAAATAGTATTAACGGTAAAATCTTACTGTTCTATGCATAATATTCTCGCGTGTTCAATGAAAAAGTAAGTGGAAAGAAGTTCAAAATTTATACCTAACAGTATCTAATAAACACCGAAGTTTAAATCTTACACTCCACGTCTTCTCAGACTTCTTCCCCAACTCGAACACCGAACATCCTTATTCTTCCACTCCTATATATATCGTCATCTAAATCTGACATAACGGAACTCCAATTAGGCTCTCACCACCCTATCTCCGTCGCATTTCATCTCAGTGTGCCGGCGCTTACCTCGCGCGCGAAAAATCAATATAACCGTGTTAATTCATCCGTATGGCAATTTATTTCGCCCAATAAAAGAACCCTCCAACAGAGGAAATTGATTCTCTTAAGAGCTGTGTTAATTTCGAATTCCCGAAAAATCATCCACACACCAAACAACGGAACAGCAACAACGACCAAAATGAAATGATCCTATATATACACTCCTCTCTCTTTCCGACTGCCTGTCCGTTTATAGAGAGGCGGATAATCTAAAACGGTGAGGCAAGAGGCGGTGGCGGTGAATTCCGGAGTATAAAAATGTCAAATCGTGTGATCGGATATGATTGAGAACACCTGTTAGAGTTTCCAATATCGAAGTCTATAAAAGCCGCATAAGGAATGAGACATGAAAAAGTAAGAGAAAGAAAATTGAATAAATAAACATTCGACATACGTAGTTTGTTAAGTATTGTCATGAATAGTACAATTTATAGAAACTACATGAAAAAAAAATCGATTAATTATTTCTTTTGTAAAAATATTATTTAGTGGAAGATAAATTTCCAACGTGCAACTTTTTTGCCAAGAATTGAATAAACAATGCAATTATAAAAACAACTAGCAGTATTTGTGGTGAATTGCACAGTGTGGTAAATAAGGTTGATGTTCTAAACTGGCATTTCGGTTAACAAATTAGAAACTGTTTCGTATTCTATTTTGAACTATTTTCTTTTCTCGCCGTTAGAGGACAGTAGCTTTGGTAAAAATATTTGATGCTTTTAAACAAACAATATTGACCAAGAAAAATGACTTCCTATGTGCACCAATAGTGTCGCGCCATTAGAGGCCAGTAGTATTGGAATAAATATTTGATGCTTTTAAACAAACGATATTGACCAAGAAAAATAACTTCCTATATGCACCAATAGTGTCACCATTAGAAGTCAGTAGCATTGGAAAAAATATTTGATGCTTTTAAACAATCGATATTGACCAAGAAAAATGACTTCCTATATGCACCAATAGTGTCGCGCCATTAGAGGCCAGTAGTATTGGAATAAATATTTGATGCTTTTAAACAATCGATATTGACCAAGAAAAATGACTTCCTATATGCACCAATAGTGTCGCCATTAAAGGCCAGTAGCATTGGAAAAAATATTTGATGCTTTTAAACAAACGATATTGACCAAGAAAAATAGCTTCCTATATGGACCAATGGTGTTACCATTAGAATCCAGTAGCATTGGAAAGAACATTTGATGCTTTTAAACAAACAATATTGACCAAGAAAATGACTTCCTATATGCACCAATGGTGTCGCCATTAGAGGCCAGTAGCATTGGAAAAATATTTTATGCTTTTAAACAAACGATATTGACCAAGAAAAATGACTTCCTATATGCACCAATAGTGTCGCCATTAGAGGCTAGTAGCATTGGAAAAATATTTTATGCTTTTAAACAAACGATATTGACCAAGAAAGATAACTTCCTATATACACCAATGGTGCCAAGCCTACCACAGAACATTGATTCGGTCTGATTATCAGATTATGAGAACTAATGCCAAATGCTGTATGGTTGCACTATTTTTTAAACAGAGAAGCTCTTGCTTCAAAGTCTTTAACTTGCCAAATGGACTGGGTTATAAAAAGTGTTACTATAATTGTAAATTCTATCAAAGAAAAGGCATTACAAATTCGTAGTTTTCGAGAAGTAATGTTTTTCACAGCCCCGTGCAAAAGAAATGGATTTATAAAAAATCTTGACTCGGGGAAAATAATTTTGATTAATTTCAGTAAGTCAAAAAAGTTTGAGCAAGTGTTTTAGGCAACGTGCAATTTAAAACAACAGATTTGTGAATATTTTCCAAATAATATACAAACCAGTTATGACTAGCACATGTTAAAATTACACCAAACATAAAAGAAAAACTTATTAAAATATCAAGTGATGGAATGTTGAAACTTTAATTTCTTCCCAAAAACTAGATTATTCTTGGATCAAAAAAGTGCAAGAATACTCCGAATTGGCAAACAAAGCTCTTAAACGTTTGGTCCCGTTAGTAACATCATAAAATGAGTATTAAGTTTCTCAATGATGACTGATATTAAAACAAAAGTGAAAAACTGCTTGCAACTTGAAACTATTATCACTGTAGTGTGGTTGGTCGCGACCTACATTTTGAGAAACGCTGGTCCAATTGATCCAAGGACGAAAGAAGAGATCTGCAGAATATTTGCCACACACAAACAAATTAAGCACTAAATCGTTTTGGCAACCGATACCGTCAAAATACGAACTAAAGTCGAATTCTGTACTGCAGGCAAGCATTATTGACAAATTTATAGTGTTTGTATAAAAATTATAACAAACGTCAAAAGGTAATTATGACAAATGTCAAAAGGTGTATGAATATTAGTATTTATGACAATCCTGAAATGGTGTTTGTTGTATATATTACATGACATTTTGCAACATCACAAATGTAATGCTATTTTAAATTATTGGCGCATATCGACTGCCAAAGTGATTCAACCATTGGTTTGTGGTAGTTCTTAACAAGCTAAATTAAACCCAGAGCAAAGATATCAATATTTTTAATAATTTAAAATGTAAATTCTAACAGTGCTTGGAAAAATACATACAAATTGGAATACACATAAAACCACAAAATCGGTCAAACATATGTGGTTTTATAACTGCTGCATTATCAATTCTAATTAATGGAATTACGTCATTGCTTAGAAATTTTACCAGAAGCTAGATAAATAAGTTAGAAATATATTATACTTGACAATTTAACAAGTGCACTACATTTTAAAATTAACCTGAAGAAACGTTTAGAATATATTGGTTGGGTTTAAAAATTTATTGATACAAAGAAAATATAAAACCTTACTTCCAGGATATAACGCTTTCCTTTTTCTCTTAGAAGTCGGCAATAAAATGGCCTGCACAGACCGTGAAATCTTAGCATAGCTGTACAGCACACACAATACAATTGATTAAACCAAACACCCCACTCCACTGAAGCCTATCCAACCCTTTCGCCCTTTACCGGCGGGATGCCTTTAGTTAGTCGAAGGGTTGAGTTATGAGCATATTTGGGGTGTCATAAATATCCGTAAATTGTTTCCATTCGCATAACACGGTGAATATATACATACATAGTTTCGTTGATGTTTCAATAAAGCAGCATGCAACCATACCGTTTCAGTTTGTGCTTTTTTATAAAGCATTAAATAAATATATGAATGTGCTTGTACTCAATAAATTTTAATATAAAGTCCATGATATAAAAATTACAAAGTACAAACCAAATAGTTATGGGTTGGTGTCAATTTGTACAATCGAGAAGAAACATTAAGATATTTTATTCTTATTGTAATGGTTTAATTTATGTGAGTATTCTTTGTTTTGAAAGTGTATAATAATCATAAGGGTTTATGTTTGTCTAAATCAGAAAACAGTGGTTTGATATGTTTTGATTTACTATAAATTAATATGGAGGACATGATTTTTAGACCTTGGACACAAGTGGGGATTATTATTGATAAAAAAATAGAAGAGAGAAGATATTAAAAAAAATTGATTGACACGAGATTTTATTGTGCCTTAAAAAGTTAATAATATAATGCAAAGGTGTTAAATATGTATATACATTTGTAAAATCTTCAATTAGTATTGAAAACAAAGAAGATATTAACTATTTATTATATTTTTATATAATAAGTATTAGTCAAAGGAGAAAACAAGGTGTTGTAGCAGTCATATCCAGTTTTATTTGTTTTGAAATAGGAGCTGTTCCTGACTCACGTCATGTGAAAGTAATATCCATAAAGAAAGTAATAAGGCCAGAATTAGTCAGAATTAATAGAATTAAGTTGTTACTCGACATATACTTATCCAGTAAGCCAGCAAGTACCAAAAACCAAAACAAACGTATAAATTGTATTAGCTGTTGAGGAGTTACAAGAGAAAACATTGAAGACCAGGGAGACTTTGTTTGAACTATTTTAAGAATAAGGATATTAACAAGAGATTCATCGAGTTGGTAGAAGTAATACAATTGGAGGACTATTTATCAGCAGAAGGCTATTTATCATTGAGTATTAGTAATTTTTTTTTGCTTAAACCTTGCTACATTTTATTAAAAGTCAATGTGACAAATCTCCTAATAAATTGATTTATGACATATAGAAACTGTCAAGATTTATGTTAAATAACATTTCTTACAAAGATAGAGGAATAAATTTCAATATCATTAATCAAATCAAACATAATTAGTTATTTTATAATATTAACATTGATTATTTCATTACATTCAAATATTAGATGTTTGTCTAGTGAGAGATAGACGTATCAGAATAATTATGTATTGTCAGCATTATTGATGTGTATTGGGAAATTGTAAAATTAGAAATTCATTTTATTTGAAGATATTCATTTATATAGTTGTTGAAAATATTATTTATATATACATAAATTGATCATTTGTATATAAATAACGAAATTAGTTTGTCAATATACAAGAGCGATGATACGGTATGACACGTTGCAATTCTGGTGTATTTTGGACTTGCGATATCAAGTGTTGCATTACACAACCGGTATATATTTAGATGATTTATCAGATTGATATAACATTATTTATAAATACGAGCTATTTTGGGATTATATCATTTATAATAATTATTTATTTAATTGCCCATTACAATATGTCACCCCTTGTCTATTCTTAGTGAAGAAGCAAGGGTCTTTCATGTACGAAAAAATATCTACATCACCTTCTCGCAGAAGGTTGTGCATTAAATTTATTTGAAAGTAGTTTAGAGTTTAAATGTTTCCATTGTGTCGATGACAATTCAAATTTTGACTGTACTCCATGAGATGGTGCAATGAAAAGCTGTGAGACAATGGTCGCGGCCATTATTTTGTCCTCTGTTTTGCAATTTTAAATTATCGACATCATTTTTTCATACTGCTTGTATTCGCGTATGAATTTTCAAGGATTGCAAACTTTCAGTATACAAAAAATTTAATGATCGCATGCCGATCATACTTAATCCGATTGTTCACAGCAAATGTCATGATACAACACATGTATTGACTAATACACAATACCAGTAATAAAAGAATATAAAGCATATTCAGATAAACAGGAAAAGTAAAACACTAGGTTCGACAATTAACGTACTGACAACAGTAAAATATTCAATATTAAAGATTTAAATTTGCCGCTCTTAGGGATACCCTGAAGACGACAACAACTCAATTGTCGAAACGTAGATAGCCGATGAAAATAATTCTAATAACATCGTCAAATAAAATGTTTCTCTTGTCAGGCTATATTAACTTAGAAAATTATAGAATATAAGCCACGAAAAACTCACCAATTTATCAAAACAAATTTAAATACATCTTGTGAAAGTGGTAATGAAAACAATATTTAAATGGAACGACTACAGGAGCAATCATAACGGTACAATGTCAAAGTGGCTTTATTTATTTGATATATTGTGGAGCTTTAATCGCTCCGAAACATATGGACCTAGTTCTAGAACCAATTACTGTCGCTTTAGGTAGATAGGTATTGAGCTCATATTATCGATTTAATGCTATGGGTATGCCATATGGAATGATGACATGCACGCCTACCACATTGATATTCTATAGATTGGGACTATCGGGAAGGCATGTGGTTATTCGACAGATACCTCTTGTGGCTCCCAACAACTTGAAGACGACATCAAATCAGTTACAGAAACATTGGTCGTTGTCTTTCGCATAGACGACGAAAATAGTTCTTCTAGCAACTTACAATATTTATCAAGTTATATTAACACATAAAATTAGGTAAACTAAGCTACTGGAAAACCTCATAACTTTGTCGAAACAAGCCCTTTGCAAATTTGGCAATAAAAAATAAAAGCACAATAGTTTTTCATAAAACGATTACAGGTCAAAGAATTACGTATATACTTTTGACTATCTAGGGCTCGACGCCTTACGCGTTCCACGTTAGGCACTAGCTGTAGTGGGTAGGCTTATTTCTTATTTATATTTTGCGTTATATATTCAGTTTTCTATATACTTGTATAAAAACTTTCTCTTCCATTGATTTTAGAATTGTCTAAAGCAAAAGTACTTTTTTGCGATATATTGGGGATATTTATTTTTTGACAAACAACCTAGATCGTATGTAGACAATTGTATAGGAATCGCTTACTTGAAAACACCTATCATGCGGGCAATTTTCTGAGTGACACACCTATCCTATTTTTAACATTCACGATTAGGCTGTTTATTCTACCGGGTTTTTTAGTAGCTATATCCGAACTTTGACACTATCGTTCTGATGTTTCAAGTGGCAGCACTGTTATTCTTCGACGTTTGTGTTCTGCCATAGTCACCATTTCACCATGGAGCGCTACGCCATTCAACATTGCGTGTTCGACCATGAATCCGGTTCTGTTACTGATTGAGCAGTCGCTGTACGACACCGAAACGCACGGTCAATCGAGAAAATTGCTGCTAATGCTAAAAATGTGCTAGTGTTTCTGCCATCTCAATTTGGGAAATTTTGCGAAGAGACTTGGGCATGCATGCGTATAAAATCCAAATGACACAAGAAATGAACCCCCAAGACCACCAAACTCGTTGTACTTCCGCTGACTGGGCTCTGGAGCTGTCGGAAACTGATCCAAATTTTAGCGTAAAAATCATCTTCAGTGCTGAAACACATTTTTGGTTGAACGGCTTGTTGAACAAGCAAAATTGTCGCACTAGGGAAAAGAGTAATCCAAAGCAGTATCAAGAGTCTCCATTGCATCCGGAGAAACCACCTGTTTGGTGCGGATTTTGGTCAGGCAACGTCATTGGTCCATACATTTTCCAAAACGAGAATGGACTGACGGTGACTATCAAAGACCAACGGTATCGGACTATGATAACTGACTTTTTGTGGTCTCAATTGGATGACATGGACCAGGGTGAAATGTAGTTCCAACAAGATGGCGCAACGTGTCACACATCGGGCTTTACGTTGGAGTTGTTGCAAGAAAAGGTCCCAGAAGTCGCTGGTTCATGGCAACAACCAACAGCAATTGACCAACTGGAGTCGGGCTGGATTTCACCAATGATGTTCAATCCGTTGGTGGGATCCAGCCCGACTTTGCAACGGAGTCATACAAAATTGGACTTCTCGAATCAAGTGCTGTAAACGAAGCCGCTGGGACCATTTAAATGATATCATTTTTAAAACATACTGGTATTGAATGTTCTTTAATCCGCAATAAAGGCTTGTCTCAGCCACTCTTTTTTATCGATTTTAAAGTTCAGACACACGCTTAATGAAAAAACATGTCAACGCTCATAATCAGCTATTGCACAATAAATGGTTCTTCGTACATGAGTTATGATTTAGTTGGGCATACGACAACTAAACTATAAACACTTTATTGAAGTTGAACTGTGAATAAAAAGAGTGATTAAAGAACTTTTGGTATTAAAGCAAACTTATTTTGAAAATTTTCATTACTTCTGCGTCTTTGATTTCTGTGCCAAAATTAAGGATCAATGATAGAAGCACATTCTAATTTGCTAACAATGAATGTATCATATAATGTTTTAAGAAGATCCACTCTTCATTGCAATTTTCTCATAGTAAATATCACACTCCTGGAAACATATTGTAACGTTTTCGGGTTCCAATAAACAACTCGTGCAATTATTTATTTAAAACAGTCTGTATATTTATGTACTTAAAATTATATAACAATATAAAATATAAAACTAACGTATCACAATATAAAACTACTATTAATAAATTAAAATTAACACTTGTATTTATTTATATCTATTACTAATATCTCTGTCCATATTTATGTAACACTTCTATTTATTTACACGGCACTACTATATTTATTTCTTTGGCTACCACGCACTCGAGACTACTCAAGGACTTTCTTTCCCGAAACTCCGCAATTACTCATCACGCAATGAATCCCGCAATGAATCCATCGGTGACCCAGTCGCCTTATGTACACATGCGAAGATTACTAGAGCATTCCTGTAAATTCCATACTTCTCTCGATGTTTTGAAGAATATTCCATAGACATTCATGACTCACTGTTTTACTTGCATTTCGTTTTTATACGCCGCGCCCAGATGATTTATGGTGGTGTGTAAATAAGAGCGTGTTTATACGTCGCCCGGTCTGCCCCTTTTTTGCGTGTGACAATTTCGTTTTTATCGCGCCGAGAGATCTGATTCTTTTATTTAATGTAAACTCAGTTCGTTACAATATTTTCAATGTGTTTAAGCGTTCGGAATGTATCAATATAATAACACTGAAATCATTCACAGTTACGAAATGTATATGACGTTATAGAGGAAGTTTAATAATGAAAATATGTATTATTAATTATAAGTTTAATATTTCCATTTTCGAATTTTATTATACCTACTATTTTACAAAAGCATATCACAAGCCCCATATTAAAAATGGAAATGAGAGTGCCAAAAAAACATACAAAAATCGTTAGTTCCACATACTAATATTATTTAAGGAAGGATTTGACATAACAAGACAGTTAACATCTCAATCAATGGTTACATAGTTTAAAGACGATAATCTGGAAGTGGTAATTGTTCCTAATGAACAATTTACCGATGCTCTGTGTCTGTATGGCTGTGCGCTTGTATGTGTATGGACTTGTATATGTATGTGTGTGTGCACTCCTCATTCGAGTATAAATAAAGGAAGCGTTTGACGGGGAGTTAATGAACGTCGTAATCAATTTATACGTGCCCATAAATCCTCAATCCAAATCGAGTTATCTGTGCGCTAGGTGCACTATTGTCACATTACAATGACTTAATCTGTCTAGATGTAGCGTTCCCGATTGATCACCGAACCCTGAACTGATTAATGACTCTGTAATTGTAAGAATTAGTGGGACGTGTACCTTACGGGTTCTAATTGTACGAGCTCTAAAGCTACAACGTTTTAATTCATATCTCTGTGGGTTTATTCTTTCTCATGTATATTGATAGACACTGTACTATTTCGAAATTCGACCGTTTTGTTTTATTCAACGTAAACATTTCTAGAATTAGTGTATTTCTCTATACAAGCTAATCAAACAATATTGCGCCCATGGTAAAGATTAGAGAATAAAGATGCCACACTCGAAAAAGGAACTAAATTTTTAGAGTCGGATATAAAACATTCCAATTTAAATGGACTACACATGAACAAACAATGTACACCTACCCTAGTCAGCATTTACTTTATACTTGTAACGGTATGGCATAATTTAGTATTTTTATAATTTTAAATTGGAATATGAATTATATTTTTAAAGTTATGTATTAGAAACCAAACGATATATTTCTTTGAACTGTTTATTCTAAATGTATGATTTAAGCACTAATTAGATAAACTAATGTTCGTATTGATTATATTATAAGACTTGAGACGCCGAGTGTTTATGTTAAGGCCTGAGAAACGTGACATTAGCGTGTGAAACTGAAAATGCAATAAGTGTGAAGGGTGAAGAGAGATATTAGCATGTGATCTCAGGCAAAGTGAATTTCCATGAAAGAAGGAAGTGACTGAGGCCCTTCGAAGAGACCGGTCACCGGTGTATTAGCCCGGGTTAAGTAGGCCGTAAAAGAAAGTAATAAAGTTATATAATTAATAAGTATGTCGATCCACATATAGCGATCTATAATTTATTAAATTATCGTTGTATTATTAAAAGTAATAAAATAGATTTTTTGTTTACATAAAGATCGACCGCCAACTAAATGTTCAATGTGTAAAGTATAATATACCTTCCTATAAAGAGTTAATTTGTGGGATTAGCGTTTAAAGAAGCTACAGGCGTCTCTACCGTCGACGGAGGACTCCCACAAAGCACACCAGCAACAGGAAGATCTTCTTCAGTGAAAGAAGATAAAAAATATATAAAAGTTTTATGTGCGAGTGGTTAAATAAACTAGAACGTTAAAATTTGTCAATATAGAGACGTAATTAATTAATATAGTAATCTAAAATTGAAAAGATATTTAATGAATTGCCTTAGATTCAATAATATTTCAGTATTTGTAAATTGTATGCCAATATTGTTTTAAATAAAAATACCATTTGCATTTTAGATATATGTAGATATATTTACATCAATCTCAGCATGGTTTGTGTTTCTCTTAAGGCCCAGGTTGTTAGTATTGATATAAATACTAAGATGCGGTAGAAAACATAAGATGTATGATGCATTCCAGAGAAACGATAATATACAAATAAATCACAACTAATCTTTCAGTATTGTATGCGCTCTGAAATTATTTTATTAATGTATTTGTTCTAATTAACATTGATATTATTTTGTGTATGTTTTTTTATGTTTGCATTATTATATACAAAAGTCTTGGTTTCTAAAACAAATGTTATTTAAATCAAAATAAGTTTGTTTTATTCATTTGTGCCAATTAATGCCCGAAGAATGTTTTGTGTTGATATCTCTTAACTTGGATCGTCCTAGGAATATGAGGTAGCCGGGTAAAACGGTTCAATTATTTTATTTCATATTTTATTTGAAAGATATTAAAATATAAAGGGCATTATTAAGAGGGCCATTACCTCACGTCATTCCAATTGTACAAGTTTAATTACATTATGTTATACAATTTATATATGTTTCTTTACATTATGGCTTTACCAATGAGCCGTTATTAATTTAAAGGGGTTTCGTTTGATACTGTTTAATATATACTATTATTTTGTTTAAATTACATAGTTGTTTTTCCAAAATATGAGTATAATTCTTAAACAAATTGGACAAATCTGTGCATATAAACGTTGTGGAAATTATTTTTATGTATCCAAGAATGATAAATCACATTTCTTAAATAGATCATGACATTTAAGTACAAAGTAAGTTACCAAGAATCTTATTTAATTTCTTATCTTTTCGCCCATCAATAATAATTATATTAATTTATATTGTAGTTGTAAAAAATAGGTGCAAGCATGTGGAAGGATTGATTTATCAATAAAAGATTTCTTAGAATTGTATACAATGTACAGGATATGCAGTAAATATTTTGTAGCATACATGTTCATGAAAGGAAGCGTCAATTACCATTAGCTTTACCAAATGAGTTTTCAGACAAAGCATACTCTACTTTAGAAACAGTATGTAATAATTACACAATTAACGATAAGCACTTAAATAACAGTTTTTTAGGTGAACCAATTCCATCATGTTTAAGATATGTTGTTAAGAGAAAAGTGAATGAAACAGAAAATATAGCTCACAAAAAGATAAAAGTTATTTCTGATGTTACCATAGCTAAAATATTAAGTAGTTTCTATGTATCATATGTTTATATATACCTATATATATATATTTGGTTTTTATTTCCTCCAATCGAAAGTGATAATACAGAATCATCGTTACCGTCATCTGTAGCAACATACACAACAGTCATTTTCTTTGAAATCAATTAAGTGCCATGAACATAAAAATAGGTCTTATCAGTACATGTACAGATTGACACCTAGACAATTTTTATAGGCAACGAAGAAGAGGGGTCCTAAAACTGATCCTAGCGGAGCTCTCATTTGCATAGCGTTCACCTAGTACAAAGCATATACTTTAAAGAAGCACTTCTTTTATTGAGATTATTGCTACTATTTCCTATTAAACGAATTTTTGACGCATCCATAAATTACCTGGTATAGTAAGATTCTTAATAACAATGGTCTTATTTATTGCTGTTATTCTACTTATTTAAAGTCTATTTAGTTGCTGCACTAGAAACTCCAAAACCAATAATACACAAATCCTAGGTAATTGTAAAAATAAATAATTAACACTCTACACGAGTAATATACGCCCACATAAAAAATAAATACTTAGATTAGCTTACATGTTGCTTGAGGAATAGGGTACGGAGGTAATGTGATGTATGTAAGTGACCCACGAAATGTATATGTCAATTAATAAATATGTAATTATTACAGTATTGTTGCTTAAAGCACTCATGAAAATAATAATTAATATATGAGGAGACTTTCAGCAACATTTTACAAACATGTTAAATACTTCATTTCAATAATTTAAGAACGGATATTCGGATAATAATACTTTTTTTTTGAATTATGGTAATAAAAGATGCATAATTTCAGAATAATACAATTGCTAATATATTCTAGAAAGAGAAGATTACATTAATTATTTGCCTTTTTATCCAGTTATGTAAATATATAAGGTAATTACAGTATCATTAGCATTTATATTTAACGCCAAATACAATTACCCGTTGCATAACAGTATCATTATTATAATGATCTGATGTGAAGATAGATTTAGATAGATTTAAAAACAGAATTAATCTTGATAAACATTTCCAGAAAACAATCGATGAGAAAGATATACAATCTACATATACATAAATCGTCTTTTTCTCCGACACATTACACAAATTGAATGGTTTTAATATGTAAATGTTGCTGTGGACTTTTTTAATTAAAGCATCTGAGGAATCAATTAAAAGTTCTGGTGATTATTGACAACTTACGGATCTAAATGATGTATATAAATAAGGATTCATTTAAATGTTAAATTTAGTTTATATCTTTAATGAATACAAGACGATTACCAGACATTTCCTATCTAATATTCTTTAGGTACTTGAAGTATCAAATAAAGTTGGTGACTAGAGATTCTAAATATACACAAAAAAGTGAGGTGTGGCCACCACACGATTTTCTTATTCTCATGAGCGTTTCAAACTATACAATTTTAAGAATTTTTTGATACAAAACTTATTCAAAATCCTATTCTTAGTACTTTCATTCTCTTAATAAATCGCTGTAGAATGCATACTTTGCAAGATATTATCAAAAAAGTGCTACTCGCTAAGAGTAAAAGTGCTACTTCCGGTCCGAATTTTGAAATTTCATATATACAAAAAATATTGCAAATGCAGTTCTAAATACTTTTGTACTCTTGATAAATACAGTGTGTCAATAAAGTAAGGAACACCCTAAATATCAGCTTTAAAACATATCTCTAGCAAAAACGCTCAGACACGTATTTTTTTATTTTTGAAGGCGCATTTTCTTAGATTAAATTGAAGTATACAGGGTTATCAAAAAAGAAGATATGACGTTATCATGTGTTTTTTTAAATGGAATACCCTGTATATTTTTAAGAAAATCAAAAGAGCTTCTCATGAAGATTTCAACGATACTTATATGAGTTGTTGGGGATATCTTTAATATTTACTTGTAGAAATTGAAAAAACACTTTTGGTGGAACAACGTCATAAAATAATTACAATAGAGTTTAACTTGTTTATTTTTAAATCTAAAACAAAAATTTACTTAAGTGAATGTTCAAATTGCTGCCCGTTCACAATCTGACAGTAGCCTAGGCGAGAAATAAACTCATTCTGAACATTGCTGATTACATCTGGCGTGATTCTTCGGTTCTCTTGGCGTATGCGTTCTTTTAAATCATTAATATTTTGAGGTCTATTTACATAAACTTTGCTTTTTAGGTAACCCCACAGGAAGAAATCTAGTGGTGTTAAGTCATGGGAGCGAGCTGGCCACTCAACAACCCCACGTCTGCCAATCCATCGGTTATTAAAAATCAAATTTAGGTAGTCACGCACAGGTCGAGAATAATGAGGAGGTGCCCCATCTTGTTGGAACCAGATTTCATTACTAGGACTGTCAGGGGTATTTGGATCAGTTCCACAAGCGCAGGAAGAAGCTCTAACTGTAAAAAATCCAAATAGATATCCCCATTTAAATTTCCATCAAAAAAGAAAGGTCCTAAAATCCTATTTTTTAGTATTCCAGCCCAGACGTTCACCTTCTGAGGGTGTTGACTTCGAGAATACCTGCATCCAGTGAGGATTATGTTCTGTCCAGTATCTACAATTTTGTCGGTTAACTGTTCCGTTTAAAGAAAAAGTTGCCTCATCTGAAAATAAAATGTTTCTAGCAAACATTTCATCACGTTCACAAAGTATTTGCAAGTTTTCTGAAAACTCCAAACGGCGATCAAAATCATCTTCCGACAATTCATGGACAAGATGCACTTTATAAGGATGATATTTCTGCTTATGCCAAATTTTTCTAACAGTCTCATGGCTGCAATTAAAGTTTAATGCTGCTTGACGAGTAGCACAATTCGGATTATCTTGCACTGTCAAAAGAACATTTAACTTAGTTTCATCATCCACTTTTGGTCGCCCAGTTTTAGGTAAATCCCTAACATTTCCGTACTCCTCATACTTTAGAAGTATTTTACTTACAGTTGAGCGAGTTATTGGTTGCCGATTAGGATGCGCTGCATTAAATAGTTCGCAAACTTCCACTGTACTCCTTCTTCGGTCACCATAACCAATCATCATAAGAATCTCAATCAGTTCTCTCTCACTTAGACCCATTTTTATCAAAAGAAATGGCAATTATAAAACAAGCAAGGCCAAACAAACTAACGGTGGTTAGTCACTGTCTAATTAGATAAGACGTCACCTTCCATACTGACAATTCTCTCATGACAACGTTCAAAGATTAAAATTACCAAAAGTTATCATATAGTTCCACCAAAAGTGTTTTTTCAATTTCTACAAGTAAATATTAAAGATATCCCCAACAACTCATATATCGTTGAAATCTTCATGAGAAGCTCTTTTGATTTTCTTAAAAATATACAGGGTATTCCATTTAAAAAAACACATGATAACGTCATATCTTCTTTTTTGATAACCCTGTACACTTCAATTTAATCTAGGAAAATGCGCCTTCAAAAATAAAAAAATACGTGTCTGAGCGTTTTTGCTAGAGATATGTTTTAAAGCTGATATTTAGGGTGTTCCTTACTTTATTGACACACTGTATACAGCAAGAGCGCGCGAGGTATGATCACCCGATGGTATACGTAAACTCGCATCTAAACGTGGTCCGATAATACATATTAGAGTTACGGCACAACATACTAGCATTGCCTGCTCATATTCGAACTCATAGTGATCTGATTATTTTTTCGCAGATTGACAAAAAGAACAAATTAAATTTTCTCCTTAAGTGATGACGATTGCTTAGATAACTAAGTCGATAATAACGCGAAGATTGTAATACTTATAACGTAATTATGATTATCCGTATGAAATTAAATAATAATGTAGTTGTGTAAAAAGTTATAGCAGTACAACTGGGTTTTAGAATGAAATAAAAACAACCCGCCTGAAACATCTGCAGAATAAACTAAGATGTCTAGAGAAAAATAAATAAATAGAAATTTCATGGTAAAAAAAAACTATAAATCAGTATAACAGAAATACCATAAAATAACACAAAAACCTACATGCATTCCTCTTTGCAGCCAGTACGCAACTGGAACTGATGTAAATATGTATCTTATATCTGGCGAACACAGCTGGCGGAGATCAATTTTCCGAATATACGTCCGAAGAATATCGACTGGCACGGGTGATCATACCCCGCGCGCTCAAGCTGTATATAGAATGCATAACTTACGACATATTTGCAAAAAATCGCTATTCGGTAAGAGTAAAAGTGGTACTTCCGGTCTGAACTTTGAAATTTTTTTTATACAAAAGATATTGAAAATTATGTTTTAAATACTTTTATACTCGTAACGTACTTGTCTAAAAAGCATGACTTGCGAGATATTCACAAAAAACTGATTTTCGATGACCTACTTCCGGTTGGAATTTCGAAAAACTTTTTTAAGACAATTTGTCTCAAACTTAATTTTAAGTACATATGAATTCTTTATAAATTTGTTTAAACTTAGTAGTTGACGAAATATTGGCATAATTCGATTTTTTCGCTGAAGTAAACTGCTACTTCCGGTCTACCGATTTTACGGAAAAACTAATCTCCTCAGATCTCAAGAGGGATATTATACACGTAAATACAAATTTGGAATTGACACAGACAGACAGACAATTTTTAAAAACCACACCTGCAAAAATTTCGAAGTTGAAAATTTTCATCACAATACTTCCTTATTGTATGTATAAGAAAGTAATAAAATATGTTGCTTACCTTTCAACTGCAAAAGGTGCAGTAAATAGATCAAAGGAAAAATATAGAGTTGTTATTAATTACTATATATTATACAAGTGATACTAAGCGTGCTAATCTCAATCAAAAGCATTCTAAACAATTGCACACAATAAGGAATTTTTCTGTGGACTAACAGGAAAAGATGAAGATATTATTAAACATGTGGGTAGAATGAAAATAGGAAGTACAGTGAGAGCAATTATAACTGATCCGCACCACTGATATATTATCGTCCTTAGTAAGATTATGTTACTTGCTATTATTGTAGTATGCTTTATATGTTTTTATCGTTCTTTCTTATCTTCGTTCTCTTGTATTTAATTAAATATTAATAAACATCTTCCTGCAAAAGTTAAAAATTAGAGAACTCTTGACAACGAGAGAGTAAACATATTCTACTGACTTAGGTCGCTAAATACTTAAATTTGTAGTTTATATAACGGGCACAGTTTTTAATGAACTTCAATGGGATACAATATCCGTCGCAAAAAGGTAATACTACCTTTGTAGCTAAAAAGTTGTTGGTGCAAATAAACCAAGAAGTTCATAAACTATTAGTGACGCCAATAATGAAATAAAAGCTTCCAATATAATACAATCAAAACTTGCATTTCAAAAAAGAAATAAAAATATGATTTTATATCCATCTACGTCTGAAGTCAATATATACGTATCTACCATTCCATATAAAGAAAAAATTCCTTTGCTAAATTATATACACTAGAGTTTTTCAATTAAAACAAGTGTTGAGTTTGATATTGTAGATGTGAATATATGTTTAGTAACGTTAGTGATAAAGTTATTCTGGATATTTTATTGTTTCGGCAATTAGTAAAATCGAACTATTAATTGACGAAACAATAAAACATCTTACGTACACAGACATTTTCCTTTTTAATTTTTTCGTG
This sequence comes from Amphimallon solstitiale, assembly GCA_963170755.1. Lineage (NCBI taxonomy): Eukaryota > Metazoa > Arthropoda > Insecta > Coleoptera > Scarabaeidae > Amphimallon > Amphimallon solstitiale. Next base: position 119,744,779 of record OY720679.1, read on the forward strand.
TTCGTTTTTGGCCAAGTATAGATTACGGCTCTAAATGGCATAGTTAATTATATTAGTAGGCTTGATACTGGTTTAAAGTGTGTCATATTGTCAATTAACTATACAATATACAGAGAGATCTCGTTCGAGTCACCGGGAATTTAATTTTTTTTTTTGTAATTTGTAGAAATCGTTGTGAAGTCTAAGTACATGGTAGGGTTTTAATAAACTTGTTTGATTGATTGATTGAAATATCTTAGGTTTTACTACTTTTATACTTTATTTTAATTACCCTAAATCCCTTATTGTTAGGTAGATCTTACTGAAGACCCATGTTTTAATAAAGTTATGTCGCATCCTATAGACTAGCATGTTATTGTCCATTATCTTTACATACAGTGTTCGCGATAGGGCACAATGCCCTATCGCGAACACTGTCATTAGTAGAGCTAGGACAATTAGGCAAATTGCCTTATTATGCCTTTTTTGTCTTTTTTCCGTCTTCTTTGGGATTTTGCCTTTTTTTAGGAATCTCCTGTTTTCTTGCCTTTTTGTGCCTTTTATTGTATACTGAATTAAAATTTTAAGAAATTTAGTTCCTAAATTTTCAATTTAAAAAAAAATCCTACTAGAAATTTTCTTAGAAAAATGCACATTTTAAATTTCTGAAATAAATTTTAGAAAACCGTATACAGCTTGTGTAATGGAACACTTGATATAGCAAGTGCAAAATACATCAGAATTGCAACATGGTAATATAAGTGTTTCATTACACATGCAGTATATATTTCTGTGTAATTCATGTTACATGAAGAAAAAACGTTTTATGAAAATCGGTCTAACAGTTTTTGCGTGACCCGCGGACAAGAATTCTGAGATTTACTGTTTTATACAGGGTGTCCAGAAACTCTCCTGACAAACGAAGACCGGAGATTCCTCAGATAATTTTAAGACAATTGAACCCAATTCACACTAGTCCTAAAATGCTACCTAAGGGAGCTAGAGCTCTTTGAAAATGGCGCCTGGTAATTAGTTTTTGTTTAATATCTCCCGAACGCTTCTATTTAGAAAAACAAAAACTGGTATGCTTATTTATCCTCCAGAGATGAATCGATTCCATCAATTGCAAATTTCTAGTACCGGTCATAGGCGTCCGTTTTGGGTAGGTTAACGGTTATTTTAACGCATAACTTTTTTGTCTTTAACTTTTAAGCATTTGTGACACTAGATTATTACATTTTCAGGTATTCTAGTACTAAAAGGTACTCTTACTTTAAGTCGGTAGGATACACCGTTTTCTAGAAAAATCGATTTGAAAATTTTTCGTTTTTTCGTCATTAAAATTCAATTTATTATTTTTTTTTTTCGGGAGATATTAAAAAAAAATAATTACAAGGCGCCATCTTCAAAGAGCTCTAGCTCCCTGAGGAAGCATTTCCGGACTAGGGTGAATTGGGTTAAATTGTCTTAAAATTAACTGAGGAATCTCCGGTCTTCGTTTGTCAGGAGAGTTTCTGGACACCCTGAATATTTGTGATGAGATTATTCCCAAATGTAGAGGTTTAGTGGGTTTTACCCAGTTTAATTTTAATGAAGGGACAGACCAGATTGTCAGGAGATAGTTTCCTACTGAAACAGTCAGTTTATCACAATCTTCGAACGTGTTAACATTGTTATTTCTGAAGTGCATCCACTGTATTTCAAGGCATTTTGAATTTTAAAAATGCTAGCAGACAAGCAATCAAGACGTACCAACTATAATAGTCAGTGGGCAAAGTTGAATTCTAATATAACAACGAATGGAAACCGACTTGTTTGTCAAGTTTGTGAGAAAAATGTAAGTGTGTCAATTATTATGTTTTTATTAATCATTTTATTTTCATTCATTCATAGTCATGCTCTCTTTTACCTTAATGAAAACAACAGCTATTCTTTATATCACCATTAATATTTGATACAGGGGTCATTTTAATTGTCCCATTTTATTTTAGATTAATGTGACAAAAAGGTTTCATGTTACGCAACATTTGCACACAACGTTGCACGTAGCTAATGCAAAGCGTAAAACTGCAAAACTACAATTAATACCAAATGCGTTTGGACCCATGGATCCAAAACGAGGACCCACTAAATCTGGCTTCTCATTGGAACTCTGCGAAGCTCTTATTGTAGCAAACATTCCGTTCTATAAATTAAAAAATAGAACATTTAAGTCGTTTTTAGAAAAACGTACAAACCAAGCGATTCCGGATGATTCGACGTTGAGGAAGAATTATTTGCACTTGTGTTACCAATCGGTATGAATACATAATTTTAATTAATAAATCATACTAATTGGAGACAATTTTATATGGACGTGCATTGATGAAACAACAGACTGCAAGGGTCACTATATAGCGAATATAATTGTGGGTAAATTAGTAACAGATGATGCAGGAACTATTTGTTGGCCTCAAAGCAATTGGGAAAAACAAACCACTTGGCAGTGTAATAAAACCAATGTTTAAAGAATCATATGCCAACCCACATTAAATAAACAGTTTTAGGTTTACGTTTCTGCCATTTTTATATTTTATTTTTGCCCTTTAGTGCTCTTTTAAATAATTTTCTTTGCCTTTTGGTCTGCCTTTTTCGAGACTTTATTTTGCCTACCTATCCTAGCTCTAGTCATTAGGCTGTAGGACCTTAAGCATATGTTTTTTAAACATCTAAATTAGTTTAGTCTAAGTTGGGATTAAGGTGAGCTTTGCATAACCATATACAAGAACTAAGTCTGATCGTTATATAAGTGCAATTTTACACAGTGGTCAAAATCGACAAAAACGTAACCGCAATTAAAAAAAAATTGATAATACTCTAACTTATGTATTTGTTTGTACACGTCATCATACAACTTTTCACCAAGAATTGCTGTTTTATCTTTATCAAAACCAGAGATATTAATTATCAGAAACTGCAAAATTAAGAATATTTCTATAAGATATATTTTAGTACCTGAAACATAAGTTGTGTCTGTTATTACCCGAGCCAGTTATCTTGGTCGATTTAGAAGTAATTATTACAGGTGAAAGTACTTACTCTAAGGATTAAAATGGCATAATTACTTTCTACGAAGCTGCTTTTACTTTCAGGTAACATCGGCTGCCTATAATCCTATAACACCATGTATAATTGAATCTTTAATGAACGTTTATTGCTAGTACTTGCTAATCCATGAATTTTTCATGAAATGCAAGATTATAGTTTAGGTAATTACAAAAGTTATTATTTTACCTGTGGAGAGGTGCGGAACATGATCTAATGTATATAAATGTGCGATGAGTGCCGTACGTATCTAGTCTTTTATTAGAAGTTATGAAGTGCAGTCGTAAGTATAGTTTTTCTTTCCGTTGTCCTCAAAAAGCTTTTTAATTTCGCATAATTTTTTCTTCAGTTAGTGTGTAATCAGATTTAATTAGTGTTTAGTTAATGATTTTAGTGTTTTTGGTACATTTTCGGCGTTTTGCCGCTATGGCAATTACACATATGGATATACGAGGAAGGATCGATAAGTAACGCACAACATTTTTTTTAGAAGAAAGTGTAATAAATAACACCCTAAGGATACATACTAAATACAGGCACATCTTTACACTATTTTTGCATATAGTCGTCAAGTCTCGTAACACATTTCTCCCATCATGGCACAAGGTTGCAAATACCCTTTGCATAGAAGTCCACCTTTTGTGAGTAGCTCCATCTGCGGACAGTCGATTTGACTTTGTGATCGGAAGTAAAGTGTTTGCCGACAAGAATGTCTTTATCGGGCCGACGAGATGATAATATAACGGTGCCAGATCCGGACTATACGGTGGATGCTAAAGCACCTCCCACCCAAACCGCTGTAGTTGAGCACGAACAGGAGCAGTCACATGGGACGTGCATTGTTATGAAGGAGTTTGACATTTCCAGCATTAGAGCGTTTGTCACGTAGAGCACGACGCAACTTGTCCAATGTTTATCCACACGATACTGGGTTCACAGTGGCCCCGCATTCAAGAAAATCCACCAGTATCAGCCCTTGCATGTCCCAGAACACAGTCGCGAGCACTTTCTTCGCGGATTGTGTCACCTTGAATTTCTTCATTGTTGGGGAAGAAGTTGCATGTTTCTATTCCATAGATGACATCTTGCTTTCAGGCGTGTAGTGGCACGCTCATGACCCATTACCTATAACGATACCTTCCAATCCAGTCATCATTCGCTGCTCCTTATGAACGTCTGTGAGATTCTTTGACACCCATCGAGCACTGATCTTATCAAAGTTCAGTAGGTCGTGCGCCGCGTCATGCACTATACCATACGAAATGTTGAACATGTTCACCAATGTGCACAGTCTGATTCTGCGGTTGGACTGCCCGATACTTGGCAAATCCACCAGATTCACACAGATCTCTACAAAGAATTTGCACCGCCTGTTGATGTTGCTGCGATCCATACAGTTTTCCACATACACGCACTTCATCTCCCTGTGAATTTCACTAGGGTGGAGGGGGGGCACCTCTCTGATATTCTCACGTAGACGACTGTAACACGTGCGCCATCTTTGCTCCGTAGTTTGTTCTTCTGTCGTTAGAGGTATTCCTGTTCAAAAAATTGTCAACTACGGAAGGAACTTCAAAGTACGTTCTATGCAAGTTTCGCGTCCCAGGTCACATTACTGTAACAGGAAAAAAATTGTTGTGCGTTACTTATCGATCCTTTCTCGTACTTCAGAAAATGATGGAAGTATGTGTTCAAGGTTTTTCTGTGAAGAAAGTTCATGTTTTGGACTATCTGTTTTTGGAGAACATTTTCAAACAGATGGGAATGAAATTGCAACTAGTGGGCTCGAGAATTTTACGAGATAATCGTTTTTTCCGCAATATCTTACAAAGTGGTGTCATTTTTCGTGTTTTAAACAGTGGATATTCTATTAATATTGACAAGTTTGACAAATATTGCAAAGCCACTGCAAGATTATATGTATCTTTGTACAATTGTTACTTCATGCTACCTACAGTTCATAAAATTCTATATTCATTATGCTGCAATTACTAAGGATTAAGGATTATTGCCTATCGGCGAATTATCAGAAGAAGCTCAAGAGTAAAAAAATAAGGACGTAAGGAAGTACCGGGACAGACATACGCAAAAAATCAATCCCGTTAAAAACAATGAGGGCTTAAACTATAGACTCCTATTGAGCTCAGATCCTCTTTTGACTTCATATAAATCCAGAGCATGGCGCCGTTGCTTGACCTTACAGACGAAAACGAACTTGAACTTAAGGAGTACGAGTATGACGACGAAAGCAAAATATATAGTGAAGACGCAAGTGAAGAATCGGATTGCCGTAGCGTTATTATTCTCAACACAGTTAACACGCGTACAAAATTTAGTTCAAAAATATACCGATAGGTCCAGCTCGGAACGGGCCATAGTCAGCAATGAGTGGCAACACCGAAACCCCTCTACCCGCAGCAGCTTTAATTGCAGCACATTGCAGTTAAGAATTTAGTAAGACTTAAACCGCGCAAGGATATAGTCGTTTGCATATTCGTTCTGAATACGTAATTTGCCCATTTGTTTCAGACATAATAAGGTCCAATTTATTATTATTATTGTATTCTTAGCTGCTACGGAAAAGTAATTTTAAGTAATAAAAAAACAATAACGTTTTCTAAAAGATAAAAGCAAAAAAATCAATAATTCTGCAAAATAAATTCAAATTTCAAGAAAGTCACTCAAAATAAGATTCGAAAATACCGCCCTCACTTGCCAAACAATAGCCGAGCCTATTGTAAAACTCCCGCCTCACTCCCTCGAGATTTCTAGGGGTTATTGTCTTGAAAAGGCGAAACAGTTTAACTTGTAACTGTTGCAAGTTCGGGATTGTTAGAAGACCGTAAAGATTTTCTTTGACATAACCCCACAGAAAAAAATCGCAGGGATTGAGGTCGGGTGATCGAGGTGGCCATATTATCGTACCCCTCCCGGAAATAACACGATTAGGAAAAGTGTTTTCTAAAAACTCTCTTACTAATCTGCTGTTATGCGCGGGACAACCGTCTTGCATAAACCAAATTGCATCAAAATCGATGTTTAGTTGACGGACAGCAGGAATAATTCGTGTTCGCAGCAAATCTAAATATTTTACTGCATTCAAATTGCCGTCGATAACAAATGGCCCTATAATGTTATCACCCAAGATACCCGCCCAAACGTTAAGTTTTTCGGGGTATTGAGTTTTAACATTACGAGTTAGATGTTTATTTTCTCGAGACCAATATTGCACGACTGAGGGGTTATGCTTCCCATAACGTGGAAAAGAAGACTCGTCGGTAAACAGAATATTTTTTATAAAATATTCGTCCCTGTTAGCCTTTTCCATCACGGACTCACAAAACTCCATTCTTGCAAAATTGTCCTCGGGAAAAATCTCCTGGCACTTTCGAACTTTGTAACTTTTATATTTGTTGCGTTTTAGAATCCGCTTTACTGTACTTCTACTAACACCGATTTCGTCTGCAATTTGCCGTGTACACTTAAGGTCGCCCATTTCAACTAACGAACAAACCCTCACGTCTCTCTCCTCCCGATCGGCAGGTATTAGAGGGATATGAGGCTGTTCGTCAATTTGTTGGCATTTGCGGCAATTTCCGACTACACAGCCATATTTCCTAAACGCATTTACGATCCTTTCATTCGTCGAATGCGAAGGAATAGGCCGATTTACGTACTCTATAGCAAACAAAATCAGCGGTTGTTCGACAGGAATTGCCTGCAAGATACCACGAAACTATTTGTACCTTCTCTGCGGTTGTATACACTGACATGATAACTACCTTTACGTATGCACGGCTAAATACGAATGACGGATATCTGTTGCGCTCGACCATCGGAATTAGGTTGCGCACGCGAAGTGGTATCGTACACACGTTGCCACATAGCATTACGTTCCATACGTATATTGTTGCCTATGTATGGCCCCGTCGCGGGCTGGACCTATCGGTATAGTTTTAGTGAGTAACCGGTTTTCTGTCACATATTAATGCGTGACATATGCTTATGTACGGCAAACTGCAGCTTTTTGAAGTTTCACTAGTATATTTTTTTAGATATTTCGTATCTACCGTCACTTAAGTTTTATGTATGTATAAGCCATTAAAGAGGAAATTAAAAAAATATTAAATATTAATAAAATGAGAAACGTAGTAAAGCAAAAAGAATATTTCTTAATACCCACCAGAAAAAAGTGCGGATTCCAAAGGCGGAAACTGCGAAATATAAATAACGAATATCTCGTCCTGTAATCCTCGAATTGAGTCGTTTTGCCCCAACCGTACCGCGAGGTAATTTCAATATTTTAATACTCCCAGCTGAAAAAAGAGAGATCCGCATCTTTACAACACCGAGACTACTACAAACCACAAGAAGAAACAATAAAAAACAAATACAATTTAATAAAAGATAATGCACCATACATATTCATAGAGGAATTAAGTCGAGCGTTGCAGAATGTAATAGCAATGGAACTGCATTGAGTGGAAAACGGTGGATTGAAACGATAGATGTATACATCTTTTTCTTATTACAAGAGATTTGGAAATGGGAAAAGTTCAGAATGAATATCGAAACACCGAGATAACAGACACATGTGTCCCTGCAGCCCTAGTAAAGGACCATTTAATCAATTTAATTTTATATTGGAGTAATTTCAACACAGCTAGTGTCGGTATTAAATATGAAAGTATTATCAGTATGCTATCTTTGCAGTAAATCATAATTATCATGCTTTAATATTACGTGATATGTATATATCTACATAATATGTCGAAAAACAGTAATATAAATTTGCATACTACCAAGCTAGCATACAAAGCAGTCATTGAGTCAGTCAAACAAACATATGCGCAAAACTTAATTAACTAGATTAAATAGTGGCAACCGAATAAGAAGTGTTACAATTGGATTTTCGATGGCAACATTCGATTATTCAAAATTAATTAAAAATGTACGCAATCAAGAATATAGAAACAGTGTAATTAATTCTGAGAAGAAAGTGAAATTCTAATAACGAAGAAGACCGTGAGTTAAAGCCATATAAAACCATAAAAACTAAAAATAATATAAAATAAGAAATATATCTGCCAACATGGCGATAAAGTAATCGATGATGTTAAAAATTCAAGAACACTCTACTCTATTTTTTAATTCAGCGGAGCAGCTTTAAAATCACGAACTAAAGTATGCAGTATGATTGGAGTATACCAAGTTGATACTTCTTTTATTACTCATATTCAATTATGGATATTTGATTAATTTTTTTCTTTTTTTTTTGTATATTTTTCGACTTATATTTCAACTTAATTTCTTCGAATATTGCACATGCTACAAAAAAAAGACTATCAGCTTTTTCATTTAGCGTTTCTTACATATTTACTATGCTATTATACTCTAGAAGTGGCACCGAGCATCAATAGAAACTATACTTTTTCCACTGAAAGAACGTAAAACGCAATTAATTCTCAACGCATCCTAGGAACTAGATTATTCAGAATATACAGTCATTTTCTTTTGTTTTTCCGCTTTTGTCAATTGCATTTCACTATTTGACTAATGACTTTCTCTTTTTTTAGATGCTTTCCTTGTTTATATGTAGGTATGTATGCCATTGGTTTAAGCATTTTTCTTGCAACTGGCGAAGGGTTAAAGAACAATCCAGGTCAATCCAGGTCAATCCAGGTCAATCCAGGTCAACCCAGTCACATACTTGTTTTTTTTGAGCATTTAATCATTTTTGTTGCCGATGTCCTGCACTTACTTTTGCAGTATTATTATGCTCTCCTATATGTTGCATAAGTTTGCTTAACTGTATCCGGCAAAATTCCACCATTCTGTACCATAGCACCGTTATTCAAAGAATTAATGATTAATTTGCGTACTTCATTGCTTATCTTATTATTATTCCTTCTTTGACGATTATAGTTATTATTTTCCATTGTAGTAATGCAAATATTTTTGCACGTGAAACTAAATTGACAAATAAGGAAAACCATTTTACAGAAACGGAATTTATTTGATAAAGCAAACCTACTATTACAAAATAATTCTAAAGTCATTTGACAAATAGTGAAAAGCAAATGACCAAAGCGGAAAAGAAAAAGAAAATGAATGTAGTAATTACAAAGACAATTATTTGGGTAAGACATAATTAATTCTCATGGATCATTTATTTATGTATTTCAATATTAGGATATACCGCATGTGTAAAATCATATTAGGGATAGGATATATGTATACTAGGCACACCGGCAATAACGCCCAATCGTGGCCGTAGTCATGGTACAAGACATAATTAATTCTCATGGATTATTTATTTATGTACTTTAATATTAGGATATACCGCATGTGTAAAATCATATTAGGGATAGGATATATGTATACTAGGCACACCGGCAACAACGCCCAATCGTGGCCGTAGTCATGGTACAAGGAAACAACGTATGCTTTTGCGCATCTCTGGATGACGCGCATTCGACCTCGAGTACTACCAGTTCAATAAAGTTGTGAATTCACAGGACATTATTTCAATAAAGTCCTTTTTAACAGAAATACAATACAACACAGTAAGAAAATAAAAGCACAATTCTAATTAAACATTAATTCTTAGTCAATTATTATATAAATTTATTAAGACCGGAATTCTAATGAAAATAAAAAATATACTCTAAACAATACTAAAAAATAAAATGTTATTGCATAGGTTCAAAAATGCCTCCTTCAGCAGCAAGGCATTATCCGAGCCTATCATAAAAATTTTCTCGCACATTACGAATCACATCGACTGTTACGGATTCAAAAGTCTCTATGATTAGCCTTCTCAAAATATCTAAGTTTTCTAGCCTGCCAACTTGTGCACTGTATATTTTATTTTTGATGTATCCCCACAAAAGGAAATCATTTGGCGATAGATCAGGAAATCGCGGAGGTCAACGAATGTTTCCTGTTCCACTAATGAGACGATCAGGAAAAGTATTCATTAAAAAATGCTTTACACTGACCGCATTATGTGCAGGACAACCGTCGTGGTGGAATCAAATAATATCCCTATCTATTCCGGTATTATCAATAGTGGGAAGTATCTGATTCTGTAGCATATCGAGGTATTTGTCCACATTTAACGTACCATCAGTAAAAAATGGACAAAGCAAATGGTCACTGAAACTACCTGCCCAGACATTCACTTTCTGGGGATATTGGGTGTGTTTAACAAAATATCTGTGCTGATTTTCCCGAGCCCAATATCGAACAACAGAAGGATTGTGCTTTCCATTTAATGGAAATGACGATTCATCTGTGAATACAATATTTGCGATGAAATTTTCATTTTCATTTGTCATTTCCATTACGGTTTCACAAAATTCCATTCTTATTTTTTGCGTTTTCGAGAATTTGAAACATTTTAATTTATTTCGCTTCCATATGTTCGAGACGGTTTTATTACTCACACCCAATTCCTCAGCAACACTTCTGGTAGATAGCGTATCCTCTACTTCGCGACTGCTACAAATCATTATATCCCGTTCTTCTCGTTCCTCAGCTTTTAGTGGATTTACCTCTCTAGGATTACACTTTGTGCAATTATTTAAACAAAGACATTTTTCAAAGCTATTCAAAATATGTAATATGCTTTGCTCACAGGGTACGGGTCTGTCTGCAAATATTTGCGAAAATAAATTTATGCAGTCCTTTGCAGAATGACCACTACAGTACCATTTAATAATTTGCAGTTTTTCTTCTGGTGTGTAGGGAGGCATTGTTACCATTGACCCCTCCTCTCACAAACACAGAACGACGCTGTTCGACACGATCTCCAGATACAATTTTAGTTGTTAAAGTGAGTCTAGGAAAATGCTTTCTGTCAGTTACTTCTGTCAGTGAGTTCAGTCACTGACTTCTGTCAGAGTTGTCAAGTGACATTGTTTTCGATAAATGTGCGTCATCCAGAGATGCGCAAAAGCATATCTTGTTTCCTTGTACCATGACTACGGTCACGATTGGGCGATGTTGCCGGTGTGCCTAGTATACATATATCCTATCCCTAATACGATTTTACACATGCGGTATACCGTTTTCCATTCAAAATTTGAAATTAAACAAATATTTTACAAAAATTTTAAACAACGGCTTTGAGCCACCATAAAATTCAATACTAGGAACACTTCAATTCTCGCTAAGATTATCTTTCTAATGAGCTTATAAACACTCCGTTCAGTTAAACCGAAATTATAAATTGTTATATACGCAGCTACCCATTCCACCCTGCCCTGCATAGGCAGGGCTAGATTAAAAAGTGTTCAATAAAAATTGTATAAAAACGTCTGTCTATTTAGGAATAATTGTAACCTGTCCTTAAATTGAATTTAATGAGAAATAGTAATTTTTTTATTCGGCTTGTGAATTAGTTCTTTCGAATCTCTTAGATGCAAGTAGATGTCTGGTCATTGCCGTGTAGCTGTCCATCGCCTCAACCAAAACATTTGCAATATTGTGTCCTTTAACATCGGTAGTTTCATGGGAACATTTGGATCAATAAATTTCGCTGACTTTTTCTTGTGGCATATTTTAAAACAAAATTTGTGCAGATGTCCTGCCGCATGACATCTGCGGTGCACGAAATAGATGAATCACAAACCATACGTAAAATCTAGGAGGAATATATGAAATGAACGGAAAAATATGTGGAAGTTGGAGAGGACCACGTAGAAATAATTTTTGTGGATCTTTTTAATTGATTGAAATTTTGTATTTAAACTAATAAAATTCAAGATTATGGTAGGTACTTCTCTTTTTGGCCATTTTAGAGTTTTTTTTTTTTTTTGATTTATTAAGACCATGTATATATAATATAATTTATTTTTCTAGCAAGCTGGTTAATTCGACATGCAGAATTTTTTTTCAGAAGGACTGTCCTAAAATCGAAAATAAAGTAGTTTCCCCTCTTGTCAACTCCATCCGGGGACATACTGTATATGCTTTTATCGCCAAGCGTCAATAAAGCGATGCGGTACCATAGTGTTTTACGGAGGTAAACAAACACTTTATCGTACTGTACAATAAAGTACTTTTTCTACTCCCATACTTTAATTGTATTATTAGACATGCTGAACCTGTACTTTAATGATGACCATTACGATACAGATTTTCATTATGATACAAGTTTATATCCAATAGGAATGCGACATTCCAATATTCAATATGGCGACTGCATATCTGACAGATATAAAAATTAATTAAATGTGACAGTTCTCTGCAATTTACAAGTAAGTAGTTAAAATTTGTGCTTTTTTGAAAATAAAAACGGTAAAAATGAGGGATAATGACAGTAAAATGTAAAATTTTACTCCACCAGAAATTATGGAACAAGTCTTAGTAGCCACAAGCAATTTATTACCAGCTAAATTCGCAAAGATGTACGGAAAATTTTACGCTCAATTTATGAAATGGAATGTTCAAAAAATAATGTTTTATTATGGGGTCGTAGAAAAAATAGTGTATGCAATTCGCATTTAATGGCTATTAAGACACGAGTAAGAAAATTACGAGCCGAAGGCGAGTATCGTAATGAATACGGTTGTCTTAATAGCTATCATTAAATGCTCATTGCATAATATACTATTACTGCCGCTAATATCTGTAAATACAGACACGATTGTATGACATCTAACATAAATCGTTTGTCGCTGTCATGAAATTCATAAGTCATTATACCTTTATTTTTTAAATTACGAATTTTTGCGGTTGGCGATAAAGTTTTGTATGCACCACGTCAGTAAAATGCCTTTATCGAACTCGTCTGTTATTCGCCTTGCTCGCTTCGCTCGCTTGGCTTATAAATGAAACTCGTTCGATAAAGGATCACTTTACTGACTTGGTATATAATAGTTATTTATGTAACAAGTCAGTAAAGTGATACTTTATCGAACGAGTCTGATTTACGAGCCAAGCGAGTGAAGCGAGCGCGGCGAGTAACAGACGAGTTCGGTAAAGGTACTTTACTGACGTGGTGCATACAAAATTTTATCGCCAACCGTGAAAATTGTTAATTTAAGAAATAAAGATATAATAACTTATGACAGTTTATGACAGTGACAAACGATTTATTTTTAAAGTCATCAGTCATGGCTACGCTGACAGATATTAGCGGCAGGTAAAGTACTTTATTGTACAATACGATAAAGTGTTTCTTTACCTCCGTAAAACGCTATGGTAACGCATCACTTTACTGACGGTTGGCGATAATAGTTATTTATGTATCAAGTCAGTAAAGTAATCCTTTATCGAACGAGTCTGGTTTATGAGACAAGCGAGCGAAGCGAGCGAGGCGAATAAGAGACGAGTTCGATAAAGGCACTTTATTGACTTGAAGCATAAAATTTTTCATCGCCAACCGCAAAAATTCGTAATTTAAAAATGAAAGGTGTAATGACTTATGACATTTCATGACAGCGACAAATGGCTTATGTTTAATGTCATACAATCGTGTCTGTGTTGAAAGATATTAGCGGCAGTAAAGTACTTTATTGTACAGTACGATGAAGTGTTTGTTTACCTCCGTAAAACGATATGGTAACGCATCGCTTTATTGACGGTTGGCCATAAATAACTATTATCCCCCTCTCTTACACTGAAGTTATATGATGTATTACTGTCACATGAATTAACAGACTGATGAACCTTTCTGTATGCCTGATTTGTCTTATGTCGAAGACTATTCCAGGTATTAATAATTATATGTTTATAAATATATGAAGTGTTTTCAATTACCATAGGTACAACATTGTTTTCATCGCTGATGATCATAATTTACATGCGGAATACGTTAACTATATAAATGGTGTCAAGTTGATGTGACAGTGACTTTCAGAAGGTTTTCGATCAAATTGATCATTTCATTCTACTAAACAAGCTATCTGCCATTGGAGTGTCTGATACAACTATTTACATCGTACCTGTTCAAGAGGAAGGAGTTTGTTGAATATGTCAAGATTCGATAGCATTCATTTACTCCCACATCAGGCGTATCGCAGGGACTAGTCTGAGGTCTGTGTTGTTCCTCATTTTCATAAATGATATTGCCAAAGGAATAGACAGTGAGGCGCTTCTCTTTGCTGACGATCTCAAGATCTTCCATGAAGTCGACACAGTGGACCACTGCTTGAGGCTGCAAAGAAACCTGAATGCCGTTGGTGTGTGGTGTCGGAGGAACTCAACTCAAACAAATGTAAAACAATGAGCTACTCTATGCAAATTGATGTGATACGATTTCACTATAAGCTGAATGACGCACCGCTTCAGTGCTGCACGATGATAAAGGGCCTGGGTACCTTTGACATCAGATTGTGTTTCGTTGAACATGTCTGTCAGATGGTGGCTGGCGCGTACAAACTGTAAGGATTCATCTGCAGGAACTGTCAGGATTTTACCACTAGATACTTGAATATTTATATTCCACCTACATTAGATCGAAATTAAAGTATGCTTCACATGTGTGGTATCGCATCTATCAATTTCACATTAACGACACAGAAGCAGCGTGCAGAGAAAATTTCTAAAATGTATCGTATTTGTGGAAAAAGGTGAATATCCTGAAATGGGGGATTCGATTATCAAAAAATGCTTATTTGTTTCAAGTTTACTTCGCTAAATTCTAGAAGAATCAACCTCAGTGTTAAATTCATATATAGTCTCCTACGTATGCATATTGACTGTTCATTGCTACTGAATAAAGTTAGGTTCAATGTTCCTACACATACGAATCCTCGTCAATAAAGGAAGTTTTATTGTGAGGCTAATAGGACGAACACTAAAATCTCCTATCTCTATATAGTGCAGTGGTTGTGACTTATGAATATTATTCTGCATTTAACAAAATATCCGATCTCATACGGAATTCAGGTATGGCATAGGTTGTCATACTGTGGATTAGCTTCATTATATTCACTGTTTATTGTATTTATGTTTGTATTTTTGAAGTACGATTTCCTGTACTTGGGTGTTAAACCTGTTGCAAAATAAATAAAATGAGGAGCTACCTATAATTCAATTAAAATTTCTAATCCATTCCAGTGCAATATCTTTGCCTGTGTGACTGTAATTACACGTTCGAAAGAGTGAAATAGGCAGCCAGCGCCCCCGTTCTTGTACATACAATGTGTGACTGTATGGTATACGCGTATACATACTTGCATACGTAGTAGAGGGCACAATTTACGATCCAATTGTGTTCATAAATTCGTTTTACTAAATGCGGCTTATCTACCCAATTTATTTATTTAACGACGTTTTATCAGAGGAAGAGAAGGCCGTGGACCGTGCACACATGTGTCTCCCTGGAGTCTACGACGCCTCTCAACGTATGTGTATGCTCCCGCTTCCGTTTGCAATCCTACCAACAACGCATAGCAATTGTATTAAGATGAATATCGTTCGCTTTGCACTTTTTTTAATCTCTCAGATAAATGGGGTGAAATATGTGCGTCTCTTTGGAATTACGTTGTTCTAATTTACGTTCTTTTTAAATAGGGTATGGCGAATGACTGAAATGTTTGCATAATTAACTTGGAAAAAATCATATATTTTGTTTTCTGTATAAATTAGTGAATTATTCCCCCTAAAGATTTTAAAATGGATATTTAGAATATATGTCTGGCGGTTCCGATCACACATATTATAAATATCAGCTTTGGATTTGGGGGTTTTCCTGAGCGTCTGAAATCCACAATAGTAAGACCTATTTACAAAAAAGGAGATAAAACTGACTTTAACAGCTACAGACCCATTGCGCTTACAAGCAATATATCTAAAATCATATAGTCTCTCTTATATAACAGAATGGTTCAGTTCTTGATGAAGCATAATACTTTCTGTAGCAATCAGAATGGGGTTTTAAAGACAAGGTCTTCAACTCGTGCTACATTTCAGTTGATGGAAGAAATTCTGGCAGGATTAAATAACAAAGAAGTAACAGCTTGTGCTTTGGTGGATTTGACCAAGGCTTTTGATAGTGTGCACCATCATATACTTTTGCAGAAGCTTGAATGCATGGGCTTTAGGGGTGTGACTTTGGACCTATTGAGTTCTTACCTCACTGGTAGGAGGCAGTTTGTGGCTGCCCGTGCGGCGTCTGGGAGACATATTGTCTCGTCTTATCGTTCTATCATGTATGGAGTCCCGCAGGGTTCCATCCTTGGACCACTTCTGTTTCATGGAGGGCCTGACGGTACTATATGCGGATGACACCTCATGTATTGTGCGCGCACAAACTTGTGAGAGGGTCAAACTCAGTATGGAACAAAACTTCCCGTTAATGGATGAGTGGTTGGAGATGAATAACCTAAAACTTAACTCTGGAAAAACGAATATTCTAACTTTTAATGTACATCCGGAAGATCTGGTCATTGAGCACAAGGATGAGTCATTTCCATGTGTCGATAGTGCGCGTTTTTTGGGCGTGGTGGTGGACTCTCGGCTGTCTTGGACACCTCATATTGATGGTCTCGCGAAGACATTGAGTGGCTATTGCTACAGTTTGAGGGTTGTGGCTCGGAGTGTTGATGCTGAAACCTCCTTAAGTGTATACTATGCATGCGTACAGTCAAGACTACGGTATGGTGTTATCTTTTGGGTAAATTCACTGGATGTGGAAAGAATCTTTAAAATACAAAAGGCCTGTGTGAGAGCTGTTTTCCAATAAGATCTAGAGACTCATGTAAATTAGTGTTCAAGGACTATAATATACTTACTCTCCCTTCGCTGTACATATTGGAGTCTGTTACTTTTGTTAAAAATCATTACGAAGAACTCTTTAAGAAATACGAACTTGAACATGGTCACAGTACTCGGGGTAAGGCCTCTTTGCATTTGCTTCCTTCGCACGCTCGCTTGGCGGGGATACAGAAACAAACCATCTGGCAATGCATTAAATTATACAACTGCTTACCACAAACTCTGAAAGTCTTACCGCCACAAAAATTTAAAGCGACATTAAAGAAATTTTTGACGAGTAAGGCCACTAACTCAACTAATGATTTTTTTAACTCTAATTATGTATCATGATTTTATTTATTTATTGTTTGTTTGTCTGACTCTAAGTGTTTTTTAAACTTTGTGCATCTACTATGTTTATATTGTAATTGACGTGTTCTATGCTCAGCAATATGGAATAAACTATATATTATTATTATTATTATTATTATTATTATTATTATCACATTGTGAGTGTTAAACTGGCATAATTCATAACGAAAATTACATTCCATAATTGTATTATATTGTTATTATAGTTGACATAATAATACTGTAGACTTGAGCAGACTCACTCATTATGCAGCCCGGCAGGCCAGTCTGCAAAGCCGCTGTATGTGTCAATCGTTGAGTGGCTGCCGAGTCAGCACAAATCGCTCTGTGTGTCATCGCTCTAGGAATCGGTGGCGAAAATAGAAACTTTTGTTTTATCCACACGGCAGAAGATTTAGGCTTGTATTAACAATAATGGGCGCATTTTAAAGACTTAGGCTGTCATTTACAATTTTATCACCCCATCTTTAGTAGTTGTAATTATTTTAATACGTAATGTTAGTTAAATTTTGAAAGTGTTTGCATAATAATATAGTAAATCGCAGTATAAGAAAATTTAAATTATAAATGTTGCATACAAATTTAAAATACGGACATCGTTATTAATATTTTTTTACGTTTTGTCGATTTATTATTATATGTCCTAATTATTCAATAAATAAAATAAAAACACCCACAAAACAGAAGAATTCGCATATGTATTTATTTTGGTCAACATCTTATGTTCAAAAAAATTTTTGGAAACTACAATTCTTATTAGGTCATGTAGAAACAAACATATCATTGCATTTAGCTTTTTTGAGAAAGTCCGAAGATACAAAAAAAAATTCTTTTAAATGAGACTAAGCTTGTTAAAATTGGTAATGCAAAACCCGAACAATCGTATTTAATTTAAAAAAAAAACATTTAAATTTTCCCTACCACTTTATTTTACTAAAAAGGTAAAAAGTGTGTAAGCAAAACGTATTAAGAAATATGTAAGGAATAAAATGCAGATATTTTAAACATCTCACAATTAGCCAAAACATGAAAGATTCTTAATTTTAGCCTTGATCAAGACTCTTACGCCCTCTAGCGAACATTCAATATACTTTAATATAGAGGTGCGAAATAAAATTTGTGTAGAGCTATAAGAGAAACTTTGGATAAATATATTTCAAAAGCAAACTATATAATACAATGCACATAGTTTAGAGCAAAAATCATGGATCACAACAACAATAGTGCTTGTTTGATTAAGCTATCGCAGGTCGGAAGCAATACTTTCATTTCCAGTTCAAACCTGCTGATCAATTACGCACTCATCCGAGTACTATATTTTGAATTCAGCAAACACCTGCTTAATTTATACAGTCACTTGCCAGTACTTGTGTGACTACACGTTATCACTTTTTAGTATTCACTAGACAATTATTAGTTGGTAGTAGTTAATAGGAATAATAGCGATCCTAAATTGTATCCTTGGGTTACACCATGATAATTTTTCCCCCATTTAGGATGTATCTCTTGTCATGTATCTAAATTTACCATAACGTACAGTCCTTTACCTTATAAGTATGATTTAATCTACTCCAGTGCATTTCTTTGAAAACACAATAATATTGATCAATATCCTAGTAATCTCTAGTAATTAAAGAAATTTGCAAATATGTAAATAACTATACTTACTATTGAAAAATGTACAATCATTTACAATTTAGACACGATTATGAAAACAGAGTTTTGATTACCACTGTATATAAATAATACATACGTACGGTAATACGCTAGATGGCTCTGGCAATTTATTCGAATGAACCAAGTTACTCGCGTATACTACATACGTACAAGTATGTATATGTATGCATGTGTGTGTGTAATACTTGCCTGTGTGTGTGGGACGTACGTATTCGAAGCGAGACTAAAATTCTTCACAGTTGTTAATTAAACTTCTAATTCCACCCTAGACAATGACAGTCATCAAAATAGATTAAATTGGGATGAGTTTTATTAAATTGCCTGTATGTCTGTTTTATATTGGGAGTTGGTTGTAATAACTTAGTTTCTCATCCAGAAATTAATTGAGCGCGTGTGATACAATGACTTTTATCACGTTTCTTTTTCCTCTTTTATTTATTATCGGTAAGGAACAGAGCACTAAGACCACCTGATGTACTTCGTAGCTGAGATATTAAACAACTAATATATTTATAATAGCTATCTTGACAACATTGCAATTACACGTTTTATCGTCTATTGTAAAATATATTAATTTTGAAATTGTCTGACGTTCTCCTGTAAAACTTACCTACATACTTCTTTGCAAATGTCAACGATTCTTGTATCAGCGAAAGTAAGTTCTTAAATGGAAGAAATGGTTGATCTAATGGTAGCGGCTTGAAGTCTAGTTTCCGCATTCACTACGACTAAAGCTTTTTGCTCATAGCTTTAACATTTTATTAAGGAAATCAATATAAAAATTTGAATAGCTTCTTTTTAGAAGAATAAAACATGTATATATCTGCTGATAAATGGTTGTTGTATGTTAGTGGAAACAGCTTAAATAATATGATAATAGAGTGAACGAGTCATTATTATATACGAGTATGTACCTGTTTGGATATTAATAGTTTAAGTAGCAAATCCAAATTTATAATCATAGGTAGTGCGTATAAGTAAAATATCGTTAATTCACACAATAGTAATGCACAAATACATAATAATTATTTAGAAAGAGTACACAGTATAAAGTGTTTAGGAATAATTATAAATAAATATTTAGCTTTTAAACAAAACAGAAAATATAAGCTAAATAAAATGTATAAAAAAGAATATCGGAGCGCAGGTGAAGCTGGCGCTATCCATATCAATAATTGCAACGCATTTAGAATATTGTTCGACTTTACTGTTTACATTAAACAATTGAAAAATTCACCAGTTGCAAACAAATCAAGATAGGGCTATAAAAACTATTCTCAAATGTAACAAATACACACCAGTTACTTTGATGGAGAGCACTTTAAAATTAGCGACAAAGAATATATTATATCCCACCAAACACATACATATTTTTTGTGGGATATCATAACGTATTGTCCAATTAATACATACATTTATAACTCTTTTCTTTACTTTTCTGATTCCTTTTAGTAAGAAACTTTTGGTGTGTACAAAGAACAAACAACTATATAATAGAGGAATCTACAGTAATGAAACTAGTTATTAAAGAGAAATGAAAGATGAGAATAAACTAAATATTCAAATAATTAAAATATGCAATAATAAAATGTTCATCTAAATCAAGAAAATATTACAAGGTTACGTGCCGCAGTGGGTATACTAGACAGAGTGTAGATGTAGCCCATGAAAAAGTTTAATAAAAAGAGCCACTTTACAAATGACAGACCAGCAAAACATTGCTATTAAGCTATTCTGAGACAGCTCATCAGATTGAGACAGTACATCAGATATCCCAAAATATAACTGAAGTAACAGAAATAAATATCAAATGCTGGTTTACCTACAAACAAAAAAAGCTCGCTAAAGACAACCTTTGATAACAGACATTTACAATGGATATAACTGCTAATTAGATTCAACAGCATAACATGTTCGGATAAACACAAATGCATTACAATTAGTGCGATGAGTAATCTAGTTCAACTTCGCATTTGAAATTAATAAACTTTAAGTACCAACCTGTATTATTTCCATGTATTTAAAGTAGTGTTAAACTGTCTTGTTTATACCCATTGCTATTGCGATGCTATTTTTACATAATTACTATTCATTTATATTTCAAGTGTAATTTCTTACTGTTTTACATTAGCATCTGTTAATGTTATCCGTGTTGGTAACATTCAATTTTCATAACTTTTATGACAACTTTTTGACATTCATTTCATACAATAGTGTGTATTACGTGTTAAAAACCATTAAGCAATGTTAGTATCTGTCATACTGTTAGTGTTTTTAAATTGTAATTACATGACACTATCTTTTGGTCCTTTTCAATCTTAGAACGTTGACCTAGTTTTTCTCTCATAACATTTTCGATCGTAATGCATATTTGTTCTTATTGTGTATAGCGACGTATGTATAGCAGGTCAAGCGTATACGTTTGAGCAGTTGAAACAGCCCAATTGGGCTATTGCTTAATATATATAAATTTTATTTTATGTGCACCTGTTTGAACATATTTTCTGCATTTTATGTACCATCCAAATCTGTTTCGTCGAATAAACTCTTTCTTATTTTGTTAAATCAACACCTAGTAGTTTTCATTGCCGAAAAGCCTCTCGACTTTGAGGGATTTTCAAAGCTATTTCTTGACAGGGCAGTGAATTAGAATTAAAAACAGTGGTGGTAGTAGGCGGCTATCTTTTGAAATATTTAAATAAAGGCGTCATTGACATCTAGCGGTGCCGAGCTACACAAATTTTGAATATAATAGTTATCAGTAGCTACTGCGGTAGGTCAGTAGATTTACTTTACCTTTGTTTCGTGCACTTAGGTTAATTACGAATTAACTCGAAAGTAAGTAGCGACACGTTCACTAACGAATTTCTGCAGATAAGGTTTATGTAAGTGCGCATATCTAGATGTAACAGGATTGCAATATATACAACTAAAGACCAAATATTATATATATAAATATCCTCCGATTAAACTTATAAATGCATCTTAATTTTAACGGTATAAGCAAGCAGGGAGCTTTCAGAAAGATCATTAAAAGACAGTAAAATAAAAAGAGCCCTCAAATAAAATTTTGAGCTATAGCTATAATTTCCAAATAGAAGCTAGAATATAAAAAACATATAAAGACATTTCAACATTTTGGTATGCACAAACGGATTTTAATGTTTCTGGGCTCATTAGATAGAGAATTTCTGGAGGGTGTCTACGTCAACCTAATGCTATGATGAAAAAAATGGCAGAAAACGTTGAACAACTTTTTAATAATTTCTATAAAAATTCAATAAACAAAAAAACAGAAGTTGGAGAATCATATATTAGAGTATGAACGTACATACGTATAAAAGAGATGAATAACTATCAACAAAAAAGAAAATTCCAAAAAAAAAAACAATAACATTTACCAATAATAAAAATAACCATATCTGTTGTTTTATTTATTACCTGTAAATTAAGAATTAATAAACAAAAATCCAATATTAAACCAATAGTTTCCTTACTATTATCCTTTCAACTTTTGCAATATTCATTGGTATCAGTAATTTAAAGCAATATACTAGAAAAAATGCACATTTTCAAGTCATAAATTTATTTTTGTGATAAATTACTTTGTCAGTAAAGTAATTACAAATTGTATTATCAAACGACATAAATCGTAAACCCAAAGTGTCACATAATATCCAGTGAGAGCTTTTTCATTAATACAGTCTTATTATTTTGCTTCATGAGTTTTTAAACAAGTAATTTGTAAAGAACTTTTATTGTAGTTACACATTCGTACTGTGCTACGTATTATGTTTATTTTATTATTCTTGATATAGCAATCTATATACTATTACATCTGTGGTTATTCAAAAGTAATCTTTCTTTTCTTAATATCAGTGGTAATGACGTAGCTGTGTTCAAATTATGTCATAAAGAAGCTGCGCTAGAACATACTTTATATATTTGTACCATGATCAAACCTTTTAAATATTCACGTTGTTACACCAAGAGACTACTGTAGAAAGAATTATGTAGAAGAATCGCTTATTTTGAAATAAAAATGCTGGGTGTAGAGATGGGTAGTTCGCAAACGACCGATTCAATAAGAACGAGTTTTCTCGTAGAACTAAATGAACTAGTTCGCAATTTCCAAGCGAACTAGTTCTCGGCGAACTACTTTCCACAAAAAGCAGTAAACCGTGTGTGACTACGGAATCCATGCAGATACCATCTTTCGGTCAGAGAAATTTAGTGGGCAAGGTTTTAAATTCATTCTTGATATACCTGTACGGAAAATACAACTAAAATTGAAAATATAGTTTATAAATAATAATTTTCATTTATATGACAAATACATATTGCTGTGGCAACATAACTATTTTGAATATGATAATTGTAGTATTGCCATACATTAGGCCTTGCCAAATAAATTATGTTGTGTGCTGTTCCAGCAACATAAATAATTAAGATGATGATATTTTTTATTATCCTTAATGTGTATTTTATTTATCTTAACAGCACGTACTTTATAAGTATACGTGAATTCTTCAGTGTATCTGAATTTCTTCCCGCTCGTCAAATCTCTTGTTTTTATTTAAGATTGGGATAAGGTTATAGCTTATTTAAAATGAAAAACCAGAAATCATATAAAACATAATTGTCGAATTTATTTAATATTTATTACATAAAAATAAATATAGCATCGCTATACTGTATTCATATATATATTTTAAAAGAAACATAATTATAAGAAAACGTTTGTACCTTGTTCTAGGTTGTAACGTTTCTTTATGATACGAATATATTTTCTTATACTTAATTAGATAGAACTCTAAAAATATTTTCCTGTTTATCAACGAATAAATCCAATTAACTTTTGTATATTGTTTATTTTATGGTCAATGTTTGGAGAAAAGCTTGAATCTGATTACTATCTACAACCATTCGCACGCGTTATAGCTAGCATTTCAGAGTCCGCTACCCAGAAACACTTTCCTTATTTCAAATCTAATCTTAAATTATTAATTCATAATCAAAATTTTATTGTAAGTATTAATGATGCCAAATACTGTGCCAGAAAATATACATTTGCACGCTATATCCTCTTAACACTCAACACCATTAATTATTTTATCTCTTTTAAACTTGAAACTAAAGAATGCTTATTACTATCTCAGGAAAATATTTATTATCCCTGTTGCATAAAGTTATACTGAATATACGTTCGCACGATATATTTCAATACTCGTATAGCCATATTGATAAGTCTTTGCCTCTAACTTACTTTGAATCATTGAAAAACTTTTCAAATTCGGTCATTTGCATCTCCATTATTTTTACAAAATTACACAAAAACAATTAAACAAAGAAAATAAAAATAAATGAAACTTGAATGAAAATAAAATTAACACGCTAATACAAAAGAAATCAATATGAATCGTGGTGTATCCAACCCTACGATTTTAAGTTTTATATAACCAGCTAATCTGTGAATCAAACAATGAATGAATCAATTAATATCAATGAATCTTGTCGATTCTTGTTTTCAATTTATATTCCCGGGAAAGACACGTGACCGTTCTCAACGCCATCTTCAGAAACTACCATTTAAGTTATCACCCTGCATCTTCAGTGCTCCTGGCTTTCAAATTGCCGTAATGATTTGAACACCTACACACACGCACTTGTTGTCTTTTTGACAGTTCCTCACCGCAAAAGGTCAACACCCCGAGAATTGTCTGTTTACAACTTAAAAGTTTCTTATAAATTGTACAGCGTTTCTCCAACGTAGGTATACTTGTATTAATCTCTTCTTTATATTTGTCTATGAATTTATTACCTTCTTTACTATTTTTCACATATTTCCTCTTTCCATTAGCTAATACAATTCTTATTTTCTTCTTTTTCCAGCTCTCGGCAATATTGGAAAAACATTGCAAACAACAGGTATCCTTTTAATAAGATTACTTGCACCACCATGGTCCACTTGGTTTGCCCCTTCGTCGCCTCCTTCTATCCAAGACTTTTCCAACGGTGATATATCTATCTGTAATAAACTACAAACCAAGTTTACATTATATTTTCTTTTTATTTTGTAGGTCATCAAAAACCGTACAAACCTCTCTACAGCTTATGAAACATAATATTACATATACAAATTCCTGAATGTATTCTATTATTACCAGCTGTCGTTTATAAAAAAACACTACTGCTGATGTCTCAGAATATTGTTATTTATATCCTTTTTTATTTACTTATCTAGTCATAAGTTAAGGTAAATATTTATTCTTTTTGTATGATTTATTTAATAAATTTTATTACCTTATGCACGTTCTCAAGTTTACATAATTATTCAATTATCTTTCTCTCGTGCATATCGAATTCTATTTTCTTCATACATTTTTACTGCATTAAGATGACTAGTTCGCATTACACTACCATCCATAAGCATAACCCTCTCTCGGTTATTTGCTTTCATTTCTTTTTTATTTTTAAACAACGGTCCATTATTTAAAATGTTCAGTGCAATTCTCACACATTTTATACAGTCAGGTTGTTTTTCATTATACACAAACCATACATCTTGTTTCTCTTTTCTATAAAAGAAATATATATACATCTTAAATTCTATCTCGTCTTTTATTTTAGTACTTATTTAAATTGTAAATATAAATTCAATTTTTATGTCTACATTTTCTCACATAAAAGTGTATGCAACCCAATATACTCATGTTAAAATGTTTTAAATACAATAAACTTATTATTATTGTTTCTTTTATATTTTATACACTTAAATTAAGTCTTAATACTATTACTATTATCTTATTAATATGCAAGATACCACGGCAATATGTTTATAAAATAAAATAAAAATAAAATTTGATTTGATTTAAGTACTCATCTGCAGAATAAAATAAATGTTCTGTGCGTTTTTAAAAGCATTGTCTTTAAGGTAAAGTGATAATAAATTATTATTTCAACAAAACGCACACTTCATATTAGCACAACATACATAAATAATAAAAATAACGTCAGTGGATGAACTGAAAAAGTGAATGATAAATTATGATTAAGAAAGATAATTTGTTTAAATTTTCGGGCACCAAACTTCACAGAAACACTCTCAAGACTATGCTATAGATTTCCTGAAAATTTCATCAAAATTGGTTCAGCGGTTTCGGAGTCTATAGGGAACATACCTACAAACATCCAATTTGATATATATAGGTTATATTACTTGCCATAAGGTCGTATACGTATAATTAATGTGGGCACTTAATACTTTTTTAGAGGATTAAAAATTTTTTTAGGGAATTAAAAGGAATTTGTAGATTTACTAATAATAAAGAACCATTTTGTATTATCAAGCTTTACGTATACGGTAATGTATGATGAGAACCGCTGTACTCTTTGTTGTATCGTCTTATATAAACTCTCTTGTACTATAATTTAATTTATTATAATCTCTATAATATGGTGATTGTCGGTTGTCAGTTTAGAAATATTATGGTAAAATACTAAAATGAGTTTCCTTATTCTAACTCGGAGTCTACCTATTTAGTTTTCTCATAAATTTACGAATTTACAATTAATATTTCAAGCAGTGGAGAATACTGTGTTACATAGTATAACATATAATGCCAATCTTTAGTTCAACAAGTATTTCTGTCTTAAAATACAGACGTAAGTTACAAGTAGTTCTTCGCGAACTATTCCTACGAACTAGCTCTTCCATGTAATTTAGTTCGCGTGAACTAGTTCATCGATTCGAACTATTATGCCCATCACTAGCTGGCTGGCTGTTGAAACACTCATGCACACCGTGCACCGATCTATTTCTAAAATATAATATTCTGCCAAAGCATAATATGACCGTGCATGCCGTAATAAAATTTGTATAATTTATGACCACTCATTTATTTGAAATGCTGTTTTGAACCTGCTTGATTTGCAACAAGCTACAACAAAAAGTTTAAAAAGAAAACAAGTATTCAATATGTGACTGAAAAGAAAGAAACATGACCAATTACCTTCGTTAAAGATTGTAATATATTACTGTAATTTTCAACAATAATTTAAAGAGCTTACGACACAAACGGAGCCTAATGAACGCACGACAGTTCTTTAATAATATAACTGTATACAACATATTTACCGAAAAAAACATACCCACCTTTGAAGCCGACACCTTTTTTTTGTTTCGCTGTTACTCATATTTTACTGTCGGGTCGTTAGAGTTGATCTGAAGAAACTTTGGAGTACTTCTATTTTCGACAAAAATTTATTATTATTACTCTTTATAAATTGAGTGTTAAAATTCGCATTATATACCATTGAGAACTTGAATTAATTACGTCCATAAATTCCGCCGTTGATAAATATACTTTTAACAGTCGATTTATAAAATAGAATTTCTTTCCTTAGGTGCATGATTTAGTGCTTAGTGTATCTAAATATAAATGACCTAAATGTTAAATGCAACCGATATATTTCCGTTGAATGTAGAAAATATATATACTGTATATATTAGCTTGACGTTAATTAGAAAGCCAATGTTACGATTTTATTTATAACGTGAAAGTAAGTATAATAAGATATTTATTGCATTCTACAAATCAATAGATTATGTTTGAAGTTGTCACGTTGTAAGAACATGTAACTTGCAATCGACTATTGCAGAACAGAAATGCAATTTATTCTGTAGGAGCAATTATTATGTAAATGTAAGGAACATTTCTCATAAAATTTATGGATTGTTTTCTTACTCAAAACATGCATTAGCAAATGTCATCAATTGTAAGGGTAAATTTCCTTAATATTCAGATCGAGTGTGTATATACGAGGGTAGGCTGAAAAGTAATACACACGTGCTTGTAGAACAAAAACAACAACAAATAGCAAGATCGGGCAAAACCTACATTAAAGTACAATTCTTAAACTTCAAAATCACATATTTATTTTTCATCATAGTCACCGTTAAGGCTACACATTTTTCCCAACGTGTAACAAGTTTTTTCATTGCGTCACTGAAAAATTCCAGGACTTGACAGCTGCCTTCACATCATCGGCCGAGGTGTAATGATTACCCTTGAGGTCTCGCTTGAGTAGAAGAAAAAAACAAAACTCGCAAGGAGCAAGATCGAGGAGTGAGGAGGGTGAGGAATCGGTTCAAACTTCAGGTTTCGCAGAGCCTCTGCAGTTGCGCGAGGTGTGTGGACGAGCATTGTCATGTTGCAAGATTATTGGCTCCAGGCTGCCTCTAACAAGAAAAACTTGACCTCGGAGGTGTTTTAGAGTTACATGTACTGAGAAGAATTGACCGTTGCCCCTCGTTCCAGAAAATCGGTCACATAAACTCGGTGAGCATCCCAAAACAAAGCCGAAAGATTTTTTGCGGATGCTTGTGTTTTGTACTTTCTCGCCTGAGGAGAAGAAGTCTCACAGACAAGAACAAACAACGTTGATTGGAATGTTGCGAACAACTTTTGCAGCGGTACCGTGACGAAGGAGATGACTTTCTTTTGAACACTGTGACGGGGGACGAGCATGGATCCATCGTTACGACCCGGAAGAGAAAAAACAGCTCTCTTCCGGGCTAAAATTTGGTTATTTAACATTTTCATTTCAATATAAAAACTTCCACTTTGTTGTTAAGTTAACAGGTTCTTTGTCGATTATGTCAAAAAAAAGCCAATTATCTTTGAAAAAGAAAAATGTAGTCATTAAAGTTTATTGGGATACAATAATAACGAAACTCAAATGTTGACGTAGTCAGTATTACATTCTCTGCAGTTTATACAGTTACAGAAATAAAGTAACGGATAAAGGCATTAACTTCGTTAATATTCATATTTTGGAAAAAATCTCGAAGGGGTATAGCGATTTTAACTAAGGGGAATATTTTCATCGCATTTTAAGTTTCTTACGTCTTTTTTTTTCATTTCAATTGATTTCGATTATACTTTCAATTCCCTATCCAACGGTATAAAACTTTTAATAGGTTATATTTGAAAAAAATTGAGAAAAAGGGTCTTAAAGTTCAAATTTTATAAAATTCATTAAATTGGCAAAATGAATTTAGTTAGGTGCATAAAACAAAAATTGCGGCTGTCAGAATAAATTAATTTGTCAGTGTCACAACAAAATAAGTGTTGTTTGCTTTTCTAAATTAGAATAATTTACCCTTTGCAAACTATTTTATTAAAAAAAAATTGTACTATTGAGCAATATCCTCAGAAAGTTAACGTATGGACAGGAATTATTGGTGACAAAATTCTAAGTCCATTCTTTTTTGCTAACAAGTTGACTGGAGATAGATACTTGCAATTTCTACAGTTTTAATTGATGCCTGCATTAGCCGCATAATTTCCTAATGGAAACAGCCCTGACCTACCAAATAATAGTATGTATATGGTTACCACATGATGTTCCTCCGCCTTATTATGCAATTTATATGCGACGCTACTTGGACCAAGTTCTCCCAGGAAAATGGATAGGAAGAAGAGTTCCAATGGAATGGCCGGCTAGGTCTTCTGATCTAACGCTATTAGAGTCTTTCTATGAGGGTACATAAAAGGTAAATGTCCAGAATGTGAGAAATGAGTTTTATAATCGTCTTGGGTACAGTCCAGTGATGTAAGTCGGTAAATTACCCCATATATTACCGAATTAATTACCGTCATTTACGGTAAATTACCACATAAAATTTCCGTAAATTACAAACGAAGTAAAACATCATCTATGTACACGTATGACATTGCACACTCGGTGATTGGGGAAGTTCCTTTCTAGCAAATGTAAAAACCCGCGAATCAGCCGTTTGTATGACATTCAGTGATGTAAAATTACCGTAATTTATATTTTTGGTAAATTACCTTGGTAAATTACTGCTTTTTTACCAAAATTTATTCTTGCGTAATTTACCATTTTTTGAGTAAATTTCCATGGTATTTCTCAAAAGAGCAGTAATTTACCACGGTAATTTACCAAAAATATAAATTACGGTAATTTTACATCATTGGGTACAGCTAGTACAGCGTCTTCATTGTGAACACTTAGTGTAAATGTAATTTGAAAGGTGTTATTTCTGAGCTTATTTTTGTATTTGATGTTATTGTTAGTTTTTTTTCTGGTTAATCAATTTAGTTTTAATGTAATTATTAACTTTGAATGGAGTAGATAGTAAACTTATAGTTCGATTTTTCAACAGTTTTATATTTTATAATAAAAACAAACGTGTCGTCAATCTTTCCATCAAATGTATGTGACTAGATTTGCTTAATGAATTTTTAATATCTAAACCCTTTTTCTCCATTTTTTCAAAGGTAATTATATATTAAAAGTTTTATACCGTTGAGCAGGGAATTGAAAGTACTATAGAAATCAATTAAAAAAAATATAGGTAGTCATTAAAAAAAAAGTCGGTGATGTCATAACATGAAAAACAAATGACGTTAGAAACTGAAAATGAGGTGAAAATATTCCCCTTAAAATCGCTAAACTCCACACACAAATTTAAAACTCTTAAACTTACTTAATCACAATAATCACAAACAAACAAACCCCTTCGAGATTTTTTCAAAAAATGAATACTAAGGAAGTGAATGCCTTTATCCATTACTTTATTTCTACACTTTATTTCTAAACACGATGTAGGAGTATAATATACAACTTAATTTTACTATTACACTTATGAATGCATATTTGTTACACACAATAAAATATCCAATTTATTCAATAATTGTTTGTTCAGCTATACATTCATATACTCGTGGCTCAATATTAAAAATCTTCAAAAGCTGTTAGAATGTAGTTTCGTTCTGTGTTGTACAGAAGTATGATGGTTTGTGCTTAATTATTAAGAAAAATGGGCTTGTAAAATGCATATAAAACTAAAATTTTCTTAAAAAAATAAAATTAAAAAAGTGAGTAAGTTCATGTGAATCAATTTCGATG
Organism: Amphimallon solstitiale; assembly: GCA_963170755.1. Classification (NCBI taxonomy): domain Eukaryota; kingdom Metazoa; phylum Arthropoda; class Insecta; order Coleoptera; family Scarabaeidae; genus Amphimallon; species Amphimallon solstitiale. Next base: position 119,775,535 of record OY720679.1, read on the forward strand.
ACCCGTTATACGATTATATCTAATATAAGAATTTTAAAACAGAGTGTTAGCGAGAGGGCTAAAAATACTTCAGGCAGAACTGACATGATCAATTACAGCTGCGCACCAAATCTCAAGTTTATAAACACTCTATAAATTGCAAAATTTCTAATGCGTGACCTACATAAATCACCCTGTATATGTAACCGACTCAAATATGTTTATATCTACAGTGAATACATGTATTTCACTCTAGGCACCATAAAATTATAAAGCATACCGCGGAACAAGACTAATCATATCACGTTTAATACTAATATTGTGTTCCAATATAATCAATGTTCAAACATAATACGCTCTCATTTCACACTTCGTTACTGATTCTCGTTCTCGTTCCATATCTTAATAAAAATCTTAATTCCGACCTTTCCTTCTTATATTACGGGTTCGGCCCTTATCTATGGCCACTATCACGGACTTACGTGCCCTTATAAATTTAATAAGTCCTCATCTTCGACAATTAATTACAGAATTAATCTTCTCGTAGTTTCGAATGAGTTTAGCGAACGAGAATTTCTTGAGATGTGTGTGTGCTCGTGTATATTGTATATGTGTAGTTGTAATTGTATATACAAGCTATATAATACAGGATACGAATCATACTTTATACTAGCGAATTGGAGACGGACGTATATATTTAATTGCCTGTACTGTAATGGCTAAATGTTTATTACATTGTAAATAGGGACGATTTAGGTTTCAATGAGGCTTGGTTAAAACTGAATCGTTTTTAATAATTATACCAGACTCAAGTTACATGTAATACAAACAACCTCATAATTACACTACTAAGATTCGGGAATTGGTGTTAATTTATGATATATAAATTAGGTTAATTCTTATATATATACCGGGTGTCAATGCGATCAAGTATCAGCCCGCCATTTATTTAATACCTAAAATAAAACTTTGAAGCTTAGACCATATGTATCAGTGATTGGCTTATTCGGGTACACTGATTTTTTAACAGCATTTCCCATCTAATCAGATGTGATAAAAGGAACAAATTCGTTAAAAATTCAGATAATTATTTTGCAGGAAAACGCTCGGACAGGTCGATTAGTATTTTTAGTTGTGCATTTGCACCCTGTATATTATGCTATTTTTGAATTTTATGGTAAATTCTCAATACTTTTTGTGTAACATACCATATCACCAAAATCAGCGGTTTTCGGAATAATGACGTTTGAAATGTGATAAATTAAAATACACACAAGTAATGAAATAAAATGTTTAAATTAAACAAAGACACCTTGAATATTTTTTTAAAAGCCAACAAAAACAACCTGGCTGGTATTGCAAAAAATTTTTTTTTTCCGGAAATTGTAATAAGTCAACGGGATCTGTGTCACAAATACTGCGAAAAAATAAATATCATCCTTATAAGGTTCAATTAATACATGAATTAGTAGAAGATGATTTCGATCGAAAAACGCAGTTTTTTGAGCAGGTAATTGAAATTAATAATCAAAACTTAGATTTCATGAGCACACACAGCATCGTCAAAAGATAAATGTCTGGGCAGGTATTGTCGAAAATCAAATTCTTTGACCTTTTTTTTTGAAGAAACTTAAAATGGGGAACGATATTTACACTTTCTTCAGTTTGAACTCATAACCGCTTTAGCTCTTGTGCTTCCTCATCCGTAAGATCCAGATATTCCTCATAATGACATATGGTTTCAACACGATGGCGCACCTTTTCATTTTTTGTAGTTCGACAATTTCTTGACTTAACTTTCCCTAATAAATGGATTGGACGCAGAGGTCCTATTGAGTGGCCACCAAGGTCACCGGATTTAACCCCATTAGATTTTTTCTTATGAGGTTATTTGAAATCTAAAGTTTATGTGAATAGAGCAAATAATCTTGATGACCAGAAAAATAGAATACGCCAGAAAATAAGGCTTATTCCACCAGAGGTAATTGAAAACGTTCAACAGGAAACAATTCGTCGACTACAAAATGTATTGAAGTAAACGGACAACATAATGGACATTTATAAAGCAAATGTTATTATTTCTTTTGTATGTTTTATTATTTAGGGTTCATGTATTTTTTTAATTTATCACATTTCAAACGTCATTATTCCGAAAACCGCTGATTTTGGGGATATGGTATGTTACACAAAAAGTGTTGAGAATTTACCATACAATTCAAAAATTGTATAACATATAGAGTGTTCCATTAAAAAAAACAATGATTGCTGCATATGTTCTTTTTTAGACAATGGTCACAAAAAGTTTGATTTAAATAATAATAGATTAATTTCTGTTGCTCGTTAACAATAAACTTTACATTATTATTATGTGAATCATCTTGTTCTCTCCCGAATTGAGATTCCACACTTATAAAATAACTTTGGAGTGGGTGCTCCTAGTCTGGAAAGCGCTGTGCATATAGCGCTGCAGCCGCTCGAATTTTTACATTGTTCATAAATGAAAGGTATATCAACTTCTTCATCTTGAGTATACCTATACCAAATAGGTATTGTTCACTGTACCTAACAACTACATAACAACAATTTAGCAATACACAAAAATAACCTGAACTGTCAAAACTAGACGTTTAAGATGCTATTTGTTTACAGGTGACGTTTATGTCCAATGGTCTCTTCATTTGACGTTTTATTGTTCTGTTGCTTTGAATTTGGCTTATTAGAAAATTTTAAATTTTCTATTACCTATCTACCACTAAAGCCAGGATATTTTATAGCACTTAAAAGCTAAAAATACTGCCAGTTATGGCAGTGCAATAAAAAACAGGTGTTACTTTTTTTAAGAAATGAGGTGTGGCCACCACACGACTTTCTTATACGTATGAAAGTGTTACTTCCGGTCCGAATTTTGAAATTTCATTTATACAAAAGATATTCCAAATCCAACTCTAAATAGTTTTGTACTCTTCATAAATATATACAGAATGCATAATTTACGACATATTTACAAAAAATCATTTATTCGGTAAGAGTAAAAGTGTTAGTTCCGGTACGAATTTTGATTTTTTTTTTTATAAAAAAGGTGTCGACAATTAAGTTCTAAATACTTTTATACTCGTAACGTACCTGTCTAAAAAGCATGACTAGCAAAATATTTGCAAAAGATTTTCGATACGAGTAAAAAACCTACTTCCGGTAGGAATTTCGAAAAACTTCTTTAATAAAGTTGTTCACAATTTCAATTTTAAGTACATATGAATTCTTTATAAATCCGTCTAAACTTAGTAGTTGATAAAATGTTGGCAAAATTCGATTTTTTCACTGAAGTAAACTTCTACTTCCGGTCTGACGATTTTGCTCAAAATCTAATCAGTTCTCAAAAGAGAGATTATAGTACTAAATGCAAGATTTGAATAGATAGCCATAGCGGTTTGACCGCTATCGTGGTCACAGACAGACAGACACACAGACATTTTTTTAAAACAACTTTTTTGGTATCAGGAGACTTCAAAAGTGGACATCTGCAAAAATCTCGAGGTCGAAAATTTTCATCATCACAATACTTCCTTATACTACGTATAAGAAAGTAAAAGAGTAGGTACCTGGTATTTGAAAATTAAAAAAATATATTCTTTAGTTATTTCAACATGAAATAAATGTTTTCTTCACCAATGCGTGTAACTGTGAGAAATATGTTAAGTAAATATTTCCAATCCCAGTTTTTGTGGTTTGGCAATGGATAAATTTAATAGATATCGCCATCTTTGAGAGAAATGTCAAAAGTTATACTTGATGACAAATTTTCAGTAGAAACCGAGTATAAACAAAAATACAGAATGTTGTATTTTAAAAAAATCAAAATTAACGTTACTTCCTATTAGACCGGAAGTGCTATCAAACCGAGTGCACTCGAATAAACCCACCAACTCTCATACATATGGTACCAGCTTCAAAGTTTTGTTTTAGGTATTAAAAAATAGGCTCATACATATGATCTGTGGACACCCGGTAGATTCTACAGGTACCAGTTAAAGGCTAGTTTGATTGCCCCAGTAAGTAAAATTGTCAAAGATATTGGATTTTTCCAATAGTACAATGTATTGGCAATGTTACAAGATTTGAAAAATATGGCGAGAATATGCCATATTTTTCAAATCTTGTATGAAGAGTCTTTTAAATCGACTGTCAGAAGAACAGAAACAGTTCAGAGAAATACAGTAATGATGGTTTTGTCACTGTTGTTTAAAATGATCAGAAACTATGTTATTTGTTCCATTAGTAACGCAAGAATTGACAATTATTGAGATTGATGTAACGTCATAAAATTTGCAAATTAATTGTTAAATTCATCTATGCTCAAATTTGAATACTAGACTGAAAAACTTTAGAAAAGGATGGTTGCTACGATAATTACCTATTTTGGAAAAGTGCAAGTACGTTGTAAAGAAACTACAAATTCTAGGCTAAAACCACTAGTCAAATTGATGATATTTTATATTATTGAATTAAAGCAGATATATTAAGTGTGCAAAGATTTTACAAAAAATTTAATGGTGGAACATACCCAACCTCTAATGGGCTACATTTTCACCAGTATAACAATGGCAATTACGTATAATATTTTTGTAAGTGTTAAAATTTAAAAAAATAAAGGTTTTATAGCTTATTTTTTGTTTAAGTTATAAGTGGTCTAAATACATCAAAAATTTAGTGCTAATATAATACTACCCAACAATAAGCTGAAAACAAATCTAACCGCAGTTATTAGAAGGGGGCGGACATGACTGGTTTAAACTACAGGGTGAGTCATCTCCGCGAGGAAGGCGGATTGTCACTTTATGAGAAAAGATATTTTGAAGCGAATTTTTTCCAATAACAGCCACTTATTAGAAGCACATTTGAAAATTATTTTGTATTGCATAAATTGGTGGCTGACCACAGTTATAGTTTTTTAAATGTAACACCCTATATATTATTACTAGGGCGCGGACATGACCGATCTAAACTACGACGAAGTTACAACGGAGCAAAGAAATAATGTAAACAACACCCACTTACTGAATAGCACTAATTCATATGGTGAACTGCAACATCTGTTTACGCCCGAGAATGAGAGCAAAAAATGCCCATAAAATAAGGAATTTATGAGTAAAATCCTGTCTACATCGGCGTAGATAGGAGCGTGAGTGATTTTTAAAATTTAATATATTTACCTTATATTTCGCAAGAGAAATAATGTAAATATGTATATACTTACTGCTATTTAGTTTCAATAACATACGCGTACATTTTTAGTTATCATTTATTTAGATCTAGAACGTTGTTTATGTTACTTTTTCTGATATGAAAATGAATTGTCAGTGATTCCGAAATTTATTACAAAGTCTGTAAAATATCGTACGTTCGTCACTTAGCTTTGCTAAAACATACACAGAATTAGTTTTTATGCAGAGAATTTCGATAGTTTACAAAATTTCGTTACATGTTTAAATGACGATGCTCGAAGTATTTCTGAGTCCAAAGAACTAACACAAATCCCAAATTTAAAAAATCGGTTGTTATTCCTTCAGGAATACTTTGGAAATTTGCCTAAACTAATCACATATTTTGAAAATCGAAACCTCAAATTAAAAGATGGATTAACCACATTAGATGTGGGCTATTAATATTGGAAAGTATTCCAAGTGACTTCGGATGTGGCCTTCGGCAAAAGTTAAACGCAGTTTTTAATAGAAATCCAGATTTAATAACATTGCGGCAATTGTGTATGCTAAATACGCTGAAATAAAAGAATATTTCCAGTACGCACCTATAACCAGTTGCGATGTAGAAAGGACGTTTTCTATCTACAAGGATGTTCTTGTACTAGTCTCACAGAAGAGAAAATGAACAAATAATAAGGTATTTTGTATTTTACAGATCACCAGCCACTTGTTATCCAATTATATAAATAAAATTAAAACCTCTTTAAAAATACATTTCAATAGTGCGCCAATGGGCGATGAGTCATCAACCGCTCGTGTCCGCCCCCTAGTTATTAGAAACAAGCTTACAATAATAATTTACTGTAGTTTCTGCATTAATTTTAATTGTGAACAATCTACACTTGTTACATTGCTTGCCCCGTACATGTAGAGAAGAGGACTACGTCACACGTTTCATTTTATCCTAAAACATAGAATAATGTGGATTTTTAGTAAGCCCTAAAAGATGCATCCATAGAGAAAAATGAGGTGTGGGCACCACATGATATTCCTATATGTATGCACTTTCCGAATTTTTTGTATAAAAGTTGTTTCAAATTAAGTTACAAATACTGGCATCAAAAAAAATCCCAATTGCATTTAAAACTCAAAATGCTATATGAGTGTGTCATGGCCTGTTATAGTACCACTAAAAAATATGTTGTTTCATTCATTAGTATTTTTATTACTTCTTCCTTGAACTATTTTCGTATAAACTTATTATTCTCATTTTATTTTAATAGAAAAGCCTCTAAACTTATCCATGTAATATAAAATAATTATGGGCACAAAATATTCGATAATTATCTCTCACAAGTACGTAATACGTCATAAACTGTTATGTCCTCTTCAACCAAGTCATACATTCATAATGACTTCACAGATCTATAAAACAGCTATTAGACGCTTTGTCCGCTAGTAAAATTATTGTATACATTATTATGTTCACATACATACCGTAGTGCTTATGCGCTTATGTATTCGTTTACCACAGTAATCATCTTTAATTTGGTCCGACGTCAATTAAATTAAGAATCGAACGTTCATAAACCATTCCTCATTGTGTCTCAGTACAGTAGTCCCTTTCTTTGGGAAGCCACAATGGCACGAAATATGCAACGTAACCTATGGTTAATTGTTACTAAATACCGCGTTTTATGGCGACCATTGTCTAAGCGGGACCGGTTGACGAGGCTCGTGTATATATATATATATTTATACGTATGTACAAATGGACGTCTAAGACTCAGCCAGAAGACAGACCAAACCAGTTTCAAACTACTTCTCGTTCTCTTAGGATGCATAATAATACCACCCATTCATTGTCACTGAAGAAGATACTGGGGCCTTAGAAAGAATAATCGCCGTGTTCCTTACTCTTATTTATCATCCTCTTTTTATTCGTCAAAATGTAAATTTAATCTCAGATAAAATATTTACAAACAATACCGATGGATATTTAATATCATTTAAACACGACAAGTTCACCATTTATGTTGTAATTCTAAGCTATTACAACGATTTATTTATACACAGCTTCTTCACTATTATTAAAATGAACAGGAGTGGACACCTCACGACTTACTTAGGCATATGTATAGTTGCAGTTGCAGTAAAAATTTTGTCGGATAATAAGACCAGCGATATGGAAAACATGCCTGATAAACTGCAGTGGAATTTCACACCAAATAAAGATCGATTCTATTCAACTTTTTAATATATAAATGAAAGTATATATTAAACAGGCTTATGAAAGAAAATGCATCAAGCATATACAAGCAAATATATTTCAAATATTCCTGATTAGAATCTATTATCGGCTTGATTTTGTAATTATTTTAATGATGAGGATAAATTAGGTATTAATTTTTCTTCTGGAATAAAGATATACTATGTTATTTTTATAATAATTAAATTCTATAACTTCTTAACTGTAATAATATGGTCAATGTTTTATAGATAACTAAAATAGGACAAAAATAATTTCTTGTTGTAACAGTAACTGCCTGCTATTCGTATAAAATATAAAAATATTGTCTCTAAGAAGCGAATGTGTTGAATGTTATCTTTTTCCTAATCAATATTGACAGTGTTAATTGGCGAAATCAAATTATAAAAAAATTACCGCAGGTAAGATTCGAACAACTATTTCTTAACGCTGCGTTTGAAAAGGTTTTCCGGCTTTGAAAAAAAATCATGTAAAATTCAAGCTTTGAGCAAAAAAATAAAAGTTTAACGAAGTGCAAGGGTACACTATCTTGCAAATTAAGTTAGTATTAAGCGAATAAGTGGTTTTTCGTATAAAAAATCTTTAAGTAACCTTTTAAACATTCCTGGATTGCTAACATCTCTGATATTGTTGGGTAACTTATTAAAGATTTTGGCAAAGGCATAGTCCGGTGACTTTTCATATATGTTGGAAGTGTGATGTTTCATTCTTATAACATTAGTCGATCTTGTTTCGTAAATGTGTGATAATGAATCGTAATTTCGTATATTTCTTTTAACATACATAGCTGCTTTATATATTTTAATACATGGAAACGTAAGCATCTTACTACTTTGAAACGTGCTCCTGCAAATGTAAGTTGGCGCTGAATCAAATATTAATCGTATAATCCCTTTTTGAGAAGTAAATACGCGTTTCTATCCCACTGAACGACCCCATATAAAAACGTTATCTTGCAAATTAATCTTTTTTTACCCAGATTAAAGCCAAATAGCTGTTTTACACATTTTCTTCACAAGGCAGTTGATCAATGGAAAATTAACGACAATTCCTATATTACACTTGTTAATTGGAGTTAGCCAAGAAGTTGTTGGATTAGGACATTTTCTATATATTTTTTTGCAAACTGTTTTATAATATAAAGAAATATTTCATTTTAGAACCATTTGACATAAATTAATTCAGGTCCAGGTATTATTTTACGAATAATTTGTCTGGTCTTAAGACCACCGATATGAAAGATATGTCTGGTCAATTGTAATCAATTTTTACACCAAGTAAAGAGAGATTGCATTCATTTTTTAATAGATAAGTTAATTAATTAAGTTAATTCCGTTTCTATTTTTATTCATGTTCTTATTATTATTTTTTACTATTTTGCTGATTCAGTAATTATTTAATCAGAATTTACATTTTTTATGTATTTGTATGTCTTATTATTAAGACATTATACAAGCAAACAACTGATTTAGTGCCGAGGTATTTTGAGCTGATTTTGTATGAATTTGATTCCCTAAATTCAAATACGGCATTAATTTGTGCCTAGGAATTCAAATTTCTAAGATATAACATTTTAGTGCAACAAGCGTTACAGTATTTTGGGTTAAATCCATCGATCAAAATATAAAACTCAACAACGAATTTCTATTATTATATTATACAAATATTATTATATACAAATATAGAGCAAACGGACATTGATTAAACCAACTAGTCACTGAATACTTCGGAAACTTCTTTTCAGTGACAATCTTAAATGTATTTTCACTGGTGGCGACCAAATTTTCAGGAAAAGGTCTAAGTGACTGTGCATATTAATGATCATATTACATCCAAGGAATTTGAAACTAAATGTAATATCTCGCTTACCAATTCACCATAGTTTTCAGCTTTGTGTTTGCCAGAAAATTCCGAACAACTGCAATAACTTAAGTTCAGGCTTTTCGATCAGCTTCATTCACCGAATTTACGAAGCAGGATCCTTAATAAGTTGCCTTATTTGTGGGCCGTCAAATGCTTTAATTTTGTCCATACTCAACTGACTCTTTTTTTTCCCTATCTACTATGCAAAGCATGATCCGTTCTTTTAAAGAGCCTTTACAAACTGCTTCATAAAGCCCAGGTTGATATGAAGTGGAAAAAAGGTGAAGTTCTCTTTTCCAACTAAGAGGTTAATGACATTCTATACCCCAACGTCCATGTGTTCTTTATTAGGCAACTCTTTGCTAACCCAGTGGTGAGTTTTGCCTCTGCTATCCCAGAGGCAAAAAAGCAAGGATATTTAATGTGGCTATTTTGCTTTGCTGTCCAAGGAGAAAGTTGTTTAAAGTCCACACAAGCCACCCATTGATGTTCATGATACTCTATCTTCTCTAAAACCAAAGGGATGGGATTACATTCTTCTTTCATTTTCATTGAGTGGGCAATTGGTAGTGAACCATATTTGTTCCCATTGTGTAGAAGCACGCATTTCAAACTTCGCTTTGAGTTGTCAATAACTAGGCGTCAATCATCTGAAAAATATTCAGGAAGACCCATTTTCCCAGCAGTCCTCTAATTCCGTGACAAAATACTACATCTCTCTTGAGAGATAAAGGATAGACCCTTTTCTCTTGTACGGTAAAAGGCAATTTTGGTTCCTTGTTCCAGTAATTTTTTGTCGTTCAACCTAGAAGCCAGTAAGTTAGAAGCCTCTTTTGACAGGTTGAGATCTCCAGTGAGGACATTTAACTCATACTGGTTGAAAAGGTGAGGAATTGATGATGTCTCTTCATAATCACTATCAGCTCCATTAGTACCAGAAGGGTGATCAGAGGGACAATACTCGTCTTCACAGAACTCTGGTAGCTGGTGAAATATTGGCATCAGCACTTTCTCTGAGTAAGGAGCCAGGCGTCTTGCCAAGACTAAGTCAGAATAAACTACGGTTGTTTCAATTGATTCCAGTAATATTTACTAGGCAGAAATAACAGTCATCGAAATGCTTTTTAGGTTTCCTCCAAACCATCGGTACGCCGAATTTCAGACTTTTCTATTCGCGGTAGTCCACTGGCGTAAATGTTATGTACAATTTTTACGCACCTGATGCGATGCCCATGTTTTATACTGATTAGCAATTCAAACACCAAAGTGTCCAAGATATGCTCTCTTTACAAGGTCATTAACAGTTTTTCTGTTCTTCTTTAACATGTAAACTCCTTGTATGTAGCAAAACACAGTAGGATGTTTTACACGTCTTCTTTACTTGGATGCATTTTGTTTCTATTATTGCATTGTAGGTAGGTATAAAGAAATCCATCTGTGAAAGTAAATAAGGAGATTTTATGCTACTTCTTATAACATTAAAAATAAAACGAAAGCTGTAGTGATAAGAAAACCATGCCATGTCGTTCCAGTAGTTGTACATGCTCAATCACCAAGTGCAGGTAAGTATAAATGGGATACCATACAAGTGATGCATACTGATGTTGACTGCTAACAAATGGACTGTATGGTGTCTTTAGGGAAAGTATATTTTGAAAGCTACGACATGATCAAATCAAGAATCCCAGAGACCTGGATGGTGCACGGCATATACAATTGACGTGTTCTAAGAAGGATACTCGATTATCGAAAAGAATACCTGGATCACTGACTATATCCTTTCTTGTTAGAGGAGTATCATTATCGTGATATCTGTATAACACGGGATTACGTATCTTTGCATATAAAACAACCACACGTTTTTCGATATTAAGTCGTAGGCCATTATCCGAACATCATTGATGTATTAATCTGAGGTTGCTTTGCAAATCCACACAATCATCATTATTACTGGTCCTCCTAAAAATTTTCAGATCAGCAGTATACGCAAGCGCGTGGCAGTTTATAGAATTTATAACGTCATTAATGAACAAATTGAAAAGAAGTGGACCCACGTTAGAAACCTGTGGCACGCCGGAACCCACATGAAAATTATTTTTGGAAGTGATGACCAAAGCTTTGTGAGGTCATATGAAAAACCGAAGGAATCCAATTTATGTATTAAAAGTGAGAGATGTATGATATCAAAACTCTACGAAAAATCTGTATAGACAACATCCACTTGTTCTCTCTTGTCAAAGGCTTCACAAATAAACTAAGTGATATGTGCTAACTAAGTTCGTTATCGAGGATCTGCCAGAAATAAAACCATGCTGATAATCTGAAACCAAATTATTTACATTTCTGTATATGTTTATATACAAAATATCTTAGAAAAGTTAGGCAAAATACGTATAGGCCTATAATTAGCAATATAGAATATATCACCCTTCTTGAGCTACTAGATAATGAAGATTCTTTTATTATTAAAACTAATATTGCCAATATTGCCATATTGGCATATTTTCTACTTATCAAACCTGTTTGCCAGTTTAAAACGGTCTGCCGTTATAATGACCGCAATCTAAATAGTTCACCAATTATAAATATGTTGTGAACATTCAAGCTCTCAATTAAAATACTCTAGCAAAGCATGGTAACGTCGAAATCGTGAATAGACTTTTAAATTTGTTATATGCAAAGAAATTTTATAGGTAATTTGAATTAATGATCATACACACAAATTATTTCTAATGATGAATAAACTAGTTTGCCCTGTCCTTACATAAAATAACATTTCTAAAATTTTTATTGCCGTGCGATCTACTAACTTGAACGAGGAAACATAGTTACCAGTTCTCGCAAGAGTAGTATTTTCTTAGAACAAGGTCGCGTTTTATCGAGATATAAAACTGTAATTTTATGCATGTATCTATGCGTTGTTTACAAACGAACCCTAATTAACAATTAGCGCATTATTAGTTTTACAACATTATCCAGACATTCCAAATCTTAAGGCAATTAAAAATTAACAAATAAGAACTAAGCTAATTATTACCTTTTTTTCGCTATGCTCGTGTAATATAATATTTTAATCAGTTACATGCTATTATTGGGCATGTTTTACATATCCGTACGTGATAATATATGCATACTAGTTAATAATAGAATATGTACGTTACACGTTGTAA